>CM037847.1:17332530-18731949 GCA_021234535.1 Stichopus chloronotus
ACATTAAGCAGCTTTTGGGAGGTGCGAACAATATCTTGAAGATAAGGAAAACGTAATATTTATCAAGTACGAAGTAAACCTTTTCAGAGACAGGGGAATAAGTCATCTAACTACTAACTAGGAAAATCAAGTTGATCGTCGTGGATAAGAGCTGGTCGTCGACTACGTCACAAGCCACAAAGATCAGGGTCAATTTCATAATAATGGCCGCGACCTTGTCATTTCAAAACATCAAGAATGTAAATGCATGTGGTTTGAAATGGCTTCAATAAATCACAAGACATGTTCCTGGCCTGGAATTTCCCTTTAATAGATAAACCTGTCACAAAATTTGAAGAGAATTGTGCACTCATCCTCCAGATATTTGAATATGAAAATTGTCTGGACTTTTTGTTGGTCCTACAAAATTCAAACTCTACTAGGATACATAGCAGACAGTCACTGTCACTTGAAATCAAACAGTTTCAGTAATTTCTTTATTTTACCTTTTGCATCTCCTTTGCATTCGAAAGGTATCTAAGCCTGAAGCAAGCAGCAAGAGTAACACGTATCTGAGAACCTGCTATCGTGTTATACAACATTAATAAATTTTGAATTTCATCTGCCATTAATAATTTTATGAGGTAACTGCATCGATGGTTCAAAGTCCATCTTCCAATAAGACTCTTAAGTATAAAGGGAAACCACACAACTGTTACAACAGTACCTTCTCACTTTGAAATATGATATTTCATCTAACTTTAGTCACAGTTTCATTTAAAAGTCGAATAAATTTGAACTTAAGTGACTTATTACGCATGTTAGCCTTCTATGGGTGTATAAATAACAGTTGCTTTCATTGTAGGCCAAAGCTCATGCGATATAAATGGAGGTCAAGCTTTAATCCTTAACTACTAAACACGTGCGAAAATATTATACATATATATATATAAATATATATATTTATATAATATTGTATATGTAAATATTGTATTAATTATATGCTCTTTTTCGTTTTTCGTCAAACGGGCGTCACAAGGGCTAAAAAACGTAACACTTTGACTATTTAGAAAGGTAGAAAAAACTTTAAACTGTCTTAGCTGGTCAAAAGACAATTAAAGTAGTCAATTGCGCTACCGATATGTTTCTTTGCTAGTGCAAGTGTAATTTAGATCATTGCCCATATTGGGGAGGAAACACCTTCAGCAAATTGGAACAAAAGCATCCCAAAAATAATCGCAAATGCTTTCATTTAATAATTGTTGTATTTCACATGTGTGCTTTAAAAGGTGACCTCTGAACGGGCATTTGCTCACTCAATGTTATGATCAATCAAATGGTTTTGTAGTAACCATTAGCAATTATTGCATTATGGTGAATATAAACAGAATGTAACGGTTCAATGTCCCTTCCAATATCTCATCTAAAATGTGTGACACACCAGTTTGAAGGTAGCTATGTACATTTGATATACAATGAGGGCGTCTTACACCACCTACTCCTCGAGTTAGTTGATGATGGAGACGAGAATCGACCTGAGAATCGATTTGGATTAGCAAAATTTGATCTTTTTTAAGGGAAAGGGGGCAAAGTTATTGATCGCTGTCATGGGTATGGGTATCAAGAGGTGGGGACTTACCCCTCCTGTTGATTAAAACATTTGCTTTCGTTAAGAGGCTTTGATGCAAAGTGACACCGTCGTGAACATTGTTTTAATTTGCAAATACAACGTATTCACTGCGTCTGTGGTTGGTGATGATAGCCTCAATAATGGTTCTTCAGTGTGGGCATCAGAGTACTTTCGGTAACCAATCTTATCAATTTACTTGCTCTTGGTTTAGAGATTATGTTCTTTCTTCAGCCGCCCTTTTTTTCTTTTCCTCATTTTATTGGCTTCAGAGTCGTTGCTGTGATCCAGTGAGAGATCTTGATCAATCTCTTTTTCCCTAAAACTTTCCTAAGGCGAGATGTTCAGTTGTTTCGTTCTTTCTTTTCAGGAAAATTATCCAAAATCAGAAAGAAAGAAACAATGTTAAAAGAACTTTTTGAAAAGGTCGCCATTGAACGCTACACGTATAAAAACTGAAAGTATTCGCTGTCTGCTAACTGTAATGAAAAGTGATTATTTTAATGGGACTTCTTTTCACCCCGAGGAGAAACTATTCTTGTTAATCATCGCACGTCCATCACCTACGGTCAATCCATTATTTTCATTTCGATAGTTAAAAGAACTTTGACAAATCATGAAACTGATTTTGGTATAGCAACGTGACAGGTTTCAACAAACGACTATGCATGTTGAAGCAGTAAGGACGACGCAGTGCCAGGGGAAGGGAGAGAGAGATCAGCCTATGGTTACAACTACGGACACAACACGTTAAAATAAACTGAAAAATAATGTTATCCACTTAAGGTGGTGTATTAGACACTAAAACTGGTAATTTGTTAATAGTTTTGGAACGATGTAAACGTCCTATGTAACTATGTATATGTGTTTTTTTAATGTTTTCATTATTAGTGTGTGTTTGTCTGAGCATCAACCCTTTTCATTTCTTAAATAATATCTCTGTTGTGTTCGGTATATTTTGTGTTTTTCCAAAACAATATAGCTTTTTTGCATTCTTGTTTTCGCTTCCCCTATAATTAGCATTATAACTAAATTTTCATTTACAACACAAAGATCAGTTGATGTCAGGTTTTCAGCAATACTTTAAAACTAGTCTTGCCTGAAAGTCAAATTGGAGCAATTCAAAATTAGGTTGAGGAAATGCTATACAGTCTGCGTCCCATAAACTTCCAAACCCAGGTGATATTAGAGTTCTCCATGCAGAGAATGCCTGGTATATACGGAAGATCATGGAGTCTCTTTTCATTAAGGACTTACAACCTACCCTGAATAGAAACGTCCAGAGTTTTAATCTTCAGCTATTTTGAGCTGGTATTACTCACTTACTTCTGTTACAGCTGTTTATGTAATGAACTGACTTGTATTATCAGTTTGCTATTTCGCCTTGACGATGTAAGATGTATTCTTACGAAATATTGGCGTAATATATTTTATTCATCATGAATTTCAAACTCATCGCTATTTTCAGTTTTATTATATACATATATATTTACATATATAAAATCAAACTAATATTTATACGTATAATGTCAAACTAAATTTCGCCATATTTATTTTAAGTCCTGGATAGCAGTATTGCAGCATTAATAATATTAGGAATTACATAGATGCTCAGTCCTCCCTCTTATAAAGTTTTACAATTACCCTTTATATAAATTTGCAACCGTGACTATATCTCCCAAATTTAACGTTTTCTTAGTATGTATCATGTCAATATTACACACCAAAGATTTAACTTTCGCAAGTTGCATAGGTAGAATATACCAACACATACTTCTTTGAATATATTCTCTTAACATTTTCCAATATATAGTAACTCTGTATATATTTGTCCTTTTTGCTTAGAATGAGCAGCCACATTTTACTTAGCATATACTCATATACTAATTTCAAATTTTTGTTTTCCGTTACTTAATTGTTATGTGTATGTGGACAATGTTTAAAGATGACACGTGATATATTGCCACGGTTACCAGCACGTGTCTTTTCCTCTAATCAGCGTAGCGCAGAATTTTCTATTTTTACTTCAGATGTAATGGATGTGAATTGTATAGATGTTACTAATTATACGATATTCCCAGAAATCTGATTTGATTGCTTAAATGACATAAAGTCGTGCTAGTGAATCTTAAATTGATCGAAAGAGAATTAGCGATTTCGTGCCTGTTGATCATTAATATCTAATCGCTCGCAAGACGGTGACTTATCGGCACTTGATGGTAACAACGTAATCGTGAGTAAGACACAAAAGATGGCGCCATGTTGGGTGTGATTATTGATGATATTGAGCCATCATGAGCGATGAAACCATGGCAACAATGACAGGAGTGTTTGTCAAAATCAAGGTGAATGCATTTTAGAATATCAAGTGGCCTCTAGATACTGGTTTATTTTCAAAGTAACTTTCTTTTCCCACCAGGATAACTCTGACATATGTTATTGCGACTAGTAACAATTTATTAGTGAAACTGCAAAACTATTGTGAAGCCATAATAAAGTAGGCCATTTTCACAACTCCGCGTTTACTGTCCCACTCAAAACCACCGGATGTGAGAAAAGTAAATTCCACAACAAGGGACATGACTTAACTTGACGATTTGAAAGTTAAAAGTTGCATAATGTAACAACAATAAATGAAATATATTTTTTGAGACGACTAAAAACGAATTAATGATTACTGGGAAACATACATTGCAAAGAACTCCTCTGGTAGGGAGTTTTCACAGATCAAATAAAAAATATGTATATCATAAAGTGAAAAATATACAATTGGTTGTAAAATTACAGATAAAAATGCTTTAATCGCAGAGAAGTTATTTTTGCTATTCATAATGCTTATACAACACTCATGATGTTCATTGAAAAGTTCAATCGCTCAGTGACTCAGAGGTCAGATAAACCTCCTGTTATACGCTACTGTCCGAATACACATATTGCACACAACAAATCCTGATCTGCAGTCTAACGATTTTGTTTTTCAGTATGTAGGTTTCTTACATATCACCTACAATCACATTCCATCGGCCATGTAGAAAACTACTGTCATAAATGTGCTCATTAGAGTAAGCCAAATTTTATCTTATGTATTCGAATAACGACACTATCTTGTAGATCCCGATATACAAGTGGTGTCAAAACGTCTGCGGGAAGCACTGATATTGACGAACTGACGAATATTCACATGAAACTATTTTAACACGAGCAACCGAGTGGGAGGGTCACATAATTGTGCATGGTTATTTGCAATTCGAGGGTGACAATGAAAAATGTTATCATATGAATTTCGTCATAGGCCCACACAGGACTTTACGAAGCATTGCTGGAAGAAAATATTTCACACACAAATACCCGGTTAATGACTGAAAGCGACTTCTACATTCTGTTTGCATGTGTTTGTCACTATTCCTATTTTCTGTTCACTTAACTTCTAAACCATCCGTTTTTATATGTTTCTTTGTGGGAGGGTGGTGGGGGAGTAATTGTGAATGCATTCCCTATGTTTCTATGTTCTTTCAGCGTTTCAAGAGTTTGTCACACTGTTCCCCCGTATTAATTTAACGCCATGTTTTACCAAATAAATGCGAGTCACACATGTTGCAGGTCATTTTGCATGTGAAAGATCGCATTTCCAAATTGTGTATTGTTGGTTTAATGCCATTCCCTATAACCATTCACGTACAATGCTTATCTCGTGACGTCATTGTCACAAACTGATCTTCCGTATGGAATGCAGAGACGAGTTCATGTCATTCTTCTGTCAATTCCATGTTCATTGCATACCAATGATGTTGTTTATTTTGATCATCGTATTATTTGATATCACGTGTCTATCAGAAGCTATGCCTATGATGAGAAGCTAGCAAACGCATGGGTGCGTTCATTTACTGTCCATTTTGTGATCATAATATGGACATTATTAAGAACACACTTACTTCAACAAAAGAAATGCGACTTACACGTTCGATTTTGTTTCATAGAGCTCATCATGACACGTAATTTTGTTTTACTCATGGTTTCAAGGTTTTGACGTTTAAGACCACTGTTCTCTTATGTTCCTCAAGATACAAGCACACGAGAACAATGTGTTCGAACTCGCCACACGCAGTTATATCACTCGAGATGTCTTCAACGGTCATTCCTTTTCTGCCTTGGATGAATCTGCAGCATCTCACAGTGACTTTCCTTTACCCACGGGCAATACTTCTCCTATTCTCGAAGAGGACGAAAGCTTAGAGGATAGCGAGAACCAACAGGAGGCGAGAAGAGACGACGAAAGCAGTGAGGACGGTAAGCCTGGAGGTGACAAAAATATCATTATGTGAAAGTGACACCCCAACAATTCCTCGGCATGGAATTATTATTGCATTCTGTTATTTAATTGAAAATAATTTGTTGTTGCAAAGGTCAACTCCTCGCATGTAGTTTGTGCTTCCTTCTGCCATTGGTACTCTCCCATTACTGTTATTACAGCCGGCAACGAGATACTTAGTTTCGAAATATTGCATGTTTTATATTGGGCGGTGTCGGTATCTGCAATGTCTTTCTCATCATGTCCATCACATGACTTAAGAATTCCATGTTGTTTTTCTGCATGGACCAACCGCTGTGACATTCGTAGACTCATTTATATAGTAAACAGGCTGCGTTTGTTCTAGAAGTATTCAGTGAGCTGAAAACAGGCCTCAAAGTAAACGATATGGTCAATGAGAATCGTTGACGCTTTTAATTAAATTACATGTATTACTTACATGATTTGGAAGGACCAGCACGAAACTTTTAGTAAGACTTCTCCGTGAGTGGACCACGACTTGAGTTGAGGCTTCTTCCTTTCGAAAAAACAATTGAAACAGTATCATTGAATTATAAAGCATACCGTAGAATTTCAAAGCGTATCTGGAATGTAGTGAGGGACTGAGACTCCTTTCAGCAGCTGTTCTATTCCAAAAGACAAGACCAAAACGACGACTGCCAATCTGACTTGCCAGAATACATTGAAAAAATAGGAATTCCGTATGTGTTCTAATATCTCCACCTGACTTGGCCTCCCTTTCAGATCACCAAGGTTGTATAATGAGTAGCCCTATCCCTTCCAGCCTTATGTTTTCTCACTTGTGTGTGCATTTTTGATCTGCTTCTTCCAACTCCTACAATTCCCAGTCCCCCAAAGTAGTTGGATAGTAACCTCAATTTTGCTATAACTTCAAGAGTATGTTGTTTATCTTAGACGATTCGGTGTTTTTTTTGTTTTTTTTTATCAATAATGCATTTAGTAACTAGTGTACGCGTGGTAGTCTAAACGCTCAATTATTCAATTTTGTATCGTTTGAAGACGCTAAGTGCGCCTTATTAAACTAAGAGAAGTCATTGGATGAACGTTTAATCTTTGAGTTTGAGAAGACGTCCGAGACACACATGATATTCTGGTACCGCGAGGCTCAATTGTTAACTCCAAGAAATTCATGTTTTTATTTGTTAATACGTTCTCCTCCGGAGCCAAATGTTAACGGGTCAGTTGCTTACTTAAACTCACTAAGCTTCGATTGCAAACAATCATTTACATTGCGAACAATCAGATAAGAACCAATCCTCAGGAATTTTCTCTCGTTGTCGAAGTTGTTGCTATTCCAAAGTTAATATTACGTCCTCCTCAATACCCGCAAATCTGTATGGTAAGATAAGTCTCTTCCGTCACACCTTTCAATTGCAGTTCACATTATTTTGCAGGCTATATTTTTTTGGAAAGTGAGTGTATCAGGGAGGGAGTGGGTATCTTAGCACTGTGAGACGTTTTCTGAGAATGACATGCAGATGGTCTTCAACTTTCCTTTGATTGCTGTGTTCAGGCTTCTAGTACAATCGTTAATCTGCTTTAATAAGTTGTCAGCTTCAGTTCGGGGAGCTGCCGTTTTATCGACACCTTCATATTACTGAGGCCAAGTCACAGTAACGATATCCACAAGTCGCCTCATTACCCCGAGGCAGAGTACACAATAACAATAAGAATAATAATAAGAAGAAGAAGAAGAGTAAGAATAACAATAATAATAACAACAAAAAGGAAGTAAATGAAAGGCACTTTTTATCACTGTGAAGGCTCTTGTTATCATATTCAATGCACTGCAAAATCTCGATCTAAAACTGCATAATGCATTTCTTGTTATAATGCCTAAATTGTAAGCTTAATTTCAAGGAGTCAGATCCATCGTGTGTTCAATACAAGTCTTTGCCATTACTGTCAGCGTTAGGTCAGGGTCATTTGTGTACTTCAATTAGAAGAAAATAATATTTAGCACAGGAAATACGGAAATGTTAATCATTTTAACATATAGTAAGACAAGATGAGATAATATGAGAAGAAATGAAACTAAAACATGATTAATTTGAATTTGATTTACAATTAAGAAAAGAAATAAAGGTGTCAACCATACATGTGTTTAGGAATGTGTGTAGATAACATGGCCTTAAGTATTTTCCACATTGCTATAGTCCTCACTTCAAATTATTTTTAAAAACAATCTAAAAATGTATTAAGACTTTTATGATAGAAACGCGCTGAAATCAAAAGAATGAAATTCACCCCAGAAAGAGTGATTAGGATAATGGCCGGTGGTGAATTTCACCTAAAATGGAATGACATTTCACACCAAAAATAGGTATATGTTATTCCACGTATGTCGAATATCGCTCTTTTTGGAGTGACTTTTCACTTCATTCTACGTGACATTCGCTTTTACCTCACAGAACGCTCACGCTTTCCGTAGTGAATTTCACTCTTTTGATTCTCAAGTGAATGTTTTTGAGGTCAATTTGCAGATATTTGGAGGACATCTAAGATTGTTCTTTCTCTTCGCCACTGTTTGTTTCTCTTCGATCTAACAGTGGCAAAAGTCTTTCGAAGCTCTCGACGTCACTGCCAACACAAAGAACACTCATTGCGCCATTTCGTTTTTGGCCCAAGGGCTTGCATGCTAATCGGCATGTTTGACGGTTCATCGAGATAGTTGTACCACCATGAAGAAATAACTTTACTGTAAGCCGTTAAGGCAATTGGCAGGATGGAATGTATTAGTATCTATTATTAATACTGCGGTGACCCATTACCTACCAACATCATCTATAGTTTTTTGTACATTTCGTTTACGTTGGGTATGTGTGCCGGAAAAACGCTTACAAATAAAACATTCTTTTGGCAAAGTCGGATACTTTTTGCCAGTCAGCTATCATGATTTGGGTTGCGTTTACGGTTAGGTATTAGGTTCCTTGAATAACACATTTCTTACACTTTTGGGCCGGAGAACACCTTGGGCCCTCTATTTAACCCATTAAGATATTAGCAAACGCATACCAATTGTTCGAAGAGGCGCAATGTGTTGTCTTTAAAAGACTTAGGGGAAGGAGACACGTAGTGCCACATAGTTTAAGCGTACCACCTGGTGTATTCTCACCTGGTGTGTTACAGTCACATTCCATCATACGTGATATACATGATATGCAGCTATTCGTTTCACTGAAGATGAAGTTTTAAAATCAATCTAGTTTGACTTGATAGGCTGATATACTATAATTGAGCCGAGTGGTTTAATAGCAAAGGACTTAAACTAGCTTTGATAACCAAATGTAAACTAGACGTGTAAACCATTCAAAGAAAAATTAATCCTATGTAGCATAGAAAAAAAATCACAATTGGACACCATTTAAGGAGCTGCAGAATTTAAGAAATATCAAATCTGAAGGACGTAAATGAATTTGTCTGAGTCCTTGACAGCCTAATTGCAAGACAATACAAAAAGGGTATTGGGATGAGTTGAAATAAACTGATATTAGGATTCATGAAAACACCTGAAGACTGTTATACTTACCAAAGAAAGAGTGGCAACCAGGTCACGGTTTGCGTGACTGATATGTGAATGAAACATTGTAGTGAACGTGTATAACGGAGTGTATGTGGTGTTGAGGGGATGATGGTAAAGGGCCTTTCGTACCTGATGTGTTTATTCACGTGTGAAGAGGGAGTCGATACAAGAAAGGTTATTAGAAAATATATTCTGATCAGCTACGATCAGGGTAGTGTTTCTTGGACGAAAACTTATACTGCATACTTTTTGTTGGCTTTGAACATGTCACTGTACTGCTTATAATATGGCCAGCCTAATTCTGCTTTTATTTTCAATCAGTATTAAATATCTATTATGCAATTGTGTTATCACAGGTGTCAGACTATTCAAGATCAGAATTGTTTAAATATTTCCATAAGAATTTCTGACACGTTAATGTGTTGTTTTACAACACAGAGTTGTGTAACTTTATACATATACATAAGGCGCTTGAAGTTGCACGATGTAGACACATTTCAGTCTCTCCATGAGGTGACGTCATCGATATGATGCCCTTCAAAGCTCACATTATCCATGACGGAGGCACATTTCAACACTCCATTAGTTAAACTTATCAACATACCTGCTACTGAATGCCCCGGTGATATTTTCGGATTGTCAGCTTACATATTTGTCTGTCTTCATGTATTGCTCCGTCTGATCGTTGTCTGTGACTCCGTGGGTATGGATGTTTTTCTCTCTCCATACCTGGGCAACATTCATCCTTTCCGTTATGTGTCCAATGGATTTCATTTGAACAAGATAACACTGCTTTGATTGTTGGACATCTAATTAAGTGGCTGTTCAGAAGGTGGAGGTCGAAGCCATTGCTCCGGAGAGCCCTCTGTATGCAAATACTTATTGTAAACTAACTCTTCGGTCACAGTGATGGTCTATCATTTGGCTACACGCCGTGCTAATTTTAGCCGGCTCATAGGAGGTTCATTGTACTTTGTTTCCATTTGGAAACAAACAGAAAATTTGAAAAGTATGAAGAGTACTTATAAAATCTTTTGCCGTAGTGTTTTTTGTGTAGCAAGACACGGGAGGTCTTCTAGAGAATGTTTTAAAATTTTCTTTGAAAACCATTTTGTACCTCAATGCTTGAACCACCGATTAAACACATTTCTGTAAATGTGTGTGACTGGTCACTAAAGCTGAAAACAAAGAAGTTGTTAATTTGTTGCTTATTTTTCACCAATATCGAAGGTATTAAAAGGCATTAATCTCAAAGGTTATTAACCAACTATTTTGGGCTTAAAAAAGCCCTATTGCTTTTTAAAAAACGATCTCTTCACAAATGAACTATTAATAATAGCACAGCATATGTAGTCCGAGCGTTCTATTAATAGAGGAAAAAAACTTGAGATTCCAAATCAATCCTGCTTGACGATTTAATGAGGTGATAACGGCGTTTACCATAGTCACCCTTCAGCAGCAATTCAAACACGTGTTCAAAATTTCCAGCCTCGCAGACAACTCAAAACTACTTGTCGA
Organism: Stichopus chloronotus; assembly: GCA_021234535.1. NCBI lineage: Eukaryota > Metazoa > Echinodermata > Holothuroidea > Aspidochirotida > Stichopodidae > Stichopus > Stichopus chloronotus. Next base: position 17,343,508 of record CM037847.1, read on the forward strand.
GATTGTATCTTTGAATCGAATACATGTTTCCCTTCGTCACTTTTTATACATGCGACATATGTCGTAACTATAGAGACAACATGAAACATGTTAATTGTCCTCATCGTCAGTTTCAGGCACACAGAGGACATGAAGATCCATGTAGAACACACACATAGGACAGGACCCACACGCAGATATAATTCACAACCCTTCCCGAAACTCACCCACTCAGATTAGTACGAACGTATACACGTGATGATCGGTCTGGAAAAAGGCATCTTAATCATTGGAAGTTGATACAAAGTGTTATATTGACAAACTACAAAAATGAGCTCTTTCAACGCAGTCTTTTTATGAGACAGGCGACCATTTTCATACGTCACGCAAAATAAAACTGTCGTAGTATTAAGCAGCTAGATATCGGACATACATATGCAAGGGTCAACATTCCAGACATGTTCCCACTGTCATGATTACATTATTTCAAATAAAATAATCGTTGCAGATATTGATAATATTAGCTTGTGATTTTCAATTAAGTTAACATTGCGGCATTTCTGGGCTAGTCTGGGTGGTTGAGGCAGCTTAATTTAAATCAAGTGTCCATTTTCAGTGTCAAATCTGTATTTTTTTTTTTTGTGCTTTTTTTTTTCTGCATGGCAGAATCCCTCAAATTCTCCTTCAGTTAAAGTAGAACACAAACCTGTGTTTTCTTGTTTCAAAGTGTACCACTGTTTCTGCTGTGATGTACCGTTCAATGCAGATCAATGAGCTCAGTGAAAGCGTGGCTGAAATATTTTGTTGTCCACCTTAGATAGTTTCGCGTATGGAACGTGGAAGGGTGAAGTAATAAAACGAACCGCCAAATCCATTATCATTGACATTCTTTTCTGTAACGTATAGTGTGTCCCGTGGTACGTCTACAGTACACCAGATCTGCACAACCGCAATATTTTTCACGAGGAGTTCCGATGATCCAAACTACAGGTATTTATCAAGACGAAACCAAGCATGTCTTGTTATCTTCGGGGAATGCCTATCTTTGTTGATAAGTGGATGGTATCAGTTTCACTTGCAGAGACTTTCCACACCAACGAAAGTGCAAGTTCCATTACGAGTTGGAGTTCGACTTAAACCAAAATCAAACATTCTGTTGGAAACCAATATCAGCTTATCGTGTGCATCATTTAAACCCTTCCCAAAAAAGTCGATAAGCTAAAAATCATGACACCTTAGGATTACCCCTGAAAATTATTACAAGGTATGTGAGAAGAGTGTCCCTTACCTGTACTCTCTCGTAAAAGTACTTTTCAGTTTTCCATGAAGCTAAACTCGTAATGGGACTTACTTACGTTGACGTATTCTCATCATCACAGTTTGGTTATCTTTCAGTCTTCGTTGTTTCTCACTGCCGCCGGCGCATTCTCTTGCCTTTTCGTTCACCGATATATTCCCAAGTGTTGTTCGGATGTTACCTTAATCTTTGAATGTCAGTTAGGTCACCATCGACGAGGCTTTTGTATTGTGTTCTATCAAAATTGAGTCATTGCAAAAAAAAAAAAAAAAGCCAGAGGTAGCTTTTGGCACTACACGATGAAAATTGTCGAGAAAGTACATGATAAACGAATTTGCTTTACTGTTCTTAACTTTACTGCTATTGGAAAGCTTAGGTTTATCAAACCAAACTCTCAACTTAAATTTTCCACGTACAAAGCTCAATCTCAGGCAAGAGTTCACATGTTCTGTGGAAGATTACGATTTCACAAATACAATGGACTAAGCAAATTGTATGCCCATACATTAACCTTGGATTAAAGGAAAAGAGGTGATTTTTCAACACTTGTTTACAGCATGGCATGCCAAAAGGATAAAACTGCTCGCTACCGATACTGCATGGTGCTTTTTTCTTGCCACATAATAACGTTTTCAAAATTCGTCTCGTACGATGTCGATGTTTTGCACTATTTTCGCTTTGCTAAACACAAATTTGTACACAACAATAACTTCCAAATCACACCTCTCTTTCTCTCTCGCTGCACTAGTTTTGTACATAAATGTGTGGATAATTTGCGTTTTTTACTGATAGTACGACGAAACGTGCAAAATTATATTCTTCTGGTAATGGTGTGATAAACTGATTACTTAAACCATCCAGACTTTCTTACACCTTTCCACTGGTCTAGTGTGTTTCAATGAATGGCACCTTTCTGGAAAACATCTTACATCAGAGTTGTCCATGAAGAAATTTGGATGCTCTTCAATATATCCTTTACTTCTAAATCACTTTCTCTTTGCTTTCTTTGTCTTTCAATTTTAATCTTGAAAAATGCTTCAGACGCTTACATCAAGTTCACTTTATTTCACTTCTTTTTGATTGTTTGTTCCTTGAGTTAACAAAGGAACCTATGCAGTCAAGTCGGCGTGCGTGTATGTGTGTGTTTTTGCCGCGATTGGAATTTGAGGTATGTTACGCAATAACTCAATAATCGAGCCCTCAATTCTTCTCAAACGTGTACGTGTATCATATATAGTAGATGTGCCCTATTGTCTTTGGTGCCTTTATCTTGCATATTAAGAAGTGGGCAATACTTAGTGTAAAATTCCTGATATGGCAATTTCCTTGCAGTAACTTGTCCGATTTGCTTCAAATGTGGTACGAAGGTGTTGTTAGATATTAGGCATATGACCATGCCTTTTTTACACTTTTCAATGTCACTAGCACTTTTGACTTCAGTTTGTGTAAGAGTGTAGAGAAAATTTACAATTTTTGTGCAAACTGTGGGCAATTGGCTTTTAGTAACTGAATTTCTTTGCTCCATTTTTCTGCTTTGGATGTTTATATGTTCCATCAGTCCCTTCCGGCAAATCATGGAAGTACTGCTTGAGATAGCAGTTTCATGATCAAATGAAGAAGCAGTAGTGCTGTGGAAAGAACTGTAGGTGGTCATAGAGCAATTTTTGCTTGGATCAGTTTACGTCCTCGTGCTTCACTGTTAATTAGTTTATTGATTTAAATGGCTTTTGATTAGTAAGGTGGGCAAGGAAAGTCAGTTGGTGTTCTTATGAGTGAAAAATAGACTCTGGCGGTCGCCTCAAGAGCAAATTGTCAGTGTGAACTTTAAACGGGCATAGATATGATAAGCGTATATTTAGATACAGATTCACAGCAGTATGTGCCAGTGTAAAATGAATGAGATATTGCTGTATAGGGTAGGGACCAACATCTTCAATTAATTGTACTTATTGAAATGGCTTTTTCTTAAATATTGATGAACTCTAGCATATCGTTTTGGAGTATTTATATTCCAAGTACAAGGAACCATAGTTCCCTTTGGCTGTTGTGAAATCATCCAAAATATTTCCTCTCTTACAGATTGTATGTAATGATATGTATGGTCACATTAGTTCTGTGGAAGTGGTAACATGTTTTGACGTGCTTGGGGTCCAATGTCCGACATGGGCCATATGGGCCACTTTTTGAAATCATGAAATATGTTTCTTTGTTTGTAGATTTTATTTTACGAAAGCGAGTGTTCATTGTCAGAAATGGGCCATATCGGCTATTGTGCAAAATAATGCAAAATGCTTCTTTTACATCATAATTTACATTACTACATCTGTACAAGGAATCACATTGCCCTTGGGCTCTTGTTGAGGATAGTAAGCTAGTTCTGATTCAGGCAATCTCCCTAAATTATTTTGGACTCTCGATCCTGGTAAACAACAAAAAAAGACAATTACATCAGTCGATTTAGTCGGCATTAAAGTGAACTAGGTTTTACAAGTTAACCAATATAACTGACCTGAATTGTAAAGATCGAACAATAAATTTGTTCATGTTTTGGTTATGCTCATCATAAAATCAGTGGTCTAAGTAAATTATTGTGACATAACGTATATGCTCAAGATTAAGTGTTAGGATTTGAAAAGATAATCAAGGTAAATGATTACTATTGATGTAGGAAGTACAGGGAAATTCTTAATACAGCTAAATATGGAAACATGTACGTCTTTTTTCACTGTCTTTATCTAGTTGTTGCATTTAAATATTTATGCATATGCAGATAGTTGAGGTAAAGTGTTACCAATGATTAAGATTATCGAGGTAATCACATTCATCGACACACTAAATGTTGATTATGATATTTATCGCTTATTGCTACATCGATGATAGTTAATATTGTGATCGAACGTTTCACCGACCCACAAGACTTCTTGCTTGCAGATTGATAAGGGAAACTTTCTTCCATTTAGGGCTTTCGTAAGATGATGACAGATAACACCTGTAACGGCTTTAACATTGCTACAGTGAGGTAGTAAAAATAACCTGGCTTACAATTAAGGCTAATCGCCCTATTTAACCTCACTGAAAATTCCTGCTGTGTGGACAATTTTTTTTTTAATTATACAATTCTCTTGAACAGATTTTCTTCTAAGATTTTATTTTATCCACGTGATTTGCGAATTTACTATCAGTAAATAATTAATCCGTAATTTACCGGTTGTTCATGAGTTTACATTTTGAGAACTATATAGACAATACGAATAAAAATTTTGTTAGAGAGTTCCTCAGGTTAGGTAACCAATGCATCATTTGTTAAGCCAAATAATATTAGTTTTTATGTGCATTGATTCTTTGATTTCTTTAATGTCATATTAGCATGCGTACGATTGATTTTTGCACTACGGTATTTTGTAATTAAAAATGTACCTTTTGCACAAATATAGATTAATCATTGAAATGGTGATACATATACACCGAGGATTCCTGGTACCATTCTTACATTATTTGCTTCAATTCCCAATGACAGAGCACGTTTCCGTGCCACTTAATTTTAAAGCAACTGTGTGGTACAGTTATACACATGTGGTTCTAAGCACGCCAAGCATGATATTTCAAATCAAATATGTATATTTATGAGCTAGATTCTTTTCTTCTGTGCTAGTTTTTTTTTTTTTTTTTTTTTACCTTGCGGGTTAGTGAAACGGCACGGAATATTGAACACCATTTTTCTTCCTGAAAAAAGTAGTGTGTAATATCGTTGATTACGCCGTAAGCTAAGACTGGAAGCCTCCTGTGTGCTCCAAATACACGCAAGTGTATGTCTTGAGGCAATTCATCATCTAGTATCCCTTAACTGTAAATGTATTGCAGTAGATAATCAGACGTACCCAATGTGTATGCAGAGTGAAATTATTTCAAAGAATGGAACTCTAATTAGTAAATGAAACCACACATCCACAGTACCGTCTGGCATTAACTCACCGATATTTACACTAGAATCAAGAAGCACAGTTCACTTGAATGTTTTGAGAGACGCTTTCCAATATCGTAGCAACGTACATGCATCACCCGTTTTCCAAATTGATATCACTATACACCATCAGCCTAAGATTTCGTAAGCTCCCGATATGTGGTTGGTGAATTTTTTTTTTCCATTTATTTAATTGAATACTTCAATACGTATGTTAAGAAAAAAGTTTGGTCGAGGAGCATGTTACGTAGAGGTCATAAACATCGGTGCGAATATTTCGTGTGCTTGACAAGATGAAACCCATAAAACTGTATTCTGAGAGCGCATTAGAACTTGTAACCTGGTATTACGAAAATCCAAAATGAGAATTGGAAGTAACATTTTGAAAGAAAAAAACCTTGGGAAACCTCAAATTTATTGCTGACAACCGGTAATGTGTCTCGTCTACCAAAATCGAATATGACACGGAGGTTGGTCGATTGTCATCATTCTACAATTAGCTGCACAAAATTAACAAAAGAAAAAATAAAAGATACAATATTCTTGTTATATTGTGAACAGATGTTTCTCTAGCAGCTATTACCAACTTAAAATAAATCTCTGGATACCAACTGTTTTAATAGTATTAAGTTTGATATTGTGACGTCATTTTGAATCACTGAGGCAAGTAATCTTACGTCTATGTATGTTATGTAAAAAAACCTTCCTTCTTGTTGAGTCACCAAAAAAATTGGCACGCTTTTCAACGTGAGTAACCTGGGAATGACATAAGAAATCAAGGTTCGTTAACTACTGTACAAGGAACATTATATGAACCCTTAGTGGGGCAACACTTAAGTAGCATGCGGTGACGTCTGTCTTGTTCTTATTCCTTTGCCATGTTGCATTAGACCTTAGAGAGGGAAAGAAGGGGGAAAAATAGTGCTATTGCAAAATAGTCTGAACTTTTCAAATGGAATCAATATTTACAATTGTCTTGATGACAACTTCGCTGTCAAGGTGATGTAATGGATCGTAATTGGATTCACTGGGATATTGGTAATCCATTACTGGTCTTGCTGCAGAAAAAGGAAGGGCGTTTTGTTTGTCAGTCCCTTTTTAACACAATTTCCCACTGTCAACGTATTATACCCCTCGATATTTCTTGACCAAAAGTTACAATTATTCACATCAGTACATCAGCTGTATGTATTTTGACTTTGTACAAGAAAGCGGTTCATAAAATATTGCTGCTCCCGAATTTTGGTTAACTGATTGACATACATTTTAATTTTCAAATGTAACTTAACTCTGACCTGGATTATATATGAGTTAATTTATCCATCTACCAACGTATGTAAACATGGAGAAAACAGAAAAGAAACATCGCGTACTGAAGTCATGAAAATGTCTGGTTGTTTATATTCTGTAAAGTCAGTTGTATTGGATAGTATGAGAAAGGGGTTTTATGTCGGGAGACAATTGTGGTACATACTCCCACATACGTAAGTATCGAACATGCAAAGATTTCAAAAAGATATGTTGCCTGATTATCTCTTGATGTGCACATGCAAGAATTCCGAGCGTATTTTCAAAACAAAAAAAAAAATACATAAAAGACTACGTTAGTCATCACCGTGTGTCACATGTCACAAAATCAAATGATTTTAGGAGTCAGATGGTATAAGTTTCTGTATACTCATATCCTATTGTAATGGGTAGATGCATTTCAATAGATACTAAATGAGTTAGAAGTATACCTGTACACGTTATGCAGTTCAGTCTTCAACGTTCAGTATGTCTTTCTTTCTTCTCTGAACAGGTTCGTACCCTAATAGTCCTGTGGGTGGTACGTGTTGAAAGGTTGATTTTGTTTTTACCCAAACGACCAAGTTTCTTCTTCTTTGAACTGACAAACCATTGTTTTTCAAATCTTCCAAACGGCTTAATATGTAAAGTTAAAGTGTGTAAACAATTCGTCTACTCATAAAAGATTAAACTTGGTCGCTTGGCCAAGAAATATGACTGCTGCGGTTTTGGTACTTCTTTATATTACCAACCGACGCGCTGCTAATTCTTTGGCTACAAAATCTCATTAATTTGGTTGGCAATTGCTTGCACTTGGGTAAGTTAAGAGTAGGCTTAGCAATCTCCCAACGCCCCTCCAGAGCAAAGCTCCAAACAAAAGCATCTCAAAGACAAACCTCACTGTTCAGATTAAAATAACATAACTCTTTCACAGTTCTCATGGTTATGGACGGTTGATTGCGCTACTGACAATTGCTGTGATATAGCTCTGCACGCTTTGGTAAAGTATGCCACAAAAGTTCTAATATTTTTTTTTTTTTTTTGCTGCTACGCATCTTTATGTGCTTTGAAATGCAGTGGAATGGTTTGTTTCCTGGATTCATTTCATAACATTGTTTTACGTATTATGGATTTACGTTTCTTTGTGACTTTTGAAATTATGGTTGACTCCAAGAAAGTATAAAGTAGCGTCAGCATCTCGATTGTTTTTCATTCCTCTTTTTTATTTCTTACGTTTTCTGTTCTTATGCTTTGACTAATATGGTATTTCTTTCTCGGTATTGGTATTTAACGTAGACTTTTGTGACTGCTACTTACGAGATCATTTCCAGTACGATTTTGTACGTGGTTTCCTAATGGTGACGAATATAACACTTGCTAAATTGAAGAAGATATTGCAATATTTAATATGAAAGCATGCAAACGTAACCCATCAGGACATTAATGCGCAGTGACGTGACTAATATATCGTTATTGATTAAGAGTTACCAACATTCATCTATGCGGAGTTTCAATTGTCCAATTTGCAGTGAGATGTGTTTCAGGTAACTCATGTGTTACAAGAGTGATATGTGGCAGTACACCAGTGATTGCTAATTCTCGTTCATCTGTTGTTACGTAGGTTCTCATATCAACTGACACTTGATACAGTGAGTGCTGTCGTTGGAGGTGTTAGAAAAAATTGTACGCATACGTGCAGCTAGGGAAGAGGATGTGTTGCACACGACTTTATGCTGATTGTGAAATAGTTATTAGCACCTGACCCCCGGAGGGGTCTGTCGATGATATAACCATTGAAAAAACTGGATTGCTGAAACATACACAGATGTAGTCTTGTTTGGGAACGTAATAACACGTTCAAACACCTATGCTCTAGCACACCCAAGTGAAACGTTGTTGTATGGTTTTGGATCATGGTGGTAAGACGAATGCGTTTCAATGTTTTTTTTTTTATTTATACAACTCCAAAAGTTCTGTTTTTTTTATTTTGTCAGAAATAAATGCAATGGTGATAGGCAGACAGGTATCGCATATCCATTTCTTTGAGAGGTTTATTTGAAAAAGCTTGTCATCATCAAGCTTCAGTATGTCCTTTAAGGATGTTGAAGTTAGGCCTGCTCTTTTGTTTTTTCGGAACTGCTTAGGTCTTCATAATCCACGAAATACCCCAAATTTGCAGCGTCACATAGTTAACTTCTTCTTTAAGAAATATGTATTCTTTTTACCGGAATCGTTGCGTCTGCTTTTACTGTGGTATAATCTACACCCTCTATATGGTATGGTATTGGTATGTTGGTGTGGCTTACATGTTTTGTCTGAACTGTGATATGACTCTCCTTAACTGTTAAATAACTGTAATAATTACACGTTGCGGTAATCACCATGGATTTATTTGATTTTAGAAATCCTGGAGGAAGTCTTTCACCCACAGCAGTTACGTTTAAAGGGACAGATGATGGCCATCCCAGAGTGGAGAGCTTATATATTCCTCGCAACACCACTGTGAGTATATTGTATCATAAATAGCCTCTTAAGTGCACTGTAGAAAAGGTTTTCTGCAGTGCACACTGCATATCTAGTATACACCTGATACGAGAGCGTAGGTATCACATAAATGATACTATTTTTACTATAAGTATACACAAAAAGCGATTGTGATCAAAGGTATGCTATTGCCATAATATTGAATATATATCATTTCAATGAAACTATTCATTTGTTTCTCAGTCCTCCATGAGGACGAACAAGAACAACAGAGATTGCTTGTACTCAGAGTATCTTGTCGTCCTGTTTGTGAATCCAGTTGCTTAACAAATCATTCACGACCTAGCGACGTGGGTCCTACAGTGTCAAGACACCAACAGGCTCTCACATGTCACAGTATGCGAGCTAACAATAAGGTTATTGTCACGGATCAGGTGTGTCACTTAGCATTTTTAATAAAAACCTGCACATTTAACTCAATTTTGAAATCGTTGACATCGTTGTAAGTATTAAAGTCTTTGAGTGTTTCCATTGCTTGTCATGGGCGCCATCGTGCAAATGTGATTCCACGCCCTCTCTCGTGTTACTCTAAACGCAAACAAGTTTTCGCTGTGAGGCAACTAAAGTGAATATTCACTGTTTTACACCATTAGTAACATAGTATTCCTCATACCCACAAACTGCGCTTGCTTCAGTGTACGTTGCTTCTTCAATTTGTTCCCTCGATTATCTTTGGGATTAAGGGATGTTGATGGAAAATACTTAGGACCTTCATCATATCTCAGCACAACCATGTGTAACGTAGATCAAGCCAGAAGTGATGTGATTACGTAACTACGCTAAAAGCTGTCCCCAGCAGGAAGAAGGACTTCGTAGTCAGATACATGAGTTTTAAACAGGTGGAACATCTCATCGGTTTGATCTCTGGGTTTGACTACCTTTACACTATACGACCATCGTCAGTCAATCAATGCTTTGCTGTCATTTGGAAGGAGATGACAGGCTATAATGTAGAGGTGGGGGCCGCCAAGGTCACACGGTTGTACAAATTTTGTATCGCTCTTGGCAATTGTATAAGGTTTGTAACTGATTAGAAATAAAAAACGAGAACTCATCACCCTGACAGTTTCAATTCTCCCAACCACCCACGTCTACTCCCTTCCATAGCCTGTCTAAAATTCCTCGACATCTATAATCAAAACATTGGGTCTCTGTGTACGCTGTGTAATATGAGCCACCCTACATCTTTTGAATTTGCTGTCAATCAAAGAGTACTTAGAACCAGTTGAGAATTTTGCTATCCGAAAGCCAAAAATGTAGATTAGGGTGATGCTCTACTGCCTTTAAACACAATATGGTATTTGTCGTCTGCTACAGATTGCAGAAATATAGACGGTGTCTTATCTGAAAAACATTACCAGTCGTCGGGGAAAATTTCCTCTCTTTTTTTTTTTTTTTAATTACATTATAACATTTAAGTTCTATGTTAAAACATAAAAAACAGGACATTTCCTAAAACGTCTTATTTAGGTCAAAAACGTCTGCCCCTTCAGTTTCTTTCATATCTCCATCCAATAACAGCCCCATTGTTCCGATACAGACCAGTCAGTGTCTGGATCTCGAAGAGACAAGAAGTCGTTTTAATTTATTATGATCGAGTAGTTCTGACGAACGTCGGCAATCTCCACATAGTCCTTTTCCTTGGGTATAAGCAGGTGTGAATAACGAATACTCGGATACTAACTAGAATTGGATGTGTAACACAAAGGGAAAGAGTGTGTAAGCCGTGCTACTCACAACTACGAATTAAAACTCTTATTACATCTGAAAAGAATATAATAGGATTACGATAGATTAAACTTACAGTTGCCTCTCCTTCCAAATGACATCTTGGTATGGCGCGACGGTGGGGTTTATCTTGTCCTGGTAATAAACACACAGGCAGTGACTGGCCTCACAGAAATCAGTTTCCATCACAATTAGATTCCACACGGACAGCCCAGATATCATCATTGAATCAGGGAACATAGAATCACCGAGTTTTTGATCTCACTGCATCAAATTCATGAGACTATTTCTTTCGTAGGTGGATGAATTTCGTCGGGATGAAACAATTACACAGGTGGTTTTCACATACAATAACTTATGTAGAGCGTTTAGTCAGACCTGAGTATGATAAACCAGTCCTTAAACAAGAAGATATGTAATCTTTTTTTTTTTTTTTGTTTCAGATAGGTCGATGTCAATACGTGTCCTAACATGTTACTTAAATAAAAATTAAACAATAAGAATTCACACATATGCGTACTTTCCATTCTTTGTTACAACCCGATCGATCCCATCGGCTTTCATTCATTCTAAGTATCGAAACAATAAGAGCTTTCTTCGTAGTTCTCCCTCCTGAATAATTTGTGATGGCTAAGCTTGAAAATATGACTGCTATTGAGGCCAACGTCCACATTCATTGTGCCATTTAAATTTGCTGTATTCCTGTTTACATTGGTAAATATCATGTTCCTGGGTTGATTTTGTAACATCTCGTGTGATCTTCCATTACAACTGCTAGGTTGCCAAACTTGGAAGCGATGTTCAATACTGGTCTCTACATCAACGACTTGTCCATGCACGACTCCACGAGAGATCTTGTACTCGCTGGGACACAACAATCGGCCGAGTTGAAGTTAGCTCTAGATCAAGAACAACAAAAGAGTGCACAACTTGAGGAGAGTATGAAGAAGCTAGACCAAGAAATGAAAAGAACCGATTCATTGCTTTATCAAATGATTCCAAGACAGGTGGCGGACAAGCTGCGTCGGGGGGAACCAGCGACCAGTACCTGTGAGGTAGCGATCCCTCTGTTTCAAGTTAGCTAAGATGTAATGTAGCAACATCGGTTAAGTTGTCTAGTTTTGACTTCTCTTCTCCGCTTTCTATTGATTAACCGACAAATTTATCATCTCTGAGGACCCTTAAGGCAGTACCTTGTGAGAGGCATGCCCTTGTGGTAGCCTAAGTCTGGTCTATCATGGCATTTAATTTTCAAAAATCATGACCAGAGGGATATTACCTACAAGAAGTGTGTGGTGATGACAGTGTCCAATCAGAACTAAATTTCGCCATGACTCTCTGAGTGTCACATAGAATGTTATTATCCAAAACTGTTAATTTAATTAACCAAATTAATGGTTTATAGAGGTGATAAATTTGTTAAGATTTCCGTTATCCTCCCCTATAGCTGATGAATCATTTATCCTTTCTGAATTTTGATAAGTCATACCCACCAACGCAGACAAAGCAAAGCTCTCATAACTAAGCAGATGAATATGATTGATAACAAATTTGTCAGTTGAACAGGTGTTTACAATTCAATCATAACTTTTTTAGAATGTCATAGCAAAACTGCAAACACAATGTACAAGATACTTATGACAACTTGAATTAAATTAAAGCTTTTGCTTTCAAGAAAATTGCGTTTGATTACTGCGCAATCCTTGTGTTAATATTAGCTTAAGGATCTGCTGTTGACAAATTCAATCAACCGTCATCTGCTTTGCAAATTGATTATTCAACCAGTATACAACATTACATAGCTTTTAGGCAAATACTCAATATCAAGGACTGACTTAATATTTGAGAATAGTTCCTCAGGCCCCATTTACTTATCGAATTCAGTTCCATTTTGAACGCATGTCAAATAAGAAGCAAGTTTTTAAGCGCCTTCCGATAAAATAAGCACATGTATTTAGGTTAACGCAATGTTTAATTTTCTTTAGGGTTTTTTTATTCATATGAAAGCAGATGAGTTTACATTCATCACTTTGGGGCAAAAGGTAATCGAACATCTTGTTGTCTGTGTCGGACGTTATCTGCTTCATTAACATCAACATAACCTTGACTCAAAAAATCATTAACAAAAAGGTAAATATTGTGTAATTTATAGGTTGACTCTTCTTTAAATAGAGGCATCGACTACTGAAAATTGATATTTAAATAAAAACTGGAAATACTTTTTTCTCTCCCCTTTTATTGTTGAAAACCATATCTCAGTAATTTATCCCGTTCGGAAGTTATCGATTCCGCAAGCACAATTATCTATTTCAAAATGGTACATTGCATTATGGAAAATTTATGATGGCACAACCACTAGAAATCCTTTGTACATTATTTTTTGTAAAGTTGACTGCCTTCAAACAACGTCGTGATATTCCATTGAAATGTGATCTACTTTTCCTAATATTTTAAGTGCTCAATCTAAATTTTCACTTTTGCCGATCTGTAAGGTTGAATACATGCTTCAGTTTCAACCAACCGCAAAAAACTTCTTGAAATAACTTTCATCTAGAAGCAGAAGTATTATTGTAAACTTGACGAAGAAGGAAATATTTACTTAACCAGGAATGTCTTCCTTCAAACCCCAATGTTTTGTGTTAGTTACAAAATATTGCTACGCGATTCGAAATGCCTGCAATGAGAAATATGTTGTCTTCCTTTTAAGAACCCTTGCACTTGTCAGTGAAATATTCCTTGAAAGATCACTGAACTCCCCAGCTTATTGTTAACAGTATTAACGAAATATTGGTCTCTGATCTTCTTGTAGGTGAAAAAATATTTTTCGCGCACCTTTATATCACTAACTGATGCATCGGATGCATCGGACTTGTTATCTAGCAAAACTATCAAATTAGTCTCATACATGATGCGTAAGGAAAGGTAGCTCATAAACCTATATGACCTATATGACCAGAAGCTGCTCAGACCTGTTTGGCGGCTGCTCGCTTTTTAGCAGACTCATCCTTGTTTGCTCATCATGCTCTTGTGCAAAGTACATATCACCAAGAAAACAGGAAATCGATGTAGAGCTGTAACACTGGAAAAATGGACAGGTAAACATTAGCCATAGCAGTGCGCTTAAGTGCCTACTCTTTCCCATGCAGTAATCTAACAATCAAATCTCGTGACGTCAGAGCCAACCTCTGTAGATACGGAGATGAGACGTGAGTTCCATTGCATGCTATTTGTTCTTATTTCTCTTCAGATATTTCGTGAAGTGTCAATCCTTTTCAGTGACGTCGTTGGGTTTACCACGATATGTTCCAAAATTAATCCTATGGCTGTGGTGTCCTTATTGAATGCAATGTACACAAAGTTTGATAAGCTGAGCGAAGAGCTATCCGTTTACAAAGTAAGTGCATTGAAAAATGGAAGATCTATTAAACTTAATCATCATTTAAACTTCATCAGTACAATCTGTTTTCGATTATCCTGTCATTTAATAGGTGATGAAGGTTTCCTATTCGTTTTATTATTTTTTTCGGCTTAAATTCATCAACGATCATGGTTGCCCTACTTTCGTCGTGAAAAGCATCTAATACAAGATACTCGTCTGATTGGCAGCAAATTGTAACGACAGTTAATGTGACCCGACATGATAGATTCATTAGCGTGCAGTTAAGGTCGTGAAGGACACACTAAGCTTTGACAGTAGTTATAACTATGGCTTAATACTCGTGTCTTCTTTGCCATTGGTATTTGTCCACAATCTTCTGAATCTATTTTTACATCTCGTTTCGGCAAATTCACTTGGAGAGTCAAATCAGAGGACAGGCATTAAGAACACGCTTGACGATCTTTCTGCTTAGTTAGCTTCATGAATCAACAACAAACCAGATCTTTCGAAACAAAGTGAAAAAGGATTAAATCCTCAAACCAGTGGGGAATGTTTTAATTCACAAATTTCGTCAAGCGAAGATATCTGCATTTGAAGGTCAGCTTTTGAAGTCTGAAAAGATAAAATTATCTCGAGCTCTTTCGAGCCCATGGATAATATACCTTTACCAAGAAAATGACCGAGCTGAAGTTGTTGACGCTCATGTTGCTTTCAGTCATGTTCATATTCATTTACTATACTGCATGCTTGTACACAAAAAGTGAAATATCACACTTGTTTCCATACAAACTAAAGTAAATGATGCGTCCATAAATGCTAACTTCAGTATTATTTACTTCTGTTTTTATTCTAGGTAGAGACCATTGGGGACGCATATATGGTGGTAGCAGGAGCTCCTATTATTACAAAGTATCACGCAGTCTTGGTTGCTGAGATGTCGCTAGCAATGTTGGAGTCAGTTCAGGACCTCAGAGTTCCATCGTCTAATGATTTCGTAAAGATACGAGTAGGTGAGGACCTCCAATTAGGCACATAACTACCTAACGTTTCTAAAAAACGTCATTCCATTCAAAATCATTTTAATCATGGCAGTGTCTCATCACGCACCCTACAATGGTCATTTTCAACATAAAAGATTTTCATTCCTTCATAGTTTATACAACAACAGAAGTAGCATCCTGTAAAGGTGAAGAAAGAGTGATGAGAGACTGTGCATGTATATTGAAATGATAGGGTACCATAAATGATTAGTTATCGGGTTCCTTTCACCTGATATTTATTTTGTCGTCAACTAGTAAGATGGTAACATTTGAAGCAATGACGTTCATCAAACTAGGAGGTTTAAGATGAGTTCCCTGTTTGATCTACAAATGTTGCGTTGGTGGCCTTCTGACGTGTAGTTGTAATAAGCCTATACACTGATACATGCCAAATGCAGGGATTCTAAACTTGCGTGGTGGCTTAGCATCATAAAATAATGAATCCGTTTTGTGTTTCACTAACAAAACAGCAAATGGTAACCATTGTTGCAGATGATGGGATTACTCTTTTGAGGAAAACATCTATCGCTACGCTGAATTAAATGTGGAAATGTATTATTCAATAACAAACGTACCGTACTTCTTGTGTTGACTTGTCAAAACAATTCTAAGAAATATTATAATTAGACTTAATAAGTATTGACAGCTGGCAACAACTTTGGTTTTACCTAATGTGCAAGTACTCTCACTTCACATTATCCATGGTCTGAACGCAAACGTTTTACCAAATTTCGATCAACAGATTAGAAGTATGTTTAGCCCCCATACCGATTATCGACTTCTCGTCAAATTGAATTGATAACAATATGGTATGAATTTATGTTTAGTTTCAAGTGTCGATAGATATGTTAGATACGTACTTATTTGTTATACATAGTTTGCAGTATCAACCAGATTAACTATTATAAAAAGTGTCAAAGCTTTGAAGATGATCGACCATTCTTGTCAAGTATTGATTTACTGGTTGAACTTATCGAAAATTGGTAATCTTTCCCAGGTATTCACTCTGGTACTGTAGTTGCTGGAGTGGTCGGTCTCAAAATGCCCCGATACTGTTTGTTCGGGGATGCGGTCAACACGGCATCTCGCATGGAATCAACTGGGGAGGCAATGCATGTTCACCTAAGTGACGTCACCAAGAAATGTCTCGATGAATTTGGGGATGTTTACAAGATGGAAGAACGAGGTGCAGTCTTAGTAAAGGTACGAGTGAGACATCTGTGACGCATTTAAAACAGAACTAAAGGTGATACATGGCCGTTATGTGCTTCTTTAAAACAACTTTGTGCGTGTGGCTGTTTAGCTCATTCTCGGGCGTCGTAACTGCAGCTTTCACATACATTCGCCAACTGGGTCCGCAGTAAAGAAACTGTAGCGTCATATACTTCTCATATTTTAGTATGAAAGCTTCAAATATAACTCTTTTGAAATTCGGTCGGTTTCCTCTATTAAACACGTTTATGGGCAAACCATCTGACTTTATTACCTAGTACTCTTTTAGTGGCCTCAGTTTTACCTGATTAATTGGTAGCAATACTAGAGGTCGCATTGGGGAAACCAACTCGAATAAGTGAAATTCTGCAAATCGGAGGTCCGTAATTTCGATATATTGGATCCCTGCTCTACGTAATGTGTTTTGCTCAAAGCATTTTATGGTGTCCTAAACTTGATCGGAGACGCTGTGTTGCAACCTCTGGGTCCAAGGAAGGTGAAACCTTGAACATAACGTTATAACTCTGACTGTTTGTTACGTTGATGATACCAGATTGAATCAATGTGTCGTTGAAGGTGATCGAAACATTTCTCTTGCGAACGATACTCTTGTTCAGATTTCTAACATCGGCCTACTTCAAATTTTCTACAGGAGTATATATTGCAGTCGGATATTTTTACAGAAGACATCAACCGTAGAATATTATAACTAAATGATATTTCTAAGACGGAGTAGATCTGCAGCGCGTATGGATTTTTAAAGGAGCACATGTACCTGTGATATTTATGTTACTCTTACATTTTTCATTTTCTTTCTCCACATCGTGTAACAGCATAGCTATTTAACAAATTTGTGCTGCAAATGTTCTCTCAATGACAAATTCTGTTCGAAAGTACCCCAAGGGAGGGAAAAACATTATTTGTTATTTTTTCTGATGTTGACTCCCGAACGATAGTACTCATGAGTATGCCTTTTAGGTCTTGCCCTAGCTTGAACAGAACATGAAATGTTGTTTGGTAGAATATTGTCAATGTGTCACTGGGGTCTTCAGGTAAACATTGATGGCCTTCAACCAAAAAAATTCCAAAGATGTACTTAACAAACACCCCTCCTCCTTCAAGATAGACAGATGTATATATTATCATAAGTTACAAATCTTCAGCGAAAATCACAACAAGCAAATGATAGAGCATTATCCCCACTTAAATACAATCACATAGCATCGGGTATAGAATACGAATGTAAAGCAGAATGCCAAAGTATACACCCCCATTCCAAATAGTGACAGATTTCAATTGTTGTAGTAAAAAAAGAGCATCTGTGATGTAAAAACATATGGAACAACTGTCCCAGTGTTGCACTAGCCCTACACTCTTAAAACGTTGATTAAAAAAGTTAAACAATACTGGTCACGTTTGTCAACTTAGACATAATGGTTGATAATTAAATTCAGCAATAATGGTTGCTGTGCAAAGTTGTGACTACTATGTGACTATATTTAGACCGGGTGCTGGTTAATTTTTACCAATATGTCTAATTTGACATACGTGACCAGTGATGTTTAACTTTTTATCGAACGTTCTAAAAGTGTATTAAGAAGAACGGTATACTTTTAACATCTCGAAATCATGACGAAGTACACAATGGCGTAGTGCATAGTATACACGAATACAGTAGTAGATCGTAGATGCCCTGATGAAACAAAATGAAAACACAAAATAGGTGATAGAATATAATGACATATTACCACAATCTGACAGGTTTTGTTAGAAACAAGAAACAACAATGGTGTGTGGTACATATATATTAAAATGAAAAGATGTGCAATGATAATCACACAAAAGGGATGGATTATCGAGAGCGGATTAAACAGTACATTATACGTAAATATCTATTGTTTTGCAAAATATTTAAGTGCCCTTTAGAATGATATTAACAAATGTCCTTTATCGATTTTGACTTTCGTGGGACCGATGATCCGACACAAATATTTACCACTGAAACTATTCCCATGTCGCACTGTTTTTCTGTGTATGTTTCGTGTTTTTGGCTAGGAAATGAAAGTCAGAGGTAGGTGATCGACAGGATCAGTGCAAGTCACCTGCACATAAAGATATGTAACCGAAATAAAAGTACAAAAGAGTTTTGCTCATAGATATAACTGCAATTTAGGTCAAAGGATTCATACTTGTAAGTCACTGCATATCATATATCCTCCCAAACAGGACCCGAAAGTCGTAGGATAAGGCCGAGAGTCCCAACCACATCTTATACTTTCTAATATGTATCTTTCTTTTTTCATCTAGGGAAAAGGTAACATGAAGACCTATTGGTTACTTGGTAAGTCTTTACCCGATGGAGTGAGGGATCCTTGTGAGATTGGTAAGGAAGATGTGGCTAAGAACTGCAGCAGGTCAAGAAGCTCATCTTTGGCAGATTCACCGATTCTCAGAAGGTGTGTCTGTTCACAGAATCAACAAAACGTAGTTATATTTTACCCGCAGGGTGCTGTCCTTTAACCGCAGATGCCGTAGGTTACAGTATCTTACCAGGTGTAACTTCACCTGCGTAAGACCTGGATAAAGCAGTTGTGTTATCCTTAACGATATTTACAAATATTAAGATTCGAGTAAATTACACAGCTGTTGGCCTAAAATGTGTCCATCTCTGTGAAGTAAAATATCCTACGTCAATACAGGATGACGTTGTCGTTTAAGACAGACTGATACACAGATTTTCGTCTTGCGATGAACGGTAGGCGCTCAACGTCAACGTCGATATGGAATGCTGTGAATACCGCTGGAAGATATGTGATGGGACGAAATCACACGAAATATGAGTGGGAGCATCCGGGTTTACTCCATATGAACAACGTCCTTAACAGATAACTTCATGTTTGCATCTTTTGATTTAAGAGATTAACATGTAATTCGTATGTATTCATGTGTTTGGGTTAATGTAATTTAATATTTATGCAAAGACAGTGACATTTGGACAAAGACAGTGTCATTTGAAGATTCTATTGCTCGAAGTTGTATAGATGACATTAGATGGCAAATCTTGCCTTTGTTATTTATCTCAACCACACACGTTGCTTTTAATTTCATATATAGAAGCGTGCCCGGCTCAAGGATGGATACAATGGGAGTCGATACAATGGAAAATCGACCCAGAAGCGGGTCTTTGTTTAGTTCTCCTGTTTATACACCCGTTGGATTTGAGAACATCGATTCAGAACTCACCCAAGATAGCAACCAAGATTATAATTTTATTACAAATGAAGATCACAAAAGGAGAGATGGCAATAAAGAATTCGGTTCGTCAGACTCATGCAGGTGTCCGATTCATGGAAAGATGACCACTGGTGGCGCTGAAGTCACTGACATTGGTGTACAAGCTACGGATTCTCAGTCAGACGGCCACGTCCCTCCTTCGGATATAAAAGGAACCTTAGAGGATGATAATCACAACTTCAACCCAAATGGGCAAGAAACCAGTGGCAATGTAACACACAGTCTGGCATGTACTTTACTGTAATATTGAACAGTGACCAACTTACCCCTTTAATGTGGCCTTTAAGACGTATCTAGACACCATTCTTTCACTAACTTTCAAGTAAATGACTTGAAAAACAAATGTGTCTAAAAATGAGTCAAAGCAATTTATAACAGACATGGATCTGTGGATTGTTGGTGGTAAATCCACTTCTTGTTATTTTATGTATAATCTATTTCCTTATCGGTTGGATAAGACTGTAATAGCAATTTGACTTCATTTTTTGTTTTTCTTGCTTTTATTTCTCATCATTTTTTGTCTGCTAACAACCTGAAATATGATTAGTTTGTCAACATTCCAAGCTACTTTAAGTACATTGATGATGATTTTAATTTCTGAATCATTATTTTTTACCTCGATGTAGCAACATCTTAATTGAGAGTAAGTTAAGGCATGAGTATTAGGCTGGGGTAGTCTATCAGAGCAGGGAGGTGCTAGCACCCCCCCTGATCAGAGTAGGCCTATCGTACTTTCAGCAACCGTAGTAACTGCTTACAACATGGAGAACTAATGACTACATAACGTTAGGGTCAGTTAGAGGGACGGCTCGAAAACATGTTGATTTCAATCAGGTAGGTGTTATAGGAGGAGATACGTCGGAAACTCCTTTCTTTGTACCCAACTCGTTGCCGCCAAGAACATATGTTTTGTCTATCACTTACAGATCCAATGGGTGTAAAGGGTATTAGGAACTTAAGCATGAAAGGTTCATGTCATCTGCTAGTTTGTGACAATTACGTCAGAAAATTTTGCACGTAGCTACATCAATGGCAGTCCCTATTTTTTAATTTAATTTTCAGCTGCACTGCGCGTTCGCGGTAGACAAGTGTAATGTTGCGTACTTTACTTAATACGGACACACATTCTACAACGTTTGGGGAAATTCATAAAATGCTACAAAGTATAGTCTTAAGACCCTTTTACTTTTCTGCATATGGTGAAATCTTCATACGGTATGTTTAAACACCAAACTATCTTGATGTCAGAGAGAGAAACAGACGTTTTGATTTGTGAGACAATCGTCTTGATTTACTATTAATTTGACACTTTTAGTGTCACAGCATTGTTATACATAATCCTCTTCATGGGGGATAAGCAGGTGTGAATACAGGTTACTTGGAAAGCAATAAGAACATGGATATAGTACACAAAAGTAAAAAGGGTGCCCTAAGTCGTACTCATCCCTTACTGAATTAAAGTATTATCCATAGGAGGATACCTAATATAATAAGTTTACATTAAACTTTCTGATGAAACACATCTATTACACCCCAATGTTTACACCACAGTAACTACCTCTCAGAGCTCGAAAGAGAAACCCGTCACAACAATTCAGTTTGGGCCACTCGATAAAAACTCAGAGAAATCACCCAAGGTAAATTATAACGTTTTCTTGGCTGTGAGTGTCAGAGTAACCCTGTCAGATAATCTTAGTTTGTCTGCAAGAGCTATTCAGAGTAGCTGCTTACATTATTTTCATTAACAACCAATAAGATTAATTACAGGCATACAAGATATTAATGGATCAACCGATGTAAAGTGTCATAACACTTAAGTTGTGGTAACTCATAGTAAAGAATCAAATACTGTAAGTAAACGTCCATAGTTAAAACTGGGGGCACTAGATGAACAACCATTTTGACGTTATCTATATTTTACATCTTGAATCACCCTACTGTTATTAGCAGCAAATCAAGTACCATTGAGTAAGGTAAAGGTGCTTAATGTCTGTGCTTACTCTTCTTTATAGTTTCTATACAGTATTATAGTGAGCTAGCAACAGCGTCTTCATTTTTTTTAAATGATATGAAAATGAATGTCAACTCACTATGTTATCAATAAGGCTAATGGGAAATGTAGCCAGTCTAAAGAAAATGATATGATGTCATTGCAAGGAGAAAAAAAATGCCTTTCCAGATATCTTTACGAGAAAGCGACTCTGAACATGTATTGTTGTAATATACCAAAAACGATAACTTACTAAAGATAGTAATAATAACAATAATAATAATACTCTACCGTGGTAGATGGTGCTGTACGAAACAGTACTATCACGTTACAGGTAAAGTAATGTTAAGTGTATCTACCTTCAGAAATAAATGATAAAAAAGCGTGAAACGCTCATTTCAAAACACAATCAAATGTGTCGAAATGTGGTATTGCACTCCCGGGTAGTTGACATTAATAATCTCTGCTGGAGTTTCAATACACCCGTTCAGCATGGTATTCCACATTATTTTTTAAACAATACTATATGCGATTCCATATGAAATCCGCAATTTTTACGTGTTTTTTTTACTCTGTTAATATAAAAGCGCATTTCTTTGTAAATGACTATGTCCGTTGGCAAAGTGGAATGTATAATGCCACATGTTGTAGATTGAACGGTAGAATTTTTATGCCATTAAAGGTTGTAAATTTGCACAATGCCAAACGCTTACCGCACAAATAGCTTGTAATGCATACTTAAAACATCATTTTTTTTTTCATGTTTAACTTCCAACCAACTAGTGACACACTGTGGTAATAGTATATTAAAACATGATGTGAATCATGAGACATTGACTACCCTATAAATGATACAACAGATTATCCTAATATATTCATTGACGAAAACGATGACAATATGGAGGTATTGGTGCATTGCGACAAGAGTAAATTAATGGGCGTGAATAAAGTCACTTCTCATGTGAGCATTGCACAATGTGGCTACATTATATAAAACGACTTGACCCTTGTATCGTAGATTTCACAGTAAGTTATAAATGCATTTGTAGGCATTTCTGTGATAATTGTGAGTCATTGTGATAATTTAACATTACCCGATGTGACCGAGAATATGTAATTCTTCACGTCGGAAATGATTCACACTTATAGTTCATGAAGTCACTGATGTACATTTCCCCTTGAAAGTGATGCATCAGTGTATAAGTTCAAGAGTACTAGATCTCACATTAAAAGTGAAGACGTCACTTCCCGTCTGAACATTGCACAATGTGGCTGCAGTTTATTAATTGAATTGAACCTGTTATTTCGATTTCACCTTTAAATTGATGCAGTAAGATGTAAAGGCTTTCGTAGGCGTTGTCATATGAGCTTTATAGTGATGTTTTGAGATAATTTAACATCACGCTTGATGTGATTGAGGATATGTTATTATTCACAAGGAAAATCATTTACACATAGCTCAGTAAGAGTCTACATTTACTGTGGTATTGACGTATTAAGGTAACAGTGGGTGTGGTAAAGTAACAGTTTATCAGTGTTGAATATTATATCGTAGTCAATCTGATAATTCTAATAATGTTCCGCGGTAATACTATGGTAGAAAATGTAGAAAAAAAACTTACCTAAACGTACATATCAAAAAAATGAGATGTACGTTTAGATAAGTCAAGATGTACTACCGATAACAATGACGTTAAAACTGAATCATTGCATATTGGCTCCAGATGTGTTCATCGAATTTTTCGATGTTTATATTCAATACATTTCCAGTGGTTTTAAATGCCCCTATTTATGCAAATTCAATACAAAACTTGTTCACGTATTGCAGTAATTCGTATATCAATATCTAACATTTTATGACACCTATTCATTTACGCCAAGAAAAATAGACCCACAAAGTGCACAAGGGGAGTGTGATTCACCTCATGTGACATTCTTGCAATAATTCATGATTCACATGTGACTGTGGTCTGTGCCATTAATCGCTCGAATGGAGATGAATCTGCATAAGTAGTTTGTCAATGGCGAGTTTTTGTCCATTGCATTGTGGGCTCGCACTCAGTTCCTAAATACAGTCCGTTTTTCTTTTCCTGAACTTGGAATTGGCCAGAAATAAGCTGCAAGAAGGCTTGGAGTGGAAACCGAGTCCAGCCGAGTCCACCCAATCGAAACCTAGTTCGGATGAATCCTCCTCCTGGTTCCTTTTTGGATGTTACCCATCAAACCTAACACTTACCTGTAGGCGAGCCAAAAATGATACCTACTGTTACACGTGTACTCACTCTTAAGTAGGACAACGAATGGGTGCGACAATACGATGGTCGTTGCATTGTATTCCACTAGCGGTACGGAAGCTGAGTGATACCTTAACCTTAGTGTTCCCATAATCTATTTACAACGTGATGAAATTGTCCTTCTAAAAGTCTGTCATGTACTCATTCCCTGCTTGTTTTCATATTATCATCGCAGATAGAAAACAAGGCACACTGCAGGCTTAAAATCTAACAGTTATTTGAGGAGGTTTCTATTCAAAGGAGCATTTGCTAATTCGTTATTTTTGCATTGTGGGCAGAATGAATGCCACAAACACTGGAGGGCACAAATCAGGTAACACTTTTGACAACTGGCCATACCCCACACCGCCTTTGATGTTGTGAGGTCTCTATGTAGAATCTTTTAGAAAAACATACAAAGAATGAATGCTTTTGCCGAACTCAAGACTTGGGATTAAGCTTGACCACGGGGGAGGGGGAAAAGGGTGGACCTGAACAGGTATCAGCCCCGAAATGAGACCACTTTAATCGGAGTTGTCTCGGAATCGGATTAGGTGGTGAACTCGGTTACTGTCCTGTATAGTGGCATTCACCTTTAACGCATTCCTTATGTGTTACATTATCTGACTTGTGTTGCTTTCATACGTTTCATTGCCATAGGATGGAATGGGTAATAATGTAAAGTATGTGACAGCGTATAATTCCTCCACATATGACTGGACGATTGGTGGCCACGTGTTATACTTGATTCGGCACTATCGTCACGATTGTGATGCTCGATGGTAAGTTGGAAAGAAAGTTCAATCTCTCCATCAAGAGTAAACTAGTGCCGTTTGCCGGATGAGAATCTTCAAGGAGAGACTAATGCTAGCTGTAATGTCATGATGTCATGCTGATGTCATAAAGATGTATTTTGTTGCAGTCTGTTCCTCAAAAAGTAACTCTTGCGAACAAACATAGTGCACATAAGAGTCAACCCATTTTTCATCCTAGTCATTTAACAACAAGTACGATATAGGGATAGTCGATTAAAATACAGTATGTCTCTCAAAGTCCTATACAGAATAAATTGCCAGATGTAAACGTGCTAAAGTTCTGCTTCCAGTTTTTTTTCTGTTCTCCAGCTGGAGCAGGTTGTCTTTAAAGTTTGATACGTACATCAATATCAAAATTTAGGAGTAGTACGGTTGTGTTATTTTTTGCAACCTAAATATGAACTGAACGTGTGACCAAACTTAAAAAACTAGTTTTCTTTGAAACGACCAGGGAGTGCTATGTGTAACATTACAGTATATTTCTAAATGCGTGCATCTATGCAGGCAATTGATGGCGCATCATGTACTGTATTTATAGATAGATACATACAGCTATGCTATTGAAAGAAATCCGACTTGGTAGGATTATTGTACATACTTACTTTTATCATTGTATTTTATCAAAAGACAAGGATCGTATTTATAACTGTATCAACTTCTCCTACTTTTATCTACACTGAAATTTAAACGTCTATATAATAAATCCAAGAAAAAAAATCGTCCTTCATATTCAGTGTATTTTTGTATTTTTTTTTTTACTGCTGTCGCTCATCATACTAGTTAGTTATTCAGAATTTAAAGGGAAATAGGGCGTTTAGAAAATATCAACATGGCATACGAAGAAAATAGCTTTAATCATTATTAAGCCATCAGTCACACTAATAAACACCTGAAAGACCTTCATCTTCTCAAAACATTATGAATGTGGTGAGTGACGTAAGATGCATCATTTGAATTTTGAAAAGTTTGGGTGAAGAAATTATTGTTGAGCAACAAACAACTGAATTTCTATCTATGAGAAACTTATTTCTTAAAAAGAAGGCTACAGTCGTTCCTTATTTTGAATAATCTGTCATTTTACCTTTACAAGCACTGGTTTTAAATCTGTTGTTGTTTTCTGTCAAACAAAGGCCCTATTTCCCTTTAATAATGCTTTATTTCTGAAAGTAGAGTAATTCAGAGGTCCCAAGCAGTTTCCGTCTTGTGATCTGAAACACGGTAAAACCTAAGCACTTACCAACACTTCCGGGTTTCCAAAGGATGGATTCCAGGTAAAATACCATCATTAACATTTTCATCTACTCTTTAATCTCAAGCTACAACTTGAAGGACACGTCAGGTACACGGTATAGTTCATATAAGGAAATACCAAACATATGTGATAGCTAACGGCCTATCTTTCAAAGAGAAATATTGCAACGCCTCTGCAACCTTTTTTTATAATTTAAAATACTACATCTAACACCTGCACTGCGAAATTTAGCTCTCTCTCTATTATACCTGTGAAAGACACAATAAAAGAAAAGTGAAAAAAAAGTGACGAAAAACATTTCTGACTCATTTCACACACTTCTCCTGAAGCAAGATTAATACTTCTTTCTGAATCACATTATTTGAAAGTGGTATCCTACCTTCAAAGAAGACCACCGTCGGAGGCGGCAAATTCCTTTGATTCCAACTCCATTCAACTATTTGGCAAGCCTCTTGGAAACTATCTTTAAGCTGATTTCACATTGGCTATTCCTCCACAATTTCACTTTGTCGCGCGTCTGTAAAGCGATTGCAAGAGCACCGCCAGATGAGTGATCGTGGGGGGAAAAAAGTGGCGCCAGAGATTATAACCACATCCCACACTGACAACTTGAGGAATTTGGAACACGAACGAGGTCTTAATAAAGCAGTTTATTTGTTTTAGTTAACCAAGAAAGATATGCGAACATTAACGACTGTTGATCAGCTGAGAAAGATATTAACGATATAATTATATTCATGAATATTTATATTTAAATATTATTATATATTATATTGAATATTTAAATTATTTAAATTTTCACAATGATACAACACTAACAAAAGTATCTTTCAGTTGTGCATTGTGTTCATTGTAAAGAGTATTGTGAAAGTGTACTTAAAATATGTGCAAAACAAAGAATTAAAGTCAATATCATTCAAAGAAACTCTAGTATATGACTGAAATTTCCTAACTAGTACCATTTCTTTCCAACCCTGGATCACTTTCCTACCATGAATAGTGGTGTTCTCTATCTCTGAGCAATAATATTAATATGAAAATGCTGATATTTGAATATTCGGTATTAACCTGGTTAGGCGATTTCTGCGTTTCATGCCAAACTGAATAGTGCCATTAATATCGGATGAATTACTTTCGAATACCGTTAATGTGTTGGTTTTAAATACCACCTTCTTTGCAGTGCGTCTAACTTTGGCGTACTAAGTTTTGGTTCACAACGGGTGACCGTGTATGTGATTCATACTATGTGGCTACCAGTGGAGTACCTAGCAGGGGAGGGAGCATTCCCTTTCTCCATTGAAAAATTTCCCCTCGCTTGGGCCCCAAATGAAATTGTAGGGTAAACAATATAGGGCAAAATGACTGCAAGGCAAACACTACTACTAATACAACATATCTTGACTAGAAAATGGCATAGGCGCTCGGCTGAGCATAAATTAGGTTGATAATGACGAATAGTCAAGATCAAAATGTAAGAGGAACCAAGAAATTGAAATGAGAACTAAAATAAAGTAGTAGACTGCCGATGCTATATCATTTTTTTTTTCTATTTAAATAGCACCGATTGCAAATCCTGATTCTGATTTGGCAAAAGCAAAACATTTTTCATTGAAATAATAATGAACAAATTATGAGCGAATATATGGTCTTTGTTGACATGTTAGCGATGAATTATACAAGCTAGATCATACACATTTTAAAGGTATAGTGGGCCACAGGTACAATGCAGCCAAAGTCTGACAACCAGTTCACTTGTGTAATAAATGTGATGGACGTGCAACGCAGTGATGTGGTGGTGAACGTTAATCTTTACGACTAACCTACCACAACTCTAGCAGGCGCCCTTTTGGCAGGTAGCCAGAATCAATGATGATTACATGTTGATATCCATCAATTGTACAGCTATGAAATTCTCTTATCCTTTACCCTATCCGTATAGTTGAAATTTTAATTTCATAGCCTGTAATCTAAATAATAAAGAAAATGTCACAACATTAGAGAGAGCGACATGTGGCATTTCCTGCAATCTAAGGGGCATTATTATCCCAAATTTTTCTCTTTACGGGCCAACCGATGGTGGCGTTGTTGTCACGGGTTCGTCTAGCGCTCGCCGAATACAATTGTCGTTATTATACACATAATGTAGAATAGTACAAACCAAAATCAGACTTCTCTGCTAACCTGTAACCATCATGTCGCGTGACACACGAGTATGAATTAAAAATCGCCTCTTCACTTGACACCTTAACAATATCTTCGGAACATAACCATAAACACAACTATGAGATGCGTTGAATTGACCTTATACACTTAAAAGTAATCAGAATAACAACTTACGGAAATCTTGGGGGAAAGATAACCGGCTCCAATAGCAACGACACTTGGCAATGTTATACAATACTGGTAATATCTCTGTGAATAAAACTGCGCTCAGCTACACGTGAAGTTGACTTAACTTCGAACTCGAGGGGTGAATAAATTTAACCCTCAGCTGCATATCAATGTTGAACCTCAGCTAACGAGGGAATAAACTTTCATGCAGTGACGGTAGTTCTAAAGATTTCAAAGACATTACCCCATAACATCTAGTTTGGTGTGGGGTATAGCTTGTATCAGACCCTGTTCACTGGTCCGTGGCTCGAAGCAATATTCTCTTCCCACGGCGTGAGAAACCAATTGGCCCGAGTATTTGTTTACCGCCAGACATCTTAGGTAACTTTTTTTTCATTTATCTCTGTTTGCCATGGCATATACATAGAATATATTCCAGGAAATAGATCTGGCACCGTCAATCCATTATTCAGATGGGGAGTTGTCAATGCACTGTGCTTCGTTTCCTATCTGGGGTAATAAGGTGTAATCAGGGAGATGGGGAGACTGTCGGGCGTATTAAGAAGGAAAGTTTCATCATGTTGGAAGTAACCTCAACTACATCCGCAAGACTGGGCGTGATCCCCCAGACTCCCTGATCACAATAACAGAAGTGGCACCGATAAAGCGGACCTTTATCACCTATCAATTTATTACATATTATTCTAAATACCTGTTTCACTGTTACGTAATCCAGAGTGCTTGCCACATATAGTGCAGGACCTACATAAAACAGACTTGAGAGAACTATCCTCCAATGTTATGTAACAATGAAACAGAACGTTTACGAGTTACAACAGATTCCACATCTGACACACAACAACCAGTTGATCATGTGACAGCGCTCCACTTCGATAGTGTTACTACAGCCTGTCCCCAATTCGACTTTTGTTACCCCTCACCCAACATAGAAATAAATCTGGTTACAACACTAGTGGCTACTGTATTTTATGCTTATTTTTTTATATCTTTACGTTGAAACATGCCAGCACTGTGAGTAGAAACATGACAGTGTTCTGTTATAATAAATGCATATGCCATATTACATTATTTTATAGCACTGGGAATATATAATTAACCGACGGACTAGGAAGAGCTTACGAACTCACGAAACTTCATTCTGTGTGGCGACACTTTACCTTCATAAATCGATTATTTACAAGGGGTAAGTTATCATCATATGAATTCTACCACAAGGTCGTGTTGATATGCTATTTTCAATCTCGTAGGGCAGGCGAATAATTAGCAACTGCTTACAAAGGTCACTCATTATCATCATGTTTTCGAGAATATCTTTAAAAGGCTCACTGTCCACTGTGGGATCAAATTCCATTCATGTTGTTTTCAGTCCAGTTTCTTATCGTGATTAACGGTACGTCTAACGCTGACTACAAGACAACTCAAATGTATATTAATATACGGTCGCATTTGGGCGATAATGATGACACGTTACATTAGCCTACAGCGAACTTACCATACTTCATTTTCTTGACACATTTACAACATTAAGGTTTGCGTGTCTTTTGTGTGTCTGTAATAGTCAAAAAACGTCAAAGCACCTTCAAAAGTGGAAATTCAAGCTTCTTTTAAAGGGTAAAATATTTAAACTCCCTATTGTAAAGGAATAGCATAAGTAAAGGAAAAACACTTGCTTTACTTGTTTGGAAAGATAACCCACATTAAAAGTATACATTATGAAATCACTATTTTGAGATATTTGGCATTTTTTACTTTTATATGATTTTATTTTCTATTTAATTTTTTACATATCTATTTTATTTCCATATTTAATTTCTTGGCACTGATCAAACTACATTCCAAACCAACTGAAACCTACTTTTTGTTGATAATGCAAGTTGCCTAAATATTTCACACATCAAATTGATATTTTTTGTAATAGAGGTATTTCTGTAATAGCTTAATAATATAATCAGGAAAATCAATTTTAACATGAATGCCAAGATAGTTGATTTGCATCGAAATGTATTTATTCAAGTGCCCCCACATGTGTAAGACTGACAGACCTTTAATTTCAAACATCATGATTTTGAAATCGTGTAAAACTTTCAGGTGATTTAGATGAGATTTGGGCTGCTTCTTCCTGGCAATGAGAAAGACATTACAAGTGCGGCTACATTTTTTTTTTCCAAATACCTACACTTGTACAGCCAATGATTACAACATTTCTTCAACTTCCCTGATTGTTTTAAGCCTTGGTAATCTTTAACATTTACTGTCTCCATTATCAAAGAATTATAAACCACTTGAGAGAATAATTAATGCCATAGCTCATTTATGTATTTACGACAGGGTGCGTTTATTAGTAACGATGTCGTTGTTCTGAAAGCTCTCTCTGCTTTATGAGTAGTTTGATTGAGTGTAAGTGAGTTTTGATTGGTTCCACGTATTCATATAACACGTTTGCCTGTAAGGGAATGCTACTAAAGTCTTTTTGCCGGTGATTGGAATGATGGGGTCAACCTGCCCTCACTAAGGTAAGCATTTCGCTAATAGCTAAAGGATATGTTTCACATAATTCAAAAGTAAAATTCTCACACTTATCAATTCTGACAGTTCGCTATCTTAACGTAGGCTAAATTATATTCCTATCAAAGATTGAAAGGACTTGTCTTTTCTTCTTCTTTTTTCTCTCTGACAGTATATCGATATATATTCATCTTTTGTAAAAGTACGTTGACTTGTCCTAGCTCCAGTATTGCTCTATGTAGTTTTCCTTGTTGGCTGGTCGTGATATTATTTTTCTCTCTGGATGAATTTTAAAACTGATGTTTCACACATGATCAATGTTTGCACATGCATGGTTATGCCAGTGCGGCGTTAATAGAATGTTGTAGATGATATTCCTGCAGAACGTAAACTTCTGAGAAAGGAAAGTCAAACGAAGGCAAGTGCGGTGACATGGAATGAATTAATAATACTAAAGGGGACGTTGATACTCTTGTGTTAATCATGGGTACTATTTTCAACAAATTCAAACAGGAACAAGAAAATTGCTTCCGAGGAACCAACAAGTATTGTCTGGTTAGGCAATGAAGTAGTGATGTCTGCGCGTCTACTGCTCTTTATTGTGGTACTTTCATTGCGGGAGATGTCATCTAAAGGTAGGTAAGACACGTATGGACCCTATCACACATACCAAATCATATAATTTTAAACGAGTCTCACATCCAATATTATTAAAACCAAAATGGATTATGGTTTTCCTGGTTTCTACATTGATCAAGTTTTTGTATCATAAATTGTCAACAAGAAGGAGAAATTAAGACAATAACTGAGGTAGTGTTAAACACATTTGGCCAAAAATCATAAGAACGTTTGGCCTTCACTGGTGCATATAGCCCAATGCATGACGCAGCAGATATTTTTTGTTGTCATTTTCGGCCTTTCAGAAGATTATCAGTCACTCTTGCTGGGAATTGTGAAAGCTGTAACACCCCCACTTTAGATTTGAAACCAATCTTACATAAGTTCCTTGTTACGTACGTGTATGCATACAAAACGAGAATTAGCGCCCACAATTTTGTTACAGTCCTTTGCTTGTGCAGCCTGCTGGTCCATTCTTCTACATCCCTGCAAATAAAAAGTATTCTTGGCAGTGAGATACCCCAAATAGAAACTAGTCTTTTTTTCTGCTGCAATACAACAGTAATTATTTTCAGTGTAATTTAAATCCCCAATCTAGTGTTTGATGTTTAGAATAGGATACTAAGCTGGTTGTCCTATGTTTTGATAGGCTTTCATCTTGGAACGCGTAATCCAGAGTGCCTGAACTCTGAGACAGATATTTTGGGATTTCTCCTCATGTTAGAATACTGTACACAGTCAGTCGCATTAAATTTGGAGTGTAGCATAATGTTAATCACGGGTTTTTTCTTATGAAAGTCTTCCTACAAAAAATATTAAAAATGTTCACCGGGTCGACAATATTTGTCTACTTAATAAAACTTAATTAGACTTTCAGGAGATGACGATGGATTAGCAATTTTGTCACTGTGTTGTTTCACTTTCTTTTAATTTGAAAGTGTTCAGTTCAAGCGTCCAAGTCAGTGTATACAGCTACTCTGTGTCATGGTGTAGTACACTGGAGTGTGTATTTGATGAGGATACCATGTATACATATCATGTACTATGCTGTACATAAGTATCCGCGCATTCTTTTGTTTAATCATAGACCTGTTACATGGTGTAATACAGTATGTATATGGCAGAAGACAAATAACCACAAAAAATCCACCTCATGTATCTGTTGTCACGCGCCACTGAGTACCGTACCTTAGTCTATAACGTATATACACAGATATAAGTCTTGTAACGGCACGGTACGGTGTACTTTCATGCGTATTGTTGTTGTCGCATCTTAGTAAGTATCAGCTGATGGTCGGCCATTATACACTACGTGGACTAGACTATATTAAAATTGTTTCAAACGATTTGGGCACCAGTCGTGTTCATGAGGAGCAAGCTATTATTCATTAACAATAATGTTTTTAGATGTGAACCATATACATGCAAGTCAACAATAACTTGTTACAATATTTAATTTTGTGGCATACTTCGTGTGCATTACATGCACTGTATAGAGTGTAGTGACCAGCTCTTAAAGTAAATGTTTTATGTTGTTTAAGAGACTTCGTATCTTATGTTGTTCTGTTTCATGTGATGTAATCATAATTCAATGTTCATTTTGTCACACAAATTTTCCTATTTATGAAAGGGAGCACACCGACATATTATGACTCTGTCACAAACATCGTTCGGACGAAGCACAATACGGGTGAGTTGCATCAACATAGCCATGTGCGAACACTAACATATGTTTGTATAGGTAGAGTTGGTTGATTGCTGTCTGTTCGATTCGAATTGCTTAATTAAAAGGTTCAATGACATTGGACTTGTTAATGAGGTTCAACAATTGCAAAAAAATGCAAGTAAAGGAAAGTAATAATTGACAACTTTGAATGTTGAAGTGTTTGTTTTGATTCTATCGACGATTAAGTACTTTTAATTATGTTAATGTTTCATCGGAAATTGCGAGATAATAAAAAATGTGTAGTACATGGTACCTATATTTACTGGAATGGATTGAAATGGATATCTCTCCAGTCAGATTGGCATTCCGTAACTGTTACTTTCTCTGTAGACCGGAATATCTCAGCCATGCACCAAACAGTCAAGGGCGGACCCAAAAGGGGGGTCCAGTTCAGCCCTCCCCGACTGACCATATCAGCAATACCAAATACGAGACTAAATAGGCACAACGTGAGTCTCGAAAAGTATTCAAGGTGCTTTTCAAGACTTAACTTTATTCCTTTTACTGACAACCCAAATATTCAACACACACAGAAATCTTGTATGGTATTCAGTACCGGTAAATATTATAAACTATACTTTATATTCCCATCGTTATTGTCTCGGTCACAACCGACGATAAGTTTCGAAAATACGACATTCCAGAGTTACACTTAAGATATATTTAACATTATTACAATGATATGATGGCAAAGTTTAAAGGAGTAGAAACACGTATGCTCTTGATAGCAGCAGTGTGTATAAACTCTTTTCCCAATGGTCTCTTCACAAACGCAACATACCCTGGAAAACATGGTATTACAGATATTACTACCATTATACAAAACAAATAACAATGATCGAATCAAATAATGAAATGACTTAATTCAAGACAGCTTACCGTGTCAAGAATCGAGTGTCTCTGAACTCGTTACGTCACTTCATTTTAGTTAACATTCATGTTCATTGGGAATCGACGGAGGTGTTCCTAACAGTATATATGTATCCGTCACATGTTAAAGTAGGACTGGAGACCACCTTTAAGGGGGAGAATTCTGGCACGTACTCTCCCAACCAACAGAAAATACAATTAAGGTTTTGATAAAACTTAAATCCACTTTCCGTTAAATTTCTATCTCAAAATTTTGGCCTTCAGGTCAATCGCCATCCATACCTTTGAGGGAGGCATATTTTTACCCATTTATAAAAAAGACGAAAAAGATAAATATGTAATTAGTGTATACTGTCCTAATTGAGACACGTGTTGTTCATCATTTTAGGATAATATACGCTTCTAAAATGATAATGAGCATCATCAAATCGAGAGGCTGTTCAGCATCAACTTTGATGGAGGGAGAAACAACAGTTTACCTTCTAAACCGTAGCAGGACGATTGGGACAGGGGGACGAGGGGGGGGGGGGGGTAAGTGCAGCTGCCATATCTTGAAGTCAAGTCAGTATTTCAGTCTTCGAAATAAAAATGTGTATACATTTTGACCTCTATAACAGGAAATACTGACAGAACCATTCCATGGAGTTTACTAACTTAGTCAACTGGAAACTAATTTCAGAATGGTTATGGATTTACTTTCATGGCACGCTGCTCGCCAGCTGAAGTGGCGCTTTGCTTAGATAGTCTTCCCATGGTTCCCCTCCATCCAAGCTTTCTCTGTGTTCAGTCTACCCACGACGCCGTTTTTTTGTTTTTTTCAAAACAGTTCATCCGCGCCTGAAGGTTCTTTCATTCAATTAAATTAATAAAATACTTGGAAATGTTAGATGGGTCATTTGTACCTTATTTAATTTTAATCAAAATAAGTTATTTTGAGCAGTCATAGCTTTGACTGAAGATTAAATTTGACAGTTAAATCTGACATTTTTCTTTGACCTTCTAACAAAGGAAAGGTACGGTATGAGTATTGACGATTTTTCCTGACAGGGCAAAAATAGTCCGATAAGTACCTGGGGCAATAAAAATAGAAATGGCAGTGGAATCAAACGGCACTTAGTGAGATTTCAACCCTCCCAATCCTATTTGAAATTAATATTTCATTGTAACAAGTTATGACTCAAGTTTTCTTTTACTGGAGTTGATATTGAGTTTCAATCGATATTACGCCTGTTCATAGATACTGCCCAAACGTGGGTATTTAGGTAATATTCAGTGGCGGGTGAGTGAAAAGTGATGATGGAATAAGTTTCCCTTCTCTCTCTTTTTTCGACATGTTGAATTTCCTTCTGAAATTGCAAATGATAAGAAATACCTGGCAAATGGAGAAGAGACATTTGCCAACAATTTGGAATACCTACGTGTGTTTATTTCATTTCTATTTCTTTTATATCTTTTCCAAGCAGACATTTTGGAACTCACAACAACTATTGATGGTTAGTCATTTCTCGTTGTATTATTACCTTCTGGTGGTTATACTGGAGTTCAAATGTCATTTGCTGTTGCCAGAGCCACCTCTCGAAGATGATATTATGCAAATCCTAAGCTGAATCATGCTTAATGCCTATCCTAAGCATACCTACCAGTATCAACACACTACAATGGGCGCTGCACTCTGTGAAACAAAGTTTAAGTGGCAATAAACTTCTTTACCACAATTAACGCACTAAGCAATATAAAGTTACACACACTCATAGGACACTGTATAATTTCCTTCTTCGGTGATTACAATGACAGAAACTTTATTTTTAATATTTCTTGGGAAATTACGTTTTTCCGACCATAAATTATGAAAAAGTAAGGAAACAGAGTAGTCGCACTCAAGTGGTCGTTTAAGTTGTAAATCAAGACGAGGAGTGAAATTATTTTATCATTCATTTAATGACCCAAAAAGAGAAATAAATATATGATGAAAACGTGTTTAAAGAAAACGAGACGTTGGAATTGTACATTGAACATTGCACTATTAATCAATGTCTTGCTTAGATGGGAGCATTACATGTGAATGTATAGTCACTGACTGAAGATTACAGCATTGCATGAGACACCGTTTAATATGCATCTCGCAAAAATCAATGAAATGTGAAAACACTCACATGTTAGGCTAACTTCAAATCAGGCCTAACCATGTTCCAATGCAGTGTCTTCGAAGCCACTGATCTCGGGAACGGCAACTTCAAATAGTTTTCAGTCCATTAGGCAGTACGTACCCTTTACCTCCTCTTTGAACCAAGATATTCTCAGCCATACACCAAGAAAGGATATAGGTTCTGATGAAATGGTGCTAGGGAAGTGTTTGAGGATCATTTAAACCTTATTTACTGTATGAATATTCTAATTTGATGCAACCTCCATCAAAAGTACATTTAAAGAACAATTTGTTAACGCCTTTAAACAAATGTTTGTGCCATGTAGCTATTGAACATAATGTCAAGAAGGGTATCCAATATCTGACTAATCGCAATAATAATCTTGATAAGTATCTAAGGCAATAAAAATCGAAATTTCATTGACATTGATAGGCGCTTTCTAATGTATCTAAAACTACGTATTTTCTCTTGTTGAGACCGCAAAAGCTATTTATATGCCTAATGTATACACACTGTGCTATCAATTATGTAAATGATGAACTGAATGCCAGTTTACAGTTTACAATAGTAGATGTGTGTCTACGCTTGCTTCGATTATATTTGATGTACCGTCAACAACACAAATAATAATAAGGGTAACACTAGGAATGATATGGTGTCTTCATTCTTTCCCGTGTTATAATATCGGGGGTGGTGTATGTCGTCACAGTAATACCCGGGAATCTAACTGATGCATACGATTAACTAATATCTATCAACCGCTGGTTTTTACCATTATCGCTAATCAAAGTTACTTCTTTTGGACTCAACAGAAACCGTGATAACAAGCATTACCAGAAGGCCTTCGTCCTTACAAAGCACCTCACTTGGTCAACCTGGTACTTTTTATCAAGCCTGTTCTTCTGTTTCTTTACTGTTCCTTTAATTTTTTTCTTTTCTTTCAACTTTTGTGGGAGGTATTAAACTTCTGATACAAACAAAATCGCTCAGTATTATTCCTCCTTTTTTCTATTGTGTTTCCCAGTGAAAATAACTTTGAGTTAAATCATTCTTTTGCTTTGTCTTATACTTAAAAATGTCAATGACCACCATATTCTATGATTGACTGTGTCTTTGTTCTTACCTTTGTCGCAGTAACAGACCCTGTAGTGACACAATCAACAATATTGGTGTCGGAATCCTCCTTTCATGGTTTGTAAAATCGCTCACGATAATTCAAAAGTTCACCCATTCGTAACGATCTTCATCTCACTGCTAAAAAACATTACATTCTGCAGTACTGTTTTTCTTTACTTCGTTATTTACGTAGAAAATATGAAACCAATTCATCAGTTTCATGTCTGTGTCACCTCAGTGAGGTAATGGAAACTTACATACAATTGTACCAACTTCAACAGAATGTTAAGATGACAATTAAGTTGTAAAATCAAAAAAAGAGGAGACAAAACTGTGAATGAAAGACAAAATACATTAATAACCGAAGTGAGCACTTTAAGAGCGAAAAGATAGGGAGAAATAAAGGTGGGTGGAGAGAAGTGGAGAGAGGGCCGTGTAGCACTTACAAAATACTAGTCAAGAATTTTAGGAGGGGTGAGTTTTAAATATTTTCCTGCAATGATAAGGACTATTAGGTGTTAAGCTTTCACGGCCTAATGACTTATGACTTCTTTCGTGACTTTTATTTCAGGTTTGATGAAATTCTTTTCTTCGACAATCACTGTCATCATCTTTGCCAGTGTAAGTTTGGTGGTCGTTATAGTGCATCCTTTGGTTTCTTGTATCGTATGCTCCGTTCTCTGCAAGAGGCAATCCAGTTTCGAATCTCGACTTGAGGAAGGACGAGAACATACTAGAAAACAAACAGATGACATCCCGTCTTCCGACAGTGAAGGTGAATATGAGGCGACACAAAATCACATACAGTGAACGAAATTATCTTAAATTTTTTTAATTGTTTTAAATTTCGCACCGATACTCTAAACATTTTTTGCAAAGGAGTTGATGCCACAAAACATTTTCACAACCTCTATTCTTTAAGGGGGATGTTGATAGGGTGGAACTGTCTTAACAGATATGAGACTGTCGATATCGCATGCAACGTAACCTATCCTCGTACCGATATAATTTTAGAATATGTTATAACATTTCTGCAGATTGTTAATCAACCTCCTTAATGAGTTAGTTCGCATTACTATTAGAGTATCTCAGCAGGATGAATTATACATGAAAACACCACACTGTGCTTTGATGTGTTGATTTGCAGAGTACGTCGTAATGAATTCGTCGCTTCATTCAAAAAGACATGCACCCAATTCGAGAATATCGAAAGCGTCAGTGAAAGCTAAGTCGGAAACAGCTCAGAGGGAGAATGAGGATATGTCTGAAATTACCAGAAATAACGAATTACCGGAAGTAACTGATGAGGATTATATCTATGCAGAGAATACTTACTATGCACCATCTGAATTTGCGAGTATAGGTCGATACGGTAGCTGGCGTGTTTGAACACCAATGACATTTACGGATGTGAGTGCAAAGGGAATACAGTAAATAACTCATTAATTGTATCTGAAATCTCATGGAGTAAAGTGGACATAGTCATGCTACTTTCTTGACGTAATGGAAAAATGCCCGATGTTTTTTGAGATAACTACGTTTGTTGCCATCGTATAGCAAGCTCCTTAAAATGGCATTGCTCAAATGTAGCCATTGTTTTATGCAATGTGTGATGTTCATGTCACACTAAAGCAGACAGCAATGATAATCACGTTTATACTATAAATACTAATCAGGTGTATTGATGCTATTAACGTGAGGCATGATGCATACACTGTGTTATCATAATGGTTCATATGATAGTTGCTGATGCCAAATAAATAAGGCGACCAATCAGGACAGGTTTACTTACTTGTAAGGAGGCTCTGCCTACGTTACTCAAGGATACTATGTGGGTCATGCCTCAAAAATGCAAATACAAACTGCTTCGTCTACATCAAGTGGTAATGCATGTTACCGAAGACAAGCAATTTTGACTCAAGCTTGCAATTATTCGATATAGTAATACGAAACCCCTTTAGTAACCCGAGGACCGATTAACTTTGTG
The DNA here is from genome assembly GCA_021234535.1 of Stichopus chloronotus. Lineage (NCBI taxonomy): Eukaryota > Metazoa > Echinodermata > Holothuroidea > Aspidochirotida > Stichopodidae > Stichopus > Stichopus chloronotus. Next base: position 17,382,880 of record CM037847.1, read on the forward strand.
TGTGTATAGAGTGATCGTTCAATAATATTTTGGCCAAAGCACTAACACAACCATAAGCCACCGTATATTCCAAGGGCTCTATCAACTCAGGCGATGGGCCATTTCTGCTTGGAATAAATTTTTTCATCAATTAATTATTAAGTTATTCACTTTCCATTCTTGAATCAATTCTTTCAATTTTTATTTTGACTAAGTATAACAAGAAAATACAGTTCATGATTGGCAAATTATATTTATACGGCGTAGTGGAACCGCGACAGGGGTGAATAGAAAGATGTACACAATGACGATGTAAGATATATAATTTGGTTTACAGAATTTTGGTTCAGGAAAATTCAGATTACAATGTTCCAGTATTTTGTAGTAAAGTTAAAGTGATACATAGCGTTTATATTCGCCATTGTATATTTTATGATTATATTATGCTGTATTTTATGATTATATTGAGATTATCATCACAAATGATGCACAGTTATCGTATTCTACCGTGCCTGCATTTGCTGATTATCTCACCTCTGAGTGAAAGCAATTTTCTTTCTTCATTGCATACGTTGCACTTGCCTGAATGCGTCATTTTACGATTGCACATGCGAACAATATCCCAAACTGTAACGAAAATTCAGTTTCATTATCGTTTCAAACGCCAAACATGTTGTGCTAATCTATGTTTTGTGTTTCCTGTGCCTGAATTATTTATGGTGGTTGTCATACCTCTCCTTAAAATCCTTACCCGCTTAATCCCACGTGGGATTTCGAGTGTCCCCTGTTTCAAATATGCCTTGATAGATAATTCCCTTGGACTAACATTCTCCGTCAAGGGGACGTTTCTTCACAGTTACATGTGGTTCAGTCCGTGTTTTCGTCGTTGTGCATATCATTTGTGTTCTGCTCCTTTGTAATTTCACACATGGTTTTCATGCAACGGTAGCTTACTTTAACGCTGTCTGTTAGTGAAGATTTTGGTTAGCGTGCTACCAACTAGAAAATGTCTGTCCAGTTAGATTGAGGAACTTTTCCTCTTCCCTGACATTTGGTTTGACGTTTGTACCCCAAGGAGGATGAATAGACACAATGTAAAGATAAGCTACAGTTGCGTAAAAACTGAGTATCAAAACATCTCTCGAGATAGTTCCGAAGCGTAAGATGTGACATGAGTAGCTGTTCCACGAAAACAAGCAATCTAAAATTGTTGATCTTAAGTTGAGAATCTTAAAATTAGTTGAGAACCACTATATGTACAGAACATCTTTAAAGGCACCTGAAGTACACATTACAGTACCTTAACATTAGTGGATGCACCAAACTGTAATCTTTACCAATTATTCGTTTACCTCTCATGTAGATAAAATGGCTCTAAAAGCTTCATAAAATTTTATGATCATCATACCTTGCAATGACCAAAACAAAGCGCAAACTCTGTTGATTTAATCACCCCTTCCTTGTCAGTCAACTTTGCTGTACTGTATTTTTCTTTACTGCATTTTTCACAGAAAAGGTAACTTCCCCATTCGTAACGTTACTACCCCAAATTTTGAAGCTTTCTAAATTACGAATTACCCCATTTAATGGGCTCGTTCATGACAGTTTTCGTCAGCATGAATCTCCGCGGATCAAAACTTTCAATCCGATCGGGCTGCTGCAATGACAATTGTTCTTATATATTAAGTTTCACAATTTTTAGCTTAAAACCTAATTTGAAACAATCCGATTCGAACACATACCACGACGTAGATGCTTACTACATCCAAGGATTTATCTCACAGCTAGAGAAAACAAGAAAATCCGTTGTAACTTTGCAGCACTTCCCAATATGAACTTCAGGTTTTTATTTGTTTTGTTTTTTTCATTATGGTATATTTCTTCACAGTGAACAACTTCATAACATATTCCGTTGTTTACACCAGAACAAACTTCTTTGTTCATCCAGGTCAGTCACTAGACTTATTAAAAAAAAAATCGCGTTGTGAAATCGGTAACACTGAATGCACTTGAAGGACGTCCCGTTCCCCCATGACTGTACGATATTCTTTTCAATAGGTATAAGCAACAAAAGGCGATCTACTTATCCCTAACAAACCCTTATCACACCGGAGAAAATCTATACGGCTATTAATTCAACATTCCCATCGTTGTCTCTCTTACGAGATTTGATAAAACTAGATAAAACTTTTGTTAAGACGTAGATAAATTAGTATATCAGATTCAGACAAAAAGAGGCACATTTAACAACGACAAATCTCAAGGCCTTGTTGGTTAAGTGGGCGAAATTTGGTTCATTCAAGACATGTATACTATGCACTTAAATAAAACGTATTGTCAAATAAAATGGTATTGAAGTACATGATTGCAACGGGAATTTGATCCCTTCGATTTGTGTAGAGTGCGTGATGAAAAAATAACCATATCGGTGTACTATTTTTAGCCCCTCGTACAAAATATTATTCATTTGAATATGATGAGGACACTTATAGGTCTTACAAATAATGTTGTTTTATTTACTTCCATGAATTGATACCACTCACTTCAAATAGCTATTCAATTTCAGTTGTATGCCTCATAACGTGACAGTGGCTATTAAAGGTCACCAATCTCCTTCCGTCTTTCACGCCTAAAATTCTCTTAAAAGGAAATTTCCACCGTCACTTCTCATGTCGCTTTAAAAGATGCAAATATTATTGAAGGCAGTCATTCGTTCTCATTTTCAGGCTCGTGCTAAAGCCCAACATTCAAAGCGTAATTTCACATGTAAGGAAACTTCCTCTCTTAAAATCGTTATGTTTAACTGATAGAACGGTTAAGAATCTCATATATTGTGTTACGTTTTCTTTTGGGTGGAGCATTTCTTTAACCAGTCAGGTCGATGAAAACGTCACTTTAAATTCCTTCATAACGAACGTGAGGGTGTTTGCAAAAATGAAAAATTTCTTTTCTCTCTGTATTGTTGCAATTTTTCCTAGGGTGGGGGGGGGGGGGATTCGCGGATTACTTTCCATATGCTGCAGTGAATATGGCATATGAAGTATATTACATCATAAAACAGAACGAAACCAACAATAAGGAAATATGGAAATCGCGCTTGCTTCTTTTGGAACTGCCATCATGATTTTGTTACTAAGAACTTAGCAATCAACTCAACAGGTACTTCTTATTTCACTTTCAATGTATTTATAGTTAAGGTCGTGTTAAATCTCAGATTACTCATATACTAACTTTTAAGTACATGACATGATGCACAATTGACAAGCTTTCTTTTTGTAGACGGTTGTGCAAGGCGTTCTGCAGTGTGCTTTCCTGTAATATTTCAAATAACACTCTAAGTTACTTACACTTCATGAATGCCTAGAACATCAGGAAGTACGGTACTCACTCTACCAGACTCACAGTGATCTAACGTGTATCGTCACCATGTTATAATTTTATGTCGTAGAGCTATCTATGCGTAATGTCATGACGTACCTTTTGCGCATCACCATGAGTCAGTTCGGACGCATCAGTTTGACGATTTTGATATTATTGCTTGATACAAGGAGCACTTCATCGGAAAAGCCAACAGAAGGTAAGATTAGATTTCATAGTCAACGTCATGTTATTTTCATGAAGTACATTACGATATCTTGACCACTCACTTGCATCAATTTAGCCATTACTGCAAGAATAAGAGGAAAAAAACATTTCTATAAAAATAGCACAGTGCAAATTCTAACTATATGCACAAAATAGTCTTCCCGGTGTTTACTTCCAAATGCAACACTTTCCACATTCAACTGTAGACCATTCTGGCAAGTTTGATATGCAGAATTGTGTTACTTCTAAGCATGTGTAGCTTACAAGTGTTGAAGGTATGTTGCAAAAGCGATATGTATCGGAACTTAAAGGGGATATTGCGTTTGTTTTACACCAAAAAAATCATATTGCAAAATACAGTATTTAATGGAAGGGAACGATATATTATTCAAAATGAGAACAATGGTCTTCTCTTCAAGAAGTTTCACACAAATAGACATTTAGTCGTTTGTTGCCCGAAATAATTTGTTCACATAAACTTTCACAAATTCAAATAATAAATCTCCCGCGACTCATCTTATGCATAACGTTTAGAGGATATAAAGCTTTTGTGGATGATTGATGAGCCTGAATATTATAACAATCATTAAAAGTGTTTTCATGTAGGGCACGTTGGTGTATAGTAAACGCACTATTTCCCTTTCAAGAATTCGTTAATATTATCTTCTGTAGACACCAAAGTAGCAGACATCCTGTAACATCAATATCAACTCTGTACAACGAATATAGTAGCGATACACAATTTTAATATTCTATCTACAATTTCGAAAATTATTGTATTATTATTCAGCAAGAAATCAATCCAGCCAATTCTCCTAGCAGTTACAGTATTAACCACAAATTAATTAACACCATTGCGCAGTAAAAACTGCTGAGTTAGTAATTTGTAACACGGGCCGTGACAGTTCTCTGTCAGACAAGACAAGAGGACGTTCTTTTTGATTGGGTTAGCCTAGAAAAACTGAGGTACTGTAAGGTGTAAAGCGCCATTGTTTAGAGTTACGTCTGCTGTGTTTCCCTCTTTTTTTTCCTCCAGAAGGTTTTGTGTCTCCTTTTTTTGACATTCAGACACTATATTGTCGTTTTCATTGTAACTGTAGGCAGAGAGAATGTTGGTGAAAGATACATCTGCACACATTGGATTCGAACTCTGAAAAACTGAATAAGACACTTGCGTAAGTAATCATTAAAGGGGCTCATTGAGTTGATATCAGTAAAGATTGCGGTGATTTTGAAGTATACAAACACACGACAATACTCACAACTAGCATAATTAATCAAGTTTCACATCCAATAGTTATATGAAAACTGTCAATGTTTTCGAATTTTTGACCGTTACTTGCTCTGATTGTGTGCATGTGAATGTACTAATGTGAAAATGTCTGGTCACAAAGTTTCAAAAAACAAATTTAATCGTTGGTTACTCACTCATTAATGTTTCAACGTATGTAAAACTTTGGGATCCTTTTAGTTTGACTGTTTGTCATTAGTATGTGAAGGAAACTTGACTTGAGTGAATTTCACAAAACAACTCAATGAGCCTCTTTAAGAGTGTCTCCTAACCAACTGGGCCACGAGTGCACATGGCAGATTGGGTTGTTTTAATTATAACAACCATCCTAACCGCAGTAATATGTGCCGACTTGTCAAACCTGTGTTATCGTGTTATAACACAACAGTCTTTGTATACTTACCATTCACGGTAAGAACTGCCGACGATCATCTACCACTGACGACGAGAACTGATCAGGTCAGAAACGTGGTTGATACAACCAATTGTGTGTCTTGTTTGCAAGATTTGAAATAAAGCAGGACTATCATTTTCCCTTTGAGCACTGTGATTATACACATTACTTATATAAAAGCACTTTTAATGGAAGATTAAAAACTGAACTTATAAAAAAGAAATAGGAATTCGGAAAAAAAAACTTAGTTCACTCGAGTTAACGTATTACATTAAAACATTTTGTTCGTTAATCATGATACATATAAAGTGCATGATAATAATCATAACATATACTTACGTTACTACACTACTTTACTCATTGTAAAAAAAAGTGAAAAGAGTAAAGAAAAGATTTACTCTATACAAAAATTGGATAATCAAACAAACGAACAAACAGTACAAACTGACACCCAAAGTCAACTATTCCATAATATTAAATATTCCAAGTGTTTTAGGTTATAATATCTTACATTGGACTTGGTACATTATTGTTTTTATCTTACACTATTTTATTGCCTTTTAAGATGTTATTCAAATTAACTCTGAAGAGCCCATCATGTCACCAAACTTTCCTCAAGAGTACGGAAACCATGCACTCATCAAGTATCGTATTCAAGCACCAACAAATAAAATTATCAAGTTGCTCTTTACACACCTTGATGTAGAAAATGATAACACGGCCGGAGGAGCTGAAAAGTGCATGGACAAAGTCACAGTAAGTCTTCTTCAGTTCAAGTTAAACTGTAAGGGAAATTCAAGTGACAAGTAAATCAAACTTTTTCTTTGAAACAACTCTTTGATGTGCCACCCGATTTAAAGTCTTTTTATATGTACATAATATAGTGGTAATATCTTCTCGATAAACCTTAGGACATGATAACCCCTATAAACTTCTGTGAGCTTTATTGAAGTTTCCCAAGTTTTAGCAGCAATGAATATGGTTTACGTTGGACAATCGAAGAATAGATCTGTTCCCCACACTACTAACCATTAAATGCGTGCTGTACCAACACAACTCACTTATCCAGCAATTTCAGGCAATTCGATGGACGTATGCTAAGAATGCAAGTTTAGCTGTCTGCTTCAATGAAAATCATTCAGCGAGACAATTGGCTGAACACGCCAAACTGAATGGATTCGCTTTCATTTCGTGGTGACCTAATTTAAAGAAAAATGCTAGTAGAATTGAGGTGCAAGTGGGCGCGTCTGTTCAGCAGCGCACTTACAGGAAAATAGGCGGTTTGTTTCACAATGAAAAAATCATATTATTAAAACCAATGTTTGTTTACACAGAATGATAGATCATTCAGAAAAAGGAGGGAAGAGTGGCCTTCGTTTCAAGAAATAAGTTTCTAACAGATAGAAATGCAGTCACTTGTTGTTCGACAATAATTTGTTTACCCAAACTTTCTAAAATTCAAGTAATGAATCTTCCATTACTCTTCACATATATAACGCTTTTAGGACTTGAAGCTTTTGTAGATGTTTGTTGATGAGACTGAATAGTTTCACAACGATGGAAGCTGTTTTCTTTGTAAGCCATTTTAGTGTGTTCTTATTGCCCTATTTCCGTTTCATGTAAATGTACGACACAGTGGGCTGATATCAATAAGTTGGTAAAGATTTGGAGCTGCAACGCTGAATGACAATGTTATAACTTAGTGTTTCAGTCACATCCAAGAGCTATGAAAAGTGGTATCATTTTGATTTTTTTTTTTACCCTGACTTGTGCCGGCTGTATGCATGTGGTTAGGGATTATGTTAAAAAATTATCTTCTCTCAAATTTTCAAAAACCAAACTGAATTGTTGAGTGTTTCCTCAGAAATGTTCATTTGTATGGAAACAATGAGGATCCTATTCTTTTGACTATTTGTCATTGGTATGTGAACGAATCTAGAGATGTCTGGAAAAATAGTGCATTTGGTAAAAAAAAATCAAGGCATTACTTTGACGCATGTTAACAATGTCTAAGTGCATCGGCTTGAAGATACACTCCACCTCTTGTCTCTGTTGCTACATTGCTATGGTGTCATTTTACAGTCTATGGTCCCTCTTTGCATGAGAAAATGGCGACCCATGGTAGGGATGAGATACAACGTACAATCAACTCATGAAGTTCATGGAAGAGTAGAAGTAAAAATTACCATATAACTCGAAACTGCACTTGACTTGGAATACGGAGCAGCATAGAGCATCTCGGACAGTTGCCAAAATGTTGAAAATGTCATATCATCAAAAAGTGTTGTACTCTCTACCCTTAAATCTACATCCATAGCATTTGTAAAGTTTTGCTAAGACGATACTACTGGACATATTTTGGCATTGTAAGTATTTTGCAAGCCATTTTTTTTAAATAATGTGGACCAAAATCTGCCTTGCGTGCGCTTCATTTAAGAATGTGACATTCATATGTGTAGCTCTACTGTCAAACATTCCGAAGAACGAGAGGCAGTATCCTCGGTGTCTGGCAACAGCATGATCCATTACCACTATGACAAAAAAATATAGAATTCATACAGAATGCAGATTCTTTTTTAATGTTTTGGGGAACGTTCTTCTGACAAGAAAAGTTCCTCGTTTGCAAATGCTTTCGTTCTGAAATTGTGCTTGTTATTTGTCTATTACCTGCCAATATATCTTTACGATGTTTACGTTTTCCTGTATACTATTGCCTCCATTAGTTTGTTTTACTTGCAGTTTTTCGAACAGATTACCTTCTTTAATATGGTGAACCATGACGCTTTACATACACAGTATGGAACTTGGGATTTACTCTTTTTCTTTGTAAATTTTATATCGACATAGATACATGGCATAATGGCGCACGAAAATAAACGGACCCTGTGTGGCTATCTCTTACCATCTCCGCTTTTCAGTACTGAAAATACTATGAATATCACATTCCAGACGGATGCCACTGAAACCCGATCAGGATTCCATGCAGTAATCTCATTTGTTGACAAAAATGATCGTGAGTCAGAAGATATTTCTCTCTGTCAGACACCTGAACACTGAAAAACAGATAGGCTATATGTAACCAGAAATAATTATCTGAGTCTATTTGCTAAAATGATAACACATTCTGTTGCTAGTGTAATTTCTCCAACTATCGCTGCCATTTAATTCACATGATTTTGCAAAATTGGTTATCATAATGGAAGTTTTCGTCATCTTTCAAGTTACTGAAGTACATTATGTGCTTCTGAACAAAACTATCTGTAGCCATTTTCGTGTTTGATATTTTAATCTGGTTTGCTAATGCTATTCCGTAAGTTCTACTGCCGTCGATTGATCTAAAGTGTTTGTTTTACTTTCAACATAACTTACGTATACATTGACTACATTGTTTTTCCGACTTGACCTTTTAAATGGCATAATGATGTTTACGATGTCATTTTAGTATAACTCGGTTCAAACCCTTATGCTTGATATTATTTGGAGAAGAGGCAGACTTCACTTTGAAGCGTTTTGTTGTTAATATGTCATATTCGTACTCCAAATGTCAACCAATGTGAATCATACATATCCCCCCCCCCCCCCATTTGTGACGTAACGATAACGTTCCATGCACTCCGTCCACAGAAATTCAGGTATTGGGGATCCCTGCCTTCTCTCTGTATTTGTCGGTACTCAACATGGCAATGGTGGTAATTCTGGCGATAGCTTCATTTACTTTAGGATATAAATTTCACAAGAGACAATTAGTTCTGGAATCCAGAATCCATGCTCGTGAGGGACTTGACGTATCATCGATACATACGGGAGCTATTTATAACGAGTACGAGGACACCGATGCTTCCGACGTCAACAAACAGACTAAGATAGATGAAGCAGTTCCAGGTATCTCATACTATGGCATAATCTGCACAAAAGCCTCAAGTCCACAAATGGAAATTTCTGATTTCTTTTTTTTTTAATAACTTTCATGAATGTTAAATTGCTCAATGTCAGAGAGTTACTGTTAACTTCACAGTGATAACTTAAAAGAATGAAATGCGGTAATGAAAAGCTCACAATCTGGTGATGAAACATATACCTTGTCAATCGAACCACAACATGTGAGTTTACAAGTACTGTAATTTAAAATCTTATATTTAAAATCTGTTCTACTGCCCTCTTGATTGCGATACACATACTCCTCAACCGTTTGAAACAGTGCCTATAACGACTTTTTGTTGCTGGATTGTAGGGGGTGGCTTGTGTGATAATAGACCATTCGTTGGTGAATGCTTTCTTTGATTCAATTAGTTCCCAAATATACTTGCTAAGTTTAGTTGCGTTTTTCTTCTTTTTATTGTTGAATGAGCTTTTGTGATTGTTGTATCTTTGTTTAAATTCAGTGGATGTGTAGCGAACCATGAATAGCCAATATACTACGTATGCTGTATGCCATATACATGTACACTTTGTGAAGAAGGAACAACTGAGTGAATAGAAATGAATAAACGAATACCATATCTGCCCCTACTAAGAGATGTCTGTTTTAAAAAATCAGTGTGATATTCGCACAGACATACCCTTTTACCTTTGCGATTATTAATCCACTTAGATTGATGCTCAATTTTGTGGTGCGTTTTAACTTTAATCTCCCTGGATTTTTAATGTTATTTTTTCATATTTTCTGAAAATGTATACTAACAGTGACCTTACACAAATTCCTCTTCACTATTCAGGATATGTGCGTATGAGACCTTCAAAGAAACTAGATAAACGAAGTGATGTATCCCGAATAAATGATGGGAACTCTAGTAATGAATATCAAGAAGCAGATACTACTGATATTGAACAACAGACCAAAACGGATGATTCTAAACATACTGCAGTTGCAGGTATTTAAGATCCGCATAACAGTTCCAAAAGGAATTATATATTAAGTTGAATATTCTTAACCGCAGTTCTTACTTATCGAATTGGTATGACCTCGATTGTTACACCTCAATGTATAACGCAAACAATCTAATGTTGGAGTAATAAGGTTACAACTCAATCCATCGTATGAACATTGCGTTTGCGTTGGTCATGGGCTTACCGTCTCGATTGTTTTTGGGAGGAATACGATGTTTAATGACTGCTTATTGACATTCCAGTTCTTTTGCTGGAGGCATATGTCACTTATTTTAGTAACATCTTGTTCGATTCTTGCGGGGGATGGGTGGGATGCCTCCATATTGTTCATGTAATCATTTCATAATAAGCAATACGCACAAATATATTTATTTACACTAATTTACAATATTTGTCAAATTCCAGGATATATGCACATGAGACCGTCAAAGAAACACCTTAAAAGAAGGGAAGATAGCAAAGTTTATGCTGTTCCTGACGTCACCGATGAACAAAACAAAGATTCTCCAACATCGGCCGGTTATGAGCAGTCTATTGTAAGTCAGGTGACAGAATATAATGAAATAACAGAAGACATTCTGCAGACACAGCCACCTAGTGATCAATACGAACAGTCAGGAAAGAACATACATGTGAACACCTGTGATTCAACAGTCATTGTTACTACTCCTTTGGAAAATACCTACTACTCGAAAGAATCATACGCTGCCATAGACGCGTAAATACATATGTGGATTTCCTAAGGAAAATATGGACAATGTTACTGGGACATTTTGCGGTACGTTTTGAGAGTACATGAACTCTTGTACTACCGATACTTCCTAGTTTAATTTCCTTTTTCCATCTCTCAGGGAACGACAGAATGATGGAAGCACAAAGAAGACTCTAAAATATACAGTACCTTATATTTATATGCTAACACTCAGGACAGATTGTACTTAACTATGAGTACTCTGAAACAACCTCACTTGCATAGCAGTCACACAAAATGGAGCTTAAAATATTGAAATTAAATTGAAAGTGGTGAGTGAAATTTGAACAGGAAATCATCTGCTCTCACTTGAATGGAGGTTATTCGACTGTCTATAGATTTTAGATGCAGAGAAAACATTCTGACATCCTGAGTAAAAAAAATAATAGCTGCTTCTGGAATAATTTTGCCGCGCCTTATATCTCTTTCTTGTGGGACCAAACTATGATCGCACTATATGTACTAAATGCTGAAGTTCTCACAGGACAATTCCGATGGGTATATTAGCTTCTTTTGTTTTGTGCTGCATTCACACTACTCATACATGTTTATGTTGAGCTTGGGTGAATCATCGTCAACGTGACATTTACTATTTACAATTCCAACAAGGAAGTAACTCGTCTGCACAAATTTAAATGTCATTATGACCAGCAATATTTGTACTGTACAAATCAATGGGAAATGCCTTAATGTGCCTAAATTTTCAAGAAGTCAGTCAGTCATTGAATTTAATCAGGCTTATATTAAATTCAGCGACGATTTTTTTGTGGCAAAGAAGAAAAGAACGACTTGTCCATTAAAAAATTCGGCCCTTTGAACACTGGCCATTTATACGTTGACTTGGATTTCCGAATCAAGCAGCGCAGTGACGTATTTTCGCGGTTAACCCTATGATACTGGGCATCTACCTTGAAAAGACTATTTCAGGATTGATTTCCATTTCCACGTGTACAGTGATCAAAATTGACTTTAGTGGCCAAATTAATTATCAAATGAATCTTGAACCAGAAACCTCGGTTAAGATTTATTGAAACTACGCACCAAAATAAAATTAATTCCAAAAAAAAATCTGGAATTGAATTAAGAATCTGTCAATTTTTTATAGTTATGACAACATAATATCAAATAGGAACTTCATGTTTCAAAATTAGCAAAAAGCGTGCTTATTATTACAAAAGAGCATTATTTTTTTTATATTTTCAGTAGTGAGATACACCCCAAGTCTATGTTTGGGCTGTGAATACATGGTAGAAGCACCAAGGTCAGTTTGTTATTTGCGTCTTTGTATTGTTAAAAAAAATCGACCATGTCAGGACGCAATGGGTCAGGTCATTTCGCCCATTTTCCACGGGTAAGAATTTTTAACGCGGAACGATCCTTCCTGTGGATTGCAATAAGGATGCTTTCGTACAGTAGGAGTCGATCACTGTATGTTGTCTGTGAAGCTATACAAGATCATAGCACACTTCATGTAAAAATTACAAGCCTGTTAGTATGTTAACGTGACTGTCTCATTCTGTGGTCTACAATGAGTTTAGATATTGCTGATCCAAACTCATCAGTCACTCATCCTACTCTGAAGACTAAAAGACTGCCACGTGACAATTTGGCTAATGTTTAATCAGCCGATTCTTAGATTGGTGTGGATGTTCTCTAATTACTATCACCACTCTTTGAACTGTGAGGTAGAACAATATATTATCTGGAGCCGTTACAAGTGAAAGTGCTTAATAGATATGGCAAATGTACAGAGAATGGTTCTGCTTTTCTTATTCAGGTTTTGTACTTTACATATTCTGTGTTATGTCTCAGTTGGTAATACGCATAGGAACAAAGCACTTAATGAATGATTGATGTCTCCCTTTTATTTAGGGTTCCTTTTATCATCGTCGTTATAGAAAGAAGAAAAAACATTCGTTATAAAGCGTGTGAGTAAATTTTTTCAAAAGACTGAGATGGGACCAGGAACACCAATATACGCATCATCGCAATTCATGATATCTCACTATTCAAAGTGTCAACGTTTAAAATTGTCGTTATCATTTTATTACATTGATAGGTAACTATTTACAACATATTCATTCATACTTAAGAAGACTTCTCAACTGAAATTATAGTCAGAGCCCATTACAGTCGGATGACAGTCATTATCAGCTAAATTTTAGAGTAAAGTCAGCCGCGGATGATTAAGATAAAAACGTAGATCGACAGTATTTTGTCGGCTGTTATCTTACACAGAGCAATGGCATATCATGCACGGCTATTGTTGACATGTTGTTATTGGTGGTAACCTTCCTCGGTATTCGCGTCAATAAAAATGAGGTCATTTACCAACCCAGACTTTCGTTCGCTTTCGTGTTTTTCGTTTTTATTGTATGAATGAACAACGTCAAGTAACTTTGTACCTGTGCATTAAAGTGATTGTGTGAGTAGGCAAAAAGGTAAAACATTGAAATATCATCTCCAAAAGTTTGACTGATAAGGCTTTTAATTACACCATTCAGACAATCTGGGAAAATAAATAGGTTTCAGTTGTTAAATTCTGCAATACGATTTCAAATTCTTCCAACATAACGACAAAAAGTGTAGCGTATAATACGATAATGTAGTGGTTGACAGTTTTTATTCAAATCAGCGGTGTGCTTCTTTGAACAAGCCAATGGGAAGTATATCAGTACTGAATATTCAGCTATTCAAAACAACTCAAGATCACTGAGGAGCAAAGCTGTGATCAGTTCGAGGGTTATTGTAAATACAGTGCTTCCTTTCATTAAATACTACAATTCCCGATACCGACCAAGGAGTGACGCTCTGAGTAGTATGTTTTTGATATACCAGTGAGACCTGTACTGTTGCATATTCATTACGTAGGCGCTTGTAGTAAGACCCATTAATTTTTAAATGTGATTTCTTATTTTTACTGTTTTCATGCCAATCCCGTTGCTTTTCAAAGTAGTTACTGTTAGTTTCCTTCATTGAAAGACATAGTCTGTTCATGTTCAACCTCGCGTGTACATTTAAAAGTATAGACAAAGTTAAGATCGAAAGTAATCTTATCTTTCTGGTTTTTCAGTACACACGCAATCACTTTAACGGAAGGATGCACTCTCGGGGGTTACTGCTGTCGCTGGATTCATGCGGGCGCAGCCGGAGTTCCTAAATGGCAATAACTACTACATACAGTTAATGCACTGTCTAGCGTTGATTCACTTTTCATTATTGTGCATATACCGTCCTATTCGTTTTTGTTTTGTAATCACGTGGCAGTGCATTTGAGAGTCACAACTGCCTGTGCTTGTGATCGTGTGCATGTGTGGGTTTGTGATAAATACCATATTACAAAACTAGAATATCACGATCTGCATAAAGGTTCAAAACGACGACTTAGTCTAACAAATGTCAAAACTCGAATGAACAGTTTTGATGAAATGAAACGAAGCGTTTGAAATCCTATAACGATTAACCTTTAAAAGAACAGTCTTTACATCTTTTAGATACTTTGTCGCCACCATCACAGTACTACGAGGATTGCCTCTTGAAGCAAAATGAAGACGGCAATGAAGTCTTCCTCTTTGAACAAAAGTCCTCCTATTTAGTGGTCTAACATTTAATGACCTAAACCTGGAAGATTATAAGCCAATACTAGTAGCTTGCCGTTTGAAATTAGGGGGGAAATTTCAAATATATTGACACTTTGCACCAATCTGTAGTAATTGCCATAATGAAATCAGAGATTCTATTCAGTTTACCTTAAGAGTGATGTATCTTTAACTTTGTGTCCTAAAATCAGTGGGAAGGCCAAAGAAGACAAAATTGTTTTTACTTAGAACAAAAGGCACATGAATCTGTACTTTGACAGTGTCTATTGAATCCGCTGTAAGTGTAAGTTTTTTTGGGAATATGCTTTATGACCATTAGTCTCTGCGATGACTTCCTACAGGTTCAGTCCATGAGAGGCGATTTCAGCGAAATTCCTCAAGACCTCCCGCTGTTTTGCTAACCTGTGATATTTTTACTAAAACGTGGGATGAACGTTTTGTAAAAAGTGTCTCACCAGTGTCTCCAGAAGTAATAGTGGATACAGCAGTCGCCGGCAATTTTTGTCCTACGAGAGAGGGACACACACAGGGAGAAAGGTAGAGGGAGAGAAGGGGGGGGTGGTGGATACAGGAAGACGGAAAAAGAGGTGAAGAGAGATGAAACCAACAAAAGCGAACAAATATAATCCCATACGCAATTTATCCAGCATCTGCTGGTATCTGTAGTTCTGCTCCGTGTTGGCGGACTCTTTAGTACAGTAGGTATTATATATTGTCCAATGCAATTTACGATCAGTCAATGGAAAATACTATTATCCATTTTCGCGTTTCAGTTGCATCTGTCTTGAGTGTAATGCCCATGGTATTTTACGGAGATGGAGACAAGTTAATTGAAGTTCACGCCGTCACAAGTCAATCATGGAAAGTCCGCGTAAGCCTCAATCCATTTGCCTGATCCAAGTCAAGTCAAGCCAAGCAACAGCAAGTCAAGTCAGTTTGAACTTGCAATTAGTCAAGTCACAATTCACAATCAATATCTATATCAGGATCTGACTGGACAGACTTTTCGATGGCTATTGTCTGCTTTTTCTTCCTGTTTCATTCCAAAGCAAACAAAAGTTTGGAGCACCTTTTACATGATACTGCAATCGATGGTGACAATGAATTTCAGGCAAAATTTATAGGACTGTCTAAAAGCAACACAAGCAACAATATTACAATAGAAACAATGTCACTATGTTGCAGTTGTTTGCTTCAAACCAAGACCACTCTGTTCGTCGTTAAAACCTTCCATAAAGGTCGAAACATTGTAGTAGTGAATTAAAAAGAGTATCAAGCCAAGCTCGAAAGGCAATTGTCTAGTCTCCAGTGCGAAAAGTTAGATTTCACAGTGATAGGACATCAGAGACAAAGCAGTTAGTCCGAGGCACCTGCTTTATAATAACATGGAGTAAAGCACTAAAAGCAATTACTGCACCTTGACCTTTACCTACGAGCAAAAATTCTCCAGTAGGTTTTGTCTTGGTACCCATTAGCTGATCAGGCCCGTATCCGGGGGAGGGGGGTTCAGGGGTTCGGACGAACCCCGCCCCACACACACACACACAAGACCTGGAGTTCCGCTCAGCGTATGATAGCAGGTCTACGTTAGCAACATATATAATGAGTCTTAAGTTGTTGGTCATTGTTATCAGGAAAATGTTCCACCTGTGGTATAATCGAACCCCCCCTCCCGGAAAAGCTGCATACGGGCCTGCTGATCTAGCTCAATTTCCAGGTCTCTCCCCTCCTGCTCCCACACCTACCACCATATAGACTCGACAGACTTGTATGTGCACTAATCAATTCATATATGGGCTGTTCCTGTGTATGAATTGGTTTCCTCCCCAGACTGACCACGCTCCTGGACTACAATCGTCGTAATAGCTCGCTGGTTGGACGGAGTAAGGTGATGAAGTGAGAAACATTTAGACAGGCGCCTGTATAAAGTGAATGAGGGCTCATCGAAGATACTGAATTAACTACGATCATCCATGTAATCCTTTTTTTTTTCATAAACGTTGATTTTGCTTGACTCGTAATTTTGCATTAAACAGAAATAATTGCTTGAAGTACACATTCCGAATTCGCAATTCGGGCATATACTATTTTAAAACATCAGTCATATTTTACTGACAATTGTAGAGGTTCTTCAATGAACAAAAATAATTTTGTACTGTAGAAATTCCAAATACCATGTCAATAACTTGTTCTTAACTCAAGATATTGCTGTGTGAAAAAAAAAAAAAACTCCTCTGATCAAGAAAGATTCCCAGTTACCAAGAGGTTACCTAAAACCCATGTACAACTGGCAAATTATAGCAAGAAGGCTTTGTTTTTCGTTGGTATTAAAGCCCTCATTCTTGCTGGAACAACATTTTGGCCGAACGTTGTAATTTTAAACTTGCTGTGGTGGGTTTTGAGGATTATTTTGGAGGTACTCCTTAACCTGCTTGGCACTGACGTACTTTGTTTATTTTGAAATTGAAATATTATTTTATGGTCATCTGTAGAATACGAGGACACATAATACAATGTATAATGCTTTAACTGATACCGTTTAAATTTGAAGATTAAGAAGTCATTCTTTGAATCAAGTTTTTTTACCTTGGTACTAATAATAACTGCGGAAAAATATTTCATCTCGTGTAATTCCGTTTATTCGTACATATAAATTTTGTGAAAGATGAAACATCTAAAATTATCAACGTAGGGTCAAACGATTTTTCATCATCTGACACCCTAAATATTATAAGACATATGAAGCCATCGATAGGTCAGACTGACATTACTGTACACAAAGGTAAGATACATGTATACCTGTATTCCTTTCGGTATACGTTTGTGTTGATTGCATTGTAGCCACCTCGTAGACTGAATAACTCTTAATACGCGATTCAATTCATTTGCAGGTATGGGAATAAGCAAAAGAGGAATATTTGACATTTTATGTAGGTATTTTATACAATGCAACTAACCTTCAGACACAAGGGTTGCTACTATCTGGCACACAATATGTGATACAAAAGACACCACAAAAGTCTGCCAATTTCCTGAAAAAAAAAACACTATTATAAGACCACATGCATGGATAAGCAGTATCACCGACTGGGTCTCAGACGGGTTTACTTAAATATTGTTTTGCCGTCTGTCCCCTTTTTGCCTTTTAGCCGTCTAAAGTGTTCGCTGCATAGTATAAAAAGGTACTGAACCTATACATTACTGTAATAAACTAATCTAATTATATACGTCGGTCGAAGATACTACATTTTATTAATGAAAAGGATCCTCCGCAAATTTAGCTTCCAATCGCGGCAACGTGGATCTTAGTGCTAATAGCAACAACATAGCAACTAAAAGTTGTGAGCATTTAGAAAATTATTTAGAGGTTACAGTTGATCTGTGCACTTGTTTATCTTGCTTGATCGGAACAATAAAAACATACACGTTTATTTTCAAATCACCTCACCA
Source organism: Stichopus chloronotus (assembly GCA_021234535.1). NCBI lineage: Eukaryota > Metazoa > Echinodermata > Holothuroidea > Aspidochirotida > Stichopodidae > Stichopus > Stichopus chloronotus. The sequence continues at coordinate 17,400,816 of CM037847.1, forward strand.
TCGTTAAATAAAACAATTTTGCAGTCTTTATCATCACTATCTATAAGAAGTATGAAGTTCCTTATTTACAATAATAATGATAATACTGATAACAGTAATTATTTAAAATAAAAATAGCAGTATGACCTTAAATATTGAGGTTGGTAAAAAGACATGCCAGATACACCATTTGTCCCAGTGTGATCAGAAAATAGATTACAAAATGATTTTAGTCCATACATCCAGCCGGTAGAACCTTGTGGTATTTCACAGTCAAAACGAACAGGATCAGATCTCCCCATTATTGACAAGTGCGATATGCTCATGGTCGGAAAGGTACAATTTGCAATTAAGAAGAGGAACAATAAGTGAAAACTTAAGGCCGCAGATCCAGGACCTTGAGAATCGGGGAGTGTTGAATGCTGGCACTAGTCCATCTCGGGTTTTCCAGGGCATCGTGTTCCTCTTTGCTCAGGAGACGATTCGGATTTGAGGCGAAAAATGTCGGTTGCTCAACAATCGTTGGTCATCGAAAAAGTAAGGGGGATAGGCGTCGGATGATTCCTAACCTGGGTCGGGACTTAAAAGAGTCCTTGAAATCTTAAAAAAGGTCAGTGCAAATTTACTAGCTTTTGGTAGTGTCTTTTAAAGGAGAGAGTCGATTTGTCGGTTGCAGTTGACTTGAAAGAGTGAAAAATAGGGAAACCCATGCAGAGAGTGCCTAAGTTACACTGAAGAGAGAGAGGCGGTCACAAACGTCGCTTTCGCAGCTTACTGCTCGCGACTGCCAGAGTAGACCATCTGAAACGAGTGTCTCATGCATATCGCAAGTTTTACGGCACGCTTAGATAGGGCTAAGACACAAGATATGTGCATTCTTGAAATTGAAGAGTGCCCAACCAAACAAGGTAATATCAAAGCACTACCATATTGGGGAGCGTAAATATGTATCTAGACATAAAGCTACTAGTTACCTTTTTTGTTATTTCGTACTCTTAATTCAACAGTTAGCCTACTCTTTTATTTGTTTACTGTTATACTGCTTAACTGTCTACCTATACATATGCAGCACTACTGCTACTACTACTACAACAGACTAAATTTTCACCTTGTGTATCGCCAGTTCTGAAACTAACCTCAACCGAATCAGATCAAATTATACGTTTTGAAGGGGGAAGATAAAAAATAATATATGCATAGAAATGCTGCCCAAAATATCAGGTCGACAGCTAAGTATTGCTATAATGTACACGAGTGCCCCTATACACATTTAGAAGCAAAGCGTGTTGACTACAGAAACAGTTATATGCCATGGTATAGACTAGACAAAAACACAATGATGAAAGCAATTATATCGTCTTTGAAAATAGGGGTCATTCGACATTGAGTTTTATCTTTCTTCTTTTCAGAGCAGTCAAGCATGTTTTTTGTGTGCTTTGCTGTCTTTTGTCAAATAATAATCTGTGTTGAATATTGGATAAATATTGTATATCCAGTCTGTATGTAGTGTATATGTGTGGGAGCGTGTTGAAACATCACAAATAACATGCATATTTTAACTTGTATACCCATACATGCGCAGCACTACTACAACACATTAAGAAAGTGAATTTTCACCTTGTGTATCGCCAATTCTGAAACTAACCTCAACCAATTCAGATTAAATTATACATTTTCAAGGGTGGAGATAAAAATATGCATTGAAGTGGTATCTAAAGAATCAGGTCTACAGCTAAGGATTTACATAATGTACACTGTTGCCCTTATACAAATTTCAGAAGTAAAGTGTGTTGACGACAGATACAGTTAATCTGTGCATATGTCATGGTATAGACTACCATATTGGATATTGTATACCCAGTGTGTACGTAGTGTATATGTTTGGGAGCAGCTTGAGACATCACAAAATAACATGCATATTTTAACTTGTCTAATAACTTAATTCTCTGAGTTTTGTACTCAGTTTCTCTATACCCAAGCCATTCCTAATATGTGCAATTTGATGCTTATTTTAACAAGAAAACAAAGAAGAAAACAAAAACAGTTCAGGTATTATTTTTTCAAGGAAGGAATGTCTTTGTGTTAGCATTTATACAATTTGAGGAGTATCCGCACTTTTATCGCAGTGATCGGTTCCGCTAACTTATTAGCCGAAAACAAATCCTCCTTCTTTCTGCTGTAATTTACGTGGTTATAAATGAAATTCCTCCTAAAATGTGGGGTAGATGATATTTTTTTTAGATTCTTAGAAAATGGAAGAGAATGACGGAAAAATTCACGATAGCGGTTATTTTTTTTTACCGTACAAGCAGTGCATCATTTGTTTCATTACAAATACAACAAAGATGTAAGAATTGGTTAAAGAATAATTCAGGGCCATAAGAGTCATCTTTTGTAATGATAATGATACTTCTACTAATACTAATCTAAATGCTGCTTCTGTAATAATACCACTACTACAAATACTACTCATACTCATACTACTAATAACTATAAGAGAAATACAGCATTCTTATATATATATATATATATATATATATATATATATATATATATATATATATATATATATATATATATATATATATATATATATATATAGTATACAGTATCCCAGTTTACTCCATCTTAGTAAGATCCCAAAGTCCATTTAATAAAACAAAAGAAAATCAAAATAGCGAGACAATAAAATCCTGTAATAGTGACAGAAAGATCGGTGAAAAAACACACAGGAACCACTGAAAATAGACATCCTGCAAAATTTAATCTGAAAAGTAAATATAAAAAAAAAATTAGAAAGCGTTCCATTAAAACAGAAAATGATTACCATGAAAATGGGGTAAGAGGCAGACTAGTATACTACAGGCAATGCTATATTACTATATTATACTATATTAGGTCTATAGGTGTACCAACTCGTACCGAAAAAGCAGTTGGCTGGTGGTGAAGGTCAAATGTCATTTGAGATTAGCAAGGTTCAAATACAAAAGCAGTGTGATGATGCAGCATAGTAATTATAAGAAGGCTCTTTTTTGGTTTAGGATTAGGTCAAAGATCATTTGAGGTGAACAGAAATCATAATTATTCCAAAAAACTTTGTAAACAACAACATTATGCCTCACAGCCCAGTGGTTTCATGGCTGATATGTATGCGCCCCATGGCTAGTGCAACAAATCAACTCCATTGAAATTTTTAATTATTGTCTGTTTATTTTTATGAAAGCTATTTACATTTAAAACCCACTTCAATGTAAGGTAAGCATGCTACATGAGTAAAATATGCTCATTGTGCCATGTGAAAGTCAAAGGTTATTACATAGAGCCAATTTGTGGTATCTTGTAAAACATCTGCGACCAGTTATTGAAGGAGGAACAATTGACAGGTGTTGCAAATTTAACTGTTAACGTTTGTAATGACCAACTTTTTTTTACTTTTAATTTATTACCTTATTGATGCTGAACATTACGTTACATTAACTCTCTGATTAACTCATAGCAATCAGACTACATTCTTCCATTCTGGTTTAGTCTGTGACAATGCAATTGAAGGGAAAATTTAATACCCTACTAATAAATAATTAAAAATAGGGCATATACTGCAGAATTCCAAACAGCACGTTAAAATCAAGAATTAGTTCGTAATACTTTCGGCACTTCGTACCCAAAGAGACTGAAATCTACCCTGAATCTTTCATACAACGCCATCATTCCTTGCTCTTTCAAGTTTCCAAAGTAATGATAGAAAGTCTCGTTAGTATTGATTAGGTTAGTAGATGAGCCATAGGGCACAATTTGCTGGTCAGCGTGTAAAATATTGTCCATCACGAATTTTGTGTCTCGTCTAATCATTTCCATTTTACCAATGAAATGAAATTTCAACTGGCAAGGAAAACTGAGTTTATGCATGTCATTCCAATGGTCGTTGGAAACCTCGTGTTTTGATAAATATCGCGCGTATCTAAGGAAGGTGAAACCACTCCTTCCAATACCAAAAATATCTTCTTCCAATTTGTACAACCAACCTTGGGTATGTAACAGTAAATGACTTTGTGTCGATCGGAAACTATGAAATGGTTCATACGGCTAAGCAGGTCTTCGGTGACCGTATTCTTGTATGTAATGCTTTCCTTATACCCTAGTGCCAAACACTGATCCCTCAATACCTTCTGTCGATAGTCTTGTCTAGTCTTAAAGTTGACATAGTTCGTCGCAGCCACTCTGAAAAAAAGCATCCACAAGAAAAAGAAATATATAACGGTTATAGATGCACTTCGTTGAAGGAACTTTGCAGCGTAAATATCAACCAAACATGTTAGCGAAACAAAAGGTAACATTAAGCAAGAAACGATGGTAAAGTTCACCAATATGTTTTTTTTTTTTTCCTGTAACCGAAATATTTACAAATTTGTCGACATTGCAAATTGTATATACCACTTTATTGGACAAAAAAGCAGTAAATCCATATTTTTGTTAAATCGCAAACTTCGAAATGAGTTACTTGAGTGAGACTACTATGAATTCAAATATGAACGATGGCAAATGAAAGCGAATTCCCTACTTTTATTTACGGTTCTCTCAAATGGACCAAAGTATCCAGGCTTAAGTATTTCATTATTAACGTAAATAAATAAACTAATTAGTTTTATTTTTCCGATTCCTTTTATTGCACTCCTTAATATGACAGAAACACCTGCATATTCATTTAATTTCTTGTAGACCATGCTTAAAACCCTTCCCTACTAAATAAATAATTGGTACAGCGAGATGTTCAAGACAGTAACACGCGAAAATGGTATTGGCGAATTAAACCTGGAGAAAACTAAAAAAAAAAATAAAACTAATACATTGAAACATGTTTCTTTATATGACTTTAATATTTAAATATATATTTAATATTTAAATAGTTTCCCTCTCCATTAGAATTAAATAAATTTCAAAAGTGAACGGAATTAATGAACGACGACACCATACATGACACAGTATCTACTCCTAATCATTAATTAAGCTTCAGAAGTTATCCTCTCTTTAAAATCTCTTGTTAAGCCTTTTTGCATTGTAAGACTTTTATGCCGTAACTTCTTATGATGATCCATTCAGATTTATCTGCATTGATATTATGTGTGTCATAGAACTGCAATACGTAGAACCTCACACAATAGGATAAAACTGTAAATAATTAAAGGTAAACTTTCCCATACCTCTTCCGATAAATCAAGAATCTTTATTTTGTCCATTACATTTACCGAAGGCAAGGTAAGTTTCTTCAGATTGGTTGCTGATGACAGTTTCAAATCTGACCCATCTCTGGAATAGTTTTTTCTTACTTATCGATTGGAGATCAAAATGAAAAAAAATGAAACGTCGCTATCTGATCCCTGTTAATATGTTGAGATCATATGAACGTCTAATGACTATTGCTTGTGTACTGCAATTCTTGAAACACAATTTTACGCCTTGAAAAAGCTTCAACTGTATTAAAAAATCAGAAAGTCAGAACGCCGTGTCATTCCTTGCCACATGGCTTTATTACCACAAACATGAATTTCTCACATGACTACTACAAGATCAATTACAGTTATTCTTCTTGATCTTTACCCTCCCCCAATTTTGCGAGAGAGGATGGGCGAACTTTTATTCCACTTATGCACTCAGTGCACTCTCTCGCCAAAGTCACTGCTAATACCCGTTTTTGCTCAGTTTGATGACCCCACGCTGCACTAACACTGTTATTGTTGGTTATTATCCAAGTGTCTGTCACCGGTGCAGCCGTACCGCTGATCAATAAATAATGGAGCTTACTCAGTGAAGAACAACATCTGGCTTTCTGATTGAATACATTGGACAGTAACAAATACTGCAGCTGCAATCTTTTGCAAGAATTAAAAGAAATTACTTATTTTGCACATTCTGCCCATATTTTTTACTCATGGTCGACATTTTTCAAGGTAAAGAGAAAACAATCTCAACAAATGTTTCCTATCCTTCTAACCCACGCTCCAAGTATGAGGTCAGAAAGGCTTACCCTTCTGGAGATATTGTGTTTACATGGGTTTTACAGTGTGACATCTGGTGAGCTCTAATGACATTCGACCTCCACGAAAACCAATCGGGAACATCTACTTAGTAAGACCAACTTACGCAACAAGTATGATGTCTGTGACAGTTACCCCTCTTGCGATACTGTGTATACAAAGTTTTCCCAATTTCACCACCCGTGACCTCAAATGATCTTTGAACTCCACCAAAAACAATAAGAGTCATTTGCTTAGTATGAGCAACCCACACACCAAGTATGAAATCAGTGCAGGTCACTATTATTGGAATATCATGTTTCCAAGGTTTTCACAGTTCGACCTCGTTCATTTTCCTACCGTTAATACACGGTCCACGTTGTATTAACTTTAATAACACGATGTGGTGATTATATGAAGTGGATTGTTTGCGTTTTTAGTGGATGTTAAAAGAGTTGTTAATGTTCCTCTGACTGTGGTCGTTAGAAAGAACTGTTAGCGCCTTTAGAGTCTAGGAGGATTATAGGCATTCCTAAATTTTAAGCCAGAAAGCATCGACTAAGATAACCGCCGAAGAAATTAATCAACTAAATAGTAGGTGTACGATACTGTACTCTCAGTCATTGTTAGAAAATTCAACAGCGGAGTAGTTATCACGGTAAAACATCAGAACATCCAATAAGTTGCTTAAGAAACTCGTCGACCCAGAATTGGAAGCGTTTGTGTAACTTGTAAGGCAGCAAGTCAGGCTACCAGTTCGATCAATAAAAATATCGATAAAAAATATAACCTAGGGCATAAAATTAGTAATACTCTAGGTAAAGCAAAGCGGGTGGCAAGAGAAGTCAAAAGGAATGGAGGGTGGCTTTAAATTTGGAAGTTTATGGAAGTTACTGAACTATCTTTCAACCACTTGCCACACAGTACTGTAAGGAGTTGCTACAACAGAAATGCTTACCATTTACTACAAGGAGTGGCTTAAATATCGACGCAAATGGATTACCAGCGCCCTCTACATGTAGCTTTAAAAAAAAACAGGACAAAACAATCAGGAAATGGTGATAGTGTTGCAAATTTTCTTGAAACTCAAGTAAGTACAGTATTCATCATGAAATGTTCACATTTAATCAGATCTTTTCAACGGAAGACTGAAGGGGATGTACGTAGTCATTCCTGGTACGTTCTGCTCCCAATTACGCTGGAGCTCCTCTGAGGTAGTGTTCGAAGAATTCTCAGTTCATCCCTCATGCAAAAATTCTGGCTACGCCAGTGCAACAGGATCGTACTGTATTCGGGTAACACATTGATATGCCCTCATCGATGTCTTAGCCTCTGTAAGAAAAACAAATCTAGCTATACACATGGCGGTGCTCTTCGAGTGTTTGGACCCTCTGTTATCACTGTGACCTCTGCAATCACTGGCCAATGTGTTCATCCAACCCCCCCCCCCCCTCCCCGTCAAATATTTGAAAAGTGCTCCGAGAATATATGAAAGAGGATGCAAAGTTTGTGATTCTTGCATCGTTTCAACCGATCTAATATGTATTATCATTTTCATCGATTTACTTTTGCTCTCATGAATTTGAGAAATTTCCAGCAAGAAATCACTGTTTAAAGACTGTGCATAACCAGCTCCTAACGCCCAGAAAATGCCGTTTCCAGTCATCTGGGTAGTTTGATCGCGCAGTTGGAGGCAAAATGGCAACCCCATCTGTATATAGTCATGCCCCCTAATATATTTAAAGGGCAGGGGGTATTTTTATTTCACAACGTCCCTGAAAGCCATTTTCACCCCCTTTGACTGAAACTGCACTCTCCGCCGGACCCTTGACTACAAGCCAGAAAAAGAATAGAGGGCATCCAAGAAAAGTTTTCACACACCACATTGCATTTAATTTAAATTGAATATAGTTCACTTATAAAACGAATCTTTTGGATCGAGCACTGACTGCAAATGGGAGGGTATTGATAAAACGTTCTGATGGCTTCCATGTAGGTGGCACCGTCTTAAAGTAACAGAACAGAGGGCAAAGTCGTTAAATTGCTGGTAGCGGTGATCTACGCAGAAAGTGGCATTGCTTGTGAGCTACACAACAAAATGAATAAACAGACTGTGTGGGGAGAACATTTGAGGACATGGTTTTGAAAAGAGGGCAAAAATGCCTGGTCATTCAGGATACGGCCAAAAGGCAGAATTCGAAGGCAGCTAGTGAAGACATGCAGAAGGAAAAAGTCGAATTTGTGCCAATCTCCACTCCTTGTCCTGATTTAAATCCGATTTGAAACATAGGTTGATGAAGACAATCTTAAGGTCAGTGCCTTACAGTATCAAATGGACCGCATGGTAAGACACTTTTGAAGCTTTTAAGGCCAGGGTAATTGCCTCGATACATTTGATTACGATAGATACTGTGATCCACTTCATTCTGTGAAATATGTTTTTTTTTCGACCCCCCATGCAGATGTTGTATATTCTAGAGACTTGAAAATTGACCTAAGTTTACTCCATGAGAATCTTAGGTAGCATATTTTTTCCAAACAATCAGAAATACTGTACTGTAACATGAACATGATGTGAACATTGCTTGAATAACAACGAAACAAGAGCGTTTGGATTGATTGATTGATTGATTTATTTATTTATTCATAAATATTCATATGCAAAAGTTATAATTACAAAGGACTGGTCAATCAAGTGCATATTGTTGTTATTTATGTCGTGTATGCATATATGAATGGATGGTCCTTAGTTCTGGGAGGACTTGAGTAGACGTCCAATGGAGAGTAAATAATACAAATTAACACTGAATATCAATTCAATTAAGTAATAAAGCAAACTTCAAGACAGGAATTTACTGAGAAAATAAAAAAATACGTAGGAGTAGTATGAAAGGGGAGAAGAGCAAGGGAACGGTGGAGGTAAGGTGGTCAGGAAGAAAAATAGGATAAAGTAGATGCGTCACATGATCTACAGTACGAATAGTAGACACAAAGAGAAGAGACCAAGTGACTCTTCACTAGACCTAATGATTAGTTTGTAGTAGCTAACGATTCATATGAACTACAGGAGATTTATATAGCACCATGTACTTCACTAAACGATGCCAGTCATGCGTATTATATTTACCCAACTTACGATTTTTAACTTGTCTCTTTCAGCTATTTTTGTCGGGGAAACTCAAATAAACACAGATAGAAATGGCTTTTGTCATTTAGTTTCATTGAGTATTGTGTTTCAGTGTGTAAGTAAGAGCCTATTGCTGCTTACGAATGAGTACGGAGCTCCATCGTTTTCAGCTGTAAACAGACTCACACAGACGTACGCAGACTTTAAATGGCTCTGAATATGAATGAAAGTAATCACTATATAAAACGAGTTTAGTGTGCCATGTGACTACAATAAGCTATGGACACACACCGCAATTAGCACATACATTCAAGTACATCTGTATGTAAAGTATTAGGATGGACGACCAATGGCTTCAGAGCCTGAACGTTTTGAGTGTTACCTAAGGGGGACTTTTTTCCCTCTTGCGTTATCTCCAAATTTCATTGTCCACCAATATACCATTTACTCGACTTACACAATCATAACAGGTTTCCAAAAAAGTCTTACAGTTTAGTTACGTTCGTCTCACCGTATCGAACGTTATTCAGTATGGTACAAAGACAAAAGAGAATGAGTCTTTATTGCCACGTCTATGACAGCAGAATTCAGTACAATGTGAAATCCTACCTCTTAGGGTAGCAATTTGCAACACAAGTGACTGAAATCTTCTTTCAACATGAAAATAAAAATGAAAAAAAGTAATAAAATAAGATAGTAACTGTCTTCCTACCTCATAATACAGTTGTCTATTATGCCATCACTTCGTCACTACCTTATTCAATGAATAAATAGTAGCGGACTTATTGTCTAAACTGAATGTGTTGATGTGAAAAGTTTTAGAAGATGATAAAAGTATGGTGTGCTCTTTTATTCCTGTCGTTGCAAAAATCATTTATATAATGACTTTTGTGACCCACCTAAAGGGAAGACGTAAATTTATCATAAAACTGTTTTACTTATTACAGAGAAGAATTTTACCACTCCCTAGTCCAGAAGTTGCACATTTTAGAGAAGCGTGTGACAATGAGCCTATTTGTTAACTCCAAAAGTGACATTTCTGAATAATTATATTTACTTTTTTGAGAGCGTCTTGGTAAAGGTTATATACTGTACCTGACACAAAGATTGCTACTTCGAAAATGAAAGCAGAGGTGCAGAGGAACGCATAATTTTTTTAGCTGTTATTACTGGCGATGTCTGGCAATAGCAGACTTTCAACGGGATACATCTTTGAAAGTTCTCCATTCAGCACATAGGCACAGATTCAGGTAGTGGTTAGACTTGATTTGTCAGTACTAATTATAAATTCCATTGTTCTATTATTAATATAGTTCGATTCCTCGCGAGTGTCACAAAAACTAACGAAAAACAAAACTGCAGGACCATAGTCTGAAAGCACTGGCTATACATCCTAAAGTTGTCAGAAAATAAACACAGTCCAGGTATTTTTTTTTAAAGGAAGTAATGCCTTTATGCAGGATCTTAATTAAAAAAAATATTATTTTGTTTATTTTTATTATTTCTATTGGAGTTTTAATTTCATTTCCATGTAAGGTAAACGTGCTACATTAGTGAAATATTCTTATTGTCCTCTGTGGAAGTCTAAGGTTAATATAGGGCCAATTTGTGGGATCTTGTAAAACATCTGTGAGCAGTAATTGAAGAAGGAAAGATTGACAGATGTTACACATTAATTAACGTTTGTTACAACCAATTGTTTTTTTTTTCTTTTAATTTAGAATCAACTTATACGATTACGTTATTGATGCTGAACATTACGTTACATTAACTCTCTGATTAACTCATGGCAATCAGACTACATTCTTCCATTCTGGTTTAGTCTGTGACAATGAAATTGAAGGGAAAATGTAATACCCTCCTAATAAATAATGTAACCGGTCTCTCATTGAAGAACCTCATTGAATTAAAGGGGCAGCGTGTTGGCTAAGTTATTTATAAAAAGGTTGGGTAGGGAACACAAACGACCTCAACATTACTAGGGGGATCTGTCGATTTACAGAATCGTGGGGATGAAGGTATCAACAGTGGCTCACACATCAACACACATTAAAAAGAAACAAACAACATTAATCTCAATTGCTATGCGGTATAGTTAATGAAATTCTCCTGCACAAGCGAATACAACAATCAAATTGTCAATGGCCAGTTGACACTTTTAACTTAATAAACAAAAAGGGGTACTTAAGTGACTGGAACGTCCAGGTCCGAGACGGTCGAACAGCAACCACGCGGAGGCCTCAAAACAAAGTGTCCAGCAACAAATATCGCGAACGCTAGAGTTCCAACAGTTAACACTAACAGGTTGATGAAACTACCGGAAGTCGAACGCAGCTACCGTCGTCCATGTCCGAATCAGGCGGTGACAGCAAACTGGCAACACATGCGGGGAAATACTAACACAAGTAACAGCTCCGGGTACATCTCTCACGTCTCAGAACGTCAGAACTGCTCAACTCCTTTGGAAACAGACCACACCAGTTCTGTAGTACGAACATCATGTACCAGCCTCCTTAATCACGTGTGTGACACCAATAACAACTCGTCGATGGGGTACTTCAAGGGTCCAAACAATCAGGTTACATTACAGAAAGGATCGGTACAGACAATTATCTTCAAAATACGGAAGTCCTCTTGTGAAGTCGATGACGACTAACAATTTAACTTTATTCGACAGTAGTTGCAATTAAACAGACTGATGCAACTCTTTTCAAATGTATATATTAAACGATGGGTTTCAGTCAACATAAACACTACAACGGTCGCAAACAATTTCTGTGACCCTACGCTTGCTGCAGCAGAGCCAGCCGGCAAAATTGGCTAACTCCCTCCAACTTCTCTTAACTTCTCTTAACTTCAGGAATCTTACAAAGTTTGAATACTTTGATAAAGCAGCAGTCTACTTCTAAGATGCAAGCAAGTGGCTATTTACAATATGTACAGTGACTAATTCAAGTTGTCACAAGAAGCGAAGCCTGAACAGTGTCTGCTCCCGACTACTGTTCCTCCTTTTACCTACAAATCCCAAACTCTTATTATGGGATGGTATCCATGCACAAACACATGACTCCACAAAAGTAGTTTCCTAATTATTATAATATTAGGGAGTCGCCCAAACTGGTATCCATCCACCCTACAGTACCATGCATGCAGAGGAACTAGCTGCAAGCAAAAATCCTTCCAGACTAAACGAGATATCCCATAATAATACTTCTGCCTGACCTACAAACACTCCCTCTACCAAGGATAACCTCTGTACCTCAGAGTAGGTCATACCAAACTACTGACCAATCGATGCAGAAATCACTTGCTACATATTCAATACAATTGTTGATGAACTGGCCCACTTAAAATCCTAATATCAGCACTTTTGTCGCTATTTATATAACAAACTGCCCTGTGTTCTACCTATTATCACCCCATTTGTCACTGTCCCATTACCCTGGTGGAGTTCTTGCTCCCCTCCGCCTAAGTAGACCCTAGGGTAACATTGACCGGTGAAGGAACTGGAGAATCGAAACCACTTGTTGTTCTCTATTAATAGACTAACATAGTGAGAATATGATAAGATGTCAAGCCAGGTCACTAGTAGTCCCGTCCCGACCAGGTAAATGAACTCACCCTGCCACAAAAAAAAAAAAAAACAAATATCATTGATCAAGTAAGAAAAAGAAAAGTTAAAATACTTGCTCAAATGAGTTTTCTAAAATTTACGCATGCTGCAAGATTACATTGACAACCCACATAATCTTGACAAAGAAAATAATCTAACCAGTTCTTTTGTCCTGGTTACAATAATTAGGAATGGGTGATATACTGCCGTATTCCAAACAGCACGTTAAAATCAACTGACCCGGGTCGATCTTTATTGAAGATTATGCCATTGTAAGAATTAGTTCATCCTACTTTCGGCATTTGGTACCCAAAGAGACTGAAATCTACCCTGAATCTTTCATACAACGCTATCATTTCTAGAACTGGCAAGTTTCCAAAGTAATGATAGAAAGTCTCGTTACTATTGGTTGGGTTAGTAGATGAGCCATAGGACACAATTTGCTGGTCAGCGTGTAAAATATTATCGATCACGAATTTTGTGTCTCGATTAACCGTCTCCATTTTACCAATGAAATCAAATTTCACCTGGCAAGGGAAACTGAGTTTATGCATGTCAATCCAATGTTCGTTGGAAACCTCGTGTTTTGATAAATATCGCGCATATCTACGGAAGGTGTCGTAACTTTCTCTGAATGAAGCAGACTTATTCGCGAGGTTCAGACTTATGTAATGGTTCCAGTCTTCACGAAATGGGGAATTGTCCTTGGTAGGTTTTTCCACTTTATCCTTGTACCCTGATAGTAATCTGGCAAAGGGATTGCGAACAAAAATGAACATTTTAAACGTTTCCAACCTTCTGACGGCGTCGTTTACCTTGTAGCCTGAGAGAAGTTTGAGGTGACCGTCAGAGAGTATATGTATACGCTGATGTTCTAGAGAGTCATCGGGTGAAACCACTCCTTCCAATACCAAAAATATCTTCTTCCAATTTGTACAACCAACCTTGGGTATGTAACAGTAAATGACTTTGTGTCGATCGGAAACTATGAAATGGTCCATACGCCTAAGCAGGTCTTCGGTGACCGTATTCTTGTATGTAATGCTTTCCTTATACCCTAGTGACAAACACTGATCTCTCAATACCTTCTGTCGATAGTCTTGAACTTTTAGTTGACATAGTTCGTCGCAGCCACTCTGAAAAATATCATCCACAAAGAAAATAAAACGGTGTTAGATGTACTTCATTAAAGGAGCTTCGCAACGTAGATGTAACCAAACATATTAGCAAAATGAAAGTAAATATAGTGCAAGGAAGGATGGTAAAGTTCACCAATATGTATTTTTTTCCTGTAACCAAAGTATTTACATATTTATCGACATTACAAATTGCATCTACCACGTTATTGGATGAAAAAGCAGTCAATCCATATTTTTGTTAAATCGCAAACTTCGAATTTAATTATTTCAGTGAGACTAGTATGGATGTAAATATGAACGTTGCCAGTAAAAACGAATACCCCATTTTTAAATAATTAAAAGGTAAACTTTCCCATACCTCTTCCGATAAATCAAAAATCTTGATTTTGTCCATTACATTTACCGAAGGCAAGGTAAGTTTCTCCAGATTGTATGTTGATGACAGTCCCAAATCTGACCCAACTCTGTGATAGTTTTTTCTTACTTCTAGATAGAAGATCAAAATGGAAAATGAATGAAAAGTCGTTATCTGCTTCCTGTGACTTAATGTTGAGAACATACGAACGTCAAATGACTATTGCTTGTTGAAATCAAAATGAAAGAGAAGGTGAAGGAAATGCAAGTTTCAGTACTTTTAATATCCTTTGCATGAAGGGAATTATGGTATGAATGTACATTTACACTAAGCAAAAAAAAAATATTGTCCTTTCTTTCCATATGTTAAAGATACAACGGACACATACAAAATAAAAGTAAAATAAAAAAACATATTCACCAACATAACCGACAGACCAGTAAACTCTGTATGCCAACAAAACGGCTGGTAATGAAAGGTAAATGTAACAAAGTTTCAATGTGCACATAAGTCAACGATGTGGTCATTCATAGCTACATTTATTCACTGTATTTACTGATAACAATTTGTAAATTTCAGAGTGTTAGAAATAATTCAGTATTAACGTTAACTAAAAGGTTCACATTTAAGAAGACGTGACCGATCGTTTTATAAGATATAAGAGTCTTTATTAACTATTAAAGGAATTTGGTGCCATTTCATCTCATAAAACATAAAACATGAGAGAAACAATGAAAAACCATATAGAAACACATAAAACAGTCAAAAACTAAAAATGCAACATTATAAGACAAATATGTACCTAAAACCACACATAAAATGAATATACAAATGCCCTTACTTCCTCATAAAACTGTTGGCAAGACTTAATGTAGCCCTTGGTAAAAACCATTTTCTGCATCTCTCCGTCCTACATTTGATAACAATTGCCCTACCTGTACGTCTACTAAATTAAACTTTATTACTCAGAGGATGATTATTAGACAATAATAAAGATTCAGTTTTTCTACCTGTTTCCTTTCAAGCAACTCCTCAATTGAACTTAAAACCTCTGACTGGCACACTTTCTTAGCTTTCATAATTACTCTATTAAGTTTTTTCAAGTCATAGGCAGTTGCATTCCCACCCCAGTCTGACAAACGTAAGGTGAGTATACAGGTGAGTCTCAATTGTTGCTCTATAAAACAGGGAAATAAGGGTGGGGTCTAACTTAAAAGCATTAAGCTTACGTACACAAGACATTCGCTGATTTGCTTTTGAAAGA
The DNA here is from genome assembly GCA_021234535.1 of Stichopus chloronotus. Lineage (NCBI taxonomy): Eukaryota > Metazoa > Echinodermata > Holothuroidea > Aspidochirotida > Stichopodidae > Stichopus > Stichopus chloronotus. The sequence goes on from CM037847.1 coordinate 17,416,304, forward strand.
ATAGAGTGTATGTGAGCATCCCACTGTAACTTATTAGTAATCGTCAACCCAAGGTACTTGTAGGAGTTAACTTGTTCAACTGTTTCATCATTTATTACAATGCCTTCTAGGCTGGGGTTGCTTCTAGTACTGAGCCGAAAGTCGACAATGAGTTCTTCCGTTTTAGAAACGTTCAGTACTAACTTGTTATCATTACACCAACTTGTAAAAGTAGATATCTCGTTTCTGTACCTTACTTCATCACCATCATCCCTTCCAATGAGACCTATGACGCATGTGTCGTCATTAAATTTAACACTATGTGTATTTGGTTGTGTGCTACGGCAGTTGGATGTCGAATGAAAAGGACTGGCGATACTACACAATCTTCCGGAGCGCCTACATTAGTAGCAATATCTTTTTGAAAATGCTCCATAAACAAACACTCTTTGTACCCGGTTAATAAGAAAGTCTAATACCCACTTGGTCAAGTAAAAGTTGATCCCATAGTCGCACATTTTATCGATTAAGATATGAGGGAGGATAGTGTTAAATGCAGATGAAAAGTCTACAAATAAAACCCTAACAAAGTTACCAGAGTTATGATTAAGGTGTCTATACACAGAATCAAGAAAGAACAGAATGGCATCACCTACAGAACGATTTTCTCTGTATGCAAACTGCAAGGGGTCTTCGTGTCTAGTAATTAACTGGCGTGATTTTGAGAGGACGAGGCGTTCCAAAGTTTTCATTGGAATAGACGTCAGAGCTTTTCAAATGTTGCGTAACTTGCTGACGGTCCATTTGAATGCATTGAGAAGATGTGGATAGTTTTTGGAATGCCTAGGACAGTACTGAATTATTCACATAAGAAGTATGAAAATTTCGTCTCCAGTGTAGAAATGGAAAGTAGCTCTATGTGATATAAAATACACACCTTATAACAACACCGTATAATAGCATAAACGTGGCACCTTATAAAAGATTTTGTTTCCTTAGTTTAGTTAAAGAAAATCAACTTCACTACATGCATTCGAATTAATTTGTGAGCCCATGTATAACTGATAGTATAAGATCTTTTTAAAAGGTTTTGTTCCCCCTCCCCCTCAAGTATTGGCAACATAAAATTTGAAGTGTTTAACTTCTATTTGATGTAAAACGTGTCTTTGTTTCTTCATTCGTCTTCATTATTTAACTCTCAGAAATAATTTAATAAATCATATTTTATTAATTAAATGATAACAAATACATAGCGGTAGTTTCAAAATGATGAATATAATACAAAATAGACAAATAGACAGACAAACATACATACAGATTCATGGACGGACAGATCAGAATAGTCTTTACTATTTCTGAACAGTAATTAGAATCGAATACAATGTTTAGGTTAGGAAACAAATGGTATGGTTCACTGCTGTGCTGGTTTAATAAATGTAGGTTAAAGATTCATTCTGTATCGTTATTTCTTTGTGATTATTAGACCTCAGACTCAATTTACTGAAGGACTGACCGACAGAGTTGCTTTGGCCACATTTGCGCAGCACAATAAGTGAACTACATAAGGTGTGTCACATTCAAGGAGAGGGGCCGGATGTGAGAAGGGACTTTTGGTTTGGTTGTTTATCGTTTTCTTACCAACCTCATCACAGCAGGTCAATTTGATCCACTCAAAGAGATCAAATCTCAATCAGGTTGCAACTAATAACGCAATAACGGTATGGATGTCATAACTGTATGGGATGCCATAACGGTATATGGGATGTCATAACGGTATAGGCAAAATGTGTAGTTGAGAAGGCCAGATTTGCCAACCGTTTTATGTCGAGATCAATTCGCCATGTTCGATCGCAGACATAAAGGAAGCAAGGGTACTCACCAGATATGAGGGTCAACGTTGCCAACATTCTGGGACGAAGCCGAGTCGCTATAAAAAGTCTTTTGAAAAAAACTTTGTGAGGTGTCTTGAACATACTTCAATTACCGTTACCTGTAGGTTCTTATAGTAAGGAACGTATAAATGTATTAATTATTCAAATATGTAGGGATAAACTTGGGGAATTTAAAAAGATCAGCTTTGATCATGCAGAAGTTTAGATATACTAATCAACACAGATCAATATATTCTGTAGCCATCGTTTTATTTTATCGCCCATGTAACGATAGTCCTTATATGTAAAATGTTGTGTTTATATGAAGACCCTTTCCAGCCAGGCAATATTCCTCTATTTGGACGGGTATAAAATTATGAAGCTGAACGAAATTAACGTAATTTTGCACAGTTAGAGTTGGATGTCACATGAATTTCTTTCCGCTTCCACGGGTATATAAGAACTGTACGTAATAATTGGTGCGATAATTCACTCCAATGAGAAACGCAGTTTCGGAGAGCTTGGAAATATATCAGTGTCGCTCGAGTAGTCTTTAGCGAAATACACAGTTATTTTTCGGTCACATATAGAGCCTGCTAACCTGGCTAGCACAATGAGTGGAGTTTATCAGGACACCTTAAGCTGTATTCATTGCGAGATGATAATATCCATTGAAAATATCGAAGAGAGAGATACCAAAAAAGAACGTTCCCTCAGATCATTAGACAAGCGAACTTGGAAATAAGAACACTGATGTATTCAACAAGGCACTATAACTGCACTTGAAGCAATGGTTACTCATACATGCCTGTGCGTCTCGTCGTTTCGTTTATTTGGTGTAACAAATGCACTAATTTAGACATGCACGCTTTCACACATTGTTTGGTCTTGTATAACTTTGTTCTGTGTCATTCAATATGATTCTTTTTATCTGGGTGGTCCTATGTGTAAAGTATTGTTATTTCCGACGATCCTGCTTTACAGTCTCGTTTCCCTTTGGTTTATATTTGCAGTGTCTGTTTGCCTAGTCTATTTTTTTATTGTATATGTGTACCATAGACAAGGTGCTGATGAATAGAGAGGAATATTATGTTTATTCCTGCATGTTTGCATAGTGACAAAATTGGCTTTACAAGGTGATAATACGTAGTCTCGTTTCAGCATCTTGAATCATCATGCAACTGGGGGCAGTGATCTTTAACGAAACGAAAATGACCTCGAAGATGTGAATAGAATTATGGCCCATATCACTTTCTATAGATGCAAAAGTCATGTAAAAACGTAAACAGATGTCAGTAAGTTCATTCCACAATTCAAGAATTGCCGTTTAGGCCGGTTAGGTAACACAGCTCTCTGATTCAAATCAGTACGTTGATGGTTATGTAAGAGTATGACAAAAATGTCATGTAATTACATCATCTTAAGGAGACAGTTAAGATACAAGGAGGGATTTTGTCAACAGATATCATCCTCACATCCTTTTGATTGTTGTGAGTGCAACAAATTGTTTTTTGTGCGTGACCGAACAATGTTAGACCTGTCTTAGAGATTTTATTGTTCTTAAACGTCCTATCTCAGTCAATCTCAAATGGCCACGAGAATACATTCATTTACAGAAAGATATTCATAGGAAGATAACAGGCATGACATGACAAGACGATTAAACATGTGAACATGTTATCAAAGGTAGTTTCAAGACGACGGGTTAAACATAACACACCGTCCGGCCATTTCACTTTTAGGTCATAAATTAGATGTTCGACCAAAATGAATTTCGATTCTTGAGTCATTCTTCTCATGTAACTAATATCATTTGCCTGTACATTTTATGATGAACAACAAAACATACAGTATAGAAAATATTACTTATCATGACAGTGGGCAGAGTACGTTTTCAACGTGTCGATTTGAACAAAGTGCTAAATGAGAAAAACATCTTCAGCAAAACTAGGAAAAGGATTTACAGTTTAACTGAAATAGTTTTTAATAGAAGCAATTTCAAGTTAGAATTTTCTAAATTCTTGGCAGTCAAAAACGATACAATTTTGAGACTATCGTTTTGTATATATTAGTTTAGTTTTCAGACATTTTTCATATCAGAGCCTTCCCTCGTCCCATTGATTAAAACATGTAATCTAGTGGGCAAATGCAGGACCTTCAACTGTATGTACCACCTAAGATGGAAATTTTCAATCAAAGAATTTACAAATGCTGAGCTGGCGAAGGAAAGCAAAGTTTAACCCGGTCTTCTTGGATAATTAAGTTTACATACTTTTTTATATTAATGTGTTCTCCTGTCCCATGTTCAAAAAACATTCTAATTAAAACCCGTCATACAGTAAGCAAATATAGGCACATCGCTTGTTACTATGTACTACATAGGATGGAAATTTCCAACCATAAATTTCAAATGTTGAGATGACGACTGGGGGAAAGTAAAAGTTAAAGTGAAAAAATATAGTAACAAATAAGCACAGTTAAAATATGTGTTTAAAGCAAAGAGCTTCTAACATTTAAATGCTGAAATGGGGGAGTATAGAAATTTTGCTTTTATGCTTTAAGCTTTTATGAAAAATAAGTTGCAATTTCAAACATTCGTGGCACTATACTGTATTCATTTTTGTCCTTGTTCATCCAACAGAAACAGTGTGCCTAGCAAAATAACAAACGTGACAGTTATCCTGGAAAATGTGTAGATTTTGGTAATGGAAATGTCAACTATTCTCATCGGCAAAGAACTCTGGCAAAGCACAATTTCTAGTATTTGGTGACCTGTGGAATGTTAATGGACACTATTACCGCGAAATATGCCAATTCAAGAACACTTGTAACATTTAGATTACAATTTTGTGCTGCAAATGCTGATTGCAGTCAGCAAACGGGATCATATTTTATATGTGCAGCTTGTTATAAAATGGTAGAGTGAGAAATATATCGAAGAAAAGGATGGGCAAAATAATTAGAACTTCAAATCTTTTGCAATAGAAAAAATAAACTGCAATTTCCAAAATATGAAACAGGCCGACCGAATAAGATTTTCACCTTTGAGTTTTGGATAATTTGCTTAACAAGTTTTACCCATTTTTTCATGTCTATTTGTTTAATCGTCCCATGCACGGAATGTAATTGTGCCCTGTTATATGAGAAAGATACGGTGTTATAAGCGAAAGACAGCAGGCAAATTTAACGCTGTTTGTTACGGAACATGAATTTTCTAAGCAGGCATAAGGATCATAAATTTCACAATTTTGTCACATTGTATTCTCTCATTCCATGTTTGTAGAACATTTCAATTGTAGCAAGTTATGTTACTAATTAAAATATCATTAGCAAAAGTAAGTGAAATAATTCTAGTTTGACTGCTTCTAGATTGACCGGTGGAATAGCATTTTTGACCCGGTAATTTTTTCTTTTATGTTTGGAGTGAAATGTTGCGTTTGAAATGCTGAGCGTGCATGAATATGGCATGCAAATTAAGCAGTTCCAATTGTGATTAATCCATTCAGTCTCACTAATAAACTCTAATCTTACTGTAGCTTTATCTCCCCATAATATAGCGTTATAAGAGTTAAAAAGATATGTATCATTTTGCTTTGGGGAAGTAGCTTGTTCATGACCTATTGATGAATATGTGTGTAAGATTTATTAGGAACATGACACAGCACAGTGTATGAGCCCCAAGCAACTATGCACAAGTCATCAGAAATACCTTTGACTTTCACAGAGAGCACACACAAGTACAGTACAAAATACGTGTACATGCCAACAAGGATGCTACCCAGAGCACATGCTAACCCACCCGGCCTGGCATCAAACCGTGATCTGTGCATTATGCGACTGTCTAGTTTATAGTTCTCAATTGCCTTTTCTCTCAGTATCCAAGTTAATAATTGTTTCATCCACTACCACTGCGAATTTCAAAGGTAAGTTCATTGTTATTTGTTCTCATTCCTGCTACTACGGTAAGGTTAGAAAAAAAGAAAAACATTGTTCTTCAAACGACCATGAAAATATTTCTGCTTCTTTTAGGGTCAGAGGAAAAATGGCCCCTGAAAGAAAATATAGATACAGGAAACCTGTTGTATGATATATCAGTGATCAAACCCCAAGAAGACTGCTAGCAGTACAGATCGCTTTGCTCGGCGAATACCATCACTGTCTGATGGCTACAGTATTTCAATGATTAACCAGCTTCAAATTTTCTCACTGCATCTCTACATTGTAAATGAATATTTCACGCAGACTCTGTTCAATCAATCACATTAATCAAATAAAGTCATACATTTTTGAACTTCAATTATAGGTAGTGCTTGTTGGTTTCACATTGCAAGTTATTTGTGCACTTCTTTTGTAACTGGAGTACAAATCTGATGATCCTTTCAGCACATAGATGCAGTACCGCAATGCGAACACACACTTTATTTTTACAAGCATAAAAGGCAATTCCCCGTGTATTTTCTTCCACTAACAACGATGTGATTCTTTTGTGTCATGTATTACTTACAGTGTGCGCAGTACTCAGCACAGTATAAAATATGATAGTGACATCAATCTAGTTTGAAAGATCATGACGACAATCCATTCAAAATTTGAAAATTGATTCATAAACAGAGTGATGAAACCATCAAAGTACTCCAACATTTAGTTGAATCTGTAATGTGGAAAGTGGGGACTTTGACTTGTTAAGTTTGTTTATATACTGCACCGTATGTACTTTGATAACAGAGAATAAACGAAGCCCATGCCAATGACATTCGATCATTGAGAATGAAAGCCAGAACAATAAAACATTATAGTAACTCTTAAGTAAGTAACTCTTCAAATTCCAGGGAATTTCACTAAATTCCATCTATATAAATTCTATGTTTTAGAGATTTTGCAATTTGAACGTTCTTGGATGATGCCTTTCGGAGATTGTGATATTATTACCTGACGACTTGTGCAGTAAGAGAAAAAAGCTTTCATTTTTCTGTATAATTTTATTGTCGAATTGTTTTTACAGATACGGACATATGTGTACAAATAAATCCACCTTTAAAGGAATCATAAGGAGATAAAACAAAGAAACATTACATTTCTGTTATAAGGGGCTGCAGGACAACTAAATTCGACTTTAATAGTCGAGTCTTCTCACATTAAATCGAAGAAGAAATGGCACTCAGGCAGTGTTTATCTTTAAAGGAAAAAGACTATCAGATGAAACTTTGGGAAAAGGCTATCAAATGAAACTTTGGGAAGAGTCACACCAAACACCTTTGTTTTACAGTGAATTTTACACTTACATTCCCAGGGTTTTGTTCTCTTAAAGTTACGACTTGCTGCACAAGTTGAGATATATCTTTAATACAGAACTTATATACCAAAAGGCTCCCTTCTACTATTATTCCTCTTCTTCCTGACTTTCATCTTTAAACTTTTCAGACCTAATCCTCGTTAGCATATATCCATCAGACCATTGTATCAGTGACTTAGGCAGAGTTCAATACAAGGGCCCAGATTTTACTATATTGGGTACGCTACCTTAAGAGTACGAGTGTGACGGTGAAACAGACTTTTAGTATGGACTATTGGTACCTACTATATGATAAATTCAATAGGATATTTTGATCTCAAATAAGGCAAAGATGTCCTCCAATGAAGCATCACTGTAAGTAGTCAAACACTAACCTCCTTTTATATACAAAGATCTGGTTGATCCTAACACTGTGCCACCATCGTAGTGTTACTGCCGCTTTGAGCTGGCTTATTAAGCGTGTGGCGCTATAGTGTAATACATTATAGAGTACCTTTATAGGGAGAGTAGCGACAACTTAAAATTGGACGCTATCTTGTTTCCATTTCCTGCATATCTAGAGCACACTGCACATAACTCAAGAGTGGGTTTTAAGCGTTGCGGGTTTTCTTTTGTCTTATTTCTGGTCTCTATTGAACGAGAGGGGTGGGGTTTCGTGTACAAAATCTGTGGGGAATCACTCACAATGATATGGGTTCGAGGAGGGGGGACAATTAATGTCACAAGGGGCCAGAGTAGACATTCTATTTTGATGACTGCATGGTACATATGGAGTACACTCTTGATTTTAAAGCAAACGTTTAGAATTGATATTGGTACCACGTCAGGGGGAGACAAAACATTATTCGCGGAAGATCCCTAGGGGCACAAGGAGGAGAACAAAGAGGGGTAAGGGGATGCAAATCGGAAGATGCCCCTTGGCAACAACAAAGGCCCGAAAGGTCAGTTAAATTCAGGTGAACTCATTTGGCTGTAAAATTTGTGATAGAAACATTTAGACTACATTGTACTAGTTTAAGAACCCTCTCCCTAGTTTGGGCCGAGCCCGTGGATCCCGGTCCCACCAATCTCGAAGTAATACGAAGTATGACATGTGAGGTATCTACGGATAAATCATTTGAAGAAACATACAAAAATGTTGTTCATGTTCACCATTGAATCTTGTCGAGAATCAGAGCTTTATTTTAGAGTTCTCCCAACATGGGGCCTTGGGCCCGATTGTCATAACATATTAGAAAGTATAGCATGAAAGGTAATTATGAATAACTAGTTTGAAAAAGAATACATATAAAACTGCAGTCCTTAATCTTGTGTAACTTGAACCTTACACAACATTTCAGTTTGAGTGAATAAACTTCAACATTTTATATCTCAGCTCAGGAATGCCCTATGAAGATGGGAGTTGGACTGTTAGAATTCATTCTTGATGGTCTTTAATTTTGGATTTTTGACTGTAGGTACACATTTATCAAATTGCCAGCAAACATTAGAAATTTTGACAGAGCATACACCGTATGAAACGTAGAAAGACGTAGAAAAAAGCCCTTGGGGAGACTTTGATCTGAAAGGCAGGTTATTGAGGTGAATCATGAAGGTATCTGAAGTTTATGCAAATGCCAGCATTATTAACTATTTCTGTACGTACATACTAAATTACAACCAAGGATGAAACAGCAAAAAAAAAAAATAGTGAGTGAACAAAAACCTTGAGAAAAATTGAAAAAAAAAACACTTCAAGAGTCATTTCACTTTCTTAGCTAGTGTACCCATAGTCATATTCTTGCTGCCAAGTTCACCATGTCTCTTCAGTCTTGCTGACTCCTTCAACAGTTCCTAATTTCTTTTCTTTTTTTAGAAAAAGTGCAAGCGAACATTGATGAATTTACTAATGAGATTATGTTTGAGATTGTGGCACTGAGAGATCTTGATATCTTTAGTCAGCTGTTCTGCTTCCATTACAAAAACATCTTTGATATTGGGTCCCTTAATGAGATTTCTTTCCTTTCCCCTGAACAAAGTATCCACTTTAACCAGCATGTTAAAGACTTTTGCAGACACATGCTGCAAACAGCCTTGTCTCTACTCTTTCAAAAGGGTGAGCGTAGCTGCCTGATGTGGTCCATCCTGAGGTCAACTGGTAACCTCACTCAAACATTCGTCACAAGTCTTCTGATTTTTCTTGATTGAATTAAGACAGTGCCCAGCAAGGTTATAAAAACTGTCAAGTTCGACTTGGGGAAGGCTTGAGAAAAGCTCCTCATCTGATAAGCAAGGTTCAGAAATTTCTGGCTTTTGTTGTGGCATCTGCAAATTCTGGTAGAGGAACTCTGCCAAAAACTCTCCATCATCTTGGTCATAGCTTCCTGCTTGCTTGAGAGTGAGAAACTGTGCACTACTGATTAATTTCAAGGCATATTTGAATTCCAGAGGTGAAGGAACACGCTTCTTCAGAAGAACTACTGAAAAATAAATTCTCTAGGCAGTCCTGAGTAAGTCGAGATGTGAGGAGAAATTTGTTCCCAGCATTGAGCAACTGATCCAGAATAGCAGTTTAGTTAGTTAACCAATCCAATGAATTTTAGTAATCCAGCTTACTTTGTCAGATAAAGGCTAGGGGACGGTTTGTCCCGTCCTACACAGACGAGCCTAACGTTAGGCCTAACTAACCTTTTCGTCCTATTCACAGTACGTTAGTAGCCTATACCCCTGAGTGTTGAGTCTACCAGCTATAACTTAGTTCTAACGTTACATGGCAGAGAAGCGACGTTGGTTGGTTTCGAATTGACACGGCTGACTTTATTCTCCCAAATCTTTCTTTTTTTTTGTATTTGTGGGAAATCTGTACATCCTAAGCCCTTTCTCGGACCGATTGTGGCAACCAAACGCACAACAACCCGTCCATTTCTTGGAGAACTGGAAAGTTTACGTGTAGTCGCTGTCATTGACTGTGTGCGGCCAAACCTTTTTGGGAACAAAATGGCTCCTGTAGTCACACGACCCGTAATTTTTGGAACGTCAATGTCGCTACTCTCCCTATAAAGGTACTCTAATACATTACTGCCTCACGTATATGTGCAAACACCTACTGGCGTAAGTGGCTTGCAAAGGAAGTTTAAAGGCTTAAGGAATTTGGACGGCTTAATGACTTTAGACGGCATAATGGCTTCAGACAACGGAATGATGTTTGAAGGTGTGAGCACTTAAGGGGGCATAATGGAATACGACAATATAATTTGAAGTTACATAATGAGTTTTCGCAACGAAATTAATTTGGGGGAATTCATTTGTTTTGAATTCATTGTTCATTATAAGGGAATTCGTTTGTCTCCTAACGACTTTGGGTGGCAAATTAATATTGCCACTGTGATAAGTTTTGAAGTGTTAAGAACTTCTGAAAATAAAAATAATATTGACAACTGAATTACTTTTGATGGGTTACTGACTTTTGAAGAAAAACTGTCCTTTGGTAACGAATTTCGTTGAAAGGTTTAATGAATGTAGAAGGTTTAATTACTTGGCACAAGCGGTGCGACATTTTCATCTTCTCATTAAGTTCATAATGGAATCCTTTTTCTTTTTTACTACTTCTTCGGTCCGCAAAACTACCGACATTCATCGGTATCTAGAAATTCACAGCTTTCATCCTATTGCTATTTTATTGCTAATGAGAATATGTCCTATCTTAATTGGAAGGTGAGGCAATGGGAATGAATAAGGACTCATTGAACACTATTCAAATAGATATGAGACTGAATGACAGTTCAGTTTTCTCATCGGGTTCTCTATGACATTTAGTGTGTGTGTGTGTGTGTGTGTGTGTGTGTGTGTGTGTGTGTGTGTGTGTGTGTGTGTGTGTGTGTGTGTGTGTGTGTGTGTGTGTGTGTGTGTGTGTGTGTGTGTGTGTGTGTGTGTGTGTGTGTGTGTGTGTGTGTGTGTGTGTGTGTGTGTGTGTGTGTGTGTGTGTGTGCGTGTGTGTGTGTGTGTGTTTTTCTGAGAGTACAGTCAATCTCATTAAGTCCCATTGAGTCTCAATTTGTCCCATTCAAAATATCAATGAAACTTGAATGAATAGGAATTTTTCCTGAGCAATGAAACTATAAATCGATGACTAAATATGTTTTTAAAACACAAAGTAGTTGCACACCATATTTTAAAATACGGTTCACAAGAGCGGGAAGATATATTCAAAATAAGTCAAATTAAAGCTCGAAAGCTTACAGTGATGTAGAACGAGATAGTCAGAATCACAACATACCAATGATGTAAATGCTGAGATTCAAAGTGTAATAACATCAACAGCAACAATAATAATAATTACAATTAAATTAATGATAAAAATAAAGCAGATTGAAATTTATCTCCTCAATATGCATTCGAGATACTTACTATTGTCACCTTTGAGTTTCATCATTACTAAGCAGATGCTAACTTTGGCTGGTTTGCCGTCCATCATGCCAAGACTTTTGGTGTTTTTTTTGGGGGGGACATTGTCAATTTGATCACATGCTAAGGAATCTGATAACACGAAGACGTTTCATAACTTTGATAACATCGAACATCGACAATTCAGTCCGTGTCAGATTCATTTTCCAATAATATATCACTACATCATTGCTTTCGATCCAGTGAGGTGTCATGTCTTTAGATCTTACGTAACTCATTAATTCGTTTGATCTCCGTTGTGGTGTGGTTACTTCATACTGGGTGTCACTCCGTTTTCTTTGATCGAGTAGTATTAGTAATCACCAGGGATGCGATGGAACTATAGAAAGACATCTCTAAGCAGTGATGTGCTTTTATCTACAAACATCGTTTAATTAGGTTACTTCTTTTATTTCTGAATAATTTATGGGCATAAATCTGTCAGTAGAAGGTTGCCTGATGCCAAGAGTCAGACTCATAAACATATCTTAAAGAATTTACAAATGTAACAGTGTCACCTCTACACATTTACAAAAAGAAACTTTACAAATTTATTTTATTTGTTTTTTTTTTAGCAAGCGGAGACACGATAGTATTTATGTCCAAGATATGTGATTTGAGATCAACATTCTAGTTCTACTTCAAAAAAAATTGCAAGTGCTTCCAGAAAATCACATTTTGTGAAGACTGAACATATTCAGAAGAAATCATTTTATTAATTGTATTGTCAAGTTATGTAAACAAAGCGGCAAGAATTTAAGCATTTTTAGGAATCATCAGGTACACAGAACATGTTTAATACCTTGTCGTTCACTTGTTTTTACTTAAGAGTTAAAAAAGTGAAAGAAAAAGCAAAGACAAACGAGCCCTTTAAGGAATATGAAATCCTTACACAAACATTGCATTATTTCTTGTATCATAGCAATAAGAAAAGGACACTTGTCCAGCCAACATGTAATAATCATCATTTTACACACAAATATTATAGAAACGTATTCATTTATCATTCATGCCAATGCATTGTGCTAAGTGCGATTTAAAATTGATGCTTCTACATCAGTTATTATGAAACTACTATTACCAAAGTAAAATATTTCCAAGAACAAACACCTAAAAAATGCATAGAGAAAGGTCAATGGTCAGAGAAAACAGAAAACCATCAAAAAAGAAAAGATCACTTTCTAACAATTGAACATACAAAGAGACACGAAAGTGTTTATGGAAATTAAGGTCATTATTAAATTGAAACAACATTTCACCATACGCCTTAAATATACATATCGCAAAAACTAGGAGACGGTATCAAAACACTTCGGAGGGAATTCAAACAAGTAACTCTAGATGTTTTTAAACTATTAAAAGCAATAGCTATGATAAAATGAAAAACGTAGGTCATTCTAAATATCCACAGAGGTTAGCTATGTAGGGTGTTATCAATGTCCCTCTATAGGAAAACAAAAAGCATTGACTGTAAAAAGAGGCTAGTAATAGAGAGAATCCATGGAGGTTGAAATTAAAGAATCTCCTGTAGAGATTCCAAAACGACTCTCTCTTTGTTCTAAATGTATATTTACAGAGTGTATCTTTGATGGTGGGGGATTAAAGGACATTTGTGGAGAATCCAGCGACATTCTTACGTATAGGGTGCAGCTTTGAGTGGTGACATCATACACCCAATGGACACTATCAATGAACATATACCTCGGTGACGATTACCAAGGTCATCTTTGAGGGTGCACCAAAGAGCATTCAGACACAAGTGACAAACATATACTGCATGTAGTGATAACCAAAAGCAGTAGCTACTAAACGGAAGTCCTAATCCCTCAAATAGTGTTTCAGCAAACATTACTTGCAGTTAAAGAGAGTAGGCAACCAAAGGAACTTAATCCATGTACCTTACTTAAGATGTATAGATGTTTCTACATATTCATAGAGGGCAACTGCGAGTTGTATAATCAAGATGTTTCATACATATTCCTATCGAAGATCAATAAGTTAATTAATTACTCATAACGGATACTGTGACTATATGTGGTAACATGACAGACGCTTTAAAGAGATCCCATACATTTGATAAACGGTATTAAATTCACGTCATAGTCCTTAACAATTTATACCCTTAAAAGATGCTCATCGTGTAAAATATTGAAATTAGGGAATGTTTCGTTCTCTCTCCACTGGTAAAAAACCCTGCTCATTACCAGTATTCTGCCCGGAAATTAAGCGTCGATATGTAATCTACCACGGGAAACTTGATGATTATCGTGGCAACAACATTGAGAAAGTTATGAAGATTTTTCAGCATGGAGACCACCAATCTGATTTGTCGAACTTCGTCTATTCTGCTGCGTCTCTGGTCCTCAGTTCAATTTCGTCACATAAATCCTTCAAGAGAAACCAATATTACGTTATCATCGTCACAATCTGAGAGGGTCTGAAGATAAACTAAGTCATTGCGCCTATTGAATAAGGGAAGGTCTTTGATGTCTGATAGCATTTGTATTGTTTGTATAATCTTTATGAAAGATTACCTCTACAACAAAAATGTAGGAATGAAATCCCTAACAGGCACCCGGAAGTAAGGAACGTGTTGGTCCCAAGGCATACGTTCATGTAAACGGCTATTCTGATCTACATAAAAAACACTACGGCAATTATCAACAAATGATTTCTGTCGATACCAACGCTTGCTTTACACTTGAAGTTCAAAGTTGTTTAAAATCTAACTATCATATAATTCATTCTTTGAATGAAAAGAAAATCTTGAGATTGTGCTCGAGCTATGCATCAGATCTCTCTCTCTCTCTCTAACAAGTAATGTAGCGCTTTCTTTCATGAGAGCAAACTATATTAATATACGAGACAGGTCTATGATCATACTGCTTTATCGTGAAAGTGATTTGTCAACACCGATGCTTGTAAGTGGACTTACATTATAGGTGTTGGTGAAGTCCTCCATCTTTTTCTTTGACATCTTTTTCTGAAAGAGGTGGCACAGTAATATCCACTCACATATCGATAAGATACTCGAATGTTAAATGGATTCGGTTAAAATTAATTAGTCAAAACAGATTCATCAGATCTCTGACGATATTATTTTGACCAACAGATTAGTCAAATGATGAATCATAGAACCAATAAAAGGCTCTTTTGATTAATTTTTAACAATTTTGAAGATAAGGAATCTTAAGAATTATAACTAATTTCAATTAACTTCAAACTAGGGTATACAGGTGAAAGTTACCTTAACAAAATATTCTACTTTCGTTAATTGTGATGATGTCATTGCCAATTTCTCTGTCACCGTATTGCATATAAAACTTTGAGGTCACGACAGACCTACTCACGATTTTATTCGAAACTATGCAAATTTTAACAAAAACAGTTCATATGCTGCTGTTACCTAACTTTCTCAAAGTGACATTTTATGGTATTACCTAAGTTGTAAACTTGCACGTTTACTTTGAGATGTAGGAAATCAATTGTTTCCACAGACCACCACTGCAATGCTCTCGTTATGTTCTAATAATGTAATCTTAACTTTTTGCTTACTCACCATAACAAATCCCGCAATCATGAAAGCAAAATTCAAGACAACGGCCAAAAGTCCTAAAATGCTGAATGAAATGTGGTCCCATTGCTCAGAAAGATTGTGATGATCAAATACCACAGCTATAGCATTCTGAGCCACAAATAAACACTGGCAGATCAGACTTAGTAAGACATATGCATCCTGTAAGGAAACAAAAGGGTATCGAATACAAATGTAGTTCATTCGTAGCATTGTCCAATGCAGATTTAATTCCCATACAATAAAATAAATATTTTGCACTGTAACAAAGGTCACATATAAGCATATTCACCTTTTGAGTGACAAGGCAGATTATGACATCCCCCGGTAATCTGGTTTTGATCCAAATAAGTGTAAAAATTTAATGCTTTAGTGCTCAATTGGCAGTTAATGACAATTAATGCTGACAATATACGTACCAAAAGAGTTAAGTATGAAATAGTTGGTAATCTGGATGACACCACAAATTTGAAAGTAACGGCAGTCAGCAGTAAGGTGAGGGTTACACCAAGCCTGCTTTCTGGGGCAGATGCTTCCAACGAAAGGCAAGTGAAATTTAGAAGGAGGATAAGGAGCTGGATGAAAGAAAACAAAGTATGTACATTGCAATACATGGAGGATAACGGAAACGAAGACAAATGTATCAATCATCTACCAAACTAATTTAAACAGGCAAAATGTCAAAAGTGGGGCAAGACCGCCTTCTAGACGGTGACTTTGATAAATTTCAAACTTGATGGGTTGGACCCGCTCTGACATTTAGTGAACACTCCCATCAATGACGTCATAGTTCAAAGTCGAAGAGTGGAGCTAAAGCTTGCAGTGTAATAACGAAAAAAAAACACATTTTTATCACTTTCTCCATGTGTGAATGTCTTAGCGATATAAAAGTATCGCATATTTGTAAAGAAAACTAGACAAATAATTCCCACGAATTATTGATCATATCCAAGGTCATCAAGTTAACGGTATAGCCCTCACAATATTTGGAAAAAGTGCCATGGTCTATTATACTCAACACTTCTAATCACAGCAGTCTTAATCAATGGCATTGCCTTTGTGATGCATGAGACATAAGCCGGGGATATTGGGTACCTATAGGTGCATAAACCCGAAGCCAAATGTGTCATTGTAATAAAGGAGAAAATAATTTTTTTAACGTTTGTAGTGTTGACCAGAAATGTAGAGGTAGAGGTACAGGTAAGGAACGACATTCTAAGTCTTATCATGTAGAGAGAGCGCTTAGTAATCTCCATAGTAACACCTGTGTCAGGGAACATAATGAATATGATAAACGATAGAGATGACATTTTCAAGTTCTTGCAATTTACCAAACAACATGAATCAGGCTATGACAGTGTAAGACTGGGAATATATCATCATATTAGAATTTGGAAAGCGATCAAGGTGCAGTACCGAAAATGTGCATGATAACATGGTGAAATATTGTATCAGAGCTGGTATAGTACTTAGAAGACTTTGCAAATCCTCTGGTTTCCACTGAGCTATTCAAGTCATGTAAATGCGCATGACTTGCAGAGCCCAACGGAGACCAGAAAACTTGCATATTTCCTTTGGCATAACTTGATCAAACCAAGAGTGTAGTATTTGTCAATATTCAGTTTCATTAATATCGTCTTTACAACTCTGCCTGCCTCTTCCCTAGTATGCTTTCGATAGTGTCGATATTTCTGCATGTTGAATAAAAGATAACAGAAAAGAAAATTGAGCGCATCTCTTCTGTTAATGTTTGTGTATTTTGTTTGATCGACCACTTGAACTTTCTTTACGTCCAGTGTACTCAGACACATTGATAAACCTGAACTAATTAAATTTATGAAAAGTGGGTTTAATTTGAGATGGAACCTTACACTCGTCTCTCTGAGTACATTTACTCAAACTTTGACATTTACTCACTTTTGTCATATTATTTGATGTGTATTATTTTAGTTACATTACTCACATTCATGTGTGATATGTGGGATGTAAAAATAGCCTATTTGTTGAACTCTTTCACCCAGATTTTATGTGTGTGTGCATGTGTGCATCTCCTTGCATTGCTTACATGCTCGTTTATTGCTTTTCAGTTATCATCCCACACTGTAAATCCTCATACACATTCTCATAAGACATCACTGAAGGGTTGAAGAAGGTGTGGTACAACGTAATTGTTCAATAAATAGCTCACTATCAAAATATTACTTGTTAGGATGAGTGAAGTCTCGATCTTATCAAGATACCGTAGGTACGACTTACAGCTGTTCAATGTCACTGTCTCATTTGTTTTGCTTTTTTCTTTTTTGTTGATGGGGGTTCGACTTTTCCCGATGTCTTCCAGAAACCACAAGTCATTTACCATCCATGTATTGATTCTATTCTTCTTTGCCTTCTCAAGCGTCAACAGATCCTTTTACAAACAAGCGTTTTTTTTAATATTGTCTCTAATTAAAAACGTCAGTCCCGCTCTCCCACTCTCTTAAGTGAAGGATAGATAATTGAAAATTCATATTTGAGTGCCCCAAATGTCAAATGCAAAACAAAGATATTTTTAAGAAACAATTTACAAGATAAAATGTCTGTGACGAAAGTGTATGGGGAACTATTTTTCTATCATTGTACGGTACTTTGATGAGAGTTGCTTAGTAGGTGGGTATGATTTATGGGTTTCAGTCTATCGATGACATTATATGGACATAATTTCAATTCGTTCTTTGTGCTAGATCCAGGGAGGAAAAGAAGACATTGAATAAGCTCTGGGGGCCTCCTGTTTGGCCCACTCGAGCCTGCTGGAAAGTTTAAATGGCGATATACCACCCGATGGTCTTCTTCTTGGTCCTGTAGGAGGAGATTAACCTGCTGCTTCTTCTCCATCACGAAGTAGACCAGGTTAATTGCCAGAACTGAACTAGTCCAGTGGATACTGTCTAGTGTATAACGACAGTAAAACCGTACCGAGTGGAGATATTACCAAAAGCGTGGAAAATTACATTGTTATTGTTATTAGACGTAAATCGCTCAGTTCATACATGGATGCATAGGTTGAAATACCATGGAAAAACAAAGATTTAATAAGTTCTGTTTACACGTTGTACCAACAGAACCTAGCATACTCTATTATGTTATGTAATAACCTCGACCCTTGACCTTTGACGTCACGGATCGGATGAACATTACATATCATACTCAGGTACCTAAAGTTTATTTAGTCTTGGTGTCTACAAGGAAAACGCCACACAGTTTCAAAACATTTTGCCGATTTGAAATTTTACCTTTTATCTCATTGGCCCTTTACCTCATTGACCTTCAAGGTTGATGGGAGACATCGCTTCAGACCATGAGTCACCTATCTACCAGCTCTGACCTTCATCGACACTGCAATCTATCAGGAGTTGCGACGCAAACCGTTTAGTGTCAAATTGGACCTATGACCTTTACCTCTGACCTTGACCTTTGACCTCAAAACGCTTATAAACATGATTTGTAGATAGAATCCTGTCTCCCGGTCGTATATTTCAAAGTCCCATCAAAGCAGTCACTTGACTTCTGCTCATATGGGGGTGCTCCTGGTCACCTTAACTGCCATACCAGGTTAGATCCTCCATTTATAAAATGTCAATTACACATAATGTTACTATGGCAACTGTTGCTATGGCAAGTGAGAGAACTATAATACCTCTACAGCCTTAACGACTATACGATACCTCTTTATATTACATGTAAGGGGATGAGAAAAATAATACAATGTATGTTTACAAAATATTAGTATGAATAATATTAATGAGTAAAAAAATTTCATCTAGACGATGTACAAACAATCGCTAAATCGGCGTATTAAATAATTTGATTCAGATGTTTTTAATTCTTATAAGCTTAGACTAAGGGATTTTCGTTTTTTTCACATTTTTATTCCACAGCTTAAAATCAAGCTATGTGTCAGAGCAGAACATTAAAGGTTTTCCAACGAAATCGAGTAAATTGTTTTGGTAAATGATTAAAAAATGAACTGAGTTCGGTATAGAAGTTAGTTTCATATAATGTAATGAGTATGTGTTTAAGCACTCAAAATTTTGAGATCTTATGAAATTAAGATACCGTTGATTTTCCTAGTTTTCTTTGTTCGGCAATTACTTTTTCATTTTTCAGTTTCCAAAGCAATTGGTACCGTTAATAACACTGTTTTGAGAGCTACGTTCTTTTCAGTTTTATTTAGTTTTATTTCTGATGGTACTTACAACGACTAGAGCTATGTTCCACATGTAATACCAAATCTTCCTCTCGACGTGAATTGATATGTTGTACTTGGGATACCTTTTATGGCGAACGTTCTCTTCCTCAATATCAGGTTCAGCTTTGAGATGGCTATGAAGGATCCATTCGTGTTGTCCTGACAGAATATGTGAAATAATGAGTTAGCAACAAGCACTTCGGTCAGGGTTCTACACTAGCGACGAAAAAAACACACACAAACAAACAGAAAGGTACACGAATACAGAGCAGTCAGCCTAACGTTATTTTGACAAGTTGTCAAAAAAGTGATGTACTGTATCATCGTCAAATATTCCCTCTTCACTGTTGGAGGCCCTTCTATAACACACATTAACCAAAAAGCTTTAATTGTTAAGTTTATAAAAATACGCTTACAATTGAACTTTTCTCACCAACACAAACATATTTTCACGATGTCACAATACTTGAAACACAGAATAACAAAACATGATGGATAATAATTCTACAACAGAAAGCGCTCATGGGCTTTTCGCATTGCACTCTTGTCAAATTTGTTCAGTCTTCAAAAATACATGTGAAAAGGGGTCAAGTCATTACGTTCAAACAGTCCTCCAGTCCCGTGGTTCAAGTATACATCGCTTACCTGTGAAGGTATCTGTTCTAATGTTGTCTGGCCACTGCATGTCCTTCTCGAACTTTACCACCTCCTCCGGCCAATTCGACATCAATTTTATCTTTAATTCCTAAGACAGAAAAGTGAAATATGAAATATGTAGCAACACTATTACCAAACTGAAAGACGTAATTTACAATGCTGTGGCTTGATCGAAAAAGTACGTGAAATGTCACTATATACTACAACAAAGATAAACAGGTCAAAAGCATCTGTTGACGTTGTTCACGTTACATCATTATGATAGCTACACATGATATACTTTTCGTTTTCTTTTGTTTTTTCTTCTTACTGAACATAAGAAGGCCAATTGCCGAATTGATACGAACATCCTGATACTGAGGATATTATACTGTAGACGTACACTACAAAGTGAAAGGCGATAGTTCAAAAGGTATATGTAGGCCAGAAGGATTTACCTGATAGTCCATTGGGAAGTTGCGCAGACGCATCTCAGTTTTAAAGGTTGCTCTCATCCTTATTGAGAGTAGCACAGCTGTTTCACCACGATCCTGGACCAGTCTGTGCTTACGCTCTAGCTTCGAAATGGTAACTGCGTTTGAAAAGTAGACCCTAGGATCCCAGCACTGAGTCCAGTCGATATCCTGTTGATTAACAAATGAAAATTCGTTGTACTTTAAAGCAAGCTTGACGTTATGTAGCCTTACAGTAGCAAAGGAGAATAGTCCATGGAGGATTGTTCACACAACATTTGCAGCCAGTACTGATTCTACTACTTAAAACTACTTTTTTTTTTTTCAAAAGTAGTCACACAGACAGGGTTTATTCAGACACGTGTCCAGGGCTTTCAACAAGGGGTTTGGCTTCATCGTGAAATCCTTTTGCATGCATCGCCCCGGCAGGACTATCTAAAGGGAGGGCTATAACTGTTTGGGACGTGGTGTGGAGGAAAATTTTTGTTCTTTGGCCTTAAAAGCCCCTCCCCCAGATTGGGAGGAAATTTTTCTCCCTGGATTTCCTCAATTGCATTTGGAACAAGGCTCGACAAGGGGAACCTCATGTTTGTCACGTTGTGATGGCATGTTAATAGGTCCACATAGGTCGGAATATGTACTCATAGGTCCTACACGGAAGAAAAGTATCAAAATGGTATTTCTCTGCTTACTGCGATTAGTTAAAAGACGTCTATCCTTGACGAAAAAGGTGACGAACGATTGTAGAGGACATATATTGGGTCTTTTTTCATTTGTTTTACCTCCGCCTCCATGCCGTTATATCTTTCTTCTTTCCATCGCAGGGACAGGTATATTTCAGCGTCAAATTCTTGTTTAACAGTATCAATGTCTCCCACAGTTATTACAATGCACCTGACACTACAGCAGACCTGTCAACGACACAAAAGACCAACTTAAATGTTATATCAAATGTACCTGAGTCATTTACACTCTAAATTCACTACATGATTAAAACTGACCATAGATTGGTTTATTATGCACCGACCCAAAAAACGATCAACTCGGTCAATTCAAAATCACATGTAAGACTGTTAATTGACCATACTTTGGGTCGGTGCGTAGGTAACCGATATGTAGTTTATTTTGACCATAGTGAATTTATAGTGTACTGCACAACAGATAACTTAATAGGTACCCATTTGTAATGCAGTATTATGCAGTATTGATATTGTATGGTGATGCATGGTATCTGTGATGATTATATGCAGTGAAGATGATGTGCCAAATAATATTGACAATGGACCTGCTCATTCTACAATATATATATACATACATCAATGGAATATAAAATATACTTGAATGGCCATATAATAGTGTGTAGCCGTTCAGCATTAACTTAAATATTCATCACTGTGAAAATCAAAACAATTTAGACAAAAGTGATTTTCTGCAGATTAATCAATTGATAATTGATAAATTGGTTCTCTGTTATAGGACAGATCCTGAATATAATGTCAATAGTAACTAGGCTTATTATATTTTGCAACCGCAATAGACAAATACTTTAACTGAACCCAATACTGTGTCTCGTTAATGTTCAATATTTGGCTGTTCTCTATACATCACGTACGAAGCATTGTGTCCTAACTAACCTTGAATCTGAATGTCAGATCATTTTAATAACATGCAGTGTCCGTTCTTCTAAAAAGTTCTACGCAAATGCCTCATAACATCCAAGCAGTGTGGGGTATGATCAGATGTCAAACTTGTCCCCTGATCTGTGTCCTCTAGGGTCTTGAGATTTATTCCATAATGAAGAAATAATGAATTAGCAAATACTCTAGTGATAACAAACCCTTAAATAATTTCGTTTGATTTTTAGGTTGCAGCTAGTGTGCCTTATTTTCTCTCTGAAGTAGTAATATGTCATCAAGCAAAACTGAACATGTAACAGGGACAGTTTCATCATGTAATCACATTGGTGATAATATTTTATAAAGTCCTATTTGTAATGAACTTCAGAATGAAGTTGAACGTTAATCAGAAGTTAAACAAGATATCGAAAATTAAGGGATGTGAACAAGATCGGGTGTATTCAGTGATAGCAAAGTTTAAAATACAATACATTACAAAACTGTAAGAAATGATCAGGGGACATAAATTCGTAAACGTTACAGCTGACAGTCTGAAGTCGATCTATGACCGCTTAACATCCAAATTGTTAGAACGGATGTTTGACCGGCAAATGCTTTGTTTTGCCCAAATTTAACCTTACGCACCTCAACAGTTTTCATATACGATATACATTTTTTTTCGTTTTCTTGCCCAAAATCTTGTCAAGATGTTAAAAGAATACTTTGAATATCATCCCTTATTTGACCATTTACATTGTAAACTGTACATTGTAAACACTGTTTTATCACACGATCATGAAGCTCGGCAAAACACTCTTTTATCACGAAAGAGGTTGCAGTTATACAGCGTTTTACTTTGTTCATATCAGCTTTGTTCATATCAGCTGAGACACCTTCCGGGGTAAACTCTCTGTCACCGTTTACCTTAATAGAGTTTTCACAAAAGGTTCACGGTAAAAAGATCTCAAAGGCTCTGGAACGGTTTCCAACAGGTATTAAACTGGTCTGATAATGGTTCAATATTTCAAAGGGTCTGCCACAAGTTGGTCTATCTTCTAAAAGGTGTATTCACTCAACAGATGGCATTGTAATGTTTTGGAGTTGTTTTAGCACCCCTTCCCAACATTGAGGGTCGTATGTCATGTGTTAAGGGTGGAACCGAATACACATCTCTAGCAAGTGTACTTGCTTGTCCCATTAATGGACTGAACTAAGTAATGAACAGTGATGATGAAATTATAAATACATCAGTTATTCAGTGACAAGAATTATGAGCACAAACCCTTTGAGCACTTATCTAACAGCATCAATAACATTATCCAAAACCTGTGTGTACACGCCAGGTGCATAATAGCTTCATTTTATTGCATTAACTAAGGCGTAAATCTTTAATTAGAGTGTAAGAACTCATTTCGAAACATACAAATGGCATGGTATTTTCCATCGTTACATTTTTACATCCTTTGTACCTACAAAGAAAGCGGCGATCACGTAGATTGAGTAAGAGACTCTTTTTTTCTTTTTATGGCAAACATTCCACGTCACTAGGATATTGCCGTGTCGCGGGGATTTCCATACCAACTGATATTATTATCCTGCCTGATCAAAGAAGAACTTAAAAGATGTCTGTGTTTTCTATTCTACAAAAGAAATTCTAGGGAAGCAAAGAAAAACAAGTTGAATATATTACACGGGTACATAAACCAGAAAAACCGATTAATTTATCCACCTGCTGTAACATAAGAAATCTGGTATTAGTTTCGACTAGTTTAGACAGTCTACGGGATATGCCATTGTATCTGACTTGTTGACATTTACTAAGTAATGTTTTAGCAATCAGATTGTGTGCCCATATGTTAGGAACATATCATAGTGATGTGACAGCTGGTAGGTCTACATTGCCTTCATGTTTCCCCTAAATCCATATCATGATCTAGTGCTATCGATTCTGTTTTCCAGTAGTGGTCAGCCTGTTGGTCTCCAATTGCATTAAAAATTAAAGATTGAGTATGAGTAGTGGCGGTTTATATACATTGTGCTTTGTATTCTTTTACATAGGCCTACTTAGTTTTGCGAAGGGTACATGGTTTTGAAAGAAAAAAAAACAAATGATAAATTGAAACAGTTATCAGTGAAGAGTAACTTTTTGGCTGTCTTTATGTAAATGTACTACACAAACTGCCGCAACTGAACGTTCTATTTTAGTAATTCACTAATCTAAAACATCAAAAAAACTTGAGTAGGAGGTTCCATATACATACGAAGAGCGTTAGCACCCCTTGAACTGAGGAGACTTACTAGGGAACGTTAGACGGTGTATGATTCATTAATACGATGATTAAGTGAATTCATGATCTCCAGTATTGAAAAGATAACATATATGCCATGATTAATTTTAAAGCCATTATGAAAAATCCAAACCTATACCTAACAAAAGTTGCTCTACGAGTAAAACATATTTTCTTAATTTACATCACTATTTTAATTTTCCCATAAGATGCATACCCTCGAATATACTTCTGATGTACTCCAAAACGTTTGCTTGTCGTTGAATTTTACATAGAATTTGTGATTTATACTACGTAAAAATTGGCATCAGAAAGTCAACAAAACTGTCCTTGTTTACGTCACTACGAAACGATGGCGATCGGAGAGGGTTTAGTCTCCCAGAAAATTAATTCGTCTAGTGACCGACAGTCCTAAGAAATAAAAAAACTTTACTTCAGCTTCATTTGTGTAAACAGTCTACATTTGGATTTATTTTCTATAGCTAAAGCTGCCTCATTTTGGTTGTAATGGTTGGTTTTGATGCAATTTAATACAGTTCATCTGATCATGGTGTTGCTCTTTAGGTTATTGTTGATCGTTTACTGTTTTTTTTTTTTGACAATTGGACACATAGGATCTTTTTTTTTAATTCACCGAATGTCCGAGTCCGCAGAAGGTGCAATGCCTGAACATAACATGAAATAATATACTCAATGATCGCACATATGTTTCCAAACTTCATGATGTCCAAAAATGTAAAATCAAACTATGCCTCTTTTCGAGTCAGAATATCTTTATAACGATACTAAATGAAAGATATGGTCATTGTCTTTATCAGGGTGGATATAGGTCGTTACATTTGAAACAACAACCCTAAACAACCAGGAAATTCTGGATTAGATACCTTTCTGGGCAACAGCAAAATCCGTGTTTCGTTAATGAATAACTTAAGAATTTTCCCATTTTCAATAGCCTTGTGAAAAAAAGATACAAAAATGGATCTAATATTGCTCAATTAGAAGTTTTTAATAAACTAGAGGCAACAGCTCTCCAAGCGCCACTTGTTTCGCTGCTTACCGTGATAAAATAGCTGTCTTTTCAGGCCTAAGCTGTGGTTCGTTGCTGAACTCTCTCTAAGAGCATTTATACTGTCCTAGATATTGCATTATACAGCATATAGGTCTCCCAGATATGGGTGATGGCACTCTTCTGAGCTATAGTAAAATTATGCTAAACGTTATCAAACTTGAATTTCTGGTTATTTTTGTTGATTTTACCATAAACATAGACCCAATTGTCCTATACGACTAGCATACTTGACATACAATTTATTAAGATATACTGTTTTGTTTTTTGTTTTTTTTTGGGGGGGGGGGGGGTTAAATCTTCAAATATTACCTGTTGTTGATTTTCCCTGTATGGATGCCACACCTCTGAGTGGGGAGAGCGACTGTTGAGTTCCAGTTTCGAAAGTGTACTCTCAATTCTTTGCAAAGATGATACCACTTTTTGTCCGAGTCCTTCTTCTTGCCTTCTTTCTGCAGCCATCTTTGTAATGTGATAAGCTTTGTTTGTTCGTTGACTAGAAGCACACCAGGATTTATGAAAGAATTCGAAAACATCCACGAGTTTGGTGACAAGTCGACCGAAGAACTACAAAAAGAAAGTTATGTTGCTCAGATATGTGGTGCTGTGGCTACAGTGTCATGTTCCGAAATTTTAACGGATATTTGAACGCCTGAAAGGGCTACGGAAGCCTCCTGGTACAAATGTGTTAGTAACTTACCTTAGCCTAAAGGTGACTTATCACACATAATGTAATTACATGGTTTATGCCTCTCCCTTGATTTCAACTTGGAATGTTGTTAGCCAAAGACGATCAATGTCCTCCCGCAGAGTTCAGGTGAACATTAAAGTAATAGTTGAAAATTATGTTGAAGAATACTGAGAGTACATCCGCTCTTATGGGCTACCGTAGTCAAATGAGTGCCCCGTTACCACAGCTAAAAGTTGACTTGTTATTTTTAGGGCTACACACAAAATTCACATTGAAACAAATATGAAGGATCACATGCTTAAACTTAGCAAGCTGGAAGTGACAAATTATTTTCCCAGAGCACGTCACTGCACTCCCTTTTACAGTACATCAATGTTCTTAAAAACAACACTGATAGACGTAGGATAACAGAGTGGTGGATAATGGTTTCCTCACAGGCGATCTAAAAAGAATGCGATCACGTAGACTAAGTAAAAGACTTTCCTATGATTAACATTCCACGGATATTGCCGATATTGTTAGAGTCAAATGATGTTTCGCTCCTGCACTCATTTGGGGATTATTTTCCAAACAAAACATGAAGGGTGTTTAGTCGACACTTGAGTAATGAGCTACCATCCAATGTGCGACATGAGATATGGAATGTACCTCTGTCATGACCGGTTAGGGTAGCCAACATATTTTGCTAACGGACGTAAGACTTCCACAGAAGTATACAACAGAACCTGCTAAAGAATTTTCCAAAATTGTATGAAATGCCAAGTTCACACTTGGTAGCAAAAGGGGGTAACTTCATATGCCCATAGGCCTATGTTGGGAACCAGTTATGGGAATTGAAAGGAAGTTTCACTATAATGGTCATATCTACTTGTAACTTGTTACGTGTTGTGGACAACGAAACGCGGTGTGAAGTTCACCTTTGTCTTTAGTACATATAACATTTTACTTTGTACGTGTAATATTATGTACGTGAAAGGAAAATGTGTCATGAATATTTGAATGAGGTCTTGCAATTTACTCGAACTTATCAGAAAGCTGGTTGTCGTATAGTAGGATACGTGCTCTTTAGGTCAAAACGCCATGGTTCACATAACCATATTTAACGGAACAGCTGAATTTTGATCGGCTGAACGGGATTCAATGATTTCAATGCACTTGCAAAACTTCGAAAATATATTTAAGACATCAAAATATTAAAATGTAATCAATTATGTAAGCATCCAGCTACTTAAAAATTTAGTTGTTACTGTGTAAAATAAAAATGTGTTTTAGTGCAATTAATTCATACGAAGATTATTTCTGTACTTTGTTAAATTTATTTTTAATTTAATGTGACCTTGGAGGACTTCCTATTTCGCGTTATCTTCAACTTCAGCATTACTCCTCAGCGAAGACGCCACCCCCTCCCCATCTTCCGAATGCATATTACGTCAACCCATGTTTTGACATCTCCATGTATGCGACAGAACAGCGGTGTAATCAATGTACTAGTTCACGCAATTCAGTAGCATTAATGTTAGAAAAGGCTGCCGTTTTGTTCAAGCGGCAACACACTTGATAATGGTGATAACACGAGTCTTCCAACTGGGAAACCCCTGTTACAACATTAGTTGTCTGTTAGCCTAATGTGTTTTTTTTTTCCATGTTCAGTCTGTGCGTATTGTTTGTCTATCCTTTTTGGGGTTTTGGGTTTTGTTTCTTCTTGTTCGCGACCTGTTCATTTCAACAATTGACGACGTTGTCCTTTATGTTTCTTTTCCATTGTGTTTGAAGCCGAATACTTGAAGAATCCCGCGTCACGCTTTGAACAAAATTTGAAATCGAAGTCATACCAGAAAATAAAAGCAAGACATAAATGGATGCAGTATGACTCACCGTAGCTACATAATATTTACTTATAATTCCCGGGGTTTTCCATCTGGAAAGAACCTGATGTGAGATTGATCCCTGTAAGAAGTAAGTGGCGACACGTCTTAACAATTACCAATTGAGACTTTTCTTATGTGAGTTTTTTTTTTTTTTTTTTGTTATTTTTTTGAAACCAGCAAAACAATATAGAAACATGATAGGACATGATGTTTTATGAAAACATCTGTGATGTCGATGTCATCACAATTAAGTACATGTATGTCAGACAAGAAACGATATGGAAATGACCACTAGCTCTGGGGTAATATTTTGATTTGGGAGGAACAGTGGTGTGTCATGTCATTATGGAATTCTCTACGTACAAGAAGACTAGTCGCACAGCTTACTCCTTATTTACAAATAAGTTTGTTCAAAATTCAAATATATTCAGATCTGTAAAATTTTTGTTCTATAGTCGCATATGGACATCTCGCTCATTAGAGCCAGATTTTGGATAATCATCGGCTTCTTCTTATTCATTTATCTTTTTTCTGCATGTCTAAGTTAATTTACTATCATTGATTAACATTTTATGTAGAACGAATTGAAAGAAAGTAAATGAAATTGAATGAAAATAATCGAAAATGATTTTTTATACTGTCTATATATATCCAGTTTGTCTCGATATTTTTACTAAAGTTATTGGCCTCCCTAATTTTCTTTACGGTTGCAGATTCAGGGCTTCCATAGGTTGATTGTCTATTACTTTGTGTTGGCTGGGCAAGCTGCAATAAAGAAGAAAGAAATAAAATTTCACTGTGCATTGTTAAATAACATTTAACTGTGCACCCCACCCCTCTCCCTTGACGATAGGAGGCGTTATTCAGACATGCATTCGATTTATAAGTATAGAAAGGTTCGTAACACTTTTTAGTGAGTCACAATCTACGAAACTGACGTTGTTATAGCAACCAAGAAGGAAATCCACGGATTTACATGTCTCATCCCTGTAGTTTCCATACAACCATTCGTTCTTTCATAGATGTGTTATATCATGGGACCTTGGACCATAACCTCAAGGACACTCCAAATGGCCCAGAACCCAAGAAAGATTCTGTGGAAGTGTGAAGCAAATCCATCAAGGCATTTGGACAAAGAAGCATTTTAAATTGTTGTCGATTGATAGATCTTTCTAAAGGGTTCCACATAGGACGTCATAAGTGCCTTGTAGAAGGAGCTTGTAACTGTGAAACGTAAAAGTTTGAAAGACGTCTCAAGGACACCAAAGGCAGTTTTGAATATCAGTTCATCCAAATATTTAGAAAAACCAGTTTTCATTGAGTTTTAGTCTACGATGTCCTCTTTAATGGGCAATGTTTCAAACGCGGGTAGTTGAATTGAATGTAAAGGATGCACAAATAAGCAATACACTATGGAACGCCAAAGAGGAAATTCATTTGACTGAAACTTATGTTGCAATAACCCTTTATGTGACACAAAAATGATTGCTTCATGATAACAGAATTGTGTACTATAAAAGTAATGAATATTTATGAGGGCAATAGCATGAAAAATTTCATGACGTGAAAGACTGGACGTCCTATTCAAATGACCAGGCTTGTTGTTAAGGTAAGGCCTAAAATGTTATTAACTGCGGTAAATGTGGTAGGTGGCCATCTTGGCGTTCTAAAGAGTGTATTGTGCATTTCTTTGATCTTTGATCTAGTCGAAGATGCTGCTCCCAACAAGGACTGGATAGATCGTTTTCGAGGAAGCAGCTAGTGACGTCATACTCCTTCGAACTCTCTCGAAAAATATCAAGAACGCCGCGGCTTTCTGGAGGTTTGGGCGAATGTTCCAGAACTCTGTAAATCTTATACGTATATGTTACTAACCACCAGTGAAGGGCTTATTTTCAACCCACCGACCTGAGGACGAGAGATCATGTCACTCGGTCAGCCCGGTTCAGATCCTATATTTACGATCTACAACTTAACTCAGTCGAAAGTCATATTGTCGCCTATGCTACACCTGTCCAATCATCCTTAACTGTGTCATGTCCGTTGCCTAGTTTGGACACCGTTTATTCACCAGCTAGTGGCCTTAGAGTCTTATGTGGTACTGTTTATTGTCCTTGCTGTCTGATGCCTAAAAATCGACCCTGGATTGAGAATATTATTACCAAGTTGGTGATATTCCATTAATCATAGTCCAGAGCTGTAACCACTTACCAGCTAACAAGGTGTTAAGTCTAATTTGAAAAGTTTAGTTAATCATTGCGTCGCGATCATTGTATAAAAAAATAGTTTGTGCATTGTAACATGCATGTGTCTGAATTACCAGTGAAGTTTGAAAGAGAATTATAGATCTATGGCAACTGAAAGCAACACTCTTTCCATCTGTCTACTTGGATACGTATTCTTTTGCATTATATTTTATGGCAATTCCGTGACATTGTGTCTAAATATTTTCAAGACCTAAAATACCGTTTGAAATTTAAATATTATTCTCCATTTGTACAGTCAACTCAGTTTTGACCAAAGTGGCATTTACTTCTATATTGCAATGGCCGAGCGATTTCAGTTTGGCAGCCATATTGAAAACTGTAATTCAGTAAGGTATACTCACAGCAATAATATTACACTATTTATGGTGGTCACTTTAGTAAGCGTCCTCATTTGTACCATTCGCTGTAACAAACTTGGCTTATTACGCTTTACTAAGTCGAAAATTAATCCAAAGAATGGACAAGTATGGACAAAGAATGGGCACGTGTAACCTGCATGGTCTACAGAGGTCCTACAGCTTGCTGGTGTTCCATGCTTTCTAGATCAGCCAAGTAACAACTTTTAATTTTCAGTACTAGCGCCCTTGTGGAGATTGCATCAATTATAACCAATGTTATCATGTTTACCGTGATTATATCTCGAACTTTTATCTGCAAGATGGCTGACAGATGACTGATCGCAGGCAGGACCGTCGGAAAAAGGAAGGTGGGGTGTGGTGGTCCCCCCCCCCCCACCTCAAAAAAAGGGTCAAAATGAAAGATTGTCGGAAAATTTTAAATATCAGTTTAAATTTTTATATCTCAGTTTAGTAGATTTTAAAGGATAAACAAGATCGCCTGACATATAATTAGGCTAAAATTTCTAAAACTGCCTAACCACGTGAGAAGTTTATTTTTTATTTTGCACAAGAAATCATTTCAGTATTGACTTTAGGTAGGAGAAAGGTCTTTGAGTATCTGGCAGTTACATGAGATCGGTTAAGAGTGGGTGGGGTTGAAACACAAAATCAGTTTACATACGTTCGTTTTGAATCAACGTGCCTGAGCAACAACGATAAGAGTGCGGGTAGTTTCAAATGAAAATTTGCCTGTTACATAACTTCCAATTGAATTTTTATATTTTTGTCTGTTTTTAGTGACTGCATTGTAATTTGCCACGTAATGCTTATACGCTTTAAAGACTATAGCACTCTATAAAGCGCCGTTAGGATTTTCTGACGGTATAGTTTTGTAGATTGTTATTAGCCTGCTTATTTTTGTGATCACTTCATATTGAAAGCTAAGAAAAGTTCTGTTCCGAAGGATGTGCTTGAAAAACAAAAACTGCAAGGAAACATAAGTTATGCTGTAATAATAGTAAAAGGTAGTTTGATCAGGACAATCACTGGGCCATTGCGACAGGCCTCACCTATCCCCTCTCCCCCCAAAAGTGGTCAGAACGGCGATAGTCAGAAAACTGACTTACCAACTTACCAGAAAAACTAACCAACGAATTTTCTCATGATATCCACACACGTATTCCTCCATTTACGATGTCTGCAATTGGATACTTTGAACGAAAAGAAACAATGTGCAGGGTATAATTAATCGTTATCTAAAAGCGAAAAACCAATGACATATGTTCAATTAGGCGCTGGCGTAGTGTGATGGGGCTGTTTCTGATTTCTTGGATTCCGTCACAAATCTGGTCTTCCCTGTCAGCGTCATCGAATTACGTACAAAATACGTCATTAATCCCCTTTTTTAAGCATAGAATAACAGCCCTCAGTCGAAAGTCAGTTTAACATCTATAAAGAGCAAACTCGGAATTGAAGTTCACAAATAAATCTAGCAGTAGAGTAGTCTCTTATGACCTATATATTCTTCAAGATAGATCCCTTTTTCCTTCAGTATATTTTTTTACGTTCTTCATCGTTTAAACGTACTTTAAAACTGACATTTTTGCGGTACGTTGTAAGTTCGAAGAAACATTAACCCCCCCCCCCCACCCCACCCCCTCATCCTCCGTGAATGCTATATCACAGGTTCCTCTCAGCCAGTCGATTAACAAACACAGAAGTGGCGTTAAGTTTGGAAGTTATCTGAGGGTCGTCTTACAAATCATGGTTCCTTATTTGGATGAGATCCGACATTTTAAATCGTCGGAAATTTTTTATACAAAAAAAAAATCGAATTTCACTTAATTTGCACAGAAATGCACTATCCTGCTGCACGAATATTAACTTTTGATGTAATTAATGTTTAATTCAGCTCGTTGCATCATTATGGCTCACTGTATCACCGTTCGTGGGCAACAGCAGTAAAATGCGTCAAGTTGGCTCTGACTGCTACGTTGTTATGGCTGCAGTGTCTCAGCTGTCTACATTATTAGCATCAGCGGACCTTACCTGTCGGCTCCATGAGTTCGATCAAAGTGAACGTTTAGCATCAAATACCGTTCCGAATATGACATATTGCAACACACGGCTTCTATCACAAAATTATTGCGTCGTTGTCATGGTACCAAACCATGTGATCTGTTTTTCTTAATTCTTTGTTCGTACATACAGTATCTCAAAACGTTCCGTCTTCTTCATGCGATTTATTGCAGTTTATACTGCAGAGGCTTTGAATTTTAAAGTTCTCCTCCTGTAATTTTGAAGATATCTACATTTGTTCCCTAAAGCACTTCAATTTTCATCGTTTTTATTGAATATCGTTTTTATGATTACTGACATTTCTCCACAAGCGTTCCCGGTATTGAAAGATTCTTTTCGTTGTTTTTCCTTTCCTATGCTTTTATGCTTCCAGCTGTACCATTTTTTTGCCACAGATAACCGCCCACTGAAAAAAGTACGATCCGAAAATCTGTTTACATAGATGACCAGTTGAGGAATAAATTTACAATCCCATTACAAAAAGAACTGTTAACAAAGCTCACCTATCATCATGTCAACGTAGCATACATCTTCCCTCTGCACCATTTAAAATAAGCAAAGTAGGTAAAATGTGGAGACGAAACAAACAACAGTACAATAATAGTCATCATAATTATGTGGGTTGTATATATTTATCTCCTATCACCAAAGACAGTACTGTGTCAAAATCAAGTCAGTAAGGTACAGAGTGCTTGACTAAAACTATCCGTTCACCAATACCAAATATATATACGGTGGATATTTGTTTCGAAGAATCACTGGATTCGCTAACCACTTAGTATGGTACATAGGTTCAATGAAGTTTGTCCAAGCGGTTTACTTCCTCATCAAAAATCTGATTCATGTATTATGTGTGGAATATGATTTCACTGCAGATTAGGCCAATGATGTCCTCTTTACAATGACATGGTTGTAATCTATAAGTTACGCAATATGGATAACCATCTGCATACCCTGATGGCACTGAGGCATTTACTGTGAAATTGACAAGACTGAATTTTGCAACCGATAAGCGTCACCGGATGTGTCTGTATATAAAGGATGAAAAATTATAATTAAACTGCATATATAGCACCCTTTAATTACTACAATATAATACAAAACAATGAAAAATAATAACAATGTAGTAACCGCTATTACAAGTAATATAGAAGGCACTTAAGTAAACCTGGCAGGAAAAAAAATAGTGTGGAAGGAATACAATCATTCACGGAAGACTTTGAATATATATTTGTAAAAAAAAAAAAAAACGCATGAGAAAGCACTATCCTCCAGAGAACAAATTTGGAAGTAAAAATTGAGGAAGTTCAAGGTAACCTTAATGACTGCATACAAATGATCTGGTTCTGTGAAGTTGTAAACAGGAAAATTTCAAGTTATATGCAAAGTTGAATACATTTTACACTTCTTCTGAAGATGAATCAAGACGTTATATCGGAATAGCTTACGAATGTGTTGTGTGACATTATTTGAATTACTATGGGATTTTGTACCGTCAAGGACATTTCAAAACAAATCTTCAAATCTGCAAGAAAATTAAGTATTTGAAAGAGTGATGTTTAATGTTACTATTAATAACTTGAAATAAATGCAATACTTTGTGTTGCAACCATCATCATGCATATTTTGACACGCTTTAGATGCAGATTTACTACCAAACGCTCAGTTAAAGTGTGGCAAACACTTCTCATAAAAAAGTATCAAGGTAACCCTGCCTACATTGAAAAACAGTTCTTTATAGTTTGTGGAAAAGCAAGTACCTGATGGGGCGACATCTAATGCAGAGTGCTATTGGGTGCATTAAGCATTAGAAATATTTAAAAAAGCAACAAATTCCATCAAAACCAGTCAAAGATTGACCAATTTACAGGAAAATTAGTGTCTCAGCTGTATCATGTCTGACCATTGACTAAGTATGCAAATTTGTGACGTCAAGTGATGGACTCCTATGATATGTCTTATGTTACTCCTTTGTTTATACAACCTTTATTTCAAGTACATTTGAGATTTTTATATGCCCAGGTTTTATTTTGGAAGCATATATTTTCTTCTCCAAAATTACTGATATCACTTACCAATGTGAAACTCAGCAAACAATGAAGAGGCAAAGTATATAGGCTTAACAAAAGATATACTGACACTGTGCAACACTCCACATCATGTCCAAAAATACACCAGTCGATCCTAAACTGAAGCATGACTCTCATAGAAGTTTATACAACATTGCACCAACACTGATTGTGATGTGTCAACATTTCATCTCTTTCTGTGTGACATTTTAGTCAGTAAACCATTTTAATGTTCCATTCACTTGCTTGTCAGATTTGATGTGAAAATATCACTTCTACTGGGGAAAATCCAAACAGATATCTCGAAATTTCCAAACAATATTTTAAAATGCATAAAAACTACTAACTTCTGTATTATGAACACATTTAACTTGAATACATGACTTTCTTTAATTACCCATTCTTCAAAAACTTTGTGCATCAAAGATAACAAGAACATATTTTTTTCAATTTCAAATTTTCCAGCAACCCAAAAAATATTATTCATTAATTGCATAATTAATAAAATATCTGAAGAATAAAAAATATCATCAACTCAGACAGACTTAAAACAATTTTGCACACATCTATCAAATGCTGAATCTGATCAGTGGGGGACTCATTACCAGTGCATTTTACTGACATACTGCTTTTAAAGCCTGGTCTACTAAGAGATTTCTGCAGCTGAAAGAGATCAAAATTCCATGCCTTTTCCATGACTGTTTCACAATTGTTTACAGCTGAAGTTTTTCATGACCAAAATTAACTGATGAATAAGGTGCAACAATCGGGACAGCATGCAACATTTTGTTAAACTCACGAAAAATTAGCAGTCTGTGTTAAATTTCATGACCTGACTTTTCCATGACTTATGTTGTTTTCACTACAATTGAATGACCTTTCCATGCAGGCCTTGAAAATGCACGAAAAATTTCATGATTTTTCCAGGGCACAGGAACCCTGTATCATGCACGGTATGTGAAACTATCCTGCATGCAAATATTGTACACTGCACATTCACTTGCACATGAGGAGAGCTGATCTGTAAATAAGTTGACAGTGGTAAGTTGTCAAAAAAGGAGTGTTTCCTGCGTAAGCTGTTTTTTGTTCATATGGAATAATTTTCTCCCCCTTCATAGTAATATTTTAAATTACATCTACGGCCTGTACATTGGATTCAACATTTTTATCGTCTGATGCATCCACAAAATTTGCAGGAATTCTATAAATAATATCAATACACTGCGAGACACTGAGTTTATGGATTTCACAAGAATTTAGTGGATTAGGATATTTCCGAATAAATTTACTGGTTATAAACATTGGACAGCTTTACAAGTCTAAAATTAAGAGCAAGTGAGCTCTTAAAGCCACTTCCTTCAGAGAATCAACACACAGCCCTAACCTGGTCGCACTAAACAAGCACCAAATAAAGTTTTCATTTTACATTTTCTGGCAAGTAGAGACAATTACACCGGTGAAAATTAAGACAAAATATATTTAATAACACAAAGCAGCAGAAACACTTTTTTGTATATTTAAGATGTTACCATTTGCCTACAGGCTGGGCTAACATGAATTTTGTGAACTTCATGAAGGTTTGAACACTGCAGCATATTAATTACAAATTGAAGTGGAGCACCCATAGAGATATATATTGACAAGAACGACATCGGGGAGCAAGTAAGTAAAACTGAGGACTTTGCGTGGTCTCCTCATTCTGTGAGGTAAATAGATTTTTCATGAAACTGTGTGCATCAAAAATCCAATTGAAGTAGCTGACTGCACAAATTTCGAAAGTACAAAAATGCTAATATGATACTCAGGTTTCCACAGCAACAATTGATTTATCTGTGATCACAACATCCTGTCTCACGGGTAACTTTATCAGACGATATTCATTGTCACGTTCTAGTCACAAGGTTTAGTTTGAGCATATTTTAGGCCCAGACGTATATGTAGTATCTGTGACTCAAGTCAACGTACTGGACAAAAGGCCTAACGTATGTTAAGTGTTAACAAACATGGTCAAGTTGTTCATACTAACAAATGTGAAATGGCTAATTAAATAAAAAATAACGACATATGAAACAAACCTAAACTAATGCACAATAATATAATCCCTAATTTAAAGGTACTCAAAGCCTACAGTAATTTTAGTTCGGTAGGACTGGTGTGTTAAAAATGCCCCTCTGTGCATGTTGCTCTCTTTACCTATGTGCATAGAGGGTTTAGAACATCAGAAATTGTAGAACCACCACTAACACAAACACATGGAAGCGATGATAGCATAAAAGTATTGGATACTGTAACTCATCAACAGTTTATTGTTGGAACCCAAATATTATCCGAGTAACTCAAAAAATAAAATGACTGCATTTATTTCTGTTCTCCATGAAGCTGTAGTAAGATATCAAATTAACATGTTTTTGGGTTGTGCATGCATTACATACGGCAAAAGATGGAAGACGAACTGTTTTACCTCACAGAGCAAGGACGCCATCAATGGTGTTGCCCTTCAATTGTTCAGTGTGTGCAAACTTAGCTTGACATCAGTCTGGTTCTATATACCGACACTATGCTAAAAAAAAAGAGATTTGTTACATTTGGAATTCTTAAGGAAAGCTCAATTTTCACTGCTTTTAATATTCACACATTGCGATGTGTCAATGCTGTGACAATCACACCCTCCAAATTCTCTCAATGTTCTGACTGCTGAGATAAAATGCCTTGAGAGTTCGCTACTTTGACATCCATGACCTGACACACTCCTAAATTAAGTCACCTGAAATTTCTGAAAAAAAAAGAACATGGGGCAGCGACATGCCATATAGACGAATCTGAATTTACCTATCATGTGATTCATGTTACGTACCAACTACAGTACTACTGATCTCAAATTAGAATTTTCTAGTGAAAAAGACCTATGGGTACCATCTCTCCTGACTTTGACGTTCTGGAACAATCTGTACATGAAGGTAAGTCTTGACCATTTTTAAATGGCATGACCTTTGACCTTCAAGTGTCAAATAATGCTGTTATCATACCCATTACATAAATAGCAAGGTTCTATTATCTGACTAAAGTACAAACAGAATTTATTACAGAGCCCTCAAAACACGATGCAATTTCTGTGACGAAGATGGATTGCTCTGTGAAAGAAAACAAACCTATGGTGGTCATACAGCCTATACCTTGCCTTAAATAACAAAACAAATTCATACAAAGACCTATAAAATACTTTACGATGGAGCAAGAATTAGACTTTAACACTGGAGCACCATAGGTGCAGCGAGCTTCACTGTAATGTTAACAGTATGAATCACTTACATCATTCTTGAAAATGTACAAAATTAGAAACTCATCCCACCATCCCACATGCCAATGAAAAAAAAAAAACCTCCTGTGGAATGAGATCTCCATCTGTGGGATAAGACCGGAAGAGGTTCTTGTCCGCAGCAGCGTTACCTCGTTGAGACTTTTCGATGAACCTGAAGGTGACTTCTACGAACAAGTTCTCTCTTCAGAGTTGTGACTGTGTGATTGTCATCGATGAGTTGAATTCGAAGCTTCAAACCTGAAAACAGATTATTAAAGTAGGGATGAAATTCAAACACAGATGAACATTGAACAATAAAGAAGTAGAATAGCTGATAAACTTTTGCAATGTATGTTAAGCCCAGTGGCATTGTTAGAAATGATAAACTTTTGCAATATAGATATGTTAAGCCCAGTGGCATTGTTAGAAATGCAATTTTTTTTTTTTATTGTATCGACTCTAAAGAGTCATGCAATTACTTGAGCTTGTCATGCAATTAATTGAGCTTAAACTGAATTTCAGTGCATTCAAAGAGTAAGTGATGCCCTGTCAGTTCCCAATAAGGCCAGTTAACCATTTTTGGTTGAATCATGCACTAA
Source organism: Stichopus chloronotus (assembly GCA_021234535.1). Lineage (NCBI taxonomy): Eukaryota > Metazoa > Echinodermata > Holothuroidea > Aspidochirotida > Stichopodidae > Stichopus > Stichopus chloronotus. Next base: position 17,454,956 of record CM037847.1, read on the forward strand.
CCATTAAAGTGCTTTTCCTACTGTACCTAAGCCTGCTTATGGCTAACTAAAATGTTAAATAAACATTTTGGAAGAGCGCCACTACTTTCAAACACTGTTCAAATTAGTACAAGTTTCATCACAATTCCACCTTCTACAATCTAAGACTACCTTCTAGAGAAAACAAATTGTTTTACAGTTTGAGACCATAAAAAGAGTTTCGATGATTTTACACACTGACTTCCACATAAATAGTACTAACCAAGTGCTCACAAAAAAGCACATAGAAACAAATTTTATGGAGAAATGAGATATTTACAAACATTCAGAGTTTCTTTTTTTTTTTCCACAGAAATTTTAAACCTAAGAAAAATAGTTCCAGGACACTTTCCCAAGATCTACAGTAACTAAACATCACATCTGAAGATCAAACAAGGTTTTCTTCTGCTAGGATTGTTTACCAGGTTTTCAGTTTTGCCTGTTGTTGCCCTCAAATGACCTCCATCACAAACAAAAAAAGAATTGACTCACTAAAGAGCTATCAACTCTATATGAAACAAAAAAGACAGCTCCATTTACCAAATTTTATCAACACTTGCTTCTGAAAAACAGTATCACCTTCTTAGTGACATATTCAAACTAGTATACTGTACACACAATCTGGACACACACGACTGGTGCTGTACATGCCATTTCTATATGCTTTAATCACGTACAGAATCCATTCAAACAGTCTGTGTTTAACATCCCAAATTTTCAGACAATTCCAAATTTTACAAAACATGCACAGCAAAATCAAGTAAACTTTAGTAAAACAAGATACAAAGTCACACTTTTGAGATGGGATTAAACCCTGTTGATATAAAAATTCATATTTAACACAAAGTTTCTTATAGAAATGGAATTGAAAGTCTTGTCCCTTTGGAGAAGCAAATTCAACATTTGGACAAACCATTGAAGACTATTTTCTCATTCTTAGCCAGGTAACTGCAGATTTAAAATATTGTAATTTACATCCCAGTAATTTCTGCTGTGTCTTTTTCATAATTTCAAGTTAAGTTAAGAGAAGAAAAATACGACACTGTAAATATTTTGCATGAAAACATGTCATCACGTGATTTTTCATGGTTATGAAGAAAATACATGGTAAAGACAGTGTCATTATCTTACTTGTACAGGTTTTTTCCTACATCACGGGGTTCGCCCAGTGAACGATTGTCAGACGCTGTCTTGTAGCTTACTGTAGCTAGGGGTTTAGGTGACATAGTTTTGAGCACGTATTACAGGGGGTACATCTCACACAGTAGCACGCAGTAAGCACAGGAGCGATATACGCTTTATGCAGGTAACTGGTTTATAAGTCATACTGCACATGGTACCCTGAAAACTATTCCAAAGGTGAGATAAGAAAACACTCTTACTATGCTATTTACAGGAACACTCCCTCTGGATTATCTGTGGATGGAGTCGCCAGGGCCAATTGCCTCGGACTTCCCTTCAATACACGGTGCAAGGTAGGAGACACACCTGAGGTAGTACAAAAAAAGAGAAGGAAATAATAAGGTTGCAAACCACTTATGTAGAGAACCACCAATCAATGTTTCTACAAATGACAAATTCTTTCTTTTAATTTCTCATTAAAGGAGATCAATTTTTTTTTCTTCATTTCTTATGACAAAAGGCCTAGCCTGCATGAAATTCTAACATCACAAAAGTCATCCAGTTACAGCACCTGAGGGAAAAAAGATTAGAGTGTGATCATGCTATCATTGGAAGTTAATTTTGTCATGAAACTTAAAAAAAGAAAACAATAAGCTTAAGTTCAAACATACTGTAATTTTGTTCTGGCAACGACCTGAATATAACTTCTCTATGACTTTTCGTTTTCTGACAGATGGCTGTCAGCAAAATTGATTTCAACTTACAAATCTGAGAGGGCTGCTATGTAAGACAGCTCTATACACACCAAGAGACAACAAGCAACATACAGTAACCACTGGATGGACCAAGTCATAGGAAGAACTTACAGTGCATAAAGCCAGAAACTTCCTATCCAAAGTGATTTACGGAAGTCTTAATCGACAGAAAACACCAGACTTGATGTGAAATACCCTGGAGAGAAGATACCTGAAACATCCAGAATGGAAGTAACTTCTTCCTTGAGAATCAATATCCTCCCAATGTTTATAGTGACAAAAAGACACAGCACATACTCAAGTTTTCATCAGATGTGGACAAAACTCAAAAAGCAATCTTTAAATTTCAAACACAGTGTTTTGGTCAGTTTTGAAGCAATTTCCAGGTCACAATTTTGTCACATCATTCCATAAACAAACTCTTTGCAAAATGCACACAGTTTACACTTCACTGGATGAAGACTACGATGACATTACTATACACTCATTACATTAAATTCTTCCTCAGCATTTGCTGATCCAATATTATCATCTTCTAAGACAAAGGTTTTCAATCTCATTTGGCTGTTGCGTATTGGCATTCATCATGTTCCCACAATTACTGAATTAAACATAGGTGTGGCAATCAGGAGTGCCAAACAGGGGGACAGTTCTGGGGTGGAGCTTTCCCCCTCCTCATACATGTGGAAAATCTTGGATGACAAACACTTGGAATGGTGCAGAACTTTCAGTGACATTTATAACATCAATTTTCCACATGTACTGTAAGCCTTCATTTTTTTCTATGGGACTTGACACAAGCTCATGTTCCAGTAGAAACTGTGACTATCCCACCGGTGAGATGCATCTCCCCAGTTGAAAACTCGGGCTCAAAGACAACACACATACATAACCCTGATGGCAGACACCCTAAATGAGATATTGAGGAAATTTCTATACATTTGCATGCATTATGGGCACATTCCAAATCGAGATTCTACACAAAACACTGAGAAACTTCTCTCTCAAAGTCAACATTGAAGTACTCACAACGGATTTCCTTGAATTCAATTCCCTCAGTTTTGTCATCTGGAATGATGTGCAATTCTTTGGTCTTTATTTTTCCATAGTCTTCCTCCACCAGTTTCAATTCCTTCTGCTTCTCCTGGAAATCTTCATCGAGGACGGTCAATTTTTCGTTCACCTTGGTCAGATTGGCCGTGATGACTTCGTACTCGTGTTCCAACTCCTTCAGCTCCTCTTTCACGGCTTTCACCTCCTCTGCCTGCTCTCTGCCTAACGTCACTTTCTTCTCCTCCTTCTTTATCGTCTTCGACAGTCTCTCGATTTCTTCCTGCTTCTGAGAAATCTGCCTGTTGCAGTCTGCTATCCTTTTCTTTCAAGGCACTTAAGCTCGCCTCCAGTTTCTTGTGCATCTGACGTTCCAAGTCAAGCTCGTTGTCCCAGAAGTCCTTTTCATTCAGCAGAGCCTGGTTCCTCTGGATGGACTGTTCTATGTTGGATATCTCTTCTTGAATTTTGTCGATGGCAGGATCGTTCTCAAATTTAAGGAGTGCTTGGATAGCAGTGTCCAGTCCTGTTAGTTGTGATTTTTGGTGATTAAGTTTACATTCCTGAGCCTTCACAAGATCTGCCAATTTCTGCTTCTCTTCTTTCTCAATTTGTTTCGTCCTCTCCTCCTCCTGTCTCCGTTTCTCCTCTTCAATCTTCCGTCTTTTCTCATCCTCCTCTTTCTGTTTTTGCCTCTCTTTTTCCTTTTGCTCTTCCAGTTGCTTCAGTCTGTCTGTCTCTTGTTTTCGTTTCTGGTCGTTTATCTCTTTTTTCCTCTTCTCCTCTTTTCCTTTGGTTTTCTTCTTCTCCTTCTGCCTATCCAATTCATTGTTTTTCTTTTGTTCTAAGCCTGCATCTTTTTCATTGTGTGATCTCTTTGTTTCTTCCAATTTACTTTGTTCCTCTACATCTTTTTTATGCCTTTCTTTCACTGGAGTCTTCACAAGTTGAGGGGTTCCTTCCTTCACCCCAACATCTACTTGTTTCTCCCTCTCAGAAGTTGTCAAGCTAAGATCTCTTTTCTGATGGTTTGGTTTGTTCGTTGAGTTCTCCCCATTTGGTTGTTTCCTGGTTTTATCTGTTCCCGATTGAATATTTATTTCATTTTCCCTTTCCCTTTTCTCTTTCAGTGCTTTCTCTACTTTTTCCTGTTGCTGGCGTTGTATTTCCAAACTTGTCAATCTCTCTTTTGCTTGTTTCGGTACATTACCATCGGTGGATGGCACAGTTTCCTCCTTTTGGGATTTTGAAGGCACAACATGATTTTGTTGTTCTTTGGGTTTAGAGTTCAAGTTTTGAATGGAAGGAGGATTATGATGCGGGCTTTTAACCAAAATATCTGGCTGGTTGTACAACCGATGCTGCTCTGAAGGTTGGATGACCTCATCCTGAACACCAGAAGGTGTGGTGGATGATGACGTACGTTTCCGAGGAACCGGAGTGGGCTTAACCTCTGCCTGTTTCGATGTCCCTGATGCAATTTTAGGTTTGGGTTTAGTCTTAGGCTTGGGCTTGACTTTCGGTTTTACAATCGATGGCTTGTGTTCCTCACTTTTGCTACTTGATTCAAGTGGTACACCAGACGAAATACCAGATGTAGAGGAACCTTCCACCGCCTTGGTACGCACAGGACTAAACTGACTGCTTGAAGAGGAAGATGGTCTGCTGCCCTCAGGTGAAACTACTTTCTTCCTCAAGATGAAGCAGTTTGGAGAATTCTGTCCCCATGTCTTCGACAGCTCCCAGGGGTACTCATTTGGACGGAGGCATCGCTCTCCCTTTGGAGTTTTCTCAATCAGATTAAAACACCCAACCAGTCGATAGGACTGTGCAACTGCAATGACAATCTCTCTGGCAGTTGTCGATCCTTCCACTCCATTGACAGAATTTCCAACGCCATTCACCCAAACAAGCAACTCTCCCATGGCATAAGTAGTTTCAATCCAAAGCGTTGACTCTCATTGAAGTTACATCACAAATGCTGTAGTACCGTAAGATGTCAATCTGGATGAGGAGAATAGAAAAAGGTTTTAAAACAATGAGCACTTCCTTTTGTCACTCATTAATATGTATACTACAGTGTAGGTTTGCTTTGACTGCACAGTACTTACTGAAGTGATGTAGGCTACACACCCAAGTGTTGACTTACAGTACTGTGCTATTTACTTTGACACTTGACAGACTACTGTGGTATGCTGCATGAAGCCAGAGCACGCAAAGGCTTGTAAATTTAAACCTGTAGAAATTGAAAATTTATTCAAACTTTACACTTAATCCCTACAAGATGGACACATACTATACTGTATACAATATAAAAGTATTTTGTGTTTGGTTTGTATGATGCTTAGAATGTGAAAAAGATCAATTTCAGTTCCAAATGTTGTTTTTAGTTGCTTTCTCATTCCATTTGGCTTCATACATTTGCTACATTTTATTAGCATTTAATTAAATTACTCAGGACCAACTTTATTACATACTGTACAGTGCCAGTTTAGCTGGACGGCATCATAATTCAAACTGCCTAACAGTATACAGTATATGGTTTGAGTTAAAAAGATATTACAAGCATGCACAGTACAGTTTTGTGTCAGTTTCATAAATCTGCATTACTGTAGTCTTCAAAACTGTGACTCAGAATTTCAAAATGTCTCTGCAAGTTCATTTAATGGCATATTCTAGCCTTCACATCAATGGTTTCGAGTTTGAGTTACAGTAAATATACTGTAATCAGTAATGTTTTCAACTCAGCGTGTGCCTTATGATTGCAAAATAGGCTACAGTAACATGTGCTTTAGTGTGTGCGTAAGGTTGACTAATAATGTGCTGCAATGTGCGCTTTGCTGTTACAGTGTCCTATTGAGTATTGTGTGATATACTGTGTTCGGCTGTACACACTGTGTGCTTAACTGCTACAGTGTCCTGTGCAGTATGCACACAGTATTACAGCGCTGCAATGCAGGCAATATTGTAGAGTACAGTATATTACACTGTGTGCTTTATGTTAACACTATACATACAACATGTATGTGTGCCTCACTGTGTGATTTTGTGATACATTATCACATACTAGTACAGTACTGTGTGATTTGATGTCACACTAACAATACTTACATGAGCAAGCTTACCTGTGAGAAATTTATGGTCATTTTAGTACGACACTGTGTGCTTCACCATTACAGCCACACACTGTCCGCTTCAATACTGTTCTCTTCCATGTCCCTGGTTACAGTACTCTGTGCCTTATGTCAATTTTACAGTTTGCCTACTGTATGTACCACACTGCTTGCTTTTCTGCATAAATAGTACCTCACTGTGTGATTTACTGATGTTCAGTAACATAACCACAGTGTGACTTACTCATTTTACTGTTACAGTGACCTTACAGTACCTGTGTGATTCACTGTTGCAGTACCACACTGCATTATTTGCTGTTACAGTAACATTACTGTACCAACTGTATGAGATTTACTGTCAGAGTAACCTTAAGTACCTGTGTGATTAACTGTTACAGTACAACAGTGTGTGCATTACCAATGTTACGGTTCCACAGTGTCATAATACATTAAAGTTCTACACTGTATTCTTTACTAGTACCTGTTCATGTAGTGCATCACACCATGTACAGTACACGTTTTACTGTTGCAGTCACCATACGACAGCGTGTTACTGTTACAGTACACAGTGCACTTGTAGTCTAAGCTGTGAATGTGTAACAAGATCACTGAACAGTTATTCGCATACCTTTGTGATCATGTAGCGATTACCTGTTGAACGGAAGTTACGAAACCCAACCCGGAAAATCTTGATGCTATGCATTATTGTCATTTTATGTAAATATTAAAATGGGTGGTGCATGACATGATAAAACCTACTGTAAGCAATATGGATTGTTGCTTACTTTGGAACAGCATAGATGCACATAGCCTAGAGCCCTAGACCCACTAATTTTTGGCGAAAAAATAAAAAATTTGGTCTTGGACTTTCAAAAAATTTCTGTACTCACAAGACCTATAGTCAACCAAATTCCAAGAGTAAACCAACCAACCAAGTATTGGACTCACCCTGCAAGATAATACTGCAGTTCTAACCAGGTTACCAGACAGCTATTTTTCGGACTTGATACAGAAATCTGTGACCAGACAATCCCCCCCCCCTGACAATTCCTGGCCACCTAATTTCAGCAAGACATGATTCTGGACAGTCCCCCCTCCTATGTCTACCCATACAATCCCCACCAGGACAATTCTTAACGTGGACACTTCACCCTTGGACAACTCTCCCCCCCCCCTCAATGAATCCAATCAGGAAAGGGTTAGGGATAAGTTAAGGGACGGTGGGAAGTTGGTCAAGTTGGGAATCATCCGGAAGAAATTGTCCGAGGGGTCGTCCTGGAACAACAGAGATTTTTATGTTTAGACACTTGTTGTATTACAAGTTATTATAATTCAAACTTTCAAGGTGGGCACCACCTTTCCCATTATTCCTCTCCCCAGACAGGTAGTCCACTTTCCACTGACGAACGATTCAGGGTGCTCGACTGGTATACTTGTGTATCTGAACGTACAGTATGAGCACAGCATCACTGCAGGTGAAATGCGCAGAGCAAAGATTTTGCCCTCCTCACAAACTCAACTTGTACAGTAATTTGTGTCACAGTGACAACTCTACACTTTTTCCCCTTGCACAGGTAAACTGAATGCCATCAAAACCACTTAGCAGCAGTCATCATGAAACCTCTCAGGCTGAGTGACTGAACCTGGTGGGACTGTGAAAGATACAATTTGTATGAATGTGCAGGTATGCAGACAACTTCACTTACTGAAGGCAAGACTTCAAATCTCTGGGGAACTCATCAACACAAACTATGCTAAGAATTTGCTGATGATGGTTAGATCACAGTTACAACTGTTAATGCTTGAAAATACCTTGACAAGATCTTGAACATACAGGGCTCTGAGCTCTCCCAGCCAGTGTCAAAGACCTTAACCTTTAGAATGTTTGCAAGTGATAAAGGTAATATTACACCAATGGGTGTAGAGAAAACACAAATAGTGGCAGGCCATCACAAAACTTGAAAAAAAACGAAGAGAATAAATATTTGACTTGTGGTTTGTAAGTCAATAGGTCTGATTACAGTACTATAGTACTGGCGGCTTTAAACACACAGTCACTGAAAACTGAAGGAAATGTCAGTGTACACACAGTGTATACATGGGTGAAGGAGCTAGGACGAAATCTGTCAACTTGTAAAATATTAGAGACAGATTCTTGCATACAGTTGCAAAGAAAATTGTATTCACTGATACAAATGACGAGGAATTGAGCAGTAGGGCTTTTTTTTTCTTATCACACCTACAATCTCCCAAACAGTCTGATGAGACTCATGGATCGGAAATTCGGGATACAATGTCAGAACTGGGCGTTGACTTCAATCAGGGAGCATTTTTTCATCTTTTTTTTTTCACAAGGTTAAATTTCTCTAGCCGAAACCTCAAACAACCTCAGAACTGCTATGCACAATTACTGTACAATATTTGTGATACAGCTGAAATCCATTACTTCTTGTAGTGTATTACTGTATTTTTTGACAATGCTCCTGAAAAATATCCATGTTATATATGTCTTTCATGTTAAGCAATGTACAAAACTACACGTACAGTTGGTATGGTAAAGTGCAGTAGGCTACACTCTGAGGAATACACTCAATACAGGTAACACCAATGGAGCAACTGTGTAGTGTGTTCCAAGTTCTGGGGCAGAGTTGTACCCAAGTTACTCTTTTTCTGGCAATTAGTCATTTTAGTGACTTGAGTCAGAAGTCGTGACTCAGTCACTGTCTTATTTCCATGGGGGAAAATCAGCAAGCTGTGACTCGAGTCACATGATGACCCAGATTACATCTCTGCGCTGGAGTGTACAGAAGGGTGTTGGTCAATTAATGCTGTCTGTGATGTTCAGCACTGTGCGGTAGTTGTGAACGACTGAGTGCTCTCTTTTCAAAATATTAAAAGGTGTGTACAGTAATTCTGCTTGAAAATATTACTAATTCTGGAATGTTACTTAACTCATCTCGGCTGCCAACATTTGTATTCTGAATTTCAAAAAAAAAAAATCTACAGTATGTTTTAAGTGCCCTTTGTTTATACATTGCTAAATGAACATAACATTTCAAAGAAGAAAATTTTCAGATTTTTTGTTCACATCTTTGCATAGTTTAGTCAGAGTAAGTCCTTACCCATAGTTTGAAAGACCATATAATTTCTATGACCAATGTAGAGTGCCTCAGGGATATGCCTGTCAGGTGACAGATGTACGTGGCTTATCATAATCTATGGCATCCATCATACGATAAACAAACTATGAAGCCTTTTACGCATTTAACAGTGACATATATCTTCACTGATATCATGCTAGGCTTGTAAACGTGAATATCTGCATACAGGCTATGTGCAGAGTATCTATTTTAACGTGAATATCTACCTCAATGTGAGCATAAAATAAACTTTGTACTCAAATTCTCTAACCGTCCAATGACACTGAATGACACTAAAATGATTGGTCCCATGTTGTCATCGTCTCTAAAAAACTTCAATCAATCAGACTGTAGTAATGGAAGTGTCTCATTTGTCCAAAAGCAACTTGAAGCTCTGGCAAGTCAAAATTTAAGCTGCTGGAATTCACTGGCACAGGACAAAAGGAAAAAAAATTATCAAGCGACAGTAATCTCCTTCTCATACAGGTTTTACCTGAGCAAAATCAATTACCAATTATTGATAGTTTTATATCTTTCTTTTCTTTTCCTTTAATTAGCCTTCTGCTTTCCGTGCTAATCTAAGTCTTCTGTCTGTGTTTTTTCGTTCTCTTGTTTTATAGGTTACTATCCTGTAAACTTTTGTTAGTTCCAGAATCCTTTTTTTCTTCATTTTATACTTTACCTCCTTCTTGCATAAATGGATACAAAAATGAAAAAAAAATCAGTTCTTGCAAAGACTAACTGTGTAAAATATTCAACTTTTGTTTTTCCCATGTATACAGTGTACAATGGCAACTTTTCAACAACAATGGGTGGCGCATTGCATTAAGAATGCTGCCTTTTAAATCACACACTGGCAACCCACAGTGAACAGTATAACTGCATAATGCTCAGCAAGCATTCAATCTATACACATCTTCTTTTCCACAGCTAACAATTAAATCACAGTCCTTTTCATAACACCACTGGATTAACATATCTCTGGGAGGTAATGAACCATGCTGGAATAATCTCAACCACAACCACACAATGCATATTCTGTGTACCCCAAGCAAGGGTATTGTTGGGAGACACAAGTAAGTACTAATTTTGGTAAAGCACAACACACAGTAGACTCTTGGTGGTGAGGGAAACACTTGGCAAGCACTTTCCTGCGCAATCTGTTGTCAAAGCTATACACATCCCAGGATCTTTATCACTGATTGGAAAGTGATTCCTAAGCCAAGTAAAATTCTCCTCACTTTTGACTACTCAAAGTCCAAATCATTTGACCTGAATCCAAGGAAACTTAGCTGTTACCGGTAAAAATTAACAAATTTGTCTGTTCTGCTGTTCTATAGTATTGAGTAAGATCAGTCTCTGTTGACATCTACAGTAGGCACTGCTCAATCTTCATGTGGTGTGAGTCAGAACATTGTATCTTCAAGGGGCCCAGTTACCGTTGAGTTTACCTATACAAACAAATGGAGTTCAGTCACTCACATACCCTCAAGTGGAATCTAGCTGGAGGGTATGGGAATTTTTTCTAAAACACATTCCCACTATACCCTCAGCCACCCTCACGTACAGTACTAGCAGTCATACATGAAAAAAGTTGGGAAGCCTGAAGGCAAGGTTCCTGGGAAATTTGTGTATTTGGAGATAACTTTCAGCACTTAGGGAAATTTTCCGAGGTTTCATTTACAAAGACATATCAAAAGATATTTTGGAAACTGCAGACTCCTGTAACAGGTGTAAACATAGTCTCCAGCACAGACTACACAGTACTTCCCCAACAAAAGAATAGATGTTAAAAAAAGTGGAAAACTGAATCGTCGTTGCACTAGGTACCACATCCACAAAGCCACCATAGGATCTGGCGAAGATGGACAAAAATAATCATATTCTATTGTGATTGCTGAAAGGACATTGCTCAAGAGTAATGCCAGTCCAGGAATTTGCAAGAGGATAAGAGTAAGGAAGAGAAACCATTCCATCATGATTACTGCAGAGAACTTTCTACAAATAATTGCAATTTAACAGACTTCTTTCAGGCAACAATTACACTAATGAATGTCCCAATACCGTAGCTTAATATGCATACATAAATCAGCAGGACAAGAGAGTACACTACACCCCCTCCCCCCATGATACAGTATCTCTGCAAAGGTGCAATATTTTCCTTTTGCATGTATTGCTCTCTACATACAGTACATGTGTAAATTTCTCTAAAAAACTCACTTTAAATGTTGAATAAAACTTAGCAATTTATGGTCTATGGCTACACTAGTAGAAATGATCAGACATATGTTAAATAATAGGCCTTACCCTACCTATTGAAAGGCAACATTTTTATTTTGCTAAATTTTCATGGCTGACACACTTCTGTAGTCTCAAGTATTTCACAACTCTGCCATACAAACACTGAAAGTTACCATTCTCAATGTACAATAACAAAAGTTGGCAGATCTACTGTACATACATGCCTGCAATTTCTGAATTACTTACCGTAATGAAACCAAAAAATATCAGTCTATGACAAATTGTAATATCAGATGGGTTGAGATGATACAAAACTCAACTGAATTATGCATTCTCTCTTTTTCATTTTTTTGACCTTATATAGAGTATACAGTACTTTCAGCTTCATTCAATTCTTACACTTTCTCCAATGAGGCTCAGCCTAAAGAACCCCCTCCCCAACAAGTTTTTTGCCACCACTGATTTGAGGGGAAGGGCATTCCTTGGAGGTGAGGCTAAGATGGCACCCATCATAACTTACAGCACATGCTGGCCAGAATTTCCCCAGAATTGTGTTCCGACTACTAGAGGAGCAACTCCATCAGTTGGCAGTGATCAATGCCTGGAAGCATATTGGGTAACCATGAAGCCAAAATGCTTTGTGATTCCTTGCCCTCAAAAAATAAGTTTTGTTCACTGTTGTTTGAAAATTGACAAAATTGTGTTGCTATGCACCCGCAAAAATGATTTATGCATTTTTATTGAAAGTTTACAGTACTTGGCTTCTAGGCCTCTAGCCAACAAACACAATGCATTAACTGAAAATGTGAATTACTCTTTGTCTGATAATTAATTTGATTTAGGCTACAAATATATACTTCTACTTGATAAAGCTTGTGTGTCAACACAACATTGCTTTTCAGAATGTTCCACTTTTCTGATTTTTTGAATGCATGTGACCTTTGACCTCCAAAACAACTGAGTTCTTTACATCATACAAATTAACTATGAAATCTATTTAAGTTTCCCAGCTTAAGATGTTGCGTCAACAGAGATTTCACACTTTGACCCCAGGTGAGTGGTGAAGCCGGATGACTTTTGACTGCCATAAAAACAAAAACAATAGGGATCATGTACTCAATATGGGCAATCCACATGCCAAATATGAAGTCCCTCAGATTTGCCTTTCTCTAACAGATATAGTATCGTGATACCGTACCGTAACAGATATCGTATCGTACCGTCTCGCTGAGCCACTAATACCTGCTAAGACAGCGTCCGCTAGTGCTTACACACACCTAAGGCTGTTCGGAAAACCGGTTTTGATTTGAAACCCAGTTAAAACCAGTTTTGTTTGATTCAGTTTTTGGAATTTTCGAGAAACCGCAAAACCGGTTACTAGGAAAAAACGGTTGGTAAGCAATCGTGATTTTTGTTCCATTTCAAATTTTACTTCGATTAAGGCATTCCACACTTTTTAATGGAAAGTTTCTACTTGCTGCTGGTGTGTTGAAGGATTTGTTGAAAAACTTGAGTTTTCGTTTAACTTTTGACCAAAAGTTGCGCGAATTCTTAACTCCGTGTGCCTACGTAAGAACATATGGTCAGAGTAGATTTTGAAAAACCCGGTTTTGATTTAAAAACCAGTTTTCACGGCCACCAAAACCAGTTTCCATTTTTTTACTAACCGTCACAGCCTTACACACACCCACACACATCCCAATCGCATCCCTTGCCTTCCTTTGGCAACATCTGGCAAGGAATCAAAAATACTCCATTCATCACCAGAAATCACCTTCCCAGGATCCACAGATGCACTTCCCTGTTTCACCGATAAAGCGCCCGCAAAAAATGTCACTGGCAGCCACGGCTCCTCTATCCCGAACCAGCAAACTGTCAGGAACAATATTTTCTGCCCACCTTTTCCATATTCACGTATCATTGGCCCTCAAACAGGGCTGTGTGGTCTATTACATGGCTGCTGTCACTGTACTGTAGCTCCAGTATTTTCATGGGTATCCTGGGTACTTGCAGAGTGTTTTAACTGTTTCCAAAATTACTACCCAGTTCCTGCATGAAGTGAAAAAAAGACACAACCACTGGGTGAATTTATTGTGTCAGTTTGCCGAATTTTGCCTACAGTGCCAAAAATATTGTATTTCTTAGCAGATTTTTTTTCTGTTGGAAAATTGGTATTTCTATTAATGAGCAGGTGTGGTCCGGTGTGCATACAATACAAAACTGTAGTACTGTACCCTGACAGGATCCTGTCAGACAAATGTGACGTACAGTACTATCAAAATGTTAATGTTTACAATATATCCAACATTTTGGTCAGGCAACTGAGTACACAACAGGTAAGAGAAAAAAATTATCCAGTTCCGAAAGCTGGAAATCGATGAAAACACTACTGTAGTAAGCTCATTATGCACTCCACTTCACAAGCGGAATGTGACAGAATGCACAGTCCTGTTAGAGGTCTAGGTGTCATGTACAGGGATGTAGTTACGGCCACACCCAGCACTATATACTTCCGCCCAGCACTCCAGGCAAACACACGTCTCCCTGCCCATCACAAACCTAAAACTAACCCCAAATGTACTTTCTAAGTAAAATGAGGGAAAATTGAAAATTTTATGGCTGGAAGAAGGGGTACAGTACTGCAGATGCCATGGAGTGGGTTGAGGTGCTTTCCCCAGATCAGACTTTTACCCGGCACTCAAATTTGGCTAGCTACAGTACATCCCTGGTCGTACATGTTTATCAAAGATCAGTTTTCTTTACACAATTTATCTCTAGATTTGCCAGGTGTACCTGTTTTCCACATAGGCCTAGATAACAATCTCTCAAATAGGCCTAGTCCTACTGTATACTACATCAAATGAAAAAAAAAAAACTAACACCTGCCACGTTTACAGAAAACCTAGGAAAATGCTTTAGGCCTACAGTACGCCATTGGGTTTCATATGATGGATCGCGACCCAAATGTAGTACGCTCTGCTTCGTGCTGAGTCCCAGGCAGCTTTGTGGGTCATGAAGGGCATACAGTAGAAGAGCCACCATATCGTATTTTCATGGAATGCATGCTGCTGAGTCCTACAGTACATGATTTTGTGATTGGAGCTGAATCAGGGTTGCATGGTGGTGGAGATGTCCCTAGCCTAGACCTGCTTGTTAGTATGACTGCCGATGTTCAAAACTACTGTAACAAGAAGGTAGACCTGTCTGTCCAACCTCCCCATCTCCCCATGCTTGTAGCATCTGTTCTTCTTGTTGTGGAGGTCTAATTTGAGGAGTAATTTTAGAATGTACGCCGCACTTGTTAACTTCGTTGGAGTCATTGAGTTGCAGTCAAACACACAGTAGGCCTCAAACAAAGGTTACAGATATTAAATCTTTTCTCTCTGCTTTTTGTGTGTGGATCGATCAAAGCACATATATTTGAGCACAACAAATATTTGTGGAGGACAGGTATCTACCTGGAAACGGAGTCGGGGTGAGAGGGAATGAGATTGAAAATGATGTATCCCTAAAACTGAAGTCTAAGTCACAGTGGTTGAACGTGTAATTGCACAGACTATGACATGTATTCAGTTGGAGTCGGGTTCGCAGTGTGGGAAGCATGAGAATGAATGCACCGTACATGATACTTAACGACCGGAGAAGGAGTTGCTGTGAGTGGAACGTGTACTGTAAGTGCACTGTACTGCGTACCTTTTCAGGTGGAGTCGGAGTCCAGGTTTGAGGGATGCATTTTGATTTATATTTTCAGGTTGAGTCGGACTTGAAATGGTAATTATACTTGCTGCTGGAGTCAGAGTCACAGTGACAATACAAGCTTTAGATGAAGTTGGAGTCGCAGTGAAGTCAGAGACTATAGGCTAATTGCAACATATTTTTCTGCTGGATCTCAAGGTGAGTATTTTTC
Organism: Stichopus chloronotus; assembly: GCA_021234535.1. Classification (NCBI taxonomy): domain Eukaryota; kingdom Metazoa; phylum Echinodermata; class Holothuroidea; order Aspidochirotida; family Stichopodidae; genus Stichopus; species Stichopus chloronotus. Next base: position 17,470,302 of record CM037847.1, read on the forward strand.
AGTGGTAGTCGGAGTCGAAGTGGGGGGAATGTGAATGATGCATCTATTGCAGCATGCTGTAGTCGAAGCCACAGTGATATATAACTTTAAATGGAATTGGAGTTGCAGTTAGTTATTGCAAAAGTTGATAAGCACCCTCTATTGGAATGACTGAATTTGTTGTTCCCTTCCTCAACTGCGACTTCACTTGTAAAAGAGACCCTCTGGTTTCTGAAAGGTGGGGTATTCTACAATTGCACCCAATTTTCACTAGGAGGGCCTACAGTATAATCTAGCCTGTACGCTTTGTGACAGCGAGTCCAAGGCAGCCACACACAGGGTTACAGTGGATAGCCAAACATGGGTAATGGACAAAAAAGATACATCAGAGCTCTAGCCTACCTTAGGCCAACTAGTAAAAGTATCCACCAAATCACCCTATCATACCTGATTGTCACCTTGAAAAAAAATGGAAAGCTCCAGCATCCAGATGAATCCCCTCCCACATCAACCCTTTCTCCTTTCACTTCTCTGGTAGTTTTCTTCTCAACATTTCTGCAGTATAGCATATTGTAGCAGTCCTACCTGTGCGACTGCTGCTGTGCTAGCTACATTTGTAATCTAACAGTAACACTAACAGTGCCACAGAAATAGAAGAACAGTATCTTGTAAAACAGGCCTAGCTGACGGTACCATTTAACAGAGTTAGAACTGTGTTTCGTGTTCCGAGGCAGTAGAACTGAAGTTCCAGATACACTGCAGTTTCTAAGTATTATTACTAAGTTAGGCAGTAATTAGGCCAGGTGCAGTACGCACAGGTTCGACCTTGGAGTAAGTTACTTCAATTAACTAAGTTACAAGTTAGTAGTTACAAAGTTTCCTAACCTACGTCCCTATTCTTACGAACGTTAGTTTATGTTAACACAAAAAGCCTCGAGGATGATCAAACTTACCTTAACTACCGTTTCAACAGTACAATCACTCATTCAGGTACCAAAACATCACCCATGCCTCAGTCAGCCGTGAGCCACGGTCTTAGTACCTTTCTGTCAGCTCGTTACCCAATTTGAGGAAGGTACTCAAGTCATAGTACGTACGTATGTCGCATTACGTTATACACTGCTGCCCACGTAGGCTACACCTACACACTTGTCTTAACCAAGGTTTCTTTGAGGTAACCTGTATTATTCTCCATACTGAGAGGGTCCCGGAAGCGTAGCACTGTCAGATGGTAACGTTAACGGACGAAAACAACCCAACTTAAAACAAAAAAAGCAAAACAGTAGCAAAACACAAAGAGCGCCATCAATTACCTATCGTTTGTTGCAGAGCCGTACATATGCGGCTCGGGTTTGTTGCAGACCGCTTTGAATTGAAACTGGTTTGCAACAAATCCAAAAAAATCCAAGAGAATCCAAGAATTTTTTTTTATACTTTTGGTACATCACTTCTATTATGCAATACCATGCACCGGTGCAGTTGAGTATCTCATCCTTGCTCAGACAGAGTGCAGAGTGCTTTTCTGTCTCATCTGATTTATTGACGAAGTTAGATTTCCCCACAACATTGATTTTCTATTACATCTCTTTCACAAACTTTTTGTTTTATGAGAGAGCTAGAAATTGCATTGTTTTCGCAATTTTTTAATTACTTATTTACCGGTTTTAATTTTAAGCATCAACTGTGTTTCTCAAGAGTAATCTGAGTAGCATCTAAACAAACTTCTTGGTAAGAAACAAAAAAGGAGAATCGCTTCCAGTTTTAGTTTCATTTTTAACTGCTGTATGGTTAAATAAAATAATCAAAGCAAATCATTACATGCATTTCGCATTTACCAATGATATCGGAGCACTTTTCGAAGACAAGCAGACAAAAACTAGGAAGGAAAAAACTTTGAAGTCATCAAAATGTACAACTGCAGAATACAACGGGCCAAATGGTTTCCACCGTGGAACTGGAGGCACGGTCGCGGTAGATCAACGTACCAACAATTGACGCACTATAAGGAGAATGGACTCACGGTGGCACCGCGACCGTGCCTCCGGTTATAGGCATGTTATGATAACATACTTGGAAGTGACCATCAGTATCGCTGCATCGTTCTCAAAAAGCCCTTTGAGTACATACAGTATGATCAACATTGTATTGATTAATTCACATGACGTTATTATCACATGTCTTTCCTCACCTTGGCACCGCTATCTTGCCTCCGCTTGGGACATGGTCATCCTCATCAAGTTAAAATGATCAAAATTCTGTAATCATTTACTGCAACATGACGTCATTATCACATGCCTTTCCTCACCGTGGCACCGCGACCTTGCCTCCGCTTGGGACACGGTCTTTCTCATCAAGCTAAAATGATCAAATTTCTACGTATGTGATCTATCAGAATAGGAACACAGTATCGTTATAATATGCACAGCAACATACAAGATCATTCCACTGTGACTCCACGATTTTAAGAAAGTATTAATCCAAAATTGACCCGTGGTATTTTGCAGTTGCTCCTGTCATAATTATTAGTAGAGTGAATGCATGGGCTATCCAACCCTCGGGGGGGGGGGGGGGGATTACGCCCTGATTTTCTGGTCGTACTCACCTACCGCCCATTTTTCTGGTCGTACTCACCGCAACTTTTTTTTTCCTGTGTCTCCGCCCTCCATGATTTTTTTTTTTTCGGGATATACCCTCAGCCCCTATTTTTTATTCCCTGGGAATATATGTTGTTGAATTGCACAATGGTTGCTTTTGTTTTGAGTGGCGTTTTGTTTGTTTGTTTGTTTTGTCATTGTTTAATTTTAGGGATAAACGAACGGGTCTTAAGATGTTGTAATATCGTTATCGTTTTGGTATAGGACGATATATATATATGAAAAGTTTTGATTTCGGCATTTTAGTCAGCGTTATAATAGTATATAGTTTCGATGGGTGAAATAGGTAAAATCGCTCCAGAAGTTGGAAGAATTTTTGTAAATGATGGATTACTTACTCATTCGCCCCCTTACATAAAACCCTTTACCTAAATTAGGTAAAGGGTTTTGCAGTCTTGCAGTTCAAGAAAGAGTTAAACAAAGTGATAAAAGATGTTTGTCAATGTGACAAAGTAACCATCAAAGCTACATTGGATGCAATTTTTGATGACGGAATAATCAACTGGGGAAGAATCTTGATGGTCTACCTATTTGTCAGAAAATGCGATTCACAACGATGTCGCGAACAAGGAAAGGATAAACCTACCGTTGAAAAAGTTGCACGATATGTTGAGGAATACGTTGAAGACCGTTGCACACAGTGGATCGAACAACGAGGAGGTTGGGTAAGTACAAGAAATGACAAACCTCTATTTTATATAGAGCTGAATAATCGAACCTTAATTTATATATTTCTTGTTTGGTTTTAGCAGGATGACTTTTCTGAAACCGTTTCGAACAATTCACACAAAAACAGCGTAACCCTGATCAATTTGATGGTGATCGTTACAGTTATTGCGATTCTTTTTTTTCTTTTTTTTTTATAAATGGGTACGTTTTGCCGTAAGACCAAATGTCCAGTAAAAATATAACATCAATGACTTACCTCGCATGAGATGTAGACAAATGTAGAAAAGGAACAGCGCCCCAAGTAAGCAAGGAAAACCACCAGTTCCAACGACAAGGACGCACTCAAACGCAAAAACAATCAGGAGAAATATACACTAAATAACATACCAGCTGGAAACGATGCGGCATAGAAAAGACCTTTAAAGGGGAATAGTGCGTTTGGTTTAGAGAAAACATCCATATTTTTGAAACCAATGTTTGTGGACTTTGAATGATAGATTATTCAAAATAAGGAAGGGCAGTAGCCTTCTTCTCAAGAAATAAGCTCCTCACAGCTAGAAATTCAGTTATTTGTTACTCAACACTAATTTGTTCACCCAAACTTTTCAACATTCAAATGATGCATTTTCTCTTACTCATCACATGCTTAATGTTTTAAGGAGATGAAGCTTTGGCAGATGTTTATTGATAACACTGAATGGTTAACAATGATTACCGCTATTTTCTTCTGTATGTCATGTTGGTGTATTCTAAACGCCCTATTTCCCTTTTAAATTGAAACGTTTCCAAAGATTTACAGAGTTGACTACGGACCCCTTCCGTTATCAGACAATTTCGCTGTTTAATTTTTTTTTCTTGTATCTTTTATATGTTTGTTCCTTCGAAGGAACTCGTTAGTGATATCTTTTTCACTCTTTTAAACCACGCGTTTATTTTTTCCTGTCCAGTAGGGCTTTATCGAATGCTTTGTTTCTTCATTTCAGTGCATAGTTTTCTCTTCAGAGGATGCACAGCTTCTACTATATCTAAGTCTGTTTCGTCAACAGCTGCGTATTTTCCTGTCGTATAGGGTCTTATCGACTTATCGGTCTTATCTGCTCTCCATACCGACAATTTGTTTTCCCTTTAGAGGATTCACTCGTTGATGATATCTTTGTCACACCTCAAAACACGCGTTTATTTTTCCTGTTCAGTGGGGATTTATCGAAATGTTTGGTTCTTTATATCAGAGCTTAGTTTTCTCTTTGTTGCAGGCACAGCTTCTACTATATCTATTAAACGAAGTTTTTAGTTTGGCGATGATTATTCTCTTGTGAGAATAAATATGATGTTGTCATATTCTTATCGGTATGTGAAGTCAGTCTGTGGGAAGTACTAGATATATTTACCTATTTTTGAGAAAGAATAATTCTTGTCAGAAAAGTTATCATAAGTTAATTTTTTTCAATATTCTCCCAGTCATTTTTTGCGCCACTCCAAACCACGTCGGGCGCCACAAGTTGCGCACCACTATCTGAGGAAGCCTGTATATGTAAACACGATGGGTGAAATATCTAACTATAACTGAAAACTTCGTTTATTTCCCAAGCAATCGATGAAAGTGTAGATATCACCGATATTACTCAGCTGTCAGTTTTTGTTCGCCTTTGGACAAGGAAGATGCACGTTTTTGTGAAGAGTTGTTAGGAATAGTACCCATGATGTGATCCAATTTGGGCGAGGATGTTTTCAAGGAAATTGTCAAGCTGTTCAAGGATAATGAGATTCCACTTTCGAATATTACTTCCCTTATTACAGATGGCGCCCCAGCAATGGTAGGGAAGAAAAAGGGCGTTGCCGCTCTCCTGAAAAAGGAGTTTCCGAACATTGTCAAGTTCCACTACATCATTCATAATTCAGTCCTCTAGTTGAAGTTGAAAGCTGAATTTAACTCCCCAATTGAAACACTGATAAAACTTGTAAACTTCTTGCGGTAGTAATTCTCCAAAGCAACATCGAGAGCTGCGTCAATTTCTTGGAGACAATAATGCCGAATTTTCCGACATACCGCTCCACACAGCAGTCAGCTGGTTGAGAAAGGGGAACGTATGTGGAATTTGAGGGAGCACACATACGTGCGTATCTTGAAACTTTTGGTGAACACCCAAAGGCACAAGAGTACTTGCATTTCGTAAATGAGGTCAAGTCAACAACTATCCTTGCGTTCCCTGACGACACATTCTCTCACCTGGATGAACTTAATTTGGCTTTACAAGGCAAGGACAAGACATTGGCCGATTGCAGGAAATTCGTCACGGCCTTCGAGTCAAAACTTAAACTTTACATTACCGACCTATTATCCAACAAGTTGCATTTCTTCCCAACCCTGAAAGGACGCTCAGCAAATGTGGACTCTTCACCGTTCATAAAATTCGTGGAAAACCTAGCTGAGGAGTTCCATACACGTTTTGCCTCATTCCAGGAAATTGGCAATCTTCTGCTCATGGTACGGAATCCGTTTATCGTCGGGGTCGATGATTCGTGGGTAACACAAGCAAAAAACATTTCACCAGATGTTTCACTTCCCAACCTCCAAACTCAGCTAATCGATCTGCAAAGAGATCATGTGATGAAGATGAAAGTTTTGCACTGTCGCAAAGCATCTTTGGATTTCCGGATAAGCGTTCCTCAAACTTGCAGTGAACAGAAATCATTGTCCTTGAAAGTGGTGGGGATATTCGGATCCACCTATATCTGCGAAAGTTCTTTTAGCAACATGAACTTCATCAAGAACAAGTTTCGAACACGACTGTCTCTCAACCACTTGCAGGACATAATGACAATATCCACAGCTACATTTGTTTCGGATTTTTTCAAGGTTTGCCAGATCATCTAAATGTCATTTCAGCCACTAGGTAAATGGAGAATGTTTCCTTGTTGGTTTCTTAATCTGATGCATGGTTCCCACATTCGATAAGATGATTTACCAAAACTTGTTTAAGTTTGGGAAAAAATTTTGGCAGGGAAAAATTAACAAACTTTGCACCATTTTGCATCTAAGCCCCTTCTGAAATGCAAAATTTTTAAAAATATTTTGTAATTTTTTTTTTATACCCCACCTCCATGCCGGCGATCAGTGGCGCATTATTTCAGTAACATTTTGTAATGTGGGGCTCCAGAAAATTTAATTGGGGAAAGATGGTTTAGTGTATACCTAAAGTGATGGTGTGTGTTGGAGAAAGTAAAAACATAACCATTTTATGCAATAACCAAAATTATGTCGAAAGTTTCAAAAACTTACCCTAACGGCGTAAATATCAGAAAATTTGACCCCCTATTTTAAAAATAAAGGTCCTTATTTCGTTGTAAAACATCCAATCATTAGTTCAGACTTTGAATGGGACTTACAGTGGTGAACCTCAGTAGTTTTCCCTGGTTATTTACTTGGTCCAATCAAGGAACTTTGATTATAAAGATGAGCATGAATTTCTGTATTTGTAATTTCTTCAGATTCACACCATCACGTTAACGCCAGGACGACAGTTAAGTTGGGAAGTGATCAATTGAAACCGGGTGGAACCCTCTGACAACCGCTTAATATGAGCTGATACGACAAGGTAAAAATATTCATAAAAGCGCCTAAAGTATCTGAATCGTGGGACTAACTGATTATTTAAAGATTAATCAACGCTGGACCGTGTATAAGCTATAGGATAATGCTCTATTGGGGGTTAATGCAAGCAATGCACGAGGGCATATCCTGTGTGCATCCAGCGATAGCATTAACCCCGAGAGTGCATTATACCACAATTAATATACAAGTACAAAGTTGATTGACCTTGTTCATACATATCAACGAGATTTTGATAAAAAGGACGAAAAAAGAAGGAATAAGGTTCTTAAATAACCGCGTTTTCATTGAAAAGGAACCCCGAGAAACGGTAAACAAATTTACAATACGTCAACAATATTCGTGCGGGAAACAAAAAGTAACACTTAGACAAAAAGAATAACAATAACAATTGACAGAGTAAAAATGCTTGCTTTAGTTAGTTTGCTCTTAAGTAGTGCATGTACTAATGTGTGCATGCTTCATATGTGGTTCACTCTACGTGTATTCAGTCTGCAGTGTGTCCGTAACTGCGCACTAAAGAGAGTTGTACACCTACAGGACCTGATTACTGATTTTGGATAAAGACAGTGACAGATTTGTTGAATATACATTTCGAGAAAATCTTGGACATGTTTGATGTCTTACTCTCAGTCCTAACAGCAGCAGTAAGTGTAAGACTTGTTTTGTGCAGACCCTAATTTTCCTGAGTGTGAGTGTGAGAGTTCTCAGTCAGGCTATGCAAAATTTCTGAACTAGGCCTAATTTAGTTCAACAAAGAAGAAGGATTGCACATGGCCAAAACGTTACTGTCAAAACATTGCTGTAAGATCACTATATGGCTGGTTTGGGGTAACTCATGTCAAGGCCTTCCCTGTTTAATTTTTTTTACCATATATTGCCTAGGCCTATCAATATAGGCCTAAATTATTTGTGCTGTAGAGTTCTTTGACCTGAAGAATATTCTTCTTTGTATCTCTGGTGACTGAGCTCTCTGCAGTCGTTCATAGTTTTTTTTTTTTTTTTCGTTGTTGTTGATGTTGTTTAAACACGACATCTTCATCATAGATAGTAAAAAATGAATGGATGGTGCTACTGATACTTAGTAAATGCTGACAGTTGTAGAATGACCTAGGTGTAGGACTACCCTCCTCAAACCCATGTTCATTGCATGACTGGATTACCCAGTTTTACAAATATGCATAAATGGCCGCCCATAGCTTCTTCCACTAGAGTTTACAACAACCTTTGACAGGTTTGCTATGGTTACGTACCAACGATTCCTAGTACGTGCTGTCAACCATACTATTTCTGGGATTGATTGTACAGTGCTCTCACATTGCCCGTGCACCCCATCTGCTGTACGTTTACCCACGTACACACATGCCTGTTTTTCTATATAGTGCAGGATACACTTTATGGTAGTCACAGTAACAGTAACACTGACTTAGTATGAACTCAGAAACACCAAGTCGTTAGAAAGTTCAACGCATTTCTAAGCATATCGATATCCTGACGTTACACAGATTTTGCGACGTCAAATAATCTCTTCTCTCTGGAAAAAGGAACTGTCAAATAAAATTTTAATGATCGTATCTTGATCGGTAAGTGTAGCTGAAAGTGTAAGTTAGTGCTAGTGTAACCCATAAGCAGAGTAGCCTAACGTTATGGCTAACTTACACCTCAGTGGTAACTCCCCAATGGTAACTTCTAACTTACTAGTATTTAGGTTATCCCTAGGCCTATGTAGGCCAGCAAGAGCCAGGCCCATAGGCTTACCAGTCGAAACAGCCCCTGGGTAACAAAACGTCTGCACGACAAGTTGTCCCAGGGTCTGATACTTCTTAAGGTTAACAGTAACGCTAGGGCTTAGCGTGGGCTTATGGCCTAGACTGTCTTGTACTTGGAAACAAGTTGATGGTATGATTGATAATGTGATATTGCAGTATTTGTATGAAATTTTTCTGGAGCATGCCCATCAGTATGGTTTACACTTGCAGGCCTTTCCCCCTGACGTAATTTAGCTGTTCACCGGTCCCCTTGAAATATAGTAACTGACATCAAAATGCCATTGCTTGACCATAAGAGAGAGACTAAACAGATGAAAACATGCCACAGAAGGGCAAAAGGCTCTCAGAAAACATCATTGTAAGATGTTGTTGTCCATAGGCCTACTGTAGGTCAGTTTGTCCAGAAAAAGAATAAAATGTCTGCAGTGTACTTAAACTTAAAGGAAATTTTTTTTCTGCCAAAAATGCCACAGAGAAAAAAAATGGGATTCAGAGACACGCCACAGAAAAAAGAAATGGCATTCAGAAAACATACCATTACAAAAAAAGAAATCAACACACATGAATGAAATATGCATATATACTGTATGTATATAGAGGATGAAAAAAAAAGAACAAGAACACATGACCATGACCAGTGGTGTTGTTGAGTTATTAAATTTTTGTAACCAATATGGCAAGAACTTTTGTTCCAATTGCCAAATGATATCATGATATAATAGAGATAAGTTGGAACCAAAGTGCTCACACCTTAATAAATTGGCCTACGTGGCTATATACCGTAATGTATAAAACTATAGTATAGGATTGTCTTCTGCACATTGTGCAGTCTAAGTGTCTTTGTGACATCATGACACTGCATTTTCATGTTAATCAAAATAATTGAGTTGTTTAATACAATTAAAGTCTCAATTCTTGATTTACTAGAAGTATGAGATCCATAGCTGTCTTAAGAACATTTTTTTTTTAAGTGTACGGTAGAGACTTACAGTAATACCATTTCCTGATATCATAATATCTCAACAACACTAGTGAACACAGCAATAAAAATCAATGAAATAAAAAATGCTCTTCATATACCGTTACCACTAAGGAAGCCTACTGTACAAAGCGATGAACACAACAGATGTAACATGAAATGCAGCCAGTAATACTAGCCGAACGGTCAAACACAGGAAAATACACCTTCACTTGGACTGTATTTTTTTTTCCTGCGACTAATCCAACCTATGCAGTGCTCTATTTTCGTGTTTCTCCAGTTCTCCAGGACACCTATAGTCATATACAGGCAACCAAAAGGTACAAAGTTGGTTGTTTGAAGGACAAATATTTTTTTTTTTTTGCTACAGGTACTGTAAGAATTATTAAAAGTCAGCTCTTTTTATTTGATTCAAAACTACAGTATCCTGCTTTCTGATTAAACTCTTCAACGTAAATGATTACATTCCTCTATCAATAGCATTTTCTTTTGTCTCTCAAACATTGCATATCATTTATTCCTGCAAGATAATTACGCATACTGTATATCAAAATCTAGATAGCAATTTTTTTCACGGTGAAGTATGTGCAGTAGAAATAAGTAGCTGGAATAAATGAATCTAGAATAAAAACAGTTATTGGAGTTTATTATCTTTGCAGTAACTTTCTATACAACTACATGAAAATGTTTCAGACAAATAAAGTCCCTTGAGGACAACTTAAGCTAATGAAATGGTTTCCAAAGGACAGCCATAAAATTTTATGTAAGTTGTAGCCTGTAATGTCATAACTTAAATCACCTCATATTGTAAGTCACAGGTTATGGGTTTCAAATCTAGAGTTATGGAGCTATATGGTATTTTTGCTACACCACTTGTAAATGAATTCACCCTCAGTGTCTGTTGATTTTGAGTACTCTACCTGTGCTTTGTTATAGATAGTACACCAATCTCCAAACATGAGTGGTTACTACCCACCACCACAGCCTTATTCAAGGCAGGAAGAGAAAGCCGAATTACAATACCTCACACAGCGTATGCAGAATTATATTGGTAAAGTGAAGAAGCTCAGGGAAGACTCAAACCAGGTAACGGTCGTTTTCACCAAGTACTGTATTACTAAAATGCAATGAACTTAAAGGGTGTATGGCGTGAATCTGACAGGTGGAACTGTTACCTGTGAAACTCTAGATAGGCCGGTTTGACCTTAACCTGTATGAAGTACTGTACTCTATCTTAGGTTTACATGGCAAGTTTAAAAATGGGGTGGGAGAAAAATGGTGTGTTATACAGTATATATTGATGTTTAGTTTGTTGCTGATGATCATGAAGAGCCAATAATTAAATAAAAAATACCAATTGGACTTTTACATAAAACCTGTGCCATTTACCCTTAGTTAAAAAGCAATATGGTACCTGACTTTTATTTGCTACATGTTTATGTTCACCTGCAGAATGTGTTAACTTATGAACCACTAAAAGTAATGCTTGTTATCAGTGCTATTATCAGTAGGATTAATGTAGTGCAATAAAATGAGTTTCAAACATTTTTTTTTCTGAAGTTTTGAATACTCTTTGTACAGCAGTCTTCAATATTCTGCAGATTTAAGTGCTCAGTAAGTTCATTTATTATTACTCTATTCCGTAAATTTTATAAGAAGTAAAATGAGACATTTTTCATTTGACCCCTTTTCAGGCAGTATTTTCTAGATATCAGTCTTTCTGAATGGTTCAGGGGCTGATAAACCTCTGATACTGTAAGTGGTTAAGCATTGTCTGTATCCTTTCTTCATGTTTCCACACATTCTCTGTTTTGATCAGATGTTGAAGTTGGAACCTTTATACAGTATTTTGGTTGAATTTATGGTCTGTTGAATTCTAACAGGTTTACTCCTCTGCACAGTTGAATTCTCTACTTCCATTATTTACGGGTGGACTTAAAATATGCTCCATTGAATTTTAAGTGTAGGCTGGACCAGCTTCTCGGTCAAATTCTGCTCTCTTCACTTTATAGGTCGACTCATCAGCTCTGTTGAATTCTATTCGGTTGCTTGAGGATGAGGTGAGCAACGTGAAATCCATGTACGACAAGGAGTTAACAAACACTCGACAGCAGCTTCAGGATGAATCAACAGCCAAAGCTCTTGCTGAAACGTTAGCATTCAGAAACAACCAGGCGACAAAAGATGCCCAAGATAGGTGAGGATTTTCCTGCCAACACTGTGGTATCAAAACAGAATGTGCTGCTATTTCTACAATTTCCAAAGTGCACCAAAAGTGGCTACAATTCTCACAGTTGTGATGGCTGTAACAGCAACCATACCTTGGTCTTTTTGTCAGAAAGTAAACAAAAACTTGCAAAATTTTCAAAAGAAATGCAAATTGCATTCAAAGTTTTGTTGTTGTTATTCACATAAAAATACTGCTTTAAGCATGTTAAGCTGTGAGAATACATGCGCCACTAGTTGAGGTGCTAGAGTAGAATGGACAAAGATCATTCTGTCTTTGCTCAGACAAACTACATTAATTTCGTCAAAGAGTTTTCAACCTTTTTCATTCATATTTAACAGTTAATGGTGGAACTTTGTGAAATAGAAGTGTGTGTTTTGAACTGATGGAAAAATCTCTGCAGAATGTAATCATATTTCTCAGTGCTAGTGCCTGCTGATCAAATGTTCGGCTATGAACTGTGCGATACTTGGATCCTTTGTTTTTCGACAGTAAAACATATGTTACCACATTTGTCCTACCACTGTCTGTTGTTGGGGAGAGCCACTTGTAATTTCTGTTCATCTTTATGTAGAGACTTATTTTTGCTCTAAATGGTCTAAATTTCTGCAGAACTTTCATGCTGTAGACAGCCATCCTCTCAAAATATCCACAGAAACAGGAATTCCCCTCAGCAAACAGCATCATAATGTATACTGATGACCATACAGTACATAATATAAAACAGGAAGCACATGATTACCATTTTTTCAAGGCTTGTGTCATATTTTTATAAATTATGAAGCAATGTTTATGACAGGAATGTAAATGTAATATACTATAAAAATAACTTTTCTGTAGTACAGTAACTTTTAATCGTCTATACTATTGAATGGAAGTAAGTTGAAGAATATCGCTTCCCGCTAGTACAAGCTTTGTCAAAACGTGCCATGTTTTTGCAGGGTATGCAAAAAGAAGGAAACCCTGCTGTTAGTGAACATTGAAGGATTAAGTGACTTTTTTACTGATGTTTATTAGTCTGAAGAGTGAGTTGTAACACAAGACGCTAGCACTGACTATGAAACAAATCGGTTGTTTCACCGCATATCTTTGAAAACAATGATCCTCGCATGTCCGTCCTGTTGGCTTCTGTGATAATAGCTAATGAGATGTGATCAGCTCGTTGTAAGGTTTAAAGCAAGGCTCCTGATGGTGGCATTTTGTCAAGAAGAATTGTCAATTTGTGGCCAAGTCTCTTGAAAGGCTGAAGTTCAGTCGTATTCTTTGTAACCTCAGGCTCAGATTCATTGTCCTTTTCAATGTTCTGTTTTTTAGACTTTCGCTAGAGGTCCAACGAAACAGAGCGTTACAATCGGAGATCGACGATGCCCACAGACTGTCAGCTCAGAAGGACATGGAGTGCCAACAGCTTCGAGCAAAGTGCGCAGATCTCTCAAAGAAAGTGAGAGATCAGGAGGACGACATCGGAAAACTTGCGAGGCAGAACGAAGATACTCAGAGAAAGTGAGTCATTTCATAGAGAAACACATTTTTACTTGCTGTAGGACGAATCATTCTTTAGAGCCTAGACCATAGGAAGTATATGACAGCTGTCCCTAATTTAGTGCATGCACTCATTCTTTGCACACCATCATTGTACTTACATAAGTTTGAGCTAAGAAGACCTTGCACTGCAATACTTTGATCTTCATGACGTGAAACAGAAAAATATCGTATCTGTGGGCACAGAAGGTTAGATTCATCAAAGTAAGGGAAGACTGTGGTCTTCTCTTCAAGAAATAAATTTGTTACAGGAAGAAATTCATTTATTTGTCGCTCAAAAGTAATTTGTTCACCCAAACCTTTAAAAATTTAAATGATGCATTTTCTTGTAACTCAACTTGTGCACAAGTGTTTTGAGGAGATAAAGGTTTTTTAGATCTGTTTATTCATCAGAGTGATTGGTTCATTGATGATTAAAGCTATTTAATTTCCTTGCATGCCATGTTGTTGCCTATTGTAAATGCCATATTTCCCAGTTCAAATTTTCAAAACATTTATTTTCCAAATTTCATCATGTGACATTGTTATCATCGTAGTTTAACATTTGTGTCATACATACATGGTCATGTGTGCGTTTTTGTTTTAGATTGAAGGACGCGAAGTTAATTCATGAAATCAACTGCTTACAGTACCTGAAATGATTTTAAGTTCTCTCTCTCTTCTACCTCTTCCTTGCTCTCTCTTTTGACTCAGCCTATGTTTGTTTTGTATGAAATTGTATCAGGTTTTCAATCATAATGTGATCACAAAATTTAAACATTTGTGAGGTTTAAATCATGCAAAGCACAATGCTTCAAATTATGTGCCCTTCATTTTCGTAAGAGTCACCATAGAGTAATGTAAGGAACAAATTTAAATCTCCAATGCTGCCTTTGGGCACAGTCAAGGGTGAAAACTGTGTCAGCTACTTGTCAATAAATGATTATAGTGTATCATCATGGTGATTTGCTTTTGTAGAAATAAAAATACCTTCCCTTCTTAGTTACACACTTTTGCTTATATATAGATCGTCATAACTGCTGATAACCCATGCCACGATATGAAATACGGCCCAAGACAACATGCATTTGGCCATGTAGTTGTTTGCAACCTGAGTGGGATAGATTAATCGTGAGGTGATAAAAGTGACTTAAGGCGGTATGGTAGGTAACAGTGTATACCACAGTTAGACAATTGAAAGGTGAGGTTTCAAAAACAGGATTTTTAGCACCTTTTTCCAGCATGTGAAGTGTCATTTCAAATGCATGATGCAAATGTTTAGATTACAGATAAGATTGAATTTTGTACATACCTGCAGTAAGGGACAGAATCCTAGGCCAGACTGACGTAACTCCCACTAAATAGACCTGCCTACTTATCTGACCAATAAAAATCAGTCATTTCCCAAACAAGTCCCAACCATCCTTTCATTCCCTCCATAGAACTTCCTCTCCGTGAACTTTTTTCCTTTTTTGTAAAGATTCACTTAAGCTATTGTTATAAGCTCTAGTGATCATAAAAGGTCAGATTTGTCCCTGTCTATATACTGTGAATGTAATGCAACAGTCATGCTGATGGCTGTGATTATATATGCTAAATGGTTTGGTAATACAAAAATACGTTTTGTAGAAAGTGCTTAAAATTGGCAAAGTATTTCCAGGAAAATATTCTTAAGTGTTTTCTTTTTATCTTTCATTCTGCAGACTAGACCGAGAGATAGTTGCTAGGCAGGAAGCAGAAGATAAACACAAGGCCTTGGAACGGAAGCAAGAATTTGAAAATCAGTTACAACAGGAGGTAAAAAAAAGAGGCTTTAGGGTATAAAGTTATGCAACTTCAACACATGATGCACACATGTGTTTCAGCGGTTTGCTGTATGTCGCAAATGAACCACTTTTGTGAAGTACAGCAATGCATACTTTGTACATGAATTTCATTTACATAGATCAAAGAGACATGATGTTGTTGTGTTCAGTTGCATGAAGACCATTGGCCTCGAGAAGAAAAGTCTAGGAATGTGTAAAATTTGTCACACCGTAACTTGGCTCCCAGCAGCCAGTCAGGATTAACACAGTTTAACAAAGAGCTGTATCTACAGTCATACTTTGCAAGAGATGGGTCCATTTTATTTGATTTTGATTCAGAAGTAACGCAGAATCCTGAAGCAATTTTAAAGGGGACATGTATGTGTCTTGTTATCACATTGACAGCTTTGAGGTTTTCATTGTTTTCATATTTGAAAGAATCTTTAGAGCAGGTTTCCTTGAATTGCAGTTCTCTTGCCCGACTGGTGGCGAGCAACTTAGTTTCCAGCGGGTCACAAAATGTTCCCTGGGAGAATATTGAAGAAGCTGTTCTGAGAAAAATAAAAAAGCATGTAGAAAGTTCACTGAAAGCTAAGACAATTTACTTAAAAAAATGGACAGTTTGTGGAAACATTTGGCTTTCGAGAGTCAACAGCCTCAGCACCATTTTACATTGAAGTCACGTCTGCAATATAAACTGTAGATCTCAAGGGGTGTAATTGGATGTTGATCCCCTTTAAACCCCTCCCCAGGACAGCAGCCTATTATGTCAGCTTCATTTTACTATTTGCCAGTATTTGGTACTTCATCAAATTTAACTGGGGAAGCTTGCTTTATACATTTGTCGTCGACAGATTCCTTGATGAATTTAAAGGAAATTTCTCGTGAAGCTCCAGAAGAAAATTCATTTATTCAGTCATTCCTTCATCCATTCTGTTTTTTTGCCACAAATTCAAATACAAATACAAAACAGAGAGACAGCATATAATGAAGACAGGATACAAGAACAAACAAAAGGTGTAACGAGCTAGTTACCTATGAATTGAGAAAAAAAAAACTGAGAATCACAACAGATAGTAGATTTAAATTAGGTAGAAAAGCTTAAGAAGGCTAATAAAAGAGAAGAAAAAGAAAGACACATATACATCACGACATTATTGAACGTCGACATGTAAATGAAGAGGAAACTAGTGTTTCCAAGCTAGGTAACTTTGATTTTTAAAGATGAAAGTGCAGAAATTGTCCTAATGTTGGTCGAAAATACGTCTATGGAATATTTACTCATCAAGTTAATGTATCTGTTACAAAATTCTTTCTGTGCAGCAAGCTTTGTTGTTGCTTGTTGGGGACAATAACCGAAGGTCATATTGCTGTTGTACCTCTTTAGTAATAATGATATTGTGTCCCCATCTCTTCCCCTTTTCAAGGAGTCCAAGGAACAGCAGGTTCGTCTCAGCGACGATGCTAACAGGATACTGCAGCTGGAGGCCAAAGTCAGGGAACTGGCCCGCCCAGACCACGATCTCCACGAAGCTTTGGAAAACATGAGAAGGGCCGCAGAGAAGGATTTACAAAAGTTCAAAGAAGAAGCTGAAGCTACTTATCACAAAAATGTAAACACAATTTGTCACGGGCATTGCACGTATTAGATGCCACTACAAAATTTCTTTGCTTTAGGCCCACAGAAGTCATCCCTGAACTTACACATCTTTCACAAGCACAAATGTGTGGTACAGTAGATCAAGTTTATTTCTGGTTGATCACATAATGCAAGGAGGTAAAATTACAAGACGCTATCATGATAAATCAGTCAAAATAAAGAAAATCAGTTGGTAGTAATTTAGCAGAATTCCACATAATGTAGAAATTGTGACAGCAAGGGAATCTGATATCCACAGAAGCTTCATTAGTCTTCATTCAACAATCTTGTATGAGTTATGAGGTGTAAGATTTGGTGCAAGAGTTTCTAAAATTGTGCTCAGTGCTCTAAAGTTGCCTTCACTGTTTTCCAATGTAAGTTCAAGTATCAGTTGGGTTCTGTGACCGCAGATTTCCGTCACTTTGAAGAACTAAGGAACTAATGTGTAACCTTAAGATTCCAAATTATTTCTTGAAGTATCTTGCTCAATGGCAAGTTGTTAAATGGCTTAGCTGCCTCTTCATAACACCAGAAAGACAGGTAGCAGTAAGAAAGACTTTACCAGAAATACAGGTAGTTGTGAGAAAGACTTAAACAGGAGGATAGGTAATTGTTAGAAAGACTTAAACCAGGAGAATAGGTAGTTGTAAGGAAGATTTAGGTACTGTAGTTGTGAGATAGACATACCAGAATGACAGGTAGCAGTGAGAAAGAATTTACCAGAATGACAGGTAGTTGTGAGGAAGATTTTACCAGGAGGATAGATTGTTGTAAAAGAGTCTTTACGTAACTTTCTCAGTGGTCCTCTTTCAAACAGGCCGGAAGCATGACCTTTGGAAGCTTTTTAAGCATATGATGACCTAACAAGTTTTACAAAAAAAAAATGTGCTACATTGACAAAACACACTGTTCAGATATAACTTTTTCTTCCTTAAGGTTGACTTACATTTACATGGTGTAACAAATAATACTGATTCATGTTCAAATGTTGGCTTCATCTTTTAGTTCATTCCATTATTAGTGTGTAGCTCTACTTCATAGTTGTAATTATTACATTATGTTGTTGTGACCAGTGGTTTTAACAGTCGGCCATTTCATTGTTTTGTAGTCAGCTCCGATTATTAGAGCAAATTATTCAGAGCCGATTAACATTAATATCTTTCATGACTAATACTAGCTGACTTCACTAAGTCCCTTTCTACTCACAGTCTGCTGCATGGAATATCAGCGGGTGTTCTTTCATATATCTTTTTCTGCATTATTGTTTCGTCGATAGCTGCAAGAACTGAAACACCAAATGGATAAAGACAGTGAAAACATTCAACATTTGGTGAATGAGAACAAAAAGCTAGAAAAAGAAATCAACAGATTGAATGGTGAACTTTCAGATACTCAGTGTAAGGTAAGTCAAGTAGTTTTAACTTTCCAGCAAACGGTATGTAAACTTTTGAGGCAGTCGTATTGATGATTCTGTATTTGGAATACCACGGTATATTGTATATTGTTATAGTCTTGGTATTGATGAATTATTGCTAATAAGGTGCATTATGCAATTTTAATTGTTGGAACGATTTTTTCTTTCTTTGTAGCTGGTTCTCAGGCAAACCTTAAAACTATAGCTGGTCTTTTGACCCATTTTTACACTTGTATTGTACCATTGTTTACAGTTCGTCATGGTTTTACTGTAGTCCTCAGTAAAGGAGCCAGCTATACTGTAAGACTTCAAGTCCTTCATTACTTAGATCATTGGTTCAGAGTTCGTGATTTCTGGTGGTTACACGGATGGGTTTTATATGTGCATGTTTTGTGAACAGATAACAGCTTTGCTCGATCCATGCAACAAAATACCAGATAGGATAAACAGACAAAGTCAGCTTTAGTCAAGTATGTAGCTTAAGTAGGGTATTGAGATTCCACAGCAATGCTGATCGTCCTCTCTCTTGGTGCCGTCAACTTGTCCCTCTCCTCTCACCAGATTGAGGCCACCTGTACCATCCTTTGCTTTCATACTCCTGGTGAAATGTGAATTTCACTTGCGCAGAAGTTTGGTGATAGTCACATTGTCCGATATGCCTGAAAATTCTTGTAGACAAACAGATTCTGTGATAATGTCATCACTCAGAGAAGTGACTCAGTGAGGGCCTGAACCAAATTCCAAATTTTATTAGAATATCTGAAATACTAATAACCTCTGGCTATGAATATGCATTGTGCACATGCACTATGAAAGTTTGTCCATGGTATATCTTCCTAGAATATTAGGAGTCATTATAGAGTGTATGGATGAGCTGCAGTTTGGAACGACTGAGTTAATTTCAGGAAAGACAACATTGTTTTGCATGTCCAAGTCATCTACTGGGCAACCAGCTGAAATTATGTTAGTGTTCAACACCGTTTCTCTTTTCTACAGGAGTGATTGTAATAATCAGTGAACAAAGAACCACAGAACTGGTGTTTGGGTCACAAAGCTGAACATTTTATGGTCAAAAGTCATCAGTTGGAGATTACGCCACTGCTGTCTAGTTGTAATGTAATATTGTAACTGTGTGATCACCATGGCAACAGTGACTTTTTAACTTTACATTTATATTGTTCATTGAAGCTGAACCATGCAGAGAAACAAAATGAACACGCGATGAACGCTCTGAGAGACGAAAAGGAGAAAGCTGCATCTCATATACGAGCCTTGGAGGATAACCAAAGAAAGCTGCAAGACAGCTTACTGGAGAAGATGCACGAAATCTCTCAAGCAACCAACGCCAAACAGCCGATCAGATCGGAACTGGAGAGCTTGAAAAATATGCTGGATGAGGAAGAAAAAAGGTAAGTTCCTTTCATGAGAAAACTGAATGGGTAATACATTGCAGTCTTTGCAGTGGTTGCTTTGTGTGGGGTTGTAACTTAAGTTTAGGGGAATCGTAATATTTCCTCGCCATCCTCATTTTACAATAATTGTGTCAGTTTTTTTGTCCCAAATTTGTTCAAGACAAACATTCCATCACCCAAGAATCAGATCTCCATATCTCTAAGTATTGCAAATCAAAAGATGTTTGATATTTGTCATGGAGACAGGACCTAGTGAGTTAATACAGTCCAGTCCTATGGTGGCAGTATGCGGATGTCACCGACCCAACTGCAGTTTGGATTGAGGAGGAGGAGTGGGGGGGGGGGCCAACTCAGGTGGCAGTTGTAGAATCCTAACATCGGGGCACCTAGTTGTGTGATGAACTGTTAGGACCGCGAGATGAGTGGAAGGTTGCAATGGCGACAGCAACTCTGGTCAGTGCAATCTCTGCCTACCTTGAGTTGTTTTCATTCACTGATACTCATAGCCTCACATCTGTGAAACTCTGAAATGAGAGTTAAATCCTCTCATGCATTTATTATGTCACTTGTTCTCATATGTTTCTCTTTCTCCTCCAAGTAATTTTGCTCTGCATCTTACAGTATTGTTGACTTCCATTCAGTTGAACTAATAATCTCTTTGCTGATATCATGGGAAGTTTTACGATGTTTTTTTTTTCTTGTTAAACAAGGTTCAACCACATTCCCAGTCCCGTATCTCTACCGTCGTACCCTCCTGCTCCAATGGAGAGCAGACCACAAACCGAAGACGGAAGTAGAGTTTATAAAGACAGAGATGTCATACAGCCTCCCATCAGTGAGTTACTACCAACGTAGTTTTAGTATTAGAGAGGTTATAAGCAGATTTTTTGCAATTTTTCTCTTTCATTCAACTACTTTACAACTGACTTGCATAAGAGTTGTGTATATAATATGATCACCTTTAGTTACAAAATGTGATATTACTAGTGCTCAGGTATGTCGTCATCATCCCATGTGGCACCGATCACGCCTAAGTGGCCCTCTCCCTTTGATGACCGGCATAGAGCCTAAAATCGCTGGCTTTTTGACTGGCATTAAAATTATCTACTTGAGGGAACAGTACTGGTAAAAATTACAATGCACAATGATCAACATGCCATTGATGCAGATTTGATTTTGAGCAACTTTTCTGAGTTGGCCAGAGTGTAGCGTGTCTGCAGGATTTAATTTATTAATGAGTGATTATGTCATCAATCAACAGAACACAACGGTGCATCCACTCAGCATTAACTCAAATAAAAGGGGGAGGGGGAAGAATGAAGAGAAATTAATGGCAGCCAAATGGGATTGGATTCCAGTTAGAAAAATTTGTTAGCATTCAAGGATTGCCTTGCTTCAACCCTGCTTGTACTTGATATACTCCAGTGGACAAATGTTGAAGCAGATGCACTTGAAGGGGGACCCTTTGTAGCTAGGTAATTGCATTTATTTTGTTCATATAGGAACAAGACCTTCATCTGTTCCTGCAACCATGGGTCAAGGGAGAGATTACTTTGACTCCATCTTCCAAGATATGAACCGCTCTGGCACCATCAAAACCAGGGTGCATCCAAAGTCAAGCCCTACCCAACGGACCCCTCCAATGTCACATGACTTCACAACAGCTACATCAAGGTAAGCTTAGTTTGTGGTACTGGATATAATTTAAGTTCATAATATGCTCATGTCTGGTGTGAAATGTAGTTAACTAATTAAACCTCTTAGAATTTTAATTCTTTTGAAATTGTGAATAACTATTTTTCAAACTTGCTCTAAGTGTCCATTTTGGATCTTCGTATAGGTATTGTGGTCTCCTACTTATAAAGACAGATGCCCATCTTCCCAGACAGTTCCAGTTCCCCCAAATAATCTACTCCAAGCCCCACCCACAATTGTGTTCAGCCTGAGAGCAGTCACCAATTAAAAATTTTGGTTTTCTCCAAGTAAAAGTCTTACAGGGGGTAATGAGTGTCTGTCTTACATCTTGTTTGAAATGTAGTCACTTAACTGTGCCAAACCTTTTTTTTTTTCCTTTTTTTTTTAAATTTTAGTCAGTAATTAACCTTCTGTAGTTCATACAAGTATCTGTGTCACTAGGAAAGATCTGAGAGCTGGGGTCGCTTTTTTGTAAGTTTGACAGCATGCTGTTGTCTTAGCATTTTTAAAGTTCATTTCATAAACTTAAATTCTGGTTATTCCTAAATTGTAAATTAAATGTAGTGAAGTTAATATAAGTATCTGTTGTCATTCCTAATTATCAGCATCTGTAGAACAAATGTAGAGAAAAAAAAAATCTCAGAAGAGAGAAATAATTTATTTCAAAGTTGAAGGTAGTGGTCCCTTTGGACAACTCTCACAGTAAGAACTAAATTTAAAAATGGCATGAAAATAAATATCAATGAACAATAACCGATAAGGTAGAAGCACTTGAAGCAAGTAAAAGCAGTTCTGATGCAGTCGCCTTTATGTCTTAGTCCACTTCTATATTTGAAAGAAAGAAAAGATGGAATTATTTTGAGAGATGTGTTAACAAGTTTTGAATGCAAGTGCACAGAAAAAGGAGAGAGAGATCTTGGTGTGTGATGTTATTTTAGATCTTTGTTCCAAAGTGTTTTATGGTATCGATAAAAAGGTGTAACAAGGCACAAAACAAAATCATAAAATTGGCTTAGTCAAGAATGGAACAAAAGAAATGAAAGAAACATATTGTCAAAAGTTTTTCTTGGTTCCTTACCATATATTAGCAGCAACAATGGATAAATGTCGGTGGTTAAATGAATTGTAACGTTCCTGCAGAATACTCTGAACTTCAAACAAACTTTGGCTTCTTCATGGATCATCTTACATAGACAACTGCCTCTGTTAACCCCCCCCCCCGGTGAACTATGACCTTCATGGGAATCTACAGGGTCATCTGTTTACGTCACCAATGGTCACCTCCGCAAAAGACGACCTCAGCTAGTGCAAAAACATACCTCATGACCAAACCAGCGTAACGTTAGAATTCAAATTGTGTTTCTGGTTTTGTCCCAAAACACAAGAGAACGGTAAATTGCACTGGCAGTGTTTTGGAACATATTCCCTTGCAACTGTGTTACAAGCATTTGATTTTTTTGCACAGCAAGGATTATATGACAGTATCAGTAATCAACTGTCTTTTAGCATTTATACATCTCTAGGCAGGAAATTCAAATGTGGTGATTTTATAGTGCCTCTGTTTCCTTTGTGTTTCAATATGCTTTCATTTACAAATTTGTGTTACTCTCTTTAATAATTCCATTTTCTTTTCAGCACAACCGGTGATCTTAAGATACTTGAAGTTAATGAAGATGGGAAATTTGTACGTCTTTTCAACTCTTCTCCCGGTCGTGACATCGACGTCGGTGGTTTCATGATCCAGCAGAACGTAGGCGGTCACCCTGTTGCTGTTTACCGGTTCGAGCCAAGGACCAGATTTAGAGCCGGTGCCGTCGTGACCGTAAGTTCCTTCATCGGCTGGTATCATCTCTATATTGTTTGGCAACGATAGACTTCAGTGTGTGCATTCATATTACACATTCCTGCAGAATTTGGTGAATGTATCTACCGGACTGAAGGATGAAAACAGTTGCTCACTTTGGGTTTAAAATTGACGGTTGATGTGCATGCCATTAAATTCCATTACCTATAGGTTGGCTCCAAAGACCCATAACGATAGGGCTGATATTTCCAATTTGTTAACTGAGTAATGGGTAACACCGGTTCACACATCGATCATCCATTCTGTTGGGTGACCCCTCCATCCATCCTATCTGTTACATAGCTAATCATACCACCGCCATCTTGTGTTTTTGTGTACATTGCTTGTACAAAGACTCTCTGTGCGTATTCAGTGATGCATGGTCTAAGAGAGCTGACGTTTGCAACCCAAATGTAACGGCAACTTTTGCATCATGGGCTTTGTTGTCTGTCGTGTTTTTCGCATGGCAACATCATTTTTTGTCATAGCTTAATTCGACATTTTATTGTGTCCCTGATGGACAGAGGTGGTAATGTATAGGGACAATAAGTCCTGTAATGTGGTATTACTGTGAGAGAATGTCTTTGGTAGGCTGTACATGAATTGATACAAGAAACTCGGTGTTTCTCGTTGCACATCGAACGATGACGTTATGTCATAGAACAGTGAAACATTTATATGTGCCCCTTCTTAAACAGCAGTAATAAATACATTAAGGTCATACATACCCCTGCAACGTGATTCAATTTGAAGGGTAAACTGCCGGTTACTTTTAGTATTTGAATTTTCTCTTTCTTAGTAGCACAATGGTATAATTTCGTAGAATAGTGCAATGTTTCCTTTTGTTTCTGATTACAGAGAGCAGTAATAAATACATGAAGACTCTAGGTCATGTGTTCTGCGTGAAGTGAATGCAACATTTAGTTGTCTCCCTGATTAGAGAGCAGTAGTCATACTCATTATACTGTACTACCCTCACTATTTTATGCTACATAATGCTACACTGCATACGCAATGATCTCACGCTGTAGTCATGAAGGTTAAAGAGGGATGTAATGTCATATGAATGGTACTGCCTGCTGGCAATGACATCAAAACATGCATGCAGTCAAGCTCAAGCGTAGGTTTCTACAGCACACGCGTACCGGTAACCATGGATACTATTCTATGGTCACCCTAAGAAAAACCTAAGAGACACACTTCAAAGTGTACACTTGCCCATCAAAATCAAAGAACTGCATGATCATGTGACATTGGTTAAGCCCCTCTATTGGTCCTCTACATTTTGGTCCATTGTTAAGGAATAGTTGTCACCACAATCGTTTTTCAGCAAGTGAATTATCACCACGAATAACAGAACACACGTCACAAACGTTACACAGCCAATCGTTCACATCAGCTCGGAAATTGCACTCAGGGAATACGTGGAAAACAAAAATGCTAACGCGTTGGCTACGCTAACTTTCTGTTGCAGGATGTATGAACAGCTATGTGATTTGACTTACACAGGAAAATATGTATTGTATAGTTTGATAGAGGGAGACTTCTGTTAGACTATATAAATAAATGAAATTCTGCAATGTAGCTACTCTAGTACCTATTCAGTGAGCATGTTAAAGTGTATGCACCGCAAAGACTCTAAAATTGTTACATCTGTCAGAGGGCAATGTGACTGCACTTTACTGAAATTTTATATTTCCCAATATGTGTATTGCTGGGTCTCTGTCTAGTTATAAGCTGAACAGAGTGAAAGTCCTTCATGTATTTGCTTATTGGGACAAAGGTTACTTCTGTTTCATGTTTATGGCTTGTAAAGAAAGTGCATGGAACAATGCTGTTTTTGTGTTTACATCAGGTCGAGTTTCAATTTGGGTTTCAGCTAGTTTCTTTTGTAAATTACATGTCGTATAGATGCCATTTGTGTACACGCTACATTCTTCTGTGAAAACAATTACTGTATTCTTTTCCAGGTTTGGAGTGCCTCTAGTCTGGCTAAACATCAACCCCCCACAGACTTCCTCTGGAAGGAACAGCATAAGTGGGGCACAGGTCCAGAATGTACAACAATTCTCTGCAAGCCCAATGGTCATGTAAGTTTGACTGATCCCAACTTGACTCTTTTTGACGTGCGGTATTAGACTAGAATTAATTGCACACTGACATGACCTTTGAATAAGGCTTCTTATCATCCCAGTATGTAAAATGTGAAGCAGGGCTGAAACTAATGGATGTGAACTGGTTATAATTTCAAGTTTTTTTTTATTCTGACATATTTGATGCGACCTCTGACGTAACATGTTTGTATCGTCTGATGTGCTACTTTGCATGTTGTATTCTATAAACATAGCGTAAAGGTGACTGGTCTTCTCATTAGTATTGTGGCATCAGTCTCTCTGCAAACTTCACTAGTTTATGGTTCCTTTTTACAAGTACTAAGAAAACAACTGCAGAATGCGTTTGTAGAAACCGCTTTGCTGTCATTAAAATATGATTCTCTTTACATGAGAACATCCATAGCCTTCATTTACTGTTCCTGTACCTCAAGAAACTCTATTTGTTATGAATCACCGTTACAATCGACCCATTTATCACCTTTAAGATCAAGCACAGCTTGCTTGTTGGAGGGATGTGGCACTCAGTGACTTTTCCCTTCATTAGCCATTCCTACCATCTCATATCCCATTGTGCTGATTTGTTCGCCCTAAAGTACAGGAAGCTTATCATTGATCATTGAGCACCACTAAAATTTATTTTGGAGACAGCAATGCAAGTTGAATTATGCACATGACACTCA
Organism: Stichopus chloronotus; assembly: GCA_021234535.1. NCBI lineage: Eukaryota > Metazoa > Echinodermata > Holothuroidea > Aspidochirotida > Stichopodidae > Stichopus > Stichopus chloronotus. The sequence goes on from CM037847.1 coordinate 17,496,312, forward strand.
GCGAAACCACAATGTGTTCTGCAGAATGTCTTTGAGAATGAGACTTGAAAGTCATTTGAAGACAAACCATGAACAAATTCAAGGAGTCGTCGTCAAGGAAAATAGTTTTAATAAGGACGTGTCAATTGTTGAACAGATCGGCATTTGTGTGTATTTTCTGTCTACACTCCCTCCAATACTTTAGCAGTTACAGTCGAATAAAGTGAGTGTCTTGTAAACATGATAGCCTTTGCCATTCTCTATCCCAGCATCAATAGCAAAAGAGCAAAAGTTAAAATTAAAGGCAAGAACTCATGTAGTCTTGAAATTGCTGAGTGGAGGGAATTGGGGTCCCTCACAACAGCCAATGTTGAGGCATACTCCATGAATTGACTCATTTGTATTCGATTGGTTCAAGGCATAATATATTTGTAACAGTGCCAAGCAATATTCCTTTTGAAATATTGATGGCAGGGGGACTGGAACAATTCTCGGCATGGGCTTTAATATCGTGAGTGCAAAAATTTTCACAATACATTACAGTCCCCTTTTCAATAAAACCCAGTCACTCTTGCATCTTTGTTATGTGAGTGTCAAAGGATGTTTTTATATAAGTATTTTAAGTATTACACTCTCTCTTTATTTCAGGCAATTGCCTGGACCACAGCTGCACACAGGTTTTCCAAAACAGCTAAAAGTTATGAGGAGAACGACGATAGCAAGCAAGTGGAGAAGGAGGAAGAATCGGACGAGGGCGCCACAAATCTCCATCCTGAATTTGAAGTTGAGATCGATGGGAAGCCAGTCACTGTTTTAAAGAGGTGAAGCTAATATCCCTTATATGGACCTTTTCTTTCTTGTTTCTTTGTGAAGGTCCGATGTTTCTCAACGACAGATCTGTTGAGAAAGATTTTGTAAATTTTGTGGAATACAAAATACTGAAGAACAAAATTGTTGTTTTCATTGGAACAAGGGGGGTCAAAATTCTTAATTTTGACCCACTTCCATGGACTTGATATGGTTGTTTAAACAGTCCAGCTCATTTGGATTTTCCAACTGTGGTAAGACAGAAAAACTGAAACACATTGAAAGAAATCTACAGCAAAGTTATTCCTTCTCAAAGGTAAGTGTTGCGCAGAATTTGAGAGTTTCCTTGGAGAATGTTTGTCAGTGGTGCCTCCAAGATGATGGAGTGCTTGGGACAATCTCCCACACCTTTGAATCATATTTTGACCCAAGAAATAAGTAAAAAAACTTGAGAATGTATTCAAGCTACAATCTTGGACAAAATACCTTGGGACACCCCGTGCCCCAGTTCAATGTTGGCCATAGGATTGCTGTTCAAAGGGTACTTTCACTTCTATAGGGCAACATTAGAAAGGGGCGCAGGGTTTCATGTTATCCTCTCACCTAAAATTCCTTATTGTATTTGCAACGTACGACAAAGTGTCCCAACAATTTTGTCCAAGATTGTCTGAGAATTTCGAAGGGTTAGAAGCATGCGCGGGGCACAGGAAAAATCGTCAAGATGAAATAAGTTAAACGGCAAAATGGGGGGTGATATTCCTTGCAACAAGAAACATCAGCAGTGCATGTTCGGCATGTTTGGGGCCTATATTGAAGTTGGTTTACTGTAATAATATTATTGTGTGAATGTTGTCAATGTTATTACCGAGTAAAGGGAGGAATAAGTCAGTCAAATCCTTGTCTGCTGAATAAAATGCAGTCATCGGGGAGGTAACATCATAACTCCAAATTATGCATCTTGTCGACCAGGAAACTACTTTAAAACATTTTGTATGATACAAATGACGTACTTTCGGCTCAAACTCTGATATTGAGACAGGTACCGAAGAAAAAAAAACAAACAAAAACAAAAAACACCCCCCCCCACAAAAAACTAACATGTTAGTGGTCCGTTGAAGAAGATAGATGTATGTGTGTTTTTTATTCAGATTGTTCACAGTGATGACATGGTGTCTGGTGTATTAAAGTAACTACTCTTTATTACTATTATGACTGACTTGCAGGTTAATCTCTGGTAAAAAAGTGTACTATCATTATACAAAATAAACCTCTACAATGCAAATTTAATAAATGTGACGTTTGCTCATATTCACATAACAGTGACATTGTAGCACTCATTCTATTGTACCATACATGGTGCACTGTAATATATCAGTCATTTTAAGCAGTTTCAATGGACTTCAGAGTACATATTTGTTGTTAGAGCTATATCATTATATTCATATGCATATATATATTTGAATTATGTTATATGAATGAATGAAAAATGAGAAGTTGACAGAGATTTGAGTTATAAATGGATAATTGAGCAGTGAAAAACACTACGGTCATGCCGTGAATCGAACCCCGGCCTCCCCATCCAAGCTGACTTAGACCTAACAACAGCGTCCAACAGTATAGGTTAATGAAACCCACGTTCTACCAAATGTTTTGACAGTAACATTTAAGCAATCCGTGGGAAAATTGCGTAGATTACAAGACTGAAGATTACATATGTCACTAGCTTCATGCAATGTAAAAATTGCAGTCACAAATCTTGGTTTAGCGGCCAAAAATGTAAAAAACCAGCCTTTACTAATGTTCTACCATTATTTTAATGTTAAGCTGAATCTACAGTTCTGACCTTAAGGCATTTTGGTAGAGCGTGGAGCTACTTCAGAACATATTATAGGTGGGATTCCTACCAGCATTCTACAATTGCAGTAACACTTCTGTCGCAATGCAATGCAACAGCTGCCCATCAATGTTATTTCTAAACGCAACTATTTCCGTCCGCATACAATACCATGAAACAATCTATTCATTCATGATCACTCCTTTCCAACAAAACATATAGAAATAAACCCCCAAAATTAAAATTAAACTTGTTATGTTCATAGTCGAAATTCAGAGTACTTTCATTTGAAAATCCCCAGACCCATAGGCCCCGATAACCAATTTTTATGATGCACCTTGTCCAAAAATGTTCAATTTTCTTTCAAAATTTCGCTCCAAAATTGCTCCCAAAAAACTCAGACAACCTTGGACAAAATACCTTGGGACACCCCGTGCCCCCGTTCAATGTTGGCTATAGGATTGCTGTTCAAAGGGTACTTTCACTTCTATAGGGCAACATTGGAAAGTTCCTTATTATATTTGCAATGTCTGACAAAGTGTCCCGACAATTTTGTCCAAGATTGTAGATGTGTTTGTAGGGGATTTGGCAAGGTGTAAGTAAACAGAAAAAGAGGAGGTAGGAATGCCATCTCTCTGATGATCTGAGAGGTGTTATCAACCAGACATTGTCCTGATTTGCTCCGTGCCAACCATTTGTGTCATTCCGCTTGGATAACTTATGTCCTTATAGATGCATGTCAATATGTGCCCCCCCCCAATCATGAGACCCTGGCAGCACCACGGACATTTGTAAGTAATCCTGTATCAATCTGGCTCCCCTGTCAGAGATGTAATTTGCATAGACTTTTGTGAGTCCTGGACATGAATATTCATGCCTGATCATGGACACTATCTTCCTCCTCAGAGACAAGCAAGAGCCTCCATCTTTGTCACCTCCCAAGCATCCCTATGGACAATACAGCCAGCATGAAACACATCCCGGGGCAGGGGAACCAAGATTCAAGACACTCGGAAATGACGGGAGCAGCCTCGTCAGACAGAGCCGTTCACAAGTCACACGTCCCGATGCTACTCCTGGTAAGGCCATGCTGCCCTGCCACCCCCCTCCCTCCTTCAACTTGATAGGCCAAGGAATAATTAGCATTCACATCCTGACACCACCACTAGTTTTAATGGCATGCTGCCCTCACATTGACAAACCAAAGAACAACATAACATTAAGGGTGGAATATGAGTTGTACTGCTAATCTCCTGGTCATCTACCTTTGTTCTTTGTCAGTTTTTCAGGGTAAGAGAAAGTATATTAAAAGATCACCTGTCATAAAACCTAACAGAGAACTATTCAATCATCTTCCAGATATTTCAATGTCAAAATTATCTTGCCATTTTTTTTGGCCCTACAAAATTCAGACTATCCAAGGAAAGCATAGCAGTGAATCAATATTACTTGAAATCAAACAGACCAGGTAGGAATGGATGTGAATATTCATCTGTGACAAAGCAATTAGGTGGCTATGACATATTGTAGATTTTGTCCCGCACAGTCAAAGTTTTCACTCATTTCCTAGTTGTAACATTTTTGGTAGCAGTTTTCAACGTACTAAATCTAAATTCTGTTTTGTAATAAACTCTCTGCACGGTTCTGCTATTCAATTACACCCTCACAGTAGTTTCTTCAGTTTTACATAGCAGACTGATACTGCACCAGATAGGCTGCATCTTGCTGTTGGTTGATAATGACGTGAATCTAGTTTTATGCGTCGCTGTCATTGACAGCCATCCAGTTTACTGTCATGTGTATCATTGTCTGCGTAGCCATGTATTACTATCACGACAGTAATGTGTTGCTGTCTTTATAGTCATGTATATTACTGTCATGACAGTCATGTATATTACTGTCATTATAATCATGTATTGATAATCATGTATTATTGTAGTCATGTATATTACTGTCATGATAGTCATGTATATTACTGTCATGATAGTCATGTATATTACTGTCATGATAGTCATGTATATTACTATCATAGTGATGTATTACTGTCATGATAGTCATGTATATAACTGTCATGATAGTCATGTATATAACTGTCATGATATCATGTATATTACTCTCATGATTGTCATGTATATTATTGTCATGACAGTCATGTATATTACTGTTATGATAGTCATGTCCTACTGTCATGATAGTCATGTATATTACTGTCATGATAGTTATGTATATTAGTGACATGATAGTCATGTAAATCACTGTCATGATAGTCATGCATTATAGCTGTTATAGTCATCATTTAGGTTTACATCCATCTTTAAAGAGCCTCACTAAGTTTTTCGGGCAATGTTAAGGCAATGTTCAATGGAATTGAAGCCTGTTTTATAATAACTTTCCCAGCAGGTGTTGGTATGTAAGACCTACAAACCTAAACACCTGCAAATGCTTAGAGAGTTGTCTCTTCTAGGATCTAAGGTCTCTATACTTATGAGTTTTTTTTAACATCTGATAATTGGCTCAAAAAAGGCTGAATAATTATAGCCAAAGAAAAGAAGTATTGAGTGCTACTGAGTCAAATTGGTTACGTCGACGTACATGAAATTTAATAGCTTACAGTCTGTACGCACATTCAGAGCAGAATCCAAGCAACAGTTTGTGGACATTGGTATTACGAATGCAGTCAGAGACGATGCATGAGTAATTCACGTCCATTGTATGGGCTAGTTTTATAGCAGTTAACTCTCACAATTTGAATTGTGGTCATTTTCTTCATAGGTGAGCTCTACGCTGGTCACTATGGAGTAAGTGCTACTCGTACAGGAAGTGCACCACTGAGGCTATCATCAAGACCAACTTCAGCATCACAGGTCAGTGTTTGCTACTCTTTGTGAGTCACCTGCTCTATCAGTATTCAAAACAAACTGGTTGTTATAGTGCAAGTGGTAGTTGTTGTTCCCAAGTCCATGTAGTTATGATGTATGTATAAGAGTCACTACATGCCAGTTAATTTTAGTGCCTAACCCTCCCTAGAGGTTCCCACGCATAACTTGTTTTATTGAACTTGTTTAATTTTTCCTGGTGACAACAACAATCTGACCCCAGGTTGATATAATGATTTTACATTGGCCCATCACTGATGAAATATTTTTGGCCAAGCTCTGGTTAGATGGTTTCTCGTAAATGCCATCATTGGCGGAGCAAAGCAGTTTAAGTAAGTACAATTGAAACATTGGAAATAAAACCAATGAATAATAATTACTCGCTGCACCAACTGGGGGCATGCTTTTGCAGGCCAGGGATCAACAGAAAGGTCATGAATATTCAATATCCTCCTCAAATAGTTAGTGGCAAAGTGAGTGTCACTGAGAATTGCCACATTCTTTTAGAAAGCTATGTAGAATGTACTGACAGAGTCTCAGGGTAATAGAAACAACAAAAGGTGCATCGTTACCTCGAGTATGCACTCTCCGGAAGGTAGACACATCTTTACTTGTCATTTTGTGATAGCATTATGATTTACGTACAAAGGGCATACTATTTATACTCCTTTGTGAGCAGCTCAATTTCTGTGAACTTCCAGCTCATCAAAAGCCTTTCTCAATTGTTAAAGTAGGTTTTCAGTGAACCTAACTGCTGTACAGCTGTATTTGCCCCTTCCCTGACCACTCAATAGGTTCAGTTTTTTTTTGGTTTTTTTTGTGGTCAGTTGTTTGACTCATCAGTAGTCAATGTTAAAGTCTGATGATGCATGTAAAAGTTTGCCTCAAGTCAACATTTGCACTTCTTCTGGTATTGATCACTTTCTTTACAAAATGTTTGCTCATTCTTAAAAGATTTCCTTCTTGCCCCCAAAGTATGCTGAAAATCCACATGTGATTCATATGTCATACCTTCTCCTCTGTTACTTGGTGTTTGATGTGTTTCTAATAGAAGATTCTAATTGTCAAGTCCCACCTTGAACAAGTCTAGCATCTAGTGAAAAGTTTACATGATTAGAAACTTTTTGAAATGCTTACATCAACTGAAACCATGCTAAAATTTTGCAAACCAGCACAGATGATGTATAAAGTATGAAATGTGAATTTTTCATCGGATTGTGATGTCTCCTGCTGTCTCCTTTCAGGGATCTATCAGATTGAGTGGAAGACCGAGTCCATTCCTGCCCCCTCAAAACCAGAACGATGCTAACGTGAACCTGATTGCAAGCCAGCAGCACGTCGACTTCAAACCCCCGATGCCTAAGCCAGCATATGCGATTTCAAGTTGGTAGATGAAGTATCGCCATCTTCTTCCAAAGTGTACTATCTTTCCCTAAAGTGCACTTCAGGTGAATAGTGTCGACCCATCTTCTATTTAGAGCAGTATCATGACAATCCAAGTGTGCAATTGCAAAATGCACATCCTGCAGTTGTTCCAAAAGTCCCGAGTCTTCCTATTTGTTGCGGACAGATTGTTATATCTCATTTGGAAGTGATTTGAACCAGATGAAAGAGCTTCTGTTTACAAAACATAGCACAGAGAAAAGAATGTACCACACAGTGCATTCTGACAGGATGTACGTCCTTCTAAAAGATTAACATAATCCTGTTGTAGTAACACAACATGTATATGTTATGTTGTCCTGCTCCTAGTCCCTAAACCCTCTTCAAAGTTTGAGACAAGAGCCAAAATTTGTGGAAAGAAAAGGAGTTCATAATTGTGGCACTGTGATTTTGCAGTACCCTTCCTCTGAACAAGAACAACAATCATGCGTTTTTTTATTATTATTATATTCATCTTTCTCAAGTTTGTGTTCCACCATCTAAAAAATCATGAGTTACAGTAAAATGGTGATGACAAATTTCTTTGTATTAAATACTGTATTTCCAAACCAGAAAAGTCTGAATTAGGTCTGAAAAGGTCTGACTAAGGAACTATGCTTTTCTAAGTAAATTGAAGGATTGACGAGACGGTAAGGGCATTACAATGCTTTTTGTTTTAGACTTCTTGAAAGTCTGATGAACCTACTGTACAGCATATCATCTGAATTCCATATTTATTCTATAATGGCTACAAATAATTAAAGTCAAACAATTACTAAACTCTCGCTTTTGGAGTGGATAGTGCAGTCATGAAACTGATTGTAACCTTAATTACTCACCAGTTATCTTTCAGTGAACAAGTAGAGGAATATCAAATATTGACCCGGGGTTATTACACTATTTTCGATAAGGCCCCACAGATTAGGGGAAAAGTCAAATATCTGCAACTAAAACTGAAGCTTAGAGCAATGCATCTGGACTTTTTTTTGTTTCAAAAGACTGCACTGAGTTTAAAATCATTGATAAATCGTGTAATCAATGATGTTTTCTCGTTAGGTCCTACATGAGAAATTGGTACTTCTGTGATAACAGCCAAATTTAATTGTGTTTAGCTAATCCTGAAGACTTGTTGATACCAAATAAAGCCATTGTGTCCTTGAGCTCTCACTTTTTTGCACACAACAGGCAATAGAGATGCTGCTTTGTTTGTGTGTTTATTGCAATCGTTGTTTGTGACATACTCAACTGAGGTACACCACATTGGCAGCCATCATGAACAAGTTTCTTCGTTTGTCTAACTTTGACTTTATCTGAACTTTCTCTCACGTAAAAACTTAAAGCAGTGCAGTTTTGGATTCACTGATTGGTTTAAATAATACTCATGGCTGAATTATGACAAGTATAATTACACTTTTGTGTACTGCATAATTCTCATTCCAAAACGAAGTGCTCTCCTTTCAACATCCCAGTTTAATTGTACTCTTATAAGTTCCTTCAGCTGGAAGAATCATCTTGCACATTCTGTTTGGATGTTGAGATGTCCAGGAAATGCTGCCCTTTAGACGTTGTTGTTGTCAAACCAGGTTGTGAACCAAAGTACCTCTTATACATGAGGATTACCCACCTAGCTGGCACAGCATTATACCCCACAAAATTTGGTGATGCTGAATTGAAGCTGCTAAAACTCCTGTTTTCCATACCACACTATCAAAATATAAGTGTGATGTGTGTTGTTACGAACATCATTGCTGTAGGTCATATTTATCAACTCCTGATCCTTTCCAACTCAGGTAGTAAATATAACACATTTCATTCAATTTTACATCAAATGCATAGGTTCTTTGGAGTCATATTTCATGTAATAGCAAGGACTCTTAGTTTGTCATGCCCACAGCCAAAAATGTGTAAATTAGAAAAGTATGTTGTTTGACTAATTAGATGAAAACAGGATTCTTAGCAGCTTCAATCAATCATGTATTTCTTCATCAGCGAAAGGAAAGAATTTATTGTTACACATTCTGCAATTTCTAGTGGTTGTATTGAGTTGTGCATTGCATAATGGTTACAATTTCAGGCCATACCCTGAACTTTCAGTCTGGTTGCTTAATGTTAAAGCCATTTGCAGAGAAGGAAACTTCAATTACAACATGAGCGGAATTTGCCATTAGCTACTTTAAAAAAAAATTGCAGTAGAGTTTAACCATATGTAAATAAGTGGTCAACCCCAAAGTTCTGTGGACTCAGAGGCAGTGTTGTAATAACACAAATGTTATGACCCACCCAAGTATGCAAAACTATCCTGCATCTCATCGGATCACTGTGAATGCACAGGAAATGACCATGGAAAGAAAGAGGTAATCAACTGATCAGGTGTACCAGAGGAGGAAATCTTTGTTCCTGGATCTTCTACTGGCAGGTGGGGGAAGACTAGTAAATGGGAGTGCCCTCTAATGAAGATGGCAACTACTCCTGTGTAGTGAGATGGATAGAGCCCTTGTAAGATATATTAAGTAGAATTTGTTTTAGTCACTTAAAAGTAAAGACAAAATATGTCTAAAATGTATTTAAATTTCTTGAAACAACTGTTATTCATTACAATGGCAATCACAAGTGAATGCATGCACAGTCTTATATCACTTTATTTTTTACTGTATAGTTGCAACTTTTCCATACATTCCACATTAGCTTTTTTTGCCACTATTTGGCATATTATAGAGGCTGATGTTCATTTTTTGTTTTCTTTCCAAATTTTATCATCTTCGAAACCTTAACCTTTATCAACATCCAGATAGTCATTTATATTCTTCTTTTCACACATGAGCATTGCTTTGTAAATACCATCTGACTGAAGAAATTGTAAATTTAATTATATATAAATGCTATACTTTCGTGATGTGCTGATATATTCTTGTGTTGGTAGATAAATGCTGTTCTCTGTACTTGAATGAACATTCTGCAGAGAAATTTGCACAAATAAAACAAATAAAATGTGGAACTGAAAATCCTTGTTGGCACTATTTACTCTGTTTCTTGCTTACAATGCTAATGTGGACTCAAATTTTGACATACTTTTGGTATAGCATGCGAGCGACCTATATATTTATATGTATGCACTGCAGTGAGGTTATGTGTGTATGTTTACTTGTGTTTTTATTGACTGAAGACATGGAAACGAGGGCATTTGGAGTAATACACACCTGCCAACGGGGGAAACACCCGCAAACAATAACATTCACATCCACATGCAGTCGGTAGAAACGACATGAATGTATCAAGGGGCGGCCCAGTTGACATTCTTGTCGTGATCTCACATTAATGTGTGTCATCCACATATGTATATGATGTGCATTAAACATACCATTAAACACTGAATCACCAATGAAATGCCATTCATTTTAAAGGGTGCATATGCACTCAAGATGTGTATCCTGTAAGTATGGGCAGGTAAATGCAGGATAAACTAAACAGTGATTCGAATATTTGTTAATGACACTTTTATTTATATGTTCAACTATTCAAAGAAATGAAGTATACTCTGGAAAACTCATCTGGCCTCACTTAAGTAAGTCGTTTTTTCAATAAGACCTTTGTGGATGTGCGATTGCCTAAATGAAAAAGAAATTTTGTCACATGATAACAACAGAAGATTATGTGCGAACGTGTCTGCACAATTGTGCGACTCCAAATACATGCAGTTGTGATTGATGTAATAATATGTAACTTTCACACATACAGATTTAAGAGTAGACGATATGTCATATGCAGCCAGTCAAATCTTGGATACCATGTACTCGAACATCACAAAATCTATGTGTGCATGTAATTCTGTATATTCCGAGAGTACAAGAATATTGTTTAAAGTTTCACTCAGTCACGTGAGGTCAGCTGAAAGGTCAGAAAGATGTACACCGGCCACTGATTTATGCACCATTTTGACAAATGCAGGCCAGTGGCAAGAAGGTTTATGTAGGCTACACATTGATATCGCAGTGATGAACTGTCTCAGAACTGCATACCCAAACCGGTGCAATCATTAACTTTGGCTACCTCATTGGTTTCTGAGCTATTCAGAGACAGAAGTCAGTATTAAGTTAAGTATGAAGAGAAAATGAGTCCATGGGAAGCAACTTCAGTTTAGGCCTGCTATTTTTCGTTGTACGTGATGACTTAGAGAAGTAGCCAGTCATGCTGTAATCTAATTCAATGACGTCATTGTGCGCCTTCTTTAGTAACATTTCCTCCCACAGTCAACCAAATACCCGTAGTGGTCGCTTACCATGCTCTCGATATTTTCCCGATATTTTCGGCCTGACGTGCCTCCGCTATTCGATGTTATTCACTGAAAAAATGATGGACAATGACAAAAAGGAAAGAAACATACTGTGCAAAAATAACAACCAGTGCATAGGTAAACAGAGATTAGGCCGCAATGTTTTTATCATTTTTTTTTAATTTTATTTCATAGTATCTATTTCCCCGAACATATACGTGCGACTAGAGCTGGAAAATTTGTGACATGAATGAGACTTAAGCCAATCAGCTATCGTTATTGTATTTATGGTTAGTGTCAGGGGACTATGTGTGTGCACATATCAGACGGAGGGTATTTACATATTTTTGCAAAATGTTTAACCGAACGTTTTTATACATGTTGAGATCCCAGCAATTACACTGAAATTTAAATTTCTGACTTTTCAGTTCATAGAAAGTAAAGTTCAAAAGAAAGTAACTATTGTTATATTGCAGTGAAATAGCTAAACAAGAAAACATTTCCTTACATTTTGACGAGAACCAAGTTTCTAAAGTAGGAAATTGTTGAACTGACCTTGTGAAAACAAAAGATACCAAAGTTGATCCCAAAAACCGTGAACTTGGCAGTCACCCGACGTTAAGTTGACAATATACCGTGTAAGCCACAGGCGTCCATCACACTTGTGTGGTCGCTTAGCGTGGTAAAATAACTGCCCATCAAGGCCTGAATCATAAGTGGTTATTTCTTTGTAATGTTGTGGCACCTATACGCTTCCGTACTCCATAGCAACCGAATCATTCCGCACATATGAACTATCTCCATTTTACGAATATTCCGTGGGATGTTGTGTGTAAGTGTTGTTAGTACTTCACTTGAGGGAACTTAGTAGAACATTTCCTGCAGGGGATGTTTTGTGTCAACGATGTTAGTACCTCACTCCCAGTGACTCCGTAGAATATATCCTGGGATGTTTTGTGTCAGTGTTGTTGTTACCTCAATTCCAGGCACTTCCGACCTCTCTGTAATAAGTTCCTCCTTTGAAGGGATGAACATCATACCATTCAGGATGTCGCGTGGTGTGACATCATATCACTGGTGACGTCACAGGACGACTTGAGATGGGTAGGGATTACATCAGTCGCTGTCGCACGCACAAGAGATGGACCGTATTTTCACTCTTGTGCCGCGGGACAGCAACCCACGTAATCAACCTCTGAAACGGTTGGCACTGACGCACTGATGACGCAAGTCAGATGAAAAATGTCGAAAATTTGCACAAAAAAAAAGGTTTCCAAAAATTGCTGACGTCACGGACATGCCGCTGTAACTTCGTAATGTGTCTCATTCTGATGGACTGTTGTGTGAAGAAAATACACAAAGAATAGAAACACACACAGAAAATACACAAACATGACAAAACTAGACTTAAACATTCCAACTGGGACCGAGCTGGTACATAATATGGAATGATGCCTTTTTTCACACTGTTGAATAGCTCAGTTAACTGAGGACGGGACGAGTAGGCTTATTCTTGACGTCATTGCTACATACTTCGCCGCAGTCCCATTTTCCTCTCTTTCTTTTTCTTTTGTATCTTTCTTTCTTCTTCTTCCTGCTTTTTTCACTTTCCGATTTAAAATGAATATCAACAGGTTTTCCGTCACACAGTTGTATCCTTTCAGTGCAAAGTCTTTTTCCGGATAGAAGTGGTGCACGTGGCTTTGTTGTACCAAGTGATCATCTTATCTGGACGAAAAGGGCTCATACAGACACCCACGTAATCAATGAATTTACGCCGAAGGGGAACAGGAACACTTTCTTTAAGGGGCAAATTTGCTTTGGCCGAAAAGTGAAATGTGTAAATTCCAACTTTACGGTAATGATAAAGATGTGAACAGTGATCATGAAGTGTCACAGTAGCTAAAAAGATACTACAGAGGGTTGAGTTTTCATCGCCCTGGCATTAAGCAGCATAGTTGGCATTTTTTTATTTTATTCAGATCTGCCCATGCAATATTTACAATTTGCCCGAAAATAAGGCCTAGTACATTTCTCAAACGAGTGGGGCGGGGGTGGTAATTGCCCCCTATATACGTCTTTGGGATATGATGAATATTTTTGGACAATACTGCTTATCATGGTGATTTTTGCAGTGATTCCTTTTTTATATATTATCAAGGAGAGAGAAAAATCATTTTTATTAATTGCAAATAAATCTAAAGCATTTTGAAGAACGGGAAGGAATCGTACCTAAGCAAACAAAGTGGTTTCCATGATTTTTGTTAAGAAAACCATCAAAAAAAGTTAAAAGTTCCAACACCAAGAAAAAAATGAAAATAGTGGGAGAATATTCAAAAGGAAAATGTTTAAAAAAAATCAAATGTTCCCTCAACTCCCAAAAATTGAGTTTACCAAGGAACTGGAAATTTTGTGAAAAAGAAATGACTGGGAAAAGTGGACAAAGCATTTTGCATCTTAGCCCCTTCTGAAACACACAAGAGAAAAAACTTTGAGGAGTAAAACGCGACGAGGGCTTTCCTATGAACCTCCCCGGCTGTAGGGTTGCGGTGATCAGAGGAGCATCACATCAACATAATTTTGATATATTACACTTCATATTTGATTGAGAAAGCCTGGTGAAGACGTTAGAGCTATCGTCGCAATCTACCTGTTATGACGTCATGTGTCGAACAGATTTTGGCAGAAATCAGAGCATAACCCCACGGTCAAATAGACTGCAACGATGACGTCCGAAACCACGTGATCATCTCAGTTGATTTCTGAGTGCTAAAGTTCACTTTGGTTCCCACCTTTATGGTACATTTCAATAACATAACATTCAAGGCAAATACACACGACCTGATCATAAAAAGTATTAGCATTTCCCTCTGGCGTATTTTATGAGGCAGTTCATAAATGAACGAAAGTACTTTTTACTGCAGGCACTTTAAATTCCACATCAATGTTTTGTTCATAACTCAACATATTTCTCTTTGAAAGACTTCTTTACCTGGTCACGAACGATTTTCACGAACGAAATGCTGCGTATAACTTTAAGAAATTACTGCAATAAGCCTTTCTTTTTCTTTGAAATTAAATTTGCTTTCGATTTTGTCCAATGCTGATTCAGCGTAACTCTTTTTGGAAATTAATGTCACATCTCTTAAAATGTCGTAATGTTTAGGTACGATACTCAAGATTATAAAGGAAAGGAAATACAAAAGATATTCAAATAGCTGTGACTGCGTGACATCACACATTTCCCACAATGCAATATGAATCATCTTAAAATACATACTTGTTGGAAAAACTTCCAGGAGGAACATGCTATTGAGATATTGTTTTCATCAGGAAAGATGGAAAAGTTTCCATATTTATGAAATGCCATTGGGCAATCTCTTAAATGGTTTCCACAATTACACATGCCGTATGATCATCATTATATCATATACCGTATCACGTGATGACTCGCCAGGATTATTTTACAGTTATGCCGGTCAAACTGACATTACTCAAATTCAAACTGCTGTACGTACACGGTTAAACACTTAAAAAGTATTGACCGCGTTGTCGATTTACACCAAGCATGTGAAAGGTTGCCCCCCCCCCCCCCCCCCCCCAGAGCGCCACACTTTTGCAATCAAACGTGCATATGGTTAACCGACCAAAAACGAATTCGTGAACGGTAGCCTCATCTCAGATAAAGATTTACAACGATTGAAATCAAGTATACGCTGTACCTTTAACTTACACAAGTCAAAAGTTTGGCGGATTCGCGGCACGGCCTTTCATATACGCTGTCTTCAATGTGTAGTTTACGGTAGCACATGTGTCAATGTACACTGTATATATATATATACATATATAGTCGGTACACCGCTTACGCATATCGCGTGTAATGTGTATTGACATACACGACTGTTTAGTCTACAGGTCAAAAATACATGAAGAATGTGACGTGAGCAGAGGAACACGGGGCAGTTGAAACCTTTTATCCGAGCTGATTTATGGTTTTTCTGCTTGCACTCTTCTTAAAAGGCCTTTACTATCGCACAACATATTGAAGTCACACGTTGATTCCATACTAAAAAAGCAATTGTACGTCATTCGCCGTTTCTCAGAATGTACATGATATGGGACTATGCATATATGGTAAATTAACACTGGATTACAATTTGCCGTATCAAACATTTGTCTGTCACCAGTACACTGCTAATGGATAGACATGACTGTTGCATCACTCAACTTATGGTCAGTGTTAGATTTATTTTGACGTTTTTAACTATTCAGGAATAAAAAAGAGTGAAATAGCAAGAAAGAAAAAGAAAAAAAAAAGGGAAAACGTCATTGCAATCAGTACAGCTAATTATAACGTGAAAATGAGGGACTTCCAGAGAGATTTATTTTCTAACGCCGATGTGTAATAATTTAAATTGACCTGTACGTGACGTTAATGTGATAATTAATCCTTTTAAATGGCCACGACCTGTACGACTTACTCCTAAGTTGAAATGGAACATATATAGTAAAACTGAAATGATAGGCAGCTTGTATCCAAGTGTCGGAGGGGATAAAACACGTACCCCCATATGTTTATGTATCTTTGAAAAAAAAAAAAAACACAGAGCCTATAGTTTGCATGCATAAGTTACATGGCCGCACATGACTGATGTGTTAGCAGACACATATGTCAAGAAAAAAGAAAAGAAAACAAAAATAGAGACAATCACACAGATTTAAACCACGTCGACATACAAACAAACCCGAAAATAAGGGACTTGAGGGTCAACCACAGACACAACGTAGAAGTGTATTCGTACCCTGGTCACGGTTGTTCCTATACATATACTTCATAATACGAATACCCTATAGGCCGACATCTAGTATACACATATATCAATCCCAACACTCATATATTTATATAGCATATCAATATATGCCATATGAAGCCTATATGCTGCCAAACGAACCGATATGGAGACCTCGGGGTTTTAGGGATTCCCTCGCCATAAGTTATGCATACTGAAGCATTGCTGAAAATAAATTACGACCATTTACCTTACCTTGAAACAAAGGCGCCTTTGTGTGAGTTACAATTGCCAAATCATGGTGAGTATTGTATGCCTAACAATTATGTATAGCGGTGACACCAGCTGCCTGGCCGGGTTACATCATGACTTCGTCCATGGCACATCACAAATAAAATGTGAGTTCACTTCTCACCGGTTGCTTATATTTTCAGTTATATCACTTCTACGAAGGTTCGCCGCGGGATTCAGAACACCGTCTCATAAACTCTCAGTTATTAATTGATAGGCCCACCAGCCATTCAAAATACATGTTATCGCGGTTGCGATGTGCAGACACACGTACCAACCATGTTTGCTTTGCATGAGATACATATCGGGCGGAGTTCGTTCACGATTACTAACACGTTTTAATGATTCAATGGTTCGTGACACGCTATATTAGCTGCAGTGTTTGCGCATAAACAAAAAAACATTAGATCATCTCTTTTGTTTTTGCATCAATTCTGATGACCGGCGCACTAAAGACGAAGTTGGCCAAAGGTGATATAACTTGAAGAGTATGTGCAAAGGTCAGTCCATCGGCCGGAAGTACCGTATAGCAGAATTACAAATCCAGTGACAGTAACTATGAGATGTAGTACAGGGTGATATGTTTTAACATGCAAAAGATGCTTCGTATAATGTGCTTGAACATACCACTTGAAATTCTTCAGAAGGTAATCGGAGAGCGTTTTAAATCACGGGGGAGGGATACTGCAGTTCCTTCAGTCCAATATCTCTACTCCGCTATGATTCTGCCGTTTTGGTTGACTTTTGCAACACCCAGTGGCGGCGCTACGGGGAGGGGGGCATGAGGGGGCAGATTGTTTCCAGATTGTTTCCTTGCCCCCCAAGTTGCCCCCCAAGTTGCCCCCCAGTTCCCAAAGAAAAAAGTTGACAACCTTGGAGTACGGTCAACCGAAAAGATAAATAATATAAAAATAAATAATATACCTCTCTTGGGACTTAATTTTCCACCCACAGATATGCTAAAACCTCAGAGCTTCCGGGGGCTTCGCCCCCTGGACCCCACCATGGGCCCTAAGGCGGGGCCCTGGAACCCACCCGCACGGCCTCGGTTAGCGCTCGGTTTCGCGCTGCGCGAAAACCTTTGCCCCCCCCCCCAATATTTTCCTCTGCCCTCAGTTTGCCCTCCAAAGTCTGACATCCTGGCGCCGCCACTGGCAACACCCGGTTCTAAAATGAGGCAAACATCACAACAGGATGGTGATTTCTTCCTTATGCACAAATTGCAGCATGGCAAAATACAGCTACGTCAAGAGTTGCAACCGATTCTTTAAGCACGTGTTTGTGACGTCATTTAGGATTAAAGGGATCCGCCACTGAGGAAAATTGATATGTTACAAATGTTTTAGGATTATTTTTCTCTTCCTACTTGTAAAAACCATACCTCAATAGCGTGTTCCAATTGAAAATTATTGATTTCTAAATGAAATGTCTACAGTATGAATTGTTACATTGCATTATGATGGCAAATTTGTGGTGTAACACAGCCACAACTATACTTGAAATGTCCTATCTGTTTCTTTACAGTAATCTAGAGCTGTTTAAAGCCAAGCGATGTGATTGCTTAAGATATGAGACCTCAATTTCTACAACAATTCAACGCAAACTCTTCATTTCTCAATTGTGTCAAATTTTAATGTTGAGTGAGCATTTTTAATTCTAAGAACAACACAGACCTGTAACGTGGCATGTCAAATGCAAGAGTGAGAAATATACAGAGTTATAAAACTATAAGAATATCGGCAGGCGGTTAGAAATGTCTCCAGTGAAAAATTACTCTCTTTCATTAAAGAACAGCTTAATTTGTCAGAGAGTATTCCCTTAATTTACTCAAGGCTTCGGCAGTGTGTACCACGGGTTGCCAAACGTTTCCACATAAAGGTTTAGGTAGTACTCATACACGTAGTGTGCTATATCGTAATTCCTAGGTTCTGAAAGCTGTTCTGGACATGATGTTAGGCTATGCTAGTCCAAAGATTATCTTTAGGCCTATCTTTCAGGCGAATTTCACATTAAATGTTACCGAAGTGAGTCTCTCGTTTTCAGCTATGGACAATTATCCGGAAGTTAAGAAAGTTCATACCACGTAGCCAATCCAAGCTTCAGTCAGTCGCAAGTCGCAATCATAAAGATCACCCCCCACCCTACCCCCAGTAGATGTAGTGCATGTTTCTGCATGATGAGATGTTACAGGCCCTATCATGCACTAAAATACAAGTTACATTATTTCTCGCCACGGCTTTTTTCACCCAATGTAAGGGTATAGATCTAGCATTTACTACTGCCTATACCGCAAGCCGATTGACTTGCGAAAGAGAACTGTATATGAGGAACTTGTCTTCGAGACCTCACCCATTTGGTGTGATAAGCATCATTACTACACCCATGGTTGTACATTTCAAGAAAAGAATCGAAAAATAAATGGCCGCGTTTGTACACAATCTATGTGAAGGCCGTACACAGTATATCTGTACCTTTTGCGTGCATGCATCGGTGTGGACGTAACTACGCATATATATGCATGCCGCAGTGTAGGCTGCTGTGACTGGAGACTCATTCTCAAGTGGTAACCTTACAATTTCCACGCACGTGCCCTTGAACTTTGTTCCGAGTTTTTGCTGATATGAGCTCTACTCGTTTGTAATCAGCCAGACTTTAATAAATCACCTATTTCGGTTTTTGTTTCTCATTGGCATCATGTACCGCACGTAGGCAACTGCAGACACTGTGCGGTAACCTGGAGACTCTGCCATGCTTAAATATTACAGAGATTAGGCCTATACAGGTGCTCTCTGTGGTTTTTTCGCGTCGTGGGTTTGAATGATGGCTTTTGATGAAGTTTTTCAGACAATGCAAATTTATTTTTGTCACATCGGAAGCATTATGATGATGGTAGGCCTATAGAATGGATGTTGACTGTACTTGTGACTTCACAAATACTTCAATAACAGCTGATGAAATCGACTTTTGGAAGGGAAGAATACAAAAGACCAAGAGTAAAAGTAAAAAGATAATAATACTAAAAAAAAAAAAATAACAGGACGAACTGCGATTATACGAATCTTGGAAAGTCCTGGCTAATGTGAGTACACTTTGTGTCTGAACATAACTCACTGGATCATTCAAAACTTGATTTAATAATGCGATTAGACAGTTGGATGACGGATGGGTATGTGAGCAATTATAACATTGTAGCACACGTTTTTTAGGGGGAATAAGGACACACAGAAACCTAACCTTAACACGCAGTGCCTAAAATATGTTTCCAAGCTTCGATTTTTTTTCTTTGAAGTAACTTCCTTTCGGCTTGTTTTATTAGGTCAATATTAATTTATTACAATAAATTAAAACCTTCAAATCTCGACTGCAAATACTTTCGATGCACTTCAGTTTTTGACCATGCATTATATAGATCTGTTGATGTCAGATAAAGCAAACTTGAGAGTGATAAATTTCACGACAGGGAAGTAGAAATTTGAGTTATTTACACAAAGTTACAGTGTTCAAACCATAAATTATTTCTGACGTTTCCTGACTTTGTAACTCCACACGCGATGATCCAGAAATCGCCTTCGGGATCGCCAAATTCGATGGAAGCGTCCCGGTTGTGACCGGCAACAGCTTGGGAGCAGGCCTAGGGGCGCTGCTTTGGGGTCAAATGATTGGGGGCACACATTGCTATACGTCTATTATAGCACATAAACCATCTAAGCGGAACCCCCACCATCGGTTGGGGAGGAGCTTACAGGAAAACGTTTGACCGAAAACAACTTCTAGATCATCGAAAATGGCCCGTTTGAATTGTGAGAGCATTCATCATGATGTTTGACTTTATATCTATGTACATATCACCCCACATCATATAAATAGATGACCCTGAAATAAGTTTCAAATTCATTTTTTTTTTGTCACATTGATGATTCGGGTCACAACTTTTCCTCATGTAACCACCCCCCCCCCCCATCCATGGTGGCACCACAGTATGTGGGATATCCTTAAACAACAGGCTGTGGATCGGGGATTAAACTGAACTTATCTCATATATTTTTCTTTTTTTCAAATAGGCCTACCATGTCCTCACTTACAAGGCCAATACAGAATTCATTAGGCAATCCATAATTACGTGAACAGCTGTCTGGAGACAATACCATAGAGACTTGTAACGTCACAACAAAGAAAGAGTCACTAATCGGCCTCCTCTGGCAAAGAAGTGACATTTTCCTTTACATATCAATATTAGTTACCATATCCATGCTAGTTACGGTACCACTAATTGAAATGCTGGTTCTGTCACATCATGGACTCTAAGGGTACCGTGCTACTTACAAAAATGAGGTCGTAATTTGCACCAGTACAACATTCTGTTGTACATCTTTTCGCAGAACTGGTATGTACTGTGTCGTGTGTAAACTTCGGGCTTTATAACTCAACGGTAATGCTACATTCACCTTTTCTTTAAGGAGCATCAGTTAATCGACGACATCGAACAAACACATCTTGATGAATCGTTGATAAATTGATACCGGTTATATTGATTTATCACTAGATAGTGAAATACAAATGGCTTATCAAAATGAAACACTTGCTATTTATGGAAACGATTTGGGTCGAATTTTACTGTTTTATGAGCGAGGCAATCCAACTCGAATATTACGCCATGACGAACTGGTTCGATCGTCATAAAGGTGGTCTCTCTGACTTTTTTGTACCGTTTGGCTTGCCATGAAGATGCACATGACTCAGAATGGAAACTAGCACGGTATCGCTGTCTCTATCATCAAAATTTATGCCAGTGTGCTTCAGATTTGGCTACTTTCCCTTGCTTGCGGTGTACTCGAAAAGTCTGAGCATATGCAACCATCCATGGTAGAACCACACAATATAATTTATACTGCTTAAGAAGGTTATTGAGAGTCTAGGATATGTGTCTGAATAGGCCTATGCTTGATAGCTACATGTGTTGGGAGCGGTGGGGTGAGGTACGTGGGGAACTTTGCAAAGGCAGGAGCATCACCATCCTCTAGTACCCCCCTACCCCACCACGGCCATCGATAACTTTGGTGTCTCAAGCAAAAGCCCTTGCAGCGGGCCTGCTCGTTTTCGATATGCCATGTTATAGTAGATAGTACAAAGAAACGCACCGGCGGTGATTGTGTAGTCAAACCAGTGTTGATTGGTAAAATGAATATTTGATTACCATTCAAAAGTTTCAATATTTTTTTTTCCTTTTTCTTTTTCTTTCAAGACCTCATTATTTTAATACGCAATCCACGTCGAAGGTGTAAGACAATATTGAGAGGTATAAATATTCTAAGTACAAATTATTGACGCACCAAAAAAAAAAAAAAAAGAAACGTTCAGAGTTGCTTGCTATTAATAATGTGGCCATACAGTCAGGATCAATTTTTACTATACATGAAGTATGTGTGTGCACACGTCACGTGACTTAATTTAAATGACCTTGTAACGTACAACAACATGTTAATTTCTCCATGTCAATTTCTTCATCTTCATAGGCATATTGCGTTGCTCATGTACAGGGTTATGATTGTTACACAGGTATTACAGAAGTGAACCGAAATAAAGTGTTTACAGACTTCGTGTGGCACAAGCAGTCAACTTCATGGTACAACATAATGTACTTTTGCAGTTTGCAAAGATTGTCTAAATTTTTCATGAGACTTAGCGATATTGAAAATCCTTTTTTTGCAAGATGGATCTACTTTTTTCGAGTGATGATTTTTCTTTCAAAGTATCGCAACTCTGCTCTGCACATCTAGCCTTCTACAGATTTTAGAACACAATAAATTATACGCTGTTGTGCATGCACGTTGAAGATCATCTGCAGGCTATAAGTCACGAGGTCATGTAGAGTGACGTCATACCATGTACATTTCCGTTATTGGTTGGTTGAGAAATTTATTTCTGATGTAATTGGCAATTATTACGTTCAAATTTTCTGGGCTTGTGTTCTCATGTGCATATAATATGATCAAACCCTTAACCCTTTTTACATTTTTATTAGAATGATATTCAAGGTGTACATATGATTTGATAAAAAATAATAAAAAATATAAGGTGGCGAGAAATAAAGTACGAATCAAAACTGAAGCTAGCGACGGTTGCTGTAGTTTTTTGCTGAATTATTATACATTGATCATCGAAAAGTTCGACGACAACCGATTATACAATCGAATTCCGTAGTGGTCTCATGTCTTTGCAATGTTGGACGATATAAGATGAACAATAATTCATGAAAGCTAGGTATTATTTGTAATGTCGTCGATCAAAAGAATGAAAAGATTTCTTTTTACACTTTAATAGAGAATTGTCATTTCGGCCTCCAAATTTAATTTGTGGATTTAAATGAAATCAGTGACTGACCGATGGGTACTTAAGTGGCGGCGAGAGCACTCGGAAATGCTTTTCACCCGAACGAACTGTTATAACTGCACGAACTAACTGCATGCGTCACGTGACCGACATTGACCTTCTTCGACCCTGGAAAAAAAACCCGCCTTTTCAAAATATACTGTGAGATGGCAACTTTGTAAGCTTATATGATAATAAATAAAACTCTGAATAATTATTTTCTGAAGACCGTATTTATAGAAGAGCGAAATAGAACCCAAATTTTTGTAACATTGTCATTAATAACCTAATCACAACTGAAGCAACCATCTTCTCTTAAAGGCAGTACGCCTAATAAAGTGATTATTTTTTAAGTCTGGCATTTTTTTGTAAAACGCCAAAGATATAGAATTCAATGATGAGAAAACAATATCGTACTGTACTCATTCACGAAGACACAGATCTCATTCTGTGATAGCTTATATGCCTGCATGTGTCGAGTACTCCTGGTTGAGCTATACGTTTCGACAGTCTCATCAACAGTGTGGATTTGTATATATATGGCGGGGCTTATATTTAGAGAGATATCACTGATATCCAAGCAACTAATTTTGGTGTGGTGGGAAGCGATCAAAAGGCGGATATTTTGACAATTATCGAAAGCTGTGGCACCAAAACCAGTGTAACAGCTGCCTGTGTAGTACGGGATGTGTAGTCTCATATACAGCTGTTTGTAGTTCAACCTAAAGTGGGATCATACAATACTGTTGCTGTATTGTATATCGGAATAAAAAACAAGGAAGAACTGAATACCAAAATGCCATGAGGCTAATCCCCGATGTTTGGTATTTCATAATACAGTAATCTCCAAATCATAGTTGATCATATGTCCAAAGATGTTCAGAATAATTATTATCTGGCCGTTTTCTTTTGTCATGCTGGCAGATCGCGTGCAGGTATACATTTGGGAAGCTTGGGAACCATTAGCCGAGAAACAGCGGTCGATTCGATCGCTCCTCTGTCACGGACTGAATGGCTGTCTAATATTCCCTCAGACGTTTCTGACACGGCCTTAGTGAAGGCGGATTTGAAATAAATTACTACACCGTTTATCCAATGATCGATGCAAAAACAGAAAAAAAAAAGATTTTAATTTGAAACTGAAAATGAGAAATAATAAAAAAATATTAAACAGCGAGAACAAACGACAATATGGTAAGCTGATGTAATTGATCACACAGATGGATACAAATTCACTGTATAAGTGACCTACGAAACCATAAACGATTCATAGGCAGAGGCACAAAACCTATCTGCTGCTAGTAAATTGAATCAAATGTAGCTTACATTTCTCCAGAGTCTTTTGCAAGTTAAACTTTCAATGGTCTCCTGATGATCAAAACTATTCGAGACAAATTGAGTTTTGTTATTGCTTTCTGTTAACGAGAATTAGAGTTACATAGTTTACATTAATAATTGAGCGGAGAATACACCATTACGATATGTAACCTAGATCATTAAAGTAGTAACTTGCTTCTTGGTCTCAGTTGTTAAACCAATGCGCCATCAAAGTGAGTAATTGTACCTAATTACAGTAAATTCCACGTCAGGGAAGGAACTAAAATATACACATTTCATCACAAGAATGCCGATTTTGCCCTCTAAGTCAATTGCATTCATTGCACATAACACCAGAAGGATTTTCTTCAGTTTTCTGGGATCCTGGCAGGGGGGTTCGAATTTTCAATCGTAAACACGTGGCACTTTATAACCCATTAAAAGTTTCGCTGCAGTATCATACGGCAGTAAATCAGGCATTATACCTGTCCAATTGGCATATTAGTTAGTGATCAGAACAAATCCAAATTTTGCAGAAGCGCGGAGTATTTTGAACTCTTTTGTAAATTATTCTTTAGCGAACTCGCACTCATGTTACAGCTTACTTTCCAGTCACCAAGTGTCCATACCCTAAGTCGAATACCTTAATTAGCTATATCATATATTTTAACTCCGCTGTCCAATTTCCTGGGTATGTTGAACATGGAAGGGTTGTAAGTCACTGTAATAAATCCTATGAGGATGTCCCAACACACCCTGTCAACCTCCGTCCCTCCCTCCCCTCCCCCTCTCACCCAACCCCCTCCCTCTCATCTGCTAGCCCCCTCCCCCTCCCCATCATTCCATCCATTCCCCCATCACTTTTTAATGATACACATTTGCGGTTCTTTAGAAAGTACACGTACAACACAATTGTTAGATCGACCTCAGTCGCCAGCATCATTCATGTTGGTGGGGATATTGTGCTATTTCTAACACAATATTAGATCGGTAGTCACGTGTGACATGTCTTCAATTATCCCTGCTTTTTTCCTTTTACGATACTTACAGTTAACTGCTTGAACGCTTATCTACGGACGTGCGATTTGAACTTCTGTTCTCCTGAGAATTCAACCGCTCATCACCGGCATTCTTCAGTCCGCTGCTGCTCAAGTTACAATGACACACAATATGTCACGGTGCCTCTCGGAGAAAACTTGATGCGATCCCATTCACGTGCTGGTACGCAATGTGCTAACACAAGATTGTGAAATCGGAGGTCATCCGTCCCCTCAAAATTGATTTGATAACGAAAGTTCAAAGACTGCACTGTCATATCGCTATAATGATGTTTCTCCACTTACAACAGTTCACGTTTTGCACGTACGCCAATGCCATATTTGGCAGGGGGATCCCCGGATAACGCAGCCATGCGCCGTTCGGGTTGAGCTGTGAAGTGAAAATAGGGGGAGTACCTTCCCTTCTTAACGAACCAATCAGAAGAGATGCGTTGTAAGTTACATAGCAACTGCACATAGGAACTACACGTACTGGGCTGCTACGCACAGTAATCGTATATATGTATGCAGCTCGAAGCCTGTTCACAACTTGAATAACATGCATATAAAATTTCCAAGCAAGAAGTATTATTATGAATGGGAGGAACTGAGGTAACAACCAAATGTCTTGTGTGATGCCCATGTTGATAGGAACAACTTCACTGTCTCAGGAAGTCCTACAAGACACTCATTGTAAACTAGGAAAAAGTTGACAAATTTATACAACGTGTAACGTTAGGCCTAACTTAGGCCAATCCCATGGCCTGTGAACACTGTCAGACTGTTAGGCTAAGTTAGGTTACTGCCGTTTTAATGTATTATATTACATTTATGATTTACAGTGGAGCGGAGGTTGGGTTAGACTACATTTGTTTGTACAGACCACATGTGTTCCGTGAATAAGTTGAAACATGTTGTTGTGGGTAATTAGTAATAATATGATCTCAATTTGTTCTGTTGCTTCATAATCACATGTGTGTTGTACTGTAGCATGGGTGTATAAAACTTTGCGCATCTAATGTCAAAACCTTGAAATTTCAAGCTGCTGGAAATTCAAATATGCATGAATCCAATGATCGTGTTTTAGAAAGCCTTAAGTTTTATTTTACTGTAATTTGACCCAATCTGGGAGGAATTGAGTTAACCAAGCAAAATAAACCTGCAAAACTTCACACACTTTACTAAAGTTTGCATAGCATGAAGACTGTCCTTTTAAACAAATCCTGTGAAAAATCCTACAGCAATTACCTCTTAACAAGCTAGCAACAAAAATTGTCATAAAAAGTCCAGTGAATGGTCAAAATCATGATTTGGAAATTTGTAATGTTACTTGTTAGGCGGCAAGTAAGAATAGGATACTTTAGGCCTAGCCTACCTCTCCTCTGCAAATGCAGCACTGTAAAGTTGATTAATCAGACAAGGGCGATGAAGTAAGCAGTGCTTCAGCTTTTTTTTAAGTTATTGCGAGGTATAATAGTCACAACTTTGTCAGGCTGTTTAGACCATTGCATTTTGGGGCTTATTTTGCAGGTGTGCGCAAAGTTTGACAGTGTGCGAAGTTTGGTTTATGTACTAGACTGTTCTCCATTTCTTAGAAAAATGATGTGGTTGTTGAGTGCATAGCTTGGGTAGTGTTTTCAACCATGGGCAACACCACTATATGCCTGAAATTACCAAACAAGGCCTAAAGGCAGTCACTCAGCACCCCAAGCTACATTTTTGGTTGGTGGAAAGCAAAATTTTCAGTTGGTTCTGTCTTTGATTGACAGCAAATTTGAAACATGCAGATTAGCTCATAATTTTCATATTACACAGCATACAGAGACATACCTCACAAGTTTCCCTCATTTCACGGGTTTGATCTGCATTTGAACGCCCTTTCTAAACTCTGCATTATACATCACTGTAATGGACAAAGACAAAGAGAGAAAAACTTTATCTGTAGCCCTACAGAACTGATTTGTTTGGTGGTAACCTATAGAATTTGTGTTGACTGATTTGCCCAAAAAATGCTACCATTTTGCATGTAGACACTTTGAAACTTCAAAAAGGTTTGAGTTGGACACCCCCTTCCCTTATACCCCCCAGGTCGGCAATCCACCATTGGACTGATTAGAGGTGGGCCCGCATCAAGCCTCTCGGAACTTGGGAGCTATGCAGAGGGGCCCATTTTTTATTACAGTACATGAGAAGGAGTTTTAGACAGGCTGTGGGCGGGACTAGATGTAAGTAGTGGGGAGAAGTAAAATTGTCTGGGGTGATGAGTCCCTGTCTTTTACTTGGAAGTCACTGGCCCAGGGGGATTAGGCTAGGCTACCCTCTTCCAAATTTACTACCAAGGCCATGCCCACCTATGCTACTACCTGATTACTTCTGAAAATCCTCAACGTTTTCAAGTTTCGCTTTAGCATGTCTATCTCTCCACATTTTTTTTAAAACAGTTATCAAATTAGAAGTCTTTCATTGACATTACTTCTTTTTAAAGGGAACTGAGATTTAAAGGCATTGACACGTACAGTATTTCTAGTCCCTCCCAATGATACAATTATAGTTTGCTGCATTTATCCTGGTGATGTGTTAAGGCTAAGCTTCAGAAATAATGAGAGAAGTTCCCCTCTTCAAAACAATTTAGGTTAAGGAGGGACTTTTATTTTCCAAGTTGGGATTTTCAGAGATATTGGCTAAGATGGGACCACCATACATTGTGCAGTATATACATGGAATTTTTTAAACAACATTTCAGTCTAGCCTAACCCTGGTCTAACACTTACAGTACACAGTGCTGGCATTAGGCCTACTGTCGCTACAGCTATTGCGTACAGTATGTTGATGTTACATGGAGCACTTTCACTAATGTTACTAGGCACAGCCCTGGTGTCTCCTAAAGTGGATTTCTGTAGTGATCTATGTCCATCTGCCTCATTATTGTTTGGGCCTGTTTAAAAGTAAGCCTTATTTCACTTCAGTAATCTACATGTTGAGAGATCTAGTAATTACTTAGCCTATGTACTACTGTACCTCTGTATCCTGTTATGACAGTTACTGTACCGGTTCAAAGGGTCAATTGCTATGTCATGGATGGACATACAGGCTTTTTTTTATGGGCCTGTTACTGTGTAGGTTGCTTCAAACGTTTGTACAATAACTAAGATATTTATGTTACTGTACCTTAAACTTGTCCTTCAGAGAGCACTTAATTACCTTGTATCATTTTCTCTCTTTTTTTTTTCAGTTGTCTCTCAAGAGCCCTTGGGGTGAGTACTTTTTTGCTGCCATGGCAATGCTGTATTTTATCCACTGTTGAGATTCTGTTTTACCTAGTGCCTCAGCTAAACGAGAATCGCATTCCTTGTTTTTTCATTTGACACAGCCATTTTGAGTTTGATGAAAAACTAAGCACACGTTAATGTAGGAACATAATCATTACTGAAAATTCTGCCAGTTTTGCAAACCATGAACCAACTTTTCTTCAGTTTTACTACAGTGTGGCCTTTGTTCTTTTTGTGAAGTGATTGATGAATAATTTGGTTTTGCTTTTTATTTGCAGTTTCACCCAGAGGTCATCAAGGGTTGCATCCCTGTTGATCTCACAAGAAAGGAAGATGGCATCAGCCACCGGGTGAGTGGAGTTTGTTTTGTCATCTCAACACATGTGTGGAGGATGGAGATATTTATCATCATAACAGTCGGCCACTTTCTGATTCCAAAACTAGTGTTTCATTGCCTCCATTCTTGAGCAACTTCTCTTCATGTACTGTCATTTAGGCCTTTTGAGAGTGCGTATTTGTCAAATCAGTGTTTCAAAATGTCAAATGGGCCAAAGGCTACTATCTGTAAAGAGAATGAAACAATAAAACCAACCTGTACTGCATTCCTAATACTTGATTAGTGTGAAGTATTTGCTTCCTCACCCGCCTTATTAGCACTTTGCTCAGAGACCCTAGACTACATTAAAATATGAAGAATATGCAGTCTTGAGATTTTTACACAATTTCATCTGGTTGTCCAAAATGAAAATTTGATCATCTTTTTCAAATGTCACATTGTGCTCCCAAAACTTTCATCATTAACAAAACAATTAATGAACTGTACTGCCTAGAAAGCTGTACCACACCATGAGCATGTGTGTAAATGTGCTGTTCATAATTCTATAGACCTCTTTGCATTGACATCATCTGACAGCAAACAATGGCGTCCTCCTTGAGGCAAACAAACCATCATTGCATATGGCTTCACTAGGCGCATGAAGATCAAAATGGCAGACACGCAACGTACCTGTGTGAAATATATAGTAGCTTATCCCCAAGGAGGGGGCTTCACTGCATAAGTGTGCTGTAATATACAAGGGGGTCTATTCATTGAGAACTTTTATTTGTTTCAGATATTCAAAATGATATTTGAATATACGATCAATGCATACGGTAACAGATCTGGTTGCCTGAAAGAACAATGTTGTAATAAAATGCAGATGTCCTCTGGATATGTTAGGCATCTGACAGTCGAATACTGTCCGGTAGTCAGATTCCGGGACTGCAGTTCAACTGAACTTTTTAAGTGCTACTACACGGTTGCAGTTTAATTGCTTTAATTTTTATGTACAACTTAGATGTGTAGTAGACATGAATTTGTCAGTGAATGTCTGTTTATTCTGAAGGCCATTTTTCTTTCTTGCAATGCCGTCTTAAAGTTGCTTTTTTCCTTACCTCAGGAGCTGATGAAGTTGATAGACCTGAAGTTTTTCAACGATGCAGTGGATCGATCTGCCAACATGCACACAGCCGATTACAACATTAATGTACTTAAGAAGAGCATAGATCTTCTCAACCATAGGCTCCTCAGGTCTGTACAATTCCTGTTTATTTCTCTATTTCATCACACAGGGCAAGTAACCTACAAATTCACTCATGCTATTAGTGTGTGACTCCTTAAGCTTGTATTGTCTTGTCTTTCATTAAACATTGACAGACCTTGTTTTTCCAAAGCTTATCAATGATCATTTAACGCTTATTCTGTTTTTCTTTTTTTTTTCTTTTTTTTGTTGGATGAAGGGTGAAGTTCATTGGATGATGTCAGCAGGTTTTAAATAGAATGAGAACAGAGCTGCTAGTCTGCCAAATTGATGTAACTCAGTCATACATTAATATTAATATTGAGTATGTCATAGATATGACTGACTTTGATTGAAAATGCAAAAACTGAAGCACAAACATTCTAAATTTTTAGAATCTTGCCAACTCATCAGCTTGGGGGCAATCGGTGTGCGCATTTCACTCCTACTTACATAGTACATACGAGAATGATTACATGTATCTGAGGTTAGTGGATGGAGATAGACTTTTCTAACAGTTATTATGTAAAACAAAGTAACCATAGGAGGTGAACTTTGTTCGGTGAGTCAGTACGAATAATTGTTCATCACGGAAATGTGAAACCGGCACCTGTTCAAAGCACTAGAAACCTCTGAATCAAGATTTAACTTCTCATACCAGCTGGAATGATTGCCAGTTACCAGAAAAGTCTCTCTGCCTTCTGCCTCCCACTTTCGAACTTTGGACCCCACCTGTGTAGGCTCATCTTCTCTTTCCTCTGTGAGGATTGTGCGACTATTGTGCGCTCAATTTGGCACATAGATGTGACAGACTTTGATTGAAGATGTGAAAAGTTTGTGCATGTGTGATGTATGCCAATACTGTAAAATTTCATGAACTGACCGTGTGGTTTCTGAGGGAGGAGGATGGCTGTGCGTTGCGCTGATTTGTCAGAAGGTGTGCCACTCGTTCAAGCCTGCAAATAGCAATGCTTGCTTTCTCCTCATCACCTGTTTGAAAGTATTTGCAAAAGATGATCAAGCTTAAATTCTGTATAGAAGGGAATTGGGTGCCATTTTACATTAACAAACAGCCAAAGAGGAAGGCTGTAAATGATGTTTTCATTATAGAGAATTACTCAATCTTTATTGAATCAACTTGCACGAGAAATTTGGCATGGTAGTTTTTGCCGACAGACCTGAGAATAAATAGCAGGTAACGTCCTGAAGGAATAAACCACTTTAAAGTGTTTCTTTGAAACTGTAAAAGGTTTAGAAAACATGACATCTCTGAAACTTTGTGAGCAGTCGAGAGAAGTTTCTAGTCTACCTGCTTAAGGTCAATTCTATTTATCAACTTTGGTTCGCTTTCCAGAAAGATACTAGTGGTTGCACCAGGTGCAAAAGTTGGACTTGGATACATGCAGTCCATAGTCACTCAAAAACATGAAGATCTGTAAGGCTACGAGTTCACTGTGAAGTCATTATGCAATGTTTGCTTTGCCCACATCATACATATGGGCATGACAGCAAAGTGGTCTTAGGCCCCACATGCTGAATTTTGCTCAAAGACTGATGCAGTTATTGGTTCTTGCAACTGTTTCTTGTGCTTAATTATCCATTTCCAGTTCTATATGAGTCGATAATATTACGTTAACAAAGGATACAAACAGAAAGAGAGTTGCTGTGTTATCTTTTTCATTTTATAGAAAAAAACTAATCTGTCAGGAAAAAGTAACATTTATCTTTGTTTTTTATTTTTGTCAGACACGCAATGTACGTTGGTGAAATTTTGAACCCTTGGCACAATTCCAAAACAGCACCTGACATCGTTGGTCATGTACCAGGGTGTCCGAGTGATCAGTGCAAACGACATTCAAACGTAGCGAAGATTCTCATACCCGACAGCACTCAAAATGCGAACAAAATTACCTTTAAGATCAGCACCCAACTTGTGAATCATATAAAGTTTACAGTTATGTAATTATATTTCCAAATTATGGCAAAGTTATGATTTACTGTTTTGCAAAAGTAAGAGCATGTTATGCTCTGTCAAGTTTGACCAATATTAAGCCCCAGACGTGCATGAGCTCTAGAAGGATAGACATATTTTACATCATGGTTCATAACTACCATTTGTCAGGTGTTAAATAGATGTGACAATATTTTAAGGAGATAGAAATCAGTTGTTTTCAGAGACCAGTGTGTGAGGGTTTGGCGTACTCTCTTTCGATGACATCATTTGTACCTCGTAAGTGCATGGAACATCGGCCTCTGATCATGTCTTTGAACGGCAGGTCCAGGAAATGGGAACAAAAGGAAAAAAAACGCTACATGCGTAACTGCACAATTTCTGTAAAAGTCTGTAATTGGCATACTGTACTTTTCTAGACATACAGTATCTAGTGTAAAATGCTTCATGTATTATACCTCACACCAAAAGCATTTCCAAAACAGTGTAGAGAGCCATGTCACACCCACGCATACGGCTGCTGTCATTTTACATTCCGCAAATGAGTCTGGGGTGTTTTAGACACCTGTGGAACTGGAGCTTAGATGCCCAATACCAACATTTATGTATGTTGGTTTAAAATCAAGGTGACATTCTCCTGTAACCTTTAGCTAACATTGCATGTTCCTTTTTTTTCAGGAGTGCCAGGCCAGCATTTTGTCCTACTTTGAACATACTTTAGAGCTCCTGTAGATATTTACTCATTTCTCTATTTAATGTTCTATTTTAAGCCGGGTGTAAAGTAATTGCAGTTTCGATTTTATCCATTCAACAGCACCCACTACGTAGAAATCTGCCGCTCGAGTGTATTGTCGAGCCGTGACTGGCAGTGCTGCTTGAAAGGGTGACCTTTGCTCCTACTTAATGAAGTACTCGATGAATAGCCTCATGAGACCTTTATCCCTTCATGTAGACACAGTCATAAGATGTTTTGTCGAAAGTCGCCTCGCATTACGATCATGATTTTTTATCACGTAATCTATTGTTGTTTTTTAATCTTCCCACTAGTTTTGATGAGCTGAGTGAGGTCAGGGTTGCTTTTCAGGTTTACGAGGCTGGCGACATGAGAGGCATGATGATCGACCAACAAACGTTGATGAGGACGTTAAAGGTAAAATGAGATGGCCAATGAATTAAATTGCCAATCAAATTATGCAGTCACATCACCTACATTATCACCATTTTTAAAAGCTGGAATATGAGTTGTACTGGCAATCGCCTGGTCATCTACTGTTGTTCTTTGTCAGTGTTTCAGGGAAGAGAAAGTAGGGGAAAAGATCTCCTGCCACAAAATTTGAAAGAGAACTATGCACTTATCTTCATTTTCGGTGGCCCTGCAAAATTCAAACTCTCCAATAAAGCGTTGCAGTCAATCACCATTACTTGAGATAAAACAGATCAATGGGAATGTGTGTGAATATTCATGTATGCAAAAATTTGCCCTTAACAATGTTATTTTTTACTGGCCTTGCCATATTCTGCATAATTTCATATTCACTGACATTTTGCTACTCATATTCCAGCATTAAACTGGTTTTATCACAGTGTAGAAAGAAACCATCACAATCCCTGAAAAAATAATCTCAGAAGTTTCTAAACCTTTGCCACAGTTTCTAGAATACTTTCTCAAGCTTTGAACACAGCTTCTGATGTCGGAGTTCCTTAAAGGTATTGGTTACTGGAGAAAATTGATATTCCATAAAAGATGGAAATATTTGTCTGTCTTATTGGTGGAAACCATACCTCAAAAGTCTGTTTGGAAGTGCTTTGGAAGTGGTTCATTGAAATGTTTGAGATCTGTGATGTCACCCAGGCACAACTACTTACATCTTGACTGCCTTAATAGAAATAGCATGATAGTTAAAGGGATGTGACCTTACTTTCTACAAAATTTTAAAGTAACTGAACAACATACCCAATCAAATTTTCGCTTGTGTTAAATTTCAAGGTTGTGTAAGCACTTAAATTTAAATGGGAAAAAAACAAAAGACTTCTTGAAGTAATCTGCCACTGTTACATTGCATTTTTGTATTCCCTTGAAGCAACTGGTAATCTTTTTTCACCCCCGGAGTCTTTGTTCAGACAGCAATATCTTGATATGATAGGCATGGGGTTTGAAATATCTACAGTGAAAAGTTATTATTTTTTTTTTCATTTCATTTCACTTGTCAATGAAATATTTCTTAGATTTCTAGACCATTTCTGTCAAAATGTTAAAGAGGATTTATTTTTAATGAATTCAATACAAGAAGAAAACTGTAAACATATTCAGGGTTCAAGAGCTGAATTTTTTCCTTTACTGTTGGATATCGCTGTAGCAGGCAACAAGTTCTATGAATATATACATGCAATAAACCTGTATGGCATCCATATTCTTGATTCAGCGGCTCAGTAAAGTGATCGTTAAATTGGTGTTTACAACCATAGGGTTACATGCAAGGAATTGTATAGATGTGCCTTTATTTTAGGTTAAAGGTGCAATGTTTCCTAGAGTAAGAGACTATGACAGGATACTCTATTCCATTCTATTTCATTTGTGATGTTGTGACAATTTGAGTTCATGTTTGGAGGAGTCCCAAAGTTTCCTACTGTAGGTGTAGACTCCTCTCCATTTGTGACATTGTACCACAGTTTATGATGCTGCAGTTCTTGAAGTTCAGTACTCCAGTCTATGTTTGCATGATGCTGTAAAGTAATTGCTTCTTGCTGTAACATTGGTCCTTCTGTTTTAACCATATTTCTGTGTTCTCCTCAATCAAGTGGCTGCAGTTGCTTCTCGTTAAAAATATCACTGTTTACTTGCTTCTAATTGTGAAACAAATTTCACTTGTTTGTTAAATGCAAAAGTTTTCTTCACCTGGAAATTGACCTTAAAGGTCCCTCTCTTCAAAAGATGGCAGAACTGATTTCATAAAGCCATTGCAAAGTGCTGCACATTGCTTTGAGTCCTTGTGTATGTATCAAAATATCAGATATTAAACTTAGGGACCTGTTACATGTATAACTCCATTCAAGCCAATCAACAAGTATGTGTCCACTCTACCATGTGATACTTTTCTCTCAAGTTAGTGTAACTAGTTTGACCACAACTGGATGGCTGGACAGTGTGAAAGGGATCTGATAATATCTACCCAGAGAGCATCTGCTCAGGAGCTGCAGAAGTGGTTCTTCCAGTATGTTTGTTTCGCAGTGAACTCAAGCATGGAAAAATGAGATGACGTTAGTGCAAATGTTAGACATGTGGGACCCGAGTTTTCAGGAGCACAAAGTCAGGACCAATCTGTTTGAACCTCTAATGGATTTCAAGGTGTGATGTATCTCCCTTCTTTTCAGTTGTGTGGAAGAACAGTAGCTCCTCTGAAGTTGATGCACAGGGTCAAACACATGGAAAGAAGGCTGGATGAGCCTGGCAGACTCCAGTTGTATGAATTTTTGGATCTTATAGTTCTGTGAGTCTATCCTTGATTTCACTTTTGTGTAACAATTTAAGGCAGATGTATAGCCATAATCCAAATTAGGACCTATCCCACAGCCTGTCGTTGGTATGGTAAAATGTTACCTTCCGTTAGGCTACAAGAAGTTCATTGATTTTGCTTTGCATGTTTATATCATACCATGCATGGGCATGACAGTGAAGTGTTCCTTCTTGATAGCAATAAATTCTAAATGTAGTCATATGTGCATGTACCTTCAGTGATACTTTATTGGATCCTTCTAGCAATTTCAAAACTAGGTCCTAACATCGTTGCTCGGTTGCAGAAATTAAAAACCACTTTACGTACTTCATTTTGTAGAATTGCCTCTAAAAGTCAATGCTTTGCAAGAAGAGCTTGTTGTCAAATCCATGCATCAGAATGATCATATTTTCCTGCAAAATTTTTATTTTGTAAATTACTGTAATAGCTGGAATATTTCATCTTTTTTTAATAATTTTCTCCCTCAAATATTCTTATCCATTTTTGTCCATATCTTTGTATAGTCATGTGTAATTATTATCATAGTAGAGTTCACCTTGTTGAAAGCTTGTCAAGTTGCACTTTTCTGTGACAGTGAGTTGAAAGGAAAGAATAGCCTCTCTAAAAGTTAAATAGAACAAATGACATGATATTTTTGTTATTTGTTGTTTTTATTTTTACTATCCTCTCTGTCTAAAGACATGATAAAGACCAAAAAGTGTTTAGTGAAGTGATAAAAGTAACCCATTGCATTGTTATGAAAAATAATCTTTGCACTAGAAGGCTACAAAATTCATACATATATTTGTAAATATATTTTCAGGAAAAAATGGTCAATAACGTGAAGGTGTAAAGTAGATAATTCAAGTTTCTTTTGGTACTTTACTTTGAAGACAATTTCTTAGGTGATTCTTGCATATTTTCCATACTTAGTTGCATTTTGCCACGTATAAAATTTTAATGTGATTTTGAACTGTCTTTGAATGTCTTTACAGATGTGAATTGACCAATGTAATACATGTCCCCGATTTTAAACACAAGCCTTTGGACAAAACGTGGAGAAAACTCTTTGAGGTACGATTCCATTAACAACTTCTGTGCCATACCATTACATGGTAGTTACTTGGTACACTTTAAACCAGTGGCTCTCAAACTTATTTAGACTACCTCTCTTACACCATCTGGAACTTCTGACTTCCCCCTCCTGCCCTCCCTTACTCTCTCCCTACTTCTCATAATCAAATGCTCAACAATATCATTTGTTTTGTGTTTTATTTCTTTTTTTATTTACAAGAACAGCAAACCTGCAGAACGCTGGCATACTGTGAAAACTGCTATAGACAGCCCAAACGAACAGTAGTTCTGTTAGTGTGAGGAGGGAGCTTGGTGTAAATGCTTACAATTGTATGGTCTCATCTCACCACTTAGGAAGAGATGCGAATTGCATCTCACAGTAATGTCAAAGGGATCTGAATCGAAGGGAAATAATTAACTAGCGGAGGGGACCAGACCCTTTGTGTGTTATTGTGCCCTTAATCACTGTAGTAATGTATCGTAATTTCCATGGATCCAAATCAGTGCCGATGCCACCCCCCTTGCTGTTTCCTCTGTCCTCTGTTGCACTCACCGGAGACTTCCCAACACCACTTAGGGATGGAAGGGCTTGACAACCACTGCTATAGACATGTGTAGGACTATGCCACACAGTGCTATGCTTACCATGCAGTGATTGTTCTATCTGATTGTGAAGGTCGACTTGTACTACTGTCAGCTGTGCATACAACTGAGGACACACTGATCTAATAAAATAAAATGTTACAATCAGAAATGATTCATGCTGCCTTGTGTCCTGAGTTTTAAACTTTGCATGTTGTGGGCAACAGGAATGTGTAGCAGAAAGTGAAAACCGAAAATGTTAAACAAGTAGCAATTATGTTAATGTCATGGACTCACATATTTGCAAGAATTTCATTTTAATACTAGACATTTACAAGTCCTTTTCTTAAAAAGTTCTATGAACTGATGTCACCTTCTGAACACATAAATTAAGTCCCCAGCTTCAGGTTATGTTTCCTCCCTTGTGTGCATAAAGTTTACAATGTAATCATGCCTCAGCTGTCGTGGTTTGTCAAGTTCATCCCGCTCAGTCTGAAATAAGCATGAAATGGGAATGATCATTTTTGGTCAGAATTTATACACAACTTTATCCTCACTATGTTAGGCAGAATTTTTCACTAACAGATGGTCTTTTCAGGGTATGTTGACCAGGATTAGGCTTCCAATGTGTTCCCAATATTTCATGCCCCTTGTCAACTCAGAGGAAAACATTTGTAGTCAGGCCTAGTGTTTAGGGTAACCCAGGTACCTGGGTACCCAAATGGCATTTTATTACATGGATCCAAACTCACTACCAGCTTCCTTCATGAAGTGAAAAACGACACACAGGCGCTGTGTGAACACACCGTGTCAGATTGCCAAATTTACACAGCAAATAGCTCAAAATGCAATTTTCTTATTTTTCTCAAGGAAAATAGGTGGTTTTATTCATGAGAAGGTGTGCTATTAACATACCTCAGTACAGTATTGTGGAAATACTAGTGTTAACAATAAATCTGCCATTTTGGTCATACCTGATTACCTGACAGGTATGAGAAGTAATCGGTGACCTGATTGGGAGTTTAGGAATCAATGAAAACACTAGTCAGGCCCAGTCGTGTTTCACCGAACCAAAGTTATTCTTGAAATTTAATTCTGTCTTAAACTATCACTGAATTTTACCTGTTTCGCTTATTTTATGCTTGTTTTAGTCTGTTAAGACAAATTGACATGAAAATTCAACAAAAGAGAAACATTTTGATAGCACTTTGTGGGTCATGTCACCCTGCAGAGGACATCCTGAAATTCATACAATGAAACGGCTCCTGTTAGACAAATTCCCTTTTCTGTTCTCCTTGAATTACATTTTCCATGAAGCCTAGGTTACCGAATTTGCTGTTTATTTAAGAAGTTTCTGTTGACAATATCTAAAGCATTTCCTTATCATTCTGTGTCTTTCAGCTGGATAAATTTGAGGACGTCTTCGCCACTGACGACGAGAAGCTGGAGAGTTTCATGAACTCTTTGTTTGTGCAAGAGGAAAGAAACTACGGCAAAGAGAGACTGGGAAGCACAAGGATACCAAAAGAAGCTTCGGTTGAGACTAGTGCCAGGAAGAAACTGGTAGATATGATTTTACTATCTTATATTGTTGTTAATCATGCATCTGAGTACAGTAGCTCTTGTTTTCTACTCCAGCAGGAGAAAAATTTCACCTCTGATTGGACAGTATATTCGAAAATTGTTCCTTGAAGTAATGTTTTGTAATTTGGGGCAGGATTTACAACATTGTCTTCTTTGTTATTCTAGTTTGCTCTGCCCCTCCACTTTAACTTCAAGAAAGGTCTGTGCCCCAGCAGTGCCCCCCTGCTCAAAAAATCCTGGCTACGCCACTGCTTGTTATTCTAGTTCGCTCTGCCCCCTCACTTTAACTTCAAGAAAGAGTGTTGAAACACTTTGAACTTGAACTCCAGTTATCCTTTTGTTACTTGAAAGAGAATTAACACTTCTGAGACAGATATTTTGTGCTCTCCTGTTTTTAGCTTCCTCTGAATTAGCCATAAACCAACAATAAGCTAACAAATGAAAATTGAGAGTTGGAACATGTCGCCAAACTTTTCTTATCAAAATCCACGGACAAATCAAAGTATTAGCTGCTGACCTCACGCTCGAGGGAATCTTCAGATTTCACATACTTAAAACATTTTGGCCAAAGCCTTTGCTGATTAATGTTGCCAATTTTCCATGAAACTACAGAGAAAACTATTTTAACAAAATGAAACTTATGCTGGCAAAATTTTGAAACAAAAATGGTAAAATGGCTGATTTTTACTTTGTTACAGAAATGTGGGATTTTTTTTTATGTTACAATTAAGGTGAAATACCACAAGAAGAAATATCGGGAACTTCACAAGAGCATCAGCCAGTCCACTGCTGAACTGAAAAAGACCAAAGCAGGAGTGATCAGACCTCGTCCAGTGACGGCTCCGGACGTCGAAGAGTTTAGGCTGCCTTCCAGAGAGTCCAGGATGTCAAGCCATTCGACCAACCCGGAGAGACCTCACACTGTAGCCGAGGTGGGAGTAAAAACTATACCAAGTTGTTGACTGATTCTGTTTGCAGCATTAACCACTAAGCAAATCTTTGTTAACAACTCCTAATATTTCAAGGTCATCTGTATTGGCCCCAAAGTATAGATCGCAGTACCACGCTGGAGTTAATGTAAGGCTATATCGCAGAGGTTTGTATCCTGTCGACCTCGCTCAAACTTGTCCAAGGCAGCTAGGCCAGCCAAGGACTCCTCTTGAATCACTGAGGAATTCCTTAACCGGTGAGGTAGAAGTAGGAAAGAAGTGTGGAAATTATGACAAACGGTTGATATTGTTTGCTGCTTATTTGGCACTAATAAAGACAAAGTATTGAAACAATTGCATCTACATTCAGAATAGTTTGTTTGATGCAGTGCAGAAAAATTTTCAGCTGATAGATGGAAATTCCTTAGGATGAACTCTGGTTTGTACTTTAAATTGAAGATGTCCACCGTAGGAGGTGCTCATGCTGATATGTACATGCGGCATTGTAAAGGATGTACCTGACAGATTGATGAAAGATATGAATGCAGTGATAAATACGAATGATCAAATATGAATATGAATAAAGATATGAATATTGATATGATAAATATGAATAATAAATGTGTGCATGTCCAACTGTTTGTTTTGTAAAACATATGCATGCGACAATAAATATGCATGATCGTGTAATGTGAGCGTACCGCCTCCGGTATACATGGTACACAGTAGACCTGCTCATGATACCGCAATTTCCCCGTCATTTAGGACCATTTGAAACGGGTATTTTTCTTGTAAATTTGTACATGAATACAGTTTGTCCTAGAAACATTCAGACAGATGATGATGATACATCAAAGTATATGTGATTGTGTTAAAGGGAAAGAGGGCGTTAAGAAGGTACCAACATGGCATGTAAAGCAAATAGCTTTAATCATTGTTAAACCATTCAGTCTCATCAATAAACATCTACTATTTAAGCTTTATCGCCTCAAAACATGCATGTGATGAGTAAGGGAAAATGTATCATTTGAATTTCAAAAATTTGGAGTGAACGAATTATTGTCGAGCAACAAATAACTAAGTTTCTATCTGTGAAAAACATATTTCTTGAAAAGAAGGCTACTGTCCTTCCTTATTTTAACTAATGGACCATCCTGTGTCCACAAACATTGGTGTTAAAAATATGGTTGTTTTCTGTAAAACAAATGCCTTATTTCCCTTTAAAACTATAGAAATTAGAACTGAGGTTCCATTACTCATTTGAAACTGCCTATTGTGTTTCATGCTATGTCTTCTGAGCCTTCTAAAACAGTAACACCGTTAAGTTTTCAAACTTGGTACATTTGTCAGATGACTAAAATTTTGAAATTTTGAACAACATACCATAGTTTATGTAATGCTTGTTCATGTTTTCATCAGTTGTCTGCTGGTCGGACGAAAAGTCCCAAATGTTTCAAACCATATCCTCATTTACGGATACCCTTGCTAACTTAAATGTGATTCAAACGAAACTGAAGAATTACCGTATGAATTCCCACAGTGGTCTCTGTATGAGTACAAATCTGTGGTGTAAAAATAGATTTTGGAGTGTTTGTTTTTCAGAGTGGCTCTCTTTATTAACAGCACAATTAACACATCATCTCTCTTTGTGTCCTATGTTGTTTTTTTTTTTTTGCTGTCATAATTATATTCATGCCTGCCACAAATAATGTATTTCCTTTGCTGTGTGCTGCCTTCCTGTATCAGCAGTTTGCTAACTTCAAATGGCCTCACCATCACTCCTTTAATCCCAGGCTTCACCATCAATCCTTTAGTCCCAGGCCAAACACTGCACCTCCTGCTGCAAACTACCAGGTTAGTAGCACTGCTGCACCATGCACTACTTTCATTCATTTTGTATAAATTACATCCCCAAACAAGCGATCGACGTGATACTATGTTTTCGGTAATTCTCCGTAAATTGAGACCAATTTTGAAATGTTTCTATATATCTCTGATTTTGTCCATTTTCATCCTTTTCATTTTTTGCCTCTCAATGTGAATGGGTTTTTTTTTTCCAGTTTGCTTCGCAAAAGACACTGCTAAAAAGAAAATGTCAGGTGTGCAACTTGGATCGAAATAGAGTTACCTGAATCTAAGTTTTGTCCGGTCATGTCATTGTGAGATATAGTTACAAGAGGCAATTGCTTTTAAGGAAGTCTATTCATAAAAAAAAAAATAGTTGTGACACAACTTTTGTAATTAAAGAATAAAATGAAATCAAGAACTATCAAATACTTTTGTATGTAAACTAGAATCATGGAAAAGTGGTGACACTAGGAATGATGAAAATGATGAAGGAGAAAATTGTGTACAAAATCCCTGTTTTTTTTTTCTCATATTTTTCTTTTGAAGTTTGAAATAGTCTGTGTGTTCTGATGTATTTTTGACTAACCCTGATATAAGACCCAACTCTTGTTAGTTTTGATCTACCACACTGAGGTCTGTAAAAGACCTTCAGTACGTATATGTGCAGTTGTCATTGCACCATAGTTTTAATCCAGTGCTTAACAATTAACATGTTCATGTCCGTGGGTTTTCAAATAGTGGGACAGAATGGATAACTTTTCATCCTTGCTTCAAGTATAGCTGTGTCACATTTGATGCAACCTCTCACAGGCTCATT
Organism: Stichopus chloronotus; assembly: GCA_021234535.1. Taxonomy (NCBI): domain Eukaryota; kingdom Metazoa; phylum Echinodermata; class Holothuroidea; order Aspidochirotida; family Stichopodidae; genus Stichopus; species Stichopus chloronotus. The sequence goes on from CM037847.1 coordinate 17,538,411, forward strand.
GTTTTTGTCAAAGGTCATTTAGGTTCATAGGAGGTCAGTTGTGACCACCTGTTGAAGGTGTGAACACTTACTGCATGATGTCATTTGTGTAACGATCCCAAATATGAATGATATTATACGATCGTTGAACTAGCAGATGGATAATGCTATGGAAAGTACTACTAACAATTGTTCCCAATTTTGTAGTCAATATATGCAGGGAACATTGGTATGTATAAAAGTAATTTTCAATCAGACAGCAGTGCATTTTAATTGGATCTCACTCTGACCAAACAAAATAGAGATTTTCGTGGTGAGAGGGTGACTTCAGAATAAAAGAGTTTAGCTGAGACTCGCAAGAGAAATTGCTCGAAGATAAAATACGTTGGTTGTTTTTATTAACAGAATCAACAACTTAACTGTTTTAGTTAGCCATGCAGTGTTCTCAGTCTGCTAGATGATATTTTCTTTTTGGTTTTTTTCCAGTCAATGGCATCGATGAAAGTTGATGATCCCAGGGTTATGCTGCTCCTTGATATGTACAAAAGAAAAAGTGAGTACATTTGTTTTAAACTGGAGATGTAACGCTGTTTAATGTTTCAATTATTTTTCCCAACATATTTGCTCTCATGCACAGCGAGGCAGAATGCCTCATACCCGTTCCTATAATTATCTCTAAGTCTGTAATTGTAAGCACTATGCATGTTGCTACCTTGTGAACAATTCATCAAATAATATTGATCATTCACTCTTTCTGTCAAAGAGGTTTAGTGTTATTTGTAACAATTAACATGTTACAAAAAGCAAAATTTTGCAAGTGGATTTCTCAAGTTAGTCTAAGCTGACAACCCACCAATTTGCAAAACTTTCTCAAGATAACAAGTGATTTGTAACTCAGGATCTTGACAATTTGCCAAATTTTATCCAAAATGTCGAGTTAGCGTAAGTTTGTAACTCAACAATTTACACAATTTTGTCGAGATAGCAAGTTGTCCTAACACGATAACTTTACATCTCATGTGTCACCTTATGTCCACTGTATGCAGGAACTTATCAGCAAATGATCAGTTCTGTATTTAAATATTTGAGTCATTGTGTATAGCAGGTAATGTTTCTTCACATGAGCAATGTGTCGTTTAACTGTTTTGTCATCTCACTGGAACTTTTCGGCAGAAGATATTCTTTGAGGATGAATTATTTCATTTGTCCTTTAAGCTTCGCGAGAGGACTCGAGGAAAGGACCCCACAATACCTCCTCAGCACCCCAGTTGAGGGAACGGCAGCAGCCCCAGAGAGATGCCCCATGGCTGACCAATCCTGTCACAAGGGTGCAGACACCTCTCGTGGTGACCAAAAGGGATATGTGTCAGAGGCAAAGACTCCTGGACAGCCTGCAGTATGAAATAGAAACACTGGTAAATTAGAGCAGAAATAATTTAAAATTAACGGAACATGCTGTCAGGAGTGAATATACCTTTCATGCTTTTCTCTGCATGGACTGTTTCACCAACGTAGCCAAAACTTTGCATCTCGCAAATAAATTGAAAATAAAACAACCTGAGAGCAGAAGTTATGACCAAAATTTCACTGACGTACTAGAAAACACCTTTCTGTTTGAATTCAGTAGCAGGGGGCACACAAATGGGACTTATGAATTACATCTGCATTATCCTGTCTACCAAGGGACTGGTGGCGGTAGCTCTACTTTCCAAGGTTTTGTTCTGTGATGCTTATTTCTTGGCTCAATCCTCTTGATAAACGCAACTGCAGTACACCAAGTCGGTGTCATGCCTTTTATTTCTGTGGTGCCAATTGCAGTTTATGTGTTTATTTTCTCTCTCTCTCTCTTGTCTTCTTAGGAAGAGAGGGCATTCCTGGAGCTGGAGAATCAGCTAGAGAGGACAGTACCTCACTACAAGCAGAGGAAAGCAGCGGAGAAGGAAGAGGCAGAGAGGCAGAGAAAAGAAGCAGAGAGGAAGGCAAAGGTGAGAAAGTGTTAACTTAAAAAGTTAATTTGTGACGTGACTGGCTTCTTCAAATGGCGCCAGGCTTCTACGACAGGCTTCGTCAGATGGCAGTATTGACGCTACTTGTGGCGCGCAGCGTTATTTGGAATGGGGTGTAAAAATTGGTGAATTAATGTTGAAAAAATTTTGATATTTCATTTGTTAGATCTTTATTTCAAATGTTCCCATAAAACAGATGATTTATTTAAGAAATTGGATATTTTGTGGGATGTAAGGGGGAGAGTAACACCTTTCAAAGTAGTTTACCATGTGGCACCTCAAGTACTTCAACTGAGGGAGCTTTGCTTTACCATAGCTTCTAAAGTCATTGACCCACCACCTAAAAATTGAACAAGCAAACAAACAAACAAAAAGATTTTTAATTGAGTACAAGAAACCGAATTTGGTATCAGTTGCACCAACATAAGGTACGTGGAATGCAAATGTAGTATTTGAATTAGGTAATGAAAGTGTGTATCACTAAATGAAGCTATAAGCTGAAAATTATTACCACTGATATATTACAAGGGAAACTTGTCATTTATTCTCAGACTTTCACATCTATCTGTTTCTCAGATGAAGAAGGCACCAAAAAAGTTCCCCATCCAGGAGGAAAAGAAATCAGACCATGCTGCATTTGAAAGGATCACGCACAGGACGCCAAAGTCATTTTTCAAAGAACACTACAAGAATTGCTCCTCAAATAAAACGGTCTTGCCTCCTCCGAGACCGAAAGACGTGCGGAAAGTCACCCGGCAAGATGCCTCTCTGCCGGAGGGAAAGGTGTTCGGTGATGCTTACGAGGCTCATCAGAGAGGAGTGAATGAAGCCTCAAGTTCTGTCAGCAGTATCGATGACATATCTAGCGCCACTCATACCACAGACATCATGAAACATACGAGTGCAGCAGCTGCCATTAATCCTTGGAACCAAGGGATTCTCCAGTCTCCATTCAAGACCCCTTCCAATCATTTCCATGGGTCAAGGGTCGGCACTGCGGCCCTACTCTACGATTACCTCAGCGCCGACAGTGATGGGGACAAAGACGAATGTTCGAAATCTAGCCAGAAGACAGACCAGGAAATCGAAAAAGAAGAAACGAAAGAGGTCGTGGAGGAAAATGCCGCTCAGAACTCCAGGTCGTCGAACGAGGTCAAAACTAGCTTACGGGAACCGTCGAGACCGGTGAGTCAACTTCACACGCCGGACATGAGGAAAGTTCACTGGGAGAAAACGAGAGTTTCGAGAAAAATCACCGCCTTTGAAGATGATGAGTTGAAACTGTATGGGGTACCCCTGAGTGAGATCGATAAATTGACCCAGAAATCAGAAAGGTTAGATCTAGGCGGTCTCTCTCAGATACAGGCATTCATTAGTGGCAGAAATGTGGCAGAATAATTTGCACGCAGACAGCTCCTGAAATTCTAAACCTGTCAAGGAAACAGCTGGAAATAGAAGCATTGCCTGCACAATGCTGTTGCCCTAGGGGATCATCATCACCATCATCATCGTCATCATCATCATCACCACTGTATGGTTTCCTTGAGAGGACAGTTCAGACCTCCAAAATCTGATCCTGATCTCCGCCAGCAATGATCAAGATGGGGGGAACTGGATCTGATCTGTTGTTGCACCATGATCAGGATCACAAAGTCAGGATAAGGATGGGAAGAGCTGATCTGGAATCAGTCCTGCCAGCACCCTTTGATCCTCACAGACCACTGGGATCATTTCACTGGCATGTGACTGAAATATCTCAGTAGGTTGATCTTGCTTTGCTTGCATATTCAAGACAGGATTGTCTTTTCCAGAAAGTAACCTTTTCCAGTCACTGCTTTTTCCTTTTTCAGGACAAACCTTTGAACCCGGTGCAGGTCATCCAACACGAGTATTTTTAAAACTATTGGAAAGTCCATAGCCTTAGACATTTAATTGCAATCAGTTTAACTGCGGTTGAATGACACCATGAGCCATCATCACATTGTTTATCATGTATTCCTGGCAAGGTTCCTTCTTGCAACTCACGAGTCTTAAGATGCACACATATCCAGTGAAATAAGTTGACCGTGTTTACCTGTCAAACATTGCGGGAGCAATTGTGATGTTTGCAAATCATTTTTCTTCACAGTTGGGGTAAATCGCCTCCACCCTGGAAATAGTCATTTCTTTTATGTTATTGAAACGAGTTTTGAAAAGGATTGCAAAAATGCTGCTCAGTTTGTGATATTCCTTTGTACATTGTCAAAACAACTTTTGAAAAGGATTACAAAAAATGCTGCTCATTTTTTTCTTTTCAAGTGCTTGTAAAAATTAAATCACATATGTTTGTTTGAATACATTTCCTGCTGTCTGTATTACCATCAATTTTTATCAATTTCTAATTGGTGGTTCTGCCAATCCCCTGGATAGTACAACTACTTACAGTATTATTTGCTACTTCGTATGTTTGATGTTGGTCAAATAAAGTGGAGAAAGATTTTCTTATTTGTTTTGTATTTTGTTTGTTCTGTTAATTGATTGTCGTGTGTCTATATATATTCCACTCATTCAAGGCATGAATGTTGCCATGGTTATTAAAATCGTGGATAGTGGTCAATGGAGGTCATGGCCCCAGCCAAAGATGGGCCCTAATAATGAAAGAAAAATAGAATAGATTCTTATCGTCGAGAATTATACATAGGAAACAACACATTTTGAAAGAAGAGTAACTTGACAACTGTACACTGATATTGCACAAAATGACATCCGGTGGTATCCGTGAATGAACTTTTAAACACCTGTGTATCTAACTACTAGTTCCATTGGTAACTTACCAAGTCAGAATTCTTTCCTGGAAAACTATGAAGGAATACTTGAAGAACAATAGCAGCCTACCAGGGTCTAAGGTCTTAAGCCTCGGTTCAGTTCTTTTTCCCTACACTCCATGAGTGACAGGAGCTTAATTCGTTTCTAAACCTTTTTAATTTTTTTTTTTCAAAATATCAAAAATAGAATTGAATAGTATTTATTCCCTCATGATGTTTTCACACTACGGTATCGCTCTTCAGAACGCTGACGGCACACTTACGTATGTGACTTCAATAAACGGCAGTTCAAATCTGATGGAGAAATATTTTAAAAAGAAAGTAATATGCTCCAAATCCTTTCACTATTTTTTTTCGATACCTTTGAATATATTACCCATTGGTCGTTAAATTATGTTCTCATAACATGCACATGTTTTTCTTTGTTGACAGTTTCCATTGTTAGTAAGAACAATGAATAATAAAAGCACCATTATATTAGAAAAACCTGGCTCAGAGAATGCTTTCATTTATTGGAGCTCGACTGTGTAATGCTCATCTCTCATGTCTATTTCATAGTCCTTAAGAGAAGAAAATAAGATCATAGTCTACTTAATTAGAATACCAAGCGAGTTAGCATGCTGTATGGTCTAGGAGTCGTGTTACAGTCATGCCGGTCCCTTTATTTGAAAGACAGTTTTGTGGCAGGACCGCAATGCTCGCTACTCAACATGTGATGTGGTAATTTACTTATTTTGCACACCTTGTCGTTAAAGCTTTAGATTTGCTTATACCAGCAGGCCCGTATCGGGGGGGGGGGGGGGGATCCGGGGGGATCTGGAGTTCCGCTCAGCCTATGAAAGTAGGCCTACGTTAGCAACATCTACAATGAGTCTTAATTTGTTGGTCATAATTGTTGGGTAAAATGTTCCACTTTTGGTAAAATCGACCCCCCCCCCCCCCACTGAAAAAGCTGCATACGGGCCTGTACCAAAAATTCTCAGGGTTTCCTCAAATTATTTACTCTAAACTTGATAGAAAGGGTAAGAACAGTTTCACGACAAATAAATATGGTGAGAAATGTCACCGAGCACGGCCTAATATTACATAAATGGATCACGATAGTCCCAGTCCCCCTGAGGCCCTTACTTTACAGAATGCCCAACATGGTGACTTCGCCCTTACAAGACATCAGAATCATGACGTGACAGTCCACGTGCAGAGACAATTGAAGAAAATAGGAATAAGATATATGTTCTGCCCCCCCCCCCCCCCCGGTTGAGCTCTAACTAGTTTCGAAATTTAACGAAAATTTTAAGTCAGGTGCCAATATGTCATGTATGCTTTGAAACTTCGAGGTTAATAAAGTTGACTTTATCGTTTCATTATTTTCGCTCTGTGTTCAACACACGTAGAACCTAACCTCACATTCATGTCGGAGTTGAACCTCATCGAAGAATGTGTCTGTCCTGACACTCTCGGGTGTTAATGCCATCGCCGGATTTACCTGGGCCGGGAGCACATGCCTCGTGAATCGCTGGCATCAACCCCCAATCGTGCATCATCCTACAGTTTATGAGTCCAGGGTTACTTAATCTTTCCTTATCCTATTTCTAACCACACCAAGCAGTGAAGACCATAGCTGTATGATCAAATTTGATAAATGGCGTGTTACTTAAAAACCACAACGATGCAAAGAGGTGGTGGGGTAAATTGTGATTTGGTTGTGACATGATGGTTAGCAGTATGGGAGGGATGTGGGGTCAAGCTGAGAACAGCTTCAAATTATCCGCATAGGCCTACTCGGTCACCAATTTGAAAGCTTTCACAGGGGACAATGAAAACCAAACTGTATTTGTTCAGGATGCAGATTCACGTGCCCAACGCAGCTCCCAACAGACTAGACCAACTGTATGATAATCTTTCCACACTTTGGCAGGGAGGGGGGATACATATGGGCACAAATATCATGTGTTTGGTTTGGGATACAAGAAAGATTTGTGCAATTCTAAACTCGTGTGGAAGAAGTCATTGAAATCAAATGTAGATGTGCATGCTAACCATGGACATGATTTGCTAAATGTGAAACACAGTGCATGTTTGAATTAGAAAAAATATTTTCCCATCAATTGGAAGTTATGTATGGAGATATAAAACAGATAATGATGTGGAAGAAAACAAGTCTCGAGGCTTCTAGATCTTTGATCTCAGTTAATTGATTTGTTTCTTTCTATTTTATCTTCAATGTCCATGAAAATTGAATGGTCCTGTATATTCCCTTGCTTGTACCTGATCAGCTTTCGCCATTGGCTCAAAATTCCTGTCTTTTCTCGCTGAATTCACTCAGGCTCGAACTCCGTGCAAGATTAACATTATAGTTCTAAATGGTCAGCTCCATTGATTTGATTAAATTGATTTTTCCGATTATGCCACTTGATCGCAGTGATGTATTGACTGATCTGGAGCTACCTCCTGCGAAGAGTAAGAACCTCATAGTATACAAGAAATTGCCCTCTATGATTCTGTTAATTTACTAGATGTTAAATTGTTAAAACTTTTTTAATTATTTATCATCGTTGCGACAGTGTTGTGTACACTCTTAAAGTTGCAAATCAAGGAAAGTACAGCCGACCTGGAAAAAAAACTGACGTATGCTACCCACAGCTTTGTCGTTCTTTTCTTTATTTGAATGAATAACAGTTTTTCATATTTTTTCTTTCAAACTTCTGTCTGTTCGCTGGTGCGTACGGATGTTGGATCAAAGAGTATGTGGGTTTCTGTAGTAAAAGTGTGCATGCACGTTATAGATCTACACATTTACACAAAAACAAATAACTAGTAAAGAATATAAGTTCTTAAGCTGATCAAGGGTAATGACCAAGTTTTTCTTTTAATGTACAGGCAGGGAAAGATAAGAGAAGATGAATTTGATAAAATTAGATTATGATTGCAACACTGGTATATCATCCACTTTGCACTAGTATAGTTGAGTTTGGGTATGTATACGTTACACGTTTCATTTATTTATTTATTTGTAATTAAGTCTCGTGTGAACAGTGGACTTCACATTGATAGAAAGACAACGTAGCAGCCTTCTCTAGGTTACCGTACTTTGTGTGATTTATCATGTCAACAGTCAAGCCAGTGTAGGTTACCATTAGGTTCGAAGTTGCTTAAAGGGCTTGAACAGTGAATGTAGCAAGACTAGTGACGATTGACTCCACCATGCTTTCACAAAGTTCATTTGATGACGTAACTCCCATGCAGCAACAGCTGACCAAGGAGAACCTTCGCAACAGTTAGGCCAACTTGACTGAAGATGGTTGAACTACTTGAGATCACATATCATTCATACCACTCCACAGTTTCCCTTTTAAGTCATATTCATTATGTAACTTAACCATCACAGATCATCATCTGACAAAAAAAAAACGGGAAAGAAAGAAACGCAATTTAAAGCAAAATGCTTATCTTGGCTGTGCACCTATCTAGCTTGTGATGAATACTATTTATAAAACATGCGGTTCATCTTGTGTGTGTAAGTAAAATTAATTTCCAGTGTAACTGTGTAAGTCACTCATAAACCACCATCATATTGAAGATAATAATTAATAGGCTGCTGTCTGTTTTCACTAGAATATTGACATGTCTCTTTGATGAGCGCACCCTCTCAGGCTGTTTTTCTGTTTGTATGCCATATTGTCTCTTTTCAGCTCTGCATCGATCTTTTTCACCTAATGCAAATCATTTTTACAATTAAAATGCAACTAGTCTCATTTGAAATGAAATGAAAAAAAAATCACAGATTTATGAGCATATTTCGATGGATTAACAGACCAAAGACTTTGTATCTTTTAAGCTATTGATATCTTATCAAATTGAGCATACATCAGGGGTTAAGCAAGTATAGTTTCATCAAATAAGAGTTTGAAAATAAGCAGATGAATTAGTACTAAGACAGACGGTACATCATTTCATACCACAGACAACTATCATGTACCATCAAAAGTTGAGAAGAATTTTTCTTTGCTGGCCGACCGTTTACCGTAAGAGGATGAAAAAGGATGCCGTACTTCTGCTTCTTGTGCTATCCATGACCTGCTTCATTGATTCTGTAATAGGAGGCAGTAAGTAAATTATTAATTCAGTTTACTTTTGTTTCATTCGAATGTGCTAATCTGAAATGCCGGGCATTAAATTGCAATTGACAAACATGGAAGAATTTGTTGCGTGTCAAGTGAAAGTTGTCTTGAACAAAGATAGGAGACACACGTTCCATTCCAAGTTATCCAGTAAATGTCAAGAAATACAAATAGAAAGTTTTGTTTTTAGCACTCGCCATTCGAAGGATGTAATGGTTCTTGTGTTATCTCAACATCCTTTTTGTTTAAAGTATGTGAAGCGAATGTCTTGGTTTACTGTATCTTTGGAATGCATCTTCGCCCATGTGTTTCGTAACCATGTATGCCTCAGCTACACGTCATAAATTCTCTCCGTTTTTCCTTTATCACTGTACAGTTTTATATCTGCTCATGACGTAGAAATTTTAATCGTTTCAAAATAATTTAACTTTGCCTGTACTTGCCGTTATATATCAGTTGGTCTCAACAATTTGTATGTGATGTATACTAAAAATGTATCCAACAAACAGGATAGTACGTGACTTCACATACCTTCTATGCAGAACAAGTAGAATACTTCAAAAAGCGATCCCGAAAATATGAAGACTCTTGAGGATTAAAAAAATGACTCCAAAACTCGTCAAATTTACTGAAAAAGAGTGGAAAATTAGAACTTCTCTCTCTCTCAAGCAAGAATGAACTAACTTCGCCAAATGTTGTACCACGTATGATTGGTTAATTAAAGACTCTATTTTAATGACGCTACCGTTCCATCTTTTTGATTTCTTGCCGAAGGCGGAAGGAATATATGCGATGAGATGTCGTGTGTGTGCGTGTGTGTGTGTGCGTGCGTGTGTGTGTGTGCCCTTGTTTTCGGGTGGGATCGAGGACCGAAACAATTAGATTTTAGGTCTTCTGTGGAAAATTCAATAGATTTCCCCGGTTCTCTCAAGATGAACAATAGACAGTCTGTTATTAAGGTTAGGGTTGAGGAAGAAAAAACACAAAAGGCATAATGAGGTCCTCGGAATGAATGGAAAACAAATTTTTCCAGAATACTTTGGAAAGTATGATGAGCAATTAAGTTTAAACTTGGTAAGGTTTTGCATGATGCCATTATGTCCAAGATGTATTAGTTGTATAATAAATCGAGTCAAATTTGCTGATTTTTGAGGAAAAAGTCAGTTTGCCACAAGTTTGGTATTTCCAGGCAGTATGTCTTTAGAAGTGTTTGAGCATTAAGGGGAAAATTTTGCAGGAACTGAGAGTATAATATTCAAGGTATATCACTTTTATAGTAAAGAGAGTGAAATTTGCTGATTTGTTAGGGAAAAAAGCCAATTGTGCCCCAAAATTTGTATTTCCAGCATATCTTAAGAACTATTAGACCAATTAACTTAAAGCTTTGTAAGGTCTTACCTGAGAACACATTGTTCAACATAATATTAACGTAACGGTAAATCAGTGACATCTTAGTGCTGATATTTGAGAAAGTCAATTTTGCCTCAAAATTTGGATTTCCACCATATCTTGAGAGCTAATTGAGCATTACACGCAAAATTTAACAGACCCTTCCTATGAACACATTAATGAACATACAGTATATCACTCTTATAGTAAACTGGTGAAATTGTATTAATTTGTTGGTAAAAAATGAATAGCTTGCATCCGGGTCACTAGACACCACCTTTTAAATTTTGCCAAAACAACTTTAGCAGAACTAGCCCCCTGTGGGTAATGTCTTTGAACATTCCTGCCAACTGTGAGAACGTTATTGTTAAGTCAAACAATAATTTCAGCAGAACCAGGTCCTGTACAGATAATAGGAGACTAATGTGCAAATATCCCATAGAGAGATGCTCTTATATCCTGCCCCTAACTGTAATCACTAAGCCTAACCTACTGTATGTCGAATAACCCAATGTTGTGATTGTGTTATGTACTGCAGCGTTATATGCACATATACTTTTGAGCCGTTGTTGTTATCACTACTTGATCCAAAGAAGTGGCACCAGCCTATAGACTTAGGCTCGCTACCTTACAGTAGATATCAAAATACCATTTTCTTCTTCATTTTCTTCTTCTGCTTACCACCATTTTATGTTTGAAGAATATTTGACTCTAATTTACAATCAGTGCACGAACTAGGTCTCTGTGACATGTGGTTGCAGTAAACTATTACAAATCCCCATGTGCAGGCTCTGTGTTGGAATCAATGCATGTTGGCGATGAGATACGCAACTCTGTGGATTGCCCTTTTGTTTTTTATTTAGATTTGGCAGGAACCTTATAGACTTGGGGATTATCAAATCATGCAAGAGTTCAGAACAGTTGTGGAAATGTCAAGATTTGAAAGAGTTTAATGTATGAAAGGAGGGGAAATTCTGATATGACTTCCCTTGCATGCACTAGCGACCATCGATGGTCAGTTATTCAGTGTGTAAGCAAAAAAAAAATCTGTAGAATATTGGACGATTTACAGACACATAATTCCTATCTTATAACTGCATCGTAAATGAGCATTGACTAAGTATGCAAATATATGACGTCAAGAGAGGGACTCACATCATATGTCTTTCGTTATCCATTATTTCAAAGATATTCTTTATCTGTATATTGTTTTGTTTTGTCATGGTAGCATGTGTTTTCGTCTTAACATGATATATGATATATGCAAAATATGTAACCTTTGCTAAATATGAAAATGTTCACTATAAAGAAATACTGACGCTGAAAACTACCCCACGTTATCATCATATTTCTTCAGCAAACTTTAAGGGTATGTCCAAAATGCCAACAGATATTAGAACAATTTCAACGGATTTTTGTTCTGAGTTTCACTGCAAATTTTAACAAAGCGAGCCCTTTGGTAGATGCATATCAGATGGACTTTAAAAACAGGGGACATATAGCTAGATACATATGTATAATGATAAAAATTCACCCCTGATCACCCTTACGAGATGTCCTGCAAAGGAGTGTGGATGAGCTACGTGTGACATTTTTATCCTCCTTTTCTTTTTGAGGCAAAAGTATCAATTGACAATAATGGATTAGCCCTTCAAATGTTGATTGTCTACAATCACACTGCATTCTTAAAAGAAGCTGTAACCATTCACTTGTAAGATAATGGAAGTGAGACGAGAAAGGAATGCGGATAAAGGGGAGAGGAGTTTCTGCATAATTACAATGTTTTGCGAAATGCATTGCAGCAGCTAGGTATTTTAGTAGCTGTTGTTCAGATCTACTACTTACAACCGACTTGTTGGTATCCTTGTAAAGTTTTAAATGTCAAAGTCTCTGACGAAATGATAAAAGGTAAATTGCGTTGTCAGTATTGTGGGTATGAGACCTACCAATGTAAGTAGGGATTTTACGAGCAAGCCGATATGGGTTGCAACTTGCACTAATTCTATTCAGAATTTACTCATTGGAGTCAGCTACAGAGGTGAGAAAAATTCTTCTATAGTAAAGGACGGGACGGATTTTTTGGACAGTCTTGACGAGGATATCAGACGGAACATTGGAGTTATCAGAGAGGCAATGAAGATATGGCAGTTGTGCCCATTCAGCAACGGAATGCAGATTTACTGCGTTGACGTTTAAAGTTAAAAGTTTGTTTCCGAAAGTGACACTAAGGAAAGCTGCAGTGGGAGAGGCTCTAATAAAAGCATTATAGATATTTTGAAGACAAATTCACGCTGTTGCTTTTTTTTAACTTTAGCAAAGAAAGAGTTTATAAAGAAAGAGTATCTTATGTATAAAAAGAGAGTATATTAAGAAAAATCAATTTCGAGACGTCACTTTCATGAAGCACCAGCTTTCAAGGTAAGAAATTTTAAATTTCGGTTTAGCGATTTTTTCCTTTTTATGGTTCGTTAGAAATCATTATTATCGGCACGCTAACTGAATTTGAACAGTTTGTAGCCTGGAGAATATTCAGGTTACGCATAGGGATGCCTGCGTTGAGAGTATCGCTCGGATAAGATTTGCAGTGAATTTGGGCATCCCGGTTGGGGAGAAAGAAAGAGAAGAGTCTAGTTCAATCGCAGGTTGAATATGGGCATTTTGTATCTGATACCGGTGTGCAACGCTTTATTAAAAGCTTTTTTTCAACATGTAGGAAAAAACCAGTCGTAGAAGAATATTTGCTAAGCCCAATGTGAATTCCGCAGAGCAGAAACGTTGATTTACGTTGGATTTATCTCGGCGGAAAAAAGTAGATGTTTTGTTCCAAGTGGGTCGTTGTGCGATTGCCGAATATTTTTGCAATTTTTACCAGAGGTGGGGGTAGACTGTTAAAAGTTGTGTTGTTTAGTACGATCTTTACTGACTTACTTATTTGAATTAATGCCATTTTGGCTAAATTCCTGAAGGGCGGTATGAAAATAACGTATGTAAATATAATAACCTAAATGTAATCTAATAAGTTAACTAAAAAGTAAGGATATGGGAAGACGGGGGTAAATGTCAGGAATTTGATAATAGTATTATGAGCAGGGGAGGAGGAGGTCTCAAATTTAAAGATTTCAGTTTCCAGTTCGTTTAAATGAAGTAATTACTTTCATTTAAATCTCAAAAATGGAAACCAAAAGTTTTTATCTTTGATGCTTTTTCAAGTTGGTTATCTCATCCTATACGTAGTATAATACCGAGGAGATCCTGTACTCCATTTAGCTGCTTTAGTGAATTGACACTTAAATGGTTTCCTTAGGATGTACAATCACATGGATCAGGATTACCGATTGTGGTGAGGTGGCTGGAAGGGATACCCAGACGTGTGTGCGTGTGCTTGTGTGAGTGCACGGAATGTATCTAAGTATACCATCTCCTCCTACAGAGGGTACGTCGGATGAACTTGATAGGTAGATGCCCAACATTCCCCTTTGCTAAAAGTGCATCGAAATATAAATTAAAAATAGTTGATGTGTATTAAAGAAATTTGATAAGTATATCTTTGTCCTTTTTTATACAAAATGGTACCAGACAGGCACTGAGTAAATTATGTGTGGCAAAATGATGGCATTAAAAACATTTTCCTTAGACTGTTGATTGAAAAAGGACACAACATAAGCCAGACTACATACTATATAATAAACTTAAGTTAACACCTTTGATATGTGACAAGAAAAGGTCAAACTATCATCTATATAAACACCTAAGTATTAGTGTTTGAGGATCTAGGCACCTCTGATCCTTTAACAACAATACCTTGCGATCTTGAGTGTATTAGAGCTTCATGTTTAATAGTTTTGTTTGCATAGCACATTTCCTTTGATTTGGTAGGGTTAAGAACTAAATTCTTGCGCTCGGAGGTTGCAACAATGTCATTATCGGAAGACTGATAATTTAATTGATCAGTTACAGCAGACTTCTTAGCAATCTTGCATGACACAGCAGTATTATCGGCATATTTTGTGACGGAAATGGTTGAATTTGTTTTAATTTCGTCAGTATATAAAGTAAATAAGATAGCGGATAACGCACCCCCTTGAGGCACACCAAATTTTATCTCTGATATTTCTGACAACCATTTATCCAACTTAATTTGTCTTGACCACCCTTGAAGAAATTGCGCCAGCCAATGAATAAGCCAAGGTTCTTTTGTAAGTTGTGAAAGATCGCTCAGTAGTTGATTTGGTGAGACCAAGTAGGTTTTATAAAACCTCCTTGGTGAGAGCGTATTAAATGCACTTGAAAAATCAAGGAAGAGGACCTTTGTTATAGTCGTTTCTTTACAATCTAAATGAGACGCAAGATCATTGATTACTAAAGTACAGCATCAATACAAGATACACCTTTCTTATAGGCAAACTGACACTTATCACCAAATTGCTCTACAATCGGCATTAATTGATTTAAAATGAGTTTTTGCATACTATTAAAAGCAATACTTGCCAAATCAACCTGTCGGAAATCATTCACAGTACTTGCATTTTTCATTTTTGGGACAGGGGTTGTTAAAGCAGGTTTCGAAACATGGGGTATTTCGCTATTTTGAATGCTTTCTTGGAAGATAGATGTATAAATTGGCGATAACTTATTTGAAAAATATTTAAACACCCACCAATGAATATTATCTGAACCACATGCTACTCCTTTTTTTACTTGACTAAATCGTTTTCTAACAGAGCCTACATCAAATTTAAAACAATCATCTTTAGGTTCAGGAAAGCTTAGTAGAATATCTTTACTCCATGATTGATTAAAACGTCCCAAGTGATAATTCTCTTCCAAATCCTGCATTTATATGCTTTGTACCATTTTTGTTGGTTTCTGGTATGGAGTTAATGATATTCGAAAACGAATGAGAATTTCCTGTAATTTGTCCAAAATATTCACTTCGAATGTCATGCACATATTTATTAATTGTTCTTTGGATCTTATTTCTTAGACTTTTGTTTCCGTTCGCAATGGCTTCTTGTTTATCGTTTTCCAGCTGCTTAATCCGATTATCCGCAGGTAGTCTCCTCATCATTTCTGTTGGTTTCCTTCGTTTGAATGGTACAGATACGTCCCTTACAAAAACCAATATACCCTGAAATAACGTCAGTAAGATCGTTTACATTATTACAACTACCCCTGAAGACATCCTAATCTGTAGTTTGGAGCATTTCTTTCATTTGATTAATATTTTCCATGGAAAGATCCCGCTCTAATTTCGCTTTTGTTTTAAGACAGCTCGTTTCCTTTATCCATACTTTGTCACTACCAGTACACTATTGTGATCGGATGTGCATATTTGGTGAAATTTCTTGGCGTGATAGTAATCCCTTTGAATATAAACTGCATCTAGAATACAATTTGATCGTGGGTAGGTTCAAAACTTCACAATATTTTGAAAACCCATCGTTTCAATCGTATTAATACGTTCTTTATTTATGTCTCCAATGACAAGAAAGTGTGTTCGAGGATTTTCCATCTGCAAAATAGTTTTGATGGATTTCAATATTTGATCAGCTACAGAGGAACTTGCTGATGGACGTATGTAGACATTAACGATTGTAACATTAGAGATCTCACTTGGAAGAAAACTTGGTCTTGCTCGGACTGCAAGAAGTTCAATATCCTGTGTTGATATTGTTGCACATATCTTTGAATGGCACACTGACCAGTCTTTGGAAGTGACAAGTCTTCCTCCGTTTGCTGAGTACTGTCTGTCTAAACAAAACATAATAATTATTGATCATCACTGCTTCATCTGGAAGTCTGTGTTGTGGGGTTTCATTTTGCCATTTTCTGACCTGGATTTTAGTTTCCTGTTGTGCTACGAAGCACAAATTTCGTAAATTTACAATCGTCTACTCAAGGTGCAAAAATTTTCCTCGAAGACTGTTAACATTTATAGTTAGTCAATATGGAAAGCTGAAATCAGATGGTTTAGTGTGCCTAATTCTCTTCTGAATGTCTGCTCTTGTACCTCTGTATCGTCTTAGAATAGATTCTTCTTTGAGTAGCCTATATTCATTAACTGTGAGTCAATTGAATAGACTTGCATACCATTTCGTATGCTGTGTAAGGTCTGGCTTCTGTAGTATATGCTAAGATGCCTCTCTGTTCTTTCTGTGTTGCCTGAGTACATAGTGTTATACAGGGCAGTTAGTGATAACAAGATAAAGAGGTTTGGCAAAAGAAAACGGTAGTGCAACTTAGGCAATTTTTTTCCAAAAGAAAGCATGTGCAGAGTTAGTATAACAACAACATATAGTTTGTCGTTGACAAAAAGACATACAAGCATTTAAAACAGAAAACAAGTAAAAGTTTAAATAGCTGTTCAAAATATGCGGGAACTTGTACCAAACGCCCTCGAAGTCCATACTGATGGGAATTGCAATAACCAGAACACACGATATAGCTGAATTGAGGTGACTTTTATATCACTTCTAAGTTACCGTACTCTGACCATGAAGTCTTCCATTTAGTAGCAAGAGGTCAATATTTTTTTCCATTATTCACCATTTGTTTTTGTAATCATGTCCTTCTATGAATTCCCAAATCAGGGCACAAAAAGTTATTGCAGGCAAGTGCTAACAGAAAATGTTTAAAAACAGGAATATCACAACTTTACACGTTTTTATCAACGTTTTCTTAGTTAACATGATTCAGACGACTAAACCCCACCCCCTTCAACAAGGAATTTTTTCATGGCCTTAATTTGGGTTTTTTAAATGAATAGTTTCCCATTATACGATCAAACCTTTCCTATATTTCATGTAATCACCATTTGATAGGAAAGGTCTCAATAAAAACAGAAGCCTCGGAGACGTAAGTCTCCGAGGCTTCTGTTTTTATTGAGACCAAATTCATCTACCTTTAAAATGAAACATTTGTTTTGAGAGGAGAAGAAGTTTGTAATGAATATTCATGAGTTGTTTTTTTCTTTAAAGGTTTTCTTTTTTTGGCCGTATTGATGAAACCGTTTTAAAGAGGGGGGGGGGGGAAGGGTTATTGAGCACGAAGAATATGTGACTATTGTCCTCCTTTCATGGTGAACTGATTGTTAAAGGATGGCAGAATGGATAGACGTGTACGATCACATTAAAAAATGTTTAAAATATTTACAAACGCCTGTTTATAAAGGAAGTTTGTCGAAAATATATTCATTCAATACATCTTTGTCAATTGTTTTGTTTTTGTTCCCGTTTTTAAGACATGTTTAGTTCTGGTTGATAATACCATCGATGTTTAAACGTTTTTAAGAGCGATATAAGATTGTTTTGAATTTAGCATTTATTAAGGTAACATTTGGTTTAGTAATGAGCATTATAATGAATATACCGATATGTATATCTGGAACTCGTAAACAAATTGACATTCGCTCTTTTAAAGGATATAATTTGTTCTTACTCAACATCTCTTGTTGTAAATTTGTTTTTTTTTTAATATTATAATGCTATTATACCGTACTTATTTTTTGTTTTTACTTTGTGGTTTTTTTAAAACAAAATACTTCGAAACAGTTGGTATTGTCTTTGCATAAAAAATTGATGTCCATCACAATCTATGCCATGTTCTGGTGAGAATGTCTCCAACTTATGTGTTATTTATATCAACGTTATTTACTTGATGGTTTCAGATGTGACGATGTTGAGGTCAAGGACAGCCAACTTGAAATCTTTTACTTTAATCGTTTTGAAATAACTTATAATCTTTGTAAAGAAACTGGATTTGTTTCTTAGCTACAGTTGAAAAGCTTAACGCATCTTTTACAGATACCCCGAATGTACCGATACGATTATCTCAAACTTGTTATCATATCTCATGTATTCTTTCTTATGAAATAGATGAAGTTTACTAAGTTCGAGTCGAAAATCAAGCAATTTTATACATTTCTATTAATTGATCTTTCCGTTACGATTCATAGCAATTGCACAGAAGCTAAAATAAAATTATCGAAAAGCTATGGTTGATAACAAAATTGACTTTTAAACAATGTTAGAAGAGAGGTCCCGGTAAGACTGTCTGGAACTTAGCAATCATGAAGGTTATGTTTTGTGTATCAGTGGGAATGATCTTAGAAGTACCGATACGTATATCTGGAACGCATAAACAAATCGGCATTCGCCCTTTTAAAAATAAATCGATGGTGCTTACTAACCATGTCCTGTTGATGATTGTTTATGCAAATCTGGTACTATATTCATGATTTCTTATATATCTTGGATTTGTTAGTAATCTTGACTTCGATCTTTTCTTTTTGTCAGTAAATACATGTTTATTACAGTCTGAACCATGTTCTGGTAAGAATGTCTGCAACTTACATGTCATTTAAACAAAGCCTATTACGTTGATAGTTTTAGCTTTGAGGATGTATAAGTCAAAGTTAATCAAATCATTTATTTTAATCATTTTCAAATTAGTTATAATCTTTGTTAAATGAAAACTGGATTTGTTTCTAAACTACACTACAAACTTTTGACACATCTATTAAGGACATCCTGAATGTACTGATGTACCGATAAAAGTATCTACAACTCGCTATCAAATCTTACATTTTTTTCAAAGGAAATAAATGACGCTTAGTAACTACTAGTCGAAAAATCAAATTAATTTCATTCATCTCCATTATTGTTCTTTCCGTTACGATATTTAACATATCCACACAAAGTCTAAAAATAGTTCCCTATTGTGGAACTCAGCAATCATGAAGGTAACATTTTGCTCATCAATGGGAATTATCTTGAATGTACCGATAAGAATATCTGGAACTTGTGAAAAAGGACATTCTCCTTTTAAAGCAACTCAATCTTGTGTACTGAATACATCTGTTGTAAAGTTGTTTTTTATACCATGCTATTACTATATCCATGATTATTGCTAATAAGTGAATTTTCAAAGTGTTTTTGATGAAAATAGTTGGTATATTCTTTGAATAAAAAAAAATCGTTGTTAATTGGAATGCAAGCCATATTTTGCCAAGGATGTCTCCGGCTTAGCGTCATTGAAGCATTATTATGTTGATGTTGTCACCTGCTTAGAAATTTAAGAAAGTCATTGAAATCCTTTCTTTCAGTCCTGCTGGTAAACAGTTGTAATCTTTGTTCAAAAACTGGATTTGCATTTTATCTACATTAAGTAACGTTTGACACATCAATTAAAGACACTCTGAATGTACCGATAACTCTTATCAATTCTTTTTTATTCTTTCAAGGGGAAATTGATGGTGCTTACTGCATGACTATGAGTCGTAGATCTATCAACTTTATATGACCCCTTTACGTGATATTTGATTTTCGATAATTAATACAAGTCCTATTAATTATGAAATAATATTCTGAAATTTGGGTGGATAACAAAATAGACTGTTAAGATATGACTCTATTCATGTCCCCGGTAAGCACGTCTAGTACTCATCAACACTCGTAAAAACGTTTTGCGCATCAATGGCAAGTATTGTAAGTGTAACGTTCAGAATACTTCCAATTCTTTGACAAATTAACATTTTTCTTTCGTCCTTTACATAAGTAGATACACTGTCACATGTTATTGTTCTACTTTACTGAAAATGTGTATTTGATATAATCTTCAATTGTCTCGAATTATAAAGACATCATTACAATGCCTGCAGTTGCAATTTTTTTTTGATAATGCTTCACAGTATTTTCTGTTTGTTAGTACTTAATTACCGTACTTTTCTTCAACTGGCTAATAGCAGTGTTTAAAAGAGGGCTGTTAGAAAGCAAATAGACCTCTTTGACAATTGATGAAGCAGATCCTGTTAGTCAGGCAGATATATAGTAAACATTTGTACAAATGCTTGCGTCACATAAAGTATGTAAATGTGCCTACTGGGGTATTTTGATATGCTGAGTTCACAAATTGCCTTTAACCTTTCTCAAACATTTCAAATCAATCCATTATAAAATTCAGCATGTCAAATTGTCCCTGTGTACTAAATTTCAGTGCCACAGATCATCTTGAACCCAAGATATTGAATTTCACCATTTTGGCATGGCGGCCATATTGGAATTCAAAAGGTCTACCATCAATTTTGTTAGAAAAGATGTGAAATAAATTCTTGATTATTCAGCATGTCAAAATGCCTATGTACCAAATTTCAGTGCCAAATATCATATGGAAGCCAAAATAATAAGTTCAACATTTCGTCATGGCGACCATATTGTAATTCAAAATGAGGGCCGATTCGTTAAGCAATCATTTTGAATCTCGCATTTCTTGAATTCAGAATGCCCAGATACCCTAATGCATAAACTTTAAACATTGTCTGCCAGTAGTGAACATCCTGTCCATGAATCTTACCCATTATAATCATGTTTACAGTTCGAGTGCCGAAATTTGAATAACAATGTTCCTATTTTGTTTACAATTGATTACCCACACCATGAAGCAGTGAGTAGTGCTATGCCAATGACATGTTCTGGTAAGGACACACAAATAGTTCACCAGACCTTGTATACGTGGAACTCGTAGAAAGAACCGATAAGGAATGTCCGGCAAAGCAGTTAATGTGCGTATGTGTGTTTGTGACGCTTACCTTGTAAACACGATATCTCAAGAAGGGAAGCTTGGATAGATCTTATATTTGGTATGTAAGTGAACCATGTTAAGTAGAAGAACCACATTGTTTTGGGTAGAGGTCAAAGATCATTCGAGGTCAACAGAGGTTAAATGCTGTAGCCTAACATATAAACGTACATACTGCGAAAGAACCTAGCCAACACATATAGTTCTTACTGTTGTAACTTAATTACACTTACAGAAGAGGACAGACTAGACTACGATTTTCAAGTAAACTTTGATCCAAACTGTTTGAAAAGTTGCTTTATGTTGTCTAATATATCGTTAGGTTTATGTTGGGGTCGTCAGAAACAGGATGGCATATTTTTCACTAAAACTTTGTAAATTCAACTTAAAAAAAGTGTGGAGAATATTTTACCACACATAACAGTCTTATGACAAACAAATACAATTTCTTACCTCCAACTCAATGCACTGAGACCACGCTCAATCATATTGGCTCATAGCTACAGGGGATGGTTAAAAAAATTCATCGGTACTCCTAAATGTTCTACTGTAAATGTCCTAATATCTTCCATCCTCACCCCCCCCCCCACCCCCATATACTCGGCACTGATCATTTAATTTGTGCAAGTTAATGGTTGCATATTGTCACTTGGATCTGAATTCTCGCTATCTTGTTAAAAAGAAAACCAAGCATACTTTTTGTGGGTTGGTACAGAGTGTATCAGATCTTAATTGATGACAGAGTTCAAGTGATACAGTGCATATGTTTCTGCAATTTGATGAAGGTGACATGTGAGAATAATCATTATTAAAGGGGCCGTGGTAAAATTTACTTTAGCCTAGGTAAGGCCATTTATTTTCAGCATTTTTATTGTTGTAGCTGTTGGTCTTACTCGAGGGAGCTGTACGTATGTGTTTAACAACAATTAACATAAACATTGCATGTGCAGGTAACGTGTCTGTGCGACAACCTGATGGAAAGAATGCACTAAGCAGTGATTTCATGATATTTTAAGTTAATGCTGCTACGGGTATATACCAAGTAGTGTCATGGGAAGTAAGAAGTAGAAGAATCGGGGATCAACGTTACTGTAACGTTTACTCAAAGGCAGAGAACACACATACTGAACACATTAATAGACATTTTTTTTCAAAACTTGTCCTCCTTTAAAGAAGATCCTGGAGAAATTGACACTGTTTACACAGACATGTGCGTGCACTGTACATTCCTAGATTGTGTGTGTGTCTCACAGAGTATGTAAAAATTCCATTGTCTTTGGTGAAGGTCAAAGGTCATTTGCGGTTAACAGGGTCACAGTATGGAATTCTTGTAAACATCTTATCTCACGAACTAAAGCTTGGACAGATTCAATTCAAGATGTAGTCGTATCTTATTGAGCACAAGAACCAGTTGGTCTTTAATAGAGGCAAAAGGTCATTCAATCTCAAAAAGGGTCAAATTGAGAACATTTAGATAAGATCTCAAGGAAGGGAGTTTGTGCCGATCTCATATTTCATATAAAGTATATGTAGCTTAATGTGTAACATACTAATGCTATGATCTAAGATTCAGAAAAAATTCTCTTAAGTAAATCATCGAAACCACAATGCATCTCTGAATTCTGGTTTAATACTATTCATTATGTTTTCATTTCAACGCCTATTTAGTAGGGGGGCGGTGCAAATTAAGCCTTCGTTTTTGCAGTTATTTTTAATTGATAGGCTCCCAGTTGGTGGAAAGCAATCCCAAAATAATGCAATTGATTTCCTGTCATTTGTTGATGACGTAGCCACATGAGTCGTAGTACATCGACCGGCATGACAACATTTTGTTGATTTTGCAGTAGTTTCTAATTAACAGGCCCATAGTTGTTGGATATCAAGCCTAAAACGATGCAATAAAAGGGGAAATCAGGGTTTGACTGAGAAAATTCTCCTTCAGTTGATTTTTCTTTCTTGACTGATTGTTCACCGAAATATAGAGACGTGGGGGGGGGGGGGGTGTTTAAGGTAGAAGAAACGTTAATTATTGCGTTAATTACTGGTGAATGAGAATTCGTAATATTTGTCGGGTACAAAAAATAAACGTTCATGTACAAGACAAGACAGCCTCCTGTAAACGATTATACCGAATTTGACTCGTTTCTCGAAATTGTCCACATGTTTGGAGATAATCTTGATCATATTTGTTAGTTATAAGTCATTGGACGATACCTTTGGGGAAATGCAGTGAAACAAATTGTGAAAATAACCCCTGATTTCTCCTGTAATTTCCAGGCATATGTCGCTGACGTAACCGCATTAGTAGTAGTGCAGTAGCAGGAACGTAACCATGTTATCTGGCCTCGTCCTAAATGTCATGTGTAAATGTATTTTGTTTTATTACTATTCATGAATTTTTTATTCCATCACCTATAAGATAGGCCCCTTTGTAAATTAAACCCCCGATTTTGCAGTAATTTCTAATTGACAGCCCCCCCCCCCCCCCGGGTAGAAATCAAGCCCAAAACGATGCAATAAACTTTTACAATGAACAAGTAACAACAATTAACAAGTAATATTGTTGCTTTCGGTGATAATCGTAACCAATGTAATCACGTGGCTGCGTGTGCGTGTATGTGTGTGTGCGTGGATGTGGTGTGACGTTCTTTGTTAACACGATATCTCAAGGAGGGTAACCTTGACTAATCTCATACTTGGTATGTGGATTGAACATACTGAGTAGATGATCCCTGTAGTTTTGGGTGGAGGTCGAAGATCATTTGAGGTCACCAGAGGTCAAAGAATGACACATTGTAAATGCAATATCACCAGAAGAGTAACCTTGACTGATCTCATACTTGATGTGTGGATTGACCATACTAAGTAGATGATCCCTATAGTTTTTGGTGGATTTCAAAGATTATTTCAGGTCACCAAAGGTCAAACTATAAAAACGTTGTAAACTCAATATCTCCAGGAGAGTCACTTTGGTTGATCCCATACTTACTGTGTGGGTTAGACATTCTAAGTAGATGATATCCATTGCTTTTGGTGGAGATCTAAGGTCATTTGACGTCACCAGAGGTCAAAAGGTGAAAATCTCGTACACACAATATCTCAAGAAACGCAATCTTGACTGATACGTATTGTGTGGGTTGTTTATACTAAGTAGCTGATCCCTATTGGTTTTGGTGGAGGTCAAAAATCTATTTAGGTCAAAAGGGGTCAAACTGTAAAGACCTTGTAAATGTGATTTCTGAAGAAGGATAACTTTGACTGATTTCATACTTAGTGTTTAAATTGGCCATTTTGAGTAGATAATTCTTATCGTTTTTTATAGAGGTAAAAGGTAATTTGAGGTCACCAGAAATCTTACAGTGAAAACCTTGTAAATACTATATCTTAAGAAGGATAACTGTAAGTGTAACTCATACCTACCATGTGGATTGGTCATATTGAGTTCATATTGGACTCAATTATTTTTGCTGGAAGTCAAAAGGTCATTAAGAGTTACCAGAAGTCAAAGAGTCAAAATTACATAAACTGTCATCTTAAAAAGAGAAAGAGGGAGAGATCACATACTTTGCATGTCTATTGCTCATATTCAGTTGCTGTGCCCTATTGTTTTGGCTGGGGTCAAAGATCATTTGATGTTACCATAAGTCACAATCATGTAAACGCAAGGAAGGTAACTGTGACGAATTTCATACTTAGCATGTGCATTGCTCATATCAATGCCATGGACATAGAACCTATACCAATTAATTTAGTTGACTGATACTCAAATTAATGCCACTTCCGGACACGGATTCTAAATTTGTACTCGCCTTGTTTTTCTTAAATGGCAATTGAAATTTGTAGAGCATACTATTAAAGCATCAAAATGCACTGAAACAAAGGAAAAAACTACTAAATTAGGTCTAACTAACGACTACAGTAACAGTGTTCTTAATTTTAAGCCCAGGAGCCTGATTGATTAAAGACAAATACTGTGCTCATCACCCCAGAAAGTTTCAGTTCTCATATCCACATACATTTATAGTCCCTCCCAACAGCCTGTCTAAAATTCCTCCACTTGTGTAATCAAAACAATGGATCCCAGGTATATACTGTGTTTCACTACAGCAAATGCAGACATGGGGATAAACCAGTCAACGGAGTCAAAAAGAGATGACTTACTCGAATCCTGCCAGTCCACTGACGAATGTCGTGGAACATGGAACACTAGTGTAGCAACCATTCCATAGTGTATACAATAGGAAGTAATGTTATATGTTGAAGTGTTCTCTGAAACCATTTACTGTTATATTATCGGTTACAAAGTTCAATTACATAAATCGGTTAGTGATAGTTCATCACAGTGTTTATTGCGCAAGTTTTTCTACATTGTCAGTTAGTGATATTCACTTTGCACATTATCGATTTTACTACATCATCGGTAATTTTAAAAAAGTTAAATGAGGGACTCTGTAGTACTTGTTGTGTAAATATGAGAATATGGATGTACTTTGCATACTGTATGCTGCATTAGATGCCATACAACCTCAACTACCAGTATTATGTCTAACAGCATAAAGAATTACGACATCTGGCATGTTGGCTTCTATAACTCATTATTTTTAGGAAAGGTTAGCATATTTGTTCCAACTTCAACATTGTTGTATCATTCCAGAACATTTTTGTAGTTGTTAAGGTACAATATTTGACACATTACTTGGAGCAATAAATTAGGTAATACCCATATTTTTGCAAGCTAGCTTTCACGTTGGTATACCTACATTGAAGATAAGTCACGCTAGTACTGCATCTCACTTAACTGCGAAAGCTTGCGACTACAGTAGTTGGAGACACAAAATTGGAAGAGAAGTATAACATTTTGCACTTGCAATCACACTAAATCAGGTCTTGCAACATATTCGAGAATGTCACACAATTGAAGTTGTGACATAAATTCACCTGGAGTTTATATACCTGCCTAACATCTGCATCAACAAGTTGAGAATGTTTTGCTCTTGCGAGTGTGGTGCAACTCTCGAGCAAAAGGTATGCGTGACAATTGAGAAACCTGGACCGTACAAACAAGGGACCTCTATCCATTTCATCGATCATGTTGTCATCAGACTTCAAGGGTGATAAATTTCTAAATCGATGCTGAATGAAGGCAACAACCTGAATGAGGACCAAGCTAACATGCCGAAAAGCTGCAGCTGCATGTGTCTACTTTGCTGCTGCTGCGGTCAAGAAGTTCAAGGCCCATGCCAGTTAAAGAAAGGTCAAAAGAGAAAGAAATAGGAAGAGTATGTGGGTGAGAGAATGGGTCTGGAAGAAACATATGAGTATGGCATCAGTACCTCAGAGAGTATGTCAAGTCCTTTTGGAGCTTTGTCAGAATGAACTCAGAGATGTTACACCAGATTTTGGAAACCTGACACCCAGGCCTCAGAAGAAAACAAAAAACTTCAGAAATTCTCTGTCCCCTGGACTCAAACTCTTACTGTACTGTACGTATCTAGCCACTGAGAGCTCTCACCAGCTCTCGTAGCCCAGTGAGATACTAGCTCTAAATTTAGAAGAGTTCGAGACACCTGTGACCACTCTGTGACTATTTTGAGAGAAACAAAAAAAAATTTACTCTTATACTCTCAAAATAGTCACCTGTGGACTCCGCGACTCAAGCTAGGATACAAGAACCCCTGCGAACGTTCGTTTCCAGACATTTGGAAACTCCCTTGTGAAACCTGTTCAGAAACTGTCGCCAGTGGTCGCGGCCCAGTGAGATACTAGCTTCAATTACCGTACATCAGTTAGACGTAAAAGTTAGACGCAAACGCTCCTCTTACAGTATGTCAACTTAATTGTCTCACCAGTCTTTTTTGTCCGTATTCAACATTGTGTTGTATTCCCAGGTTTCATTAGCTTTTAAATAACGTTCATCATTTGACTCAAAGTTACATCAGAATACTTATGATTTGACAGGTAGGTACAGTACCTTTATCTGCTGATTGTTTCAAATGGTCAAATCTCATTAACGTTTATAAAAGGTCAGAATACTGTTTTTTGCCAAAAGGTCCTTTAAACCCAAATCTCTAATTTAATGGTAGTCTGGATCAATGTCATGGTAGTACAAGTGACACGTAGGTGGGCTGTACTGTAGTAGGTAGATATGGTGACAAGCATACTAATGCAGTGTGTAAAATTTGCATTCTAGCATTCTGGTCCCTGTAAGGAATTTCTTGCATTTCCATTACCGCCCATTATCATTGGTAAATGATCTGTACTAGGTCAAACTTAAAATACATTGTAGTCCGTTTTCCATAGTTTAGTGGTGACATGATGGTGTCACAAGGCAATCATCTATCTTTGTTTGTCATTATGCAATACCTGCTTATATTTCTAACATTCTTATTTTTTCAGGAACTTTAAAATTAAATAATGTAAATGGAAGGAAGGTGACAATCGCCTATTGTATATATGTCAAACACGTCTTTTGTATAGACACTGGTAGCTTCCTATTCTGTCCCTTGTATCCAACTACTACAAAGGTAATGGAATTTAATGATTAAAACTGACTTCACATTGGTTATTGAGATTTGCCACTGATGTTTTACTACACTTGTTATCTCTTCTTTGCCCTCGCATTGTTGTTTATTTTTTTTTAAAAATAGTGTACCATTTTTATTACGGTTTTCAGAAGAATATATGCTTGACAGAGTACATAAAATGTACACAACTATGTATATAACTATTAATGATATTTTTTGCAGCGTACAGACAGTCTGGATAAATCAGAAAGGCAATTCAGTACTAAATCATTTTATCGAATTACTTTCATTTCTAGAATTGTGTGACTTTGCAGAGAGGTTTAAAGACGTGCGTCCATCATGTCGTAAGTCATGCAAACGTTAGTAATTTAATTGACAATGACTTTTTGTAAAGCTCCTCAAGATAAATTTCAATCTCATCTCGTTTTTTTTTTATTGATAATGCATCTAAGAGCCTTATTGAATTGGTTAATCAATGTTGGACTGCAGGCCTTTAGTTTTAGATTTCCCTGTTGTGCTACAAGTCACAGTCCTCAGGAAGTGTGTGGTAGATATTTTGTTTCACTAAAGTTTAGTAGGCCTACATTTATCTGAGTGTCCATTCTTTATCTATATTTGGAAGAATTGCACTCCTCACATAGATTTTAGGTGGGTGGTAGTGCGTGATCGCACCAATTTTGCACAAATAAACTAAACCACTCAAGGTGATTACAGAAATGCCAAATACTTTTTTTTTTAATTTTTATTGACCACCCAATACTGCCAACATACATGTAAACCAGAGATTAACGATCAAGTAGGCAACATCAGATCAGAACAAGATAAATATACAAAAGAACTGCAAGCATTTTGCTGAAGCGCGTTTCTCCTAAGAAAGTAATTTGTATTTCTCAACCACTATGGACAGAAACATTGACAATTACATAGATTCAAGCCTTAGAAACAAGGTTTTACGAACAAGGTTGCAACCTTCTTACTTTGGATGCAAGATTGCTTATGGAAATAATCCACCAAGGGCAATATGTTTTATTGTGTAAAGGAGATACGTACAATATCCAGAACGTTTCCTTTCATGTTAGCACTCAATATCGTTGTGCTGATGTGTTTTACTTGTAACTATGTGATAAGACATGCGTAACGTCTGGTTTAAAAAAACCAAAAAACAAGAGAATGTATCTTGTCCAAAAATAATTTGTGTAACCAGACTTTCAAAAATTAAAATAATGTATCCTTTATTTACACTCTATCTTCTGTAACTTACCTAAATGCGAAAATGCATATGTGGTTGTTTTAGTGCAAAAGGTGCAATAAATTGCACTGAGCAGTTTTAGTTGCTTTAGACATCCTAGCTTTACAAAAGGTTATAAAGTTCACGCAATTGTGTAATTGGTGCTCTGTGTATAGTGTGATACCGGGGATGGACAATACTGAATCGATGGGAAGATGTCTCCCCTTTTTCTTACCACTTGAAAGATTCTTAAAAATCAGATTCTGATTCATGATGGTTAACATACTCTGTGTGAAACAAAGTGTCTCAATGCTGATGTGGCATTTACAATCAAAAGAAAAGTCATATATCTAAAACAAGCACAAAAATTTTCACCTTTAAAAACTTCCACCTACAGTTAATAAGTCTTATTGGAAAAGGTGTAACTGATGGAAATGATTTACCTGTTGCAATTATTGTACATAGTTGTGTTTTTTGACAGGCTCCCCAAACAGTTTTAACTACCCCATACAAGAGGAAACAACAGCTGCTGTCACCACACATGAGACAAGCACCAACTATGATGTCCGAGAACTCACTACTGATGGTATCGAGTGTTTCGAATTGGTTGGAAATACAAGTGACCAGATCGTGGTGAGATATAATTTGTCATTTTTTGAAAATAGATCAAATTACCAGGAAGTAATATGTTTAAAATATCTTTAGTCTGAATTT
Source organism: Stichopus chloronotus (assembly GCA_021234535.1). Classification (NCBI taxonomy): domain Eukaryota; kingdom Metazoa; phylum Echinodermata; class Holothuroidea; order Aspidochirotida; family Stichopodidae; genus Stichopus; species Stichopus chloronotus. The sequence continues at coordinate 17,567,751 of CM037847.1, forward strand.
ATAAGTAGAAAGCTGTGTTTCTGTTTTTTCTATCATCACTGGTAGTGGTAGCTCAATTAGTTAAGTAAAGAGGCATGTGTCTAAAATCTGTATTGATGTAAAATAAAACATGTAAGGAAGTGGAAAATCAAAATCTAAAGTTATATATGATATCTTTCTGTTCAGGTTACTTCCAAGCCCTCTGCATGATGTTATGCTTCCAATTTCAAGTCTGGTAAAAACCCGCTGGTAGCTCAATTCTAGTGAAGATGCATGTGTCTCAGATCTTCATTATGCGTTGAAGTAAACAAATTTACGTCAATTGATTTAAGATAAAACATTCAAACATACATTACAGTTTAAACATATCCCTGTCTGCGGTAACTTATGTCAGTTACATGCACACGTAAAACATGCACATGCATTTGTTGCTTTTTAGTTAAAGGTAAGATAAATATGACCCTCTGAATGTATAGTTGCTCTTATGATTCACTTTTGCAGGTCCGGGTTTCTCCATCTTTGTCTTTCAGATCCAATATTTTGGATCACGTCTAGCAAGTAACATACACACATTTATGCTTCAGTCTAAAAAAACTTTATCATTAAAAAAAATTACATTTGTGCCGAGCACAATGCATGTGAGACGAAACAGCACTTGTTGTATTTATTTCCATGTAAAGAATGTTCTTGATTTAATAAATCTCTCTTCAGAACATTTCATCAACTGTGAATGCAGACTGTTCTCGCAGGTTGGAATGTAGCAATGGAGAGATTATCATTGAAGGATACAACTGTAGCTCAAACGCTGTCTGTGAAGTACGAGATGGTGACCGCGATTGTTATTGCATTAGTGGTTTCCGTGGTGATGGGAAGATCTGTACCAATCATACCAACTGTCTGGATGTTTTCAACGATGGATACAATTCTAGTGGCATTTATACCATCAGCCCATCTAACTGGAGAGGATCACCTTTTCAGGTCTATTGTAATATGAAGTCTGGTGGAGGATGGACGGTATGGCCTGCAATTCTTTCACAAAAGTATCATGATTTGCTTTGTTTGTTGATTTTAATTAACATATGAAACATTCAAAATTTGCATACAAAAAGTATATGCAGAGTTTACATACAGTATAGAGAAAAACTGAAAAAGAAGAATGTACAGAGAAAGGAAGGAGCAAGATGCAGGTACTGTAGCAAGCTTTTCCTAATGTGACTCTGTAACAGAACTTCAGATTAACAAGACAGAATACTAGAAAGTGGTTGTAACTACCCTTAAAGTCATCTGAAGTAAATAAAAGTGATGAAATAATTTTAACTTTGACCAGCGGATTCATTAAAAACAGTTAATAATTCCTTATGATAACAAAATAAATCTCGTTTATTTCAGAAAGATACTGTACCCAATACTATTAATTCTCTCATGTTGGTTTGCAAAATTGCAAATGTCGAACTTGTGCGAGTATGAAGAATATTATCTCCCCAAAGGGGTGTGCATCATAATCGTGATGTCGTCTTTGAAGTCTGAAAAAAAAGTGAACATAAATCTGGAGGGTGTTGGCTTTGTATGTCACAAAACGAACAAGGAGAGATGATGTATCTTGATTTGGTAAAAGTACAGTACCAATAAGAGCCCTAATACGATATGTATTAGTACTATGCAATGTCATAGTTTTCTCCTTTACAAAGCAATGTCATGAATATGATAGGATTAACAACCTGGAACTGAATAATTAAAATAAGTGAATAATTCAAAGTTCAGTTTGGGGATGAGATCTACCACTGGATGTGGACTGCATGCTGTTGTTTTATATTTAGTGGGATTTTGTGAAAAAGATAGTTACTACACATGACAGTTGTGGCTGGTAAGTTGCATTTAATATACATGGTATGGCCATTAATTACGTACTAGAGAATACATTCATTTCGTATAAAACAACTTCCAGTCAGCTGATTGCTGACTATAGAGCTTAATGATTCTTTTAACTTTAGCAAATAGTGAGCATTTTAATGTAAAAGGAAAAACAATCATTTGCATTTATATGTATAATATGGAAATTTTTCACACCTATGACAATTTGTCATTATTTCTTCCATTTGTTATTTTCATTGGCTTCAATATTGTTTCGTCCATTTCATTTAACAATTAGTGATCGTTTCCTCAGATACACGGAGTTCATCGTAATTTTCAGCTGGTTGGCCTTCTCACTTATTCGCCAGGTATTGCAACGTCGTGTAAATGGTTCTGTCGACTTTTACCGAAACTGGAACAGCTACAAAGAAGGCTTTGGTGACCTGGAGCATGAGTTCTGGTTGGGAAACGATAAGCTGTTTTACCTTACCAATGATTATAACAGCACACTCCTTATTGACTTTGTCGACCTATATGTCCGATCATTGTACGCTGAATATGAATTGTTCCGCATCAATAATGAAACTGACAATTACCGGCTGTCTGAACTGGGAAGATTCAATGGAACTGCAGGTTAGAAATTTTCACTAGTCACTGAAACATGCGTTTTAAAATCAGTTTACACAGACGTACGAATTTGTGATTGTTTATTAATATCACTCTTGATGACACTGGATGCTCAAGGTACAGCCTTTTGTTGGTAGCTGATGTAATGAAGCAAACTTAAAATATTGATAGATCATTACAAGTACTCATCAATCAAATGTTAAGGAAATAATGTTTGATATGAAGCATGGCCCAGCATTGATGACCGTTCATTGATGGTCAGGTCCATTGTTGATTAATCCTTTTCATTCATACACAACTAACTTTTGATGAAAAACAGGAAAATGAAAGAAAATTTGGGTTCCTAAATCATCATATTTTTATCTCAATACATTATATGTATAGAAATATTGTCATGCTACCTGAACATTCTGATATTCTTTTAAAATGTTGTCAGTGTCTTAATTCATTGCCAATGTGTATCAAACTTGTCATCATGCTTCTTTGCGTGTAAGCAAAAGATGTTACTAGTCTACGTGTGAAGATAATTTTTTTATTCCTTTTTGTAGGAAAGCAAAATATACGCGATGGTGATGGCGTGTGTGTGCGCGTGTGACACCTTGGCTTGTAAACGTGACATCTAAAAAAAGGGACAATTGCTTGAACTTCAAGGGTGATGTGTAGGTAGTCCATTGTGAGCAGATGATCTCTATACTTTTCCACGTAGGTCAAAGGTCATTTGAGGTCACCCGAGGGGAAAGACTGAAAACCTATTAAGGATATCTCAGCAACTGAAAGTCACACTTAAACCACTTGATGAGAAGATGATCTTCCCTGTCAAGTTTTGATGAGGTCAAAGGTCACATGGGGTCAGTAGAGGACATAGCTTGGAAACCTTGTAAACACGGTATTTCAGTTACTTGCCAAGTTGTGTGTATAATTTGTCACTGATAGTGAAAATGACTTTTTGTGGGAAACTGTCATGGAATTTCTAGCTCAATAGGTACTTTTCTGTATGATTAAGGAAAAAAAGTCAGGCTGGAATCAATTAAAAACAACCACCACCAAATTTTAAACAAAAAGGAATATATTTGGATGGTGAGTAGTAGAAGGTTGGGTTTGTATGTATTGAACAGTGTCTAGTCTGTTTACATTTTCCTTTGCTAAGAGAGGCAGGCAGAATCTATGCATTCATGATGGCAAGGAATGTATGAGCGTTTGCTAGTGTTTTCATTGATTCCTAGTACTCAGAATCAGGTCATTTCATCTCATACCCGTCGGGTATACCCGACCAAAGTGACAGCTTTATTTTTAATATCGGTATTTCCGCAGTATTTGTTCAGAGGAATCTTACTTAGACACTATATACACTCACCTACAGCTTCTCATGAATAGGAAAACCAGATTCCAGGGAAAGAGAATAAAAATTCCATTTTGAACTTTGCTCTGTATGCCACTGTGGGTGAAATTTGGAAATCAACAATTTGACACAGCGTGCTGACACAGTGTGCTCACACAGTGGTTCTATCGTTTTTCACTTTATGAAGGAATCGGGTAATAATTTTGGATCCTGACAGTAAAGTGTCATTCCGAGTACCCGACTACCTTTGTTGAACGTGAAAACAATAGCATTTGCGGAAGGTGGAACACGGGATAATTTATTGGATTTCCCACCTTCCAAACGAGGCATCACAGATGATAGAGGAATACCTCAGTTCCTATAGCACTATGACAGTTTTATTTACAGCCCCTACTATGATAGGACTGTGTTTAGAAGTTATTTGAGACTTTACCTTCCTTGGCCTGTTGAGAGTTTGCGTGTGTGTGTGTGTGTGTGTGTGTGTTTGTGTGTAAGGTGTCCAAGAGCGCAATTTCACACATAACATTCCATTACCCGGATTGCCTGGTGTAATCATCTATCTCGATTCTCTTAAAAAGTCTGACTTCTTCCATTATGCAGTGTAAATTACATCTAAGATATCCTACTACGGGAACATACAAAAAAGTGCGGGTGGTGCGGTACTTTATTGGAGGTGGAACAAACATATTGTAGCATGTTGTTATTCGTATAACCTTTTCACAACCTTGGTTTTCGGAAGAAATTACGTTATTTACGAAACTAAATTTCCTTTCGTTTTTGTCTATTATGAAAATCTTGTGTGTGAATGAACAACGTTTATCAACGCTGAACTTTACGATAAATAGAAAATGAAAAAAAAAAGCAAAACTCTTGGGGGCTAATACCATCAGTGGATGCACTCGGACACTGACTGCCCTCGTGAATCCTTCCAATAACTCCTCTCATGCATTATCTTTATTTAATGCACGATCCATCGTAGATTAACCTTCAATTCACACCATAGTAAAAACCTCCATTTGACAGTCAGGAAAGTGTGTATCATTTGTGTTCCCTCGTTTTGTATGTGAACTTCTGTGTTACTTTTTAGACTCATTGATAAAAAGGAAGTTTAAATGTTGCGGGGGTGATTACTTATCACTTCTGTTTAAAAGTGAACTCTTTCAGAAAGAATACATAACATTTCAAAATTTACCTCAATTTCATAGCATCACGGCCGTGTGTAAGCAGTGCCTCCTTTTCTATGTCCACATTCCCATCAAGAATATATTATCCTGTCATGAAAAACAAATGTTCAATCACCTTTACTCAGTCAACAATATCATTGTTGCCTGTCTGCAAATCTGCCTGTCTATTTGGTGGTTCTACAAACCTCTGTCCTGGATTTCCACAGACATAGACATGGTATCTCAGTAACGGAAAGCTACCGAAAGTGAGCTTTGTAAGTTACGCATTGTAAGTAAATGATCCCTATTGTTTTTTCTTGGAGGTCAAAGGTCATCTGAGGTCACCAGAGTTTAAACTCTGAAAATCTGTTAGACAGTCATCTCAGCAATTGAATGTTGTTGGAACAGGAGTACTGTATACTACCAAAAAAGTGCAAGAACTGCATCGAATAACGTAAACTTCACGTAAAGATAAAGGACACAGAAAATCTTAAGGCGATGAGCCTATTTTACACTTTAGTGTAAATGCATGCTTTCATTCTAAAGTTATGTAGTTTCATTAGTGGCCTACTATCAAAACAGTACCACAGAAAAAAATGAGAAAAAAAAATTAACATGGTCATGTTGCTTAATCACAGTACAGTAACCTGACTATAAACCTTTTACTTGGTAGATATAGTTAAATCACAGATGATGTAGTAGGTTAGTCAAGGTCTTTTACAGTATTAGCGGTCAATGTCATTACTACATTTGTGGTGAAGCATCTTGTTCCCGTCTCTCAATACAGGAGTTGATGATTCCCTGAGGAGACATGTGGGCTATCCATTCAGTACATACGACAGAGACAACGATAACAGTTCCTCCACTAACTGTGCTGACTCACATAGCAGTGCCTGGTGGTACAATGACTGTGATACATCCAGCCTCAATGGTCCCCATGACTATTCTCTCGACTACAGTGACCAGTGGTTGTCCGCTACTGACTGTGAGTACATCAAGCACACTGAAATGATGATACGACCGAACATGTGATTGATTTAATCGCCTGTAACTATGCATGACTGCACATATAAACAAAATTACCAGCTAATTGTGATACAATTGTGCAAAATTAGTTACTGAAACACTTTCCTTAAAGGGGGGTGCTACTTAAAATGCACCAACAGAATACAATTTCATTCATTGTTAAATCATCATATCAGTCTCAACAAGTTTCGGTGGACAAATGTCCGAATCTCTCTTGGTTGGAAACTTTTATTTCTAACAAGAAAGCTACTGTCATTACCTTTCGAATAATCTATTTTTCTTTATCCATAAATATTGGTTTTAAAAGCTGTTTTATTTTAACCAATGCCTTATTTTCCTCTAATTGTGGCATATCGATTAGAGCTATGCTTTCTTTCAAAATGTTGTATTCGAACAGAATCTTCAGTTAAAATGAACGGTGGAATCTTCGGGCACACAGGTTCTGCATTTGTTGTTATTTAATAGAGATAAGCAATAAGAGTGCAATAAATAATGTAAATAATTATGTTAAATTTTCAGACTTTTCATTAAAGAAAACTTCAACTCCAGATATGAGGGTATAGATAGACAAGCGACTGCTGAACTTGCTTGTGAATTGTGAAATTTAGTTTGCCTTGATCATTATAATTGTGGCGTATTGAGAGCACTCTGGTAACTGTAAATAACATTTAAACGTTAACTCTTTTGGGCTCGACTGAGTGCTATTAGTTTTTGTGAGGAATGTGACATTTTGTACAGATTCTATTTCACGTGTGCTTTTGAATTCAGTTGTTGATTTTTTTCATACCAAATAGAATAATTAAAAATCATAATGAAACGATGAACTTGAATTATGCTTTCTTCAGTGCAGAGTGCCTGATCCAAGGAGATGAATGCAATTCGTTCCCTTTCCCCACACCTAATATTTCTCAGAGCAAGTAAACTTTAAAATCAAATTTCTTGCTTAGAACATTGCTCACGGTAACCATTCGCAGAACGACAGACGAAAAAAGGACCTGCTGTGATCTACTGTGTTATGTATGTGTATTGTTATAACTATTCACCTTGTAAGTTTTAGTCTACATAGTAATTGCATGCTTGCTTAAGTTTTAGATGGAAACATCCAGAAAGCAGCTTCAATAAATAAGGTCGAATGGTTGCTATGATTCCCTTGCATCTCGGCTCTGATTTATACTGACGTCAAGGATGAAACTGCAGAGGTTGAAGTTTCGACCACCCTGAGGCTGGTCAGTGAAGAACAGTAAATTGGTAAAAAGGCCTTAAATTCCAAGCAAATATGTGGATTTACGGACGTTCGACACAAACGAGTAATGAATGTCCAAATCTAACGATCTCTTCAAAATTTCAACTGTTTGTATTTGTTAATTACATAAACGTGTACCTAACTGTGCAACAAAAGAAAGCAATGTGTAAAGAAGGCTGATGTTACATTGATACACAAAAGATACTACTAAGTGCTTCATTATCGAAGAAAATGGTGTATAGGAACATGTTTTATCACATGGTGTAGCAAATTAGCAAGAAAAGCCATACCATTTATAACTGTATAGTTCAATAACCTAGATTTACTGAATGCAGTTTTTGCTCTGTACGGAATAAATTTAATGACTTAAGTGTATAGGATATCTTCAATGTAACATTGTGTACGGTTATCGCTATTTGTCAACCGCATTAACCTGATCTGACCTACTGTTTCACTACAGAGTGATCCCAAATTCAGGATTTGGTGACGAAGGCCAGAGAGATGTTGTCTGTCATACAAGCACCCTTAGATGCTTACAGATCACTTTGCGCTATACCGCTAAAATGTGTTTCGTGGAATCTTTTACTTAAAGGCTGTATTGCATCACCCTAAGCAATATTTTTACCTCCCGGAAAACAAAATTCTCAACTGGTTCTAAGTTACAGTAATCTTAGATTGACAGCAAATTCGAAAGATGCAGAGCAGCTCGTATTACACAGCGTACACAGGGATCCATTGTTTTGATTACACATGTGGAGGAATTTAAGTCAGGCTGAGGGAGGGACTAGAGGTAGGTGGTTGGGAGAATTGAAACTGTCTGGGGTGATGAGTTTTTGTCTTTAATGTACTTAAGTGACGAAAATGTAGATTAACATTCACATATAGAATGGTGACTTCAATGTCAGTGTTCTCAAATCTTGCATTTCAAAGGATGGATTGCCATGTTCATGACAATATGTGTTTTTGAGAGTAACGTTGTTTAGTCAATTATTTTTTTTCTGCTTCAGGAACGGGCATGGTAGACAGTTGTATATATACCTGCATTATGCCAATCTATCAATGTATTGCAGTTGGATAAGCAGTAAATTTATATTTACTGCAGTCCTTTCATTTTGTGTGTCTACAAGTGTCTACAAGTTGTTTTTTTTTTCAAGTGCTTATCAAATATAAAATGAAAAGAAAAAAGTGACTAACTAAAAATGTGTATCTTATATATTTGTTTGAATACATTTCCTACTGTAAACATTTCATACTTTATATAACGCATTAAATTATATAATTGTGTTATATTTGATACTGATCAAAGTAAAGTGGAAAATGGTTTAATAAGTTTTGTGTGTTGTTTGTTCTTTCAATTGTTTATTGTTTATATTGTTTTACCCATCAAAACATTAATATTGCCATGGTAATTGAAACCATGGTTTTATTTACACTCCTTTTCAGTGGCAAGTACAAAGATGGGGTTCATGGCTTCAGCCAAAGCTGGGCAAATTAATGAAAAGTAAATATTTGATCTTTCTTCCATCAGGAATTGTACCAAGGATGTGAAATATTTCAAAAGAAAAGTAACTTCACAGCTATACACAGCTGGTCACGAATTTTCAAAAACCAAGTTGAACCATTGCTACTCACGAACACTAATCTTCATCTGTATGTGGTATACAAGAATCCTCTTAATATGACCATTTGTAATTAGTACGTGAATGAAATCTGACAGATTTAGGAAAATAATTAGTTAGAAATAACTCAATGTGGCTCTTTTCATTAAAGGCAGCCTATCAATATCGTTAGGCTATTCGTAGATAGGCAATATGGCTTACATTTTTTCCAGTTGAACAACATGGTAGAAACACTACCTTCATGTAATTCTAGAGAAATTATTGTTTAACAGGAACCAACATCACAAACAAAGCTTATACCATGCATCAACATGGCATACAAAGAAAACAGCTTTAATCATTGCTTAATCGTTTAGACTCATCAATAAACACCTCCAAAGGTTTTATTTCCTCCACACGAATAAGATGTGTTACAAAGGAGGATGCATAAGTTGAAAGTTTGGGTGAACAAATTACTCTTGAGCAACGAAACAAACAACTAATTTCCGTCTGAGGGAAACTTTCTTTTTGAGGGAGACACGGTTCACATTAGCACTAGGCCTAATCCATATGGTGATAGTACAAGTGAGGGTCAAATATTTTCCTTACTATCAGATGTGGAACTTGATCATTGATGCCAATTATAAGCATCTTCGGGTGTTTTTCTGTACCCATCTACAACTCACATTACAGATATCGATTTCTGATACCTTTTGTGAATTACAGATATGACGTTAAATATCTCTAAAGTGAATTTCAAATATCTTCAATCGCCTCCTTCATTAAGGACTACATCCTCGGGGACCGTCCTCGTCAACATGTGTACCTGTTGTTGTAGCAAGTTCACAGAGCAATACTGCTCAGCGTTGTAATTAGCAATACTGCCATCACTGTCAGATGTGACTGGCATTAGTTTATTCAGTCAGGGAGGTGAGATTAGAGAGCGTCATGCAAAAAAACATGCAAGTGTTAAAACTTTCAGTTGTAACTCCTAAATAATTGCCTGATTCCTTCAAATATTTCCGACGTAGGCCTATATAGCTGAGTACCCTGCGTAGCATGTGAGTCTTTTCGTTGAGCTTATTGCTACGAACGACTTGGGGCCACAGCCAGTGGGGCGCTAAGCAGGATAGTACCTAAAGCTGTAACTTTTCAATAATTTTATTGACAGTCGTCATACAGAATTTGTGGTAGCGGGGACGTCAATAAATGGTCACCCTGGGGTGCAGGAAGCGGCGTCTAAGGGGAGGGGTGTCCCCCACATTTAATTCGTGTCCCGATTTTTTTCAGAAGGGAACTCAGATGCAAAATGGTAATTGGCAGGCTTCAAGTAAGTTCATATCAGTGTTTGAGCAGCTTATGTATAATACATACATCAGATTTCGCGCACATGCCAAATTATGAGCACCCCTAAAACAAGCCTGAGAAAATGCAATGGAAAAGCAACTTGATAAATGTATCACTGCCATACTTTTGTAATGACTTAAGGAAAGCTGAAGCACTTTATTTAATCGTGCTTTACCAGATGAGACCAGTGTAGGCCTTACCCCTTTTTGACAGGAGAGGTAAATCACCCAGTATGAGTTGCCCCCAAACGTTACTTGACATAGCCTGTTTCTAAATCATAATTGCGACCATTCAGTGGACTCGTTATGTTGCTAACTTTTCTACAGGTAATCGCTGTAGATTTCCATACAGGATTTCTCTGTCAGGAATGAGATGTCGCACGAAGTTTGACAGGTTTCCATCCTATTGTTTACTAAAAAAAAGTGTTGTTTAAAATAATATATTTCAAGGTATATCATACCAGATTAGGTCAAATTACATTCAAAATTACCCTAAACCTTGCCAAAGCAAGATTATTAAATTGGTAGAAATTTAATTTTCCAAGTAACAGCTAAAAATTCATTTTTTTTTTTTACATTAGATGCCCGAATTAGTTTTACCCATTCATGCTGTAATCACGTTTTCGTGTGAAGAAAATGTGTATAGCACTTTCTTTGGATAAAGTAAGGTGTAATATATCTCAAAACTTGGATGGAAAGTAATTGATAGTTACTGAATCGTCAACATAGGAAAAACCACACAGACACAACTACTTGAATCCCGTTTGTCTTTTTTATATATCTGGAAGGTCTTACAAGAAACATTGTGATAGTCACGTCAACAAGACCTGACCTTAATTTTCACAACATGGTTAAAGTCAGTCTCGGTAACTCGATTCAGATTTTTCACAGGCCTATTTTAGTAATTTACAAGCGTCACATGACATTTTGTAATCTTCAGTCACATGAAACTCTTCCTTACCTAGCCATAATATTGTCTTTTCTATGACAGCAATGACGTCCCGAATTATGGACGTTACTGGCGTTTGTGGACCCAGTGTGAAGTGCCAGCAGTTTCATTTTCAATATCTGCTGTTGTCAGGGGAATATCAGTTTCTATTACGTTGATGTCGTTGACTGAAGGAATTCTGGTTAAACAAAAAGGAAAAATGTATTAAAGTTATAGACATTGCGAGTACTTGATCACTGGTTTTAACGTGAATTGCCACTAACGGAAATAAATATTTCATAAAAAATGTGAATATTTTTCTCTCTTTACTGATGACAACCATGTCTCAGTGTAGCATGTTCTGTTTGGAGGTCATGGTTAAAAATATTTTATTTCAAAGTGGTACATTTCATTGTGAGAAATTGGTAATGTCACACACGCACATCTATTTTAGCATCCTTTGTATTTTTTTAATCTTAGCTGTCTCAGAATGAAATATTATGACAGTTTAAAATATGTAATCTTGATTTAGACAATATTTTAAAGAAGCACATTGAGTTGTTTGAAGTTGACTAAACTTTCTTAAAATTGTCAAGTTTCCTTATATATTAATGACAACTAAGAGGATCCCCATGTGTTACATACAAAGGAACACTAATTGGTGGGTAACTAACATTTCAATTTGCTTTTCGCAAATTTGAAGCTGGTACCCATGCAGCACCTCTGATTTTAAATAAAACATCGCTGCTTTGATACTACGCAATACGTTGACCGGAGAAAGGAATTAAGTTACTGGTGTACTTGGCCCCAGTTAATACCCATTTCCAGCCCAATCGAAGAGCGCACTCCCAGCAGACAGTTCCTCAGTACCAAAGTAAGACGGGTCTCATTTGCAAAAACCAATAGGCCTAAGGGCCTTACTGGAAGCCTAATTTGGGCCTAATTATCTTTCAAACAAGCAATGTTGCCTGGGCCCGGAATCTTTAGATGTGGTCAAGTGGGAATGTGGGATGTAAGTCGAGGATCAAAGAACAAATCGTGTCGGGGGATGGGGAAAAAAATCGCCAAAATTGAAGGGAGCAAGCAATAGTCCCTAATTTGTTCTGGAAAATCATCAAACTCTTACAACATTCTTCTCATTTCAGTAGGAAGTATTTTTCATGAGGTCGTTGAATATCAATGGTGATAAGCAATGTATTATACAGTACAATCAATCAAGGAATTAAACAATGAAAATGATATCGCATAATGAAAAAGAGCCATTCATTAATTAATTTATGTGGGTATTTTAATTTAGTTTGGAGTGACTGCATTTCCCTTCAAGTACAAATGTATAAAATCACTATCCACGCGCGTTGTCACTCTAAGAAATAGGTGAATATTTGTACGCTCCTGGTATTTATGCCTATATAGAAAACCATCTACATTCCCATAAGTGTGAGATAAACAGCGTCGATTGCTTAATACGGTAATACCACAACAAATGTTAACTCACAAACCACATATCGGCCATTACCCTATCACTAATATACACATCCTCTTGCTATGTGTGTTTCTCATGCTGCGTGGGTTTGTGCTATGTGCAAACTTCGTAATGCACACAGCCATGCAGTGCAAGTCTGTGAGGATATATTTTTTATTTACATAAAATTTTACGGTATTCATAATCATAACTAATGTGAGAGAAATTTGACTTATTAGCTAGGTTGACTATATAAGCATTGTCAGTTGTTTGTACTCTTCAAAATCCACGCAAACTTATCGATAGCTACTCAATGGGCCCTTAAAACACTTATCTGCAAAACGGATGAAATTACCCTCCTGCTAAATAATTTTACACAAAGATGGATTTCACATAAAATAACCCATCATGAATATTCATAAATATTAGTGGACCTTGCACTTGGATTTATAGGACCGTGTATTAATGCATAATTATGATTTAAAGACCTAGGTATTATTTAATGAAATACACAATTGTGTTATCCTTTTGCAACTGCATGGCATACATAAACAGGTTTTGTGTAAACATTGTGGTTAATTATTATGGACAAGTAGGCCTACTCCAAGGGGTTGGGCTTACATCTTTTTTATGTTACACTGCATGTTGTATTTATATTGGTGTGGCTTTGCCTACAACAACCATGTAGGCGGCCCAAACACTGTAGTTTGTGCGAAGAAGCCTGAATCCGATTGTGAACTGATTCACGACCTACAAGGCGTCATGGACGACGGCACCTTCAGTGTTTTCCATTTACATGTTGACAAGGTAAATGTAAATCCCTCACAGCGTCACACCCAGTAAAGGGCATACATTAACCGTTACTAAGTTTGGCACACATGCCGTAATGCATGGGGTCCATATGGTTTCTTAGCTAGCATCATGAAACTTGTGTAAATTTGCACCTCAGATAGCTAAAAATTAACTTCCATGGGAGTAACAGTACCTGCTTTGGTGTGTCGATGTGGAAGATTTTTATTTCCCCAGTTTCTGATTAAGAAATTAAACACATGTACTTGTTAGAATGTACGTAGATATTCGAGAAGCGGACAGAACTTTTATATTTTCATCGTGTGTGAATTTTTGCCCCATATTCACTTCACTCATTGACTGATATGGCTCGGTCCACTGTGCGAATTCCGGTATTCAAAAAAAAAAAAGTTAACTGTTTAAAATTTATGTCTTCTCTACAGTATGTCAAGCATAAATTAAATCCAACTGCTGTCAGCAGTTTTTTTTTTAACCAAATGCAAATAGTGCGTCAAGTCAATTAGGTGTAATTTAGAATGCACCTCAATCCCTGGTCTAATGATCATTCGCATACACGGCCTCAGCTACACGGTCATATCTTTAGGCGGCGGGGACGGGGGATGGGGTGAAGGTCAAAAACTTCCGACTGGAAGTTTTTTTTCAAGTAAGTGGCCACCCCACCCCGAATGTTTTGGACACTATGAATACGTTATCAGGAGGTACGGAGTTGAAAGGATGCAGTTACCACGACAACGTCATTATCAGTCTCAGTGATTATGTTTAGCCTGCTGAGCAGACTGTGTAGTAGCTTAATAGTATTTATTGTCAATAAATACTCTTAGGAAGTAGCTTCCCATTAGATGGCGCTCTCTCAGTAACCATAATACACACTTTTATAAAACACTCTTTCTAACACCATTGTATAACTGTTGGTATGCGATATAGGCCCAAGCCTTACATATACAGTGATTGTCTTTTAGACACAATAGCCTGCTATGATATGTTGGGAAATGGGTGCTGAATAACCGCACTGAGGACTAAGAGGGGAACCATCATTGGTTGGCAGGAAGCGTGTAAGAAAATTTTGGCTTTACCTGAGCTGCATGTACCAAGATTTGATGTAGGGATATAATGTCTGCAATTCCTTAATATATGTGAAAAGAAAAAAAATCAGTCTTTGAAAAATGGTATTACATGTCCGAGTTGTTTTTGAGGTGATACAAGAGTCAGCCTCCTCTTCCATTTTTTTCTTTGATTTGTTGACAAATATGTTTGGGCTGAACACATAACCGCACACCAGTGCCCAGAATTTTTTTTTTGTTGGGGGGGGGGGGGAATTGACCGAAGTATGTAGTTACTAATTAGTCACGGTGGGATTGCTATCTTAGCGGAGACCCACATTGGTTGGCGTGAAGTGTACAAGAAACATTTGGCTCCACAAAACCTCCATATGACAGGAATCAGTGGCACCCCTATGATGTACTTGATCATGGACTACATGCCTCAAGCAATCTTGAAATATTGATAAAGTGTCTAAAATTCCTCTCAGTATTCATGCAAAAAGAAACAAAAATATATGAAAATTGTAATTGGCCTACATATCAACTTTTTAAGGTGGTAGAAGAATCATAATGGAATACGCATCCTCTTCCATTTTGTTTCCTTGAGTACTTGAAAAACATATTGTTGTTCGAACACTTTGGCGCACGTACCGTCGCCTAGAACTAATGGTGGTGGTGAGGGGATGGGGGAGGTTTTGGTTGTTTGCCGAATTATTTTTGTCGCTAATTAATGGGATTACTATCTGAGCGAAGCGTCACAATTGGTTAGCGTGGAGTATACCAGAAAATTTCAAAATCCCCACGCAGGTGGCATTCATGGCACTATACGGCTTGAGTCAGTGCATGTACACACAATTGAAACATGGATATCATGTCTGCAATTTCTCAATTAAAACGATAAAAAACAGCCTGAAAATGGTAATAATTTTGGTTTCTCTGATTATAGAATATTTATGCTATCGTTCAGTATATCGTTTACTCTCTTACTATAACAGTTCTTTTTCTCACCGAACCAGTTAATCTTTAATGTCACTTGTGCTACCCTATTAAAAATTTCGACTGGTATTTCAGATTTTCCGACAATCGCTGCTCCTTCATATGAAAAATTCAATGGAATTTCAGATAAACAGCCTTAGCAAGTAGCAGAAGGCGAATACATGCATGGTTTTATTAGGATCTAAAAGTATAGTTTTTTCATACAGGGCCTGGGTATGGGCATCGGACTGTGGAGCATTATTTTGGGGAAACTCCCAAATTATGACGTCAGAAAGTTTTGAAATGGTAAAAGCTCATGCATCGGCATGGGTTGTTTACACGATCGACGTCATTTCGAAGCATAACCGATTGTTTACCTTCGTGGGAACAATTTAAAATTTGGATGAAAATGAGCAAATGCTCTATTGGTGGACAAAACTTTTCGATATGTCTTTTCAACTGACCAATGATTGCGTAAGACATAAGTTAAAACGTATTCAGCGGTATAACGTATGTAGTAAAAGGGGGTACGCTATGACTATCAGGAGTGCATTCGTATACTATAACAACCCCAAGGCGAGGTACGATCTAGGTGCATTGTCACCGGTGACAAGACAGATCCAGATCTCATCGTTTAGCTGGCCATGGTCTGAAAGCGATTATGGAACGACAGTATCCAGTTCCACTGAGCTATACTGTTCAGATTCTCTCATAGATTATGGTAGTTATGTAAAAGGTACCCCTTCCTTTCTCCGGCTCGCCGGATATATGTTTTGGTTTTTCTCGCGGTTAGACTTTGAATTTAGGTATTTCGTTCAGACAATGACACAAATCCAATCAGAGAATACCATGTCTGTCACGTGATCAGCATATCATTTGAAAACGATAAATCTATCGATCACTCTGCACTGTTTGTGATATATCGTAGTATATATGTGTGCAATATAGTAGGGCCAACCAACGTTACGACAAAACGGGTTGAAAACCGCACGCATAATATTTTTGCATATTACGGTGCCAATCGTAAGACACCGAATCCCTTTCATAGAATAAGGTAAGTTACATCTCTGAGTCTCAATATTGTAGTCGAGTTACATTTTATGTTTTGCATAAGATGCATGTGCAGCCTATTCAGTTTTCCGGTAGAACTTGCAGTAACACGAAATGTATACCATAATATTAGTAATAAGCTACCCTAACGTTAGCCTAACAACGGAAGTTAGGCCTAAGCCGTATAGAAATTATTCGAATAAACCTGATTCCTACGATCGTCATTGTCGTGTCGCAAGGCTAGGAATGATGAACTACTTCGCGTAGTACTAGTAATAGTATTTATAGTAGTAGTATTTAATACTACTACTATAAATACTGCAGTGTTGACAGTTGAAAAGGCCATAGTACTGTAGGGTCAAGGCAGAGGGAAAGACTTTCCTAATCCTATAGCCTGGCCTGGGCAGGCAATTTTTTGTACAGTATTTCACCATTGAATCATGGGATTGATGATCCAGCCTAGGCTGAGCCTCAGACATCCCCACGTAGTAGTGGTAGCATGGAAGCCCCCAAGGCCGAATTTTCGTGCAACAAAGTTGAAAAAACTCCGACAATACCCCATGCAATTGAAGGTAAAATGCAGTGGATATGCACACTATGAATAGTACTTAGTAGGATGTAAACTGCCATTTCTTGACGACTTCATAGTTCTTACCGTGTTCGAGTTGAAACTTTCAGTTGGTTGATTCTAACAAAGCCAAGTTGAGGGGACGATGAAGTTAACGTCTCATCACCCGTACTGTAGACAGTGCATCCGTTCCCAAATTTTCGTGCACCTAAATGATGTTCAACCTTTTTAACTCAAAAAAGCACAGTGATCTTGGAACTGCACAGATTAAGCATGCTTGAATCTTTTTGCTACTAACTTAAAGTAGAACTACAACCATTAGTCTGTGGGCAGAAGGAAATTCAAGGAAATATACAGCAGTTCATCTGGCTAGGCCAATTCTGTCGTGATACAGTACCAAAACTATCATAGCCTGGCAATGCCCTATGTAAGGATACTAGTCTCGAGAAACTGTTGATGTATGCTACCCTCAGTTTAAAAGCTAAAAAAGTTTTTCGTTCTCTGGAAGCTGAACCAGTGGGACCTGATACTGGAAGGGTCCTCTGTTTCAGATGCAGAAACCCCTGTGATTCATGTGCCAGTCTTGGAATTTGCAGTACCTGGTAGGTACAGGTGTTGCTCTCCCTGACTACCAGGTTTTCACTGTAATTTGTCGTCATCCCATCAATGAATTGTTCTGATAACCTCTTGGAACTGTTGTTAGAAGTCATCTGGACTTTCCAATGCTGACAAAACCTGTGTAATAGTGGTCAGGCAACCTGTGGGATCCCTGAAAGTTCCTTACTGTACGTGGTCATTAATGTGCACATGTGACGTTGCAAGATGTGTGGTCGCCATCTTCTTTTTGAGTCTGGGCATACAAAGGGTGTGAGGATCCAACTACTAGTACTACCCCATGTTATAATAATGCTTACGCAGCTTGCTGTGCTGTTGAGCACACGAAACCTATGAGATAGTACCAAGAACTTTGAGAAACCAAAAATAGCATGTTGAATCAGGTACCTTCCAGTGTCAAGTCCGTGATGGATCCATAGGTTAATTAATATCTTGATGCATTCAGATGTTTTACTGTAATTGTATTCACACAGTATTCCCATGAAACTTGTTAACTGTTATTGTAACTATATTTTTATGAGTAATGTGACGTACGTGAAATAAGGCGTACTGTTATGATGTATTGATTAAGAAAGTTAGGCTCATTAGTTTTGTTTGGGCTGTGTGTGCTGCTTACAGTAGTGTTACAGTAGGCTTACGATGTATAGTTCCCCAAAGTGTGTATTGTTGACAGAGTTGTGATATGGCCATTTTTGTGCTTGCACTGTGTGCTGGCTAGTGTTAGCCTGGTGTGAGGGTGCACTGTACTGTATTGTTGTTAGTGTGACCTTACTAGTGGGTCAAAGGTTAAACTTGATTACATTTTCTCACATGTGTTTGAAGCTACGTGTGAGCAGACACAAAGCAGGGATGCACAGTATCAAATGTGGGGTTTACGTGTTGTAAAGTGTACAAACAATTCTTTAACTTCTTTTTCTTTCTTTTTAGTTATTGGGTTTAAAGGGAAATAGGGGGCTTAGAATATACCAAGATGACATACTGTTTAATCATTGTTGAACCATTCAGTGTCATCAATAAACATCTGTTAAAGATCAAAACATTATGCCTGTGATGAGTAACAGAAGTTGCATCATTTAAATTTTGAAAAGTTTAGGTGATCAAATTATTAACAAGCAACAAATAACTGAATTTCTATAAAAAACTTATCTCTTGTGAAGCGGGCTATTGTCCTTCCTTATTTTGAATAATCTATCATTATACAGTATGTCTACAAACATTGCAAAGGGCCTTGAGTTTTAGATTTTCCAAGTGTGCTACACATCACACTCCTCAGGAAGGAAGGAGTGTGGTAGGTGACAGGTGTGCTGATTGTTAAACTGTAGCACATTCATCTTAGTGCCCTTCTTTATCTAGGTGTGCAAGAAGTCGCACTCCTCGCAGTGAATTGAGGCGAGTGGTGGCGTGCAATCGCACTCGCACGGCTCAGAATTGAAGGCCTGTTGCTTTTAAAAATGTGGTTGTTTTCTGTAAAACAAATGCCTTTTTTCCCTTTCAATAAATTGGGAAGTTCAAATCTGAGACAGTTGTGTCGTATTATTGTTTCGATGTCTCCAGTGTTGGTTGCACATGAAATTGGTTGAGGGAGCCCTTGCTATCGTTCCGTGGAGACAAACCTTCTCTGGTAAACAGCCTGAGATAGTTCTTTGATGTGTTATTACTGGCACAGTATCTATAGATGCGCTCATATTTGTGTATATTCGCCAAGTTTATCGATAAGGGATGTTAGACAGACGTGTTGTGACTTACTGTACTGAAGTAGTCACTTTCTTAGGATCTACCGTATGATGAGAGGCAGTTGTTGTGTTTATAGGCACTCAGCTATGGACTGTACAGTACAGTACTGTATGCTGCAAGTAGGAGAGTTGGCTCAGGTCCCCTCAGTCTGTTGAACGTACAGTAGTATTTGTCGCCCTTCGTAGCTGAAAAATTGTTTAGAACTTGTTATTGTGCTTAACTACTGTACTGACCTGATGCCCTTGGCAAACGACCTCCAATTTGAATGTAACATCAGTAAGGGCACCCCCAAGTTAGCCATTGAAATTTAGGCAGCCACGGGTAGTAACACCCACCCCACGAACCATTGCATTTGGTAGTACAAGTGGGGTCCCTTATACAGTATTTACCAGTTAAGACACTACTTCTACAGGTAAATGGTACACAAACCAAGTTGGCCTACTTCTTACATCCTTATGCCAACTACAGTACAAACCTTATGTATAATTATTGTTTTAATACAGTAATACTGTAATATTCAGCAGCCAGAGTGGAACTGTTACAGTATCTTCCAAACTGTTGTCTCCTTCCCAAGTTATATGTACCCATTTTCATTGGCGATGATGCTGCTTTTTTAGCCTTGAGCTGGTGAGTCATGTAAACTAGTGTAGTAGTTGAATTATACAGTATATATATGGCGTCACATAAACACTCAAAGCAGTAATTAAATGTTTTTTTTGCACACAAAGTTATTCACCCTGTGGGCTCTACAGTACTGTACCTGTACAGTAGTACGTATTTCTTAGTAAAAAATACTGACTATTTTGGGTACAATGCAGCAGTGACATAGCTTCAGAAGGGATAAGGGGGAGGGTGGTTGAGGGAGCCCAGGCCCCCCCCAGAAATATGATTCTGTAGATCCCTGGCGTTAAATCCCGTTCATTCATCCAACATTCTTGCATTACTTATGCTACTACAGTATGGTACATTAACTTACCCAGATGGGCCAGTGGGCCACCATGCATGTGTTGCTGCATGGTAAACCATACTTTTTCCAAAGTCTAGAGAATTACCCTTATCTAAGGGGAATTAATACAAACATGTACCCTGTACCCTATTTTCTGAATGTTTAATTTTTAGGGCATTTCTGTACTTTACTGTGCATTGTAAGTAAGTACATGCGATTTATGTCTCTTCACATATGTCATCTGGAACTCATTAAACTGAATCTGAACATTTCTAGGATCAAATACTACTGTAAGTACCGCATACCAGTTTGACCACATGATTTGTTCCAATGGAATGTTCAAATGACTTGGCCAAAACTTCGCTCGGAGTATTTTGATTGTTGGCACAAGGAGAGTGTACATTCTGGTTTCAATATAACCCTTAAGTAGTGCTGTAGTTACCATTTAAAGAGTATTTGACTATTTTCTGCTGTTGCTTATATTGTATTGTTTTTGTCTGAACCAAATGAGTACTAGAAACATATTGAACAGAGCAGGGACATGTCACTCACGTTGGAGAAGGAAACAATTTTCCAAAACTCTGCTTACAGTTTAAACTACTGTAAATGTTCCCAATACTGTACATAAATACAGTCTCTCCCCAACTGCAAGTTTTAGATTTCACAGGTTTGTCATAATCGACCTTTAAAATCTTGTGGTTTCAGTCAGAAATTGTGAGTGACACGACAAATTGACTGCACTGTACTGTACGTCATGTCACTCATGATCCTGATGCGATAGTGTGGGCAGAACATTGATTGATGGCTAGTATGTTAGGTAGTATCCTCGCCTCGTAACCTAAATTGTAACTGAAACATGGGAAACTAAATGCCAACTGTCACTCTGAAGTTTGAAAGCTACTGTAGATTGAAACTGAGAGACATACATGTACAGTACAGCACAGTATAGTACTGTACTTCTGTACTTGTGACGAAATCAAATACTGTATTGTGTGATGTACAGTACTGTGTATACTGTACAGTAGTCACTAGTCTTGTCATGACAGATGAGTTCACAAGTGAAGAATAATGGCAGAGCAAATCAATATTTTACAACACATTACATCACCAACAGAACAGTGATGAATCATTTACTGTATGATGAGGGTTGTCTCTCCGGAGTAAGACTGTCGTGTTGCCTCTCTGATGTCATGAAAGGCCGTCTACTTTCAAACCTTAATTCTTTTTGATCCATGGATGCCCTTGTGAAGTGTGCAAGTGTTCATCCCTGGAACAGAAGTTCAAGGCCAACCTGTCTGCAGACAAGCTTTATTCCACACACTTTGTCTTTGACCGCAAGAAGTATGAGTTGATCCCACAGATTGATTGAAGTACTGTACGGTGCAGATCAGTGGGCACTGGGATCATCTGTTGGGAAACCTTTTCACTGTGATGGTTCACTTTTAGGACATTCACAAGGATGGCATCAGAAAGAACTAATCCTTGAAATTGCCTCAGATGACTGTCCTGTAAAGTGCATACTGTACAGTAATGTAAGTCATAACAGATGTACATTACAGTACAGTAAGCAGTACTGTACAGTATGTAGATCATGTCTTCTTGAATAATATTTTAGAAGTGTCTGAAAGACTCACCCTGAATTACATATTGAACAGTGAACGCAAGATATTTCATCCTGACTCAACTTTAGGTCATTCTCTGTATAATGAAGTTTGTGAATGGGGATAATGAGTACCA
Organism: Stichopus chloronotus; assembly: GCA_021234535.1. Taxonomy (NCBI): domain Eukaryota; kingdom Metazoa; phylum Echinodermata; class Holothuroidea; order Aspidochirotida; family Stichopodidae; genus Stichopus; species Stichopus chloronotus. The sequence goes on from CM037847.1 coordinate 17,589,788, forward strand.
GGAGTTCAGGACGTCAGTGCAAAGTCCCATACAGTAGCAAAGGAAAAGTTGATCGTTTGGAAGGAACATGCAAAGTTATAGTACATTGAAGACTAACCCTAAAAGAATCAATTGTTAAAATCCATCATACTGTAGTTTGCTGAGTGTACTGTTTCTGAGGGGGTTGCTTCGTTAAGGATCACCATGGTTCACAATTGCTCAAAAGGAGAAATTGATTCCAATTGATTCAGGACAGTGGCTGAGATGTCCCCATCACTCCCTAGAATATGAATGAGCGGGACATTCTATTGATTCAGGACAGTGACTGAGGTGTCCCCATCACTCCCTGGAATATGGAAGAGAGGGACATCCAATTGATTCAGGACAGTGACTGAGATGTCCCCATCACTCCCTGGAATATGAATGAGCGGGACGTCCAATTGATTCAGGACAGTGGCTGAGGTGTCCCCATCACTCCCTAGAATATGAATGAGCGGGACATTCAATTGATTCAGGACAGTGACTGAGATGTCCCCATCACTCCCTGGAATATGAATGAGCGGGACATCCAATTGATTCAGGACAGTGGCTGAGGTGTCCCCATCACTCCCTGGAATATGAATGAGCGGGACATTCAATTGATTCAGGACAGTGACTGAGATGTCCCCATCACTCCCTGGAATATGAATGAGCGGGACATCCAATTGATTCAGGACAGTGGCTGAGGTGTACCCATCACTCCCTGGAATATGAATGAGCGGGACATCCAATTGATTCAGGACAGTGGCTGAGGTGTCCCCATCACTCCCTAGAATATGAATGAGCGGGACATTCAATTGATTCAGGACAGTGACTGAGATGTCCCCATCACTCCCTGGAATATGAATGAGCAGGACATCCAATTGATTCAGGACAGTGGCTGAGGTGTCCCCATCACTCCCTTGAATGTGAATGAGCGGGACATCCAATTGATTCAGGACAGTGGCTGAGGTGTCCCCATCACTCCCTGGAATATGAATGAGCGGGACATCCAATTGATTCAGGACAGTGGCTGAGGTGTCCCCATCACTCCCTGGAATATGAATGAGCGGGACATCCAATTGATTCAGGACAGTGGCTGAGGTGTCCCCATCACTCCCTGGAATATGGAAGAGAGGGACATCCAATTGATTCAGGACAGTGACTGAGATGTCCCCATCACTCCCTGGAATATGAATGAGCGGGACATTCAATTGATTCAGGACAGTGGCTGAAGTGTCCCCATCACTCCCTAAAATATGAATGAGCGGGACATTCAATTGATTCAGGACAGTGGCTGAGATGTCCCCATCACTCCCTGGAATATGAATGAGGGGGACATCCAATTGATTCAGGACAGTGGCTGAGGTGTCCCCATCACTCCCTGGAATATGAATGAGCGGGACATCCAATTGATTCAGGACAGTGGCTGAGGTGTCCCCATCACTCCCTGGAATATGGAAGAGAGGGACATCCAATTGATTCAGGACAGTGACTGAGATGTCCCCATCACTCCCTGGAATATGAATGAGCGGGACATTCAATTGATTCAGGACAGTGGCTGAAGTGTCCCCATCACTCCCTAAAATATGAATGAGCGGGACATTCAATTGATTCAGGACAGTGGCTGAGATGTCCCCATCACTCCCTGGAATATGAATGAGGGGGACATCGAATTGATTCAGGACAGTGGCTGAAGTGTCCCCATCACTCCCCGGAATATGGATGAGCGGGACATCGAATTGATTCAGGACAGTGGCTGAGGTGTCCCCATCACTCCCCGGAATATGGATGATCGGGACATTCAATTGATTCAGGACAGTGGCTGAGGTGTCCCCATCACTCCCTGGAATATGGATGAGCGGGACGTCCAATTGATTCAGGACAGTGACTGAGATGTCCCCATCACTCCCTGGAATATGAATGAGCGGGACATCCAATTGATTCAGGACAGTGACTGAGATGTCCCCATCACTCCCTGGAATATGAATGAGCAGGACATCCAATTCATTCAGGACAGTACTGAGATGTCCCACTCAGGCCATCACTTCATGAAAGTGGTACCGTACTGTACTGTACACTGCTGCTAGCTGGCATACTGTGCCACCTGGGTGATCAAACTGATTTTTATAGAAAGGAAAAATGATTTCATCAGCTAAGAATAAAGTCCTGTGACTGTGACCATAAGGATACTGTACTTTATTTGAGCCTTGAAACTTCAACATACTGTACCTGTAGACAAGGACAGTGGCTTTGTTATGTCCTCTATCAGTGGCTGATAGGTACAGTACTCTTTTCTACTGTACTGTATGTGGTAACCATGGGAAATGTGATATGGTGGGCAAACAGGACAATCCAGGTACTGTAAAAGTTGAGGTGGAATTTGTCAGCTCTGAAGAGGCCTGTTCATCCATAGTGCACATGTTTCCAGTTATGTTTACTTCTTTCACTGAACATCGCTTGATGCCTGTAATTGTATTTGTTAAAATGACCTAGTTGAAAAATTGAAATCCATCTGGTAGAGTACAGTAGTTTCACACATGGCTGCACTACCTTACATAAAATGATAAAATCGTTCATTGCCTGTATGTGAAAAAACAAACCCTTACACAGTATCCACTCCTTGATTTTTGTGTGAATTCACATTTGAAAATGGCCATGTGTACTGTACAGTATGTATGTTTGATGTTATCGTACTGTACAGTAAGTCCCAGAGCCTTATCATTCTCTCTCTGGATGCAGCTGACCTTGAGTTTCGCAGTGACCCGTGCCACAGAATAAGATACAATGCAGTTGTAGGGTACAGACCTGTGCAGACATAGGCATGTGCACAGCCTCCAGGGCTGGCACTGATGTTAGAAGAGAGTGAAAGTCACAAGGATTGACAATGAACCATCACTGTTAAATGAAAGACTAACATATGGTGATCACCATCAGAAAATTTCATGAGCGTATGTTGTTTACTTTTCAAGATGTTGCAGTTTGACTGTTCATAAAAAAAGTGGATCAGAATGCTACCATTCTGAGATTGTGTTGTTATTTACCTGACCGCTGGTTATTGATAAGCTTTTTTTAATAACGTATTGCCAAATTATAAGAGTTATAATGCCAATTACCACATTGATACCCTTTAGTAATTCAAAATAGCATTCATGGAAATTATAGGTGAGGAAAAGAAGCAAAGTACATTAAATTTCTGCTATCAGGGCTTATCTGACGTCATACTGTAGTTTGACTTTACTCAAATCTGTTAACATTCAACTGAGACAAAAATGGCAGCATCCTTCTCTGAATTTCAAAAGTGTGTAACTTAGGAAGGAAATTTTTCATGAAACTTTGAGAGGTGTCAGACCAGGCCCCCCTGCTGAAAATCCTGTCTGACAGGCAGTTTGTACTTCTACCTGTTTCGAGTACTGTGCAAGCTTGTCCACACCATGCTGTATAGTAAACTGTGCGAAAAAATACAACGTTGCGCAGTCACAAAATCATCATACAATATGTAACGGTGTACTTGTTCATTGCATATTGCATACAGTACCTGTAGTACTGCATCTATCGTTATAATAACTGTATATATTGTGTTGTATGTACAATATACAGTACAGTAGCACACAGACAGAAACAAACTTTTCTCAATTACTGAGAATCTCATTGTTTCTTCATAGACTGTGCAGTAATTGTCAGTAATGCTACAGCATACTGTACATGCATACAGTACAGTACATGTCCAGTAGCTCTTGTTTCTACTGTTGAAGAAAAGAGCAATGTATCTGTTTCCATTTTCTTCAGTAGTGTTATTACAAGAGTTATTACAACGAAAATGTGAAGTGCAGATCTATCGATTTTCCTCAACATTTTGGACCAAATAGTGATGATTTACAAAAAGTAAGAGAAGTCCGTTATAGGCCTTCTGTTGTGTCTAGGTGTATGAAAACAATAATTTGTAGCAAAAATTAATGGAAGAAAAGTCGTGTTTTTGTTTCCTGTTCGGACAGTTGAAAATTTTCAGACAACCAAATATGAGATGTGTGTCCTCTAAAGGATGGATCGTAGAATTTTTGTTACAAATCAGGGCTGACTAGTGCAGTGATTCTGTTATTCTTAGTGAAATACAGATCAATGTCAGCTTCATCTACTGTGTGATACTGTATCAGCCATTTTGTCTTTCAAGATTACATTTTGTGATCATAGAGTATTTTACACAGCCATTTTGTCTTTCAAAATTATATTTTATGATCATAGAGTACTTTACACAAGTCTTCCCAAAGCACTTGCAGTGTCCATATTCAGTCTGAGAACAAGTCCAGTCTGTGTTTTGTCTGTGTTCCCATCAGTTTGGCTCCACTCTCTGTGCAGACGTTCCATGCATTTAATCGAGAATATCACGGTAAGGTGGCAAACACATCTGTGCGAAGTGCGACGACGGCAAATTGCTTGGTTAATATTCAGTGCACAGTATGTACACCACTGTGCCACTTGAGGGGATATATACATGAGTATGTGTAGGAAATATAATTAAGATGCTCTGAGTCATCTTCGGGGGAATTCGGGATGTTTTGGATGAGCGGTAGTGTAGTTGACGTCAGAAAGATCAGCTAGCACGAATATGTCATCCTGCTTGATTTATTTTAGAAATTTTATCCTGTTGAGGCTCGATGACAACAGTTGAAAGCATCCTGGGCTATTTTACTGTGTGTGCAGCAAGTTAGTGGAGTGTGCACAGATATTACATTGCTCACAGAAGAGGTACACTTATACGTACTATGTAGTTGCTATTCTTCGTGTCGTTCGTTTTGTCTCTTGTTTTCTGCAGTGTGAGTAACATTTTGATGGAGAAACTGAAAATGACTTTTGCAAATACTGCTCTGTGTGTTTAACTGTTTATACTCTCAAGTGAAATCTCAGCAATCAGAAATTATGGTGCATAAACTGTGGATGCTACTTAATTAAAAATAGACAAATGTATCTACAGTAGGAGATACAAACTCTAGGGTTTCACAGTGGCCGCATTGTACCTTGAATAGAGCAGAGCTTACTAATTACACACTGTACCAGTAACTTACTTAGGGTTCTTAGCTTTTTTTTTTTTCCTGCTTTACAAAGGGAGGGCACTTCGAAAAGTACATGTCATGGTGCGTTGTTGCTGTTGGTTGTAATGTGTACAGAAATACCGCTTTCAGTACATTGCTGCTTTAACTGGTGGCATTACTGTACAGTTACAGTATCCAACATACTTGTACACATCTAAGCAGAAACTCTAAAAAGTTTTACTTTGCATTATAGTTTCCTCTGCTCATTGAAAATAACAGTTAATTTGATCAAATCATTAATGTTACGAGAAGGCCATAAGATACAATTTCACTTCAATTACTTACTGCAGGGATGATCCTTAAGCAACTGAAAATGGTTGTCCTAAGGACAACCAGCTGCAAAAATTTGGTTGTCCTCCCCAAAATTTGGTCGTCCTCCACAACGGACATATAAAAACAAGAAATGTGCAAAATGTGTATTTTACACAGTCAAGACCATGTTTTTATTTGTCTTTCTTATACAGGTTGAAACTTTCCCCAACTAAATTATACTACTGACTTGTAACTTAAAAGTAATGCTCAGGGTTTCTCCAAAGGGAATCACTGATGCTGTAAAGTATATGTCATATAGAAGAAAATCTCTGTATAAGATAATGTTTGTTTCAAATAAAAATATGATACATTACTAATCTTGAACGGTACTACACTGTATCACTATTAAGAAAATTCATACCAGCTCTCCTTGCACGTGGCCACATATGACCGAATTCTTCGACTGCGATTCATCTATCTGGTACTTGCTGTGTACAGTATGTGCATGTCTGGTACAGTAAAATCAGTTGAAACATGATCGTACACTGAGGCTGTTTGTTTGGCGTTTTACGTACCCGTGGATTTCAGGTTGTTTTGGCGGTTTTTTGTGAAAGCAAACAGATGTTTTGGAATGGAGGTCATGCATGTTAAATATTTTGGTTGCATCTCAGTGTTGAGTTGTACCCATTGTGTCACAATATAAATGACCAGGGGTAAAATTTGGTCGTCCAAAGGACCACCTGAGATAGTAACTTTGGTCGTCCTACAGAAATTTTGGTTGTCTCGGACGACCGGACAACCGCTAAATTTCATCCCTGTACTGTACTGTACATCATGAGCTGAAGTTGAGTTATGGTACTGTAGTTTGTAGTGATTAATAAGATTTTTTTCACTGAAAAATGGAAAAACAAAGAAGGAGATGGCATTTACAGCAATTGAAACTCTGAAAGGTAAACAAAGTTTCAAGAATTACACCACTAGGCCTAGATGTAATTTTTGGACATTCTATACTTTTTTGGATATTCTATACTTCTTTGGAAGAATCTTGAGTAACTGCTGTGAGCATACCTGTACAGTACATTGTTCAATACCGCAAAGTTCAGTTTTTTTGACCTGAAGTTCTTTTCTTACAAAGTTTATTGTTTGCACTGTAACTGTTTGCACTGTACTACATCCATAACTGTTTGCACAGTATCCAAAAGCAGTAAGCTGTGGCAATCATGTAACAGATGAAAATACGCAAACCATTTTCCAATTTTGCAGTTGAAGCAACAACCGTGACAGATGGGGGATGAAGAATGGAAGAAGCTCTCTGTGGAGGATCGTTGTGTACACAAGGTACTGTGTAAAGTGTACTGTACTGTAGGCTTGATTTATGTGACGTACTGTACAACTTACAATTACATGATACTAGTGACACTCAACACAGCAATGTCTTCATACAGTCTCTACTACTGTACAGTAGGTTTAAGCAATCATGTCAGAATGAACTCATTGCAATCACCAGGGTACATGGATTTTGGATTACAGTCAGACAGCGCTGTTGCCAGGATGATTTTATGACAGTTCATACAGTAGTGATGCCATACTGTAAATGTGCAGGCCTGTTTTTGTATAGCCTTTTTTTTTTTTTGGTCTTGAGAGTCAACACCAAAGTTTTGCACATTTAAGAGAAACAGTGAGCATTCTGATAAAATTTGTGAGTTTTTGTATTGTACTGTACTCAATTTAAGATATACAGTAATGAGTAGCCAATTACTTTTTAATAATCCTAGGGTTTTTCACTTCCTCCGATATTGTTTGAGTACAGTACTCACAGAGACAGTCATAGTGCACCGAACTTCGGTACTGTACAGTACAGTAGGCTGTGAACTGTGACGATTAAACCGAAATATTATGTTACACTGTACTACTGTATTTTGACATTCTTATACTGTAATATATCATAGAAAAGAAACATTTTGGTAGACAACCATGCAGTACTGTAGTCCCTTCTGTGTGCGGTAGTGTATTTTCTTTCACAGTACAGTATGTGACTTAGCGAAATTTTTGTTTGTGAGTTATGCGAGATACTCTCATTATTGCAGTAGATAATCTGTACTGTAGTGTAAACCTGCTCATCATAAGTATTAGGAAATTGTACAGTAGCTTTTACACAGTTTCCTTCTTATGCCATGATGTTGTGGCTGGCGCAGGCTCTTGCCATCAAAGTGGACCAAAGCCAGGATTATGTCATCCTTCAGACAGACAAGTTTTTAGAGCCTTAATTTAAAGTTTAATCGCATGCAGCCTGGTGAATTTTGAATATCTGAAGAACACTGAAATTGACATGTTTTAAGGCATGCTGTACCTTGAAAAGGGCATGCATACAGTATGATCCATTTGTGTCAACTTGAAAACTGTTAAGGTTAGTTACAGTCCTCTCTTTGTTGTGAGTAGTGATGCAGGCCTACGATTTTCATAGCCTAGGAAAAAGTAATTTTGGATTAGAAAACCCTCTTTTGCATAGATCTTGTTGCAGAGTCCTGTTCCCGACTGTAAGGAATTTTTGTTGCTTCTCGAAAGCAATGGCCACATTAAAGAAGTGCCATTTTACCTGCTTTAATATTACAGTACCATAACTTAAATTCTAGATGTGCTGTATTTTACTGCGGAGGCTTTTGATTTTTTTTTTCAAACTCCAAACAGGTTTGGAAGGCCAGATTAAATGGATATGAAGAAGCAGCCAAGATCTTCAGAAAATTAGATAATGAGAAGAGCCCAGAATTTTCCAAATTTGCTGGTCTTTTGAAGAAATTTGCCCTGGATTCAAATGCGGTCGCACAGGAGAAAGGTTTAGATGCAATATTGGCCTTCCAAGAGAATGCAGCATTGGCCCCAAAGTGAGTACATGTACAGTAGGCCATACCGTAGTACCCTGTGCTGTAGCTATATTACTGTAAGTTGAATACAAAGTTCTTAAAGTATTTTCTGGTGATCACGGAAAACCAGGAAAAGTATTCAAAGACACGGCAAAGTTCAAATGCAGGGGAATTACAGTGAAATCCTGAAAAAGCCATGGAAATTCTCACAAAGTTCCTTTCTCAGTGCTTGAAATATCGAAATATACTCTCACTTGTACTTCAAAGTTCATCATTATCTTTACCTCTCGTTGCTTTTGGCTGTTGTTGATACCATTGAAACCTTAAGGATGTATGGACCCCAGGAGGAACTTCATGGGAATAGTTTATGTGGTCCTAGAAGGCCATGGAAAAGTCATGAAAATTGTTTCCCTTGCAAGTGCAGGCACCCTTTTGTCAAAGAAGGATAGGTAGCAGTGAGACAGTCCTCACATGTGTACATGTTTTCCATCTAGTTTTTTCCTCTAAAATGCTACAAATATACAGAACTGCAAAGTTCATGAGTACAAACTAGAAGTAAGTGAAAAAAAAAAATTGAAATTAAACAAAGTCCTTTAGGCGAGAGAAAAGAATGTCTAATTTTCCTTTGGACTTTGACCCACTCTTGAGGAATATTTGAATTTCAGCTTTTTATTTCCACATATTCTAGAGGAAGTTTTTGCCCAGTTTCTTGGCTGCTAATTTATCAATTTCTCCTCATTAATGTTTGGGAGATTTTACCTGTCAGTCTCGTATTTACAGTATGATGACTGTGCTTCGAGAAAAGTTTATCGATCAGTTTGTTTTTACTAGCAACTATCATCATCCTGTTGAAGAGGTATTCCAGAACCAACATAAGTCATGATTGCTGAAATTTGCTTTAGCAGCTTATCAAGTGTGCTCATTCTTGCGATGTTGTGACCCTATAATTCAGAGGTACAGTACATTAGATACTGTATCTCTCCACCTTGTACGGACGTGTGTGCTTGTTGACGTGTACCTAAAAATAGCTCATGTAAAGTCATGAAAGCCCACGTATTGATATTTTAAATCTGTTGGTTACCTTTACTAGGACATGTGGAGAAGTGACCTCAGCAGTGGTCACAAAATGCCTAAATTCATCCAGAGCTAAGACGAAGGAGAAAGGAATAGAGATTCTAATGATGTACATTGAACTGGAAAAGCAAGAACAAGTCGTGGTAATGATGTATTTCTTGAAACTTTATGAAAGTTGAATTTCCCTCACATTTCATTCTCTACAAAGTTTGCCCCTTTTTGTGCACTGGTTGAGTAAGTTTACACAGGGTTGGCTATGCAGTCAACCTATGCAGTCACTGTGGTGTGTTTGTGTGTTTACGTGCGTGTGTGTCTATGTGAAGTACATATAAGACCTCTTTTGACCTTTGTGACCTTTCCATGAAGTGTGGATAGGTCTTGTTAAGGTATACCAAAAATCCCTACCCTCCTTAGTTATCAACATTTTAGTGAACACTCTATGTACATGAAAGTACGTGTAAGTGCAGCAGCACAGGTTGTGTATACAGGTATGACAAAAATTATTCATTAGACTGGAAAAATAAAAAAAGCTTGAAGTCAACTTAGGTAATTGCCAGCTTCCCTCTTAGGGATTAGAAGTTGGCAAGGAAACTATAGCTTTGGGAGAAAGGAGTGGGGACCTAACAATGACATGTTGAAAAAAGTGGCTTTGATAAATCTTTTGAATTACCCTGAGTAACTTGATTGATAAAATTGTGATGTGCACTTTTTTTAAGTATATATATTGTATGTTCCATGTATTTTGTCAAACCTATGAAACCTGCAGTCTACACATATGTTGCATGTCTATGCATCACTATTTAGCATGCTGATTTTTTGTATCTGTTTCATAAAGGTACAATAGCATGTACAACTTCAAAAACGTATCTCATCTTCACTTGTATTAAAGGAGGAAGTATTGAACGGCCTGTCAAACAAACAACCCAAGATAGTCGCAGCCTGCACGTTGGTGATCAAAACAGCCGTCAGGGATTTCGGTTCGAAGGTGATCGGCATGAAGCCGATCGTGAAGAGCATTCCCAAGTTACTGGAACACAGCGACAAGACTGTGAGGGAAGAGGCGAAGCAACTGGCCGTGGAGGCATACAGGTGGATAGGACCAGCTATCAAACCCAGTCTCAATAATATCAAGCCAGTCCAAGTAAGTATCATCTTCACTTTTGGGAGGACTTCAAACTTGTTGTAGGTGAATCAGCTGTGAAATAGATTAAAACAGAAACCTGAATACATTTGGAAGATATCTTGGATTGGAGAGGTATAGAATGGTAGAATAACTAAGTAGGGCCTGTAAAGAAGTGACTGCACAGCACAGAGAAAACAGTATAATGCTACCAGAGGGGGCACCGGACAGGAACGAAAGAGGGTGCTGTAGTTTCTGGGTATGGGCTGGTAGCTGCTGTGAGTGGCACCAGATGACCCTGCCTGGGACTCGTTATTCCCGTCTGTTGTTTGCAATCGGTTAATGCCTCGTAAACCGCCGTGCAAAAACTTCACAAAATGTATTAAATATGATGGGAAACAAGTCTTTTGAATTAACTTTCAAAGGTTTTGCTAGCACTGTCCCATAACAGTGCTTGCAAGGCATAGAGTGCTCCAGTGGTGCTGGTTCCTCTGATCCCTGCAATACATTGCCCCTGGACCACACCAGGGGATGTGTGAGCTTGTGGACCCCGCTAGAAGTGGCTGGTTCTCTTGCTTGGAGTTTGGCACTAAAATTTGTCTGGCTTCAACCCTGACAGAATGTGACACTTTGGACTTTCCTCACCAATCACTTTGGGGCCACAATTGCTTGAATTGATTAGCATTGTAGAGAGAATTAAGGACAGAGAAAATAACACAAGAGAATGGTTATCAAGAGTAGTGTGCTACACATGTCTTTCCTTTCTGTCCAATGAATTTAGTCCTTCACTGATTACCTCTTGTGGGAGACAGCATTTGGTCAGCAATTTCTTGTTCATAGTCATCAAAGACAGAAAATGCGATGGTTGCTTTAAAATTGAATCGTAGCTTTTTAACTAATGCCAGTGAATGATTATTGATAAAAGCTTGACACCTGTGCTGTCCAATGAATTTGCAGACAGCCCATTCTATGATGTCATTGTTTCACCTCCTGTACCTTATTTGTGTCACACACCTGCAGCTGAAGGAGTTGGAAGATGAATTCGAAAAGCTACCTAAAAAGCCACCGAAACAGGCGAGATTCCTCAAGTCACAACAAGATCTGAAAGCAAAAGCAGAGGCAGCAGCAGCAAGAGGAAGTGATGAAGAAAGCGGTTAGTTCAATTGGTGAATTGGAGAGAAAATCAGGTTACAGGGAAATATTGTGTTTAAAATGCACCAACATGACATGCAAAGAAAATAGAAAAGTGCTTCCCTCACTTTGAAACCAATTTCTGTCTCACCAGTGGCATGTAATAGCTTCACCTGCTGAAAGGGAAATTGTTTAGAATAAGCCAACATGGTATTGTCAAAGCATTCAGTCTCATGAATAACCATCTGCAAAAGCTTTATCTCCTCAAAACATTATACATGTGGTGAGTAACAGAAGATGAATCACTGGAATTTGGAAAAGTTTGGGTGAACAAATTATTGTTGAGCAACAAATAACGGAATTTCAATGTGTGAGCTCTAAGAAAAGGCCATTGTCCTTACTTATTTTGCATAATCTGTCATTCTATTTCCACAAACATTGGTTTTAAAAATATGGCTGTTTTTTTGTCAATCAAACGCCTTATTTCCCTTTAAAATATCATGGATCAGATGAGTTAGGAAAGTTACATCATTTGAATTTTTGAAAATTTGGGTCACCAAGTATTTTTGAACAACAAATAACTGAATTTCTATCCATTACAAACTTAGTTCTTTAAAGGAATGCTACCATCATCACTTAGTTTGCATAAACTATCATTTTCTATCCGTAGAAATTTATATTAACAATGTGATTTTCCCTCAAAATCAATTGCTATATTTCCCTTTAACTCCTGAATTCCTTGGCTTTTCATTCTCTCATTATTATTTTAATTGACAACCGGTTTCTGCGATAAGTTTGTCATTTCAGGCAACTGAATCAGTTAAGGTTTTACAAAGTGTAGATTATGTTAAAAATGCCTAAATCAAAACAAGAGCATACTGTATATATTTCATCAAACAGCACAATTCCAGGTGTGATCACTGAGTAATTTAAGTTCAGAAATAAAGGTACCTATTAGCCATGGGTGGAATATCTTGGTTTCATTTCTTGATTGACAATCGTTTGCTTTGAGGAAGTTCTGTAAACTGCAGCTGGGAGGTCATATTTCATATTTTCTTTCCCTTTTAAGGTGAAATTGTTCTCGTTTGAATGTTATGTCTTCAATTTAATGATAGTTATCATTTCAGTATTTTTTTTTTTTCAATTGTTTTTGTCGTCTTTGCGCTGTTTTAGATGATGAGGATAGTGCCGCAGCTGCTCCTGCGGTTGATCCTTTTGATCTACTGGAACCTGAGGAGATTCTGTCTAAGATGCCGAAAGATTTTTATGAGAGCATGGTAAGATTTATGAATCGACAATTGTTTGTGTACGTCTTCGTGACAGGCCAGGTTAAATTTAGTGTGAAAGTTGTGATGCTTCCTCCTTTGAAAAGGTCAGAAGTGAAACAGCTCCTGTCAATCAAAATCTGCAGGATGTATGCTCTAAAGAGTAATTACAGAAATGACATACAGTATAGTAAATCTGTTTCCACAGCATCTTGTTGTTGATTTTACCCCCACAACAGTTTATCTCAAGAGTGTGCGAACTGGTGCCAGGGTAGGCAAAGTATGTCCCTCATCAATCTTTGTGCGGCCCACGAAAATTCTCAATGCACCATATTTGTGGCCCTCACCTCATCATACAGTATGTATGCAACTTGAACTTGTTACGTAGTTTGTAATATATCATGAAAACAATGAAAGGATGACTGCTTTGATCCCGTCCCATGGTTGACTAGGAACAACAGTGTAATTCAAGCGCATATATCTTTTAGTGTTTGCAGCAGGAACCCAGATACCTGGACTGGCAATGTCAAATCCAGGTTCTGAAATCAACTCTGGTCCTTAAGTTTCATGAAGTTCCACTGAGGCTCGTAGTACGCGTGGCATAAGCCAGCACACATCTAAACAACGAAGAACTTTTTTGTGCCTGTACGTAAGATACAAGGGCTTTGTCAACGTGGAAAGCAAAATGCGGTAAATTGTGCCTTTGCAATGAAGTTGAAACCAAACCTAAGATATTTTTAGGTACCTGACCGGACTATGGATGGTGGACCTGGTGCATCCCCTAGAGATTTTATGGTGATAGCAAAGCCCATGTTACAAAGTCAGTGCATTAACTGAACTCTGTATGAGACATACTTCATGAAATATGTTTACAAATCTTTTGTTTATTTGTATCATTTAGGAAGCAAAGAAATGGCAGATCAGGAAAGAAGCCTTGGAGACAATCCTTCCTTTGTGCACAAAACCTAAATTAGAAGCTGGAGATTATGGCGACCTTGTCAAAGCACTCAAGAAGGTAAGTTTAAGTAGAAACAGGATTTCTTACTGGTTGGTAGCTATTTTAATAAAGTAAACTTGCATTGAACATCGTTATGACTTCCACTTGTGAATGAAACAGGATGCTGATTGCATATTTGTAGTTGCAAAGATAATCCATGGTTATTCTTCCATCATCAAAGTGTTTGAAGTTTTCTGATTCCCTCTGGGAAAGGTGCAATATGTGATATGGTCTCAGCAAGTTAAAAAAAAATTCTTCTCTTTTTTTTTTCTTCATTTATGATGTTATTTTTTGTCAACAGAAGAGAGATATTCATCGAGTGCATTGTTTTCAATTAAAGCTTTCAGTTTAGATTACATTGGCAGCCTATGACCCGTAATGTTCAGAAGTTTCATTTTCAAAGACAGATATGAGTAAATCATTTTATTTTGAATGGCGTCGCTCCATCGCATGATCACGCAACATTTACTCAGATCAATGGCCTGTTGTAGGCATTGCCTTACAAACAAAAGTCTGGTACAAACTTCTATTAAAAATCTGTTCAGTGGTGAACATGAAAGAACAACTTTCCTGTTTCTTCAAAATGTGGGATGTCTTTGGAATATCGGAAAAGAGTGGGATCACTGATGTGGGAAGGACAAATACTTACCTTCAGTCTGATTACCACTTGATTCCATTTCCATATAGTTTGTCAGATTCAGTGTTTCATTCAGGGGAAATGTTTTCAGTGACAAGAGAAAAACTTCAGTTTGGTAGAAATTCTGATCAGTGTGTCGCAAAATACAGCCTGTTTCATTGAGCTGATAATATGCAGTGCAACATGTAAGCTAATTCCACTCTCTGTGTGTGTCGTATGACAGTACTACCAACACTTTGAATATCATTTCCAAGGGCATTTGTTACATCAATTGAACTAGACCAATATTTCACACTTTCGTACTGTTGTAAACTTAGAATAATGTGATTAAGACTTCTCAGGCAACGGATCGTCTCACGATCGGAGTGTGCCTCGGAACTTTTTACGTCACTTCCTCATTTTAGTCCATTGTTTGTTCACTGCAAATCGATAGGGATTGCCCCTTACAGTTGACTTGTAGATGCAAGCAATGTATATTGTATGTTGCAGTACGTGGAGCTGTAAAGTTCTCGCAGTACAACGCTACGCTCAGGCGTTCACGCGATTCACAAAATGATCCGTTGTGTTTTTGTTCAGTGGGTACTGCTATGACCACACTATGAGTAATGACACATCACAACTGCAACAAAAAGCTTATCTGGTCTCCATAAGGATGAACCAGTGTGTCCTCATAGAGCGGTCCCAACCAGACTGTGACCCAACTCATTGATCCTCATGGGTTAATGGATCCCATTACAACCCATATGAGTCAGTTCTTTGCAGAGTGTGGCTATCTACGACCTATTTTCAGTCACTCTGTTAATTTGTCGCATACCCCATGAAAAAAGTTCTTTCAAGCAGATGACAGATTTAGACTAGCAAAAGTGAAAGTGTCATATGGGCAGGAGATTGCAATGGTCATCTAGCCGGTATATGCATGATCATAGCTAGTGTGTCCACATGCATCTCACTGGGATGATACACGGTTGTCAGCGAATAGTCGCGGCAGCCTGTAGCCGTGGGCGCCTGCTGTGTTTCCTTCTTCTTTTAGTCTGTGCACATCTCTGATAACAATGCCTTTGTGGGGAGCATTCATTAATTCATATAGGATTGTTTCATTGCATCTATCTTGATGTTGTTCTGTATCTCATTTTATTGATTCTTTGCTGTAGGCAGGGGAATCTATGCAGTCATGATGTCGTGTGTGGGTATGTATGTGTGTGTGTGTATGCGTGTGTGTGTGTGTGTGACGAATGCTCGTAAACACTCTATCTCAAGAAGGGTAACTCTGAGTAATTTCATTTTTGGCATGTTGGTTGCCCATATTGAGTAGATGATCCCTACTGTTTTTGGTGTCCAAATCTTGCATATTAATGAGGTTATGGGGTAAAACATAAAAAATTTTAAAACTGCCATAGTTCCTTATCCATGGGTCAGATTTGTTTTAAACTTGATAAGGTTGTCTGTTATTAACAGGTTCACGACCCTGTGAAATTTAATGCTTATCAATAGAGAGGAAGGGATAATTTTTCACTATAAAACAATAATAATAGCCTAAACACCATTATTGTGGTTATTATAAACTACCGTACAAATATATATTGATCTACATTGTGCAACAGCAAGTGTTTATTCTCTCGCACACAGTTAACTCAATGGGATTGCTCCCTACAGTACTGCATTTGTGACATAGTGAGTAACTTCTAGTGTGGGGGGCTAATAAGTTGTCCAGAGAGAGAGAGTCATGGTATGGGAGGTCATGGGGTCAGATAGAAAAGGAATGCAATGGAATGTTAATGGGTTTATGGAAAAAATGAAGAAAATAAAAAAACCATCTGTTCTGTCATTTATTTGGATAATATCAATATCCAGAGGAATAACTGGTAGCAGAACAAGGTTTCTTAACAATCAAATTGGAGTGTTTTCAATCATATTTCACAATGTCGGAAAAGATGGAGGAAGCAAAAATATTGCGCAGGAATCATAACTTAGGGTCAACTTACCAGGACTTTGAGTGTGTTAAAAGCTACTTGTAACAAGGAAGAAATTATCCTGGTGGTTTACGAAGAATTTTGAGGTAAATATGGCAGACAAGCTGAGTTCAGATGAGGTAAGGTTGAGTTATTTGATTCAACTGACAACAGGCAAGACTAGAAGTAGCATTTGATTACTTGTGTGTTTCGTGGAGCTCAGAGATAATGTTGACTGATTGCATACCGTACTCATACTGTACTTGATGTGTGGGTTGTATGGCCTGGGTAGGTGATCCCTATTGCTTTTGGTGGACATCAAATGTCGCAGTCATTTTAGGTCACCAAAATAAAGGTCATTTTGGGTTAAAGGCTTGTGGTGTATCAAGAAAAATAACTGCAGTTGATCTTATACTTGTCATTAGAATAATTCATGTTTGTTGCAATATAACCATGTAGCAAGGAATCACGAAGCCTTTTGGCTTTCTGGTCTCATTTTGTTTTTATTTTCAGACTATCAGCAAAGACACAAATGTAATGATCGTTGCAGTAGCTGGAAAATGTCTCGCTGGTCTCGGAAATGGGCTCAAGAAAAAATTTGCACCTTATGCAAATCTGGTTAGTGTTTCAGATTGTATAGATATGAATTATTTATGGTCTGCCCTGCGATGAGACCTGAATGTGCTACTCTCATGTAGCATATGTGGGGTCATTGTGTGAAGGCCAGCTGTTTGTTTTAAATACCTTTGAAAGAGCTGTTTAACATCCTTGTTATATACAGTACCTTCTATTCCATGGGGGAGTCTTATCGTCAAACCCTGCCAAATCCCGCTTTTTGTCAGAAACCCTGCGGGGAATAATCATGATTCGAACACATTACTTGTGAGCCAAAGCGGAGGAGTTTTATGTGTCACATGAGACTGTCCTATGTAGTTCTCTTAGCATAGTCACTGGTTCAACAGTGAACCCATTAGTAGTCACTGTATGTATCTCACTGGTTTTATTCTCTTCTTATGAGAACACTCATTTTTCCTTGCTTTTTCATTGTTATTACAGTGTATACAAGCAATCCTTGAAAAATTCAAGGAGAAGAAAGTTATGGTGGTGACCGCCTTGAGAGATGCTATTGATGCTGTCTTCCCAGCTGTAAGTATTGATTGGAATGAGCTGTATCGGCAAGAGGAGATCATCTCCTCCAAGTGATTTTGCACCAGTCGGTTTCTGTAGCTATCACATGTAAGGTGTAGACCCGTGCAGGTCAATCATCGTAAGTGTTCTCTACAGATATCTCAAAGGAGACAGGTCCACCATGTTTGAGGCGCCCATGCAAGCGCGAACTGATTGCCTAGGAGAGGTTTGAGGGAAGGGCGTTCATCCTTACCTCCAGTAATCCTTAGTGAATTGGGGTGCCAAATGATGCAAAACAGTTCCACTTAGAGATGATTTCTGCTCGATTTCTGCTGCATTTCAAATGCCAATAGCCTATTGTCAACTTTGTTTTTTGGCCTGGGGGTTGATTAGAGATTTTGTTGGGGTTCATTGTAGGGGGCCATAGCTGTTTTAGGGGCAGCAGTTTTTACTAAAGAGACAGGACCGCCACCCTAATATTCCCTGTGAAGAACACTTGTCATGTATCTGAGAACATTCACACATTTAGATCCAATGTTAAAAACGGTAATCATAATCAGGGTTTGGAGCCTGTGAATAAGTCGTCTTTCACGAAAATTACATCTTGTCATTTTTTTGTCCCATCTGAGGAAACTTTAGACTCCAATCACGCTGGTGTAGAATTCAGCATTGAAATTTTTTAGCTGAACTGGTACTGATAAGCAATCATGTGTGATGCACTGTGAATGAACTGTATGGGGTCAGTACAAGAAGGAAACTCAGATACTTACGAAAATTATTTCATTTTTTTACAGACGAGTTTCCCCAACATTCTGGAAGACGTCCTCGCCGCTCTGGATAACAAAAATCCATCAATCAAAGCTGAGACGTGCTTGTTCTTAGCAAGATCTTTCCGGATAAGCTCCCCTTCAAGTTTACCAAAAACAGTGTTAAAACCTATTGGCTCTTCTCTTGTGCAGGTAAGGGTTAATGTGAAAACACTTATCATTGACAGGGATCGAAGCGATGTGACATTTTCATTAAGGATGAAACTATTGGCACAAACCACGGGCGAATTGTGTGCAAATAACCTCTGTTATTGACAAAAAACCTAATCCTAAACGCAACTCGTATAACTATCGTTGATTGGCTAAACTTTCGTTCATGTGGCCAATTTATTTTATTATAGCCAGAACCTTTGTTTAAAGCACATTTCCTGTCTCTCGAGACAAGGAATTTCACTTAGGAGTTACACTTGAAAGCCTCCTGTCTTTCAAACCTCATAATTTTCTTGGTTATGAAGAAACAAAATGGTAATTGTCCAATAGCAACATTTTTGTACTTTGTGGAACTATTGCAGTTTATAAGCTTCTATCAGTGACCCAGCAAAATTGTTCAAACATTGTTGTCTTCCACGTACTCTTATAATAAACTATAATGTCAATGAAATTTTCAAATATGAAACTCCAATCTGCTATGGAATTGCATTCTTTTCCTGTATGAATTTTGTTTTACAGAAACTTTCAGATACCACCCCTGATGTCAGGGAGGCAGCTATGCAAGCCTTGGGAACAGCTCTAAGAATTGTGGGCGAGAAACCAATGAATCCGCTCATAGCAGATCTTGAGAAGCTTAAATTGGATAAGGTAACTCTGTCATGCGCACAGTAGTCTCGTGTCAGATTGTGAGTCAAAAGAATAGGCGAGGCAATATTCAAAATATCTTCATGAAGTCCATAAAAATATTAAACTACATTTAAACAACTTTCAATCTGCTCTGAGTCTTCGCGTGTTCATGAAGATTGTTTAAAACTGCCAAAATATTTCAATAGGTTGATGGAGTGTATGACAGAGAAGTCGCACAGAAACAAGGTATAACAAAACTATTGTGCAAAGTTTACGTGACCATGACGTGATTACAATCTATTCTTGAGGCTGTCTGGACGTTATTTATCGTAAAATATGTTACTACTTTGATATCTTTGAGGACCAAGTAGATTTTTAATTTTTTTTGGAAAATGCCTTCTATGGTCATTATTGAATGGAGTAGAAGCCAATTTATTGTTCAAAATTTCCTCTGATTTAGTTATTTTAATGAAGAGAAAGTGTCAGTGCTCTTGAATGTCACTTTAAACATAACCATGACAACATAGTTCTCTAGCTTTGCTCGTGGAGGAAACCACATTGACCTTGACAAGACCTAAAACCTTTAGTCTTCAGTCCTCAAAGCTCTTGACCTTGAGCTCCTGTTAGTTCCTATTACTTCTCAGGGACTCATTTTAGTTGCAAATCTGGCAACTTATTTGTCATATGATGCTTTTGTATTCAATGTGAAAACACAATTCTGTGATCTCGTTATTTACATTTTATTTTTTCGTCATATTTTTCCTCAGATAAAAGAATACTGTGAAAAAGTGGAACTACCGGAGGGTAAGGGTGGAGCCAAAAAGTCAAAACCCAAAGAAAAGAAAGAAGAAAAGGAGGAAGCCCCCGCAAAACCCGCTGCGAGACCAAAAACAGCGCCGGCTGGAACGGAAAGGAAGGCAGCAAAGGCAGGGAAACCATCTAAACCTGTGAGTCCCTGTTAAAAAATGTGCATTCCAAAGAAATAGTCATACTTGGAAATATCAAGCCAGAAACAGATTAGCTGGCCATATTATCAAAAATTTTGAAAAGCCCTTTCTGAATAATTAGAAAAGATAGACATGGTGGTAATTGCTTAAGTCAGTGCTCTTCTGTTGCCATCATTACTGTGATAAAGCTCATCCTTACCCTACATTGTCTTTTATGCATTCAACACAGCAACCTGTTTGTACATCAGCCCTCTCAATGTTTTTCAGTTTAATCTTTTCATTTCTTTTCTCTTTGTCACCCTCAGAGTGGAGGGAGCAAGTCTTCCTCCAAGCCCGCCAGTGGAGGAGGTGGCGGAGCCAAGAAAGGTGCAGCAAAGAAAGGGGGTAACAAGACAGCCACAGAGCTACCGTCAGAACCAGTTTTGGGTGTAAGTAACCCTTATGGCAGACAGCTGCAACTGCATTGAGCTTGTACATCATTATATGCTTCATTCCATCCAAGGTGGATTCCGTTTCGAATTTCCATCACAGAACAAATTTTTTGGTTGCTAGTTTCATTATATTATTAGTATTTCATTTTATCCTGAAAAGACTATGAATAACACAGCAGATTGCATGCGGTTTGCTTCAAATGCAGGCTGTACTTAATATATTTTTATGGACAGTTTGTTTTGAAATTTCTCCTAGTTGAATGTGTTTGTTTTATTTCAGGATGAAGCGGCAGCGGAGAAAGCCGCTGCCGTCCTCCCAAAGTCGGTGGTGGATCAACTGACCAGTAGTAACTGGAAGGAAAGACTGGCTGCCATGGAGGAGTTTACCACGGTGAGTGGAATGTCCTCCTGGTTTTGAGGGGTGGTGGGACCATGTCAGTCCTGGCATCTGGTGAAAATATATCTCCATATCAGAATGGTTTCAATTAGTAGGAAATGCAAAACATGGAAATTTCAGTTTCCTCAGGTGGTGGTTGTCTTGTAGATGTTACTGAAAAAAAAAAACACAAAATGAGGGGGTTTTTTTTCACCAGTTTTGTAATCATTTTATGCCATCCCAGTGCAAATGAAGTCTGAAAATGGATGACAGATTCCCCAATAGCCAACAGAACTAGCAGACATTGCTTGAAATATTGCAAAAAGTTGAATAAATTGTTTGGCTGTATCACGAAGTAAGAAGTTCGTGCAAATGGTCCTGTTTAAAAAAAAAAAAAGATGCAAAAGTCACTTCAGTCTTTGCCCCTGCATATGTTTACAGTAAGATTTCAGTTTTTCATTTCATTCTTTGGATTAATTTGCAGAAAGTTTTGAACATGGAGAGAAGCGATATTCCAGGCCAAGCTTTCGTCAGGTTTATGGCCAAACCACCCGGTTTCAAAGATGCTAACTTCCAGGTGAGTAATACTTTGAAAATTATCATCATGAAGATGGAAAAGCAAGTGCTGGTCTGTTAGAGACACATTGTGACTTTAACTGTACCAAAGGCTAAACTCCGTACGGCGACGTGTTCCTGCCTAGCGACTTTATGGTTGCACGTAGAGAAGCGTCTGTTTTTGTCGTTGCCACTTGCGTCGACGTAGACGCGTATGTCAGACTGTGAAACGTCTGCCCGACGTCATGTCTCATTGTGTACCTTTATAGGTTTGTCAGTGCGGTTCGTGTGGTTATCTTTACACACCGCTAGTGACGATTGGAATAAAAAGAAGAAAATGTCAGAAAAGTAGATCAACATAGAAACAGCTTTTTAGTGACACTGTGAAAATTTCAGGAAGTATGTAGCTTTCAAAATTTAGCTAGCAGGGGTTGTCTCTGTGTTGTTTTCGTGTGTGTGTTTGTGTGTGTGAGTGTTTAAGGGCAAACTAGCTACTGCAGATTAAATAAATTATGACAGCTCTTTGAACCAGAGAAGCTTCACTTTTGCTAATTCCGTTGGCGGTTGAATCCTGTGTTGAATTGTGCTTATGTGACCCCAGCCTTAAGAATCCCTTGGAAAGTCACAAATTTGTATCACGTACCACCCAAAGATAAAAATGCTACATGTTTGAAATTGCTCAATTAGCAGTTTTGGAATATTCTATAGCATATTATAACTAATATTCTACAAGTTGTCGCTATTTCTTGGAGTATCATCACCATTGAAGAATGACATGTAAAATAAAGTGCAGTAATCAGAAAGAAAGGATAATGTCAAAGGGATGTGCGCCGCTGCTCTAGAGAGTGTTGTGACTATGTTACTCTCTCCTACATGTCAGGTCATGAATGCCAAATTTGGAATGATCGCCACCTTGGCTGAGAAGAGCAATTTCACAAGAACATCGGCTGAGTTTGTGTGCAAGTTTCTGGTCGATAAGATTGGCGACGTCAAGGCCGGTGCGAAGGCGAAGGAAGCGTTCACAGCTATAGCCGAAGCGGTTACCCTGGGCCTCATAGCCGAGCAGGCAGTCAAATACGCCTTTGACGGGCAGAAAAACCCGAAGAATCAAGCAGAAACTTTCAACTGGTTGTCTCAAGCCATACAAGAATTTGGCTTTGCTACGTAAGTGTGCTCTAATGGCAGTAAAGCTTTAAAGCTTAGAAATGTGCTTTCTTTGCCTGTCAAATTAATTCACTGGATGAATTATTCATTTGTTTTTAAGAGAAGGATAATTGCTTATTCATAGCCATTGTTTTAGAGCTGCATCATATGATCTATGGAGAACAGGTTGGCCGGAGAAAGACTTTACCAGTAAAGACCTCTGACTTGGCAGCAGAAATGCTTGTCAAATATTCTCCCAAGTTTGACAGATTGAAAAGTTTTAAATGCAAATTATTGTTAGGGAGTTGATAGAATATTAGTTATTACCATGACTGGGTTTGATAAAAGGTAGGAATTTGCTTACAAGTGTTAAGGGCAAAATGTTGAGATTTATACTTTATGAGATTGTTTTGCTTCTTTTTTTTTGGTTGAAAATTGCCAACACATGACCTAGATAGTGACAACATTTGGCACCATAAAATGATACCACTTACAGCACCACAAGTAATAAAATTCACCCTTGTAAGGGACAGTGGTACCAGGCATGTGATAGCATACAGCACCACAGACCTCAGTGCGACAGCACCACATTGACAAAACTTTGGCATGATAAGTGACCCTTTTTCAACACCTCAAGTGATAATTTGGAGCACTGCATGTGATAATATGAAACACCACAAGTGATAGTAAATAACACCTACATGTTCTTATACGACAATGCCAGAAGTGAAAGTATTTGGCACATGACTGATACTATTGCAACACCACAAGTGATGCTTTGCAACACCACAAATGATAATTCACAACACTGCAATTGATGATGCAATGTACCACCGTGGCGGGAACATACCAGACAGGGGGAACTACATTGGTCCTGCTTGGGCCCTAACCAGTCAAAATGAAAGAATGTAATCAGTTTTGCTTAACTCCTAAAAGTACTGATAGGTCTGTACTAGTTTGCCACAGAACCAAGTGACAACCAAATATTGGCTATAAGAGTCTTGAGGAGATCATAGCGTGAGGATTGAGTCACATATTAGTGACTGTGCCGGGAAATATTTAACATTTTTACTGAAGTAGCTTTCCATATTGGTTTGACCTGCACTTTAACTCGTACCCAATTACCACCTGGAAAAGTACCACGAGCAGACTTGTTTTTCTCTTCCATTTGATCAGGTGCCATTTCTCAGAGCACACCATAGAGCTGTCGATGTGTATCCTGTGCCTCAGTCACATTAACTAGATATATCAGTGATAAAATTACACTGAGACTATGCAAATTAGATCACTGCCCCATCTTGTTGTCTTTGTCCTTTTAGAATTAATCCTAAGCCTTTCATTAACTACATCAAGACCGCCCTCTCGGCCATCAACCCCCAAGTTCGGACCGCGGCGGTGACATGTATAGGAGTGATGCACATGTACATGGGAGCGAATCTAAGGATGCTCTTTGAAGACTTGAAACCCGCTCTCTTGGCTCAGATAGACAGGTGAAATTGAAAAGGTTGGTATCAGCTATCGTTCAGACAGTTTGAAATTTATTAAGGAAGGAATGAAACTTTTTTTACTGAATATGAGACTTAAACTTGCTTGACATTCAAACCTGTAAAAAGTACGTAGTCGTCAGTCAGTATTTTTCCCCATCTTTTTTTGCGTAAGAAGTCAAAGGTGATTTTAAATCAAAGGAAATCACATGCTGCGAAACACCACTGATACCATAAACATCCAAAAGATATACCGACCGGCGGAAGTTTATGCCGATGTCTGCTTGGATCTTATCAAATGGTCTGTGTTCATCAAAAGGCCTAATTTTTTTATCGTTTTAGTCTTTTGTTCACTGAAAATGGCAAGAGGAACTTAGAGATGGGAACAAAATAAGTATTGGGCTGAAAACATCATGCAAAGTCTAAAATATTTAAACACAATAAAGTACCTGGAACTGCAAGCTCTTTATGTAGGTGGCTCCCAGTTGGTGCAGGATGCTATAGTTTTGACTCAAGTCAGGTAGAAAAATGCTTTAGGTCATATTGAGGTAACAGAAGTGTTTGATCACAGTGAAGAGTTAGGTGTCTTTCGTTCACCTTTTAGAAATTAAAAATATGTTAAATCTTTTTGTTATTTCTACTCAGCCATTTGGAGTCAGAAAGACTTGTATCTGATCTTTCCTTTCTTCCCAGCAAAGACGTGCTACTTCATGTTACCTCATTGTTACTTTTTTGTTTTCTGTTGGAGATGTAAAGGAATATGATTACCACGATGCAGTGTTTTGAAGACCAGGCTGATCCATCCAAAGTTTTTTTTCCAAAGTTTTGTTAATATTACCTTTCATAGGTCAGTGGAACATCTCCCCCCAAGCCCTTCAGAGGCCTCAAGAAGGGCAAAAACGCAGATGCTGATGAGTCGGAGGAAGAAGATGGAGAGGATGAAGAAGAGGATGGTGCCCCCGGTGGTGGAGCAGGAGCAATGGATGACTTGGTACCGAGGGAAGACATCTCTGGTAAAATCACTGATGGTTTACTCGCAGAACTTAATGATGCAAAATGGAAGATCAGAGGGGAAGCTTTAGCAAAGGTTAGTGACTGGTTTTGCTCCCCTCGATGTCTGCAATAATTTTGGGGGGATATTTGAGGTTCCTTTAGTGGAACTGCTTTAATTTTTGTGATGGCAAACACTCAGATATCATGACAGGGAGTGTATAAAATTTGAACAATAAAAGTATTTGAATAATCAAGATAAGAGGTGCCACTGGTATTCATAATTATTTTTCTTTACTCCAATTTATATGAATAATCTGAAATGGATGTCTTCTACTATGATTTGAGCAACAGCATTTCTATGATAATCAATATGGTATTTGACAGTCATATTGAGAAATTTTGTAAAATTTAGTGAACAGGAGGGATAAAGGAGTGTTTTTTTTGTTGGGAAATGTTGACATTAAGGGAATTCTTGTTGGAATTGTTGAGATTAAGTCAGTGGCATTCAGATTTCTTGTGAAAGGTTGGTAACTAGATCAGAATTCAAGGTCTGGCTCTGAAAATTGAGGAGTGATGACATGTTTGTTTTTTTGGACTGTGAGTAAGTTGTATGTTAATGTTACTGTGATCTTAGATACACTGTGAACACTGATGGCTTTACATGAGCATGCAGAATTTCAGAATGGGACATGTAACTGGTTAATGTCATTTTAGAAAAGCAAGTAGATTTGTGGAGTGCACTCTCAATTCAGAAAAAGTCATTAAAGAGGCTCATTGAGTTGTTTTGTGAAATTCACTCAATTTTTCTAAAGTGGTCAAGTTTCCTTCACATACTAATGACAAACAGTCAAACTAAAAGGATCCCAAAGTTTTACATACGTTGGAACATTAATGAGTGAGTAACCAACAATTAAATTGGGTTTCTGAAACTTTGTGACCAGACATTTTCACATTAGTACATTCACATGCACACAATCAGAGCAAGTAACGGTCAAAAATACGAAAAAATTGACAGTTTTCATATAACCATTGGATGTGAAACTTGATTAATTATGCTAATTGTGAGTATTGTCGTGTGTTTGTATACTTCAAAATCACCGCAATCTTTACAGATATCAACTCAATGAGCCCCTTTAAAATCAGTAGAGTTGACTGTCCTACAGAACCATGTCAGCAATCATCGAAAACCTTCACATCTATAAAGTACCTATTGTTCAAGATCGTTCGTGGTAACCAGAGGGCACCTAGAGGAAGGTTGGCAATACAAAATGTAGATAGTGTTACATCCATCTCTCAGTTTGTAGTGGTCTCTCTGTTGTTTTTACAGGTACAAGGAATCTTGAAAGAAGCAAAGTTCATTTCTCCAAATCTAGGAGAACTTCCAAATGCATTGAAGGTCAGGCTCGGGGAATCCAACAAAATTTTGGTGAGTGCCTCTGTCTGTTTTGTAGTCACCATTGGTGGTTCTGACCACATATGTCAGTTGCTGAGCATTGGGGGGTTCACGATATTTTCAATTCTCCAAATAGATGAACCAAAGACTACTGTCTTTGCTGTTCTCTTCTTTATTATTTTTTTTTTAAGTTCTTAAAGCAAGACATTGCATTTAAAGAGCTCCACCTCGGCATGCAAATAAAATACTTTTAATCATCTTCCAACTATCAGTCTCGCTAACCAACATCAGCAAAACCTTCATCTCCTGAAAACATTATTCATAAGATGAGTTACAGAAGATGCATCATTTCAATTTTTGAAACCATCGGTGACAATGATTGCTCTTGAGCTACAAATAATTGAATCTCTGTCTGGGAAAATTTTAGTTTTTGAAGACTAACATCCTGTTTTATTTGAATAATCTTTCATTCTGTGTTCGTAAACATTGGTCATTATAAAGTGATTTTTTTTTCGGGGGGGGGGGACAAATGAACGCATTATTTTCCTTTAAGTAGTGATACCCAAAGCTGCCTTGTTTTGTTATTCATGAAAAAGAGAAAAGTATTATGTGACTTCAAATATGAAAGGTTTCAAATATCCTTAAAATTTTAGACGTTTGTGTATTATTTTAGATTAACAGCATGTCTTATATAACAGGAATTATACGTCTACTAGGCAGATTTTTTTTATAATATCATTATTGTCACATAAACTTGTTTCACATCTTTCACCACAGGCAACAACTACAGCTAACATATGCCAGACTATCGCCACTGGCGATGGGACCAGCAGTCAAAACTCATGTGAAGACCATTATACCAGCGTTGATATTTCTCACATCAGACAGTAAGGTGAGTGGATGTTTTCTCAGTCAAAATCAAGATAAACGAAAAGTTTGGGACGCTGTGTCATGCAGCTTTCGTTCTAAATCATTCACAAGCATGCATCCAGGAGGAATGACGAACCTGCAGCTGAGTTTGATCACAGCAGAGATCGTGATAAAAACTTACTTTAATCAACAGAAAGACCGTTTGAAATTCACTATTATTCATGAGATCCACTTTTTGTTGCAAAACATGTGAATTAAAATAATGGTTTCGATTTATTTCTCAGAGAATATTTTGCAGTTTCAGCTCTTTACTTAGTTTCTCTGTATCCCTCATACCACAGCCTGACAATATTTGTAACCCCCTCCCCATCTCTCTTGTGAGTTGTAACTAATCAAACCTACAGAAAAGTGCACTCATCTCATGAATCATTCTTGGCATGTATCAGCTTACCACATCAGTGATGCCATTTGCCCCTCCACTAGTGAAATTATAATCGGAGCATACTGTGCAAGTGCAATTTCTCTCACATTTACCTCCTTGTGGACTTTGGTAGAGGAGGAGGGGGGGGGGCAATCGAGATAGGAGTTTCTTCCTATTTTTGTGCCCTCTCATACATTTCTTGAATGTCATAATTTTATGTGCTGTTCGAATCTCCGTGTCGCAGATCACAGTACGCCAAGCGGCCGTTCAAGCCCTCACAGCCTGGGAGGAACAGATCGGTGTAGCACCCTTCATCGAAGACGAAGTGCTATCCTCGGCACTTGCGAAGGAAAAGCCGTTCCTCAGGATGGAGGTGAGTGGTGAATGAACGTCGAAGCAAAACACCAAAAACAAAGCTAGAATAGTATTTCACAGGAGTGTAAGCTGATTTGTAGATTGGATGTGATACTGTATACCCAATCAATTATTAGCCAATGATATCTAAATTGCATTTAGAGACATGCCTCTTACAATCTTTGCAAATTATTGCTCTAAAACATGAATAGCTTTACACACTTTTTTTATGACCGAGTGATGAATGCCAGTGACATTCGTGACTAAGAAGCTTCGAAACAGGGAGGGTCAGAGTTGGATACACTTGGTTTTAGTAGATGAGTTTTTTCATCCAAGAGCAATCTACAGTTTTTCCCATTTTTATTGATCTCGGGTAAAGAATACAATTTTCATGCCAATCTTTTGAGTCGGTAGCCACCCGATGTGAAGTTGTCATATACACGAGAGAGGCTTTTTCCACATTTAGTTTTAGCACAGTAAGCAGCTGTCTGATTTATTGAGGCAATTTTCTATTTTTTCTCACCTAAGCACAATTATGACCTCATTTCCTCAGATGTTCGGCTTTTTGACGGTGGCCCTGGTGAAGTACCGAACGGTCCCTGTAGCAGAGCTCAGCCAGTCGGTCCCGTATCTATTCGCAGCCCTGGAAGACAGGAATGCTGATGTTAGGAAGAAGGCCCAGGAAGCCCTACCACCTTTCATGATGCATCTGACATACGAGAAAATGATCAAGATGACGGGAAAATTAAAAGTAAGACAACATCTACCTTTGTTTAGAAGATCATTTGTCCTTTAAAAAGTTGTGCAGTGTTATATGTTTAATGCACTGAAGTTGTGTCGAGCACTCTGTAAATGACTACATCTACATTCTAGACAGGGTTCTTGCAGTTGCGGAAATCCTGGAAAGTTATTTTAAGGTCTGGAAAAGTGTTGAGATTCATAGACTTTAATTGGTTGAAGCCTTCTAAAAGACCCGAAAATTTTCACAAAGTGACATCGTTTCTTTGTCACTCTTAATATCAAAATACATTCTCACTTATTATATCAAACTTTAGTTTTGCCTTTGTCTCATATTGCTTTGGTTTTTGCTCTCATCGTTGAAAAGTGTATGTAAGATGTCAGAAGGAAGTTCATGGAAATTCCTCATTTGGTCCTGGGAAAGTCATGGAAAAAGTGTTGAAAGTCATGTAAATTGACTCCCTAGAAATTGCAAGAATGATGCTAACAAATAATAGAAAATGTCATATCCGTTTCATAAATTGTCAGCTGCATGTTTCTGTGAATACCAAAAACAGTGACATTTTGCATTATCTTGTCAACACTGAAGGAACATTGCATGCCACTGTAACATACCTTTTAAGAATGTAAACTATATATTTTCCCTCAAAAATCCTTTTATCAATCACAGCCCGGCTCCAAAACCCAGGTAATGGCCATCATGGAAAAGCAACGAGACAACATTCCCGAGAAGCCCGGGAAACCCGCCAAGAGCGGGAAAAAGTCCAAATCAGCATCTAAACCTGTGCCAGTTGAAGATGAAGAAGAAGAAGAGGATCCAGAGCCTGTCGCACCTCCTAAGAAAGTAATGAAGAGACCAAAGACGGCCCCAGCAAAGGTGAGACCATCTCAATGTCTCAACATCTTGTAAAGACAGCTGTCTGATAATAGTTCTATCTGTCTGTCTGTCTTTTGTCTCAAGAGAATGTTTCCATTGGCATGCATCTAGTTGGGAAAGTATAGCCAAGTTGAATCGGTAAAAGTCACTTTGTCTCCTGTGTTTATCGATGGAATAATTTCAAAAATGACATTGACTGGCAGCCCTTAGTTGTATACGTTGCATGGTTCCACGAGCGTGTTGTTACCCCGGAACTGTTCTAATGTGTGAGACTTACTTAAAATCTGTGGACTGTACCTATCGTAGCAGCCACCAGTCGCACACAGAACATACCACACCACATCAACCACCCGTTCCCTGCCAGAGACTCCCAGTACACATTGCCACAACCTAGCACACTGCGCTGAGTCGCATGTGGTAACCAATTCACAGGTTTGTAGTGGCACTGGTGGGCACTGGTAGGGTGTAAGTATACCATCACAGAGCCTAAAATTGCTGTCTTCCTACCGGTACTAACATGATCAACTTTAGAAAGAAGTATCTAACAAAATTCACAACTAACAACATACAAAATACCCTTTGACCGTGAATGACGCCTCAAATTATCATGTGAATCTGATCGTGATGCTCAAATTACGAAATGCATTAAAATCATAAGGCACACCACAGCCATGGATCAAAACCAACCCAACCTTGTGGTGTTGACCGCTCTGACTATCACCTTTGCCTGAAAGCAGATAAACAACTTAAAAAATAATCCTTGGAACAATTTCACATGTTTGAATCTCTAATTTATCCATTATGAACTAATTTTCTCTCAACATTCTACAATCTTTGGGGTTTGTGCTAACACTTTCTTTCTGTAATTTCTTTTGTGGGTTTTTTTTTTCTTTTCCCTCTGACATTGTTATCAGTTCAGTAATGTGCAAGTGAGGTCAACATGCCCATGAGCAAGAACAAGAACACGACATTAATCTCCAAGATCGACACTCTTCCATGAAAAGCATTGGAGGGCAAGCTTCGATATTGTGTGATATGTTTCAAGTTTGAGATCATTAACTTTGCAGACTACTTGCATAATGTGATCTTTGAATCTCATCGTGAGGTTCATATTTGATGTTAGACTTCTCATCTGCGGTCTGCATCGCAGGTTAAAATTCTCCCCTTGTCACATCCTGGAAATCCGACAATATTCAGATGTGATCTTGTTAACAAAACATCAAGTGGGTCTTTGCTGATCGAAGCACCAGCATTGGAACAAAACCTCTTGGTTAATTTTATGTTATGTCTAAGGAAGCTTTCTCATAATCAATGGTCTCACTGACACATCTGTTTGTATTTGAGTCGAAACTATGAATTGAATTCAATGAAACTGACTTTTTTTTTTTGGTTGTAAAACTTGTTGAAACTTGAGATGTTATGCTTTTTTATGTCATAGTTGTTGTTGCTGTTGTTTGGTTGTAATGCTGTTGCAGGGCAATAGTTATCATTGCTTCTATGTTCAGTTATATTTTATTTTGTGGTATGTTCACCCTCGTTAGGTATGTCTTTTATTGATCTTTAACAATTTATTTGATATCAATGTCTTAGTACCTTCTAGTAGTGTAGTATCCATATTCTACATTGTCTCCAGGCTTTCTGCAAACTGTCCGGGAATAAGTGTGTGTGTGTGTGTTTCGGGTTGGAAGGGAAGTATTTCCCCTCTTCCCTACTGAAATGAATGGTGGGTAATGCCCCTTTGCCATTTAGTGATGGTATGCTACCATTTCACTCTAAAAATCCTCAAATGAGTCTTTTTGTGGCAATAAATGGACATGTCTCTACATTATGAATAATCAGTAGAGGTATAATAACCCAAAAGAGTGATACATTCAGCCCAAAATGAAAGTGTGCTGCATTTGCTTTTTGTCTTAAAAGTAATGCTTGCAATGACAAATAGGTCGAGAATGACTTCATCTATACCCCTTGTAAAGAGATGTGGTTGACTGCCCACTTTCCAACAGTTCTAACAGAAACTCTGGTCACTTGTGTTTGTTTGCTCATCGCCACCATCTCTTATTTTCTCCTCGTTTGATTTTGCTGTGTTTCTGTGTTCACTCTGCTGTCATCCTTTCCTTTAAGTCTTCTCAACCAAATGATTCCAAAGCTGTTTCTCAGCCGCCTGACCAGGTAGAGGAAGCTCCTCCTGCTGCTGCTGCTGCTTCAAGTAAAAAGGGTAAACAATCCAAAGAAGCTGGAGCTGCTGCCAAGAAGGTATATTCTCATACCCTCTCTTCATCACAAATTTACACACCATTTGAGACCTGATGACTGCCAAAGTCACATGTGCTTGATGAGGCTTCCCAAAAATTTGAGGGGAATTTTTATACTACGTCTTCCTGTTTGATGCATGTTTAGGGCTTATTTTCTAACGTTCTGATCTTAATTTGGTGCTTTTGTTCTCTTTCGGGAAATGGTTGCCAATGGTATAGTACAGACAGGTGTGTTCAACTCTTTCCTCTTTCAGTCTAGTTTTGAAGTTAACAGGTGTCTTTACTCAATAACATGTGACACTTTTGTACCAATCACAGATGTTTCCCCTTTGCACCATGTATTCAACACAAAATTTGAGAAATTCAGTCTACTCTCTTAGACAGCTGATAAAGCCTGCTGCCAGCCTGAAAGAGATATTCTAGCGCTACAGTAGTTTTGTGTCATCGTTTAAGAAATCTCTGAGCAAGAAATCTCCGCAGGTTGGATGTAAAGTAAAAGTCTCAGAAATTTGGCGACAAAACTGCGAGAAGCTGCTTTGAGATTCAAAGTTTCAAATTTCTTTTTTTTTATTGATACTGTCGATAACTGGTAACAGAAGTACATCCTGTTTGTTTTCTATCCACACTATTATTGATTCCCTGATGTTATATCAGACCTCACTTGTGGTAGGTATTGTTTGTAACATCTTTCAGTTGTATTTCCTGCAGCTTGTTGATTTGTCCCTTTTGTTGTTGTAAAGTTAGTTCACAGTTCCAGAATTCTTCCTCAATGGTTTTCAGTCTATGTTATGTATTTATTTTTATATTACTTGGTTGCTGCACAGGTGAGTGTCGTTGTTTCTTGATAGTACTGCAAGGAGTGACATAATTCTATGATAATTCTCTTCGTCAAAGCTAAAGGGCTGCTATACAATGTTCAGTGCAGGTATCTTCAATGTTGTTCTCATATATGAGTGAATTTATCAAAGTTCAACAGAAGACCTCTTTATCTAATTGAAGAGGTCATGTTGAGATTTTCCACGAAAGTTTTTGAAACTTTTAATGCCTGTGACTATGGTCACCATGATAACCAACATGAATGTTGTTAACAGAAGAGCATGGTAACAGAGTATTGGCACCACTTTCATTTCGAAGGCAGAAGGGGAAAACTTGTTCTTATAAGATCGATAGGAGGACTTCACATACTTTATCCTTAATTGTAATTTA
This sequence comes from Stichopus chloronotus, assembly GCA_021234535.1. Taxonomy (NCBI): domain Eukaryota; kingdom Metazoa; phylum Echinodermata; class Holothuroidea; order Aspidochirotida; family Stichopodidae; genus Stichopus; species Stichopus chloronotus. The sequence goes on from CM037847.1 coordinate 17,622,933, forward strand.
GTATTGTTGTGGGAGTGGGACTCACTTCCCAAATCAAAAGTTTAATCCTTAAATGAGATCAATGTAAGGCTCAAGGAGGCTTGATTTATGGTAAGAAAACATAAAAGCAAGAAGTGATAAGATACAGTCTGAACATTCTGCTGGTATGGTTCACTGAACAAAAGATAAGTCAGTGAAGAGGGGGACAACAAAGTACAGGGGGTACGTGTCTGTGAAAGCAGGTGAAAGCCACTGACTGTCACTTGCTGCTTGTAATCACGGTATCTGATTGCTCCTTCGCTTCCTTCGTCCGCAGTTTTGGCAGAGAAAATCTAGCTAAGTTTATGTAATGGCTTTGAATGTTAAATGTGTACTTTGTTGTTACTGCTACAATGAGTACCACTCAACTTTGATGTTGTGTAACCAGTAATGATTCATTTCCCTTCTGCCAGTCATCTAAGTCTAGTCGGAAGAAAGATGACGATGAAGACAGCGGCCCGCCTCTGCTCATCGTTGGTTCCAAGGAGAGGAGATACAAGGATGAACAAGACCTCAAGGTGAGGAGCTTTGCACATGTCGTTTGCATTCGATTACTGCAGTGATCGGCAAAATTTGTGAGCCCATTTCCTTGATCTGACTGTTACTATCAAGAGAGTTGCTACTATCAAGGGGGTTGCAAGTATTGAGGGGGTTGTTACTACCAAGTGGGTTGCAACTACCAGGGTTTGCGACTATCAGGGGGTTGTGGCTACCAAGGGGGTTGCAACTATCTTGGGGTTTGCAAATGTAAGGGGTTGTAAGCCTCAGCTGCAGTGATTTCCTTGAAGCTGATGATTCTAGAAACTCTCCCAAATGCTCCAGTATTCAATGACACTGATCATGTAGCCTAAGCTTTACCAGTTCTTTCCGTGGAACAAATGGAAGCTCAAACTCATACCGATCAGTGTGACCGACGATCGGTACAGAATTGACTGCAACATTGAAAAGGCCTGTAAAATTGTAAAGTGACATCTGCAAGGTTTCATCATTTTGTACAGTTTTGAGCAGTTCCCTTTCCATCTGTAATGTCTTCTCCCATTGTATAATTGAACCATTAGAAATATTCTCTGGGAGATATTTCTGTGTTAAATCTGTGTTAGGTTGCATGCCAAATGTCCCAGTGAAACAGCTCTTGCTGCAGGTTAATACTTATATGAAGTAGTCAAAAGGTGTTCCATTAAAAATTATGCCTCAGTGTCACAAAATTGGGCTTCTTTATCTTGTTATTTATCCCATCTGTGGAAAAAAAAAACTCCTGCCGTATTTTTTTGTTTTTTCTATCAGTTGATTAATCCTTTTTCTATTTTTTGTCATGGTTTTTTGTTTCCAGGTCCTCAAGTGGAATTTCACAGCCTCTCGTTCAGAGTACGTGGACCAGTTGAAGGAGCAGATGCAGCCTTGCTTCAGCAAGTCCATAATCCATAATATGTACCAAGATGACTTCAAATTTCATGTCCAGGCAATATCCACTCTTACTGGTGTAAGTTTAAAAACTGATCTATGAACATGAATGCCGTGAAAGCAGAGGATTGAACCAAAGTTGTAGTTGAAAGGAAGCATTACCTGCCGTGACTAGATGGTCACAGTTCATGATCAGAGGCATGATTTGTAGTTTGATCAATTTCTCATCCTCTTGTGAAAACGTTTTCCACGATGAAGGTCTCAGTGGTACTTTAAGGGATATGTCTGTCAAAAAATGCTTTGTGATTTTAAAGAATGGTCCAGATAATTTTCAGACTCATGTCTTAAATGAGGCCTACTGAATAAGGGTTCAAGGCATTTTTCCCTAAGAAGCAACACGAACTGAGTTTACAAAAATATAGAAATTGTAATACATTTTACACTTAAAGACTATTGGGACAATGCCATGCATAATTCATAAACATACCATGATGACATTAAAGCTGGAATATGAGTTGAAAATTTCTGTTTTGTGTCTTTCCCCCCCCCCTCCCCGTCAACAGTGTATCGACAACCACAAAGACGCTACGGTAGCCAACCTAGATTTGATTCTGAAGTGGTTCACCTTGAGATTCACAGAGACCAACACCGCCGTCCACGTCAAGTCCATGGATTACCTCCAGCAATTGTTCACGGTACTCTCTGCCGATGACTACAGTCTGACGGACTACGAGGCCAATGCGTTCATTCCTTCACTCATCGCCAAGGTAACGCACTAACAACAATTCAGAAGGTGCTGTGACTGCCAGTCAAAGGCATCAAAGTAATCCCATTTTTGTCAGACAATCTCGGATAAGGTCGGCAATATACCGCTCTTTACTTCCACTATGTTTCATGTAGTTCGAAGCTAGTTTCATTACCTTTCGACCTTTTTAGCTATTAGTCGTGGATGAGCTGAAGAGGTTTGGGAGAAGAGGTTGAAAGTCACTGTAGTTGACACTCTCTTAGGATAGCTCAACGCATTATAATGTAATGTATTACAGTAAAAGTTGGGGTAGTTGATATGATCCATGCACCTAATCCCCCACTCACCCTCTCGATTCTCTTTTCAATTTTATTCCTTGCCGTGGAGTTTTGTTGATACCTTAACACAGAAGCATCCATTGCCTTTACAGAGGTAGAAGTAATGATGTGGATTTGGACTGATTCCAGTTTCAATCTGCTCTAATTTTGTCTCAGCTCGGTCTATAGCGTCTCTTTTTTATCCTCACAGGTGGGAGACAACAAGGAAAATATACGAAAAGGCGTCCGAAAAGTAATCAAACTTTGCTTGAAGCTGTACCCTGCCAGCAAGATGTTTGTCTTCATAATGGATGGATTGAGGTCCAAAAACGCAAGACAGAGAACAGGTTTACTCTCCATCCTTGCTAGTCGTTAATAACTCTAACAGTTTTCTGTTTAACTGTTACTTGCTTTAACTTAAAACTTTCAGTTAAATTATTTGACGTTTTTACTCCATGGAGGCTTGCTTGACGGAGGAAATCTGTTTAAAGAGTTCAGATGATCGAGTGTCGCGCTACTCCACCCTCAGTGCACACCAGTGATGACATGAATGAAACAATAGATCCCGTAGCGTTTACAGCAAGGGACGTGTGCTGACGAACAGTAGTTCATGTTGTTGAGTGCATGTATAGTAGGCAATGTCTTGTCAACTTCCCACACAGTTTAATGCAAAAGTATCTTTCAATCTTGAATATCAGACTAATACCAGTGGACATTTCTTATTGTCATAGGAAAAGTGTGCAATTTATTAAAATTTAAAAAGGAAAATGAAATGTTTTTGAAGGTTAAATTTACCAGATGGTGGTCAGATTCCAGGAGGGGGGGGGGGTGAATTTTGCTTTTACACTTTGTGAAGAAGTTTTGCAGTTTTGGGTTTACCTTTTGTGGAAAAGACATTTTGAAATCTTGAGGATTACATGCACATATAACTACCTCACTCGTGCCCTCACATAGCACTTAAATTAGTTGTTTCAAATAAAGTGCAGTGCAATATCAAACTAAGTTATCCACGTTATTTGATCATTTCTGTTTGTGTCATACCTCACCAGAATGTTTAGAAGAGTTGAGTTCGATGATAGAAGTCTACGGTCTCAACGTCTGTCAACCGTCTCCGCCAAAAGCCTTGAAAGAAATCGCCACGCAGGTCGGTGACAGGGACAACAGCGTGAGATCGGCCGCCCTCAACACCCTGGTGCAGGCATACCAGATTGTCGGAGAAGATATATACAAACAAGTCGGAAAAGTAAGTTGAGACGTGGGGAGGAAGGTCACCTTAGTGATACATATTTATACTGCATCAAGTTATTTGGTTTATTTTCACTAGTCTTGTGTTTCATTTCCTCTAGCTCATGGGAAAGTTTCATCTTGAGAAGGATAAGGTTTTAGAGTAAAAGGGGAGGAATGGGGATACAGATTTATATTAAGAGATGTTTGTTGTGTTTTAGTGTGTATCTAATTGACGATTTTCTTTTCAAGTTGATTAGCAATTTTTGGGAATCCTTGCTTATCGGTTAGCAGGGAACCTATTTTGATTAACAGATAACAAAACAATCATTGTGGTGTGAATCATTCGAAAACTTAACTCTCTCAAATGTACTCCATAAGCAGAGTTGCGGCATTGACTTCAAGCTATTCTAGAGAGAATTTACCTTTTCAAGTAGGACCAGAGAAAATGTCGATTTGCAACTGTTGTGAAGCTTGCATAGGTTTGGGTTGCAACTGGGCTTTCATGGGTCACTTACTGCTTTGTGAACCCAATGCTGATAAATGGTCGAAGAAATGCTATCATGTATCCAATCGATTTTTTTTCAGTTAAACGACAAAGAGATGGCATTACTGGAGGAGAGAATTAAAAGATCTGGTAAGAAACCAGCCATTGCCAACAAATCTGCCCAACCGGTTCAAAATAAGAAGAATGACAAGGCGAACAGGGCCGAGAAAAAATCTGTTCTTCCATCGTAAGTATCCTTACGAAAGGCCTCTGTTCATTAAAGTCTGCCATATACCAGAGAATTTTCAGCCAACCTGGAAAGGTTACAGTTGTAAAAGCTCAAGAGTAGTCAAATGAATATTCTTTCCTCATTATTTGGTGAGTTAATCATCAATTGGATTATGAGACTTATGTGTCTCACAGGTCTCCTATTTTGGTGTGCGAACCAGAGATTTGTGGATTTTGAAGTTGCTTCCCTGACCAGGTGGACAAAAGTGGTGGCATTTAAGGGAATGACGCTTAGCCACAGAGAGGTTCGTGGTTCAGTCCCTGGCAGGCTGTCAGAAAGAGTAGTCTGTAGTTCAGGATTAGTCAAATTCATCCCATCAGACCTCGTGAAAAAAGATAAGCAAGAGTTGATCGAAACTTGTTAGGTTGGTATTCAACTACATCTGACATGAAGTTATGTATAAAGCCACAGTCCCCCAACTTCACTGGTTGCATAGTTTTATAAGAGGCCTGTAATGGGTTTTTTGTTTTTGAAGGGGCTCATTGAGTTGATATCAATAAGTTTGTGGTGGGTATACACATGTGATATACTTATAATGAGCATATTCAGTCAAGGTTACCTTCAACAGTCATAAAAACTGTCAAATTTGTCGAATTTTGTCCCTTAGTTGTTCTGCTTGTATGCATGTGAATAAGTACTGATATGAAAATTGTCTGGTCATGAATTTTCAAAAACCAAATTAACTTGTTAATTTCTCACCCATGTAATGTTCCATTGTGTTTGAAACATTGGGATCCTCTTAGTTTGACGATTTGTCATAATTGCAGTTAGAAAACTTGAAAGGCTTAGAAAATTTAGTGGCTTACACAAAACAATTCAATGAGCCTCTTCAAATCATTATTGACTAAATTCACAGTTTCACTTAATGATGTATTGTTATGATTCCTTTTGGCCTATTACAGTTTTAAGGGACCCAGATCCTAAATCTTTTAGTCCCTGAAATGACAAAAATCAAGAGAATGTGGTACATGATGTATTGGTTTGTTGGTTTATCTATGAGTGACATGTCATATCTTTCAACCAGTTTGGCCCAGGGAAGGGGCTACACTTCTAGTGCCTCTATTGGCACAAGTGCTCACAGAAAATGGACAAAAACTGACAGTACAAGAAAGCAAGAAGGAATACGGTGTGATAATTATTTCTACGTAATATGAAGTCTGGCCATCTTTCAGATGCAACAAAAAAATCATTTTGTATATGTTTCCAAAGGTATGTATCTAGTACCTCCTCATGACAAAAAAAGTGAATGGTGTCCCTTCAACTTGTTGAAAACACAGCAAATTGTAGATATGTCATGCAGTGCTACTTGGAATATTCCTGTTTGGGTCAAGACCTTTTTTTTCAGCAGTGTCACAGCTTTTCAAACCATCTCTGGCATATTAAATGTTCATTATTGCTAAAGATAGCAAGATGAAGAAGAAATTAATTCTCTTGGTTCCTGCAATCGTGGAAAACCTGGAATAGTCATGAATATTTGGACACCTGTTTCCAGGCTTGGAAAAGTTTTAAAAACAGAAGTAAATTGTGTGAAGTCCTGGAAATGTCCTGGCAATTTTCACAAAATATCATTGTTTCATTCTCACCCATAACATCAAAATGTCTTCCTGCTCATGATATCAAAATTAATCTTACTTCTCCACTTCACATTGTTACGGCCTTTGCCGTTATAGTTAGAAACCTTGTATAAGATGTCAGAAGGAAGGTCCTGGGAATTCTGTTAGTTGGTTCTGGGAAAGTTATCGATAACAGATTCCATAGAAATTGTAGGAATTCTGAAATATTCTGGCTGTGAAGGGTAATGAATTATTTGTAAATAATCACTGTAGACAGACTTAATTCTCAGCACGACCATTACTTTTGTATTAACTTGTTTCTTGTTGTACTTTTCCCTTTATGCGTGTCATCAGTGGTGGTTGGAGAAGGTTTGTATATTTGTATAAAACGATCAGTGTTCATTCATACTTGGTGAGAATCCTCAACTCCTATTGGCCCACTACAGTCAGGTGACCATGGTTCATCCTGGGATAACCTTAAGGTGATCTAAGATTAAAGTCACCTGCAGGTGAATACGAAAAAACTTTTGAGGGAAAATTTTTTGTCATCTGCTGTCTGACGTCATGATGCTCAAAACAGTGCCGGTGTTACTTTGCCAATCGTGCACGAGCACTGTTGCCACATTGTTAAATCGTGTTACCTTTTCTTGGCGTTTGTTTTCAAGAAAAAAAATGCAGTCATTTACCAACCCACATTTTCTTTTGTTTTCTTCTTTTTTTTCATCTTGCGGTGTATGAATGAACATGATTAATCAATGCTGGGCCTGTGCGTTAACTGTAGGATGATGCCTATCAGGGGTTAATGCAAGCGATGCGCAAGGGTGCAGCCCAAGTTCATTCAACGATAGCATTAACCCCCGATTACGCATTATCCTTTATATAGTTAATGCACGTTCCAGCATTGATAGCCTTTATCTTGGTGGAAGTTTTCCTAGTGCCAGCATCAAAGTGATTCTGTCTTTTTTTTGTGTGTGTTTTGGAAAATGTTTTATGTCTTTTATTTAAATGATTTTGTGTAGATTCTTTTCTTTTTGTTCCAATGTATTATCTGTTGGTGCTTTTTTTTTTCTTGTTAGTGAAAATCTGTGCAGGGCATTTGTTCGTAGGTATTGTACTATTCAACCATGCCTTTGCTATACTGTGAATTATGTGGAAACAAGAACTTCCTTTCCATTAGACATTTGAAATGGAGAAAAAGAGTAAAGAAACCAAAACAAAAAGGGAAAAAAAACATCTAGGAACTTGTAGTTGTTTGTAGAATGATATGGTGGTAGGGTGGTAGGTAGTTAAAAAACAGTGTTTCAAACAAACGGCTTCAAACACAAAATTGTACATGTTCCTAGGTAGTTAAGAATACAGTGTAGATCCTACAAGGTCTGTATATTTTCATGGATTGCTGTGAAGCCTGCACTGTGATTTCAGTGCAAAGTGTTATGTGATACAGTGATATCTTAAATTTGTTTGTCTGTGCAACTACCCACATCTGTCTGTAGATCTGGTGAAATATTTCTGTCCAGTGACGTTCAAAGTGACACCCATATTTGTGTTTTCTCCCTTTTCAGGACCACACGACCCAGCACCGCTCCGGAACAAAGCGCTCCTCCACCATCAAACTCGTCGGTACCGGCGTACTTCTCTTTAGATCTGGACAAACTGGACCTCGAGAAGCCTGCGTCATCGGTGGAGCTCCCCAAACTAGAGGACACGTCAGAAGCGGACGCACTGCTCGACGCAGAGATCAAAATACCCACCAGAAGGTATGACAGTGGAAAGAAGGTTTCAGGTGTGGGGGGAGGAACAATGGATGGGAAGGTCAATGAATGACTTACCATTAGTGTTGAACCGATAACAGTGATATCGGAAATTGATAACAAAGAAAAACATAAAGAATCTTTTGTAAACAATATTGCCATTACAATAATATAAGTTGAACACCACTCGAGTATGTACAGACTTTTGACTACAAGGGTTACAGCACACGGAGAAACCATGATTTGAAACTTTACTGCAACACAGGTGAGCTGTGTAAAGTTTTCACACTCTTGTGCGTGGAGGAATGACAAAGGCTTGTTATGGGTTGCCCTTATCGGAGGTAGCGGTCATTTTTGCTGATACCAATATTTCACCGATAACGCCTTTATCAACCGATAGTGATACTACTAACCGATAATCGGCTCAACACTACTTACCGTAAGGTAGTATTTGAATGGTGCCAAACAAATTGTTGTGAAAGGCACAGTTTCTAAAAACTGAGTTTTCATTGTCTTGTGTTGTGGTACATCTGTGAAATTATGAGGGAAAGTGTCACAACTCTGTTAGGATTTGTTTTTGAAGTAAGCACATCCCTACTGATGCTTCGTCTCATGCTCTCCTGCGATGACTTCATATCCATTCAAGAGTATAATATATTATTTATGAGGGAAACTTTACACGCTTTTCTGTGCAGACTTCCTCTACATGAACCTAACACGCAGAGGATTCAAGGTTGTAAAAATATTCTACACTATTTCCTGTAGCCCTTTTCCATTCAAGTTGACTAAGTGGATGTGGCATCTTTTAAAATATTAATCCAAAATGTTGAATATTTGCCCAGATTCAATACCTATGGCAATGTACATATCAACATCTGCATGTCGACATAAATTGCGTTGTAAGTGATGCTTTTCACAAGGTCTCCCTTCTTGCCATCCGACATATGAACATTTTTTGTATAATGCACTTTGTTGACAGCATGAGAGATCAGTCAAGATAGAGCTGCGATGCAAATCTTTCCCCATCTCTGTCATTTTCTCCCGTTTTCTTCACCTTTCTTTACAGTATACCGAAGCCATCGATGCCGACTGAGATGCAACTGAATTTCATGATGTCACAGGTTGCCAGCAACGACCTAAATCTCAGCATACAAGCTCTCGCACAGGTTAGTAGCAATACAAAGCTTTATCACAAGATCTTGCACAGACCAGTCCTGGTACATAGCTCCATTGCAAATTTTTACGTGGACCAGTTACGGTACATAGCTGTGTTTCAAACTGCTGTACAGGCCAGTATCGGCAAGTAGCGGCATGACGAGACGTACGTAAACGTCGGGTCAGCTTGAATTTAAAATGGGATGCAGCATCCTAATTTTTCTCTACCGCTCTTATTTCGATAACTTCGCAGTTGGACGAGATTCTGAAAGACAGAGATCGTTCTAAGGTCATGGTGACCCACGTGGACCAACTGTTGGTTGCTACGGCCTTCCAGCTTAGGATGGCATTCAGCAAGCACATGGGGGACGAAGAGTCATCCAAGAACGTGATCAGAATGTATAGATGTTTGGTCGCACTCCTCGTATCTGTAAGTATCCCTTTGGAGATGCCTCCATTGATGACACGATGTCCTTTCTGCAGTTTATTGTTTTGTTTTAAATAATGTCCAAGTAATGAGGTTTGCAGCCACAACATAGCTTTCGTCACATTCATTGTGCAAGACGTGCCAGTTAGATTGACTTCAAAAAAAATGGGACCATTTGTGGTAAAATGCAAGTAGTTGTTTTTGTTGTTGTTGTTTTGGGGGTAATTTTAAGGACACCAGAGTGACTAGGGAATTACCATATTGAATTGCTTTTTTACCATATCACTTTCAAATCACAATTCAGTGTTCACATTGATGATGTTCTTGTCTTCAGAATGCGGCATCACAGTGCAAGGCTTAATCGAGAAATGAATACCCTATTCATACTTTGCAACAAAGTTGCTGATAACCTCCTATAAGGTGAAAACTGACAAAACTTCAAACTGCTGAGCGATAGATAATAACTTTGATGTATCATTTCTGTGAAAAAATGCACAATTTGGTCAGAAAAATGCAATTTAATACAATCATGGTTGCCTAGCAAGATGAAATGGACTAGTTAGATTTCATTTTTCATGACCGAATTTTTCATGACACAAGATAGAGGATCTCCTGCTATGATCGTCATGCTGAAGTCAAGTCCTAAATGTTAATGTTCAGTTACTCTCAGCATCCATCTCTTATTTGAAACTCAACCAACACCTGTATCACATTACACAGTACCTTACAGAAACTCAACATTCTTGTGCCAAGCACTAGCCAAGTTTTTGAGGTCATTGCGAATCTTTAAAATGTTTCCGAAGGTTTAAATATTCCCACTTTATTTTCTTTGCCATTTTTCTTGCAGCTATTCCAAAACACCCAGCTGAGTCGCGAAGCTTCCAAGGACGTCATCTGTGACCTGGTCAACGGCCTCATCACGGTCCTGATTGATGACAGGTTGATGAAGTTCGAAGACGGTCCACAGGTCGTCAGATCCGTCAACGTCCTCATGGCCAAAGTCGTGGAAAATTCTGACCACAGCAATATAATAGGGTGAGTGATACCTCACTTCAGGGGTGAATGATTCATGCAGTACGATGGAAATTTGATATCTTTCTGTAGTCATGTGATCGGTGGATGCATTCTTGCTTTATAAGTCATGAGGTCGATCTTCATCGGGGGTGTAGTGTATTTATGAAGAAAATTGCTTGGAGGAAGTTGGGGAAGATTTTTGGCAACCTCTGAGAGCACAGCTTCGTCTACCAGGAGAATGTAGATGTAGAGGACCATTTTATTTGACAGTTGGGCGAGCACACATTTGCCTGAATCTCCGAGTCTTGCGCGTATCGAAAGAATATCACAAGAGAAGGTAACAGAGAACAAGTGAGTGATGCAAGGCAATCAAAATTAGCAGTGATTTTTCATAAGCCATAGGGATCCTCTTCAGTTTTATAGAGTGTACTATAGAACATCCTGTTAGACTTCAGACAATTTGTGAGGTATCTGAACTAATAGTTAGGCTAATGTTTTGGTAATTTATGGAAGACGTGCTCAGCATCAAGGTTATGATTAGCAGACCACCAACCACCCCCTTCCCCCTCCCCCCAAATAAGAACATTGTATCCATTAACAAGTACTCAGTCATGAAACTAGGTTACAAAATTACCAACTATAAATTAGTGTGTATTACTGTTAAGTAACAGAAATCAAAACCAAGATGAGAAATCTTGAAAGAAAGTTTGTTTTATATCTTTGGCTGAAAGTTTGAGATGTTTCAAAATTTTGACAGATGGTTAAATTTTGGTGATGTTTCATGTAGCCAGGATTTTGTAAGTGTATTGAAGTTTGCCTATATTTCTGTGGTAAATATTAAATTGCAAGTGACAATGTTTTTTTGCTCTTCCCAGTGCCCTCTTAAAGCTTTTACATGAATGTGTAGCCACCGAGAGCCATTCTCCAAAGTTCCTCCAACTTGTGATGAAGGTGAGTTGGAAAGCAGGGATATTGAAATATAACTTTCTTCTTTTTTTTCGCTAAAGGATGTTATGCCAAGAAATGAGTAGGCATTTCTGCAGATTTTGAACGTGCACACTTTTTCTCTTAATTGGAGAAATCGTTTGCCACGGTTTCAGCTGTCATTAAAGCCAGTTATGATCTATACTACATAGGATGCCCAGTTATGGATCATTTTACCAGAAGGCTGCCAAAGTGAAGTACGTTCAGATGTATCTTGATTACCTATTCTCCCTTGAAAAAACTTACTGCCAGGCCTATTTTGCAGGATTGTGTTTAAGTTTTATTTGCTGAAAAAGGAGAAGACCCTCAATGAAATGATTGGTATCTGTCATCTCATTTTTTCTCCCCCCCCCCCCTTCCTTACATTTTCAGTGTCTATGGAGGATGGTTCGGTTAATGCCCAACATCATCAACGATCTTGCGGTGGATAAGATTCTGCTAGACATGCATAACTTTTTAAAGGCATTCCCATCTCCCGTCTGGAAGGAAAAATCCAGCGACACCCCGCTGAGGACGGTCAAGACCATGTTACATTCTCTAGCTAAAATACTAGGACCAAAGGTGAGCACGTTTTCTTAGCGTATAAACTTGTCTTTACGTAACGGAGGAGTGAACTGGAAGGGATCTTGGTGGATCAGAATCGGAAGCAGTGTTTAGAATGAAAGGTGAAAAAGGAGTGATGATGAAATTTTTGCCTCGCTCCTGATCGATCTGTGACCGGAAGAATGACATGTGATGTATTTTTGTGGCCCGTTTTACTTGCCCCTCTCCCCATTTTCTTTCGTAAAATGCAAAACACAATCTAGATGAACTGTTATCTCTGTAGATGAGATACTTGATGACAGAGCTCACACCTGCTTCTTGCCATAGAAGGTTCAGATGATCTTAGTTTTCATAAATTGACTTGGATGCACACTGACTGTTCTTGTCATGCATGTTTCTTTCATAACTTAGCTATAGGTAAACAATGTCATAAAAATATTTCTCTTCTGTGTTTAATATTCATCACGTCTCATATCCGGCAGGTGTTGACGTATCTCACCGCTATTCCCGATCCCCAAGATTCAGAGCTGGAAGGATACTTGAAGAAAGTCTTAAAGAGCAGCCAACGTTCCTCCACGGGCAACAGTAACGAACAGATCAATGGGTCATCCTCAGAATCGGAGAAGAGCCATTCACAGGTGTGACCATTCAGTAGATACCACTTTAGGCTAACGTCTCAATACTTGTAACTGGTGATTGAGATATCGTTGCAGTAGCTGACAAATTAATGCATCTTCTAGGATCATAAGCGGCATCTGCATCTCTGAATTTTCTGACCTTTTTTTTTTTTGTATCGTTTGTACTTTTGATGAATACAAGAAGGTAATTACTTAAATTTGGTATAGGAAAACTGTTATTGTAATGTTTTGGTTGATTCTGGCGTAAAAAGTGCAAATTGGTCAGGTTGCTCACACACTTTGAACGTGACAGTTTTGTTTCCTGCATGTTCTTGAATGGCGCATAATTGTGTAGCTGTTCCCCTAAAAGAACATAGCTGACAGTACAGTAATTCTATATCTTGATGCTCAGGTTTGAAGTATAAAGAGTCATTTATCAGTGGCTATGGTATCGTTAGGCTATGCCTGTGGGATTTGTGTGAACTTGAAAGTTTGTGTTGCTCAACAGGAAGTTTCCAAACATAGATGACGGACACATACAACAGACACAACTAACTTAAAGTAGGCTATTAGAATATTCCAGTGGTAATCAATGGGGATATTAGGTATTTTTCATGTTCAACAAGAAAGTTCCAAAGTGCAGACAGAAAAAGGAATACACCTAACTTTGAAGTAGGAAATCAAGATTGTGCAGCATAATCTCCTTTGATAAGATGGCTGTTGCCTTTGTAAATGTGTCCTGAAACTGATTGACAATTTACAGGAAGCGTTCATTAACCTTTCATCCCTCATAACTTCAGACCGGTGATCGAACTCCCAGAAGACCATCGGCCAAGACAAATGACTTGCTAGCTGAAATTTTCAAGAAGATCGGATCCAAAGAAAATACGAGAGAGGTACACAAGTTTTATTTTTTTTTTCCCCTACAATAATACCGTTGTTAAAATCCATGATGCGGGGAAATGAATATAGTTTTTGCTGCAATCTGCTAATTTTACATTCAGATACCTCGCTTAATATTGAAGGGATAGCAGCAATGTAGCGTCTGAAATGTCTTGACAGAGCATACACTCTGCTGTGTTTGCATTCAGTCACTGCACACACTACTGAAGTTATACAGGCAAAGCAAGTTTTGCACTTGATTTGGCACATTGTGTTGGTATGATAAGCCGTGAGATCACTTGTTAAACTGAACTGGTTTGATAAATCTCATGCCAGAATATTACGGTCTTAGCTGTGATTGTGGTCCTTTGGTCACATTTTTGACAAAAGAGACTATTCTTCCCATTTGCTATCTTTTTTGTGACTGAAAGCCTCTTTCACGCATTTAATCATCCAAGCTGAAGTGAGGTTATAAATGCACAGGGTGTGCATTTTGAGGAACCATTGCAGTCCCGCTGCTGCCGTGATCGAGGAACCCAATGTACTCCATTGCTTTTCATCCGTGTCTGGTCGCGAGTGAAAAGTTAATTTGTCATACATTATCACATGGCATGTGCATTGCCATAAGATGCAATGCTAACAGAAAATGCTGCGATTGCTTTATGTAATTTCTCATCCAGTTGTACTTCTAATTTGATTTCACCCTGTTTGCAGGATACAATATACAACAAGTAGCAATTCAGTTCTTTGAGTGATCATCATATTTTTGTCGATTTTATTCACCCCTTTAAAAGATATTGCTGCTTTTTTTCGGTGGTTTTGTTCAGGGTCTAACAGAGCTGTACGATTTTAAGCAAAAGTACCCGGAGGTGAACATCGATCCATTTCTCAAGAAAACTTCTCAGTTCTTCCAGTCGTACATCGAGCACGGGTTAAAGACGATAACATTGGAGAGAGATGCAGCTCAAACAAAGTTGTCATCGGCGGGAACATCACCCGTGATTACACCCAACCCTGGTAAGCTTCCCTTAATTCCACTGAAAAATGAGGTGTACCTGAAGGTTGGTAAACATGCTGTTAAACTTTCTGTGTTGTTTTGCAGAATAGTGTGGTTATAAAAATCCTGATCTTGATTGTAAGTATCATTGTTTTGCAGACTCTGCTAGTCCCGGTTTAATGCTGTATCATTGATTTCAAACTCTGCTAATCCTGGTTTGATGTTGTTTTGTCCTTTATGAATTCTTGAAAATCCTTACTTGGTATTGTAAGCATCGTTGAGTAGAGACTCCACTAATCCTGATTTGATGTTGTACTGTTCGTTACAGACTCTGCTAATCCCGGGGACGTCGAGGCAGGAGACATGACAAACTACCTTGAGAGAATCAGAGTTCTACGTGCCAAATGCGGCTTCGAAAACAACCCCGAAGATGCACAGAGTGGTGGCAGCAGACAAACGGTGAAGTCTACGAATGCCCCCAGCAGCCTTGACCCCAATAAGGACGTGAGTATCTACTGACACAGCGCAATATTGAGTAACTTCACTGGAACTATAGATGCACTTTTCAGCAGTGAATGTCGGTCCCCATTTGGCCAGCGACTTTAATTTCACGCAAAACATTCATTTTATTTCCTACCCACTTGAGATTTCTTGCCACATTGCTTTGGTTATTACGTAGTTCACCCACAGTATTTCTTTCTTGCACATTGAAATAGACCAAAGTTTGCCACCAGCGCCTTTGTAAAGTTACTTAAGAGGGGCACTTGTAGCGAAAGTGAAAGATAGCATTGGTCAGGAAGATTTCTTTCAATTTTGTTCATGGGTGTGTAACATTCACCGATTTTGAATTTTGGTCTCCTGCGGTAGTCTTTCTGGTTGTCCTCACCAAAGATCATAATGTTAGTAATAGGACATTTGTGTCATAACAAGCAGCAGTATCTGTCTTGAGCTATGGTCCTCTTGAGACAAAACAAAGAACAGATCTCTTAGTCTCATGGAGTACTCTTCCATGTGGAAAATCAAGTTGCATAGAGTTCAGTGTAATGATTACCATGTTGCTAGCCTGTTTTTGTTCCTCGGGAACAATTTTGCTGGATGACAAACAGTGCTTTACACACTGACCTGCACCGAGGTGATAAATCTACATAGAACTGCTAACTCTGTCCTGCTGGGTGCTTTGCCCGAGATCGTCACATTGATCACGATGTATCTAACAACAAGAACAAAGAAAATAAATCAGCGGCATTAAGTGGAAGTGAAACAATGGAAGGCAGAACAAGCAGATTGGATGACCAAATATTGATAATTCAGTATGTGGTCCTTTGGCATCCAATTATCCAGAGAGGCATACATCATGATTTCTGTATTTGATTCTATGTAGTCCCCTTCTTGATCAATTTCTGTTCCTGATGACCTCAACTGATATACAGTATTCCTTTTGTTAGGATATGCGTTGGTAAACTTATCTACTACTTCCCCAGCATGCATTGTACCCCATTAAAACTCACTGCAGTCATTTTAACTGGCATACAATAATCACCAGCTTGCTAGAAGCCTTTCCTAATATTATCGTAGATCGAATATTACCTCATACTGTATTTACAGATGCTGTGCTTGATCTCCCTCTGAACTTTCGTTGAATATTATACGTGGGAGTTTTTCAATCCAGTGGTTTCATTCTGCAGATTTCAGATAAATATTTTCAACTACTAGAAGGATTTTGATGTATTCAATCTATCTTCTATCAACATTGTGATGTCATCAGGTTATGGTTTGTTATTAGATGATGGTAAATATGTTTACCGTCATCATATTTGATTTTCGTATGTGGTAGATCAATGTACCTTGTAGTGTTGTGATTGTCGGACTCCTGAAAATTCTGGTAGATGTATAATTCAGGCCACCACAGTTGTCTTCAAATATTTACCTCTAGTTTAAAATAGTATGCAGTGTTAATTAATGTGAAAAAGAATGTAACCATGCAAGATCTGCAACTATGTAAGATGTTCCCACAGGCTTCAGGTAAGAATATGACTCAACTTCACCCCATCCCACAGTTCTCATAAAGACAAGTTAATGGGGAATTTGTTTCTACAAGGTAAGGGGGGGGGGGGGTGAATGTCCTTCCCTTAACCCTTCTTTGTTGGGTTGTGGTGTTGGGGTTTTGGCTTATTGTGTATCACTTCTGGTAAGCAGCCTCCCTCTCCCCAGACAACCGTTTACCTCCCAGTAGTTGTGTTCATATTATTTTTACCACAAACCTTGATGATTGGCCTTTGCTGTGATTTGAAATACATAAAGTGATGACGTAGATTTGAGTTTGTCCCTCAGATAGAAACCCATCATAATGCTTTGATCATGTATGACCATTTATTGACCCTTGACCTTGTTATTGACCCTTGACCTTCCATTGACCCTTCACTCACAGTCTAATGCTACTAACGTACACCAAGGACTGTACCAACCATCTCGGGTAAGACTCGTGGAAATCTGTCGTGAAACACTGTGGCCGCCTTCTCTCTCTCTTCCTGCTGTGTCTCTGTTTCCTGTTACTGTCACCCTCTCCCTGAATCCTTCCTTTTCAGTAGTTTAGAAAGAAAAGTCACAAAAAAGTGGAAAGATGATGGATTTCCCTAAATTTCATCGGAATGTATCATTTTCTTCTGTGTTCAGTTTGTGTACATGTCTTTTAGCAGTGAAAGTGGGCTGAAAGAAGCCGGCTATGTCGTAGTCTGGAGGTTTGATGTTTCACTGTCTTGAAGGGTTTTTTTTTTTTCTGTCAGCTTGTCAGATATACTGTAGCATGTAAAAACAGCATGATACAAGGAAACTAAATGTAGCATAGTAGTACTTCCTCTTTGTGTGCAAGTAAACCCAAATAGTCAGGTAGTGTAGCAAAGAGCAGTAATGAACTTTGTCCCATCATACAGTGCATGCGGTGCCTGGAAAGTAAAATGTCGCTGATAGCAGCAATCGTCATGGTCCTATTGGACAAATGTTTGAAGCAGTTGCACAGCTGGACTTGATCAAGATCTCAGTGGCTATTGCTGTCTCCATAAACTGTGTGATCAGATAGAGTGTCTAGAAACTATTACCAAGCGTCTTTCCTTCTGTTTTCTTTATAACCCAGATTTGTTTTTAAGTCATTGGTGGATGTTTTGCAGTGGTAGTACGGTTCAATGTAGGATTTTTTTTTTGTAACAAACACAGCAAATGTTCAGAACAACAAATTGTCTGCTTCAACTCAGATAGGCATCCTTGGATCACACAATTTCCGACATAGCATTTCTTTTCGTAACATGTTACATCTGCTTGGCAAAGGATGTTGTTAGTCAGAAATAATCTCAAAATGATGAGATCCATCGGTGCATAAACGTAAGCGCCACACAGCAGAGAATTGGCCTTAGGCTAGCTTCTGCATATGCACGCAATAATAGAATTGACTCAGAAATGTCTCAGTTTTTGGTCCTCAACTTGAACCGATTTCAAAGTTCATCCAAAACAACCAAAACTTTGGAAAGAAGTATATGACTGTGTTGACTGGAGGCTGTTCAGTGTCCAGAGATGATTGGGGTTTATTTGCTTTGCAGCAAAACTCTGAATCCAAAATATGGAAGGAGACTTGGACATTCCTCAAGTATCTGAGATCCTCACTGGATGTTTCCTTATGATGGTGATGATGAATAAAGAGCTGTAAATGATGTTTGTATGAATCTGTGATGTGTATAAGGGAAAGCAGTTTTCTTGAACAAAGTTGATTATCAAGGCATAAATGCAATTTAAAGCAAATTACATCTTTTCAAGCATTCTTTGCATTCTTTCATCAAAGTGCCTGTACGGTCAGAAAGTGGATCACAAATTTGAATCTATATGCTTTTTCTGTCGACGCTGCCCTCATTCTTCCATTTTTAATGTAGAAAAAAAAATACATACAACAACCATTCTTCTCCTATGATATAGTATGATATAAATGTGCCTTGTAAACTTGTGAAATAAATTGCAAACAATGAGCCACTGCTACTACTGTGGATAGCAATGCTTAGTTTGGGTTAAAATAATCACACTTGCACAATTGCATTGCTTGGATCTGTGGCATACAACCTATGGCAGGTTCAAATATCCCCATGTCTGTGCTGCAATAAATGTGCTTCTGTGATTTCTGGTATGTGTGCATGTCGTGCTCACTGTAAATGAATGTTATCACTATGTTGTTGCTGTGGAAACTCGTTATTTTGTGGTCGTTGGCATGCTGCTGAACAGTACGTTGTCTTAATTCTCAAAGAATTACAGTTCTTTTCAAATGTAGCGTCCTCTGTAGATGGAGAACTTAAGTGTTTGCTGTACAGTGTATCCTGTATAATAGTAGATCGATGAAATACTGTACTGACATGCATGTGGCTGTATGTAGTGTTATTATCATAAATTCTATGTGTGCTGCAGTAGTCAAATACTAGCATACCAGTGTATGCTAGTACTTTTTATCTTTTTTCCTGGTAAAGTTTTTTCAATGACTATTTGTTTTCATATGATTTAAACCCTTTTGTCAGTCCTCTTCATATGTTTATGTTTGTATATTTATTTTTTAGTGTTTAGCTTATTCATTGTGGTCCCTGTTTTTGCTTTTTTTTTTTCCTTCATATTTTCCTTGGTTATTTCCTTTCATCTGTGGTGGATCCACTGTCCTCATAGGTGTTTACTCTGTTTATAAGTATAGACTGCCTTAATGCAATAACTTATTGAGTTTTTAGACCTATGTTCAGTTTTTGGGAACATATTGTCTTGCACTTAAATTTCCTTTGAAATTCTACTAAAGTCATGTGTATGGTTAAAGCTGAATTGTTTGTTAAAACTGTTAGTGTCTTGAAAGGTTTTTATTGGAGCAAAGTCTGCTGTGCATACTGTAAGAAAAGTTACATGTGATCCCAGTTTATCCTGTCTTTGGAATGTCTAGTCAGTAAAGACATGGCTTCCAATCCTTTCAGAGAAAGAGTTTAATACACAGATGCTTCCAAAAAGTCCACCTTTACTTGTCTGCTAGCTGTTACATCAGTACTCACTCCAACCAAGCAATTATGATGTATATGGGTTTACATGTTCCTTACTTCAAAGATTTTTCCCAGACACCTGTTTCTCCTTCAAAAATGTCGTCTGATCGTTTTCTTTGTGTTTCTCTTTAGTCCTTTTGTGTAGATGTTTGCACCTCTATGATGTCGTTAGCACAGTTTTGCAATGCTTCACCTAAGCCAACCTCAATCTCAGCTGAATAGACATCAGAGAGCGACAGCCTCTACTGAATAGGATTAGCAGGTGTCTATTCGATTCTGTTTGAGGTTGGCTTACATGAAGTATATATACCAATTTATGTCTGAAGTGAAGTTGTAAGGGTTTTGTTGTGGTGCTTTTCTTTTTTCTAAATATTCATTGACCTTTGAACTGTTTATATTTCCTCTGTTTGTGTCATCAGAAGTGTTGATTGATTCTGAAGTTTTCTGTCATCTACATTCATGTCTCATCTTCTCTGTTGGTTTACTAGCTGTCATTGCCTTCATACCCTATGCAGTCATTCATCAGTTCGTGCGCATCTGGGTGTGTGTCTGTCCGCTTGTCAATGACGCATTCTTTGTAATGTGTAAGCATGGTATTGCAAAAAGACCAAAGGTGGAAGAGATTTCCATTGGAGTGTAAATATTATTGAAAAAAAAAAGGAACGCCTGAATTGATTTTAGAGTAGGTCACAGTTCAATCGTGTTCAGTTGACAACTGGAAAGTTAAAATTACTTTTAAAAATTACTTTAAACAAGGATATGCAAACTGTGGTTTTATAGATTCGCACACAGTACAGCAGGTATGTTATGGGTACCAAATGTAGGAGGTCAAAGGTCATTTAATGTTTCCAGAGCTAGGTGTCGGTTGCTAGATTGATGAAACTTAGGGGAAACCACATTTGTTCGATTCTGGCTGGTAGAGTCCCACATCGAGTTGAAGAATCTTGTTGGGTGCTGAAGGTCATTTAGGGGGTCATATCACAATTCACCGCCAACCACAGTACATGACATAAAAGATGTACACTGGGGATATAACGTATGGGGTACAAGAAACCGATTTTGTTGGATGGGTGTAACTGACTTTATTGGGTCATTGCCATTACAAAATCACTAGTATCGCTGACAACTTTTCATCGTCATCAAAACAAAGATCACCCTTTTTCAACCAGCTCCAGGCAAAGTTTTAACTGTTGAGCATTCTGCATATTGTGATGTTTCACAGTTTTTGGGAAACAATGCTGCAGTCTGTCAAAGCATCGCTAATGCAGGTTTAAATGGCTCGCCAATTCATTGCATAGAGTTTTGCAGTGCATATCCCTTCTCTACTATATCCAAAAATCACCTTTTCTGAATCAGCGATCAGTTTTGTAAAGCTAGTTTGACCTTTGACTTTATCTCTTGACTGGTTTTGTTTATTAGAAATTTTTTTTTTTAAGAAAAATGATTCTACACCAAGGGTGTACCTATCTTTTATAAAACAATTTTTACAAAAATAATGGAATTTAAAAAATGCAAAGGAAGGAAAGCCACACAACAGTATTCACAACAGTGACCTTAGGGATATAAAGTGTGCTCTCTCGTCATTTGCTCTTTGTCCTTTTCCTGTGAATGTAGTGTAAATTAGTACCTAAATTTGCCATTCAATTGGTTTGCTGCAATACAGTAAAGAGATTCCTCTGTGCGTTCCCAGCCTTGAAAAAGTTAAATTTGTGTGAATCGGATGTTTTCAGTACAGAAATGCAATTTCTGCTAGGTTGTTGTTTGCATACTGCTTAATTTGTTTCAAAGAAGAATTTTTTGGTCTCTTACTATTAATTTTGCTTTTTGATCTCTTTTATTATAGATCACTCTTGGTTCCAGTTCGTCCCTGATACCGAGCACGACCACTACGTCGGTCCCAGATAACATGGAGGATCTGAAGAAGAGGTTGGAAAAGATCAAAAGGGAACAGAAGAAATGAAACGATGGACAGAATTGCCACAACGAAGTGGCTAGAGGTGTTGCTACGGTGACTGTATGGTGACCGAAAGAGTAAATCACTGTTTCTGGGAGTGAACTGACACTTTGTGAAGGAACCACCCGAAATTAAACGAATCTTTTGGGAAAATTTGTTTTGTCAATAATTTTGCTCAGCGACGCTCTTGTGACAATATCGTTATTCCTTTCCAAGTTACATTTTGGAGGGACCGTTTAATTGTGTGTTGTCTGTTATGAATATTCATGGTAAAATGCTTGCATGGAGACTTTGTAAAGTTATAGAAACCTTGATGTGTTTGACACAATCATGGACCTAAAGCACTGCATGCATCGCTGGCATTCCCATGCTTATCAGAGAGAGAAAATGACATCATAAAGTGGAATGTATTGGTTGCTACAATGGGGTCATATGTTGGTGGTACTCCTTTTGTAATTATTATAGTTCCAGAAGCTATGCTTCTTTGCAAGGGTCAAAATTACAGTCAAGAAATGAATTTTCATCCACATAGTGTAGCTCAAACGACGTATGGAATGAACCGAATCTTCCGAACCTTGAAACAAAGGTGCGAGAATTGGTTGTTGTCTGCCTTCTCAAATATTTACTCGGCATTAATACTTCTCCAGGAAGTACAGATTATAGACATTTTCCTTTTTGTCCAGTTCGAGTTTTATCGTATTCTTTGTGTAGAGGCGTGATATTGTACATGGTTGAATTTTTGCCTGGGTTAAAACTGCATCAACCGTAAGATTTTCCTTTCCAAAAGGCCACATTTCCTCACTAGGGGAGACATTTGTAATATCATGACTCATTTTAATGATAACAATGTTTTTTATTCTTCTAGGTTTACACAACAATTAAAATTTTCGAGTTAATGTGGGCATGCATGCTGTCTGAGAGGGCAATGTGGGAATGATTTCGTGTCTGTGCTACCACTTGTGTCCCTGAAATTATTACAATGTCATTGCTAAATTCCATCCTTTGTAAAAGATGCCAACACTTTGTCTTAATGAATACACAGTATTACAATACGGCAGAGCCATTTTTAAATCTCAAGCTTATAGGGTAGCATAATTGATCTATGAAGGATGAGGGTGAAGCACTTTGTGTTAGGTCAGGTGATCAAAGTTTCTACCAGACAAGTTTTGATACACACACATTGAACTCACAATGCAATGAAGGATATATATACGTCAACTGAACCTGCCTGCGCTGATAGTTTCGGCCAAGATTACAACGTCAGTGCACTATTTTGTGTGTACCGTCAGGGTATTCGATTCTGCAGGGTCGCACATGTCCTAAAATGTGTGTCTTTAAGCTGATCCTTTGGACTTAGTGTTTGCACTAGGTCCCAGAATCGGACTCGGGTACGGTGTTCGCGCCAAGACACGGGATTGTGTGAATCCTGCATTTGTCTCCTGAGTCCCAGTGCAAAGGTTAATATAAATAGCAACTCCTGGATCTTATGCAGGAAAATCCTGCACACTTTTCCACAGCTGCGGTTGTATCAAGCAATTACAAATGCACACAATAAATTGCAGTAGAATCTAATACCAGCTGACAAGTGTCTCCTTGGTTTTTGGAAAATTCCTTCGGAAATTTTTTATTAGAGAAGGATTTCCCTCCCAGGTTCAATTCTTTAACGCGAACACTACCCGGGTTCCCAAAATCCATCGTCAGTAGGTTACCTGGGTACCCACATGTGACTTTAGTAATAGGCCACGAGTTCTTTGTGAATTCATAATACGACATTTTTGCTTTGCTCTCTAATATAGCACAATGCAATGGATCTTATGCTGGAGACATGATAATGAAGTACTCCTAGGCAGGAAAAAGTTATTAATATTAATTTATCCAATTGTCACATGTTCAGTCTGTGTTAGTGAAAGTTTGCAATTTGAGGACCTTGTCCTGATGTCGTCAGTGGGCAACCCTGAGTAACAAAGACTAATTTGGACGGCATAAAGTACACACACAGCTGCATGTAATTCATTCTTATTGGTTTTCTTATGCTGATGATGTCCTCTCTGGAACTTAGATTGTACTTAAAGTGAGGATATCTCTTCTCGATGGTGTTTCAGATAATTCTATGCAAATGATAACAATCTACCCCAAAATTCGACAGATGGACGTTTACGTAGAGCTCTGCGGAGATTTGTTTGACTTCGGTCCGTGTGAATGTAAAGCTACATAAAACCTCCCGTGCATGACATGAGGTTGTGCCTTTATGTTTATTTTGCGCCACAGAATGGTCTTTTACCAGACGAACAAAGAGATGAGTACGGGCATTGACTTCATGGTGACAATGGAGTTGGACGAGATTCACCTCGGCCTCATCCCGAGATGCGTTTAGTGAAAAAAAGAATTCACCATATGATTAAAGTTGCCTTGCAAATTATATCTTTGAGGTCAAGTGGAAGCAGCCTCTTCAAAGCAATGGAATTGTAGAAAAGAAGCAGCATTCCATTATGGCACCTACATGTGCCCAAAAGTGCTGTCTGCTGATTCATTGAAAAAAAAAAAAACATTTCATGATGTCATTGCATCACCTTATTGTACAAAATGACCTCTAAGCGATCATGTGTAAAGCACTGAAAATTGTCTGCGTCATTGAAAACATTAAACACTTTTAATTACTTAAGACTTTGTGGCTTTGGCTCCTACATTGCAAACATTATTTGGAATGAAAAGAAGATCACCATCAGATATGCCGAGACTCTGGTCAACTTTGAGCATACCCCTGCTTGAAGTCAGGTGATTAAGCGTTAGAATCATTGAATACAGAATTATTTCAAGAGAAATGGGATGCATTGCAAGCCGACGAGGGTCCGCAAAAATGTGTCCAGTCTACTTGAACCTTCAGAGGTTGCTGTCCATATTTTGTGACAAAAGTTGTTTTCATATCAAAGCTGTATGGAGTGTTAATTGAGTTTCATAGTTTCGTAATAACTGCAATGCAAATATTGTATTATAGCTACAGTTATAATATAAACCTTCTTCTGAGGTGAATAAAACATGGAATGCTATTTGCCTTTTTGTTTCTCACTCGTTTTTAAAATTTGATAGATATTGACATACTTAGCCCTCATTCTCACCTGTGTTCTTATGCTGGACTTTTTTTTTTTTGGAATAGGGAAAGAAGGTGAACAATGCCACCCACACTGAAACCATGCACATGCATCTACTACCTGTTGCTATGGCAACAGAAGCGACAATGCATGTCACTTTATAGACTTACCTAATATGTTTGAAGTTGTAATATTGCCTGCCAAATTTGTGTTTGAAAAATTGCTAAAAGATGCAGCAAGAAGACAGGAGCTCTACATGTGACTTTAAGAAATTGATAGGATATTGGCTGCGGTCCATTGCACACTGTGGGTTTGAGAACATACCTACTATCATGGGCTTTTACCTTCTAACCTAAACACCATCACAGGTTCTCTTTACTTCACTTGATAAATACACACCAGTACACCAAATAATCATTTGTCCTCCCCATTTACATGATTTTTTGCCCCATAATTGACACTTAAAAACTCAGAGAAAAGTAACTTTCAGGTACAGCAGTTTTTTGACAACTTTGAGGAAATGACCGACAAATTCTGAGGATGTTTTATTAAATTGCAGCTGCATGACTGACATGCACAGAAGTTTTGATTTCTTGGAACATATTGCTGGTATGAAATATAATGTTTGCTAAACGATTACTTGGAACAACCTTATAGCAGAATATTACATCCAATAATTGAGCAATACTGATGAAAATTAATTTATGGAAGTTCAGTCCCAAGTATCAGAGTGAGAGAGGAAGGGGGGGGGGGGGGGGGGGATGTGCAGCTGATCATAGTACGCCTACGATTATGTCGTCATCTTAAATGATTTTGAAAATAATTGGTCGCACATTTCTCTTAACAATGGATCTGGAAGCCTCAATGTGACTGAAATTTCATTTAGTGCTAATGACCGTTAAATATTCATGAAGTAAGTGCATGGTGTCAAGCACATTACGTGGGATTGGGAGTAAAGCTTTCCAATATTTCCACATAAGTCTGGGGTGAGCCTACTGCAGATTGACCTTTTTGGGACCTAAACATTACACGAGGCACCACTCTCTCCCGTAACCCTCATCAAATTCAGTGTGCCTTCGATGACATCATACATAATATCAAATGCACATCTGCCCGTAGCAACGGTAGTCCAGCACCTAAAAATTTGAACTTTATTAATGTAAAATATTTACGGTTACTGATATCTGGGTGAAAGGCAGCTCTGAGAGATTATACTGCAGGTAAACAAGACGGTTATTTCGTTCGGCATTAACCTGGAGCTCACCCTTCACCATGATGAATATATTGTGACCTCTCTGTGAATATCGTTTACACAGCTTCCACGGGGTCACTGCTTTATTTGAAGTTCACCCCAGCTGCAACTCAGCAGCGATAACAATCGCCATCGATGGAACCAAAACAAACAAAACAAGGGATCCTGATAGGAGATACACCAGACAAAGACGTGCACGTCGCATTCGCGGCAAACAAGAGACTCTGGGGTTAATTTTCACGAAATATAGGCATATAGGTTGATGCTGTGAAGAACAAAGCCTGCAGCGGAATCGTTTGTTTTAACTAAGAAGATTTATTTTCGTCTCCCGGCCCTGTAGATTGTCTGCTCAAGGCATCGCCAGCCTGATCCGTCTGAATACTACAGGGCGCCATTGATACAACTTGTGTCGCCAGGCAAGTGGCATCAAGGGAAAGTCCCTGTCGGTTGTAATGCATGCCCTTCAAACTTGCGGAATTCGGCAGTGTCGAACAACTGTCGCTATAGTGTCTGTCAGACGTAACCGCCGGATAGTCATTTGCCGTGAAGTCCTACAATTAACTGTATCGAACGAAGTTCAAAGCTCCCTCTCTCTGGAAGACCAAAACTCTGTCTGAGTCAGGCAAAATGCATCCTGTCCTGTCGAGAATTGCTCTCCGCAACGTTTTCCGTCGTTCATTTTGCAACAAACTTAAGGTTTGTTTGCTCACTCAAATTGTCAAAGGATCGTATTCCTTGCTGTAATTGTACTATAGTTAGGCCTAAGTAACTTGCGTTCTACACTACAGTTAGGCTTATGGCCTAGGAATGTGTCCCTGGTCAGACTTACTGACTTATAACAATCGTTAAGTTTCTGAGTTCAGTTGGGGTACATTAATTTCATTAAGTTTCCAGTTACACAGCAGGGTACCACCTACAATAGTCTAGGCCACAAGTAAAGGTGTGTGCGAAAGTAGGGGCTTAATTACGTTGGCTAAAGCCGGCTAAATCATGCAGATTGCAGTTACGAGAATTTATGAAGTTTTCAAATGTTCTGTTAGTGTGATGTTACAAGTGTCAGCAAGATCTGACTTTGGAGGCCTCATTACATTGACCATGAATGCCGACCTTAACAGTTTGTTCATAGTTATTATCATTATCATGCCATGATCTTCTGTGCTACTGTATTTGCAAGCATAAACACAATAATGCATGGTGACAATCTTTCAACAGGACCTTGATCAAGGCCCTATAACATAACAAGTTTAAGGGTAAAGGAGTGCAAAGGCCCCATAAGATGCACTGTAGGCCTAATCCAGACCCTCCCAAAAAAAGCCCTAACCCTTGTATCAACACAATCCCTTTAAATGTTTTTATGTGACTTTAATGTACTAGTTTAACACAATGTATGGTTGAGACTGTTTGCACATGCAACTGGCTATGTAGGGGCCTATGTAGAAAAAAGTTGAAAACCTAATTTTTTTTAACCTAGACCAAACCCCAACTCTGAACTAAAATAAAGATTGCATGCTGATCCTAGACCTAGACTAAAATCACATTCATGCTACAGTAGTAATTTGTTTTATTTGCATAAATTTGTTCGGGTGAATATTCACACTCTAATCTTGTACGCTTAATTTTTTTGAATGTTGCCTTTCAGATAAGAAAATGGAACTAGGCGGTGCTGTTGGAGGGAAAGGTTAATGATTATAGGCCTAGTTAAAGGTGAAAGCATTAATCGATTGGAAAATATTGTTTTGAAAAGAAATCATTTCAGATCAGTGGATGTACTCAAGACTTTTCTCAACAGGCCTTTAAGGGTAGGCTTACCATACACTGTATGTTCATTACGCTGAAAGTGATAATGCTGGGGGTCTGAACAATGGAAGAGTCTAAAGACTTATCTGTAGGCAACTAAGGTGAAGTCAAGGTTAAAATACTGTGGGGTATACAGTATGCAGTAATGCCGCTATCGAAGCAGACGGCAACCATGATTGGCAGATAGTGTGTGAAGAAAATGTTTTGATAACAAAGCCTCTTAGATGGCAGTCTTCAGATCTCATTCTTTGTAGCCTTGTGCTTGCATTAGTGTTTTCAGAGGTAACCCACGTTCCCAGGTACCCGAATGGCATTTTTTTTACCAGCGTGTCAAAAAATTACAGTACTATTCGAATTCCTTCATAAAGTGTTGTTTTTTTTTTTTTTCTGTAATCTCTTTTCCTTTGTTAACCTTGTCTTTGTTATTATATTTTTCTTCTACAGAGGACTTTTTTACAAGCTCTATGGAGCTTTTCTGAGTTTCCTCCTGAGTCTCTCTTTTGATTTGTTGTATTACTGTACTTTCCAAATTATGTTACATGTAAATCCAGCGAATGACTCAAATAAATGTTGTCAAAAAATTAAAAAAAAAATAAAAAAACGGCATAAATACAGCAAGAACACACTGTGTCGTGCAAATTGCCAAATTTTACCCACCATACAGCACACATCCAGTAGCTCAAAATGGAATTTTCTTTTTTTTATCAAGGAACTTAGCACAGTAGGTACAGTACAGTAGTTTCATGAGAAGGTGTAGGCGAGTGTATGTAGTTTACTCGTAAGATTCCTCGACACAAGCATGATGTATAGTATGGTACAGTGAGTGGAAATACCAGTGCGAACAATGAAGTCCGCTATTTTTGATGGGTAGGAGGAAAGATTATTGGATTTCGAATGTTAGGAATAGAAGAAAACGCTAGCATGCACACATTCAGTGAATTTTTTAGACCACAGGTTTGGAAAATTTTTACACTTCCACTAATTATGTGATGTTGTAGCATTGTATGTGGTATCAGAATTTCATTGTGCTCAATTTTGTGAGGAAGTTATTAAAGCTGCAAGCGAATTTTAGTGCACAAGCAAAACTCATGGTACAGCATGTATACTCATTTACGAGAAATTTGGACAACTTGTCTTACAGGCCGAAACACAAGCTTTACAGTACTTGCAAAAGATGGGACAGTTCTGATTAATCGGAACAGATGGTAACCCTATTTAAGGGTCAAATTATGGGATCGTAGAAGCTGAATAGATGCATGAAAATAAATCCTAGACTGTGCACAAAATTAGGTAAATTAACTTGTTGTCAATTTAATTCTAATCAGCACATTCAGGTGGTATAGATCTACAGGTAGCATGTACTGTGTGATGCATCTTGCAACAAATCACCTTTCTGTGGTGAATTTTATGTATGACATTAACACTGTACTGACTAGTCTTATGATGTGAAACTGCAGTACCGTATGTGTAAACATAGGGCATACATTGTTCTTGCATTGTTTTTCTTGCTCTTTTGTTATTATGCACCACAAAAGACAGTCCCTCATCACCCCAAGCTACATTTTCAACATGGGTTACCAGCAAAATTTTCAATTGGTTCTGCTCTCAGTGATTGATAGCAGATTTAAAAAGCTGCTACAGTATACACAGGGCCTGTCCTTTTGATTACACACATGGAGGAGTTTAGACAAGCTGTAGGAAAAGGACTCTAGAAGTGCAGTACTGTCGGTGGTTGGGAGAATTGGAAAGGCGATGAGTCACTGTCTTTTAGTTTCCAAATTGTTCTTTAACTGAGTTTTGAATACAACGAAACTACTG
Organism: Stichopus chloronotus; assembly: GCA_021234535.1. NCBI lineage: Eukaryota > Metazoa > Echinodermata > Holothuroidea > Aspidochirotida > Stichopodidae > Stichopus > Stichopus chloronotus. The sequence continues at coordinate 17,652,292 of CM037847.1, forward strand.
ATGATGCACTAGTTGTTTAAGTTGATGCTTAAAGACAAATACTCATCAGCCCAGAAAGTTTCAGTCTCCCCTAACCACTTACATTTAATCCCTCACACAGCCTGTCTAGAGTTCCTTCACATGTGTAATCAAAATAATGGATCCCTGTGTAATATGGGCTGCTCTGTATCTTTTGAATCTGCTGTCAATCAAAGAGTAGAACCAGTTGAGAATTCTGCCATCGAGAAGCCAAAAATATAGCTTGTCGTGATGAGTTACAGTACTGCCTTCAACTCCAAATTTAGAACATGATATCATATTTAAGCATAAATGGTTTCAAGTAGTTATGGTATTTACTTCTTTGTGTAAACATAGTACTTTGTTTTTATCATCCCGCTTCAATTGGACACATAGTGACCTCTAGCCCTTACTGTAGACTCAATACCTACACCAGAGCTAGTGAATTGTGCAAGGTTTGTGTTTATAGTAAATGCCGATATTTACGCATTGTTCTTTATAGATTGTGTGGTAATTACCTTGAATACACCATATGTACCGCACTGTGGCCCAGCCATATGTAAAAGTTGTTAACATCACAGACCTGTGTCAGATGGTGTTTTTTTACCTAAAAAAATGGACAAATATTTATTAGTGTTTCAGTAATATGAAATTTTCAAAAACTATATTAGGAGCACTACTTCCTCAACTGCCAAACAATATGGATAGGTAAAGTTGGAACCAAATCACACCTGGATAAATATGTGCAAAACTATGTATTGTGTACAGCTAGAAGTCACATTGTACAGCCTAAGTATAACCTTAATTCTGGCTTGACAATTTTATTTTCATATAGTCAAACTACTGTACTTTCATTAAAGTTTGATATCTTTCTGATTTCAAGTTTCAGTTTATACATTTAATATGTATTTGATCCAATCTCTTGTAAAGGACGTTTTCATTTTCCCTTTTGTGTACAGACAATATCATTTGGGACATTCCACAAAGGATATCAGAAACAAAGTCTCGTGTTAACGATTCTGTTTGCCCATATCACAATGCCGCAACCACACTATGTTTATGATGCATTCTTTGTTAGCCATATACTGTACAGTGACATCACAACACATTTTTTTAGCAAAGTTATTAAACTGCATGTATGCAGTTACGTGCTATACAGTATGCCCTACAGATTTTTCACCATTGTACTGTAGGTCTTTGACATGCATGCAAGATGTACTGTAAATTATTGATATCTTTCTCTGAAATGCAGTTTGTTAGCAACAATCTGTATTGCTTTTAAGTTGGTATATACTGTAAACATACATCTTAGACGACTTCCCTCGGACAATTTCCAATGGATGACTCCCATCTAGACAATTTGCCCTTGGACAATCCCCAATCCCTGGGCAATTTCCAACTAGGATCGGACAGACTACTCTCACCCACCCTAAACTTAACCCTACAGTAACCCTTTTCATGAAGGGATTGTCAGGGGGTAGTTGTCCAGGGGGAATTGTCTGAGTTTGAATTTTTGAGGGGAAGTTGTCAGGTCACAATCAATACATTTAAATAAAAGTTGCAAATTTTTGGATTTTAATAACTAATAATAATAATATCATGATGTCATAATGATGTTAGTCAGGAACATCAATTCATAGGAAAGCATATTTGTTGTGCTTTGGAACATGTCCTACTGGTCCCATTGATAAGATTGGAGTATGTACATGCAGGTAATCAACTTGCACTTCACAAGTTTACTGTGCCAACATGTGCAGGTATTTTTATAGCAGGAACTTTATCTCTAAGTGATTACTTAAACTGTTTACACAAGTGACACACCTCCTGTTAGATAGGAAGTTGCTTATCAACATTTTATCGTCCATGGACACTGTATCATAAAACAGTCGGATGTACGTACAGTACCAGTAATATGACTCCAGGAATGATGAAATTTTATGTGCCTGAGACAGGACTATGGCCAGTCTTACTGGCATAGTGCCACTTGATAAAGTTTAGCCAAACGTTGTGTGTGTTGAATGTACGTGGAGCAAATCACCAGACAGCTACTGTACAGTGCACTGTAGACCCACGCATGGCTGCCCTAATACAGTATAAACACAATACCTCCCTGCAGTTTTGAAGTGCATGCTGTACTTTTGTGATAATATGCACTTGTGGAGCTGTTGCTAATCTTGTGGAGCTATTGCTTATCATACAAAATATACTGTAGCAGTGGGAGTTAGGCTTTTGTTGCTTTTATCTAATACAAGATGCAGCTTAAGTTTGGCCACAAAACATCATGTAATATACTGTAGAAATGGTTTATTTCTCGTACATCTAAACTCTGCTGTGACCTCGCAAAAGTCACAGGTCAATAATTCTCTCAATTTGATGTGATTACTGTGAGATTAAGGAAAACAATGCCTAGTTCAGCATTTTTTCTTTTATCAGATATTAGGGACTTGATGATCATCTGTGTTGGTCAACAGAGGTGATTATCAACGTTCGTCAAATATGTCTCCCCAAGAGTTGGAAAACTTTGTTACTGCATGACAAAATGCACTTTTAGTTGGTTGTCACAGTGACATTGGCATGCAGGCTGGGGGGGGGGGGGGGGGGGATGGGAGAGGGGAACTCCCCAGGTTAAATAATTCACTGTCTTTTAGTAAACATGAGTACTTTTTGAGCAGATAATCTCAACAAAAACAAAAGAAAACACACAATTTGCCAGTAATACTGTTCTTTTAATAGGAACTTATCAACCTTAAAGCCAAGTGTGACAATTACTGTAACTATTAGTCTATTCACATCTTTTATCACAGAGTATGAATATCAGAAGTTTGGTTTTTGAGGCAACAGTTATTTTCCCATCCCTACAAGTATTCCACGGTACACCATACTGCAGACGCTTTGCGCTTGAGGTCAAATGTTTGAGCTCAAACTGTCGCGTGTAATCTGACTGTTTGTGACTTGTAACTACTGTACTTCCTTCATGTGGTCATGTCATACCAGTATCAAAGCATGTTCAGACAGAAAGGAATGCTGAGAAAGCTCTACAGAATCAAAAACATAGTTATTTTCAAATGTCATATCACTGATGCCCAAATTTTTGGTTAATGTGATGTTGTCTTTACTGTTCGAATTAATGCACCTTTCTTTAATTCCCCGGTTTTTTTTGTCCCCTTCCTATTCACTACAGCTCTCTTTGGCATCCTCTCACCATCCTAGAAATGAACTTCGTGGTCTTCGGGGCTACACCTCAGCATGTCCAACTTTCAAGGTTTGTTTCAATGATTCTTACATTTTTGATAACTTAGTTGAGGCCCCTATTTCGCACAGATTGTTGTTTTTTCTTTGCTTTTTATATCAAGATAAATTTGTATGTTACCATGACAATGATCAGCAGACTACGTTACCATGACAATGCTTGGAAGGTAAACTGTGTTATGTGTCCATCACAGTCCAGACTTACTGCAGTTAATGTCAGCTGAGACAATGGTAGTCAGGCACGTTCCCATGACAATGTTTTCCCATGAAAAGTGGTGGACAGATGATCGTCACTCAAAATGTTCCCAGACCAAAACTTACTGTACCAAAATGTCCTCACTGCTATTGATCATACCGTCCTCATGCTGATACGTTTCCACGCTAAGTCTCACCCTGTTTATTACAGTAGTTAATAACTCAGAAGTCTTGTAAAAAGCACAGTTCATAGTTTGTCTGACACTGTATAGAAATTCAAGTACAGTTTGCTACAAAACCAGTACCTGCTGCGCAATAACTCGTGAAATTTCTAAAAGTCTGGGATTTCGACAGTCAACATGTGAGCAATTTTGTAACACTTGAGTAGACTCTTGCGTCTTTTCTATTAATTTTCCTAAGTTTGCCCTCCTTTTTGAAATATATCACATGTTCATATGTAGGGACGTTTTTTTGTGTACCGTTCATAACCCTATCCATGGAGATGTTTTGTTAAGAAGCAGGGACGTTCTTGTTTGGGAAAGTTTTGACCTGGTAGACTCTGTTACCATGACAGCAGATGGCAAACTCCTATGACAGTCATGGGCAAGTACCTGTATGTAACCATGGCAGTGGTGGACAAACTGAGGTTCCATGCAATGGTGAAGACAGCTGCAAATTGACGTTACAGTTACAGTGCCTGATACTTCCAAATATTATTTGTAAACAAAATGTGATGTTAGAAGCCTGATTTTGTAGTTATATCATTTGTATCACTTTGTATTTCTTTATCAGAGACTTTATCTTCAAAAGAAATTTTTAGCTGTCTGCTGTAATTATTTGTAAACACACATGCTGTGGTATTTTGTTTAGACTTGAGAGGGATAAGAACACAAACACAAAATCTTATTGACCCCTGGATAGAAACAAAATACTAGACAATGAAAATACCAAACCTGCTGACTTGCGGTATCTGTACGCAGATGGACAACCTTTTCAACTAACTTTACACAGATTCGGATGTGAGAACTTGAACTATGGCCATGTCCTGCAAATTATCTACGATAATGAATTTGCCCTAGGACGACGGGCACACTGCATTTATAAAAAATGCACAACATTGGAGGACTGCTGAGTATGTAATCTCTCAGTCTTACTGGTATATCTCAGGAATGGCTATTATATACAGTACCTTCTGTCACCAAATTTTGTTAGCTTTTCTGAACACCATTCTTCCTTTGTTTAAATTGTAGTGCATACAGTATGCACTAAATTTCATAGCAAGCTGCCTGATTGCACCTATGGTGTAATTCGTGATGACTATACCTGTCAAGTTCACATGGGCATTAGAGTTCAAAAAATTTGCCTTTTGAGGTAATTGAGTTCTTTGCATGTACATGTGTATACATGCATGTTATCCACTAGGACTGACCAATCAAGGTACAGCTTTTATGATTTTGATCAAAAAGATCCAATTTTAGCACATTTTGGTCCATCCAAACTTATGCTGGAGTACACACCACATCACCATTACCATACTGTATGTGAACTGGCACTGAACAAGTTCAATTCTTCACAAAGTCGAAGATCTTCTATCTCCCCTCCCCCCTCCTATTATATGGAACTTCTCTTTTTAGTTCTCCAGCACATGTTTACAAAAGCTCCATTAAATATATGTTTCTTTTCTCAAATTTTGTTAGTATTCAGACCTCCAAGTAAAAAAGTCGACCAGTGTAGGTGAGAAACCTGATCCGGATACCCTGGTTTTTGGCCAAACTTTCACCGATCACATGCTGACGATAGAGTGGTCGATGGAGAACGGTTGGGAATCGCCGCAGATATCACCGTTTCAAAATCTCTCCCTTCATCCTGCTTCGACGGTCTTTCATTACGCAGTGGAGGTTTGTGTCTTCTTCAAGATAATTTTCTTTGGGGGGAAGGGGAGAATTCACGTCCATCAATTTCTGAAATGACAATTCTACCAAGTGATATTACAGTATTTCATGTCATCCCCCCACCCTGTTTGTATGCTGAAATAATTCAATTAGCTGCAACTGTACAAAAGCAAACACATCGTCTCTCTCAGTATGGAATGGCTAAAGTCCCCACGTTTTCATTGATGGACGTCTCTGCCCAAAACTTTTAATAAACTCACTTAATGTAAATAATACAAAGTGTCATTGAAACATAAGCTCGAAATTTAAACTATTTGTTTTTTATTTCCACAATATGGCAGGGGAAAGAAACTTGGAGGGAGCTTCAAATTCTCCCCTGCAAAGAGACAGGCCATGGTTGCTCAAGTTGATCTTATCACCAAACCTGCCTATTGTACTTTTCAAAAACAGGTGAAATTGTGCCAGGGCAACAAACTAGATAATTTCATGTTCTTGCAGGTCATTTGCATTTGAATAGATAGACTAGCTGCAGTTCTTTGCAGTAAATTATGAGTACAGAAGTTCTTTCAATTTGTGGTGTGACTGTGTGAAACTCTATCACAAATAGTTGTGGGAAGTCGTGTTCAACTCTTTTGTATATGTGCAGTGCATGCTGTATTGTAGCACACACCATAAGGGATTACATTCCTAAGACAACATGTCATTTTGCAGGTTTGTATTGAGCTGTGGCATCAGTCAATTACGTGAACTTTCTGCAGTATATATAGTGGTGGGTAAATCCATCTGGTGCTATTTGTGGCAGAGTACCAGCAGATCCTTGTAATTGCCCCCCCCCCCCCCATCATTTTGTGTTATCAAGGGCCCTTCAGTCTCTTTCAGGCAGTAAATTTACTTTTCAATGGAGTGTACAAACAGTGTGTATGCAATGCAAACATAGACTTGTGATAAGTGCCTTGTGACATACAGTTCACTACATTTTACACAATGTTTCTAGTGACAAACAGACAGTACAGTACTTTAATTCAGAATATTATGATTGGTGAAGTTTTGTCTAAGTGATATGGAAATAGATCTGTTATCATGTAACTTCTACTAGTGTGCACTTTTCCATGAACAGCTTAAATTGTTTAAATATAAACTACTGTACACACACGTAAAATTTATTTCTCAGTATACACATCATAAGTACCAGTCTGCTTTGATATGTTCCACATTATCAACCACGTTTGTAGTATGCCATGGATAGGAATGTTCACTAAAATGAAGTACTGAACATGGTTATAAACTGATCTCAAGTGCACTCACATAGTATGAATCGCTTTCGTCATACTTCAGGTACTGTTGTGTAAACAGATTGGGTGCGAGTCCTGTCATTCAATTGCATATATTGGTAGTTGTCTTCTCGGCTCGATGTGAGCCTCCAACGGCAACTCAAAAATAAATCCGGAAAGGAGCAGACAGCATATTTCTTCCGCAAAGAGCCAGTGACAGATTCTACCGCTTTGGCACGCCTTCAGTCATGATACCTATGTTCAATTTTCAAAAATCGCGTTTCTCAGTGAAGAAAAAATAGAATGATAAAAAAGGTAGCGGTTCAATCATCGCTGAACAGAAGGCGACTGAGGACCAATCAAAATAGGCCAATCCTTGCCGTTGGTGAATTTGTTTTTTCTCACACTGGACACTTTGGTAGACGAAGCAAACATGTCAGATTTTTGTTGTCCGTGCTCTGAGCTGTTTCAGACCCTGGTGCTTGACATGACAGTTTGTAAGTGTTGCGTCTCGTTGATTAGGTTTAACATGAATGATGAAGCATCCCAAGTCAATGTCTCGTTTAGAGAAAACCTAGTTAAGATTGCACTCTGTTGCTTTTGAAGCAAAGCTAAATGGAACATTATTAAAATAGTTCAAACACAACATTAATAATATCATCAAAGTAAATCATAAAATGCAATATGTATGCGATTTCACTCTAAGCTACTAATTTTTGCGCTGACTCCAAACATTGGATGGGTAACAGAGGTTACCTGAAGTCCATATTCGGTTGCCTTCCTGGGTACCTGAAACTATAACTCCTGTCAGGCTGGGACTTTGTCGTGAAGTCATGGTGCAAGTTTTCTATTTGCATGTTAATGAACACAATGCACTGTATCCTGCATAAGGACATGACAACGAAGTGCACTTTGGGGGGAAAGTATGGCATTTTTTGTCACAGGTACAGTGTACCTTACTGAGAGTCTGGATCCATGCAGCAATTTCACAACTGGGTCCTGAATTGTCAGTTAGGTACTTGCACACTAGATGATGAATGGAGTAGGTACGGTATTATGTTTAAAGTTGTCGCACATTGAAGGAATTCCTCAAAGGCCACAGAGCTCTATGTCTTTCCAGTAAAAAGGATTTGTAAGGCAAAGTTTAGCCATGAATTAGAACAAATTGTCAATCACAAGTGAAAGACTTAACGTGTGTTCTACATGTGCTTCACCATCAGAATCTTATCAGGCGTGTTATACCAACCAGCTGTAAATACAGTTTTATTGACAAATTGCAAAGTGTAAGCCTGGTGTATTGTCCTTGTGCCTGGTGATTGGACCACTTTGAAATTATTTTGGGACTTAAACTTGGCTTGTTCAGCAAAGCTGTTTTCAGTGGTGCTGAGGGAGTTTTCTTGGTTCCTGTTGTACGATTGCACTTTAAGTCTGCTTCAGATTGGTCAGTGCAGCTGATATGCTACTAAACTGTGTAAGTCCTGCACCCCTCTCACCCTTTGGGAAAGTGGCTAAAGACTGGGAATAGACTCTCGTCCGTCAGATGGTGGATCCTGGGAGCAGGTTTGGGTTCGCATTGAAATTGTCTGGTTTTCCCCTCTGCCTCATTACCCTCTGGACACTTATCGAAAGAGAAGCGAATCTCGCCTGCTGTTTGTCCATGATCAACATGGTATAAGGTTCTTGTTGAGCTCATATTGGACTTCCTGATCCATAAACTTTAAAATTCAAAATTTTCTTTAGAATTGTTAACATTTGATAGCACTAGTGTTGGAACATAAATGTGCAGGGATGCAGTAATCCTTTCACATGGCAGGTTATAATCTTGACTGACTGAGACCCCCTATGATCTGTAAACTATTGCGGCAATTTTATTACTTTGAAAATAATTTTCTTGATAGAGTATTTCACGAGAAACAGCTTAAATTTCACTATAGTTTTTTTTTATACTTTTGTCATTAATTTTTGTCTAGGTGTACCTCCAATATCGGATACTTTCCCTTTGCTTTATCTTCACTTCATGTTGTAAAAATCTGACTTCACTTTTGACCCTTTTATTGATCACAGTTGTATGAAGGAATGAAGGCTTACAGAGGTGAGGACAGTGTGGTGAGAGTCTTCAGACCTTTCGAGAACATGAAGAGGATGCTGAACACCGCACGAAGAGCTACTTTGCCAGTGAGTCGCTGTCATGAAAACTTATGAAGTGAATATTCATATAGAAGGAATATTTGTAAACAATGTAATTATTCATGTGTGGTATTGAAATTATTCATTATCAATAATGAATCACAAATCGTTATCAAATATGCTCTGTCGTCAAGGATACAGTCCCTTTTCAATATAGGTTACGTAATTTCTTTTTAATACCAATCGTTCAGTGTCTTTGTCTTACATATTCAGGCATTCAACGGTGCAGAATTGGTCCAGTGCATCGCGCATCTTGTGAACCTTGACCTTGATTGGGTTCCCCCTACCACTACCAGTTCTTTGTACATCAGACCCACGTTTGTTGGTATTGAGGTGAGTGTGTTTTCAAGCTGCCAGTGCTACACAACTGTAATAGTATGAGTATTTGAGCAGTGAAGTGTTTGACACTATGAATACATTCACATATATGCCCCAGTTCGACATTTGCTCCATGGGCAACAAGTCTGGCCATCAATAATATCCACAAGGACCAAGTTAATGCTCTAAATGGATGTAATAGAAAGTCCAGTGGAAAATGATCTCCAGTATTAGTTTATCATCTGATTGCAAACACTGTGAGCAAAACTTTCAAAGTACAATCCCCTGAACAGGAATGCAAAATATGGAGTACAAGCCTTATGACGTGAATACACTTATATTGGTATCAATGCCCGCTAGCCCATTTACTGTAAGGACATCTTGTCTGCCAATTTTTTCTTTCACCAATGTATCTCTAAAATTTCTTTATCAGCTCAGCTATGTTTATTTACATTTTTTCCCCGCCTCCAGCCTTCCCTTGGGGTCAACAAACCCAAAAAGGCTCTGCTGTTTGTGATTCTCTCTCCTGTCGGACCATACTTCAAGACGGGTACCTTCAGTCCCGTCTCACTCTACGCAGACACCAGTAATGTCAGAGCGTGGAAAGGAGGGGTAGGAAACTTCAAATTAGGAAGGTGAGATTCGAAATTTATTGTTTATAGTGAGTCCTATGTGACTTCAGTAGCTCTTCAATATGTCCCAATATTAATTAGCATTTTCTTTGCATGGGCAATGTGTTCAGTTTCTTTTGTTGTGTTATCTGAATATGCATATCAAGTACAGTCTGAAGATGTCATAGTTTAGCTATTCTTGCACAACATCTACAAGAACACTCTCGTCATCTTCATTTCTGTCCTGTTATGTTTCAAAAGGTTGAAATGTTGACACTTTTGGTGAGAACCTCTTCGAAAGTTGTTCCTGAGTTTGGATGCGAGGAGCTTATGATCACTTTGATGTAAGTCGTTGCTAAGGCAACGGCTGTAACATGCCTGTCACTTCATTTCATTCTTTTGCACATGGCACCATTGCTACGTCGACAGGGAAAGTGCAACAGCTTGTCATTGGCCAAGGAATGCTCTGTAAAACCAAACAGGTCTGAATACTTCCATGTGAAAATAGATGACATTGCTTGTACCTGAAATGGTCATACATTGTAATTAAACAGTTGTTATGCTGAGGTTGATGATAACATTTTCTTTCGAAGGTCCCTCGAGTATTCACGTTAAAATTTAATCAGAATCATCTCGGGGTTTCTTTTTCTCACATCCGCGTCTTCTCGACTTCAGTAATTACGGACCAACGATCTCTCCTCAGAAGGACGCAGAAAAGAAAGGCTGTCAGCAGATCCTCTGGTTGTACGGAGATGAACATTACCTCACCGAAGTGGGGACCATGAACATATTTATATTCTGGGAGAATGAAAATGGAGGTTAGTGTTGACAGAGGTTGAAAGATGCAGAAAAAGATGATAGATTGTATCGAGGAGGCAGAAGGCTTTTGCATAAATTTCCTGCAGTCTTTATTGCCTTCCGTCAAATGAACCTGTTACACACACTATGGAATGAGTATGGAGTTTTTCTTATAAGAAGTTGAACTTAACAGCCAAAGTGTGCTCTAACTCCTATTAAAAGAGATGGCACTGAGTGATGGTACAGACCAGAACAAACAAGTTTCAACTTCCTGTTGGTTTCTTTCCCTCCTTTTCAGTGTTTGCAATTTTCCATTTATCTCTTGCCATCCGTACATTAGAATCTCTGTAGTGTTAAGTGCCAGTGTTTCATGTGTGGGGTCATAAATGCCTGAAATAAGTAATGAGTGAAGGAATATTTTTCTTGTCCTAAAGCTTGCAAAAAACAACACCAACAGTAAATACAATAATTAAAAAAAATTTAACCTAATAATGGCAATGCTTCCTTTATACCACAAATGAGCTTAATATTGAATTTCAGGGTGTTTTTCATGACTTTCTCGACACTGCAACCAAGTCTGCGTTATCGATTGAATATTGCTTTCTTTGAAACCTGCAGAAAAAGAGCTCCTCAGCCCACCATTGGATGGAACTATATTACCTGGTATCACGAGAAAGAGTCTATTACAGCTAGGGGAAAGATGGGTGAGTTTTTGTTGATGTCTAACTTTTCCATTTGCAGTCCGTTCTTGTCGAGTTTGTATTGCAGACTGATCTTGTTGGTGTTGTCTTAGTTAACGAGGGGATCATCTGAGGATGTTTACTGTATCTGTCTTAATCGTTGCACCCCCCAGGATAGTATCCTTCAAATATGAAAGGTTATGACCCCTTTGTGGAGGTGCAGAGGCAAAGTCTGCTGGGGCAATGGGGTGCAAAGCCCCAGAAGCTCTGAGGTTTCAGCACGTCTCTGGGTGAAAAATTAAGTCTCTTGGACTTACTGGAACAAAATGGTACATGCAAAATTATGAATATAAACAGGGAATAGAGGTATATATGTATCTGTTAGGTCACTTCAGCTGAGTGGGGAGATGGGCAGGAAGGGCTCTGACTAGGGACACCCCATGGTCCCCCCCTCCCCACCTTGTTGCTGCCACTGACAATGGGCACTGTACACTGCAACAACAGGAACACTGCAGCATGCTGGCACTATACGCTACAGCCACAGTTCTGTTTCATTTTTCAGTCCATGCGAAAGTATTTGAAACTGACTTAATCCTTCTTGATCATTCCATCAGGGTGAATTCAAAGTCTCAGAACAGCCGCTTACGATGCCGCAGCTTGCTGATGCCTTGAGAAGTAATAAGGTAACTCTTTGGTGCTTGTTGAGTTTCCTACTCTCACTATATGTGTTATACTTCTGAGGTTGGTTTGCAGTTAGTTTGAAATATTCATAAAGCCAATCTGGTAGTTAATTGATCAAGGTAAAGCTCCTTTGTGTTACTTAAGGTATATCTAGCTACACTTATATTTTGTGACACATCTGTAGAAAGTCTTTTTTTTTGTAAAATCTGGGAAATTTATACCTGTTATTATTTTGTCGTCACAACTACTGCTGACTCTCATTCAACAGTATCTTACTGTAGCACTTACATGCACTAAATTTTGTATCTTACAACATGTGCATATATACAGTAATTCTGTTTGAATATTTACTCAAGGGTATCAGCTGGATTGTTCATATCTAACCAGCGGCAGAATAAAAAGTATGCCACAGTTTTTTGTGTTTTGCTTATTAAACATTCACAACCTACTGTAGGCAAAGTAAGAGAAAAAGAGGCCGAAGATGAAAGAAAAGTATTGTACATGTTAAGGTGTTGCAGGAATATCAAAGTTCTTGTAACCTTTTCTGAATAGTTCATTAAATATACTTATCATTGATGGCAACTCTTTATAGGTGTACTTGAGGTATCACTATAAATGTACCCAGTGACCGTATATCAGCTGAATGTCTGCCATGACGGGTGAGGGGTGGGTGAAATGTTAGCAGCATTTTGTCAATATGAAGACACTGAAGAATGACTGAACCTTAAACTTTTGTAAACAGCTTTTTAGAGGCCTACTTTATTGTCTTGACCTCTTCAGTTTCTGCACTGCCACACTCCACGGCTCCAATACCGACTGATTCTGTTACCGATACTGTTTCCCCTGCGATTAAGATCGAATAGGTTGATGTGAGGAAATTGTACAAAATTGGTACAAAAATTGGGAGTTTCATTTGATTATCTAACTGCAGTGTGTGCATGAACAATGTTGCTGACGCTTTTCTGTACACTGTGGCCAAATGTCGATCAGATGGCAAAGAGAAAGCACCAGGGACCTCAAGTCCCTAGGCCTGCCCAGTAAAACATCTCTGAAAAGCAACACACCTCATTCCTCATTTAGTATGGGGTAAAGTGTTAACCTTTTTTACCTTTTTTTGTTTACTCACTGCAATAATTTCTTCCTTGAAACACTGATTATTGCAATGCATGCAGGGAGATTTTGCAGGCTTTCAGAAAACTCCTACTTTGCATCCACTTTATCCTCCTTTTTGAACATTCCTATCTCTAATATATTTTTTTCCTTTTAAATCCTACTTTTTTACTTGCTCAACTAAGAAAAAAATTAGAAGAAAAAGTACACATGTATATCATAGTCTTCAAAAATTATATCACCTCCAATAGTCCTGATTTTCACATCATGTATTTTAATTGGTGCTCTTCAACATCCAAGTAGAAAAATCATGGATGATAACTGAAAACATGACCAAGAAAGAGGTCACTGAGGCTGATTTTAGGCACTTTTCATGAAAGTGCACAAATCCTGGGGATGAACAGTCTACTGGTGGTGTAATAATGAACAATCTAGTGTTGGTATGCAACTAATCACGAACGGAAGTGGCTTGAGTAGAAACAGCTCACGGTATTGACACAATAAGTCTGTATATCACTCCTTGTCGCATGTGGTCTACAATTATGTAACTTGGAATCTCAGACGGTATCTGAAGAAATGTCCCTTTAGCACTCTGGCAATAAATCTCAAAGTCACTGGGAATCCCTTTGGTTTTGCACATTCAGGTTTATGAGATGTTTGGTGCTGGGACTGCATGCGTGGTCTGTCCGGTCGGAAGCATTCTCTACAAAGGAGAGACTTTTGAAGTTCCAACCATGAAAAATGGAGGACCCCTTTGCACGCGGTTTTACCAGACCCTTATGGATATTCAGGTACATCACAATTTATACTATTTGACGAAAAAATAGCCGAGATTGTTGTTTTTTTTCTTTGCTTGTGTTTGTAAACATGCATTCTGATGGCATTCATAGTCTATACACAATGAGTGATGTTTTGAAACTGGACATGAAAAAAGTAAATAATCAGTGATCCTTTACGGCAGATGAAACAAAGTCTGTTTGTGAATTGGGACCCATCTCAGGGTGAGGTAGTGGTACTACCCCTCTCGCACTTTGAGGTGTGGAAACGTTTTTCGTTTGTTTTTTCCTCAGTACGGAAGGATGGAACACGAGTGGGCGTACACCATTGACGAATTGCTCCATGGCAGACGTCTAGACTGAATAACTTTCATGTAACCTGGTGCATCATCCTCTACCTCCTGTTGAAAACAGTAACCATGGTTTTTACTTGTCCTGCTAGGCCTTGCTTGTTTCTATTTTCCTGGCTAGTAAATGCACCGTTGAAGCTTTGCACATTCTCACCCATCCTGTCAATGTAGCAGATCGCGTGGAGGGTAGTCGTCTATTATCGCATGTAGAGACCACATGCTGTTGGGTCTGTATATTTGCAAGTTACATGAGAAACATGCCATAATCTATTTATTTTGCCTACATGAAAACTCCTAGTCATGGATAAAAACTCTAGTCATGGATCAATGATTTCTTTCAACTCATTTGAAGGCACTGGAGCTTTGACATGGATGCCAAAGTAGTACTTTTTGTTTTATGGACACATAGTGGAATGTGATACACTTAATATACACCCACATACTATCGTCTTTTCAAATGATCTCCATATTTGAAAAATGCACCTTCTTTTGGCTCTACCATGTGACATTTCTTTTTTCTTTTCTTTTTATTTTTCCCCTGCCTGAGTAACTTAAGTTGGTGTTCTGCTTCAGAACTTTTCTTTTGTGTACTTATTGTCCAATCTTGTTCTTTGTCACCCTCATTAATTCAACCGATTAAAGCACCGGCTGAAATTTCCAAGTTTACGATGTCTAGCGATCGGAACATGGACGGTAAAGAAACTTCTGATCGGCAGTCTCACGTAGTGCAGATTACAAATCGTTTGATGTGAAAAAAGGTGCTCCCTCTCTCTGACAGTATGCAGCTGTATTTTTACAGAGATTTTCTGTTACATAGAATTAGCAGCAGTTAGTGTTATTAGCCAAGCTTATGCATTTCATTAATAAAAGTTAAAATCTCTCTTGAAACCCACAATCAGACCAGGGAACTTGACCACGAAACCTGACCTGAAATCTGAAATTATGTATCTCCAAATAAAGAGGATAGATGTGGAAATTTTGTGGAGATGACGGCACTTGGTGTTGCACATAAGCTGTCACCCAGTTTCCATGCTGCTTATTCCTGATCCATGGGCTCGCTAGGTCTTTCTCTGTCGCTTGATTGACCTAACGAGGCAGGGCAGCTCATCACAAGAATTAAAAATAATATTGGCAGGTACCACTTTGGTCACTTAATTTCAAAGGAGGCGAGCAGTATATTTCAATGAGAGGCTGCAATGTTTGGGTCATTGACCCAGAGAGGGCTGTTTTGAAATGCCTGTAGAACGAATTACAAAACTTAGAATTTTAGGTCGTTTTTGCTACTGCTCTGGTAGGCTGTAAATTGATGTTAATTCTGAAGATGAAGTAAGCAGGGACCAACAGACCATGAAAGCCTCATAGAGTAATGTCAGGTCTGTGTACTTGGCACTCTCTTAGATTTCAATTTATTTAAATATTTATGATGGATGTCATGAAATTATTCTGCAAGGGACATTTTGCTTGTTCCACATAGTTGTTGATGTCAACTGTAATAAGTTTATTTTTAAAAGAAAAGATGACATGAAAAAAATCATGACTTTCATTGCATTTTTTCCTCAGGATTTATTTCTTGTTGTTACCATAATATAAGTCATATTACTATATCTAGAGAACAGAGATCATACCAAATAAAATGTGACAGTAATAAACTGGTATTTTTCTACTGCAATCACTGATTAAAGCCATAAATGTTCACCGTAAGCGTTTTGTGTTTTTCGTAATCTTATTGGGAGGGATGTGTAATTACGAACATTTATTGAGAGAGTGCTTACTTAAATGTGAATTTAACTGTTTATTTTATGTTTTTTTGGTAAGGGGACACAAAGTGATATATTTCAAGTGATTCTCCATTGCAGTATCCGACAGCCTGTTTTTAAAAAAAGTTTTTCATCTCCATGAGAACTAAAGGCTTTGTTTAACTTTCTATCAGCCAGTATTTCCATTTGTCATGTAAAATTCAATTTCTCATATACAATTGCTCTTTCTTACAAGCTGCATGTTATTCATAGATTATATTTATGTTAGGAAGAATTTTCGAAACATTAGGGGAAGGCAGCTTACGAACATTCGACAACCATAAACAGAGACCAATAAGAAATGCTGAAATTGTCAAGCATGTTTTTGCTTCGTGTTTTGTGCCTTACTATGTGACATGTTGCTTACACTAACCAATCATGATCTGTTCATTTTCTTCTTAAAATAAAATTAACCTTACTGTCAAGTTATCTCCATGTCAATTAGATATAGTCCTTACGGGTTTCTACAGACATAATGCAGTGTTGCATGTGATGTTCGTTTCTTGAATCTTAGGACCAGTTGCCCGAGTTTTCTGTCCACATAACAAAAACCAGATCCAAAGCCAGTATTTCAAGTCATTAAAAAATGTTAAATTTTGAAGTTTGTCATTTTTTTTGGAGCCATTTTTTGGCATGTTCTTTCAAGTTGCCTTTTTCTATTACAGCAGTGAGAATGCTTGTTATAACCAGCCGTTGTGGAAGCCGGGATTGCTTGCATCCTTTTTGTTGAAAAGTTTTTGTGTTTACTTGCATGTATCCCCACACATAATATATAGTTTTTTTTTTTATTGTATGTTCAAATCACTATTTCTCTTAAAGCAAAAGCCATGCTTTTTACCATAAGGAATGATCATGCATTTCATTATGCAATTTGCATGAGCACTAAATAATCGATGAGACGCCAACCTTTGCTTCTGTGTTTGCCGATAGAGGTTTTGCACATGATGTCATTATTAGCAACTGTTGTTAGGCTGCCATGCTGGATGGCATCAGTCTTTCGTGTAACTAGTACCAGATCTTACTGTTTCAGTAACACTGTGTGGTGGTTATTACGATATTTTCATATTCTTCATCATTTAAACTGTCATAGAAGGCAAATGGTTCGTAATTGCGTAGCCGTAGCCAAATCGGAGAGGCTAGAAGCCCGCTGACGTACCACCTATTTCCTGCAAATGAAGGAATCAGACGTGTTGATTATAGGCAGTAGTACATCACTGTATGGTACAGTACGGTGCGACATTCACGTATGTTAGCCATGATGTAAGCACAATATTTTGACTTCCATTCAACAAGGCATT
This sequence comes from Stichopus chloronotus, assembly GCA_021234535.1. Lineage (NCBI taxonomy): Eukaryota > Metazoa > Echinodermata > Holothuroidea > Aspidochirotida > Stichopodidae > Stichopus > Stichopus chloronotus. Next base: position 17,669,501 of record CM037847.1, read on the forward strand.
TCCATGGGGAACGTGATGTCATTGCAAAACCTCTATATCATGTAAACTGTTGTGGAGGTTAAATCATCCTTGGATGTGCAGGAAAACTGGAAATCCTTATTTCTGAAAATAGAAAAAAAGAATGTTTAACCTGCAGAGTTGCCCGCTACCAAGTAGGTCAGACTGGGGATTCTTTTGTACTGTACGACACACAAGTCACCCCGTGCAATATCTGTTTATCAGTGTGTAAGTGCAAACTATCATGCAGTGTTTGTACAGTGGCTGTTGAAAATGTACCTACTGAATATTTGTCACTGCTGTGTGACCAGCCAATGATGTTTCACCTCAAAAAAATTAGGTCCCAGAGATTGTTTTCACAGCTTCTTTAAAATTTATGCTGCATACACCTCATTCAGAAACATAGTGTTTGTTTTGGTGTTACATTGTTCAATGAATGGTGAGTGAAGTCAATGTTAGGGAAAGTAGTGCAACATTGCCACAGCAATATGTTCGCATCAGAAATGAAAAGAGATCGATGGTTGTATCATGAATTCTCTTTCATTGACCTGTCTGTCTGTTTGTCTTCCTGTCTGTCAGTCTTTCTGTCTGTCTGTCTGTCTGTCTTTATCATGCATGATCGAACATTTGTATAGTGATGCACAAAAATGTTTTATTTGAAGTGGCTTTTGGATTTATTTTCATGTAAGTCAAGATGTAAATTATATCCCCTGTAGTTAGGTGTGTTTGGAAGACAAGGAATATAAAGTGCTGTAAATACTTTCATTTCCAACCTAAATTCAAAACAGAACAGGAGTGTGATGTTTTGCTCATAGAATATATGATTTTAGTTTTCAAAGCAAACATCACTCCCATTCCACTCTTATCTGTTCCAGATGGTTCCTAACTCTTTGACAAGGATCTGAAAAGTTGCTCCACTTTTTCATTATTATTATTTTTTTTTTTAAAGTTGGAAATAAAGGCATTTAAAGCATTTTAACTTCATGTTTGTACAGATAGACATTATTTTTTGCTTTCATTTGTCACTTTCCCTGAAGAAGGAATGATGCAAATAAAAGAAAACAAAAGAAGCTTTCTTTTTTATCTTTGGCAGTGATTTCACAGAGATTTTGTTTGATTTCAGTACTTCAGAGATATTTGTATAACAGCATTTAACAATGGAAGGTTAGTAGGATGTACTCTCTGTTCAGATGGTCATCCAAGAGCTAATATATCAAATATGTGGATCTAATAATGATTGTAGGTGGATCATTAATGCCCTTGCTCTATGAGGTCAACCTTGATCACTTATGCAAACAGATATTTGCCAGTAAACACCTCCCAAATGAGCTATGGCCGATAGTTTTGCACCTTCCACTACTTAGTTCTGACTGAATATGTAGCATACCTGCGATTGTCAAAATGGCTAAGTAAGCTAGACCACCATGGAGGTTTACCTCCGTGGTAAGACATACTACATCTTTAAGATCCTGCAGTATCTTTTAAGAACTTGGTTCCACTGAAAAGTTTAAGAGTTCTTACGTAGATCCAGGTGGGAGAACATTCCCCCTCCCCCTTTTTTTTTTAAAAAATGACCAACAAATTTTTATCAAAATGAGCAAGTAGATAAGGAAAATATGCTTCGAAGATGCTGGGGAATCACATCTAAGTACATCTAGAATTCAAACTTTTTGGGGGAGCACCTCAACCCCCCCCCCCCCCACTTCCATGGTGGCTTAGCCAGCCGACTGTATGCCCCCCCCCCCTCCCTGTCATCTAAATCTAAAGAAAGATATGGCAAATTTTGTTTTGCTCTTGTCAGTTGGCAAATGAGATCAGCTACTCAAATGACTCTTTTTTTTTAACAAAAATGTAACTAAATTTTAGAGTTATGGTCGTATTAGTAAAACAATTGGTATTGACTTTTGTATCATATTGCCATTCAGCTACCATTTTTCTCGTTCTATCTTTTTGAGACCTTTTCCTTCGGCTAATTTCTCTGATAAAAAGTATAGCATGATTACTGATGTACTTAGCCGATATGATTCGACCACATTAGTTACTATCAAGTGTAGTCCAGAAATTACAAAAATGACTATTTTACTTCGAAAATTTTGGACCCCCTAGCAGCATTGAAGTCATTGTGATGATGACATTATCATCAAAAATTGAAGAAAAAATGCAATACAGCAAACTTTTTACGCCGTGAAGGTGGCAAATAACATCATTTATTTAATAATTCGATTTTTCAAGTTTGTCACTATACATCCCAAAATCTTCTAGCCTATGTCTAAAATTGATATTCCAGTGACTGCTGTGTGGATTACAGCGGGTACAACCACAAGGGTACAATGCTTACAGTAACATAATTAGTCAAGTTTTACATCTAATAGTTGTGGAAAACGCCAGGAGTTTTGAGTTTTTTTATTCTGGCTTGCACCTCCTGTGTGCACATGAATTAGAATGTGAAAATTGTCTGGTTACGAGTTTTCAAAAGCCAATTGAATCGTTAATTCAATCAGTAATGTTCATAGTACGTATGTGACACTCCTACTGGGATTATATTAATTTGACCATTTGCGATTAGTATGTGAAGGAACTTGACAGGTTTGGAAAAAATAGTGTATTTCGGAAAGCAGCTCATGTATTCCCTTTGACATTTTTCTGGATCTGGGAACTATCATAGTTGTCACCATGGTAATATGTAAGGGGGATCTTGGGGGAGCATGATAGCTTCTCTAGCCCAACAATTACGGTAGCTGCTTTTGAGATATGGTGTCCGCCAGTAAAAATTGAAGTTTTCCTAAATTTTACAACACAAAACTTTTTCTTACAGCTAGGACATCTGTGCCAATTCTGACAAACATGTTGGAAATGCACCTATAGCCACGGGGTTTGGTAATTATGTCATTTCCTCCAGATAACCTATCAGAATCGAAGTTGTTTTACAAAAAGATGGCGCACTCCAAATAGTCGTTCGTGGCCTTTCTTTGTAATGTTAGTTTAAATGTTACTGTAATCTCTTACTACAGATTACTTAATCTGTAATGACAGTTTGTCCTAATCATTTCATTCTTTGGTTTTTTTAATTGTTTTTTTTTTATCTCTCTCGAAATATTTTTTTTTCCTTCTCCGGTTAAATTTCCTCTCTTTGTGGCGCAATTACGCCATCGGAAGTGATTCATTTCGGAGGACAAAAGTCATACCTTCACCCTCGAAATAAGTCTTGTTGAGATACACCCCTGCTTGTATCATCTCAAACCTTCTGACGTGTCGCTATAGGCCTATGTTTCATAGAATTTTTTTTTTCTCATTTATTGAGAAATTTGCAGACATGAGATCTGTACTTCAAGGATGGGTAGGCCTACATGTAGCCTAGGACATCCGGGAATTAAGGCCCGTTCGGAGGGTTTGAGTAAAGCCAAACACATTCTTGTACTCGCCACATCAACCGACTGGTGGCTCTCCGCGCAGTCCTCACAGCGCTGATCCCCCACTATATTGTTTTCTTTCTGTTGGGTTTGACTGCACCCATTCCCAGCTATCTCTGCTCGACGATCGCTCAGTCACCGTGACTTTGGTCACTCAATTGCACTTCAGTGACTCTTCTATAATCTCACTCGCAACTCACGGCTTTTCTAACGAAGTTGACAACCTGGCTAAGACAGCTCCAACTTTGTACATAGGCTACGTCTTGTACCCGGCGTAAAGTTGCAGACAGTTGCAGTGGCGTGTGCAGGATTTTAAAGATGGGACACATCCTGTGATTCGGGCCCCGACTGAAACGAAGAGAATCATGCCGTGAACCAAAAGTACACTATGAGCGGGAACTCGGAGGGTTTGAACTGAACGAGAGCCGGGGGGGGGGGGGGTCCAGAGAGCCGTGTTAGGGACAGGGTCCAGGGGCAGAGCCCATGTGGGGTCCAGGGGGGAGCGAAACACCGGAGAACATGCAGTGTCAGTTTAAACCTTGCATGTGATGACATTGTGGTGAAGGTGTGAGATGGAAAAGGTCAGGCTTTTCCGTCGCCTAGTCTGGGATTGTACTTAATAAGAATATATGGTTCCAACACTGTGGAATTGTCAAGGCTATATTGCAGTGGCCTCACACGTTCAAGTTCTTTGTATGCCACAGGATCACGTGGCCAGACAAAAGAGGGTCACGGTTAGATGATTTGAAAGTACACTACTGCATGGAAGGGAAAGTTCACAGCACTTGACCTACATAACTTTACGACAACATTGTAAAGCTGCATGGTTACGGAGACTAAAAGGGTCAAGAAAAGTTGATAATAGTAGTAGTGGCACCATCATTTGCCACATATCTAGCCTCCTGAGTTCATAATTTCTGATGGACTAGCGATCGGAAGATTTCTCTTTGATAAATGACCACTGGTCAGTGAAAAATAGGCCTACTGTCAATCAAGAGGTTGAGTGCTCGGTGTGACTCTTCAAACTTTTCCTCTTCGTCTAAACTGTATTACCCCCGACTGACTAATTTTCCCCCGACTGACTTCAGAGGTGGGGTGGGGTAGGGGTGCTGTTCATTCCCCTTAAAACACGCTACTGGACATCTGAATTTAATCAAGTCATTACTTGTAACCCGCACGCAGCTAGTGCAAACAAGTATTTTATATGCCTATTTCTTGCCATATCAAGTCCTGCAAACCAAAGTTTTAATGAAGATGGAAAAATATCCTTACTTTACTTCTTTTTTCTTTAGAAATTTAAATCTCATAATTATCAGCAGCCAGTGTTTCTGCAGTCTGCGTGGAAATAAAAAAGGAACTGAAGGTAAAACCCTTGACCCTGGCCTACCCACACTCAAATACTTGTCCAACCAGGAGATATTTGTCAATAGCAACTCCGTCAGGCTGGGCCATCGCGATAATCAAGATTCATGGTCTGGTCTCCCTTGTGAAACCACTTCTAACTAGCTGGGAGGGCATATGTGTCGAACTGGCTGGTGAAACGCTCTTTTCTGCATGATATAACATTGCCTGATATCCAGATATACCATAATGAGAGGATAAGTTTTTCTCGACAAAGCATAAACATGTATGATAACATGTGAAGCTTGGTTAGTTCACATACCGGTCCACAAATGCATACTGCATTTCTCATCAACCACCTCTCAGCACATTCCATTTTGTCGATCAAAAACTTTGTGATATAAAATTAATCAACTTATTCATAGCGAGAGGGACAGTATCCATGAATTTTTTTTTAGAAAACTTAGATAAAAATTCAGGTATGCTCCTTAGGCCATATAGTATGGAAGTGAAATTTTATTATCAATACTTTATGCTAAAATAACGTAGATGTATTTTTTATACCCCTATCCTGATATGTCCACTTTAACTGTTTATTTCCTGACAAGAAGTACGCTGACACAAGTGTAGGCCCTAGAAAAACAGGAAAAATTGGATGATTCAAGATGGCTGCGACAAGCGAACTTACACTGAGTAGGGGTAAGCTACAGTGCTCGATTCTAAAATTCGGTGCTAGTAGTACAACTTCTGGGCAGTTGAATTGTTTAAGATCTGTCAGTGTCACCCCTGATTACATTAGGTACTAACGTAATCCAAGTTAGGCTAACATGAACTTAGTGTAAGTCCGGCTTAGTATAAATGCAAGTGTAACTGTAAGTACAAGTTAGGTTTAACGCATAGAAATATACATTACGCACTGTACAGTAGTGTAAGTGCCAGGCTTAATATTACATTGTACAAACTTACTGTACTGCAGCTAGACCTGTTGGCCCTAGACTACCACCTGTGCAATCATTTATTAATTGAATTAATCTCAAGTTCAGAGTAATTTCTATCTTAGGCCTGGGCTAGAGTCAGTTGACTTTACTGTTAGTAAGCGCTGTACCATTGTGCACCGGCCAGTAGTGCCAGTATTGACATTTTTTGTATCAGAGTCAGAGATAATGCCATTGTTGCCACCACTTGAAAAAAAGTACCACCCAAATTGAGAACCTGTCAGCTCTAATGTAGAATCAGTGACCACTAGTCAAGTTTATTTATGATGGTTAGGATTAAGTATTTGATGAGAATAAACCAAGTTGAAAGTGTAAAAAAGCTATTTATGCCTAGCTTTAACCTAAATAACCGCCAATTATGGTTAAAATTGAGAGTTAGGGTTAAATTTTGGCAAGAACAAGGATTTTAGGAAGAATATGTCACTTCCGGTCACTGATTCTAAATTAGTACCGAACACGCGAGGTTGTACATGAACAGACTATGTCTTTAAATGAAGAAAAATGATAGTAACTACTTCGAAAAGCAACGGGATTGGCACAGAAACAATTAAAAACAGAAATCATATTTGAAAATTAGTGGTTCTTACCATAACTGCCTACATAATGAATATGCAACAGTACAGGTCTCACTAGTGTATCAAAAACATACTACTCAAGTCGTCGCTCCTTGGTAGGTATCGGGAATTGTAGTATTTGGTGAAAGGAAACGAACTACGAACTGAACGCAACCTTGCCCGCGGCATCGGTGATCCTGAGTTGGTAACTGAATATTCAATACTAGTATACTTCCCATTGGCTTGCTCAAAGAAGCACACCGTTGATTTGAATGAAAACTGTCAACCACTACATTATTGTATTCTAAACTTTTAGTCATTGTGTCAGAAGAATTTGAAATCATATTGCAAAATTAACCCACTGACACCTATTTATTTTCCCAGATTGTCTGAATAGTGTAGTTAAAAGCCTTACCAAAATTTTGGAGATGAAATTTCAATGTTTTTACTTTTTGCCTTCTCACGCAATCACTTTAACTTTTCTCAATTCTTTCATAGGTTTTTGCTGTTGTTCCTTTCACAGAATATCAGCAACTTTAATGGCAGTGTGTAGAGCAAAAAGAACCAAGAAAAGTAACACAAACAATATATAAAGAAAGAAGTAGTGTAAACCCCTGTTTATTCGAACACATCGGGAACGAACGTTGTTCGGATATTATTATTATTATAAATAATATATAAATATTATATGATTTGGATACACAAGGTTTCACGTGTATAGTTAATTTACTACCCCGGGTGAAGCATGCACACCACTTAACAACCACAACTGTCTAACTGCCAGTACTGCTACTTGCGAATTCAGGGGTGCTAGCTATAACACCAAGAAAAGCCTAGCGGCTTAGTGCACTCCGATAGAATATTGACTTAATGATCCTATTGTGATTCTACAAGGGCAACGAAGAAAGAAAATACACAAAGATTTAGGGTTATTCCGTATCACTGATTCATCCTCCAACTCGATGGTTTACATCGGTTATCAGTAGTAGAGATAAACATTAACATTGCAAAACTGAAGGGCAAGCTTGGATAAACAGGGTTTTGTAAAAACAGGGTTTCCGATAAATGAGGTTTTACTGCAACATAAAGGTACAAACATGTTTCACATTAATGACCCTAAAGATCTATCTGTTCCTTTGTGGTCAATAAAAGCGGAGATAAAAGAGTTATCAATTATTTTGGTATCCAGTCATCATCTAGACCAGCTAGTGAGACAGGCTTGTGAAGTTGTGCAATGTACACAGAAACATTTCTTCACTGAAAAGCACTCAAATTTGACAGCAAATTCTCCCAATGTAGTGAAGATTCTCCAAATACAGTATGACCATACTGTAATCATGACCACAATTTTCTGTGTATGAACAGTTAATAAACTATTCCAGATAGCATTGACTTCTTCTCCCCCTTTGATCAGGGAGTTGCTATTTCACAAATAGCAACTCCCTGCTTTGATAGAGTGCAAAATCTGTCTCGTATACTTCTGTTACAGTATGATTAGTTTATGGTCCTGAGAAGAATTTTGATGCTAATGTTATGTTTTGTTGTCAAAAATTCCTCAAAAGTGAAAACTGCAGCTTCAGTCCTCAAAGACCCAGTGCAAAGTATGAAACGTTGCACGGTATACAGATACTATATATTCGGCACAGATGGGGAATTTTTTTTTATTTCTGGAGAATGTTTTCACAAAACAAAACAAGTTTTCAAGGAAATATCAAATCAAACTAAAAAAGTGACTCCACAGGAACTATTGCAGTGATATATTGCTTTTCATAATTGCCAAAGAATCACAAGTGGAGACGATGTCACTTCTAGGTTACAGTGGATGGCAGATGACAATCTTCAACAGTGCCTTTGTATCTCTCTTTCTCCTTAATCTTAGAAGGGAAGCACCTTCATTAACATTTTTTTTTTCATAGTTGTAGAACTTGGAAGGTACAGTAGCTGTAGTGACTGCTTTTGAAATAATTATATGTTTATTTCTCTTTGTTGCAGATGTGAACAGAGCTGTGGAGTTATTACAGAATTTACAACAGAGTAAGTTGTGATGTTTGTGAATGTGTGTTTGGGTGTATGTGTTTGTGTATCGGTGTGTTTGTGTATATGCTTGTGTTTGTTTGTTTGTTTTGAAGGTGTATGTTGAATTGTTTATCAAAGCATTTTTTAAATGTTTGTGATATATGGTTACCAGGGTTGTCACCAGACCATTTTGAGAGCCGGGTAATTTGTGATCACTGTCCTGGGGGAGGGGTCTAAGGGGACGTCCCCTTTGAAAAATTTTTGCGGGTTGGAGAGTGCCTAGATGTAAAATGGTGCACTCTAGATTATAAATTATGAATTCGGTACTTTGGTTTTGACCAGTGCAGAAATGTTTAAGCTTACTTTGCCGTTTTTGGTAAAAAAGAAAGGATAATTACTCACTCAATTTTATACAGTTAAAGTACTGTAGGAAATTTGTGCCGGGCGGTGATGTGGAAATTGATGGCGAGTGCCGGGCGGAGATTTTGAGAGCTAGGTAGCACTGCCCGGTGCAGCCCGGCGTGGTGGCAACCCTGATGGTTACAGTACAGGGAAGTAGCGGCTTCTGGCATACGCTGACAGGGAAGGATTTAATCAATGTAATAAATTATTTATGCAAATATACGATCTATGGAAATGCAATTGCATTATTGTATGTGGTAGTGTGTGACAAAAATCAGAGGTTGATTTTGTACTGTAATTGGAAGGTTGTTGAGTATTAAAGTGGAAGCAGAGGAATATTTTAAGTAGTTAGGCAAAAAGTTGAAGTTTGGACAAGACACTACCCTGTACAGGTTGTAGGTTAAACATTTCATGTAAGCAAGATGGAAAAGAAAAGCTGTAAGCTTTGTCTTTGGCAAATAAGTTTTCCAACATAGCTAAATGTGCTTTATAGAAAGTTGTGAATATACTTTAGCTGGATAGAAAATGTTGGTGACAGGTTGTCTTCCTTTAATAAGTCATTTGTCATCACTGTATATAATTATTTTTGTTCTCAGTTGTGCTCTGTTGCTACGTATAATCCACAGATCCAAAACTTCCTGCCCAGAAACTCGCTGCTTTGCAAAAGATTCTTGAGAGTGATTTCTTTAATGCGGTGCGAGAGGTCTACGAACATGTTTACGAAACCGTCGACATCAGTGGAGATGCAGAGGTCCGGGCTAGTGCAACAGCGAAGGTGAGTTATCTTGTGATGGTGTAGAAGATGTTGTAAACACTTTGCAAGGAATGTAATAGCCTTTCATGCGTTCATTGGATCAAAAGAGATTTCCAAGTGTCCCACCTCCTTCATCTTAGAAAGGTGTCAGTGAAGTCAGCATTTAAGGTACTGTACTACAATAATATTAACCTGTACATTATGTGTTGGAACTCAAGTACTGTTCAGTTGCTGTTTTGTGACTTGATAACTTCCATCATTCTTTCTGTCTTTGGCGTTGTTGTAACTGCGACTGTTTCTATTTTGTAAGGAATACAGTAACAGTTTGCACAAAGCAAAATATGTGGATGTACTGTGCAGTGTAGTATTTCCTTTTGATTTGTCAATGACCAGTACAATAGCCTTATTAGAATTTGCTTTCAAACATGTCACAATCTGAACGTTCCACTTCTCAAGGCAACGGTGGCAGCATTCGCTGCCAGTGAGGGTCATGCCCATCCCAGGGTCGTAGAACTTCCAAAGACAGATGAAGGTCTCGGTTTCAACGTGATGGGAGGCAGGGAGCAGAATTCACCCATCTACATCTCCAGAATCATTCCAGGGGGCGTGGCTCACAGACACGGTGGACTTAAGAGAGGTGACCAGCTGCTCTCGGTGAATGGTGTGGTATGTACCCCAAGTAGTCAACTTCCTACTGTGAAAAGATGACTGTGATCACAAATACGATATGTTGTGCGTCCAGACTGTGCTTCTGTACATTTAAATGCTTGAAGCCATGCTCACGGTCTTTACCATTCGTAGCATGTCTGAAAATTTTGTTCAGGTAAAAGAAGAAGGCAGGAATACTGCTATATGTAAAGTAATATCAATGTATGAATCATCACTGGTTAGATCAGTTTGAAGTGAAATCAGTGAAGTGAAAGCATATGTCATGGTCTCCAAGAACAGAATTTTCGCAATCTCTGTGGGACAACCACCTTTTGTGATGTTGTTATCCTTCAGACAACCAAATCATACGATCAGTTGAGACGAAATAGGTATTATAGTTGAATTTTGAAATGAGAACTGTATGATGATTATGGGTGGAGAGTTAGCTTGGTGGTTAGAGTGTCCGTCTTGCAATCAAAGGGTCCCCAGATCAAATCCCGGTGGAACCACTTGGAAAATTTCTGGGGATTCAAATTTGACTTGTTCAGTAAAGCTGTTTACAGTGGTGCTGAGGGGGTTGTTTGGGTTCCTGTTGTCCGATTTAGGTCTTGTCAGCTTCAGGTGGCTTGGCACAGCTAATGGGCTGCTGAGCTGGGCAGGTTCTCCACCCCTCCCAGCCTTTGGGAAAGTGGCTAAAGACTGTGGGATACTCTCAGTCCGTTGGATGGGGACGTTAAATGGAGGTCCTGGGAGCAGGTTTGGGTTTACATTGGGTTTACATTGGTGATTGTCTGGTGTCACCCCTGCCTCAATATCCTCTGGACACTTATCGAAAAGAGTAGGTGAATCTCGCTGGTGTTCATCCACGATCACCATGGTATAGGGTCCTTGATGAGCCCATAAGTGGGGCTTCCTGATCCTCAACTTTCAAATTCAAATGAAGAACTTTGCACTGTATACAGCAAAATACAACTTCACTCAGTGTACAGCAACCTAGCAGAAATTTAAATTTGACTACAGAAATAATGAAGTTGTTTGGCGATCACAACCAAGTTTCAATTATTAGTTGCTCTTTGGACAAGGCAAAGCTGAAACTTAACGGTTGTCTGACCACCCAAGACAGTAAAAATCTCGTCTGACAACCAAATCTTCTCCTTCTGTTGGTCGACAAATGAGTAACTTTCTGAAGGAAGTTCACCCTTTTAAAGTGGTAATAATTTATCCTTTATTTACATTTAACAATAGAATAATAATTATCTATTTGGAATGCTCCATAACAAGGTCTATTTACTACAAAATAACAAACTGCCAGTCTGAATGACATGGAGGGGTCCATCATACTGTTGTGTGTACATGCAACAATCAATTATGAAAATAATGTTATAGCAGAAATTTTGTCAAATGTTTTGGGCATGTCTTTTTGTTATCTGTCTGGACAATCAACATATTGTTCAGACAAGCAAATGTGGGGAGTGTATTGTCCGAAGGACGACTTAACATTCCTGTTAAAAGTCAGGCCTTCAGTTGATGTTGATATTGTTCGAATTTCAAAACTGAAAGGTGTACTCTCTGTCTTTTTCCGTTTAGTCTGTCGAAGGAGAGCAGCATGAGAAAGCAGTCGACTTGCTCAAGTCTGCATCGGACAAAGTGAAGCTGGTTGTCAGGTACACGCCTAAGGTGCTAGAAGAAATGGAATCCAGATTTGACCATCAGCGGGCAGCTAGAAGGCGACAGATGCTTCCAGAGTAAATGTTTGTAGTGCAGAAAGCAGAGCCCGTGAGAGTGATCTACTGCTTGCCTCTCTGCTGATAGGGGGAGAGTCGGTTTTCACCAGTTCTTAGACCAAGGTATCCCAAGCTACGTCAGCCCAGTCTTATCTGGTTAGTCGACAAGCTTACAGCTGTGTCGGCACTCTAAATGGTATAAACATTTTGTAACCATGTGTAAAGTTTGTTTTCATTGACAGTTGGATAATTCGTTGTTTCATGTGGACTTTATGAACTAAAACACTTTGAAAGGATATTCTGTGGAAATGTAGTAACCCCTAAATTTCTTTCCATGCTGAGGTAACAATCTTAGCAGAGTTGGGTCATATATATTATGCAATGGTTTGATAAACAAATCCGTACATCTGTGTAATGTTTGATCAAAGCTACGGAGAAAATGATTCATTGACATATATTGAAAGATATAATTGTTTAAATGCACCTTACTATCCTAAGTGAAACACATTGTACAACAGAACCACTCTTAAATTGGTTAATTGAAGTTATTTTGCACCAAAAAGCATTCCTCAGTTTATTTTGTGAATTAGTAAACTCATGAAATGCTGAACCCAGAATCTTGTCATACTTCATAAAATATTTATCCACACAACTGAACAAATGACCTTTGTATGAAGGCAATGGTGTATGTTTGCTGGTAGCGAACACTGCCACAAAGGATATAGTGTTTGCTTTGCTGTATTAGATTCTATTCAAACTATTAAATTTGTATTGAAAAAAATTTTGATTATATATTATGCATCAAATCATATTGAAATGAAGTCTGCCAGTGAGGTTTTTTTTTGTTAACCTTTATTTGTCAAACCAGTCCTAAGGCTGTCGTGGTGGTGGTGCGGTCTTGTGATCCGAGGATTTTACTGCATGTCGGAGGATTTTACTGCAAGTCCTGTTGCTGTCAATGGGGCTTGTGCCCGCACTCAAGGACACATTCTAGCCTGGCACTTAACGCGAGTTGCTGTTAGATTGACTATCACTGGCTGGTGGCAAAACCTGTGGAAATTCCATGGTGAGGTGTGATGTGTATTGTGCCAAGATCAATAAATTATGATATGTGAACCTCCCATCTAGGTTTCAGAAGTAACCTTTGGGTAGAACCAATGACAAATCATGCTGTTGTGGACTACAAAACCTGAAAATTATTCATGAAGTAAACTTTTTGCCCCCGTGTATTTGAAGAAATCTTAAAAATGATATCATTCCAACTTTCTAAGGAGTTATCTTAAAAGTATCTCCAATGTAGTGAAGACACAGCTTACTGTAAGTATAAATCAAGGCATTTCAAGCACACAAATTTATATACCTAAGTTGCTGTGGCAAATGAAAGGGAGCAAGAAGTTGATTATCAGTTGAAACAGAATCAAAACAGTTAAGAAATTCAAGACGTGTAGCAAGCTAGGTAAATGAGAATGTGGGAATATAGTGTGAGGTTTGAAAGGTAGTATGTGACCATGAGATAAGTAAGGACAACTGTTATGGTTGGTTGTCCCCTCTGAATGAAGTAGTCCATTTACAATCTTCAGTATGTGTAAATTTCATTGCTAGTGACGTTTGACAGAATTCCTAATTTGGTGAAAGACCACTGCCAATTTCTGAAGACTGCAAGCAGACTGTCTGGACTCCTTTCAGATTTGGTAGTGTCATCACCTACATTTCCCTTAGGTGCATCTTGCAATGATTGTAGGTATTAATGAAGTGACTGGACAGTCAAATATTTGGCAAAAAGCTGATAACAAAGAATAATTCTCACCCCAGACTCCGGTCTAAGGAAAACTCAAACCCCAAACTGGCATGTAGGTTTCTGTTTGGTCTGTGGGATTCTTTGGTCAAATTTCGGCTACCATGACCACTTCAAGTGATAAGCTTTGCATGTTGTATGTTTGTGGCTAAGAAATGCAGTGCAAAGATGTCAAGTCCTTCTCCCCATAACATACCTGTTGCTTTATGAGGTACTTTAGACAAGACTCATTGAAACAGAGAATGTTTGTTGTGAGTTTCTGGCCAGTTGTAACTTAAGATTGGAAATTAACAAGACTCAATGTAGTGTGAAACATCGGTACTGTATGTTGATGTTAATAGCCTCATATACTGTTCTAGTAAACAGGATCGTGTGTAGAAGTACAAGCAGTTCATTGAGCTTCAGTCTAGCTATATTCCTGTGTGGTGACTTTGTTACCTGAGTTTGCTGTTACTTTTGAGTGTAGTTGTTAGTAAAGATGGAAATGCTCTATCAATTTGTGACATTTTACCTGAGATGTCTGTATGAACTTCTTCACTCTGTGTCAATTGGTAGCATAGTATAGGTAACTTTAAGGCATGCCACACAGTTAGATAAGTTTTCCACTTTACTGATGTGGTCTACCTTGGTCTTCAAATGACCGGGTGGGAGGAAGTGGATGGGCCTACAAATCGGTATATTCTGCCTTGTCCTCTCATGACCTGTTTGGCTCACACTTTGGGAGACCCAGACCATTTTGTTCTTGAGTAACAGGTTAGGTGTTTTCTTTGAATTGTTTTTAAGTTTTTTTGTTGGTAAAATGAATATTTCCTATCCATCAAGTATCAGTCATTGACTGAACATTATTTTGGTGGCAAGTGGCGTGAAGTTAGTTTGGTGGCGTGTGACATGACGTTATTTTGGTGACATGTGGCGTGTTTCACTTTTTGGATTAGTGTAGCTGGTCTTTGAATTTGCCAGTTTGTGAATTTTTAAAGCTGAAATTTTGTGTCACATTTGGTGAGATTGTTGATGCTGGAATACACCGCACTTAAAACCATCACAAAATCTCAACTTGTTCAGAAGGATCCACATCACCTCCAGTGTGTGTGATAACCCTAAGTTGTTCAACTTGTTCATTAATGTGTTTTGTATACATATTTTTTTTCTTGAAAGATTTTAGGGCTGTTTTGTTTAGCATTTTCAGAGAAGTGGACAGATAATCAAATGAGCTATATTTTGTTTTTTCTCATCCTATTTAATATTTGTAACCAGCAGTTATCATGAGCAGTCATTATTTTAGCAACATGTATGTTTTGTCGGAGTATGAATAAATGTGTATCCATCCAACTGTTTTTGTATGATCTGCTGTGCTAGTTACATTTAAATGTAGATTTAAATAATTATTGTGGAACCCAATTAAGTGCTAAAAGTTGCAAAGACCCAAAATGCCAATAATTATCGCTGATGTCTGTAGCCACCCCTGATGTTAGCTGATATTAGGTATCACCCATTTATTGTATTTCCCAGTTACCTATGTTGATCAGTTATGGAGTCCTTCCTCCTCCAGTTAACTACAACATTTAACAGACTTGCCATCCTCAAAAATTGGAGTTTCTTACCATAAAACCTGCAGATGACATTTCAAACCTGGAGATTTTCAAAAAGCTCATGTTAAGTGTTTTCTTAACTAGAGAGGTTTAGATCTTTCACCTCCATTTCTCGATCCCTTTCAAAGGGAAAAATGCAGCAACTGCAGGAGAGAAGGAAAAGAGAATGAAAAAGAAAATCAACCGGTGTACTGCATGATTAGGTAATTACCTTATCCTTGAAAGTGGTATATTAGTTGCTAAATGTCAAGTGGGAGACATAAGAAATGCCGCAAATGTGCCAGTGAATAAATCTGCTTGTGAGTTCCGGTGGATTTATTGCATTTGAAGATTACTAAAGACGCGCTAACTGAAAAGTGGTATTCACGTAAGCACATGAAGTGGATAGAGTCCCAGACATCCTGAGCAGATACAATAATCAATCATACCATATAAAGAATTAGAGCAGGCCACTGAGGCACTTCAAATGTATCTGAAAGAAAAGAAATGAAGTCGCTCTTACCCAAAGATTAGACCCAACAGACACTATTTTTATCAACAAAATGGTTAGCCCCCCTTCTTCCCCCTCCCTTCCATTCACCACTGCAACCATACTCTAAAGCATTCAGAACATATGAGTTCCAACGACCGTTGTTAACCAGTACTATACACAGCTCCGAGATAAATGGCCCTGCAACATTACCGGTGCATGTTAGTAGTTTACACCTGCCGCTTTGAGACAAAAATTACGTAATAGTGCATACCTGACAATTTTGGGTGATATTGACACCGTGCTGTCAGGTCATGCATGCAGCCAGCTACTGTTGACTTTGGTTTATCAAGTCGAAGTGAACACCGTAGGAGGTCAAGCAGGCAAGGGAGAAAGGGCACTCGGTCTGGAAAGAAAAATATTACCACGATGTCTCTAAAACTTATCCTCTACTCGACGATCACGATTTTCTTCAATGGAGCCGTTTTAAGAAGATATCTCAGAGACGAATTGCTATTGACAGGACCGTACACACTTTTAATATTGCTCCCAACAATAACCCAGCCAATTTGCCAACTTCTGTTCGGGGGTTTCTGTGGAATAACTTTATTCGCAATAGCTTCCTATCGCATTTATCAAAGCCTTCCACAGAGATTTATCGAGTCTGAAGGGAAACACGTGTTCATTTCAGGTATGCATTGTGTTAATATACTATTAAACATAAACAATTTAGCCCCGGACAACTTCCTAACGGTCATCCTACAGTACCTCTAGCCTAACTTGATGCAAAAGCAGCCATCAGCGGTCACATACTCACAGTTCGTCCTAGCGTTAAGTATACACTATTAGTATTACCTACCCCTAGTAGTGCGTACTTAAACGCTAGGACGACCTGGGCACATACTTACGTTAGTCTACTAGTACTACATAACATAACATAAACAATGCGCTAGACTATCATCATCTCTGAACAGCTTAGGCAGGCCAAAGGCCTTTAGTAACCCAGGCCATTAAGTTGAACTCAGTTATTTGACACTAGATCATCTGAACACAATCATTTCTGGAAGTAACTGCAGAATACAACGCCGCACTGAAGAGCACCTTTCAAAATCATGGAGCGGAAGTGCACACGAACTCTGATCGTTGGGGTTATTTGAAAAGCTCAGTTCTCGTACTTAACGTTAGTGTTCAGAGCTGAAAAATCCTAAGTCAGTGCAGGCTCGATGTGATGGACGCAATATAAGCTCAGTGTGGTAAATATGTCCAGTCTAAGTCCAATGAACCACCAGTTTGCTTTGACGGCGCAGTCGCAGTCACACTGGTCGTTGGGAAAAAATGTTTAAGTCCACTGAGCCTCCAATCTGAATCGGCGGCGCAGTCGCACTGGTCGTATATCAGATTATTTTGAGAACGACGCAATATGAATTTTGTGTGTTAACTTTTTGGGAAAAAATGTCTAAGTCCACTGAGCCTCCAGTCTGGTCTGGCGGCACAGTCGCACTGGTCGTATATCTGCATTCTGCTTTGTGTGTAACTTTTTGGGAAAAAATGTTTAAGTTGCGACTGCGTCTCCCGAGTCTCAGTGGTACGTTTCACTGCGACTGCGCCGCCAGAATCTCAGTGGTATGATTTAGAGGGACATTGTATTCTGCATTTCTATGAATGGTGGTGGTATACTACCAGTTTTCTCCCTTTTTTCCACATGCTCAATGTCGTCGTGACAGAATTTGCTATGGTGACTTGTTATTGCTACTTGAATTTTGTAATTAAAAACTAGGTAAAATCATAATAACATTCGGTTAGTACAAGGGGGCGAACTGGTAGGTATTTGGGGATGAGATGATGAGGGCGAAGTGGTTGGTGGCAAAATTGCAAGCCCGGGAGAAATGACTGGCAACCCTACAGAGAACCACCAAGAGCTACTGCACCATTACATTACTGTATACTGAACTGTATGTATGCACTCATAAATTTCCCATAATATGGTCTTTGGTGTAGCCTGGACAGTGCATCCATATTCTAAATTCCATTTTTCTGAAATTGAACTCAAAATTCTCTGAAATTGGCTCAGTATTACCCTGAATTTAAAAAAAAAAAATGCTTCTTGTGTATACTCCTTTTGCACTTAAAGTTAATGGATGATCCACTATCCTGTCAAGCCATGTACTGTACACAAAAACCTTACACCAACTCATAGATCTCGCCTCCTGTGCACTTCTCATCATTTTATTCACAAGGGGGGGGGGGGGGGGCAGTGGGCCACCCAGAACCCTGGGACTTGTACTGTACCAGTTGTTGCCATACAGTATCACAAACTAGCAAAGGCAAAAATGTTAACATACTGTACAGTACCTAGTCTACTCCCTTTATTTTGAGGACAATTGAGAATTTTACATGCCCCTGAGGGTTTTATTGGTGGGAGCATGTATCGCCTTCTTTAGAAATATTGATGTCACTTACAAATGTGAAACCCAGTAATTAAGGGATAAAATGTCAAGGCATAAATAGAAAAACACACCAACACTGTGCAACATGTCATCTGTTTTGCATTTTTGTCAAACTTTGCAAGGCTATATAGCATTAATAGATCTAGAAGCACAATTCCAATGGATTATCACTCAGGATTTCACTCTGCAACTTCTAAATGAGGCTACAGTAACTCTTTTCTATATATGCATGTCACTTGGATTTTAAGTGACCGTAAAGAGGTAAGTTACTGTACATAAAGACATTGTGTATTTTATTAGGTCCATTGCTGATCTGTACAACAGCGTACTGTACCTTAGAGGTACAGTGCATAGCCCATGTATCTACATCATTGCTTTTATTCAATTTTTGTCTGAAAGTTTTAGCTGTTTCTCTCAGCTTGAATATGCTGGTCATACAAACTGTACACAGGCAGGATTTACCAGATTCTTAAAGGTGATGTGACATGCATCTAGGAAAAAGCTACAGTTCTGTGCTGTAGCTTCATTCAGAAGTTGCTACATGAAACCCTGCATCACAATCCGTTGGAATTTTGTTCATACCGTATCTATCAAAGTTTTTGAGATGTGACATTTTAAAGTTAGATTAAAATGCATAGCCAATGACTTGGAGTGTTGTACAGTGTCAGCTTTTCTTTTGTTTAAGTTCTCTTTACTGTATATAATGTCTCTGAATTTTTTAATTACTAGTTTTCTCACTGGAAAGTGATATCAATGTTTTTGAAGAAAATGGATGCTTCAAAAATAAAACCCCTTGCATATAAAATTCTCAATTGTCCTTGAAATAAAGGTTTAACGTAAACAAAGGATTAACATAAGACATATCATAGGGGTCCATCTCTTAACGTCAAATTTACACACCTACAGTAGCCAATGTTCATTTATGATGCAGTTGTGAGACAGGAATTTGCCTGTAGAATTGTCAATATAGGATGGATTTTGATGGCATTTGTGGCTTTTTTCAACATTTTCAATAATTAATGCACCCATTAGTCCAGAGTGTCATTTTCATGTCACACAACATTTAAAACATCATTTTCTTTTACTGTGCTAATACTGTACATGCATCATTCTGTACTATCATATACCTTCCGAATTCAACCTGTTCAACCAGTCCCTTTGAAATATGTCGCTTTTCTTCACACAGGATGTGATTCTGGGATGGGGTTCGCCCTGGCGAAGACCCTAGATGCCAAAGGGGTCCACGTGTTTGCTGGATGTTTCCTTAAAGGTCAGGATGGAGAACAGGAGCTGGTCAAGTCCTGCAGTGATAGACTGGTGACCATACCATTGGATGTGACCGACGAAGAATCTATAAAAGACGCTGTCGAGACAGTGAAAGATAAATTGCAAGGAAAAGGTAGCAGCTCCATTATTGATACAGTAGCTTTATTACTGATAGCATTATTTGATGTGATGATACAGCATATACTGTACATTTCTACACAGTGCACATGTTGATATTAATCTTGTGGACCAAGCTCTGTGGACATCAAAGAGTGAATGGTGCAAGTCAAAAGACTTGAATTTCCGCAGTCCAGAGTGAGACCCTCTGTGCAGGGGGTTATTCTTGACAAAAAGTTTGTCTTTATTTGCTCAGCATCTTTCTAGTAAATTTGTTGAACTTCTATTTGTACTGAAATCATACAACTTCCCACGTTAGCCCCACTCAGTATGGTCCAAAATGTGAAATGTACACAAACACAGGTGTGCACACTGTACATTACTGTAATAAGAACGCACACTGTGTGTATCAGATGTGTACCAGATCAAATTCTGACATGATGTCACTGTAGTGTAACCTTGGTTTTAACCAAAATGACTAATAGTAAAAAACCACTGGAAATTGAACTCATGAGTTTTGGTTGCACTATAGATGCTTACCACACATGGGCATCTTTTACCAATATTCATTAAACCACAGAGGGCGGAGCTCACACTGCATGTTCTGGAATGCAGACATCATAATCATGAATGATCTTTCTTGATGTGTGATACAGTGCAGTATATCTCGTTAATACCTGAGTCATTAGCAGTGACAATGTCACAGTGAGCCAGCCTGTGTGTACAGTAAGTCTGGTATTACTACCGTAAGTACAGTAAGCTTGCTACACAATTAAACACTGCTCCATCATTTTTGTCTGACATTGAAAAATAATTTGCAGTGCTAGTGACTGTACATTACATACTGTAGTACATGGAAGGAATGAAATAGTGCAGATTAATTCATTAGCAGTTTTTTTGGTAATCAGTGCTTTTTTTTTATTGCTCAGATCAGTGGTTAAAGCAATCTTTGAGATTAGAAACTTAAATTATTCTGATCAACCAAAAAGAAGAGTTGTGGCTCTGCTTTGACTTCAAGTAATAAGAGAGAATTTAACATTCTATGTAGGTGCAGAGATAAATCTGATTTGCAACTGCACAAAACTTTTATGAAATCGAATCGCAAAGTTCTGGGCTTTAACAAGTTGCAAATTGCGATTTTAACCAGGGTACAGTATTTGGTCCCTTGACATGTTAAATACTACTGTTACATCACTTGATTGATAAGGGTGTGCTGGGAAAGTATTGTATGTTTAGGAGGTGTAGATACAGTACATAAAAAAACAGAGTTGCTTTGATTTATATTCACGGGAAGAGAACTGAATACATTTTGTATAGATCTATATGTGCAGCAGTGCCTGTTGAAAATCCTGCAAAGGGTGCAGTACTGTAACTACATTCAGTGTAAAAGGACAGTACAGACATATGGCACTGTGCAGTGCATCAAGAGTATTTGGCAAAAACATTTCACTTCATTATAACACAGGGTTGTCGCCAGCCAAAATTTGAGCGCCAGCAAATTGTTTGAACTTCAGTAGCCATTGAATATGCTAGACCCAACATTTTCCCTCCTTTAAATTGGATTTTACCCCATTTTTCAGCCAGTTTAATGTTTTATTTTTTCTGTGTACAGTACTGTACAGTACATGTTGTGCTACTTGCGTTATGATTTCCGTGCATTGCGTTATTCAAGGATCACATTGTGCCAAATCAGATTAACTGTGCATGACCTCTCAGGCATACAGTACAGGTCACAGTCAAAGGGTACAGTATGTAGTATGTCTGATCAGTGTAAGTCGTTATTTCTTATAAGTACTGTTGTGATACTGCTCGTTTTTGAAATGGTCGGAATCCAGCAGTTAGACCTGACTGATGCCTACCTGTGTGTCGACAACCCTGATTATACCGTAAAGTATCGAACTCAACCATATGACAATGTGAGTCAGAAAGTGACAGTTCTCTACCAGGATCAATCAAACTGTTCAGTCAAGATGTAGTTTTGTTCTCCCATCTTGTTTTTCAGAACTTTGGGGCTTAGTAAATAATGCTGGTATCATGTACATGGGAGAAGCTGAGATCATGGCAATAAAGTTTTACCATAAGGTGATGGACGTCAACTACTTCGGAGCAGTTCGACTTACCAAAGCATTCCTGCCATTGTTGAGACGCTCAAAGGGTCGGATTGTCTCAACCTGTTCAAGTGGAAGTAAGCATTCTACCATAACTTTGTAGTGTGGAATAGTGAATATGCTGGAGTTTGTATTGTAACAATTAGAACCAGATACTGTATGTTCATTATGAAATAAAATCTTAGCATGTCTCAATATCTGGTGAGATGAAATTGAATTAATTTGTAGTTTAGTAGGTTTCACCACCATTTTCATTGATCAGTGAAAATGTAAAAAGACAAACCAACCACCACCTGTCATTGAGGGTAGGCTTATTCGTCATCATTTAAAGGGAAAATAGTATCATCCCTAAAAGATTTAATATACCCCTCTATGCTAATTCATGAATTGATCTTTCTAGGTGTGTGATGTCATCTTTGTCGTCGAATTACTTAATTTTGCAGCATAACACCTCAGAGAAATGAATTTTAGAGAATTTGGTGATTTCTCAAAAAGGAAAGAGTATTGACAAGATGACTGCTTACTTCCTTTAAAGATCTAGTAATTGTTTGTACCTAGAGACCAGTACTCTGTAGATGTGCACAGTATGCAATTTCTATGCTGACATCTTGCTGTGGGTTAGTATTGGTAGCAATACAGGTACTGTAGACATAACATTGCAATTCCTAGAAACCACTTTATCATCATTTGCATGTGGTGATGGATACAGTACATTGGCTCATTTCATACAGTCCACATCACTCCCTCGTCCCATCGTTCAGCGTGGCATGATAACCAAAATTGATCACCTCTTAGAACCGTCCCAAAAATGAGCGGACACACTGCACTTTTAGACTAGTGGTTCAAACATTTGTCCAGAAAAAGGTCCTAAAAACTGAACATAAAATCAACAAAGTAGATAGATCTGACTGCATTTACCACTGATTGGGGCAGAATAAGATCAGTCGGTTTAGTTGTAAACTAAGGTGGCAATATGGTTGGTCAGAATGTTACCAGAGGACAACTGTGTGTCTTGCTTGTATTTGGTGATGAAGATCTACAAATTGTATGAGTTCACATGAGTTCCTCAAATTTTGCACGTTTTCTCCGCAAAAGTTGTCTGTACAGTCTAACTCGCTGAGTGATTACACATTTTTCCTAGGCGATGTCCCGTATCCAATGATGGCAGCTTATTGCTCCACAAAGGCAGCCTTGACGATCTTTATGGACTGCCTCCGTTACGAGATGCTGAAGTGGGATGTCACTGTGTCCACTGTACACCCTTTAGGATATGCCACAAGTGAGTCATGAAAACATTCATGTATTTTTTGCACACACTAATGAAATGTAAAGAGATTTGCCACAGAAGATTGATCTTCCAAAAAAGTATTTTGGAAATGTTTCTCTCTGTTTTGGAGATAATTATATATATCAACAGCATGTTTTATGTGGAAGTTGTGGATTTTTAAAAAGAAAAGTCTTTTTTCAAAATAGTGCTATGCATTATGGGAAATTGGTGATGTCACACAGACAGAGAACATTATTTGAATATCTTTTGTATTTCTTTATAATCTTGACTCTCTTAAAAGAAACTTGATACAGTAATTAAAAAAAGATGTGACCTTAATTTCTACAACATTGTAAGGGCAACCTACAGTAAAAGCCAGTCGTAATGTTTCACTGGTGTCCGCTTTCATGGTAAGTATTGTGCTTCAATAACCAACTGCTCGCAGTGAAAAACCATGATGCCTTTTTATTTAAGAACTTCTTCGTTATCACTGGATTGTGATGATCACTAGATCATATGTTTCAAAAGAGCTTGTAGTTTGCAGAAAATACTTATTATCCTTTACCATTCACCATCCCATTGTATGAGCGATACAAGTTCATCCTGAAAATATTTTCTGCACCATAGGCACATCAAATCCCACACCAATACCTTGTTTATAATTCAAGATATGGCTGTTTGAAGAAAGTCTTCTCTGGTCTAGAAACATTTCCAGCCTCCCTTGAGGGTTTGCAGAATGTTATATAGCACCCACAGATTGCTGCGAACAGGCTTCCCTGTCCTCTGAAAATGAAGTGCAGGTTTAGCCTCAAATTCTACACCTATGGAAAATGAGATTTACTGTAGTTTGTCGTCAAATGACCTCAACTTCTTGGAATAAGGAAGGTCTCAAAGATCAAAAAGAATGTACAAAGTATTTTCAGATTTCCCATGGTGCTCTATGTTACTGTGAAAAAAGAAAGAAAAAGAAATTGCTGAGAAATACGTAATTTGCAAAGAAACCATGCTACTGAGGTAAGGTTTTCAGTAATATATAAAGGGAGAAAAACTTCCCCTAATTTTGTGAGACTTAAATCATCTTTCATCCCCAGTGAATAACTCATAAATGTGTAAGCAGTGTTGTGGTAGATGTTCACCTGTTTTGTGAGCACTGGTCCGTTTGTTTGTTTGTTTGTTTAAAAATGTGCATTGTTGGAGCAGACAGGTTCAATCATTTACAACCAAGTCTCTAATAAGAAGGTGAGAAGGCACATTTGACCAGGGTATGCGCTCTCAAACTTTCCTCAAATTAAGTTACCTGCAGTCGTTTTTGTTTCATCTTCATTTTTGGCTGTTCAGGTTTACAAAGTCTGCCTTGGGTCTTTAAACCCCTTAATGCACAGTGTGCTAAGTTGAAAAAGAGAGGGGAAAACAAAACCACTCATGTTTGTGTGGTTCATCTGCTGGTGATGCGTATTTGTTTTCTGTGTATTTTACATGAAATACACAGAAAACAGTTTCCGTGGTGATATATCCAATGGTTACTCTCCTAACAATGACATGTATCTCTAATCACAAAGAGGAATTTAATTTGTAGTATGAAGAGCGGTACATTTTCTCTAGTCAGCAGTCGACTCTCACATCACGTCGGACATAGCTGACGTAACCAAGAAGTTGAGATTCTGATCATGAAAGAGACTCGTTCTTATCAGTTACCATCGGTTCATGTTAGAAGATTTGTTTAAAGAGATAGTTGTTTAGTGGAGGGAAAAATTCATGGACATGCACACTGGACATTCGGTTGTGTACTTCAGAAAAGCTGTCTCCACCAGACTTGGTATTGCTCTGTTATTCAGTTAAAAATTAAGAAATTTGTTTTTCTTCCTTTGCAGAGCTTACTAGTCGAGAAAGTATGGAGAAGAACGTGAACGAAATGTTTGAATCTGTGAGTCCTGGTTTACTGGAAGAGTATGGTCCTAATTACAAGGGTGCTGTCGAGAAATTTTATTCCGTCGATAACTCGTTGCCATCCGACCTGCTTCCGGTGACGAGTTCCATGGAGCATGCCCTGTTTGCTAAAAGTCCCCTTTCAAAGTACATGGTCAATGCCCCCACAGAAATTTTTGTCTTTCTTTGTATGCACCTCCCAGTTGGTATCTCAAAATACCTGATGGGTTCGTTACTACTCCCCAGAGATTCCATCCGCAAGCAACAGCAGAAAGCGAGAAGTTCGGAAAAGGAAGAAGCTCCTGTGACGACGCCTCCGGAAAATGAAAAGACGGAATGTGAAGCGCAAGAGGAGGGTAGTTCCGAGACAGTTCAGGGAGGAAGTACTAAATAGACTGTTCCTTTGGGTAAAATCATGTTGCCATAGTGATCTGCTGGTAAAGTGCCTCTTGGCACCAAGACAAATCCAAGTGGATCTCATTGCAGCAACTGTGGTATTCAGCTAGTAGAATGCAGTATAAGAAGTGAACAACTGTGCAATTTCCTTTTTGTGGCAAGTAACCTTGGTAACCCTGGTTACACATTGCAGCAGATGACACCCAGCCTGGCGGGGTTTACTTTACCTATGGGGCTTCCCATAGCTGTTATACCCTACTGTGGTAACCCTTTCCCAAGAAGCCAATAGCTAACAGTGAAAATTATAGCAGCACTTTAAGACAAGTTTTTGAACTTCACTCTATTTTTACAAATCTTTCAAGATTTCTTCTCATACTAATACAGATGGCCAAATGAACATGATTGCAGTATCCCAACACAGAAAAAAAACTTTATGCGATGAGTAACTGTGGATTTAAGTTGGTTTAAAGAAAGTTTTAACTAGACACATTTAACGTTAGCGTGTGACCATACACACAAGATTGTTGTAAGCCAGGATCCAAAAACTTGAAATCATTGACATTGTTTTTGAGTAGGGGATGTGGGATTTGTCTATGCTCTGCTAACTGTTAGCACTTTCATGCAGTGGTAACCTTCAAAAGTCTGCAAACTCATCAGTGGGGAAGTTTCGATCTCAAGTCGGTAGACGAAGAAGTCACAACGTGCAGCGAAAAATTGCATTGCGCAGGAACAGAATCTGGCATCTCTGCGACCTGTTGATTTTTAGTTTGGTCTCAGAATGACTTAACATAGAAACAGGACAGTACAGGGTTTGTAGGAGTAACTTCCCTCATCGACGTAGATTTGCCATTGTTACAGCATCATGATGAGTGTGAAAGATAGCAAAGCTTGAAACCTCATAAATGAATGTGTGCGTCATTGTTACGTATTCATTCTGTCGCACCATCGTCTTCAAAAATGAAACACCTGGGTTCGACACCCTGTGTGCATGCTTTTACACCATCCGTCCTGTTGCTCTACCATCCTGAATCGAAAAGTCCCCAACACCTCAATGTGAACCTCTAATTGTTAAGAGATTTGTAACCACTGCATACCAGAAAGCTCTACTGGGGTGCTAGTGTAGCTGCCTGGAGCATTGCCTTGTTGTGAGAGTGAGAAACCATAGTAGCACGTACTATCAATTTGTCGCAGTCACAGCAGTTTGAGTCTGATTGAAATTGTTTAATGGATTTATGACTTGTCAGACTTACGAAGTTATACCTTAGAAAAAACATCTCTTTGTTTGATATAATTTTATGAAAATGGAAAATCTCCTCCGATGTGAAGTTACCTTTGACACCCCCTGATTTGAAAAGTCAATCCTAGAGTGAAGATGACTGATGTTAGGCTTTTCCTAAAAATAAAAAAACTTCAGGAATGTGATAGATCTATTGTGCCAAATGAAAAAAAGTTCACTGCTGTTTGTCAGGTATTTTGGGAAATTGTGAGAAGTCCTTTAGCCAAAGTGAAACCTTGAAGATGCATCAGTCTTTACCCACCTGTTTAAGCACATTAACTGCACTCTCATCTTCCATTTACCTTTATTTTGGGGCAAAAAGTTATAAGTAAAAATTACCTCCACTTAGGATGCAGAACATGTGGGAAACACTTAAGTGGAAAATGGTGCAATATCATAGTAGACTGAAACTTGAGAGAGAAATACCAAGAGAACGCCAAGCATCATTTATGGGAGAGTAGATGTGATATTTGGACAGGTATGTTAGCTTGTTCTTCAAGGGCATCCAGATGAGGGTTGGTTTTGGAGAGTTTGGCAGAAGGTTTTTGCCCCGATAATATGTTGCCAAGTTTATGGAATGAAAATACATGAAAGTAAGGAGATCAGATGAACATCGGAGGATGTGCAATTGTCTTTATGAAATATCGTTGGCGACGGACATTCTTGTAATATTGTGTGTATTAAAGGTGGTTGATCATCTCGTTAAAATGCCCTATGACGTCACATTTTACCTCATAACTCTCTGGAAACATCACTAGTGTAAGGCCACGCTTTGCGCATACTAGCACATAGTGAGTTAAGCTATGGTGATAACAAAGCGGTGTATGCACATGCTCCGATGTTTCGTTGGCACTTGCAAAGGGTGACCGCAAACCAGTGGCGTTTACAGGGAATTGTAGAGAAGAAACTGAAATATTATTTTAGATGACCAATCACCTTTAAATCAACTGTGACATGAATGTAAATCTAATACAGTTGTTTCCTGTAATGTGTTTCGCCACTGATTGATATGGTCGCCAGAATATTTGCTTCTTTGAAACCAGCCGCTTCATTACAATCTTAACCGTGAAATTAACCATTTTTCGCAGTTTGCTGCATATCTCTTTACATTTCTAAGCTTGCCAAAGTCTGTTGCATTTATTTTGTATTGTTTTATACATTTTGTTCTGTTTTTGTTGTGACGGGGTGGGGTGCATGTGTGTTAGCATGAGCATTGTAGTAAGGACTCAATCATCAGAGTTTCACCTGTAACTTTAAAAGACTTTAGTTACTACATAAAAATAATTGCGTTAATTGTGCAGGACATGTCAACAAAATACTATACTCCGTTTTAATGGAGAGATGCCCTTGACATTACTTCTGGCTGCATATGTTCTCACCATGACCCTGTTTTCTTTTCACCTTTAGAAAGCAAGTAAGTACTCCACACCACAACCAAAAGCCACATTTTCCCCTTTGACCCCACTCCATTTTTTCTTGCAGTCCCTCAGTGGAAACCTGTTTGTTGTATGCTTACAACTGTAATGCTGATGTGTCGCATAACAAATTTGCATTAGTGTTCTTCAAGTCAAAGACTTCTAGCCCTGACAAAAAAAGTGCAGTTTTAGTGGTTAACTTACTGACATATAGCTGTACATTTTGATTGGTCTTTTAGGGAAAAAAAAAAAAATTGAGTTTAATTTTACTATTCCTCTTAATTTCTACCTCTCCTTTGGTCTGTTCACCGCCCTCTGTCATTTCCAGCATTCAACAACCATTTTTACTCTTCTTTCTTTTTACGTATTTCGTAGATCAGATCGTAGTCAAAGTAACTGCAGTTATTTGATTTTTTTCATGTGTAACAGACAAATTTTGTTTTGCTTTTTACATTTTTTTTTTGGGGGGGGGAGTGGAGAGACCGGGGGGGGGGGAAACGGTAAGCTGTAATAATATAGAAATTGTTACAAATTACATTAAGGGGTATCATAAAACTAAAAAATATAGTCAGTTACAGTGATCAGGTCAGAAGCCAAACAGATGGCTACAAGTAGTACTATTGTTGCATGTTCAGGCACATGTTATTTTCCAAATTTGGATGAGTTGTTCATTCAGAGCTGACTTGCATGACCGGAGCAAGTTTTGAACACCATATTTGTTTATTTAACTCTTATCATGTTAGCTGAAGAATAACCTCAATTTTTGATCAAGTGACCAATTTTTGTCACAGATCAACCAGACATTTCGACTGAAGGAAAGGTTCAAAACCAGGAAGACACTGTATCAGAGTGAATCAAGACTTTTTATTAAGTTTTCCCTAAAGAAAAAAAAAACGAGCGTCAAGTGGAAAACATTGATGGCCAGCGGATTAATGGGTTTGGTCTTAATTTCGCACTATCAGAGATAAGCCTATGACACAGGCAAATAAGTCAGTGACCCAAGTTGTCAGATGCCCGTTGCTTACAATATTTTGACCATTTCACTTGCCTGAAAAGTTCAAGACTCCAAACGTTTTAGTGGAAACATATTTTAGTGACAATAGTGAAGACATTTTATGAACACGATGTGAAATAAAGCTTTTTTGTTACTGATTATTATGTATTATAGTTTTTTTTTAAAAAAAATCCCTGCTTGTGTAAAGAACACTAAGATGGTTAAACTTGTTTTGTGGGGTGACCAACTTATTTTAGGTAGTATGGTACCTTTGGTCATAGAGCTGGGCATTGAATTGCCTGCATACTTTAAGGTTACAGTTTGAAAAGAAACTGCAGGGCTCATTCCATGGGGACGTTAAAGTTCATCTGTACATCTCGCATTTGGTGGTGGTGGTGTGGGTGCATCTCTCCTAAGTGGGGGGGGGGGGTAGGACCCAAGTGTTGCCCCTCTTTACTTACGTGTTAGCTCTACGATGTATATATTGAAGTGATGCTGACTTAATTGATAGAAACTTAAATTTCAGGGTCAGAGAGAAAGTGAATATAACATGGGCCAAGTGTAATCGATATTCACTGCAAAATGAAATGCAATACTATGAATATTTGATAAAGAAATGTGTAATTTGAAAAAAATAATAGTACAGGCATTGTGGCTCTAACTGTTTTCCCCTCAAAACGCCACTGGGGGAGGGGGGATTGCAAACTACTGTTCACTCACTCCCTGGACACGCTGTCACTGCTCAATTTAGAGCGCCCTTTTCTTTTCAAATGTTGATCTACAAGGGGGACACTTTATACTCTTCTCATGGCAAGGACTCAGAATCAAGTAGAGAAGAGGAATGTTGTTCGTTGTGTGTAATATTTCATTGCTGTAAATTTTGCTGATGTATGTCATATTTTCAACTTTATTTATATTTGAAATGTAAATACAATCTTCCTTATGTAAAAAAATATTATTTGGGAAACAAAGCATCCTCATTGTCACCTTAATGGCGTATGTATTTCCATTAAAAAAAAAAAAAAAAAAACAATGTTTGCACTGTACTTCACCATCATAACATTTTATAAGTCGTGCACTGGCACTATTTATAACACTGTAATATAACATCCTTCCTTTTGTTATCATTTACGAATGCGGTATATTGTGCATTTCTACTCTCATTTATGCTAATTAAATTCTCATCCTTATTTTTCTGTCTGAAATGATTGTGTGTGTGTTTTGTTATGTTGACACCTCACATGGCAACCGTCTTTAATGTCTCTATATTTAGACTTTGTGTATAGATGCAGCAAAGTAATTGCTTGCACTTCCACTTACTACCTGCAGCCAAAGTTCACATAATGTCAGCTGAAGGTAAACTGTTCAAGCCTGCTTGTCCAGTTAACATGTTTCGAAAATATTTGACAAATTTGTAATTCACACTTGTCCATCCATTGAACTCTGGCTTTTGTAGAGTTGTGAAAAGAGGCCATTTAAGATCATTGACATAGCCTAACTAGAGACTCTTTCAAACCCAAGAGTTGAAGATATGTTAGAATGAATGGTCTGCAAAGTTTGTGTTTTTGAGACTATGTTTTATCCCTGCTTCGTCTGTATTGTACTTGCCTGTGCATTCGTCAGTTTTGTCCAAGTTTCTGCTTTCTAGGACGGGATCGTTAGCTATCCAGGTCAGCAGAGGGCTTAAACCAAAAACTCGCATAAACAGAACGACTTGACGTTGGCATGACAGATTCACTCACACACTTATCATGTGTGATTTCAAATGCTCAAACAGTAGACTGTTAAATTTAATCTCAAAAAGCAGGGTGCTCGGAAATTCAGACTGTCAGACCAAAAATGCCAGTCAGTGCTAGAAATGTCATAATCATTGCACTAAATTTACGTTCTTGCTTTGGGTGCGAAGGTAAACATAATGCAAAGCGTGGTATTTCATCTATTTGAGAACATCATTTTCGGTGATTGATTAATAGATATCCGTGTGAGCTACAGCAACATTGCTGCTCCTAATCTGAGTTTGTAAAATCCCGCAATTGTGATGAGACGACTCAATGAAATGATTGCATTGTTTTTTGTTTGTTTTTTAATTAAGATTTTGAGGCTTTGACTCACATAGACATTGCTGGTTTGTTTTATTTTTTTTGTATGATAGTATTTCTGAAATAAGTACGAAAGGGGTCTTAATGTTTGGACTGAAACTTTGAGTGGTCTAATGCAGAAACAGTGTTAGTGCAATCGACTCTTTTGTCTTGCAATGATAAAAGAGAACTATCTTTTAAACTCTTTAGAGTAAATGTAAAATATGAATTTATTGCATATTTCAACCACTTTAGTGACCGTTGGTAAGTCTCCTGTCATGAGCTGTTTTTTTTTTTTTTTTGAAATATTCGTCAACATTCTTGCGAAGGTTACAGCTACATTATAACATCACGGTATCGGTCATATCATTTTGTATCGTCACGGTGATAAAGGTTGGAGTTCGCTTTCAATGGCCCTCAATATATACTGTAAAAGTAAACTGCAAATAAATTCACTTGTGATTTTGATGTCATCATTTGTGTTAATAAGTTTCTTTTAGGTACGATTACATTTGTCAGCTTTTGTGAGCTTCCTGTCAACATTCGTGAGCATTTTTGGTTTCGATGATAGTCATAACCTTTGCAATCACGCTGGGCGTGTGTGTATGACGATGTGTAAGGGTGTGCTTATGTATGTTTGTGATGCCTAGTACCTTGTAAACACAATATCTCAAGAAGAGAAAGTGGGACAAAACTCATATTTGGTATGTAGGTGTACCATATTGAGTTTGGTGGAGGTCAAAGGTCATCGGGATTCTACATTTAGCAAATTGCGAAAACCTTGTAAACACAGTATCTCAAGAAGGGAAGCTTGTTCACACCTCATATGTGGTATGTAACTGTAATATATTAAGTACTTGGACCTTAGTGTCTGTGATGGAGGTCAAAGATCATTTGGGGTCAAATAGTGGAAACCTTGCAACCACGTTAAGAAATATACTCCATGTGGTACATGAACCCTATTCATTTTGGTGGAGGTCAAAGGTCATTTGGATTCCAGCGGGGTCAAATTGTTATAGCTTTTAAACAATATTTCAAGAAGGGTAGCTTGGACAAGTATCATAGGCTATTTCGCATGTAGGTTATTATCTTTATTAGCTATAAGAATAGGTCGCAGAGTAAACGAATCAACAGATTCTGTTAGGCTTTTCAATTAAAGGGGAAATCAGGGTTTGACTGAGAAAATTCACCTTTAGTTGATTTTTCTTTCTAAACTGATTGTTCACCGAAATATGGGGACGTTGGGGGAGGGGTGTTTGAAGGTAGAAGAAACGGTAATTATTGCGTTAACTACTGTTGAATGAAAACTCTTAGTATTTCTCGGGTACAAAAAATAAACGACCATGTACAAGACAAGACAGCCCCCTCTATACGATGACCAATCACAGCGTAAGACTGATATGACGTTATATGAATAAACATAACCGAATGTTTACGGTTCCCATGCTGTTCGTGCATTGCTCAGTGCTAAGTAAACAAGACTTTAATGATAGTTGATACATACAGTACACGTAGGCTACGTATGAAAGTGTTCAGCCACCTCCTCATACCTCGAAAAGGCGATAGTATTGATATTTGATTCGATAAATATGGATCTTACAGATTTTCGGAGTTCTTCACCGATTTTTTGCGAATTTGACTCGTTTCTCGAAATTGTCCACATGTTTTGAGATAATCTTGATCATATTTGTTAGTTATAACCGGTGGCGAATTGTAGCGAAATAAATTTGTGAAAATAAAGCCGGATTTCCCCTTTAAGTAAGGTAACGTCCTAATAATAAATTTCCGGACGGCGAAAGAGATGTTTGCTACAACCAAAATTCTGCTTTAGCTGCAATATCATGAAACAACCTGCCTTTTTTTCGAAACAAAAACAAAATAATGATATTAATGATAGTAATGATAATAATGATAATACTGATAATAATGATAATAATGATAGTAATGATAATAATAATAATAGTAATAATAATAAATCTTATACTGGTGTCAACCAAACGACAATCAATAAATAGAAGGTATGGCCTTTTTGATCCTATTTGATGCAAAATTTGTGGCAAAGACAAACTGATTGCATTTTAAAAGATGACCATTTACTGCTACTCAATTGCCTCCAAGTGTGTTTCAGTTGAGTTTCATGGTGAAACCTATTTTGGTTTATTTCATATTGGTACAGTTTAAATATTTCCCTTTACTAATATTTAGAGACTTTCTACCATGCAAAAAAGCTAACCATGTACTATATCTGGACTGTTCTGGCCATACTTGGTTGTCTACTTCTCATTAACATTGTCAAAAGACAAAGAGAAGCAGTGACAACTTTCGAAAAGTTGCAAGCTGCTGAGACTGATACGTTTAAATGGAAGTTATGGCAGGTAATTACTGAAACTCTATACCCGACGAGAGTATAGGCCTTACCGAGAGAATAGTGTCAGTATTTAATGAAGTTTGTTTCAAAGAGTTTACTCTGGTAAGTTGTATAACGCAAACAGCTGTCCTCATGGCCTTACTCACTCAGCAATTTGATTAGAGAAGCTTTCTGCAGGGTATTTGCTCCCATTTTTGTCCTCTGCCAAGCACCGATATGGAAGGTGAATGAATTCATCGATGGCCAATTATGAGTAGAACTACCCCAAGCGTCGAATTATAGCCATGTACGTGATTCTTGACTGAGTGGGTTTATCAACAAAGAACAAAAAGAAGCACATCAGCAGTAGACAGGAATGTGTTTAAGGCACAATTTGATGAGAACATGTGATTGGGCATTGACGTAGAGCGCACGCGCTTGACGTTTGATGTACCACGCGATCGTATTTGTTGATCTTTAACAAATATATATATATATATATATATATATATATATATATATATATATATATATATATATATATATATATATATATATATATATATATATGTGTGTGTGTGTGTGTGTGTGTGTGTGCGTGTGTGTGTGTGTGTGTGTGTGTGTGTGTGTGTGTGTGTGTGTGTGTGTGTAAATATATACATTGTGATTTCTCAGCATTTTACTTGATGTTCTCACCGGTAGGTAAGAAGATTCAAGGAGAGTTAAAGATTTTGAGAGAAAAGCAACCAATGGGGAAACACATCAAGAATGTATGATACATGGGTATCTTTGTCGTCACCTTAAGACGACTCACAATATAGTAACGTCCATATCCTCGTCTCTCATCTGTCAGCATGGTGGTGATCACACAGCTTCAGTACTGCATAATATCAAATATGAACTATCGAGTGTCACTGACGATGAAAGCCGATCGATGAAGTCTGCATGTTAGCATGTGTGATGCGTGTTCATGGACCTTATAGTTTGGTTATCACGTGTCTGTTGATTTCTTATAGGTACTTACAGTTTCAGTTTGCCGAAATTGCCGACAATTGGGCTTGAAAAGTTGAAGTTTTATGTTAAATTTAAGAAACGCACTAAGCTTCAGAAACACAATTAACTTCAAAAATAAAAAAAAACGAAAAAATGGATATATCACGAAAAAAAGAAGCGCTCTCCAGCTTTTGACCAATCCCTAGCTATATAGTAATATCAATAAAAAAAAAGGATGACTTTACCCCTAGTTGTAATCACATTAACTTTTGTAATTAGAGGATTTTGATACAGCCTGGCCTATTTATGACATGCATAGGATTATCTTTCTGGTAAGCACTTGTCTACTAAAAATAAAAAAAAAACTTATAAAAGTGACTAAAAATAGTACTAGTAGCACACATAGCATGTATATGGTTTTAGCATATAGCCTACAGCATTTTTTAGAAACGTGGCTTCATCACAGAAAGCTTACATGGCATGCACTGCCTATAAAAAACACACATTCTTTTTACATCAGGTTATATTGCATGAGCAAACTGGTTTAAATGTGAACTATTCGTACATACTCCCTCATTAAAATGAAAATAAATGCATTATCGCAAAAACCCAAACATGTTCAAAAATTCAAGTTGAGCAGTAATGGATGGGAAGGTATTACGTATTTTAGCCTCAAACAAACATTATAACATCTCTTCTTCTTACCTTTTTTGTACCTTTTTCAAAGAATTTGCTTCGAGCAAACCTCATTAATATTCATGATGAATATCTGCCACGGAATGAGAGCATAAAAGACATTCAAACGACGTTTGTACCCAAACAGAGGATAGGTGGAATGTAGAAGTAATGGGTAAATTTCTATTAAAAATAATATTTTGTTCAGATACCTTTTTAATCAAATTAAGAACGATGTCAGTAAAACTGAAGTGATTATGAGATGCATGAAATTAGTTTAAGACTTAATAGCAAATTGTGGTACTTAAATATGATGTTCAACTCAAAGAAGTTTTAGACGAAAAATCCTCCACTTTGGATGTGCAATGTATTTAAAAGTACGTTTCACATAGGCCGCTAGAGAATCAGCCATATGTTGTGCTAGAGTTGGCTTAAAGGGGCCATGTGGCTCTTATTGCCAGTGTACATATTGTCATCAAAGTGGTAACATGGAAACAAGGACTAATTTTTAAGAAATTTCTTGTTTGACTAGATGGATCAGTTCATTTTCCTTTAGCAAGAGATACAAAAGTACTTGAATGAATCTCTCAAAGTACATCACAATTTGAAAACCATTTTAAATAATTTGTTCTGCATTTTTTTCCTTTTGTTGTCTTATTCTCTTACTTTTACTTTTACAACAGCATCATGCAAACCTATCCACATTAGATATATTTATTCTGATTTTCAGTCACACAATCACATTTAAATTGCATATTACCTGCAGAAGACCTGGTTGCTGATTTCTTTAGATTTAATTAATTCAATCTAAACATGCAGACTACTTGGAATTTTATATTGTAATACAGATTGACTTCCTGAGTGGGACCTAAAATTGCATCAGGGAGGAAAAAGAAAGCAAAAGGTGCAATTGAACGTCCCTTTGACAGATAAATTGGTAAGTACCGACAATGTATTGTAGAAGGATTCTATAATGGCTCTGGAGCTAATTGGTAGTAGAAAATCATATATTATTGATTAAGCAGGATCATATGTAGGCTGATGCAACAAGTGACCAAGGTAAAAAAGTATTACAGTCACTTAAAAGGAACCCTAGAATATCACTGATATTATAAATATTACATTTTCCTAGGCTCACCCAATCAAAAAGAACGCATTCTTTCTTGTCTGACAGAGAACCTGGTTGTGTTACAAGTTACTAACTCATAGCAGCTGTGTAATTGTTAATTTATTAGCGGTTAATATTTTACATGCTAGGAGAATTGGCTGTTTATGCACGTGTACAGAGATGGCGCGTAATTAGTGCCTAAAGATAGGATCAGGAGGGAAAAAGTATATGTAAACTTGTAAAAACTCGTATTCACTGTTGGATGAGCTGGTCAAGTAAACCAATTGGGCCCGTCCGCTCTTACCTCGTGCGAATCACGGTTTTCACTTTCATAGATCACACGACACCAGTCCACCTTCATATGCCGTGACTGTTCTTCTACAGTAGTGTACGTGGAGGCCTCACCACATCATTGGTCGGTTGGGTGTGATGTTGACTATGTTAAGTGTAAAAACCTGTCACTTTATACGTGCGCCTTGAGTGTTCGGGTATTTCTTTCTGCTCAAAATGCAGAAATAATGAAGTTGAAAACGCTCCATTCACACATACACACACACAAAATTATCCTCATGTAACCTTTCCAGATGTAAAAGCTGGCAAGACACAGGTGTTATTGAGAGAGTTGCATTTTTTTCAGTGAGGTGAATATGTCTATTTAGGCAAAGAATCGGTATGTAACAGATTTTACGAAGGACAGTTTTATCGTGTTCAACAATCTCACTTCTAGTTACAACACTGCAAGCAAAGAACAGAACCGACGGATGCCGGCTAATAGGTGAATTAATTACATTTAATTCAATTTCAGTCACTTTGAATTTATTTAGTATATGAAGTAAGGTATCAATCTAATGTCGTTTCGAAAATCTACATCTCTTAAAGGGAAATAGGGCGTTTGCTTTAGAGAAAACATCCATATTTTTGAAACCAATGTTTGTGGATGTAGAATGATAGATTATTCAAAATAAGGGAGGACAGTAGCCTTGTTTTCAAGAAATAAGCTTCTCACAGAAAGAAATTCAGTTATTTCTTACTCAACACTAATTTGTTCACCCAAACTTTTCACAGTTCAAATGATGCATCTTCCGTTACTCATCACATGCATAACGTTTTGAGGAGATGAAGCTTTGGTAGATGTTTATTGATGACACTGAATGGTTTAACAATGATTACTGCTATTTTCTTTGGTATGTCATGTTGGTGTGTTGTAAACGCCCTATTTCCCTTTAACGATTGGTAGGATGTAACGTAAGTACATATGAAAGTTCCTTTGTCTTCAACAAACTTACGTGTTTTTTTTTTATCTAACCAGAAGATGAGTTACTTTATTGATCGGCTCTCGTTCGTGCCAGTTAATGGGACTTTGTTGACGAGATTCAACATGACTTTACTTATGAGGTAGTTTCTGCCTTTGCTTGGTCTGACAGGAGTAGCTAAGCTGAGCGAAACCATCAATTGGAGCAGATCGAAGATGAAAATTTATTCCCCCCTTCCAATGGCCGGATATAGCACTTTACGGATATTCTGAGCTGTATGTACCCAGCCTTGGAACAAGGATCTTATATCTGCAATTTCTCAATTAATAAGAAAAAAAAATCTTTGAAAAAATGGTAAAACATATTTCATCTGTTGAAATGATACAAGAACCATAATTAATTATGCATCCGCTTTCACTTGCTCAATGTCCCTAAAGTCACCCATATCTCTCAATTTGCCCATCACCCCATCCATACATGTCCATTTCACAATTACTCGAGTCCCTTGTATCATAGCCTACCATTTAACGCTACTACCCTTCCCTCCAATTCTTCTGTTTTCTTTTATTTTCAGGCTTTGTTCGGCATTATGCCATGTAAATTAAGTTCTGCCCCAACTTCGAAATTCTCGTGATAATAAATAATATCACGTGATGATAAAGTTGATCCACTTGCACTATTGTGGTGTGCGTTCTCGGTCTAGACCTGAGCATTCTACGTTCCCTTGAACGACAAGATGAACTTGCTGCCTGTACCTCCACTGCCAGCCTGATGTCATTCCAGAAAATATATTACTTTCCATACCCGCAGCCTGGATGATCTTCTCCTGGCCAAAAGTACGTATAGAGAACGAACAACGAAAACATTTCTCGGAACTGCAATGAAACAATATACGTATTGTTTTGCGACTTTCCTACCAGAGTCTTCACTTAAGCTCAATTTAACACAAACTGGTATAAACTTCTGACTGAGACAATAAACGTAACGTGAGAAATCACGCGATCTCATTTGCACGTAACCAATTGATTGTTGGTAAAAACAAAAAGGTGAAATTAAGTTTTGAAATCTCAAAATCAAGATATGTTTTGTCACAGACTGCAAATTGAAATTCCTGAGAGAAGGAAAGAATTCCTTTTGATCACAAATCATGCAATATCTCATCAGAGTTACACATTTGTTCCATGATACCACATTCTTGAAGAAGGAAACTATAAGTTAACACCATTTGTGAATTTACTTTTTCTGCTTTAGGAAACCAAGTACTGGAGTAGGATTCCGTACTATAGCAGAACTACCTCGAAGAAGGGGTGCTAACACGGGAAAAGAATGGAAAAATAAAACCCATATGAGCTGGCACTGTTACATGGAGCGTGGTATATAATGATCCAAACTAACACGCAAAGAGGCCATTTTGATAGCTTATTTTGCTTTCTTTTTGACCTTCGGTATCGTCTGGCACGAAACTCTTTAAACATCCTGTATCGTTGTTAGTTCTCGTCAAGTATGCAAGAAATATTTTTATTAAACTCTTTGATGTTTTTGTTGTATTCCGAGAACTATGTCCTAGATGGACACTTGACTATGAAAGAGCTTATTAATGGAATCCGAAACGACAAACCTTTCTATATATCGCCAACTTGGTTTTTGTTGACATTTATCTTCCTTTGGTGTTTAGAAGTGATTTCACTATTTTGTAAATTATGGTGCTGCTCAGCTTCCAGAATTTTAGAATGCTATTCCCCATCACCATGCAGGGTCCTTAATGATCTAAGTTGGTGTGATTAAGTTTGTTAATGCAGACTTACAATGCTAATCTGATGGAAATGAGATCAATTATTTTTATTTAGAGGATCCTATGTTCATTAAGGGACACATCTTTTCTGTTGTGAATTTTGTACGAAGAAATATATTCTTATTACAATATCCACCTATCGTAAACTTTTTCCTACCACATTGAAGTTAGTGTCATTGCTATGGTCATAAGTTTCGAACAGCAGCTTTATTACACAGCGAATAGTCAGAAGACGTTTGGTATGAAAAATCTATAAATCCTAATATTTTTCCCACTTCTCGTTCATTCTTCATAAAGCACAAGGGCTTTATTCTCAATGCAGTATTTGTTTTCATACTGCGAAAATCTGCCAGAAACATACTTATCTGTTAAAGTGGAATGCCAAATCTGTTCACATTTTCTCACGTAATTTTCTGTACTCATGCTGCTTTCTAACAATTAAAATGCTTCAGGAATGAATGTAGCCATGTTGGATTTTAAGTGGCCTCATTGATGTTAAGATTCACCTCAGTCTCTATCAACTATACGTCTCTCCTTTTTGGTTTCATCTCAACATTTTTCTTTTCTCTTTTTAAAGAAAAAAAAAGGAAAAGATGAGCTAAGATATGTCAATTATTCGTCAATAATAATTAATTGAAAAGCTCAATAAAACTCAGTTATCTATACCATGGCAGTAAACAGAATTTGAAATTTCAGTAAGTTCATTTCTTGAGGACAATGTTTTGCCGATACGATACGATAACAAAAATAGGAGTAGATCGAGAAACAAGTAACCTATATAAGAACTTCTGGAACAATATCAGTCACAGCACTAGAAATTCCAAGTCTATTTTGTAAAACCCATAAAGGAACACATGCATGGGGTTTATTCCTCCTACCTTCAAAATTTACTCTGTATAAGTTATTGTTGTCTGTATAGTGTTTTTTTTACATGTTTACGTATCTTTCTTTTCTTGGCTATTTTTTTGTTATAGAGACTGCGGGTCTGCTTGAGAAAGCATCTTGCATCTTGCTTCTCAGTCCAACTCCACTCGCATGCTATTAACTACTGTCAATTGTCTGTATGCTTATGATGAGGAAATAAATTCAAAATACAACCTCGTAAAGTTTAGCGCTAAAAGTTACTTCAAAACATGGATAAAAATGACATGTGAAGTCATGATATGCTGAGATAAGGAAAGGACCGCACAACTTGAATGATATTACAACATTCAGTTCTTGACAAGGCCCCATTGCTTTTTTTTTCAGAGTGCTTCCTTCCGCAATTTTGTATGTTGATCACATATACATTTGTTATTGCAACAAAGCTCCTATTGTATTTGGATTTCAAAGAAACAAATACGTGAAACATAATTATATATTGAAATGAGTCATACCCGTTTCCTGTGTTTGGTTTATATTCGTAACTTCAAGAGAAAATGTTCAAGAATGTCAGCAATAACTCGTATTCCACAAATAACTCTTTGCAATATATGTTAGGTTAGAACTATGTGCAAATAGTTGATGTGATTTATTTGCAAAGAAATGCTGATGCAAACTCTTATTAGGCACCCATGTATAATAGAGAGACATGTTTCGAACTGTCACAATTTTAGACCTACACAACATTTTGGCAAGATTCTGAAAGTCATGCAAATATACTAACCATAAACCCTGACTGCCTGATATCACCATTGATTGTACATCATTTCGCTGCAGTATCATACAGCAACGTATAATGTAGCTTGGAGCTGTACTTGTTGCATCTTACAACATTCTAGAACCCTTTACTACCGGTACTTACATTAAGATAAGTTACCAGCACATGTAGTCGCCAAGGGTCCACTCAGTATCTAGTGTGTAATTTACATCAGGTTAAACGCAACACAGAAAATTAAAATGAAAAGAACTCTAAGTGCCTTGTTTCATGCAATTCAAGTTTCTTTCTTATTCTTATCATAAGTACTCTTTCCAACCCCTCCCTATCGTCATGTGGTGGTTTTGCACCAACCATACATCTTTACGTAGTTTCACAGGGTATACCATTGGAATCGTCCTTGGGGTTTTGTGCGGTTTGTCACATACGAAAATACAGATGCATACGCTTGTCTAAAAATAGATTCTTTATGCATACATCTGGGTATAAGAGGGATTAGTGCTCAATCTCAAGTAGGCCTACAGTCCTAAGTTGACCCTTCTTCAAGCTTTCCTGATCGCTGTAATGTTCGTGAGCAAAGTGAATAAAAGTTCTAAGATAATGTACCAGGATATTACCAATCATGCCAGAAATCAGTATTCTGATTCACTGAAACTTCTCGAAATTTTTGACAGTTGAAGATGTGTGCATGTAGGTATACCTACAGTATACCTGTATACCTATATATATATAGCTATAGACACACTTGCATTCATACTATTACAGTAAAACTTCATTCATGTACTTTTTCTCACTTGTTACACGCTCTCTGGAACGGATTTTGCTTTTTTATAGTGAAGATGGTATAAAGAGGAATGAAAATGGAGGGCAGGCTTTCAAATTGTACAGTGGTATTTCACATTCCACAAAGTTTAAAAGTGGCAATGTGGCCCACCGATTTAAAAAGTTTCGCCCCAATGCTGTACACTGTGAGAAATCACTATAGGTGCGTTCGATTGGAAGGCTGTCAGCTGTGTCCGCCAATACGCATGCGTGTCGAGCCTTGACTCGAACGGTAGTTCGATTAATGACGCCAGTCAATTGATAATGTGCGTGCGTGCTAGCTCAACGTTATTTACCAGAGGATCTCAGAGGTCAGGGTCTAGCCTAGAGGTAGGCCAACTACTCACCCTAGCATAGGTGCAAATGACATGTACTGCACATCTTACGTTGACGCGTTTGAATGTAAAACTAACTTTAGTCAAGTTACACACACACTGATAAGTTTATCCTTTACTGATACAGCAGTAGGAAACACGCAAATCGGTGTGCATTGAACCTGAACGCTTCTTCAGTTATCATCAGTACCCTCGTAATGACAGGTATGGTTCTTTACCATATTTTATGATAACGGGCACTTTTCGGTCCGACGGTAGTTGGATTGTGTGGGTCGCCATTATTTGTTTGGACAAGACTCTTCCTCAACTGTGACATAAATTACGTCACGTGGCTCAAGTGGCCGACCTCCTGAGGTCGGCCTCTTTGGCTGACTCGATATGTGACGTTTGAATGACGTTTCGCTTTCTCGAGTCACTCGAGTTACTAGAGTCGCCCAGTCGAACGCACCTAATGTGAAGCTACGTCATGAATATTCATGAATCTATCATAGCTATATATTCATATTCGCATTGCATCTAAATTTACAGGGGAAAGTGTAATTAATGTTTAATTACAGGATAATCAAAACACGAAGGGCTTAGCTAATTATTCATTATGTGGATAATTAGACACTTGAAATGCATGAACAGGTTTTGTTTTAATAACATTGTTGCTGTTGGTAAATAATTAAAAAAATTATGATAACTGTTATGATTTTGTAATAACATTTGCATATATACTCTTGTGGTCCCAGTATTGGTAATTCTGCCATGTTTAAAACAGTCACATTAATTACCTAAGCATTAGCTACAGTTATAGTTGTTCAGAGTATTCACCTAATATCATCAACGATCATAGTGGATGTCGGCATGCATACCGCGGTAATGCGCAGTAGCTCACTGCTGTACGAAATTGAACCACGGTTGGCCCGCCGACAACGGTGGTTCCCGCGGTCCGCTGACTTGCAATCTGCTAAATTTGCCGGCGCCCAACATCTAGCCGGAGCCGAAATTGACCCGTCTTTGGACCACTTTCGGTCTGCTTGCTGGGTCTGACTCGACGATCTCAAGGGTATTTCCGATTTGTCATGCAAATTTCAGTTCCATTTGCATTCTTTATCTTTTAGGAGAAAAAGTGTTTTACTATTACCAATTTTGATTACTTGCTGTTATTCTGTTGTGTACTTACCTTTCATCCTGTACTTAGTCTTGTTGGTTATACGTGGATGTTAGATCAACAAAGTGTAATTTCTGATTTCATTCATTGAAATTGTCCATATAAATAACAGTATTTCGTCTACGACTGTTGGGGGTGGAGCTGGTGGAGCTATGCGATATCATGATGATTTGATCTATTCTTAATATAATGAGACATTAAAGCATTTAAATGGCCGACATGCTCTTTTTCATGAGTTGGAAATTAAAGTAGAGTAACCCGGGTCTGCAAGGACTGGAGCTTTACAACCATAAACGACCACACGTGCATGTGTGACTGACGCTTATAGCTTAAATTCATATTACAACTTCACTTCGGGTGACTAACAACTACGCAATTGTCAATCAAACTTGGATCGCAATTTGGATTATATCAAAATTTGGTAAAATTTGTATTTACACCTGGACATGCAATACTAGGAGAAAATCTCGCAATTTTACTATGCTTACAGATGAAAGCCGATGCAGTTCTCAAATGGAGAAGAAACTTCAGAATTCAGGTAAATTCAGGTAAATCCATTCAGTAAACTCAGTTTAAAAATCCACAACATGTAAGTCATTCGAAGAAGTTCAGCTCATACATATGTATAATCAGGGAGGGGGGGGGGGGAATATCAGTTGAGCCCGGTAAAATGCAATTGGTAAACTTATTTGAACACCGGGTTGAAAACCTAGTTGGGAAATAGAAATTACAGTTTGAAAATGCAGTCGAAAAGCACAGTCATAAACCGTTTAAAGATTGGAAAAAACCGAGTTCAAAATTAGTATCCAAGTATAAATAGTAAAACATGTAGGGTACCACTCACAACAGCACAATAAAACCAAGTACAAACTTGAGTTTGTACCCGGTTCATGTTAAAAACACAAACAAGCATAACACGCTGTTTGTTATTGAAATGCTTTCACTGAGAAATAGTTTTCTTTCTTAGGATAAAACGGTTTATTGTCGCAACAATACTGAGAGCGAATTATACAAATTTAATATGTTTAAGTAAATAGGTGCACAAACAAGAAATGTAACACACTAAATGACGAAAACATAAGAGGG
The DNA here is from genome assembly GCA_021234535.1 of Stichopus chloronotus. NCBI lineage: Eukaryota > Metazoa > Echinodermata > Holothuroidea > Aspidochirotida > Stichopodidae > Stichopus > Stichopus chloronotus. Next base: position 17,713,688 of record CM037847.1, read on the forward strand.
GGAGACCAGGCAAGAAACAAAGCTTGTGTGAAGCTAGGCCGCCTAAACAGAAAATAAAGAAAAAATGAGGAGAAAACAAAACATAAAACAGCCCAAACTTCACTTCCCAAACTCCTTCCCAACCACAGCCATAAAATTAATATCAAATTATTAGCAACTGGATAATAGTAAAGAAAGAAAGAAGTCAGCTGAATTAATCAACTCGTTGGCTATAGTTCAAGAAAAATCACTGGTCTGAAAGTCCTCACAAAGACAGAAATGAATTTACATTAAAACAAAATAACATTTTGTTTTAATTTTAACATGGAAAATATGATAAAGTAGTACAACATCAAAACTGACCAGGATCTGTATTCAGATGATGGTCCTAAACGTGTGCTACATGTGCAGTGATAGGTATCGAGCTAAAGCATGGACAATTATGTTACAGGTATGCATGGTCGTTCGGACAAAAAATACAATCATGCGCCACGAATGCAAACATGTCCCCCAGAAAAGAGAACTGAAGATAGAGAAACTTAAGCTTGTGAGTAGGAAGAGAGTAGTGAAAATACAAAAGTCTACTAAAGCAGAGCGCCACCGTCTCTTGGCATGCGGAGACCGTGAAAGTTCTGAATAAAATTTCCCCGAATCATATAAAATACATTCTTGAAATGGCTGTCTCTGTATTCTGTTTACGTTAACATAATTTGAAGTTTTTGCAATTTTTACTCAAACCGTCAGGGACTGTAAGTAGCGTCACAATGGTTCTTTTTAGGGGTCAAGAAATTGGACATGCGCCCACGAGAATTTTGCTTGTGGGGTGCGAGTGAGAAAGGAGCTGGCACATGAGTGAAGCCTTGACGAGAGTTATTTCGGTTCATTTGAAGCCAAATTAAACAGGGATTCGGTGGCTCAGTATGCATCTATAACGCATCATGGCAGGTAGAATGTCAAATAACTAGAAAATAAAAGATTCGTTGAGCAGTCATCCAGGATTATCGACTGAAAATCATGGATTTCCGACCAAAAAATCTTTTTTTATCAGTCAAGTTTGATCATCTCGGATCACCCTTTAATGATGATTTTACTGTTGACGGTTGATGACTGCTGACCTGTAATCTTGGATTTTCAGAGAAGTTACTAACTTTTGATCCTCGATCAGTAATTTTAGATTATCAACCGATAAGCCGAGGTTATCGATAAAAAAGGTGATAATCTTGAACTTTCAATAATCTTGTAATATCGATTTCCAAGTTGTTTGATAGCCAAGATAATCTGGACTTTTCAAAGGACAACTATGACTAACTGGACTAACTAACTTACTGGACTATTATTTTTTCTACAATTTTTGACTATCAACTGATCATCCAAAATTAACGGTAGGTAGTCCAACATTATCTTTTGAACATTTTGGATTAGAGGTATCTGTATTGGAAAGTCGTCTTGCGATAAGCTCAGCAGCGATTTGGAACAAGAATGGGAGAGGCTGTGAGAAGACAGTAGGCTGCCTGCTTATCAGAAATTTTCTCTATGAAAATACTACCTAAATCGCCGAAATCGCCGTGTTCAGGCACAACAAATACGCTCCAGAAAATTATCCTGGAAAAAAGATTTTGTACAATATTTCTATATTGTTTATCCGTATTTCTACCCTTCGACGTTTGACATTGAATCAGTATAATGCTAATTTAATATCTTTTGTTTTAACTCCGACCTGGGTTATCATTAGCACTTGTTATGGCAAGAGGTGGAGGATAAGCCCAGCACCTTAGACTGAACATCTTACAAGGTTCGTGCTATTTTTTGTGTAGCAGAGAAAGGAAGCGGAGTGTCCATGGAAAGTGCCTTGGATATCCCTCTAATGTTCTTCTATGATAATTTTTGGATATTATTTATTGTTGAAATGGTGGAATAGAGAGACTGACTTCGTGAAAACCCAACTCTTCGATCCGAGACTGGTACGCACTAGCACCTACCTGTTTCACGGTATCTCTCCGATTGATGCGTGCCTATTACGAATGTTTAAGTATTGTATGGTGTATTTTGTTTCGCAGCAGTGTATATGATACCTAAAGGGAAAGTTAACATTTAACGTCACTTTGACTGGTATAGAGAAGTTGCAATTATGAAGAACGTTTTAACTTTATTATGCGAATCTCGCAGTGTCACATTGCATGATTGCATGGAAAATTACGAGACAATATTGTTGAACTTGTCTATGAATTTCTACCTCAAGCCTCTCCTATGTTTGATTGTTTTCTACTTTTCCTTTGCTCAAGGAAGATAACTTAAAAAAAATAGTAATTCTCACAAATTCGCACACATATTGTTAAAGGTAATTGTTTTCCCAATATATATTATACTTTTTTAATAACATCAAGCAACGTTTAGAAGAAAAATATTTTGGAAAAAAATCATCGTGCGTTCTTAGTGTTTACTGCTGTTCTGAGCGATTTTAAGCTTAAAAGTCGTTCAAAAGTACAGATTATACCAGAAGCTACCCTTGAGTGCATCAGACCTTATTGTACGTGCGTTTTTACATACTCAGTAACAATTGGTGATATTTTTACAACATTGAGTAAATACATTATTGAAGACATCATGTTATCAGTAACATGTTTCTGTTTGGAGAAATTATTAGAAACTTTTATGTTCGATAACATTGAAAAGTACCATTTACACCCAAAATTATACCCTTTTATGTAAACTCAGTTTAGATTCTGCTCTAAAAAATGTGCTTACGCTTTTGATAATATATGTGAGTTTTGTTAGGAAAGAAACATTAAAAACAAGTGACATTATTAAAATATGATTGATAGAGTTCAGTGATATTTACAGCATATCAATAAGGTCTGCATATATGTCGATAAGAATAAAATGTAGTCGGGTAGCGGAAATGAATCAACATAAAAGGGTATAATTTTGGGTGTAAATGGTACTTTTCAAGGTTATCGATCTCGATCACTAGATTATATCTATATCGTTACTGTTCACAAGTAAAGAAACTATAGGTACGTAGTTGTTTGTTTATGGTTTCACTCTAAATCTTTCGTGCATAGATTACCATTGGCATGGGATGGGACAAAGAAAATTTACTTCTCACATTGCCCATGGGTATGTTTATTATATTTATTCATGGTAGGGATAAAGTATAGGGTTGAAGTGACTTTTAATCCTCAGTCATAGCTTTAGGTAATTTTTGATGACGATATATTTTTTCGATCTGGTCATACGGCAAAGAAAGCATAAAGACTTCTATGAGCAAAGGCAATGCTTTCATCAGTTTTTTACACATATGAAGTGTTGACACACTCTTCCTTCATTAAAATACAAAATACATCGTTGTACAATGCATTAAGACAACCAGCACGAAGAAGTTAAAATGAAATGACAGTGATTTTTGAGAGACGTGGAAAATGAAATAAAACATGGACACAGTTGGGCAGCAGTTATAAGGACGCAATAAGCTGTAGGAAAATGTACTAGCAATAAGGAAGATCTGGCAGGTCTTGATTCTTCTTCAAGTGTAGCTTAATCAAGCAGTTGCCATTTATAACTCCCTTGTGTAATACCTTTATCGCCACAGGTGACCAGTACTTAAAAATAATGATAATGCATGATATAGCTGTGAAATGCTTACTTCCTAATTGATAACATATTATCATTCAGGGAGAGGATAAAGCACACTGCATAGATACATGTTACCCCTGTAGTCTTAACCTTTAAAACGATTAATTGAGTAGTATTCTGTTTGAATGAGCATCTTCTTTTTAATTATTATGAAAGCAGGTAAATTTAATTTTAAAACACCAGAGAGAACATATAAGGTGACAAGGATTGACAACTGACCATACTCAGCACCACCTTTAGTTTTATGTTGTGAGGTATCTATGTAGATGGTTCAGTTATAGCAGGATCAGAATGATATGGCTATCATTCGGGTCCATTAGGTAATTTTGGATACATCAGTACTTCCTGGTATGGCTTCTGGACCCTTCTAATGAGCAGGTCGAGGTAGATCTTGAAGTTTCTAGGAGTGAAATTAAAAACTGACTGCGGCAGGGGTGAACCAACAAACATAAGCCTGCTAATGGGACGGACGAGAGTGTATTCTTATAGCCACTTTCCCCAAAGGCTGAAAAAGGTGGAGGATCTGCTCAGCTCAGCAGCCCACTATAGCTGTAACGAGCAACTGAAGCGAATAACTTCTGAATCGGACAATAGGAACCAAAATGCAATCACCAATTGATCCCTTCAGCAGCACTGCAAACAGCTTTACTGAACAAGTAATTTTGATTCCCCAGAAAATGTCAAAGTTTTTCCACCAGGATTCGATTCGGTTACCTAGTGATTGCAAGATGGACACTGTAACCACCAGGCTAAACCTCCAACCAAAGCACCAGAAAGAGGATGAATGGAATGACAAAATGCACGCCTGAAATCACGACAAGCATAAAATTGGTACGCACAGCAATTGGATTGCAGACATAATGTCTGATACGCTTCAGGATGTTATTCGTTTAGGAAAATAGTCATATAAACAACGATATGTCCATTATGACTAACAGTTTGTATCAACCAATGGGGAGCCTGTAATATTACGAGTATAGTCACAAAACTCTCAGCGAGAAACACTGATTGGTTCACCTCTAATATCTACTGATATTCGTAGTAAACGAAACAGTTCTTGATTGGTTAAATATTCAAGGTTATCATTTCTTGATTGGTTGAAAATTTTACTATCTAACCTTAGAATACTCATACTTTTGATCCACAACATAAATACAAGTACGAAAGTCAAAATTCCATTATTCAAGCAAAACTCTGAGTGAAGAAAGAAGATCAGCAGCAGAGACACCACAAGGTAGGCAAACATTATCTAACTTTAACTGTGAAACCACTTGAATCGGACTAATATACTATCAAAATATATTGTAGGTAAGGAATGATTGTCTACCTTCAACAAATTGCTCATTTTTTACTAAATATGTAAGTGGGTCTGTAGTTTGCAAAGTTTTGTCCACTTTTCACTACTGTTCACCATGTTTATGCCATTCATCATATATCTCAAGTCCAATATACTGAAACAAAGCCTATGTTTGCCGCTGTCGATCAGCAAAAATTTTATTTTGATACCTCAAATACCGCTCTATTGAGAATGAATTTACACTCGATTCCATATAAGTTCATTCTTACTACGAATTGCGTGAGTGATATGCTTAAATCTCTCGCATTGCGGAGACATCGCTACCTGAAGTCCCTATAAAGACTTTCTACCTGAAAGTCGTCATGGAACATTAGTTTTCGTGTTATCGACTAAACATCACATTATATAGTATCATATTATTAGCATAATATATTAAAATTGTACGGAATATTTTCATTAAATGATGCATTAGTAACCAAATGGAGAAATCCCGAGAATTAACTTTCTGAAGGTGACATGTTAAAACTCCACAGTACATGAATTCTGTAACCCACTCGTTAAGGTGCGATATCACGCTATGGGAAAGACGTTTTGGCATTCCTCCCCCACCAGCTCCTTTTACCCTCCATTTGCCATTAGGCTCATTTTTTAAAATCCTGGCACCACCACTGATTTCTTGCTCAGAGTAAGCATACCCTGATCATTTTTTACTTATCCTCATTTTAGAACACACAATCTACATAAAGCCAGTCTTAAACCACATACAATACCACTGTACTTTCTCAATCGCTTTTCGTGGACTTGTCTCTAAATATTTGTTATGATAAATATGATTGTCTTAAAAGCAGTTATACAAATATGATAATTCCAATTGTATTTCTTCTTACTGTGTACATACTACCTATCATTTCACACTTCAAAATTAGCATTAAGCTTTGCCAGTTCCAGAAGCAAGTTTGAAAATGGCCAGCTAGTAGTAAATCAGACAAGTCATGGGAAGTTAATGTTTTTGACAAATTTGCTTTTCGATCGACATCGGCACGCCAGCAGAAAAATAAACATTTGTCTTTTATATTTTATCACTGTTGCAATTGACACCATGTAGTTCTTTTGTAACACATGACATAATCATCATTTTGTACATAAATTCTAATTTACACACTTATAGGCAGAGAAAAAAAGGGCATTTCTTGTAATTCTACTCTTATTAACAGAATGGTGTTTGACTTCAATTCCTTTGATAGTGTAATACAGTAAACCATTTAAAAAAACCTATCTGTGACATGCATGAAGGTTACTTGCAGTGACTATGGCGAAGAGCTTCGGATGGATGGTTTTTTTAGCTTTGTCTTGCCTGATCTCGGAAAACTTGGCTGTTGACAGGCAGGTCATTTACAATGAGGAAGAACTTACCGGAAGTTGCACTGATACTTGCGACACCCTACCAGATAGAACTAGACAATTCGGATGCGACAGAATTTCTCGCTGTAGTACGAGTAGAACCGGTTGGACCAAGGGGTTTGTCAGATGTGACTGGTGTATTTGTTGGTGTACTGTTAGCAATACCATGAACCCACCAGTAAGTGCAAAATGATAATAATACGTTTTGTTTTCCGTCAATATCATCATGCGATCAATATGTAGTTGCAATATCCAACTAACGAGACTCTTAGAAACTGAATACAGTTATTGGTTTGTTACCTTTTACGTAATTTGTCTACAGACATGACCTCTTTAAACTGAAGTGTCTAGTGTTTGTTTGAGTGCTTCCTTCAAATTAAACTTACAGTGAGAAGTTGCGGAAAGGGTTTGGGGTATTTCAATAACTTTACAACCGCAAGGGTGCTTTGCGTTCTAAACAATTATTCATCACAACATCTTTGAGTCTTTGGGCACGTGGCTTGAGGTCGAGGATATCCTTTCGTCCGTCGGAAGGGGACGTTAAATGTCGGTCCCTGGAGTAACTTTGGGTTGACATTGGGATTGTAAGGTTCATCCGTGAATCGTTATACCCTATTTACCCTTATCAAAAGTTTACATCGATCTCGCGGGTGTTCATCCATAATCAACATGGTATATTGATCTTGATGAACCCACATGGGCTCTCTAATCCTGAAACTCCCAAATTAAAAATTGTTGGAAGAACATATTTCATGGACACTAATATGAAAAACATCTCGAGATCGTCTCATTCTAATATTTGGAACACTTACTAGCCCCTGGTTCGGTGTAAGTCAAAAATTCCTTCAGTGTTCATTCCTCACAAATGAAAAAAGGATTTATAAAGATAAGCATTGCATGAATTTCAGATCAATTTCTCCATTCGTGTAAAGGAGAGTACATCATCATTTTCGATTCCTGGTACTACTTTTGGACACCTGTGAGTTTGCTCTGCCTTACAAAAGAGAATGAAAGAGAAATGAAAGAACTGTGATGTTCAAAGGTCAAAGTGAAAGATTAAAAATACTCCGCCTGAAAAATCACTCGATCTTGGGTATACTTTTGTGCTGGTTGTGTGTAGTAGGTGTTGAGGGCATGATGATTCCTGAAATCACTGGGTCATTCTTTCTCACTCATCGACAGGTTACATATAAAGAGAGTCAAATTATCAAGACGGAAGAGGATTTGTATGGCACATGCACAGGCACATGTGGACATAATGGCCTTCAGTCCACTGGAAGGTTTGAATGTGATGAAGTCCGCGACTGTCGACATCACACAAATGGTTGGATCAAAGGATTCGTTCGCTGCGACTACTGCGAATGCACTTGCCGCAGAAAGAATGTGCCCTCGAATTACAGGGTGGAGAATTTTGAGTACGATCTCAATGGCATTTCACTGGATAGGAAGGAACAGGTAGTCCTTGCTTCTGATACCTTCAGAAATAATGAAAATTTCCCAAGCACTTACACCACCGAGCTGGGAATCTCCTACGAGTCGACGAAAAGATGGGACACGTCGACCACCTCCTCCTGGTCGATCGAGGTCGGTGTTTCAGTCTCGTTTCCAATTGAAATTTTTGATTTCGGGACTCATACAGTTGTAACAACCGGCAGAGAAGAGACTTATTCATGGGGAGAAAGCGATACCGAGGTAAGCTGTTTTGGTTTTATTTTCAGCATGTGCAAAAGGTGTTCGGGGGCTTGAATATCTTTAGAGGGTCACATGAACGTTGACATCGTACTCTGTAACTCAATATGGGATGAGGGAAACATCCATATACATTTTGACGTCATCTTTCGCGCCTTGCGCTAGTGACGACCCTGTTGTTAGCGACCTTCAGGTAGTGCTGACCATGCCTGTTACCTTGTTCTATCTGGAGAAGCATGCTGTATCATGTTGGATTTCATCTCGGCTAAGTGAGGCCATTCCAGTTCTAATCTTAAGTTTGGTTCTTCTCTGTTTCATGCATGGGCGTAGATCCATCTCCACACGTGAGGGGGACGTGACTTTTCAATCTATGGGGATGGGATGACCCCCCCTTTGAAAAAAAATGGAAAGTGTCTTCATGGAAAATGGCGCAATATTTGGTTAAAATTTACCTATTAAAATGTAGTGATACTTTTGCAGTCTATGCTCTATTGCTTACACTTTTACGTAAAAAGTTGGAATTCTCTCATTACCATGTACAATTTGTACCGGAGGATCTTCAGTGGTCAGTTTGAAAATGTACGATCATTGAACAATAACAGATACTTCTCTGACTCCGATAAAGAAAGGTGAATACTAGAATCAAAGTGACAAAATAAAAATTGACAGAATGTAAGTTGTTGACAATATCAATTGGTGAGATCACAGAACTGTATAGGGGTGCGCGCTTGTCTAGTAGAAGGTAATAAATTGAATAAATTGTAAGTTGCTCACTGCACATTCATATAAGATATTTTTCGAGCACTAGACACTGTCGGTTCGTTTAATGACACGTACGTACGTAGTTGATCCATAGAAATTCTATGAGTTGACTAGAGTGCATCTAACCAGCGAATGGCTAAGGACATGCCATTAATTACAAGGGACGATGTAAACGACAAATGTTAAGGGAAAATATGTTAATATGCATGGTCACCGCCCCACAACAACCTTGAATTGCAACATAGTACATTTGATAATGTGGACGTTTGAAATCAAGAAGAGTGTTCAGATTTCTGTATTTTAAACAGTGACTTTTAGGTTTCATCATTTTGAAAAAGTGGAGGGTTCATTTGGGCGGTTTCCTACCTTACAAAGAAGTGAGGGAGATGTGTCCTCCCGTTCCCTATGAACCACGCCAATGGTTCCATGCATGGCCTAACGTAACACCGATACAAATTGTAGTTGAAATCTGTAGCTGAAAACTCAACCTTTTGAGCAAGTTGCATGCTGTGTATTAATTATGGTATGAACACTCATTAATATTCTCATATACATATATATATATTCATATTATATACATATATATATGTAGATATATATATTCATATTTGGCACCGCATCCCCATTTGTATGGTTAAATGTAACTAATCCTTACTTACAAGGTAACTGGGAATCTGAAGAACAAATACTTTGGTATTAGTCAAGTGATGTTGGTTTTCTGCATACATTAAATTTGTATAAATCTGTTTGAATGCATTATGGACCAATAAATGCAGCTTTGCTTTCAGTTAAGAACAGTCAAAATGAATGTTAATCACTCAGCATCAACCTACAGCATACAATACAGGCAATAAATTTTGAATAAAAGAACTTTGTAAAGTCAAAAACAAGTCAGACATGATCCGTTATAAATCATCAAATAGATCAAAACATTGAAACAAGTTTCGCTGGTTATTCAAATTATATGGGTTTTCATTGTTACACTATATTACTGTTTTACCACTGAATAGTATTGGTTTCTTGCTTAAGTTTTGTTTATTTCTGTTTTGCTTAAGTAATTATCAACACTAAATGAACTGCATTTCATCACTATCTATTGGGCATTCTTCACACTATCAACTGTACATTTTTTAGATTGGTTATTGTAGAGCGGTCGTTACGGTTAATTTTTAGAGCTAATATAAACACTGTGTTTTAACTATGATGGCAAATGTCTGTTTGCTTTCTCGTTGGAACGTATGTTGTGAAACTATTTTGAAGCAGTGATCGTTGATGATATAGTGATCCCCAGTTCCTGTCAAGCCACCTTAATGTATTCGTATTTTATACACCTACCGGCAAACATCAGTAATTAACATTTTACTTGCAAACTTAGTTCTGTTCTCCTGATGACAAATCATTGTAAGATCTTCGAATCTGATGACGTCATGGTAGTGATGTAAAATGTTTCTTTAACATACCATACATTTTGCAGACCATTCACAAAACGGTGAAAATATCTGCCACCGTACCTCCTCACGAGGATCTCCTTGTCAAGGTGATGGGCTGGAGGTTCACGGGCAGGGTACCATACACAGCTGACCAGGTGATAGTCTATGAGGATGGACAAGAACAACGTCAGCGTGTGAGCGGATATATGAACGAGGCCTCTGTCTTCGAGTTCGAGTCCTCAACCGGAGATATTGAAGTCAAATAAATGAAATGAATGAAAATTGAAGCCGTCATTCTTTAGCTTAGTCTTTGGCTTGGGATCTCTTTCAAATTTTTCAAACGTCATTTCTTTTAACGTAGGCTAACGTATTGCTTTGTTAGAAGCATATATTTTGGTGTATAATGATGTATAATCACTTTCGTTTTCACCCGATTGCTATTGCAAAGCACATAGAATCGAAAATAAAGTTAAACTCTCTTGTAATGAAATGAAACTAAAATGTGAATTCTTTAAAGAAGTAAGACAGTGTAGAAATAAATTAGCAATGCAAATTATATGTCTTGTTAAATTAATGTTTATTTGTAATACGCCGCTTTGCAGAGTGCACTTCAAGACATCGAAGCTAAAGTATCGATTGTTCCCGGAACGGAATATCTGTCTACTGTTACTTGTTTTTAGAAATATTTGAGATAAAAGAAGGAGTGTCTTATAGGGGGTGAGAGCTCCAGCTCCGGTACGCACAAAAATCATAAAGTCTCCAAGTGCCGCTTCACTGGCGATCTGAGAAAAATCGATTCGACTTAACCACTGAAATCAATCGGTATAAATCTAATCTGAGCAATATTGGAGAAAGTCGGATGCAACAAATTTGCTCAACTGTCAGGGGTGATGGATGAATAATATCTAGGTGGTATACTTGGAAGAAATAAATGTTTCACCTCAGTAAGTCCATGTAATCTCACAGTGCGTATTGAGAGTTTGTTTGACAGTCGTTAAAATTGAAAAGGGTGTATGTCAGGAAAGAGTTACTATCTCCCTCCACGCTAGAGAATATAATGTATACCATACCCTGGTGCGAACACGATTGCAATGGATGCAAAGTACTACAACCGTCATGATAGCTGTCTGAGCAGTCAGACTTGATAGTGTTACTCAAATGAAGTGGATGAATATGAACAGGGAAACATTTTAGATTCCATTATGAGGAGTCTATTTAAGGAGAATAATATTTGCCAACCTTCTGCTTTGTTAAAATTGCCTCTGCATTCTAGCACAGAACGGCTGGAGAATAAAGCTGGTCTGGGTCATGGTCATAAGCCATATGCTCTTTCAAACCGAGTCCTCAGTTATAATTTTAACAATTGCGTATTCATGAATGGTAATTTGGCAGTGGTATTTGTTGGACTAGGGATGTCAGATCGCGAAAGGATCTGTTGTTTCTTAAAGGATTATTCATTCTTTTCTTCTGTACCTAGTTTCCGCTTCTTCTTACTCACACCGCAGCGCGTACAGTAGCGTGGACGATTAGCAGTAAAAGTTGGTACCAGATCTACACGTTTGAATTAATTCTGCAGCATGGTCGTGATCTGCTCAACATCAATGAAAAGCTTCACTTTTTCTACTCCCTTACGATCTTAAGAACTGCATTCCTCAGTCCCCAGTTGCGTTGATAAAACGAGATGACTCTCATTAACCGTTTTTTAAGGTTGTATGAAATGCTTTCACAAAAGAGCTAACTGCCTGACTCAGAATTTGCAAAGTGAGCCCCCGAGTGAAAATCTGAATTGCGTTTTCATCTATTATTCTTTTTGAGATATGACTCTTTAAGGTTTGAGCTAAGAGACACTAATTTTCCTGTACAATTGTCAATCTTTGATGGATTTTGATGGAATTTGTGGCTTTCCAATGATTAATACACCCTGTACTACAAATGGTCATTTTCATGTCACAAGACCTTGAAATATATGATAAGGAATATTATCAATCAAACTTTAAAATTCAAAAGTATTAAAGTCCGTTATCAAAAGTGAAAACTCAACTTCCCAACACGAGAAATATGAAAACTAAGGAAAACATTCAAAGTCTACAATAATGTGCTGAACATGAACTCTTGATCTTCGACACCAAAGATACATCTCCCCGGAATGTTGAAGCCTTTTGTCTTCTCTGCAGAGAGGGCAGGTACTCTTTCGACCACCTCTCCCAAAACAGATTATCTGTACTGCATCTTCTGAAAGCGTCTTTGAGACTAGACATCCTCGCTGAATGAGTGTAAACTTATGTTTACCGGGACCGTTCACAGCAACAGATGGTTTGACGTTATGCTGTCCAGCTCATTCGGGTCATCATTAGGATCATCTGAGACCCCTAGCATGGGTCTGGTGTTGATTATGGCTTCCACCTCGCACAAGAGTGTTCGAGACTTTATAGTCCCTGTGCAGTTTTCAAATATCGTTCACCGTTACTTTTCATGATCCTAAGCATCACTTTTTGCCTTTCCCATACACCTCCAAAGTGCCAAGAGGCGGGTGGGTTAACAAAGTACAACTTGAAACCATGATCGACAGAAAAAAAAAAAAAAAAAAAACTCATGTGATTTTGGTGTAGTTCATGTGATTTCGTCAGTTCTCTGTTGGCACCAACTAGGTTTGAGCCACTGTCTGAATATATCGCCTTCATGCCAACGCCTGGCTATTAAATCTTCTACTGGAATCAATGAAGGAATGACTGTCACGTGTACCACTTCTAGTTGTACTGCTCTATTTGTCTGTACGTCTGACTTTATCGGATCATACATCCCATGATGGGTTATGCACAAGACTTTACCATTATCTCTGCTCAATCCCTAATTAGCTAATCGTTCTGCATATTCGTTTATCTCAAATTTTATCATATACGTTGTGTGAACTTCTTGGCCAGTGCTGTATTCTCTAACAAATCTCTTTGGAGTCGGAGATCGAAATATTCTGTTTGGACTTGGACTTGTTAGGCAAGATTGCACCTCTGTCTCCCAAAGGATGTGTTGTTTCATAATGAGTCTTCCCATTGACAACTCGACAGACATTGACTTTCACTAAGAGCTGTTTCTTGAATTTTCCTTAAAACCTGTATACCAACCATCGGACTCGACTTGTAATAGCATACGGATCTCCAAATCTGACGCTGTAGAAATTGTTAATGATAATGACACACCTGGAATTTTCCTTTTATTAGAGAAACGTGAGGTATCGAGTGTTGAGCTTCCACACTTGGGAGTTTAATATGACGTAAGTAATCCCAAGCATCCAGATTGGCGTAATGTCCATAGTAACAGGGATATTTCCTTCGACAGCACTAATTGGAAGTCTATAAATCAGCTATGATCCATATTTCCTACATGTAAATCAATTACCATGAGTGTACTGGTCCGAACTTGTTGATCATTCAGAACTTCCACCGGGAGATTTTTCTTGTCACCTCTCTCAACTGTTTTAAAGATATTCATCAGCAAAATCAGCATCACAACCATTATCTATAAAGGCATAGATTGCAATACATCTGTCATTTGCTTTCGGCTTTACCAGAAGTTCCGCTGCACAGCTAGCAAAATATCTGGGTACCACGTGGGTTTTAATGTACAATGCAGGATATATATATATGTACTCTATGGGTCTTAAGTGTGCTATATATGGTTACGTTTGCACAATTTTCCATTGTGGGACCCAGATGTGATTTATCTTGGGCGAACTGAGCACAATTTTCCAGCTGTCCTACATTTGCGTTTGGTTCTTTGTTTTTCTACTCCATGCATGACCTAACATAACCCTGGTACAAATTCTGCACTGGGCTAAACCTGTGAAAAAAATGTCATCAACACTCATTAATATTCATATTTATGTTGTCACTTCATCAAGATTTATAGGGTTATATGAAATCAATCCTTAATTACAGGTTAATTAAAAGTCTTAGGTTATTTTAGTGGTTGGTATTGTGGGAGTTTTATGTATCTGACATGTGCCCATAGTTTTCATTCAAATATAGTCGTTGCTGTTGGTTAGTAATTCAATGGGTTATCATCCACATTAATTACATTGCAATAATTTGCATTTATACCCATTGACCCCCACTTACTCATTTACGTTTTCAGTCTTCTTGGAAAATCAAGTTTTCAATGGATTGTTTATGCACACCTCAATTTTTTGCTTTGCTTGTCTTTCGTACAATGCAAAAAATACAACACAAACACTTTTTAATAAAGAAACGGATCATTGAGAATAATAGAAAAGTACAGACATGCATGTATAATCCATATAGGCCGAACCTCCATCGCCTACGTGGGACCCACGGTGGAAGCAATAGTTGGGTTACCATTTGGGTCCCACATGAACCTAGTTATACCCACCTGGTGCCCACCTGGGCCCCAGATATTTTGTTTGCTGGTTATGGCCATGAGGGTGCTATAATTTTCATCGTTCCTTTTTCATCCTTCCGATTTGAGAAGGATGTCACTGTTTTAATCTCTGCATGATCTGTAGTCACTGTTCGTGAGATGTTCTCTTTTCTGCCCTTCTTTTCTCTTGTGGCATCATGTATAGAAATTTTTGTGTCCTATTGTAATACGATACCATCTCTTAGCCTTGGATATGTATCCTGCGACCGAAACCTGTGGCTGACAAAATTGTTTTTTGTCTATGAGCCGTTTTTCTCTTTCACAACCACTCATAGTGGGCTTTATCAGAGTGTAATTTCGCTCCCCCTTTAGTAAATGTTACTGTGTAATTAGTAATAACTTTTAACTCCTGGTTGGGTCCTGAGTTTTATATTCTATCACATGTTTGAAGTTGCTAATGAATGGTGTTAATAACAAAAGATCTCCATAAAGGGGTCTTAATGTGGTGTGGGTAGAGCAGAATCTTTGGTGATCAATAATTTTATTTCTTTAAGTAGCATTACCATGTTTTTGTTGGCATCGGGTGTCAGGCATCAGGTGTATTGGCATCAGTGCCATCAACTGAATCCCAGACAGCCTTTGAGTTGAGTTAGTTACACTGTACTCTAGTAAATTGATCATCGCTTTTACTTCCATTCTCAACTTCTTTATCCCCTTTGGTAGAAACTCTTTTGCATTGGCATTTGTATCTGTTCCGTTGTTGGGTTTATTTATGCCCCCACCTGCCCGTAGACTTATATAGGCCTATTTGGAGGATCTCACCTCAATAGTCTTAACATCATTGTCAGTAAGTTTCGATATTAGATCAGCTGCTGGGTTCTCATGGTCTTGTGAGAGCTTGGATATAGCCCTGGTTGTCTCCAATTCGGCCATCACTTCTTTTCGTTCAGCCGCAAGTCTTAGCTTCATATCTTCCGTTTCCTCTCTAGTGTTCAGCCTATTTGGTTTCTCTTGCGCTTGTTTGATTTCATCTTGAGATCCTTTATTTTTTTTTTAGCTTGAACTCCTTTACATTTTTATTTTCCCAATGTACTTTTTTCTTTCTATTCAACGGCTTGAGCTGCTCTCTTTTATTTGATCTGTATAATAACAACTTCACTATTTGTCTGTTTTGTACTACTTATTGCTGCTGACACACTATCATCTTAAGCAATATTTTCAATATTTTTTTATTTTCAATGTCAGACGGAGTTGTTTGGTTAGCCTTAACTTTGGACTGTATAGGTCATTTTCACTTTGGATCACATAATACAATGGTATATAATCGTCATATAATTTGTGCTATCGTTAACGTTTGGTAATTCACCTTTGCTCTGTGTTGAGCACCGTGGGCTGGATTCGTCAGTATGTAAAGCCTAGAATAATACGTAGAGGAAGGGCTACTATACACGCAGTCTTAACGTAAGGCATGTCACGATGCCATCACTGCCAGGGCCGTAGCTACGGTCACTTCTGTAGGGGGGCGTTAAGGTAAAGCGTTCCGACTGGGTGTTTTTTCCAAAGTATGTGGACGACCCTCCCCGACGATGTCAGACACCAGGAATACGTTCTCAATAGGGGGTGAAGAATTAAAGGGGTGCAGTCTTGACGAAAAAGGCATTATCAGGTGAAACAAATAAATTATCGACTAACAAACGAGAAAGGAAGCTTGGAGAAGGGGGAGGGTGAGCAGCGGCAGTACTATCTAAGCTTAGCATTGATTGGCGCGGAGCGTCCCAGAAAATGATGGTTTTTCAAACCCCCAGATGGCAGGAAACGGCACAATCCGGGTGAACTTACGTTGAATGTACCCAGTCTTGAAATATGGATATCACGTCTGCAATTCCTTAAACTATGTCAAAAGAAAAATCAATCTATGAAAAATGGTAATACAGTACATATCAGGTGGGTTGAGATGATGCAAGAATCGTAATGAATTACGCAACCTCTTCAGTCTTTTTCTGTCAGAACTTGGCAAGTTCTTTGGGGCTGAACATACAGGAACACCGACACATAGACTTGTTTGGGGGGAGGGATAGAGAGATTACATGAATTAAGTTTGTGCCACCATTAATTGGCGCGGAGCGTCCAAAAAGTTTTTATGTTTTCAAAACCTCCAGATGGCAGGAAGCGGCACTTTCCGGATGTACTTGAGCTGAATTTACCCAGTCTTGAAATATGGATATCATGTCTGCAATGTCTTAATTCATGTGAAAGGAAAATCAATCTATGAGTACTGGTAGTATATATCAGGTGAGTTGAGATGATACAAGATTCGTAATAAATTACACCACCTCATCCTTTTTTTCTTTCAAACGTGGCGAATACTTTGTAGTTAAACATATAGAAGAACCTTCCTGGGTGTACTGGAGCTGCTTGTACTCAGCCTTAAAATGAGATCTTATGTCTGCAATTTCACATTTAACGAAAAAAACATTTCATAGAAAAACACTAATAATTCCAATTGATCTTATTGTTATTTTCAGAAAAGTTAATTTAACAGCTTTTACTTTCTAACGATAACAGTTTTTTTTTTTAGTGAGAAATTTTCAACCACCAGATAAGCTTAGAAAAAATTTGGTGCAGTATTTTGCATTTATTGTAATAATTTTTTCCCGAAAAATTATCACGAGTCCCAATGAAGTCACAACAATTTTTACTCCCTGGTCATTAGGTTTTTCGTACTTTGCTACAACCTTCGATGATTGCATAATAAAGTTTAAAGCCAGATCTTGTAAGGATAACTTTGTAAATTATAGCTTGATGAGCAAAAATGTTATGTTATAAAATATTTTGATAGGTGGGGAGAGTATGAGATTAGTGGTGGTTAGCCTGGGAGAGGGTTGTAAGGGAAAAGGTGTCCACCTTTGAGAAATTTTTTACTTACTAGGTAACCTTGGATGCAATCTGGTGCAATAGTTTGCGTCTTTTAAACTCATAAAATGTGCTAAACTGAGATACGGAAATTCCAACTAATCAGATAACATTAACCACAATCTGCTGCAATAACAGGCATCATTTTTATGTCATAATATGAACTAGACTGAGATATGAAAAATTCCAACTGAGGGAGGAGAGCTTGTGGCCTATTTTTAAGAAGATTTCATCATGAAGAATTCATCATGAATAAGCATATTTTTAAGTGAATATTACCAATAAGCAATGGATAAAGATGGCTTTACTTATGAGGTAGTTTCTGCCTTTGGTCTGACAGGAGTAGCTAAGCTGAGCGAAACTATCAATTGGCGGAGACCGAAGATGAAAATTTATTCCCCCTCCCAATGGCCGGGTATAGCACTTTACGGATATTCTGAGCTGCATGTACCCAGCTTTGGAACAAGGATCATATATCTGGAAATTTTTCAATTAATGAGAAAGAAAATCTTTGAAAAAAAAGTAATACATATTTCATCTCTTGAAATGATACAAGAACCATAATTACCCAGCTAACACAAAACGTTCTTACAACGTAGTCAAAACGTTATAAACGTTATATAACGTTTTGAAAACGTTTGAAAAACGTTTTGTGTTAGCAGGGTAATTATGCATCCGCTGTCACTTGCGCAATGTCACTAAAGTCACCCATATATCATGCGAAAAAGCGTCCTTTGATCGCACTATACCATTCCGGTTTTCGTTGCCCCAGGTACATGTCAATATACAACCGCGTCATTCGAAAGAAATTCAATACAGCTCTCCCTGGCTGACTGGCGGCCTCCTTTTTACAAGATAACACACAAAAGTAAAATATACAGTAAAATATGTCCAGATACGAAATGTAACGGCGATTTACCATTGAATTGCACTTTCAAACGAAAAATTTGGTTGGGTAAGAAGCAATTTAACAAAATATCACCCTCTTCTTTCGTTTTTAAATGTGTTCTTCTCGCAAACAAACTTCCTCCCCCTCTGCTGTATTGTCAATATCATTAGCTCAATTCGGACTGTACCATTACCGTGAATTTCCAAATAAATATATGTTCTTGCACCCCATTAAACTTGAGATTTAAATGACAGGCTGTTCGGACATACTGAGGTTATATTTTTATACCTTATTACTTACATTTTATGGATTTAACTTCATAATTTTAACGTTAACATCACACTATAAATTAACACTCAAAGTTACATCGATCACACCTTATGTTTGTGTTACCTACTTGGTACACAAACTTCTATACTCCAACAACGTTACACAGTATACAGTCTAGTCCTAATTGCACTGCACAGGCACTAGCACTGTGTACAACTTAACTGCTGCGGCAACGCTTCGTGCCAAAACAAACGTGTGGTAGGAGACATTTTGTAAGGAGGACGCACACTTAGGGAACAGCAAACCTTAAACGATTTTTGTAAGGATTAGGCATCTGGAGATAAGTATTTTGACGAATTCTGCACCAAATTGAAAAATTCAACCACATAATCGGGTGTAAATGAGCCATCAAACACTATCTTGGTATCCTTTATCCAACAAAATGCAAAAATAGTGCCACGTTTTGGTGTGTGGCTGAAAAATTCTGTTAGCATTGCGGAGGTAGCGGTTACGTAATACGTCACCAACTAGGGAAACAATTTGTCCTTCAAACGTGAGTTGGAAGCCAGTGACAGTGGAACCAGGGAGTTGCTATTTCAACTCCGTAGTGGAACTAAAGGACCCATTCTCATATGTTTACAAATGTCCACCCCCCCATCCATACATGTCCATTACACAATTACTCAATCCCCTTATATCATATTATTTATCTCTAACCCCCTTTCCCTTCAACTCTGATGTTTTTTTTTCAGGCTTTGTTGGGCATTGTGCCATGTAAATTATGTTCTGCCCCTACTTTGAAATTCTCGTGGTAATAAATAATATCACGTGATAATAAAGTTGCTCTACTTGCACTATTGTGGTGTGCGTTCTCGGTCTAGACCTAGGCATTCTACCTCCACTTGAACGTCAGGATTAACTTGCAGCCATGTCAGTTTGTTGTCATTTCAATAAACATATCATTACTTTCCATACAGGCTGGATGATCTTCTCCTGTCCAAAAGTATCCATATCAGTAAACATTCCTCACTAAACATTTTTCAGTAAACAGTAAACATGTAAGTAAAAGTATCCATTTCAGTAAACATATTATTACTTTCCATACAGGCTGGATGATCTTCTCCTGGCCAAAATTACGACAGAAGTGGGATGGCTGTTTTCGACGTATAGAGAACGAACAACGAAAACATTTCTCCGAATTGCAATGAAACAATAAACGTGTTGTTTTGCGATTTTGCAACCAGAGTCCTCACTTAACCTTTGGCAGAGATCCGCGTTGCCTTCATCTCTTGGCTCTTCACCATGACATCAAATAAACACCAGTCATATTTTTAGATTACATGATAATCGTCATGTTATCTTTATTTCAAAAATGATTTCTTCGTCTAATCTGTAAACATCTCAAATTAAACTGTAGTGTAAAGTAATAAGCATGGTCAGGACACTTCCCACGGTACGCACAAAGAAATGGTAAACAAATTAATAAACGAATCAACGTGGAAGAGTTATTGCAACATAATCATGTGGAGTTTCGCAATGTCAAGGAGCATATATCTAAGATAGGACTGCGGTAAGTACGGGACAAGTAAATAAAAAAATAGTAACTGAATAAAATCCAAACAAAAGTGGACATATATCAACACTCCTTCTCACTTGCAGTTGGATTACAATGTTACTTCCGTGACTCCTGACATGTATCTTAGTTTCTCAAATCTTTCTTACTCAAACGTTTCGTAAACATCTGCTTTCATGTTTTCAGTTGGGCAGTTTTTAAGCTCAATAATACCTTCTTGCACCTTTTCTCTGATAAAATTATGCTTCATGTCAATGTGCTTTGACCTGCCATGAAACTGGGGGTTTTTGACTGGCAAGATAACTGACTGGTTATCTTCCATAATTGCGATTGCTTGGATTGACCCATTCTTTAAGTCTCCTAGAAGTTGACGCAACCATACAGCTTCCTGTGCTGTGCTGGCTAATGCTATGTACTCAGCTTCTGCTGTAGAGAGAGCAACAGAAGTTTGTTTCTTACTTCTCTAACTCACTGCTGCCCCAGCTCTTAGTTTGAACAGGTAGTTAGATGTTGACTTTCTGTCGTTTACATCCCCAGCTCAATCTGCATCGGAATAACCAATGCACTCGTTTGATTTGTGTTTGCTATACAACAAACCTAGTCTAATTGTGCCTTTCATGTAACGAATAATTCGTTTCACAGCTGTAAGATGCTGTTTTGTTGCTTTAGATGTTAATCTAGCTACATTGCTCACAGCATAGGCAATGTCGGGCCTTGTCATGGTTGACAAATACAGCAAAGAACCAAACATTGATTGATATACCCCTTGCTCTACAAGCTCACTTTCTTCAGTGGCTTTCATCAGCCTCAAATTAACTTCAAACAGGTGTAGAGACTGATTTTGCGGACTCCATCCCATACTTTTGCAAAACTTTCTCAGCATAAGTTGGCTGACTAATCCAGATCTCACCATTTTCTGGATATTGCTCTACATTAATACCCAAAAATACTTTAACTCACCCATGTTTTCTAACATCAAAATGCTTTGCCCAAGCTGATTTGACTTCAATCATCTGTTTGTCACTTTTGCATGCAAGGATAATATTATCAACATAAACTGCAATAATAAATATTTCCCCTTCTGGCAACATATATAGACAAGGATCACTGGGAGTCTTTTTAAAACCCATTTCAACTAACTGATTATGGAGTGTCTCCTTCCAACGGCGGGGAGACTGCTTTAGGTCATATATGCTTCGTTTGAGTTTGCAAACTAAGTGCTCTTTACCCTTTGCTTCAAACCCTTCTGGGTGTTTCACTTAAACCTATTTTTCCAAATAAACATTAAGGAATGCTGTTGTGACATTCATTTGATGAACTTTTAAACTTAACTGAACCGAAAGGGCTAACATATTTCTAACAGACTCAAACCTTATCACTGGACAAAAGGTCCCATCATAATTTATTCCGAATTTCTGGGAACAATCTTGAGCAACAATTCTAGCTTTGTAGCGCTCAACTGAACCATCAGGATATGACTTAACTTTGTAAACCCATTTGCTACCGATTGCTTTACGACCATGTGGCAGCTCTGTCAAATCCCAATCATTTTCGTATAGCGATGACATTTCTTTGTTCATGGCATCATCCCATTTGGATCTGTCTGATCTAGCTAATGCCTCTCCCAGATTTTCTGTTTCTTTCACCTGAGTTCCAGTAAAATTAACCCATTCTCCATTCTGATCAGGGGGATGTCGATTTGTTTGTGATTGACGCAGTTGTGTATCAGAGTTTGCATCACTGCAATCTACATCTACACAACCAAATGATCTAAAGTGATCTACATTAGGTTTCTCACCTGCCCAAGCCTCATAGGAAGTCATGTTTTGGACTGCCTTTTAATTTGTTGCACTTCTATTTCTTAGATACACTGCAGTAGACAGTGCTTCTGCCCAAAAAATTGTAGGAAGCTTTGAATCACTCAACATTGAACGCACAGTTTCAACCAATGTTCTGTTCATTCTTTCTGAGACACCGTTTTGTTCAGGTGTTTTTGGGAACAGTTAATTCATGCCTAACTCCTTCTGAACTCAGATAGGCCTTGAGATCTGTGGACAGATATTCACCACCATTGTCGGTACGCAATGCCTTTAAAACATGGCCTGTCGACTTCTCAACAAGAGCTTTCCATTCTTTGAATTTGTCAAGTACCTCGCCTTTTGGTTTCAAAACATAGACCATGTATAGTGAGTAGAGTCATCAATAAACGTTAGGAAATACTGAGCTCTACTGAGTGACTTAGTATTCATTTTACCACATACATCACTGCGCACCAATTCTAGAGGCTCTCTGGAACTTTTGTTCTGACTTGTTGGAAAGGAACTACGGTGAGTTTCCCTTCAATAAGTGTCTCACAAAAATCAATTTCCCTTGATCTATCATAATCCAAAGCATCAACCATCTTTGTTAGCTTTTGCAGATCTGACCCTCGGTTAACACCAGAAGCAGCATTGACATTTTCATGACAACTTTGACAATCTTCAGTCTTGGAAAAAATTGTTGGGACACTTTGTCGAACGTTGCAAATATAATTTTACTGTTCACTATAAGCGTTAGCCATATGCAGTCACGATGAACAGTGGCGTTACTGCAAAAACGCTATGTACTAATGGTGCGGTTGCATAAACACACGTGAATCAATTTAGCTCAATAAATCCCCTCTAACCATTGGAAAACAAAGAAAGTTGCTACGGTGTTCAAACTTGTTGAAACTTTTCACCAATTGCAAGAAAATTAAATGTACCTTTGTACTCATGTAGGCAGATGTATAATGAAAGATATGCTCCTTGTACTTTGCAGAGACAGAGCTGCTAAACAGAAAGCTAGTAGCATGGCTGGCGGAGTTAGTGCAGTGGACGGATCATTGTCTTGCTATTTTGAGGTGTAAATTGCTTGTAGAAAATTTGCTTATTTTGTCATTTTTCATCAAATTCGTTCGTGTTTTTATTGTTCTGATATTAAATTGTCCACCAAAACTGAATTTTCCATAATCTGAAGTATTGCATTTGATTTAAAGAAGTTTCATTTCTTAAAATTTCTTCCCTCGTATGATTCACTAACAGAAATGTAACTTGAGATTCAGGAGTTTGGGCCCAAACTCCCGGAGTTTGGGCCAAAACAGATCAGTCACTTTTGTTACATCGACTTGGCATGATATTATCATTTCAGAGAGAGGATAAAGCACACTGCATAGATACATGCTATCCCTGTAGTCTTAACCTTTAAAACGATTATTTCAGTAGTATTCTGTTCAATTGAGCATTTTTTAATTATTATGAAAGCATTGCGTGTAAAGTAAATTTTAAAACACCAGAGAGCACCAGCTATAAGTTTATGTTGTAAGGTATCCATGTAGGTATCTATATAGACTGTTCAGAGTTACAGCAGGATCAAAATGATCAGGGTATCATTCGGTTCCATAACGTCATTTTGAATACATCATTACTTCCTGGTATGGCCTCTGGGCCCTTCTAATGAGCAGGTGGAGGTAGATCTCGAAGTTTCTAGGAGTGAAATTGAATATTGACTGCGATCGATCTCAAACATTGCATGACACGAAATCCGCAGTTCATACCATTGCACTCAGACCTGTCAAATCTAAAAACTTGTATTTATCCTAATACCATTAAAAAAGTAGTTTTTGTCTAATCCCTATTTCACAGTCACTAATTCAACAAGAATGGTATTGGACTGTGTTGTGTTATGTGTTTGATATGTAAATTGGGAAAGGCATTAGTTGAAGCTACAAGCTCTTATTTGAATGACAGCGTATTAACCATAATCACAACATGCCCATTACCACAGACAATGCTATCAAATGTTTCTATGCAATGATTTAAATTTGTGATTGTACTTGATCTACTATTTCCTGCAGCATTGGACTATCCCATTTGAAATATGTATCATGTACGTAGAGGACTTGATTGCTTACCCTATTGGGTATAAATTTAATCCAAAGATAGGCATTTTGTAGTACGGTACAGTAAAGTAAATACTTTGTGAGATGTAAAAAATTAACTTTACATGATCAAAAAGTCTGAAGACTCATCAAGGATCCTATACTATATTAATCGTGTATGACACCGGGGAGGTTCTCCTACTCTTTTCTATCAGTGTTCAGAGGGTAACGAGGCGGGGGTGAACCAACAAACCTAAACCTGCTAATGCGACGGACGAGAGTGTATTCCTATAGCCACTTTTCCAAAGGCTGAAAGAGGTGGAGGAGGATCTGTTCAGCTCAGCAGCCCACTGTAACTATAACGAGCAACTGAAGCGAATAACTTCTGAATCGGACAATAGGGACCAAAATGAAATCACCAATTGATCCCTTCAGCACCACTGCAAACAACATTTCTGAACAAGTAATTTTAATTCCCCAGAAAAAGTCAAAGTTTTTCCACCAGGATTCGATCCGGGGACTTAGTTATTGCAAGATGGACACTCTAACCACCAAGCTAAACCTCCAACCAAAGCATCAGAAAGAGGATGAATGGAATGACAAAATGCAGGCTTGAAATCACGACAAGCATAAAATTGGTACTCACAGCAATTGGATTGCAGACATAATGTCTGATACGCTTCAGGATGTTATTCGTTTAGGGAAATAGTCATATAAACAACGATATGTCCATTATGACTAACAGTTTGTATCAACCAATGGGGAGCCTGTAATATTACGAGTATAGTCACAAAACTCTCAGCGAGAAACACTGATTGGTTCACCTCTAATATCTACTGATATTCGTAGTAAACGAAACAGTTCTTGATTGGTTAAATATTCAAGGTTATCATTTCTTGATTGGATGGAAATTTTACTATCTAACCTTAGAATACTCATACTTTGGATCCACAACATAAATACAAGTACGAAAGTCAAAATTTCATTATTCAAGCAAAATTCTGAGTGAAGAAAGGAGATCATCAAGCAGCAGATACACCACAAGGTAGGCAAACATTATCTAACTTTAACTTTGAAACGACTTAAAACGGGCTAATATACTATCAAAATGTGTTTTAGGTAATATAGTTGTGTACCTTCAACAAATTGCTCATTTTTTCTAAATCTGTTAGTGAGTCTGTAGTTTGCAAAAGGTTTTGTCCACTTTCCACTACTGTTCACCATGTTTATGACATTCATCATGTGTATCTCAAGTCCAATATTACTGAAACAACCTATATGTTCCTCTGTAGCCGTTCTCCTGAGTCTCTTTTCTAGGATTTTGCTTTTAACTTTTATTTTTCTGGTGTGTACATCAGTCGATCAGCAAAAATTTAAAAATGTTATTTTGATATTTCAAATGCCGCTCTATTGAGAATGAATTTACACTCAATTCCATATAATTTCATTCTTACTACGAATTGAGTGACTGATATGCTGAAATATTTCTCACTGCGGAGAAATCGCCCCCTGATGCCCCATAACGTTTTTCTACCTGAAAGGCATCAGGGAACCTTAAGTTTCATGTTATCTACTAAACATCACATTATATAGTATCATATTATTAGCATAACATATTAACATTATTTGTAATTTTTTCATTAAATAATGCATTAATAACCAAATGTAGAAATTCCGAGAGTTAACTGTCTGAAGGTGATAAGCTAAAGCCCCACAGAACTGTACAGGAATTCTGTAACCCACTCGTTAAGGTGCGGGAAAGGGAAAGATGTTTGGGCATTCCCTCCCCAACAGCCCCTTTTACCTTACATTTGCCATTAGGCTCATTTTTTAACCCTGGCGCAGCCACTGATGTCTGGCTCAGGGTAAGCATACCCTGACCATTTTTACTTATCCTCATTTCAGAACTCACAACTTACATAAACCAGTCTTAAACCACACACAATACCACTGAACTTTCTCAATTGCTTTTTATCGCTTTTCGTGAACTAATCTGTGAATATTCTTTTGTAACACATGATATAGTCATCATTTTGTATGTAAATTCTCATTTACACACTTATAGGTAGAGGGAAAAAAGTAATTTCTTTTAATTCTAACTTTATTGGCAGAGTGGTGTTTGAATTCAATTCCTTTGATAGTGTAATATAGTAAACCATTTAAAAAAACATATCTGTTACATGCATGAAGGTTACTTGCAGTGACTATGGCGAAGAGCTTCGGATGGATGGTTTTTTTAGCTTTGTCTTGCCTGATCTCGGAAAACTTGGCTGTTGACAGGCAGGTCATTTACAATGAGGAAGAACTTACCGGAAGTTGCACTGATACTTGCGACACCCTACCAGATAGAACTAGACAATTCGGATGCGACAGAATTTCTCGCTGTAGTACGAGTAGAACCGGTTGGACCAAGGGGTTTGTCAGATGTGACTGGTGTATTTGTTGGTGTACTGTTAGCAATACCATGAACCCACCAGTAAGTGCAAAATGATGATAATACGTTTTGTTTTCCGTGAAATTTGCATGCGATCAATATGTTGTTGCAATATCCAGCTAATGAGACTCGTGGAAACTGAATACAGTTATTGCTTTGTTTCCTTTTACGTAGTTTGACTACAGACATGGCCTCTTTAAACTGAAGTGTCTAAAATTTGCTCATCATAGGACGTCCATAAACAGAATAGAAGACGTAGGGTAATGGGTTCGTAAAATACATAAAGGATCCAAAATTATTAGAGGAGTTATGGTAAATAAGTGTGGGAGAAACAATCCTAGGTCGCGAATGCAGTCACTAAGAATGTATCAGTGACGTAAACATCAACCAATCTAGCAGCAAACTGAGAAAGTAACTAAGCAAAATGGTTTACATCACGATAAAGCCTGTAAGAGACTGTGTAATTCAAGATACTTCACGATACATAAGGAAGTGTACTACCCATATTGCTACCCATCGACTGCTAAAAGTACATGGTGACGCACTTTTAATCTACACTTAGGAACTGACAATCCTTCCACTTTGGTTCTTACGTTACCTCATGTGGATCATAGTTTCTGCATTGGTGAGATAATCGTAATATTGTTGCATATCATTAACCAGACAATGTTGGGTCAAAGGCGTGGGAATTGAACTGTGCCAATTAATAAACCAGATCAGTAGCAATCATTTACTTTTTTGAACGTCATCGTTACACTGAGGAAGTTGCAGCAGCATTTACAGACACTGACTTCCTCAGAGCCCTATAGTGTATGTGAAAATATGTAGATTGGTATGTCAGTGCGTGTGCGTCTGCTTCTTCACTATATACAGTATATAAACGGTCTGAAAAAAATCACCGATTTAGTTTGCACTTGGTAAAAAAAAAGAACGAAATGAAAAAAGATACATATTGTACTAGTTTTATTGTTAATTGATCTAGTGAACTAGTGATATTCTTTTCCTGTCGGGATTTGTGCATGGATCGTCTCAAACTGCAAGTGTCATCCTAATGCCTTTCATCTAATGTTAAGCGGCTCTCACCTAGAAAGCTTCCCTCAAACTAAACTTACAGTGAGAAGTTGTGGAGAGGGTGGGGGTATTTCAATAGCTTTACAGTCGCAAGGGTTCTTTGTTTTCTAAACAATTATTCACCACAACAGCAATAAGCTGAAAATATGAACCCTTTCGTTACGATAAACCTTCAACTATCAGTCAATTAAGATGATGCTGTTGAATATTTTTTTTCCTTTGAGCAATACTATGTTGATGTGGATAATCTCAAAAGAGTTTTTACGTGAACAGGTCTGTGGTTAATGTCAGTATGTGAGAAATACACATTAAGTTAGATCATTAAGTATTGAATATAAATATATATTTCTGAATACATTCTCAGTAAGATTTCTGAACATATTTCTCATCATTTAAGATCCAGGTGGGGGTTAGATTGGGGACTATATCGTCCGTCTTGAAATCTTAGGGCAGTCCCTATTTTTTGTGGAACTGCAATTTTGCTTGTTCAGTAAAGCTGTGTGTAGTAGTACGGGGGGGGGGGGGTGCAGTAGTACTGGGAGTCTATTTGGGTTCATGTTGTCCGATGTGGGTCTCGTCCACCTCAGGTGTGATAGGCACACCTGATGGGCTGTTGAAATGGCCAATCATTCCACCCCTAATAGCCTTTTGAAACGTGGCTTGAGGTGGAGGATATCTTTTCGTCCGTCAGAAGGGGACGTTAAATGTCGGTCCCTGGAGTAACTTTGGGTTGGCATTGGGACTGTATGGTTCATCCTTACCTCGTTATACCTTATTTACACTTATCAAAAAGATTACGTCGATCTCGCCGGTGTTCATCCATAATCAACATGGTATATTGATCTTGATGAACCCACATGGGCTCTCTGATCCTGAAACTCGCAAATTCAAATTGTTGGTGGTGCATATATCATGGACGCTGATATGAAACATCTCGAGATCGTCTCATTCTAATATTTGAAAACCTTACTAGTGCCTGGTTCGGTGTACGTCACGAATTCCTTCTGTGTTCACTCCTCACAATGAAAAACGTATTTATAAAAATAATCATTGCATGAATTTCAGATCAATTTCTCCATTCGTGTAAAGGAGTGCACATGATCATTTTCGATCCCTGGTACTACTTTTGGACACCTGTGTGTTTGCTCTGCCTTACAAAAGAGAATAGAAAAGAGAAATAAAACAACTATGATGTACCAAGGTCAAGGTGGAAGATAAAAAAATACTCCACCTGAAAAATCACTCGATCATTGGTATACTTTATCCTGGTCTTGTGCCGTAGGTGTTGACGGCATAATGATTCCTGAAATCACTGTGTCAGTGTTTCTCACTCATCGACAGGTTATATACAAAGAGAGTCAAATTATCAAGACGGAAGAGGATTTGTATAGCACATGCAAGGGCACATGTGAACATAATGGCCTTCAGTCCACTGGAAGGTTTGAATGTGATGAAGTCCGCGACTGTCGACATCACACAAATGGTTGGATCAAAGGATTCGTTCGCTGCGACTACTGCGAGTGCACTTGCCGCATAAAGAATGTGCCCTCGAATTACAGGGTGGAGAATTTTGAGTACGATCTCAATGGCATTTCACTGGATAGGAAGGAACAGGTAGTCCTTACTTCTGATACCTTCAGAAATAATGAAAATTTCCCAAGCACTTACACCACCGAGCTGGGAATCTCCTACGAGTCGACGAAAAGATGGGACACGTCGACCACCTCCTCCTGGTCGATCGAGGTCGGTGTTTCAGTCTCGTTTCCAATTAAAATTGTTAATTTCGAGGCTCATACAGTTGTAACAACCGGCAGAGAAGAGACTTATTCATGGGGAGAAAGTGATACCGAGGTAAGCTGTTTTGATTTTTTCAGCATTTGCAAAAGGTGTTCGGGGTCTTGAATATCTTTAGCGGGTCACATGAATGTTGACACCGTACTCTGTAACACAATATGGGATGCGGGATGCTTTCATACACATTTTGACGTCATCTTTCACTCCCTGCGCTAGTGACAACACGGTGGTTTGCGACCTTCAGGTAGTGCTAACCATGGCTG
Organism: Stichopus chloronotus; assembly: GCA_021234535.1. Lineage (NCBI taxonomy): Eukaryota > Metazoa > Echinodermata > Holothuroidea > Aspidochirotida > Stichopodidae > Stichopus > Stichopus chloronotus. Next base: position 17,743,355 of record CM037847.1, read on the forward strand.
TTACCTTGTTCTGTTATATCTGGGGAAGCATGTTATATCACGTTGGACTTCGTCTCGGCTATGTGAGCCCATTCCAGTTCTAAACTTAAGTTTGATTCTTTTCTCTTTCATGCATGGGCGTGGATACATCTCAAAAAGTGAGGGGGTCGTGACTTTTCACAATCTATGGGGATGGAGTGACCCCCCCTCTTTGAAAAAAATTGGAAAGTGTCTTCATGGCAAATAATATTTGGTCAAAACTTACCTTTTAAAATGTAGTGACACTTTTGCAGTCTATGCTCTATTGCTTTCACTTTTACGTTAAAAGTTGGAATTCTCTCATTATCATGCCCAAGTGTACTGGCTTATCTTCAGTGGTCAGTCTGAAAACGTATGATCATTGAAAAATTACAGATACTTCTCTGACTCGGAAAAACAATTGTGAATACTAGAATCAAAGTGGCAAAATGTAAATTGGCAGAATGTAAGTTGTTGACAATATTAATTGGTGAGATCACAGAACTGGGGTGTGCACTCGTCTAGTAGTAGGTAGTAAATTGATTAAATGGTAAGTTGCTCACTACATATTCATATAAGATATTTTTCGAGTACTAGACTGCCGGTACAGGTAATGACACATGACTAGTCTTACGTACGTTCGTACGTACATAAGTAGTTCATCCATAGAAATTCTATTAGTTGACTAGAGTGCTTCGCACTAGAATCTGCACGTGGCTAAAGACATGCCATTACAAGGAACAATGTAAACGAGAAATGTTAACGGAAAATATGTGATATTGTCACCGCCCCAATACAACCTTGAAATGCAACACAGTGAAACTGATGATGTGGATGTTTGATATCAAGAAGAGTGTTCAGAATTCTGTACTTAAACCAGTCTTTTAGGTTTCATTATTTGAAAAAGTGGAAGGCACATTTGGGAGATTTCCCCCTTTACAGAAAAGTGATTGAGACGTGTCATCCCCTTCGGTATGAACCTCGCCCATAGTTTCATGCTTGGCCTAACACAACACAGATGCAAATTGTAGTTGAAATCTGAACCCAACCTTTTGAGCAAGTTGCATGCTGTGTATTAATTATGGTATGAACACTCAGTAATATTCATATATATATACTCATATTTGGCTCAACATCCTAATTTATAGGGTTAAATGTACATCGAATTGGGAATCTGAGGAACAAATACTTTGGTATTAGTCAAGTGATGTTGGTTTTCTGCATACATTAAATTTGTATAAATCTGTTTGAATGCATTATGGTCCAATAAATGAAGCTTTGCTGTCACTTTAAAACAGTCAAAATGAATATTAATTACTCGGCATCAACCTACGGCATACAATACATATAATAAAGCTTGAATAAAAGAGCTTTGTTAAGTCAAAAACAAGTCAGACATGATCCGTTATAAATCATGAAATAGATCAAAACATTAAAACAAATTTCGCTGGGCATTCAAATTATATGGGTCTTCATTGTTACACTATATAACTTTTTTACCAGTGAATAGTATTGGGTTCTTGCTTAAGTTTTGTTTATCTCTGTCTTGCTTAAGTAACTATCGACACTAACATAAACTGCATTTCATCACTATCTATTGTGCACTTTTTACATTGGTTATTGTAGAGCGGTCTTTTCGGTTAATTTTTAGAGCTGATATAAACACTATGTTTTAACTATGATGGCAAATGTCTGTATGCTTTCTCGTTGGAATGCATGTTGTGAAACTATTTTGAAGCAGTGATCGTTTATGATATAGTGATCTCCAGTTCCTGTCAAGCCACCTTAATGTATTCGTATTTTATACCCTTACCGGAAAACATCAGTAATTAACATTTACTTGCAAACTTAGTTCTGTTCTCCTGATGACAAATCATTGTAAGATCTTCGAATCTGATGACGTCATGGTAGTGATGTAAAATGTTTCTTTAACATACCATACATTTTGCAGACCATTCACAAAACGGTGAAAGTATCTGCTAGCGTACCTCCCTACGAGGATCTCGTTGTCAAGGTGATGGGCTGGAGGTTCACAGGGAAGGTACCATACACAGCTGACGAGGTGATAGTCTATGAAGATGGACAAGAACGTCGTCAGCGTGTGAGCGGATATCTGAACGAGGCCTCTGTCTTCGAGTTCGAGTCCTCAACCGGAGAGATTGAAGTCAAATAAATAAAATGAATGAAAGCTGAAGCCTTCATTCTTTAGCTTAGTCTTTGACTTGGGATCTCTTTCAAATTTTTCAAACGTCATTTCTTTTAACGTAGGCTAACGTATTGCTTTGTTAGAAGCATATAGTTTGGTGTATAATGATGTATAATCACTTTCTTTTTTACCCGATTGCTATTGCAAAGCACATAGAATCGAAAATAAAGTTAAACTCTCTTGTAATGAAATGAAACTAAAATGTGAATTCTTTAAAGAAGTAAGTGTAGAAATAAATTAGCAATGCAAACTATATGTCTTGTTAAATTAACGTTTATTTGTAATACGCCGCTTTGCAGAGTGCACTTCAAGACATCGAAGCTAAAGTATCGATTGTTCCCGGAACGGAATATCTGTCTACTGTTACTTGTTTTTAGAAATATTTGAGATAAAAGAAGGAGTGTCTTATAGGGGGTGAGAGCTCCAGCTCCGGTACGCACAAAAATCATAGAGTCTCCAAGTGCCGCTTCACTGGCGATCTGAGAAAAATCGATTCGACTTAACCACTGAAATCAATCGGTATAAATCTAATCTGAGCAATATTGGAGAAAGTCGGATGCAACAAATTTGCTCAACTGTCAGGGGTGATGGATGAATAATATCTAGGTGGTATACTTGGAAGAAATAAATGTTTCACCTCAGTAAGTCCATGTAATCTCACAGTGCGTATTGAGAGTTTGTTTGACAGTCGTTAAAATTGAAAAGGGTGTATGTCAGGAAAGAGTTACTATCTCCCTCCACGCTAGAGAATATAATGTATACCATACCCTGGTGCGAACACGATTGCAATGGATGCAAAGTACTACAACCGTCATGATAGCTGTCTGAGCAGTCAGACTTGATAGTGTTACTCAAATGAAGTGGATGAATATGAACAGGGAAACATTTTAGATTCCATTATGAGGAGTCTATTTAAGGAGAATAATATTTGCCAACCTTCTGCTTTGTTAAAATTGCCTCTGCATTCTAGCACAGAACGGCTGGAGAATAAAGCTGGTCTGGGTCATGGTCATAAGCCATATGCTCTTTCAAACGGAGTCCTCAGTTATAATTTTAACAATTGCGTATTCATGAATGGTAATTTGGCAGTGGTATTTGTTGGACTAGGGATGTCAGATCGCGAAAGGATCTGTTGTTTCTTAAAGGATTATTCATTCTTTTCTTCTGTACCTAGTTTCCGCTTCTTCTTACTCACACCACAGCGCGTACAGTAGCGTGGACGATTAGCAGTAAAAGTTGGTACCAGATCTACACGTTTGAATTAATTCTGCAGCATGGCCGTGATCTGCTCAACATCAATGAAAAGCTTCACTTTTTCTACTCCCTTACGATCTTAAGAACTGCATTCCTCAGTCCCCAGTTGCGTTGATAAAACGAGATGACTCTCATTAACCGTTTTTTAAGGTTGTATGAAATGCTTTCACAAAAGAGCTAACTGCCTGACTCAGAATTTGCAAAGTGAGCCCCCGAGTGAAAATCTGAATTGCGTTTTCATCTATTATTCTTTTTGAGATATGACTCTTTAAGGTTTGAGCTAAGAGACACTAATTTTCCTGTACAATTGTCAATCTTTGATGGATTTTGATGGAATTTGTGGCTTTCCAATGATTAATACACCCTGTACTACAAATGGTCATTTTCATGTCACAAGACCTTGAAATATATGATAAGGAATATTATCAATCAAACTTTAAAATTCAAAAGTATTAAAGTCCGTTATCAAAAGTGAAAACTCAACTTCCCAACACGAGAAATATGAAAACTAAGGAAAACATTCAAAGTCTACAATAATGTGCTGAACATGAACTCTTGATCTTCGACAACAAAGATACATCTCCCCGGAATGTTGAAGCCTTTTGTCTTCTCTGCAGAGAGGGCAGGTACTCTTTCGACCACCTCTCCCAAAACAGATTATCTGTACTGCATCTTCTGAAAGCGTCTTTGAGACTAGACATCCTCGCTGAATGAGTGTAAACTTATGTTTACCGGGACCGTTCACAGCAACAGATGGTTTGACGTTATGCTGTCCAGCTCATTCGGGTCATCATTAGGATCATCTGAGACCCCTAGCATGGGTCTGGTGTTGATTATGGCTTCCACCTCGCACAAGAGTGTTCGAGACTTTATAGTCCCTGTGCAGTTTTCAAATATCGTTCACCGTTACTTTTCATGATCCTAAGCATCACTTTTTGCCTTTCCCATACACCTCCAAAGTGCCAAGAGGCGGGTGGGTTAACAAAGTACAACTTGAAACCATGATCGACAGAAAAAAAAAAAAAAAAAAACTCATGTGATTTTGGTGTAGTTCATGTGATTTCGTCAGTTCTCTGTTGGCACCAACTAGGTTTGAGCCACTGTCTGAATATATCGCCTTCATGCCAACGCCTGGCTATTAAATCTTCTACTGGAATCAATGAAGGAATGACTGTCACGTGTACCACTTCTAGTTGTACTGCTCTATTTGTCTGTACGTCTGACTTTATCGGATCATACATCCCATGATGGGTTATGCACAAGACTTTACCATTATCTCTGCTCAATCCCTAATTAGCTAATCGTTCTGCATATTCGCTTATCTCAAATTTTATCATATACGTTGTGTGAACTTCTTGGCCAGTGCTGTATTCTCTAACAAATCTCTTTGGAGTCGGAGATCGAAATATTCTGTTTGGACTTGGACTTGTTAGGCAAGATTGCACCTCTGTCTCCCAAAGGATGTGTTGTTTCATAATGAGTCTTCCCATTGACAACTCAACAGACATTGACTTTCACTTAGAGCTGTTTCTTGAATTTTCCTTAAAACCTGTATACCAACCATCGGACTCGACTTGTAATAGCATACGGATCTCCAAATCTGAGGCTGTAGAAATTGTTTCTGATAATGACACACCTGGAATTTTTCTTTTATTAGAGAAACGTGAGGTATCGAGTGGTGACCTTCCACACTTGGGAGTTTAATATGACGTAAGTAATCCCAAGCATCCAGATTGGCGTAATGTCCATAGTAACGGGGATATTTCCTTCGACAGCACTAATGAAGTCTATAAATCAGCTATGATCCATATTTCCTACATGTTAATCAATTACCATGAGTGTACTGGTCCGTAGTTGTTGATCATTCAGAACTTTCACAGGGAGATTTTTCTCGTCACCTCTCTCAACTGTTTTAAACATATTCATCAGCAAAATCCGCATCACAAGCATTATCTATAAAGGCATAAATTGCAATACATCTGTCATTTGCTTTCGGCTTTAACAGAACTTGCGCTACACAGCTAGCAGAATTTTTGGGTACCATCTCGGCTTTAACTACGCAAGGTAATGTTCACATGTACTACATGGGTCTCAGGTATGCTATATATCGGCTACGTTTGCTTAATTTTCCAATGAAGGACCAGACTGATTTTATCTGGGCGAAGTGAGCAATTTTCCAGCTGTCCTACATTTACGTTTTTTTCTTTTTTCACTCCATGCATGACCTAACATAACCCTGGTACAAATCCTGCACTGGACTAAACCTGTGTAAAATCTATAAAATTTATAAAACTGCATCATACATACTCATTAATATTCATATTTATGTTTGTCACTTCATCCCGATTAATAGGGTTAAATGAAATTAATCCTTAATTACATGTTAAAAGTCTTAGGTTCAGTTAGTGGTAGGTATTGTGGGAGTTTTATGTATCTGACATGTGCGCATATCTTTCTTTTAAATATAGTCGTTGTTGTTGGTTAATAATTCAATGGGTTATGATCCACATTAATAACATTGCAATAATTTGCAGTCATACCCGTTGATCCCAACCCTACTCATTTGCCCCTTCAATCTTCAATCTATTGAAAAGCAAGTTTTCAATGGATTGTTTATGCACACAGCAATTTTTTTCTGCTTTGCTTGTCTTTCGTACAATGCAAAAAAATACTACACAAACACATTTTATAAATAAATGTATTACTGAGAATAACAGAACGGTACAGACATGCATGTATAATCCATATAGGCCGAACCTCCATCGCCTTGATGGGATCCACGGTACAAACGATAGTTGGGTCCCATATGGGCAATCTGGGTTTCAGTTGTTCCATCTCGGCGCCATGTGGGTTACCATCTGGGTCCCACATGTCAACCCAGATATACCCATCTGGTGCTCATCTGGGTCCCAGATATTCTGTTTGCTGGTTATGGCCATGAGTGTGCTAGAATTCTCATCGTTCTTTTTCATCCTCCCGAATTGAGTAGGATGTCACTGTTTTAATCTCTTCATGATCTGTAGCCACTATTCCTAAGATGTTCTCTTTTCTGAACTTCTTTTCTCTTGTGGCATCAAGTACAGAAATTATAACTCCTACTGTAATACGATACCAACTCTTTGCCTTGGATTTGTATCCTGCGGCCGAAACGTGTGGTTGACCAAATTGTGTTTTTTTTTATTATCTATGAGCCGTTTTTCTCTTTCACAACCACTCACAGTGGGCTTTATGAGTGTATACTTTCGCTCCCCCATTAGTAAGTGTTACTGTGTAATTAGTAACAACTTTAATGACCTGGTTGGGTTCTGAGTTTTATATTCTATTACATGTTTGAAGTTGCCCATGTATGGTGTTAATAACTAAAGATCCCCATCAAAGGGGTCTAAATGTGGTGTGGGTAGAGCTGAATGTTTGGTGATTAATACTTTTATCAAGTAGCATTGCCATGTTTGTGTTGACATCGGGTGTTAGGCATCAGGTGTATTAACATCAGTGACATCAGCTGAAACCCAGACAGCCTTTGAATTGGATTAGTTATACTATAATCTAGTAAATTGATCATCGCTTTTACTTCCATTCTCAACATCTTTATCCCCTTTGGTAGAAACTCTTTTGCATTGGCATTTGTATCTGTTCCGTTGTTGGGTTTATTTGGGCCACCATATGCCAGTAGATTTATATCGGTCATTTGGAGGATCTCGTCTCAATAGTCTTGACATGATCTTCAGTAAGTTTCGATGTTAGATCAGCTGCTGGATTCCCATGATCTTGTAAGAGCTTGAAGATAGCCCTGGTTGCAGCCAATTCGGCCATCATTTGTTTTCGTTCAGCCGCGAGCCTTAGCTTCATATCTTCTGTTTCATCTCTAGCGTTTAGCCTATTTGCCTTCTCTTGGGTTTGTTGATTTCATCTTGGGGTCCTTTAATTAATATAGCTTGAACTCCTTTACGCGATTTATATTTTACTCCTCTAATGTACTTTTTTCTTTCTATTCAACTGCTCTAGCTGCTCTCTCTTTTATTTTGATCTGTATAAAAACAACGAAAAGGTTGTCTTTACAGGGAATTCACTATTTGTCTGTTTTGTGCTACTCATCACTGCTGACACATTATCATCTGAACGAATATTTTCAACATTTTTCATTTTCAAAGTCCGACGGAGTTGTTTGGACAAATGAGATTATACAAGAATCGTTATGAATTACGCAACCTCTTCAGTTGTTTTCTTTCAGAACTTCGCAAGTACTTTGGGGATGAACATATAGGAACACCGACACACAGACTTTTTTTGAGGGGAGTGACAGAGATTGCCAGAATTAAGCTGTGACTAATCAGCGACATTACTATCTAGACGAGTGCCACGATTAATTGCGTCCAAAAAGATTTTATCTTTTCAAAACCTACAGGTGGCAGGAAACGGCACTTTCCGGGTGAACCTTGAGCAGAATTTACCCCAGTCTTGAAATATGGATATCATGTCTCCAATTTCTTAACTCATGTGAAAAGAAAAATCAATCTATGAGAAATGGTATCGTTTATCAACTGGGTTGAGATGATAGAAGAATAATAATGAATTACGCAACCTCTTCCGTTTTTTCTTTCAAACTTGGCGAATACTTTGTGGCTAAAGATATAGAAGCACCTTCTTAGGTGCACTGGAGTTGCATGTACCCAATCTTTAAATGGGATCTACTATCTGCAATTTCACGATAACGAATAACGATAAAAACATTTCAAACAAAAATGCTAATAATTTGAGTTGATCTTATTGTCATTTGCAGAAAAGTTCATTCAACAGCTTTTACTTTCTAACGATAACAGTTTTTTTGAGAAATTTTCAACCACCAGATAAGCTTAGACAAAATCTGGTGCAACATTTTGCATTTATTGCAATCATTTTTCCCGAAAAATTATACTTCCAACAAAGTCCCAAACAATTTTTACTCTCTGGTCATTAGGTTTTTAGTTCTTTGCTACAACCGTCGATGATTGCATAATAAAGAATAAATCCAACTCTTATACTTTTTTGTTCTATAACTTTGTAAATTATAGCTAGATGCGCAAAAATGTTATGCAATAAAGTATTTTGATAGGTGGGGAGAGCATGAGATTAGTGATGGTTAACCTGAGAGAGGGTTGTAAGGGAGAAGATGTCTTCCATCCCCTTTTGAGAAATTTTGTACCTACTAGGTACGTAACCTTGGATGCAATCTGGTGCAATAGTTTGCGTCTTTTGAACTCATAAAATGGGCAAAACTGAGGTATGAAAAATTCCAACTTATCAGATAACATTAAATACAATCTTCTGCCATAGCAGGCATCTTTCTATGTCATAAAATGAGCTAGACTGAGATATGAAAAATTCCAAGTGGTATCTCAGATTTTCAGACTATCATCCCTTTTACATCTTGTATTTTAGATTTATTGAGAAATTTTTCAATTACCATTTAACCCTAGACACAATTTGGTGCAATAGTTGGCATTTTTTTATGATGAGCTACTGGTAGACTAAGATATAAAAAATACCAACTGGTATTTCAGATTTTTCCACTATCGTCGCCCTCACAGAGTTTTTAGGAGGGAGGGCGGATGAGACACCCCAACACAACCCCCCTCGCGACGGTCTTGTGTATGTGAATGTTTCTGGCTCCGTTGATGATCACCTCCTATTCTACTGTCTTTGTGTCTGTAAGTGTGCAGTGTTAACTTGCTGTTTTCAGTCACTTGTTTACTGAAACCAGATGGAGACAGGTAGATCCTGTCAGAAACGTCGTAATTCTTACATTTATTACTTGATGATTGTAGTGATCACTGGCTATTGTAGCATCAATTTGTTTTAATCGTAAAGATTGCTAAGTAATCGAAATGATCACCGTCGGTTTACCTATAAGTAAACAATTAGAGATTGTTTTTCTTTAACAATGAGTTGAGAAGAATAATACTATTTTTTATAATCGCTAAATAAAGGTTAATTCATGATATTCAGGCTAATGAAGTCACTTGTCATAAAGGCGACATTTGACTAAGAGACATTATAAACAGTTTCACGTTCGCATGAAATGACTCTTGTATGTCTTTCAAAATTTTGTTAAGGAACAACCTAAGAAGCATACAAACCTAAAACTATTGTAAGATTTAAGTATAGCTATATCACCTACGTCTTCAGAAACGTCCCAATTTGGCAGGTGAGTCTTTTTATGACTAATTATAATTTTCATTTCACGTTCGCAAATAAAACAACAAGGTATCAGATATCCCGTCGTAAAGCTTCAGAAACGAGAAGGGCATTCTCGTTTTTAAAACCTCATGGAATGAAGACATGTGATTATATGATCGTCACATTATGCCCTGCAGGGTGCATACCCCCCCCCCCCCGGCAAAAAAATAATAATAATAGGATATTACAGATGTAATCCACTGTTTAAGCAACATATTTTAACTATACACAAATTAAACAAGGCACGGTTTTCTTTAGGAATATATTCGTATACTAACGACTATAAGGAATCCGCACTTTTAGTCATATTCCAGTAAAAGGTAACTTATGATTATCTTCACCTCTATGTTACTATGTACTTGTAATAAGGTGAGACTGGGGTCAGAGTGCTCAAAGCGTGCTCGAAGCTGATTATACATAGGAAAAAACTGCAACCACCTAAGCAACATTTTGTAAACACGATGACTAGTAGAAATCTTAAAACAGATCCGAGACCAAAGAGTCAGGTCATCGTGTTTCCTTCATGCCGTTTATTCAACTACCATCGTTCCAGTTGAGGATTCGAAGCCGAAAACCGAAACTTCGTTCAGATATCCGCTTACTCGCTGACGTCTTTCTTGCCCATCCTTGTAGACTATCACGTGATCAGCTGTGTATGGTACCCTTCCCCTGAATCTCCATCCCGTCACCCTGACAACGAGATCCTCGTGAGGCGGTACCTCGGCAGATACACTTACGGTCTTGTGAATGGTCTAGAAAATGTATAATACGGTAAAGAAAAACAAGGGAAATATGGTCATGATCTAATACACCAGTTATTTTACCTCATAGTAATGACGTCTCCCCCCTTTGAAGAGCTGACCAATCACCTCATTCACCATATGTAATTGCAAAGTAAGAAAGCGTTAAGCACTGTGGGTGCACGGAGGTTGCTTTTCGCTCTATGTTAGGTGACTAAGACCACATTAAGGAGGTTTGACAGGTTTGTCTACTTCAACATTCTTTCACAATAATCCTTCAGCAAGAAACCAAGTGGACGTCTGACATCATGAGTGTTGTGTTTATGTTAGCTAGGTAAATGTGTTAATTAAGGGAAAGAATGGTGCTCCAATACCCAGTCTGTACAATGCAGCTAGCACAGTATCTCGTTACCATGCAATCGGCTGGCCGCCTTCACTGTCAAAACAGCCCTGTACAGTGACAACTAAGAAACGTATAATCTCATTAGCAGGTAACGTATTAGTTTTAATGTTTTGCACTGTTACATATTGTATCATTTCGTGATATTTTTCATCTTACAAAGTTCTACCAAAAAAGTAAAAGGAAATTGCCTCTGTATTGTATATCGTAGCTTTATGGGGTGGGATTAATATCTTTGTTTGTATTTTGAGTTTTATTCGATGAGAAATGGTATCTAGAATGGATACCTTTAATACATGCATGAGATGCTCGAGAAAGCCAATACAACACCGAATAGGTATCACGTACCGTATTCTCAACGTTTTGGTAATTCATCATCTTTTTCAATTAGACGTGGAATATACTATGGCAGAAAACATTCTGCAGCAATGAGATATTACAATGTGATGGTGATTTCCAAATTTAAATGTTGATATTGATAATTTTCTAAGCTTGTATCTTTTTGCAGCTTCATTTTTTTTGTGTTGACCCTCACATTTTGTAGTGAAATGGAAGACAAAAATCAATGGGTTTGAAAAAGCGTTCATCCTCGGAGAATAATCAGTGCTTCTGACATATTTTTTGCCATACATTAGCACATTTTGCAAGATGAAATCAACTCGTCAAACAGAAAATTTTTTTGACCCACTGATCTAGATAAAAACTGAACAAGGAATATTATCAAATTTACCTCCGTGGTATTCGCAAAACCAAAATACCATGCCATCGTTACATCATGCAAGGTGTGAATAGATAGATAGACAGATAGACAGATAGACAGATAAATAGATAGACAGATAAATAGATAGATAGATAGATAGATAAATAGATAGATAAATAGATAGATAAATAGATAGATAAATAGATAGATAGATAAATAGATAGATAAATAGATAGATAAATAGATAGATAAATAGATAGATAGATAGATAGTGACATCTTTAAGTGACACTCTAGCCATAAAATAAGGGGGAAAAGGCAGACAAGAATCAAACGACTTACCTCAGTAACACTTTCTCCCCATGAATAAGTCTCTTCTCTGCCGGTTGTTACAACTGTATGAGCCTCGAAATTAACAATTTTAATTGGAAACGAGACTGAAACACCGACCTCGATCGACCAGGAGGAGGTGGTCGACGTGTCCCATCTTTTCGTCGACTCGTAGGAGATCCCCAGTTCGGTGGTGTAAGTGCTGACGAAATCCTCGTTATTTGTGAAGGTATCAGAACCGAGGACTACCTGCTCCATCTTATCCATAGTGATGCCATTGAGATTGTACTGTATGTTCTCCACCCTGTAATTCAATGGCGGATTCCTTACGCGGCAAGTGCACTCGCAATAGTCGCAGCGGACGAATCCTCTGATCCAACCTCGCCTGTGGTGGCGGCAGTCTCGTACCTCATCACAGCCAAACTTTCCGGTGGACACGAGGCCACTATGTGGACATTTGCCTGTACACGTACTGTACAAATCCGGCTCCGTCTTGATAATGTTGCTTTGTGTGTATAAAACCTGTCAATGAGTGAGAAACAATGACGCAATAATTGCAGACCACATATTCTCCCTTTAACGAAAGGAGAAAAGGCACAAGACCTCATGCAATGCTTTATTTTTTACTTGAATGTGGTGAATCCTGCAGACATTTTTCTTCAAACAGTGTGCCCCTATACGTCCCCAAAGAATTTCCAAACGGTCATTTTACCCTTTTTAAAAAAACCCGGGCTACACGAATAATTTTAGCCAATTGGGTGTACCCCAATATAAATGCACCATTTTCTGCTGGTAATGGCAAGCTATGTAAGAGAACTGGGGAGGAGCACTATTCCTGCTGACTTTCTGGTACTCACATTAGTTAGACATTCCAAATAAATGTTCATCGCAGGCTGAAATTGACGCAACAATTCAGAGTATTAGTGGAGATATTCACTTACCGGAGGGGTCATGGTATGGGTTACTGTACAATAGCAGAGACACCAGTCACATCTTACAAAACCCCTAGTCCAACCGGTTCTGCTGGTACGACAATGTGAAATTCTGTCGCATCCGAACTTGTTGGTCCGATCCGGCAGTGTGCTGCATGTTTTAGTGCAGCTGCCGATAAGTTCGTCCTCATTGTAAATGACCTGCCTAACAACAGCGTAGTTTTCCTGGATGAGCCAAGACAATGCAATACAGACGATCCATCCTAATTTCTTTGCCATTTTCAATCCCAGTGACCTTCATGCATGAAATAGACATGTTCATTAATGATATAATATATAATAATATATCACTGACAAAGCAATTAATTAAGATCAAATACCACTGTCATTGAGGGTAGAATTACAAAAAAATGCTTTTCGTCTTTACCTGCAGTGAACAAGTTCGACTTTCGAAATATGATGAACTGCAAAAGGAATATTATGGTGATTTTTGAAACAGCAATGATATAGTAGGGAAAAAGAATTGTTTCAATAAAGAAATATTTATTATAAGCATTATTCACATTCATATTATTATTATTTTATTATTTTAGGTATCTTAGGACTTTCCAGATGGATAGTAGCTTCAATAGCTTTTTTTTTTTCTTTTGACTCTCAACTGCTAGTCTTCTTTGGTGCACTAATAATCATATATAGAAATTTTACTAGTTCGTCAATGTATACACAATGCATATAACTACATTATATGGAGCAGTGGTTCAATTTCTTGTGAACCTTTACTTGCAAAGGATTTACTTTTTATTTGAAGAACTTATATTAAAGTAGTTTATTTAGCTTAGAACAATCATTTGCTTTTGTTTTTCTCTATTCATATTACTTGATTTTCGTTTTGCAAGATTCGCCGATCCTCCTCAGTGTTTCAGATATCTTTATGCCGGGGAGTTACCCACTTAAATCAAAACGGCTTTCAAACATCGTGAAACGTTTAAAAACGTTTTGTTTTACCGTGGTAATCGTTGGCAGTGTTTTGGGATAGGTCGACCCTTTCTGAGTAAGGAAAACATTGGATCTTGTATCTAAGCAGTCACATAACAAAGATATTATCCTACGGAAGAGGAAAAGAGTTCTTCAGTACCCTTCTAATGTATCACAACTACACTGAGCCTAAACCATTTTGTTTAAAAATCTTTCATATTTCAATTGTAACAAACAGACAGAGCATTATAATTGATGTCATACTGTTGAACATTTTGGTCTCCGTTGACTTGACTAAGACGTTCACCAAAAAGCAGCACAGCTTCTTATTTTAAGTGGGATATGTCTACATATAGACAGTTAAACCTATAAAAACTTAAAACTTATGATTTTCATGAAATTTCAAAATGGATATTGTGTGAATTTTATATGACATCACGGATATGAATCGCAATTGCTAACCTAATGACATTGCATTGATAAATTGTACTGAAATCAAAACTTCATAGATTCAATACCCATTATGGACAAACATCCCTTTCGGTTGCCCTCTTGTCTCTGGAATGTTAAAAAGGAAACAACCCCTTTATTTCCAGACCAAATGATGCGTTCTTCAAGCTTTTTGTATCTCAGTTCAAAATGAGTACCGTATGTGTATGTGCAAATGACACATTGTGAAGCATTGTATTTCAAGAGCAACGTATTGGATTAGTGTAATATGCATGGACAGAACATATTATACCACATTTCTATTTGATTTCATGACAGAGATAGAAGCGACGGACGTTTATGGCTTATACTGTCCAGGGAAAGCCTTGGGTCTTCAATCTAGTTGATGAAAGTGACAATGATGACATTTTTTTTTTGGATAGTGCATCATCACCAGAAGCACTGAAGAAACCACTTCACATACCGGCAACTATCTCATAGGCAAACATTTAAGCAACACAGCAAAATGGGATTTCCACCCGATGTTGCAATTGCCATATCATTTAAACAGAAGGAAATCACTTCTCTTGCCAACAAGGGAAAGTTATGACGCTTCACACGGTACGAATGAAACTGTTCAAAAGTTAATTGAAACAGCTTGTAAGAAAATACATTTCAATTTGCCTGTACTGTATATAAACTCATGCTTAGGACACCATCATTGCCTAACATATTGTAGTTGCTGTTTTTTTTAATAAAAGCAAATAAAAAATAAATAAAAATGTTTATCGTCCAGATTCTTAACATCAGCTATTTCAAGACACGTTATCCACACTTAGATTATGCTATGAGTTGTATCAAGTCACTCATATTGCAGTACCAAAACATTTTCTGTGTTTCCACATTTGTGGGTAAAGTTTGCATTGTAAAAGTTACCCCTCATTGAAAATAAAGATCCAAGTCAGTCATATTACAAGACTTTTTTTATAAATATTCTGATTTTAAACTTTCATCTAAAGAAGTTAGTAACTTCCAAGTGTCAGTTCTGTTTCTAATAACAAGCATATAGAGATTTGTCGATCACATAGTAAAATTATTGACTTTTTGCTTCTTGTATACATTTTACACTTTTTTGCCGCCGAACATGATTATCAGAACTTCGGCATTATTAAATCCGATACATTTTCATGTACTTCTCTTGCCATTAATAACTTTTTTCCTACTTTCAGTTATTTTAAATTTTCCAGTAGAATTGCCATTAGCATGTCATACATCTGTGTTTGACGCTTTTCACTCATGGTTTAATATGTATCTTAAATGAGTGTGTAAATCCTAACTACTTCGGTGCTTCCTTTTTGCCTTAATGCTTAACCACTTGTGTTGAAAGGGAAATACTTCCACTGTTTTGTATCATCTGTAGTTGGAAAGGTTACCCTCTGTAGAAATACGATACAAGTCATTCATATTCCTTAAATGTTTTTCATTTTCTTTTCTTCAAAAGAGTGCAGTAACATCAGACTTTTGGGGGTTTTTTTTACATTTTTAACATTGGTTTTGTCTTAGAACTGTTTCAACAAAGTTATAATTAGTATGGACTGCTTTCTTATATTTACATCTATCCACTTTCATTTTCGTTCTCACTGTATACACACTGCGCATAAACATGGCTCCGTTCATGTGCTGATATTGTGTTGTTATCTAGAGCTGCATAATCACTTGCGTATCATGCCCTTACGACATTATCTACATATTTTTGAGTTTGGGGCAGCGCGATTAACAAGTCCCGTACTTTCAATACAGTTTTCTTGATAACATCTCCAATACTATAATTTGCCGGTGTCTCGGGCATCTTGTGACAATGTTGACTTCTTTAGTTCTCAGTTGCTACTCCGGAACGAACATTGTTTTAAAGGTAATGATTCCCCTCAAGTTATAGTGATTACCCCATTATTTCGTAGCTTACATGTAACAGGTGGATAGTTAATGCTTTCCGTATTGTGTCTGCGGTTTTCAGCAAAATTGACTAGGCTTCCAAGTCTGTTCTATACCTATTCGATACCACATGAGATCACAGCTCGTGCAGAGAATGGACGGGAACCAGGGTGAGGTAACTTACTACGTGTTCTCCTTATCCTCTGGAGATATTAAATTTGCAGCTTCTCACAGTTTAGGAGGTCCAAACTGAGAATTACCAAAAGAAGACTAAGGGGCCTCCACCTTGGTAGCGATCGAAATCCTCTCAACACCTTTGAAACCATCAAACAAGGCTAACCTAGGGAAGCAGACGACATATGCGTCTCCTGACGTAGGACGTCACGAAGGTGCGAGGAACTGGAAGTACGGGAAGATTTCCACGCTGCCATTTACAGGCTCTCCTCTAATGGAGGACGCTTTTACAATGAGCCTTGTTATTTACTCCAGGGAATGCATTTTCATAAAAGTCTATAATTTTTTACATTTACGGTAACTACATGTAGGAATATATAGTCATCACTAATAAGGTTAGTTAGAAGTATTGGCATGTAATGACTCAGTACAAACATGCCACAAAATTAACAATATCAACTCAATGAGCCCCTTTAACTAATTTGTGTAACCTCCATGCTATTGTTTTGTTTAACTTACATCAACTTTGTCTTCCATATGTGGGGGGTCAAATTATATTTGTTTCTGTCGTGCATTTCACTCTCCTGACGTACAGGCATTGGTTTTGCCACATAACACTGCATCGTATATAGAAAACTTATAGAAGTAAAGCAAGACAAACTTCGTATTATCTTTGCTTTAGGTTAATACTACTTCTTCACCGCAATAAGCAGATGGTGTGGATTATAGGAGTTAAGGAATTGTATGAATGAAAGGCACGGCATTCCGAAGTCTACAACACAAAGTCTTTTGTGACAAAAGTAGTTTGCTTGGGTGAGTTGTATTTATATCACAATACCAACTTGCATCATTGTCTTTGTCTGTAATTTGATCATAATGGGAAGGTAGTGGGTTGTGTTTACACTGAATTCTTAATAAACTTTCAACGGATTAAATGCATAAAGTCTATAAGCAGTTGAAGTCCAAACCAAACTCTGTTAGTAAAGGAGATTAGTCAGGTAGGTCCATTCTGAAATTTAGGATGTGTATAATACATGTATGTTCATGTTGTACATAGAAAGTAAACATAATTTCTTTTCATTACTTTTATCACTTCTCGAAGTTATTTCATCAGTGTAGCTGAATGACTTCTTCCTTGTTTATCATTTTTCTTCCGTTAAAGAGGACAATATCCGAGTTGATTACTTAACCATTAAAAGCGAGATATGGCTGGTGCTGCTTACCAAGAACTAACAAGTATCTTTCTCCGATTATATGTAAAGGGCGTTTTCTTGGATTTATTATCCTTTCTCAACTTTCAAACACCGAAATCGGGTGTTAAAAAACACCCTGACAGTACATTTGCTTCTTTCGTTATGTATTGCCTTAGTTTTTGCTCCTGAAAATCTTCAGATGTTTTTAAGAGTGTATGCAAACTTTTGTGAACTGGGCACTCTTGTCTCAACATATGTACCGGCTCAGGAAGATGGAGCGAGAAAAAAATGCATGTAGAAAATAATCTACCTTTTAACGATTTAAAAATGATTAAGAGTACGTCGAACATTGCCTTACTCAAAACCATTCTGTATTATATACATTCTCATTATAACTCTGTCTTCACTGGCCCCAGAGCTTACACATGAGACTTACCGATTTATTTAAACCATCTTTTCAAAAAATCCCTTCACATCTGGCCGGCGAGCCAGAGCGCCTAGCGCCGGGATTGCATATTAAATCTGGAGAAATTCATTGGACGATACACGGAGATTAAGCTACCTTATGTATACCATACTTGTCACACTTTCCTTATGTATACCATACTTGTCACACTTTGTTCATGGTGAAAAAATGTTAGTACATATTTCTTTTTACAGGAATGCAGTTCATGCATCCTAATATTCTTTACCTGTATTTATGACTACTTACCTTTTATCAGAATAACAAAGTGTCTTGCTGCAGAGGATCTGGTTAGTTTAGACATGAACATTTTGGCCACGCTCACTTAACTAGGTTCTTCTTAAAAGGAATTGTTTAGGATATATAGCCTCCACTGGAGGTCTCTCAGTGCTTAACTGTGGTATCACTCACAAACTGCATCCTGTAGAGTGTTTTATATGGCAAATTTAGATCTACTTTCAAATTAGTTCCATTTGCAAGGCACACGTGTTTTAGTAAACTTCTGGGAATATGCAAACTTCCATTAAACTTACGGATACAGAATACTTTCGCAAATATAATATATAAAGCTTACATTTAAAAATATCAATTATAATTTCTTATTTGTGTAAAACAAGACTTTTCTATGTAAACCATGTGACACACGTAAATTTTCTTTAAAAGTGAAAGAAAATATATGTAAATAAGAAATATAGATAGTACGATAAAATTCTACAGAACTTAACTATTGACTTAAGAAAAATGACATTGTACGAACTAATAACAAACAAATTAAGAAAACACTTGTAAATAAACTGAGCTCTTTTTGGTTATCGTTCAAACGCCTGCACAACTTCAAGTTGGCTCCGTACAGAAGCATTTGTGTTTGCGATCTTACAGGAGAAATCGGATTCCGATCTTACGGAGAAATGGCAGGAAATGATGTATGCTAGTGGAAACCGAATAGCAATTTGTCGTTATAGTCTAGTAAACCAGTTTTTTTAACTCATAAACTTAGTCAAAGACGAGCTTATCCGTTACAAGCAGTTGTCCATCTGGTGTTACAGCAGTCATCATTCATAAGTTTCAATTTACTTTCATAGTACTTGGGTGCGACGCCAATATTGAAATAAAAGTTTTACCGTGTAATTTCGCTGTTGCTTGATGATATTCTTTCTTCACCCGGAGTATCGTTTAGATAATTAACTTTTTACTTTCCTACACGGGCTTATATAGCATAATTCAGTTTGCTGACAGAGAATGGAGGTAGTATTGGTTACGTCCCTCGTATAGTTTTGACCAATCAAAATCTCTTAGCTATGCCATGGAGATTAGTTAACAGTTATATTCGACCATCCAGGGTTGTTAGTTCATAATTGTATTCAAATATCAGTAATATTCTAGGGTTCATCATTTGTTAGTGCAATATCTTACATGTCTAAATATTTAATGGTTATTTTAAATGGCTTACAATCAATAACTTTGTGTAATAAGGTCGGTTGTCCGTCGAGTGCGCTTCTAATCTAACATTAAACTTTGGGGGTGGTAACGCGGCTCAAAGCGTGCGTCGAATGAAACCATACCAGCATCAGCATTGCGTTGTTGACAAAATTATATGCAACTGAGTCAAAGCTTCGATTCTTGCATTTACTCAGATCGTCATGTTTTTTCTTTTCTTTTTTTTTTTGCTCTCTTAGTTTTTCATCTGCCTTGATGCCCAAGAATACTTGCTTTATAGGCCTACTTTTTTTTTTAGCATAAATTCATTTGGAAGGAAAACAGTTACGCAGACATATAAGAATTACCATTAATTAATGAATTTACGCATACGTATTCAACGTACTGAATTCTCGGGTCACCTGAAAAGTTTTGCTTTGAAAAGCAAAATTTGAGGTAGAATTACAGAGGTCAGTAATAGCTACATTCAAGTCTCGTAAATTTCAGGGTGATGGACATTGTCAGAATCTCGAGATTCTGCGAATGAGTTAGTAAATACAACCGCAATATCTTACTTTCACTCTCCGGCAAAATGCATTTCTTGTTTTAAATTTGTCTGACAGGCAACTCATTTGGACTGTACCACCAGCCCCAGGAAAGTTGGTATACCTTTGCCGCGATTTTCTAAAATCGATATGGGCCTGACGATCCCCAAATGAGGGCAGCACTATTCAGAGTTACCAGTAACGCCTCTCGGAGATTCACCTTTTTGTCTCATTTTCGACTTTTTTCATGTGACGTCAAACATCTTGGTGGCCTGGCGTTTTGCTTGGTGGCCTGGCGTTTTGCTGAACATGTCAGATACCGACCTGGAGAACTTTAGATCTTTTGCGTGGTTAACCGAATATTCTCTTTAAAATGGCTGGCAGAGCAAGTCACAATCATTTCAGATCAAATTGATACCGATGATATATATTTCCAATTGTATATATTTTATACCACTTGAAACTTTAATTGTAGCTTTTTGACATCAAAACTGACAAAAATAATATTATTATACTAAATGACATGTATGGACAGAAAGTTTTTTCGAGCACAGAAGGCATTTTTCATCAAGTGAGGTGAACATTCGCTGCAGCGTTTCTGTGATACAATTGTCAAACTTGCTGGTCAAATCGGAAGTCGTTACTCCAGGAGTTTAGTGTAATATCGTTAGCTTACATGGTAAAATCAATTACAGAACTCGGGTAATTCGGTAAAGTCACGTCATGTTTCATGCCTGGTAGTTCTATTAAACTTTGACGCAGGTTACATCTGAATTAAATATACAGCTATGCTATGTGAAAATGTAAAACAAGCACCAAAGGCGTAAAACTTTAAATATCAACGTCTCGAACTATTTGGCAAGTATAAAGAAATATGAAAATTTAAATAAAAATGTCCTGTCAGAATATCTGTAGTTGATTATCTTGTTCCGATCCCGAAATGTACTTTCATATAACAATCAGACAATGGCATTCCGATTCCGAAATATATTTTCACATGACAATGGCAAGAATATCTCATGACAAAATACTTTGACAATACCATCACCTTGGAGATCTCCAATATCAAAAGAAAACACGAGTCAATCAAAAATTTTCCAACCACCTTGATTCGATATTGGATAAAGTTTCTGTCTAGTATACTTTGGTTTCGTCAAAGGTACCCTCAGCTTATGTTGATGTTTCACAGTCTCGTCCAGTCTCACCAGCTTCGCACGGTATCAGACATGACATCTCTAAAGTGATAGTGAGGATGATACTCTTACAGTAAAACTTTGCAAATCGTAAATTGATAGCATTAGGATAACACACCTTAATTGTCAAGTTGCAAATTAGTCACGGTAAATTACCAGTGCTAATATAAACGCAAGTAGGGAAGCGGCCGGTGGTTAAATAGGCCTGTGGACTCTCTTATCCTCGTTATATTAGAACTTACATTTTACCGGTATTTGACTGACCCGTACACTGATTCCATAAATACATTAGGATATCTTCGCCGCTGGTCACTCACCATCATATCTGTTAGAGTATATTGGGGTATGTATCTGAGGGACTCAGATTATAGGACTTCATCATTCCATAATTACCCCCTTTAAGGTGATTGCTTGCACGGAAACTGTGACCCACTAAAAAGATAAGGTTATGTTTGATCTCAAGTTTTGTTTTGTTGTTGTTGTTATTTTTAAATTTACATTCGAGTTTGTTCGTTGACGGAATACGTCATTCAACGATCGAACAATAACATTTACTACAAGAAAAAGCAATGAGGGCATAAAAGCAGTAAAAAAGAAATCCCGTTTTGAAAATTCTTATTATAACAACCTACATTAACATTACAGTACAGGTACAAGAACGAGTACAGATCTCACTGGTGTATCAAAGAGAAACTCAAACGAAACACAGAAATTTATTCACAAATAACTTACAAAGTGATCACCTCAGTGTTGTGACAGTGATCAGCAGTGCCTGAGCCAACTGAATAGTTAATATACTATTGTAGCGGAGACCGACATGTTCCACGTGGCTCTGACCTATTTAATTCTACTAACATCCGGAGACGCGATTCGGTCCTGTTTTGGATGTAGGGTCAAACCGGTGTTATGTTTTACGCTGTGCAGATTTCCTCCCGCAATGTTTATGTAGACAAAGTAGCGAGCGGGGATGAGATGCGATCTCATTGGTCGTAGAGCTAACTTTAGGCCTGTTCATAATTAGATATGCAAATATGCAGCAATAATTGCAAACTTTATACATACTGTATGCCGCTTTTGGGGTAATTTCTGAGTTTGTCTTTGTGCCATCTACCCCCCCCCCCCCCCGTCTCACACCTTCCTCCATCCGTCCCGGTAGAGACCCGTCCTCACATTCATACTTTGGCTGCGTCATATTGTACGTTGCATTAAAGGCTGTATTGCATCACCCTAAGCTATATTTTTACCTCCCTGAAAGCAAAATTCTCAGCTGGTTCTAAGTTACAGTACTCTTAGATTGACAGCAAATTCGAAAGATGCAGAGCAGCTCGTATTACACAGCGTACACAGGGATCCATTGTTTTGATTACACATGTGGAGGAATTTAAGACAGGCTGAGGGATGGACTAGAGGTAGGTGGTTGGGAGAATTGAAACTGTCTGGGGTGATGCATTACAGCCTTTAACTTATTCAAATGTTGGTCCTGGGTGCATAATCCCTCGAAAGCTCTGGGGATTTGGGATTCTTTAGTTGAAAATTCAATCTCATGTCTTCTCAAAATAGAAAGGTGTATATAATTATTAGAATAGATATATGCCACTATGTTTCAACTGAGTGGGGGGAGGGGGAGGATGGTTGTGAGTAGGGTTAATTTTCCCCATGGTCCAACGACCCTACTGCAAATGATGGAGCAGTCATCTATTGAATCAATCATTAAAACCGTCAAGTTAAAATCTTCTTCATCTCTGGTCGGAGAGGCCAATAATATTTTGCCACTCTGTGTAAATGTTTGATTTTTATCCCATGACTATGAAAAAGGAAAAATATACTAATTATTTCGTGACGTCACATGGACAGACAGCTTTTATCGGACTACGTATGTCCGATAAAAGTTGTACGTAAATATGACGTCACAAAATAATTAAATTACATTTTATTAATATAGTCCTCTGACACAGATCATATATTTACACACGTTGGCAAAGTTTGGGGTTCACTCCGACCAGAGATAGAGAAGATTTTACATAAAACCAAAAAAAGGACAGAGGACAAAAGAACAAAAAAGGGAAAAATAGGACAGTAATCCGATCCGAAATCGCTTAGTAGTGTGAGGGGCGCTTTACACACGTAAGTTGTGCGTGATAGATCGATGCCGGACGAGGGTAAGTTTAGGGTAATTTATCTGAGATAGAAATGTCATTTCTCTCTGAATTTATAATAAATAAGCTCATTTTGTGTGAGAACTTTCGAAAAATCATGTCACCCACCGGCGATGTAACCAGCACAGAATTCTGTGGTGGTTGTAGACTCTGCAGAGTCTGCTTGGGCTGGAAAGTTTCTGTAAATCTTGGTTCCACCACCTCTGAACACCTACACTGTACTGCTCTTCCGGAAGAGTGTTTACTCCCCCCACTGATAGATGCCCTCGCAGACTCTGGACACTCGTTTTAATTATGCACACAACTTTTAGCTAACACCATTGTTTTTCGCTACCGAATTCGGTAGAAGCCAATCACGGCCATCGTGAGAAATGATGGAAGTGATGATGGGGGAAAGGACCTACGACTGATTAGTTACGTAACTATCATGGCAATATTCTACTCTCCTTCAACTGTTTGAGGCCTCTCTTAGCGATATCCTATTTCTGCCGTAGGCAAATCTGGTGATACGGTGAAAGTTAGCCTAGGTACCATTATTTTCTCTCATTGTTCGATCGCTGCCATTGGCTCATTTCAATGAGACCAACGCGTAGTATTTTACTATGTATTAACCCTAACGTCAAACGTGACTATTCATTTGTACATAATTATATCGAGTGTCCAAAGTCTTTTCGGCGGACGGCGATCACATGGAAACGCTATTACTAGATGAGTACATATCCTCGGTTGGCTATAAGTAGGCTGCAGCTCAAATTGTGAGGAATGTATCAAAGGAGGAGAGTTCATTCGCCGAGAAAGACTTTGCAAAGTCTATGGTGGTTGGTACTTCCTACATTCTTTTTTCACATAGCGCCATCAACAGAAAATCACAGACGTGGGCCGCTAAGGAAGGAAAGGGTGGCAGAATGAACGTAATTATTGCAAAGGGACGCGTCTCAGTGGTCTTCTCCGTCGTTTACATCCTTGGAAGTTGTTGTTTCTCACCGAGTGCTGAGAAAAGGCGAGATTGTTTTTCGGAAGTTGTCGCTTGGAAAGAGGTGAAACGCTTTGATGTACAGGAGGGAACCGCCAAAGGTCACACAATAATGTGTCTTTTTGTATGTTCTTGTCAATTCTGTAAGGTTTATACTTGATTAGAAGGTAAACGCAATCTGGTATTTGTCGTCTGCTACATTAGGTCGCAGAAACACGGGCCGTGTCCTAATTACTGACAAAGCATTGGCAGTCGTAGAGGAAAGAAATAATATTTCTCATAGTCTGTCGGTGTCGCATATAACATCGTAACATTTACGTTGTTTGTTAAAACATGAAAAGGAATTTGTACTTGACTCTTTCAGGACATTTCCGGAAACGTCGATCATCATAGTTGTCGAAAAAATCAGACTTCTGTCTCTTCAGGTTCGTTCATGTCTCCGCCCAATAGCAACCCGGTGTTCTGAACTTCCGATACACCACTATATCTGATTTTGAAGAGATAACCAGTTGTATTGATTTATGAGTCAGTGGTTCTGATTTCGGCAATCTGTCAGGTATCAAAGCATTGTTTTACGTTTCATGGGGTGTTTATGGAAGGTGTAAATAATGGTTACTGGGTACTAACTGTAAGTGGATGTGTGATCACACAAAAGGGAAAGAGCATAGAAGCAGTATTAGTCGTTATTTAAATTGAAACTCTTATTACACTGTGAAAAACTCAATGAGATTACGATCAGATTAAACTTCCGGTTGTCTCTCTGTCCAAATGACAGCTCTCTGGTTTTTCTTACTATACCTGTACACTCATGGTCAGGAACAGGTCAACAAATACCCCGTACCATATATTCAATTTGTGCTCAAGTTAAGTATACACGCATGCGTCTATTTTACTTTGAATGAAAGCACGCCCCTGAATGGCAATTGCCTTCATTATTCCTGAAAAAAAAGAGGGAAGGCTGGTGGGGTTCACACGGTGCTGTGAAGAGAAATTTCCTGGTGCAATATAATTGGAGCTATAGCAATTATGTAAGCACATACGCAATTGCGCAAGATATTGCTTTCAAATGTTTACCGTTACCCATAACTAAGGAAAAACAATCCTCACGTATGAAAAGGCGATGTGGAACAAAACCTATTTCTTACACTTCCACAGTGAGATGTACCGTATGATTCCATGCAAATCATCCATGATTTTGGTGAAAACATGACGTTTTTTTTAATATTCATGATACCAAATGAGGAGAGAGAGAGAGAAAGAAACCTACAATTTAGAATTCTTTCATCTCGGCCATTACATTTTCGTGCAAGTCCATTACACATTGGATATCTTTGGATACATGTAATACCTAACATAATTCATATCCTAGTGTAATACATGGAATTGCAAAAAGTATAGTACTACGTGTGATATGTGTATATTATTTGTTCTGATCTGATGTGCGTAATTTTCATGCATATAGATAATTAGCTTGAGCTTCCTTTTTTTTTTGCGTCGTCGGAAACCAAATTCTCAATACCCATTCCAAGATAATGGTTTATATATATTGGGAATATTACAACTGCTTTCATTTTGAGTCCGTCATTTTTTTTTTTGGGGGGGGGGGGGAACTATTCACTTTTTATAATCCTGACAGGAATTGTACTTTCTGGTTTGCTTTGATTTACACAACATTATCAGTACGTAATTGCTTATCACAAGTATCCATCGCCAACTGATCACGTGTGTAATTTTGGAAAACCGCATAGAACCCTCTACTCGAAGAATAGAAAAACAAAATAATAACAAAGCAGAATAGAACAACAATTGAACTGGTGCTTCTAATGTATTTTACATTGAAAGACGGCAGAGTGCGTCTGGCAATTTGCCACGCCCTTGAAGGAAATTGATCATTGTTTCAAACGAACTATCCAAGTTATGAAAGCGAATTAATTTTTTTCTTTCTTTTTACATGTGAACCCTCTTAACTTTTTTGAGTATTGGTCTCGCCACTTTTTCTGAGTCTTTCCTCCCCGTTCTGCTATTGTTGTTTGTGCCTATATAGTTGCTTTTGTACCTGTTCTTACTGTTTGTTTTTCATATTGCTTTGTTTCTAACAGGGCTTAATGTTTACATAAAATAAATAAATGCACTAATAACTAACTGCAATATGCAGGATTAACACAATTCTTGGCTGGACTTGTGGAACTTGCAGTTGTTGGGGGAATTATCTATCACAAACAAACGTTAGTCGGCACGTAACAGTTGCACGGTTTAGTCCCAATTGCTGCCATAACCAATAATTATAATTACGACGTTGTAACTACATTTCTACGCTTTTGTTGCATAAAATACTACATCGTTAACTGCAAACCGAAGGGTTGCCGTATTTTTTCGTACAATAGTTATGTTCGTGGACTGCGCGAATCCACGGCTATACTCACCAGCTGAAACTAATTGATCATATTTGTACAGTAAGCACCGTTTTGAAGTGTTTATAGGCCTCCGTAAATGATACCTTGTATCTTATATTGTAAACGACTGAACTACTCATCCTATTTTAAATCACCAAGGTGATATTAGTACAAATATGGCGCTGCGCATACCAAACTTTTGAAAATACGTATACCTGTTAGTAGTATCCTGAGGCTTATTGTGAGTTTAGAAACCTATAAATGTAAAACACGGAATAATCATCCGCAGGTACGATCAAACTCAAGTTTTCTGTAATTTTGTTTTGTCTATGTACGCATCATTGACTATTGAGTAACTGGCACTAGGATATAGCCTAACTTAGTAAACCTGCTGCTAGTGCTAGCGTAAGTTATGCCTTTACTTTAGCCTGTAGGCCTAACACAGCCTAGCTAAGTGAGGTAGTTTAAAGGGGCCTTACAAGGGCTACTACAGACAACAATCCACTAGACTACTGTGCAAGGCTAGTCTTACAATTTGCCAGTTCTCAGTATTCAGTAATATATAAAGCATATGCCAAACTTCGCACACTGCCAAACTTCGCCCATCCTTTGGAAAAATAAACCCCAAAATGCAAAGACCTAAGCTGTAACTTGAAAAAGTTTTGAGTATTTACCTGTACCCTCCACTACTCAAGGATATATGTGGGTGGAGGATGACGGAGCAGGGATCCAGTAGTACATTGTTGTTGTAGGTACTGTAGGCCTAGTAACTTAAGTTAAAAGCAAGTTAGACACTGTATATTTGATTGTCCTTGCCTGCTTAAAGTTACAGGCCTAGTCAACTTTACGGCACTGCTACTGACTACCGTGGGACTAACTGCTATTAAGTTAGTGGTGGTAGGCCTATGGTTTGTCCTATTTGGACAGGTCTAGTCTATGACGCAGTGGCCAATCAAAATACCCAAAATGCATTCCATGTCAGGGCCACGCCAAAGTTTTTTCCCCCAAAACAATAGAAAACATAAGGAAAATGCCAGCTCCACGCCGAAGATCTTCAGTTCTGAGTGCACAAAATGCAGACTGGCAAAATGCAGCAACTCACCACAGTGAGTGAGTGTTTGCATGTGGACGGTCATTTAAGGCGTGTCACGATTGCTAGACCTGTGAGCGTCAGTGCCTTCGCACATGCATATTTTTGAATTGCAGAACTCACTAATCATCAATTTATGCGAATGCAAATGGTGGCTTATGGATGCTTTGCATGTTTGCATCAGAGTCATAATTTTCAATATAATATCAACTGGTGTTATTTTCATCACCGGGCAATGCGTCGTTACCGAGAGTGTTGTAGTGGAACATTGAAAGCAAGTCTGCTACTGTACAGCCAATGGCATAGAACATTGTAAACTGAGCAAGAGTCATTGTGTTCATTTCGTGGTTAATGAAATAATTTTACAGATGATACTGTATTCTGACATCCTGGTCATATGTGATATTTAAGGCGTACTGTATAGAGTGCTGCATATCCTTGTGTCACTGTGTTGACATTCCGACTGAAAATAACATCTCCTTTGTTCTTAATTTCTAGGGTACTGTAGACATGTCTCCTGGGAGGGATCGTTCAGTGCGAATATCTGAATCCATTGCCACAAGCACTCCCTTTTCTGGAGAAAAGAAGTTTAACCGTTCTCCGAGCGATGCGATCAGTTACGAAGATCTGCTGGTCGCTCAGTACCTGGACAGCCTGCAGAAGAGTCAGCAACCACAGTCAAAGAAAAAGTAATTATTTTTTTTGTTTTTAATGCATTTTGAAACCATGGTTTGTTTTAAGAAGTACTGTAAGTTTTAACAAAGTATTTTGTTGTTTAAATTATCATACTCAGAATGACTACACATTGCCGCTTACAAGTTACTACAGTAGTTGTCAGTGAAACAATGTGACACTGTGTGGATGTGAATGACGATAAAAGAGCTTTGGCCACAGATTATTGAAAGTTACCTGGTTTTCATGACTTTTTTTCCTTCTTTCATTTGATGTGAATGGATTACTTGCCTCAATTTTAGTGCTACAGTTCGTTCTTAAACATACTGTATGCAATGTTGAACATCAATTAGCAACTGCTTAGAGTGGCAAGAAGTGCTGTAAGCTAGGAAGCTTTACAATGACTGCTCTCAACCCTGCACTGTAGATTGATGTAATCCCTTGAGCCTTTGTCACAGTATCTTGAGGTAGAATCCCATCACAAGTTGTATGTTCACTGTAATGTTTTCACGGGTAACCCTGGTACCCGGGGTACTTGAATGGCATTTTACTACCCGAATCCAGAATCACTACCCGATTCCTTCATATGTTGAAAAACAACACAACCGCTGTGTGAACACAGTTGTCAGATTGCCAAGTTCACCGTACCTTACGCAGCAAATAGCTCAAAATGGAAGTTTCTTCTTTTTTTTCTCAAGGAAAATAGGCGGTCCTATTCATGAGAAGTCGTAGGCAAGTGTAGTGTACTGTACTAGTAAGATTCCTCCACACAAATGTGATGTACAATACTGTAGAAATACCAATAATAACAATAAAGCCGCCATTTTGGTCCGGGCACCGGACGGGTATGGTAAAAATTACCCGATTGCTAGTTTTACTGTAGTAATTGATGAAAACACTAGTTCACTGTACAGAACATACTTCTCCACCCATATATTGCAACTACAGTACTGTACATTTATATTTACTTTGTTGACTGTGTGGTAAGTCCCAAGAGCTCAATTTGCAGGCTTTCAAAAAATGTTTGCATTCTGTGTGAGCCTCAATCCCTCCATACAGTAGTATTCTAAACAAATTCAGTTATCTGGCATCTAGTCAATGAACATCACTATGAATGTACCCTGACATACTCTACAGCAGTATGTATTTTTGTGATCAAGTTACAGCAGTCTATTCGTAGAGTATCTCGCAAGATACCGCAATTTGAGTCGTGTACAGTAGTTTTGCAAAGCCATAAATTAAATGTTCACATTTCCATTTCTAATGTCATGTCGTATATACATTGGCTCGACATTTGTCCTAAGTGCATTAACACGAATGGCTGTTCATTTCTTTTGTTATTCAAATATGGTTGATGAATGAGAAGCCAATTGCACATAGTGCCATTTGAACATTGGACAACTTCATTCAAAAGTGCTGTTTGCCCTATCAGATATTATTTATTCACCTGGATAACACTCAGTTGCAGCATGAAATTCAGTGTGCACAATCATGAAGTGATATTTGAATTTTCAATCTATCTTTCATTAAAAGACTACATAGAACTTCTAAGGCTTCACCATACCTGCAACGAGTAGCCTTCTCAGACCATGGCTCCGCTGGGAAGGCGAGAGGGCCAAGACCAGTGTCGGCCGTCAGTCGGACTTCTGACAAGAAAAGAATTGACATAAAGTTCATGACTGGAGATGGAGAAGAGGAAGAAGATGGTCCCAAGCCTGCCAAGAAAAGACCAGAAAGTGCACCTGTCTATAAGACAAAGAGGTATATTGGCATTCATGGTAAAAGACAGAGATATACTTCACTCCTCACATACCTGTCTCAGCACAACAGATGCACTCCCATCTACAGTGCAAAGAGTTCTGATCCTGGATAGAAATGTCTCGGAGCTTATCCACAGTCCCAGCACTTCAGGATGGTAGGATAGGAAGGGGACGCTAAGTCTGGTATAACAGGGATGTAAGTTTTCCGTATTAATACGGAATTCCGTATTTCTTAAAACTTGGCTGATACCTCCGTATTTCCCCTGTATTCCAACATTTTAACAAAATTATATGTTACTGTACGTATAACAGTCTAAATGAACCAAAAATACCATGAAAATGGAATTCTCTGGGGCATGAGTGTATTCCAAATAATGAATTTTCAGTGCACCATTTCGCACCTCAGCTCTCTCCTGATACTCCCTCCCCTTATACCCCACCCCCAGGACAGCGTTCACCTGAACAACCTATTTTCAGTATTTTTTTTTACCCTGCACTTACATCCCTGGTGTTAGGCAAGATGGCACCAAAGATGGTGTGAAAAGGTCCAAGTACTCTTCTCAAAGTCCATGATGGGAATTCAGTTTTTGCGTTGGGACAGGCAGTTGAGCCATGTATAAATAGCCAGACCAGGTAACGTTTGGGATTTACTGAACTGCATCGCACTTTGACAACACGATTTCACTCTGTGTATTTTTCTTCATTACACAAAACTGATTCATCGCAAGTCTTCAACATTTGCATGTTTCGAACACACAATATGAATGTCAAATATCTTTGAAGGAACTTTCAACTGAAAGTACCGATTTTCATTAAAGTGGCTTTAAATTGTAATGTTGATTGCTGTGCCTGCTTTGCAGACCTTGGAGTGGACGTCCCTGGAGCGGAAGGTCCTCGACCTCTGCTGCTCCCTTGAAACGATTCTCTCAGACTAAAGGACTCTACAAGAAGCAACCCAAGGTGATAAGGGCCATGGCCTTCAAGAATGGGCTTCGTGATCAAGGGTGTCGGATTACAGCTCCGACGTTGAAAGTGGTAAGATCCAAATATTGAATTTTTAGTTAATAGGAAAATTGCTGTTTTCTTCTGATTAAAAACTCTGTATTAGAGTGTGGACTCCATATATATGTGGCTGATATAATACTATGCATCCACCAAAGGGATGTGTACATGCATTTCTCTTACTGTGGGTATGTATGGAAAAACAAACTGACCAGTGATTGCAAAAGTTTGCCCTAATTGAGAAGCTTGTGTTCATAACACAGGTCTGTAACACTTTTTAATGTTAACATGCACTGTTCTTTGTTATGCTGTAGGCATGGTTCAGTCCTGCAGTGTTACTCTGTTGAAATTTGAACTGTATTGTGTTGTGATGTGCTGTAATGCATTGGGCTTTAATTGACTGTAGTGCTATCGTACTGCACTACACTGAGCATAGCCTACTGTATCTACTTTCACTGGTGTACATTGTTACTTACAGCATAATGTATATTGTGCTGTTAATGAACTGCGAATTGCGTGAAAGAATTCGCTGTATATTGTAATACTTTATGGCACTGTTACTTGTTTGCTGTACTGCATTGTTTACAGTATCATCACCAGGCTTTGTTTTTTTTTCCACTATTTTGCACTGCACTAAACTGACATCAGGGAATCTGTGTAGCAGTTTGGGAGATTTTTTTAGGTCTTTGGGGAACCATTGGTAAATATGCATAGAGTATGAAAACAAAAGATTGCTGCATGTTTTTTGTTTTTTTTTTCATTTGTGTAGCAGTTTGGCTTGTTTGTGTTGCAAGTTGCGATATTGGATAAATTATTCTACTGACATGGGATTGTATTTTGAACATTATCCTTGTGGTACTTCTAAGACAGTGCATTGCTCCCCTTGTGGACCGTTGTAATATGCTGATTCTACACTTTCAGTGTATCTTATTAGAAGCTGTAGAATAATTACACCATCTAACACTGTTGTAATCTGTCTGTGAAAATTGGGAAGTTTTTACAGGGTTCTCATCAAGTACTTACCATAATTATGTTAATCCAATGTAAATGTGGTGAAAGAAGTAATGCCTACAGTAAAGTCCTCCCTTTTCACTTGTTTTACCAACACATTTTAAAACTCTCAAAATGTAAAAAATGTAAGATTTACAAAGAAAACTTCGCTTTTGTCACAGTTTCTAGAATACTGTACTCTGAAGTTGGACCTAAAATTTGCAGCCAGGAGAATGTTCCTCATCGACGGAACTGAACTCAAGACGGCAGAGGAGATTCCAAAAGACGCTGAAATTTTTATTTCATGTGGAGAGCCATTTCGGGACCCAGTTGCTTTTGCAAAAGGTATAAACTGCAAGCTGCTATCTTTTGTGTTCATCTCTCCTGGAGTCTTTTGATGAGAGAGAAAAGAAGTGGACCTTGAAAGGAAATTATGAAACTGGTCATGTCCTTTTTGGTTGCAAAGAAAATATTTCAGCCACTATAAAAATGGAAACCTTTAAACACAAATCAGGGTTTCATGCCTGTCTGATAAAAACTTACCATTGCTAAGTCAAAGTAAAAGTTCTGTTGGCTTGCTGTCTTAATTTACAATAAAAGCCTCCATGTACTGTATCTTTCACGCATATATCATCTCATGAGACAAAAACTGTGTTTTGCTGTCAACAAACTTTCTCAGAATATGTGCAATGTTTATGTCTGTGAGAGTTTGACTATCACTCATCTGATGTTATATTTGTCAGTTTTTAACTTGCCCCTTGTAAGAGTATCAGTAAAGCTAATTAATATTTGCAGATTGTGAATCTGTGTTGTGAGTGGTCATGATAATATAGTGATGATGAAATGATATAGTGTTTGGTACCTCCGAATGTTGCCCAAAAAGTGTAAAGCAAATACAGATGAAATAGGATGGATTTGGTGTTATGACTGATTATGGATAAATGAAGTCCGTCTTTTCCATTGCCAAATGAAGCAACAGATATATTGTGGCTGCTTTTGGTTGAGTTTTGTTTTAGACATTTCCAAGAATTTGCAGTGTAAGGCTGTTACAATACATCTTGCAGTAATGACTTAAACGTTGGAAATCCCAAATATTTTATTGCAGCTGATTTGTGCTTGCGCATGCGATTCATGTACAAAAGGTGTAATTTGTACAACAACAGGGACCTTGCCATCTAAAGAAAAAAATGTTCATGATTTGTCAATAGACATTTGATGGGCAAAAACAAGAATGAGGACATCTGACTGTGTATAAAGGTGTTCATAATGTGAAGATACGAAATGACATGGACAGCAAACTTAAAACAAAAATCTTTGCACTTTCAATTGTTTTAAGGCCTTTTCACTTCATTAATGAGCTTCTGCGCACCTTCCTTTGAATTTGCTTACGCAGGGCACTCCCATAAGTTCCGTCTCTTCGTTAGGAACATTTCAATCTTGCCATCATAACCATTCCTATCTTGAGAGTGAGACTTAAGATACAAATTTTTCGTTCATTGCAGGCACAGCTCACAAAAATATCCACGCCATGTGGACCATGAATGGTGTTCAACTCCCAGCAGACCAGAACAGAAAGAAGCAGAGAAGTCAACTGTCCCGGAGAATGAGGTAGAGTAAAAACATGAGAATTTATCAAAAATGTCAAAAGTTTGCTTTGTAGAGCTCATCCATTGATAATTCTGTACTTTTGGTGCTAAACTAGGATGAAAGTGAAATTGAATTCACCTCAGTCATCCCGATGAAATGTTAACCTTACTTGCTTCTTGTTGTGATTTTTCTGTATGTTTACTGCTTGTACACGCAGCCAGTGTACTGTGTTCCACAGCTTGTTTGATTTGACACTGTTGATCCTCATATTCAGACTGTCTCATAAAACACTCCCCTCTTTCACCCTTACCAAGGGAAGAAATGAGCTGGTTTGCGTTGCAATTTGTGACCCATGAAAGCTCAGTTGCTACTCAATATTCATGTACTATGCGATTCCTGCAAATCAATATTTCCCCCCTGGTCCCTCCTGAAAAGTTGAATTCTTTTGCCAATTGTTTGAAGTCAAACTTACAATTTTGCTTATGACATGTTTTTGAGTTAGTTAAGTTTCCAACTTGTTCACGTTGCACTGTTTGTGTAAGATCTCCTAATAAAGATGCAGTGGCTGCTAACCAATTCAAACACTGATTGAGTGAAGCTGCTTATCAATTTGTTCCCACTATTTTGTACCTTGCATAATGCATTACATGCAAAACTGTGGCTTATTTCATTTAGATGAATTAAAGCTAAAATGTCAAGCCTACTGTTTGTTGAGCAGTTTGCATCCATGCTATCGTCAGAGAGCATTGAATGTGGATGATGTGCAAAATATTCTTGACCGAAATACCATGGATTGAGGAAGTGTCCAATCGGAGGCGTTAGTCGTCAGTCAAGTCTCTTTATTTCTCTCGACAGGAAAATGTTATCATCAGATATGAGGAGAATCCTGATATTTGCCAATGGAGATGGGAGTGAAATGCATGAAATGGTGGCGTCTCCAGGACAGTTTGGAAAGGTGAGCTGTTTACTCAATGATTTTATTGGATTGAGTGACTTAATTTCAAAATTGAACCGGTGGGTAACTTACTGCCATAAAATACAGAACCCTCAGTCACCCACCCCCCTCAGTCAACCAGCTCTCTCAGTCACCCAGCCCCCACAGTCATCAAGCTCCCTCAGCCACCCACCTCCCCCAGATACTGACCTTCCTCAGACACCCACCTCCCTCCGGCAACCAGCCCTTACAGTCGTCCAATTTCCCAGTCATCCAGCTCCCTCAGTCACCCACCCCCTCAGTCACCTACCTCCCTCAGTCACCCATCTCCTCAGTCACCCAGTTTCCTCAGTCACTTACCCTCCTCAGTTACCCACCTCCTCAGTCACCCAGTTTCCTCGAGTCACCTACCTCCCTCAGTCACCCACCCCCCTCAGTTACCCAGCCCCCATAGTCATCAAGCTCTGTGAGTGATCAATCAGTTCAAATCCTTTGGAGTTGGATTTGACAATTTCCCATGTTGGATGATGATATGTCAATATTTTGCCATTTCAAATGTTCAGAGCATTTACCTTGAAGGTCCACTGGCATGAACCATGTCTGGTGTCTTGCATTAAACTTTACAACAAAAGGGATTAATAGTGGATGCCCTGCCTCCAACAGTATAGTGCTTTTTATGTCCACAGGACTATTGCCGCAGTCATGTCATTGCTGTCTGTGTCTGCTTTTACTGCACTGTAAGTTTAGTACATTTCATTGTACATTGTACATTTCATTTAGTACATTTCATATAAAGTATAAAGTATTTTACTTGCTTTCTTTTTGTTGAATATATAGTTTTTGGATGGATGTACCATGAAACTGGGGCTGACATCTCCAGCTCGGGCCGCTTACATGAGTGATGGAACTCCTGTGGAGACTATCGATTCCAGTAAGTTTGTTCTTCCCCGTTACAATTGTCGTTTTGGGAAACAAACTATAGCCACAGGTCTCTGTTGTGGAGAACAGAGACTAGTGGTGGTAGCTGAATGGCCTGTTTTGATGTGCATATTTAAAGTGTTCCCTTCATATGGGAGCTTCCCTTCCCCTCCTCTCTGAGCTAAATGTATGTGGATGGTGAATGTATGTGATTACAAATGGTCGGTGAGGATTGAGTACAAGACTGTAGATTACACTCAACCTCTAAAGGCAGATGCTTTCAGCATTTCTTTTTATTCACCCTGGATGAGACATTGGTTTTTACAAACCATCCGAAAGCTGTAAACGTCAATGACTTTACTCATATCTTTCACCTCCTTCCTCAATATGATTAACCAGCAATGTAATAGCATGGTAACAGCATGGTCATCAGAATGACAGTGTACAGTATCTTTTACGTTGACAGAATTTTTTTGTCAGTCAAACAAAAATTTAACTCACAGGCATTAAAGTTACATGACCTTTAATACAGCTGTGTTTCTGCACAACAACTTGTCAACCAAAAAAACTTTAATTTTGCCTCCCTTTAAAACTGTCAGTTGATGCAACATGTGATGTATTTTCAGACTTCAACATTAGGACATGTATGTAATCAGCAGTGCCTTTAGGGGATGGGGACATTTAATGGGAGTTACAGTCAATGCAATTAGTAAAAGAGTGACTTTTGTTAGTGCACATTTAAGTACATTAATTTCATTTTGTATCACATTTACTTAAGGTGCATCATTTAAGAGTTTTTTGGTGCTGATGCATTATTGATAAAAAGCTTCCTTTTATTGAAACTGTCAAACTCGCGTCTTGTTATTTTGGTCTACGATTAATGTTTTATTTCACAGTTCCAAAGTTAGATGCTTGCCTCCAGTCTACTACGACTCCTGTTTATGGTCCTGTTTGGATATCGAAGGGTGAAGCCTTTAGTCCAAGTGGTGCTAAAGGTATGTGTCTTTGAATTGCTGTAGGGTCTACATTCACTGTAGAATTCATGAAATGAATGTTATCATAGTCTACAAGACACATATTCCTTGTGTGCTGTAACTGTAAAAGTGCGAATGTTTAAAAATTTAACTTGGCCACTAAATGGGGGGGGGGGGGCCATATGTGGATTGATTTGTAGCAAGAAGCCCTTATTTGTTAACTGTTTGATATTGCTGCTTTCTACTGCCATCAAAATTAAAAGATCCACATTTGTCTCAATTCACATGTATGATTCTGTCCACTGAAAGTGTCACACATTTGGACTCCATGCATGTGGACGTTGTCTGGCTTTACGTTCTGGTCATTATGATCATCTCTTATGGTATAAGTGTCAGTACGAAATGAAATCCGCCTTCATGTAATGTCGCTGTATCCTCTGCATATTGGTGTGTATCATTGGCAAACCACTGCCCACTGCGTGGATACTCATGTCATAGCAACAGCAGCAGGAGCATTCTCTTAAAGTTGTCAGGAGTTTTCAATAATCAAGGATGGCGATATTTTATAAGGTAATACATGTGTTTCGTTTCAGTTTGTAAACCTTGTTATTACATCTGTGATAAGATAACTTATGTTTTTCTTAACCTTTCTTTCTATCAAAAATTAGAAATTTCCTAATTTGGTTTTAGTAGGAACAGTAAAATGGTTTGATATGCAGCTTGTTATTGCTGATGACAGGTACCAATATCGAGAATAGTTAGCACTGGTCCTCAAGGGAGATGGCTGTTAAAAATTTAGAGTTCACTACCATAGTATTACAACTTTCATATTGAAATAAAAAGAGAGCAAAATATAATAGGAGTGTGGACTTGGGCTTAAGGAAAATATACTTTTGAAACAGTCTGAGTGTATGGAACCCATTGTTTTCAATGTTTCAGTAGTAAAGTTTGGTCTATATTCAAAACCAATGCTGACGGATATATTCTGACGATTAACCCGAAGTGGCCATGTTGTTTAATGCCATCTCCAAAATCTTGTGGCAGACTTCCTGCAGGTCACCGTGAAACACTGCCGAGAGAAAGAAAGGGAAGGGCAGAAGTACAAGAGACAGCTTCAGCTCGCTCTCAACGAGGACTTCGAAGACTGTCACCATCACCAAGCTCCTCTCGATGAAACAAGAGGAACTTCAATTCGAAATGGAAGAAGTAAGGCAAAAAAAGGCATTTTTTTTACTTGCAAAGTGATTCAAAGAAGTTTTTTTTTTGTTTTTAAATGAGAGGATGTTGTTCTTGTACATATCTATCAAAGGGACCATGACCAAAAACTTAGGCTCTGGCTTGTTTTCTGGTTCCTTCACCGTTGCAATTGCTGCTTTTGTGAACAACCTTGTTTACAAATTTGTCATCGTTTTTGTGTCATTTTGGTGACTTTTGCTTGTATGCAGCTTGAAGATTTATCTAATTGTATGTTGTGATCTTGGATGAAATTACTCGTAATGAAATAGTTCGAAAAATTTGTGAAATATATGCTCTCATAATTTTTTCTCAGTAGAACAGCGACAATGTAGATTTTCGGGTGTCCTTCTCTTCTGTGATGATGCACTGTACAAAAGAAAAGTGTTGTAGTCCATAATGTCACATTCTT
Source organism: Stichopus chloronotus (assembly GCA_021234535.1). NCBI lineage: Eukaryota > Metazoa > Echinodermata > Holothuroidea > Aspidochirotida > Stichopodidae > Stichopus > Stichopus chloronotus. The sequence continues at coordinate 17,781,543 of CM037847.1, forward strand.
ATCTTGTTTTACCTGGTCACCTTGGTTGACCTTCTCAGCAGGTGCTTGAAGGTGTTTTTAAATATTTTATGTGACTTCATTCTCTGTCTCACAATCTCACTAGTTTACGATCACTCTTTTCAAGTAGCGGTATGAAACGTCAGTACTTAAGCATGTGTATGTATACCTGTTTTCTGTCATAATTAGTATTATCCTCCGTACAGGAGTACATGGAAAGAGCATACCGTGCACTAACCTTGTTTGTGGAGAATTATTGAGAAGTGTCTGACTTCACATGAGATATTGACTAGGTGGTCAGTCACCTTCAGTACTGTAGGAACGATGTCGGTGTCCACAGTTGAATGCCGAGAATGAAAAGCGTACACTGTCGATGACCACCGGATATTTCCTTTGACTGACCCAGTTTTTACTGACTCTGTGAGGGGGATAGGGCATTTGTAATGCCCCAACATGGCATACAATGAAGAAAGCTCTAATCATTGTTAAGCCATTCAATCATACCAACAATCATCTATCAAAGATTCATCTCAGCAAACCATTATCCATAGGATGAGTTACCAAAGATGCATCGTTTGAATTTTGAAAGTTTGTGTGAACGAATTATTTTGGAGCAGCAGATAACAACTGAACTTCTATCGTGAGAAAGGTATTTCTTGAGAAGAAGGTTATCATCTTTCCTTACTTTCAATTAACTGTCATTCCATGTCCATAAATACATATTCATTTTGAAAAAGTTATTTTTTTTTCTGTTAAACTAACCACCTCATTTCCCTCTGGGATATTGTTTCCAAGTTGTTTAATATCATGAGAGAAGTTATTTTACTCTGTGTGAGAAGCATGTATACATGAGCTGTACATGCCTCACTGAAATTCAGGTATTTGCTCCTTCATACAGTTAAAAAATTGGAGATGATGAACAGAAAATGATAGCATTGCTGGGATACAGTCAAGTAGTTTTTTTACGTGATTGATATGTTGATTGAAAAGTCTCTTCGTACGAACCACTTTTGACCTCAACTACAGTCTCATGTTTCGTCACACACACGCACACTTCCCCTTGTTTGTTTGTCTTGTGTAAATCATTAATAGAAGGTAAACACACCTCACTGCTTTGACAAAAATGTCAGTGTGTGCCATTTTGTCAAAGCTGCCTTGAAAAGGTAATGTCTTTTAGGATTTCTATTCATCAATCTTACTGGGATAAACTGTATCAAATTTAATATCGCCTTACCAAAGTGCACTAATGATGAAGCACATCTCACAAGAACGTACATAAGAAATATTACTGTTGCTGATGTGTACACAATTACCTGTAAGTTGTGTTGCTAGAAAAGCAATAGAAAAAGAAAACAGTAAGATGTGTGGGAGGTAGGGGCTTAGGTGGGGGGTGGTATAGACATTCAAATATAGTGCTTGAATGTTGTGCTGTACATGGCAATGTGACATTTCCTTCCTTCCTAGAAAGTAGTCTTTGCTAGTCTTTCCACCTTGATTGAAAGATGCATCAGTGGAAAGAAATGAAAACATTCAGTGTGTCATCTTTGCTTCCTATTTTTTTTTTTTGAGGGGGGGGGGAATGGTGTGCTCTGTGCCGTTATCAGTGTGAACTGTGTCTAACTTATCCTCACCTTGAGCCAATTTTAGGATGGTAATTGGGAGGTGATCCCCTTTGCAACCAAATGACAAACTGAAGTGTGAAATTGTTCTGAGTAGGGTGTTTTTGGAGGGGGGATGGAGGAATGGTTATACCTACCATAATCTCATAATGTGCTAAAATTATGTCTCATAAAGGCCTTTTAAGCATGATAGAACATGACGGCATATCCAGATATACCATAATGGTGAGGGCATGTTCCTCTCGAGAGGGCATAAACATATCTGATATCATGTGAGGATTGGCTGACAAAAACAAAACACTGTTCATTAGATTTATGTTGCAATGTCCACAAAAATTTCCCATACAGTCTTACAGCATTTAGCGGTGCAACTCACAATTCAGAACTCACAACTATAACAAACATCTGATATTGACTGTGGCAACATACAGAATTCATACAATTTTGAGCAAACTATTGAGTATGTTAATGAGCAACACTTACATTTCTTTTGTTTTTTATTTCTTTAGACTGAAAGTGGAGTTCAACAATTCACTGAGACAAGGAAGAAATTAAAGGATATTTTGAATGAAATTGCTGACTCTGCCACACAGGAAAAGGTAACCCATCCGCTGTGAAAATGACTGTAGTTTAAATTGTAGCATAGAGTGTTACTGATCTTGTTGTCATGCTGTTGTTGCCAATTCATGTAACTTTAATCGGTAATGTCATGTTTGTCAACCTCATGAGAACGTTTTCTTCGAACATGTTAAACGGAATACATCTGTTTTTTTCTCGCCTACCGTGGGATCCAGTGACCGAACAGCAAATTTTGCAGCCGATGAAGTAGTACTTCTTTTTTGAAATCTGATGTCTCCTTCGGGACGGGACATAAAAGTTTGATTCTTGTACGAGATAATTACTCCTCCACATGAGGCTTGCTAATTGTTAGTGTTTTAATACAGCTACAGTTGCAACTGTGTAGTTCATGCAGAAGTCATAAATTGGAAAGGAAATTTGTACTTTGAATGTTGTTAAAACATTAAAACATCGCAATCTGGCTGCTAAAAGGTGGCGTAGAAATGACAGATGGTTAAATGTTTCTCACCTGTGATGTGTCACAAAGGTCACATCCACTGTGTGACACAGAGTCCTCTAGTCCGAGCAGATGAAGACTCATTTTTGTTCTCTTTGTCCTTTGTTTTAAGGAATTTGGTTCATCAGTTTAAGATGAAGCACATTCCAGAGATCGAGTCCACCCACAGGCTCGTCGGTCAGCAGGGTCTCAGGTTGAAGGTGAGTATCCCTTGGCTTTTAAAGGGTAAATAAGACATTTAAATCCAACAACATGCAAAGGAAATAGCTTGTTATCATCGTTGAAACGGTCGGTCTCATCGATAAACATCTGCAAAACTTCATCTTCTCAAAAACATGACGCATGAGACGAGTTACGTAGGATGCGTCATGTGAAGTGTTGGACAATTTGGGTGGCCAAATCATTCTTTAGCAACAAGTGAATGAATTTCTATCTGTTAGGAACTTATTTCCTGAATATTAGAATATCATCCTTCCTTATTTTGAGTAAACACTCTTTCTGCATCCATGGATGTTGGATTTAAAAATGTCCTGTTTTTCTGTAAAACAAATGCCTTATATCCCTTTAACCTTGCATGATTAATAAGCAGTTGTATGGTTGCTTTAAAAAAGAAAAGCTACTGAATTTCAAGAAGAAGAAGGAATCATTTTTTGCTCTCCCTTGTAATATTTATTTCTCCATAAAACTGTGCTTTAAAGTCATTGCATATGTTACAAATCACAGAGTATCATAGTTAATCTGATTTTGGCGATTTGTTTGTAGAGTCACTCACCCAACCCGTCTCATGTCACGACCTAGGACATAATGTGCTCATTCTGATTTTCTCATCTGGTCTTCTAAGGTTTCTAAGATAGAAAATGAGGGCAACGTTATGGCTGATGTGATAAGGATGATCTTTTGAATATTCATGAACTTTGATATGTGAGTGTGACCGTCTGCCAGTCATTTCAGGCCATTGATGCATCCTAAATGTTTACCTTTTGTTTAACAGGTTTATGAGAATGGCCGGAATGATGGTGAACAAATAGTCTTCTTCAACCTCAAGGAAGCATCGAAGGGCGTCAACGACAACAAAAGCTTAATAATGGAAAGGGTAAGGCAAAGAAAACAGCAGAATAGTTCACTGTGTATCAGCATTTTGGAGTCCTTTTTTTCCTGGACGTATATGAAATAGGTGAAAGTTATAGTTTACAGCGGTGATGGGCGTTTGATCAAGGCCCCTGCATTACTCTTCTCTCCTGAAAATTTCCTCTTACCATTGGGTTTGCCATGGTTGATAGTACTGTCATCTGTTTTTATTATCTGCTATTGTAATATTGTTACCTACTTTCATCTACAAGCATTTTCATAAATCATTTTTAGCATAAATCATCCCATGGATGGAGAACTTAGGCTGTATTTGTGCTTATAATGAACAGTCTCTAAACTTTTAGCAGATCTGGTACATGCACAAACAATGGTGTGGGACACAGCAAAGAGGTTGAATTTGCATATTTTACTTCACTTACCTGTCTCCTCACAACACATGTACTTCCATCTACCTTGCCAAGAGCACTGGTATAATGAAGAGATGCTCGCATTATGAAGAGGTACTAGGCAATTTTGTTTCTTGTTCTTGATAAATAAACACTTATTCCTTCTTTAATATAATGTTGCCTTATGAAAAATATTTAAGTAACAATAACTTGGCGTAAGAAGCATTGTTTTAAGCAAGCAAGTTCGTAACTTGGTTTGACATTACTTGTGAAATTGCTGCTTCTTCCCTTTTAGCAGATTAATTGTTTACCACAATTCGTCTAGGAAATTTTGGTGTGAGATTGTTGTAACGTTTGATCATGATATGAATGGAAATTGGCCCCAAATGTGCTTCTATAATGATACTATTAATTGTCAAAACTACACAGATGTGACTTACTTCACACTTCTGTGTGCCAGATAAGGTTTATCACATCTGCCACCGCAAAGTTAGCGTCACTAAAAGGTGTCCATATATTCCCTTGAAAGAGTCCTGCTCATGCACACAATCGTAATAATTGTGGTACAGGGTTTGAACCTGCAGTCATCATATCATAAGCCTAGAGCATCACCCATTTGCCCACCTCCTTTGAATCAATTTTAGTTGCTTGATACAATAACAAGGTGGATCCACCTGGAACAGAACACGACAGCCCTGAGCACGGTCGTCACGACGATCTTCAACTCCCGCGGTGAGCCCATCGAAGACGTCTACTCGCTCGAAAACGATCAAGAAATCTGGATATCCTTCGGAGAGCCATTCAAGGATCCTAATGGTAAGAGTGTTTTAATCACCTAAAACTTTGTGCTATCTTTTACTTGGAAGAGGGGGGAGGGGTTTGGAGATGTGTTTTGTGAAACAGAAATTTGCCTTACTGTCATTGTCATATACAGCATGGTAGACCCTTCAACGTAAATTACAAAATTGTGTGTTGTATTTCTTTCAACAAATGTGTCAGTGGTCAAAGGAAGCTGACTGATTTTCACAAATGCATGGATAATTTTGTTTACCGTGAATTTTGCGAAATTTTAATGCTGCACCTTTTATAACTAATTTGTTTTGCAATGTTTTGTCCAACCCATGCCATTTTCACACTCAGGTGTGTGAAGAGTATCAGTACATAGAGGGTAGAGGAAGAAGTAACTTTTTCATGATTCACTTTTAATTTTGTTCTTACAAGATGTATTTTATCACGCATGAAAAGTGTTGTAGTCCCTTGATAATGTGCAAATGGAGGCACAGTCATGTAATTTCAACAGCAGCATTGTATGGCTCCTTATGTGAAGATTTTGACTTTTCTTGAAAAAAAAAATCTTAAAGAGTTGAATACTTAGCTTTTGAAGGATGTTTTCTTCTGATCAAAAACAGCTCCATAGTAATGTTATTGAGATTGCACAGTGTTGGGTCATGTGTCCACATTCCACAGCATGTATGCATAATTGTGTGTTATTTGTTTGTTTACGTTTAACATCCATGGTTACCTGATGCAACTCGAATGTTGTCTTCTCCCAGTTTACTGTTTACAACTCACCCTGGATAAAGCCGTTTTCTGTAATCTCTGCGGTGAGAGGAACACGGCAGTCAGAGAACCACTTAATACCGATGAGCTACCAGATGGCGGAGACAGGTCAGTTCTGGTGGACATACTGTACTTGCATTCTCCAGCCACGATAACTGTTTGAATTTCACACTCCAATATTAATCCTTTTGTAAAACTAGTGTGAAGTATTTCTTGTTAATTGGTCTGTGAATATACTATATTTCTCATTGCTATGAATGCCAAATGTAGTACAAATATGGCAATATCACTACACATTGTTGAGACATTTTATAGACCGCTTTCACCCCGATCAGCCTAGCTCACATGAGCATCGCAGTCTCTTAAACCAACCAAAAATGTCCTGCACGGTACCCTCGTGGTAACCTAGGGAGGTTTTGAATTTATTTAATATTGTGAGGGTGTGCAGGCTGCTCAGACAGCTCGTTAGCGCAGCCCTCTCGTGATTTCATCGCGTATGAAATCTCACAGCCTCCTAGCATCTTTGAAGTGATATGGGTACCTCAATCACATAGTCCTATAGTGCTAATGTGAGCCAGGCATTGGATGTAATCAGCCGTGTTGTTAGTGCTGAGAGGGCTCGGTTTGCAGTTACGAGCATTTGAGACAGTCTGGTTGAAAAAAAAAATATTCTAGCTTTCTGGTTGCTTGTTACTACAAGGAAGAAGGAAGTTGTCACATTTCTCCAAAAAATGACATCACAGATGCTTTTCCTCATAAATTCTGTATAATAAGTTTAGAAATTAGTTTATAATAGTTACAGAAACAGTTAATTTAACATCATATTTTTTTTTTTTTTTGCACCATAATCTATTTGAGGGAAGTTTTTGCCAAGCATATACTCATTTATCAGTTCTCTTGAAAATTTCCTACATTCTTGTGAGAAAATGTTTTGAAGTCTGCAAACTTTGCCAAATTTTTTTTTTTGCAGACACACCATGTGGAATGTAATTGAGGGAGTCCCGGAGGAGTACGAGGTACTCGAGGTGCAACATCCTGGATGTTACAGCCAAGATAAAATGATGCTGAGGAATGACGCAATTCAGAAATTAGAGGATGTCAAAATGAACGAACTAGGCTTAGACAATCACTTCCTTTGTTTTAAGGTGAGTTGAAGAAAACATGCCATTGTGATTGGCAGACTGACCCATTGAGGACCTGTGCTCTCGCCATCCGCTGGAGGATTCAGAATTGTTTACTTCATATTATCATTAATTGCTACAACCAATGAACCTGGGGGAATGTTATTAAATTTAACCAACCACTGTATGATTGTAAGCACGTTTTTCATCAGAGGCAATGCTTTCATGCATGAGAAAAATTCTGTTTCATCGCTGGTCGTCCAACGTCGTTTAGCTTACTCAGTCACTTAAGAGCCTATCTGTGAAGTGGCATTGAAGTTGAGCATTATGGCCTCTGGTGGATTCAACCTTCCCTGATTTGGGCCAAAATCAAGGGACTGGGGTAGCTTTCTCCATGGGGGAGACGGTTTTAATGTAATTGGCCTGATTCTGAAGCCTTCCCGTTCTCCACGTCTCATATGCTGTCTAGCATAGCTGTTACACACTCTCCCTCTACGGCATCTGGGGTACCTCCATGGGACCTGTTACCACTGTCGCCCTTTTTTGCTCCCTGCTCTCTTCCAAACAGCCTTTCTGTTTCTATCATCCCTCATGACTGGAAGAATATTTTTCAAGTTCTTGAATAAAGGGATGTTGGTCTCATGAGAGGGCGGGGCTGTTTGGAGATAACTGAATAATGTAGAGGGCGATGCCCTGGTAGGTTTTAGAGGACAGCGGCTATGGAGGCAGAGGATGCAGGAATAACCTGAGACCAGTAAGTCTGGAAAGATCTGCTGTGCTTTTGTTGTCGTATCTCATCCCATCTTCTGCCGTTTCATTGTATAACTTTTGTCACAGTTTTGTCTTCAGTGCTTCAAGGAATGTCTTGATGTTCGGTTTTTGCTCAATTACAAAAATTTAAGTGGTGTACTTGGCTCCTGATTTTGGTACCAACCATCCATAATGCTCAGGGATCCTGCAGCCCAGAATAGTCTGTCCAAAATTTCATGACTGTATTTTCAGTCTCTATTACCAGACCTGGACAAGCCATGAAATGTTCTAAAATTGACAGAAGTCATGAAAATTTCATGATACTCAGAACCGACTGCTAAGTTTTTCATGAGATGAAGACGAAATTACTTTACAGTTACGGAAAAGTCGTGAAATTTTATTTCCTTTTGATGCAGGAACCCTGAATGCATCTTGTCCCTGGACTTTGTAATGTTTTTTTTTTTCGTTTCTTACTCTACCAAGATGTTCACATCATATCGTGTTTTTTGTTTTTACTTTTGACTGGCTTGAACATAAAAAAAAATTGTCTTTGCTTTTGTTTTCCAGGATGATCCAACTAAAGTTCTTTATAGTGAACTGTCTGTACAAGCCAAAAGAAAACTTGGAGACAAGGAAGTATGGCCTAGACAAGCTCAGTCATGGGTAATCAACAAGGTAGGTCAAAGGTCATCTCAGTTCATAAGGTGGAGGCCATCTGTCAATCCCTTTTCAATTACTCATTTTGATATTTTGGACTACACACTCTAAGGGGATTCATTTCAGCTTTTCATTTTTTTTTTTTCGTTTTCATCGCGTTTGCAGAGAGGTCAAATCTATTCCAGGGCTTTTCCTCAGATGACTCTGTCCGTTCTCGAGAGACAACCTAGATTCAAGAAGTTTTTCCCCGACGGTAAGACTGAGGCCGACGGATATGCGGTTGGATTGGAAAAAAGGTAACTACTTGATTTCAGAATCAGATGCTTTGACTGATTACATTTTCATGTCTTTTTTTCAAATAGGGTCATTTATATTAGAAAGGTAACATGTATGGTGATATCTGTCACTGATCCATGATTCTTACAGTAGTGGACAGGTTGGCAAGTGATGATTTCTGCTTGGGTATTGTATGTGCCAGAAGGCTACAAGGACTGATAAACAAAATCATCCAAGAAGAGTGTTGATATTCAGCAGTATATGTTACTACCTCAGTTCCTTGTATACCCTGGTTCTTTTCCTTACAATACCTCCCTACCTACCTACCTACCTACCTACCTACCTCCCTACCTACCTCCCTACCTACCTCCCTACCTACCTCCCTACCTACCTCCCTACCTACCTCCCTACCTACCTACATACCTACCTTCATACTTACCTACCTCCCTACCTACATACCTACCTCCCTACCTACATACCTACCTACCTACCTCCCTGCCTACCTACATACCTACCTACTTATCTACCTACCCACCACTGTTGAATATTCTCTGACTGGTTTGTCTGTAATGAGTGTTCAGTCTCTTGGCTTCAGAGAATAACTGGCATGCAGCAGGTTAAGCTCTGGTCAAATTTTCTTTTTTTCCAATAATCAGGTATGGTCTCTCAATTTGTCTGCTACTTGCTATTTGGAAGTCATCATATTTCTTGTAATATTTCAGGTCCTCAGCAAGTATGCTCCAGGAGTGGTCTTTCTCAAATGACGGAAGGATCTACTCCAAGGTGAGTGTCTCAATATGTGTTCTTAGAACTGCTCGCTGTTACCCTGGCAACCATTTTTGCCAGTCAGCAACCATCTTATATCTGTGGTCCTCAACCATTTTCAGACACCTGCCCCAATGCCCTTACCCTACCCCCTCCCATTGTCCTATTATTCAGAGTAGGACACTCTTCAAGACCTTTTTTTTATCTCAGTTGACTTTCTCTATTTTCAACACTAACCAAACTGCAATAAACAACATACTTGCAATATAATTTGGAGAAGAAATTGAACCTAGTCTTTTATGCCATCATTGGATAACTTGGGTCACAAAATTTATTTTTGAAAGGGACAGGGGTAAGTGGGGTAGAGGGAGAAAGAAGCAGGGGAGAAAAGATATACCGGAGAAAAACATACCCCTTGAATGTCTTACTCTGCCCTTAATTGCTGCAGTGATGTGTCCCAATAGCCAGGGACCCCCAGATCAGTGCCAACCCCCCTACCATTCTTGTTTTGCTGTTCCAACTTCAGACTTAGTGATGCCCCATGATTGGTTGTAGGGACGTCTTTGAGAACCACTGATCTGTAAAGTTCACTATGGAACTGAATAAACTAGCACATCTGAAAGTTGAATAAATGGAAGCAGATAAAAATAGTTTTCTTGCAGTACGTTTTGCTCATTTCATATCTGTAGGTTGATGTGATGAGTATTTCTTGATTTTTTGTTGCTACTGTACCATGATTACCTGTTTACATTCTTTGAAGAAATATATTCAGGTGGCCTGCAACTTATACACCCACTGGCCTCCAGGTAGAGAGCTATATTGCACATTATGGGTCGTACAAGCTCATTTCATTGTACCTCATTTAACTGTCATGTTATAGCTAGATATGGCCATTTTAAATGTGACTTAGATCAACCATACCTACCCTGTGATGTTCCTGGTAAATTATCACAGTAGGTTGTATGTAAGAATGTTCTCTCAGTAGTCCTGGGTTTTCCTTGAAAGTTGCCAGAACTGGAATATTGCCCAGATTTGACTTTACTGACTTCACATTGAAAACTTGATTATGATGCAAATCACTTTGAGAAAATGTACTTTCATGAACTTAACAGTGCAAAGAATCACAAAGTAATGTTTGCATGATGCTCCCAGATAATTTCGTGCTTCCAATTGTTAATACCAGATTCCTGTCTTTTAAGCTTTAAAAATGTTGGAAGTGTTTGATATTTACTTCGCGCTTTGTAATCAGGATGCATTTTTCACCTACAGACGGAGAAAGTTCATTGCATTTGTGTTAATTAGTTGAAACTGATCAGCATATAATCCTTGTAAGATGTAGATCAGTTTAAGAAGTTTTGCACAACCCAGAACAGAGTTTTATTCCTTTCTCAGACGTACCCCGAACTGGCCCTAACGTACGTTGAGGACAAAAGTACTTCAGACATAACTATGGTAAATAGTTACGGAGATCAGGTGGGAGAGACAGCAGCCGCTGAATGGTTGGGAATGAACCAATCAGATGGTGGCATGGAACCTGATGAATATTCAACGAGTGATAATGTCGGATCAGATGGCCTCACTCCTAAGCTCAGTCAGTGGCTCAGTGAAACTAATGAACTCAAGGGCCAGCATATCGTCTTGGCGGCGGTGCCAGTTCTACCCAACAGGAACCCATGGGCGAAATCTCAAAGGTAACAAATGCCAATTCTATATTCCCTGTGGGCAGAGAATCGTGTGGTCAAATTTAGAAATATGGTTGCATGTATGATAGTCGCTTTATGTGGCTTGTAAACTGCATGACTTAATTGTATGTGAATGTCCACATTTGAATTATAACTGTGTGGAGAAATGGGAGGGGATTCATCCTTTGGAGAGGGGAGGGGATTAATCTGTTTCTTCTATTTTTTTAAGTGGAACAATCTCCAATTTACTTTTATCACCCCTTCCCTGCCCCTTACCTCTTTGGTGGTAAACCTGCCGATGCAATCTGTATACTCTTTTTCTTCAGAGACTTGTTCACTCACTGAACCAAAGATTTTGTGGAAACGATGCTCCAAATTCTTTTGAAAATTCTCGTTAGTTTTTTCACAGGCAAATGACAACAGCATTTCTCCATGTTTGTTTCTATCATCTTTTGATGACCCCCAAGTTACCAGTGTTAATCTTTGAAGAACGCCCATGGCGTTCATATCTACTTCTTGGCCCATAGTGAAATGTAGCAGGCAGTCAAATATTTCAGTGGGAAAAATGTGAAAACACCTGTAAATTTGCTTGGCAATTACCGTATTCCTTCTACTAAGGCACCTAGGGTGCCTTTCAAAATATCTTCAGGGTGATCGCTAATTAGAGATGTATATTTACTGTTACAGATACAGTAAACATGTTCCTGGCTAAGAGCTAGGCTGCACTCAAATCATTTGGATCAATACTAATGTTAACGTACTGTACTGTAGACGCAATGTTTGAATACGACAAAATTTCCGCAGTATCATAGTAATAAGTGTTGAAATGCTAGGGATACTGCATTGCCACCTAGAATTCTAGAACATCAAATCATAATAAAGGCATATCATTCCCCTGACATTTCCTTTCACATCTGACCATATTTTTTCATTTTGATGCATCAGTCAACAAAGTTGCATGGGCGCTTACTTATGGGAGAGAGGCGCTTAGTAGAAGAAATATGTTGGTACTATGTGTTGTTTTTTTTTTTTTTTTTCAGATGGGCACTGAAACAAGAAAAGTTTGAAAACTTAGGTCAGTGGAAACATTCCGTGGTGACCAATCCAGAATGGAACAAATTAGCTTATTCCTGGCCGATTCTCGAAGATGAATCTTGGAACGATGAATTCGACTGGCCGATGGAGGGATTTCTGATAGCGTACGCTCCGCCTCTCAAGAAGAACAAAGAGAAAACCTCCGGAGAAAACATGCTCAGCATGGAGAGTGATGGAGCCGGAAGCTACCTGTTCGGAGTAAGCTCATTTTGTACTTGTTTCAATTTAAAGTTTCATTTCTGAACTAAAGTAAAAACAATTAAAGGAGTCATGCAGAGGTAGCATAAAAGCATAGTGACATCAAGGTAGTGTGGAAAGGATGGCAACATTATGTCCATGGAGTTTGGAAACATGATATAACTGGTGCAAGACGAAGAGTATAATGTACATCTAATTAATAGCAAGGACATGTAAAATAGTGAATGTGATGAACAATGGGATTGGCATTCAGTCTGTTGTCTTGATAGGAGGTGAAATTCTTATCCATAACTTTCCTCCGTAAACATTGGATCCACCTTGAAAGGTAAATTCCTGTTGCCATTTTGCACCTAGTCAGGGCCAATGTGTCATTCTCTCTCTTGTAGCCTTGCCAAGGAGCTGTTGCATGGGAAATGTTGTAAAATTAATTTTACTTTATGACATAGTTATCACTAGTGAAGCAAAGTTAGATTCAAGTCACTTGCATTTTTTTTTACTTTGTATCATTGACTCTTACAATTTGCAACTTAAATTTCCAGCTACTCCCCTGAGGTTGCAAGTTCAGAAGAACGGCGAGAGGGACATATCCAGATCTGCGTGGGTCGTTGGACCTGACTTGACAAATGTGAGTGAACGTGAAGCCACAAATTGTGCCATGTCATCTCAGCAAGAGTATACTGGGCCATCATTGCAAAAGATCTTTAATCATGGCAGACTTGCCTTCCTAAAAGTGGCCCACCTCAAAGGTTCTCTCAAGAAAACCTGTAGAGCCATATTTCAAATCTGGAGACATTGAATAAGGTCATAAGTTCTTATGAAAAGTGTTTTCTCAACTGTAAAGGTTTAATTACTTATTACCCCCTGAATATAGTATCTCTTGCATTAAATCTTTTGCTAAATTAGTCCCTTTTCTGAAAACAATACATCTCTGATTCAATCTTAAGTTAAACCAGTGATGCTCTTTGACTACAATGAGGAACAATCTTGCATTATGTCAAAGTGATTTTCACAGAGAGATGTGGAGTCTTCACCGTGAGATGATGCCAGAAAGCATCAGACTCATCATGAAACCATGACGGTTGGTAAGTCTGCCATGGATCGTGCTACGTACTTTCAAGTTGCCTGTCTCTGACATTGGCAACTTGTGGGTGTCTCTCAGGTCACAGTAGATGAACAATGTTGACGATGGTAAATGGCACATCGCGTTTATATTCCACAGAATGTTTAAGTTAAAGCAGACAGTCTTTGGTTGACATCATAATTGGTTAAGTCTTCTTGACACAACAAATCCTTTCTTTGAGAGTACCTTTGTTTATCATATCATATTGCATCATGCATGACAATTCTTCTGGATAGGAAGGTTTTCTGATGAAACAAAAAGCTGCAAAAGAATGATGTGAGATGAGGGTTGAAAACCATCTGCTTTGCTACAAAAAAAAAAAGCAAAACATTTTAATGTCATTTGTACATCTCAGTCATTATTATTATGCAGGATTTGATGGACAAGATGTTTTAAGTATCAATAATTATTCTGAGGCAAGAGAAAAAATCTTAATTATTGATCCTGAAGCTTGAAACCTGCAGTTAATCTAACTCAATGATGTTAATCCATCCTCCACGTTCCCAGATGATGAAGGATTTGAGTCGTCCTGCCTTGAATGGAAGGAAACTCCACAGGAAGACCCGCTCCTGGGAGAAGAGAGGCGGCGTAGACGAGATGCAGAAAAGAGCGGAGAAGATGGAATCAAAGGAAGAGAAACTCAAACAACTGGAATTTCAACTGGTAAGATTTATGTGAAGACACACATGAATGAATGTCACAATGCATTATCCACACATGAATGAATGTCACAATGCGTAATCCATAAGTCTGTCTTGCGTAGCTTGAAATGTTATCAGGAATGATGGCTAGGTTGTGTTTCGGTCTATGCGCCTATAGTGAATGACAGAATGTTGCGTAAAATGTGAGGGGGGTCCTGATATTTTAACCCTACCAATCAGTGACAGAAATGATGAATTCATCCTTAAGAGTGCATCTATCCTATATCAATTGACAACAGCAGTTATAAATATGTCTGTCACTCTGTGTGTCTGTCTTATGTTAGATAAAATGGAATTGATATTAAAAGCCAGCCTCATGTCCCTCATCCCTATTATGTCTGTCATGTGTCACTTAGATTTTGACAGGACTTTATGATTGTGACATTTTTTCTCCCATCTGTACACCTAGCCAATGCCACGTTAACGTCTGCAGGTAAGCATGGTATAGTACCCCTCAGTCAATCTTTTCATCTATCCCATTCCTTACTGGACTATGTATATTGGTCAGCTGGGCTGGTGTTTTAGCCCACAAGTATAGTTTGCTCAAACTTCGCTGTGTCTTGACTGTAGCCTCTGATGAAGGTATAACTATGTCCGTAAGGTCATGCCCGCTCACTTCAACACAGTTTTGTCTGTTGGCTTTCAAGTTCCTTTAAGCAGCTTACATTGACTCGAGATGTTTTTTTACCATTATCGACACCTTTCGTAACCTTTCAGTCAGTACTACCACTTACACTGAAATGATTTATTTCATCAGTTAAAAGGTAGTATTACCTTCTATCAGTCACCTCTGCTGCTTTTAAAATAGTCATATATGGCAACTCAAGTAATGTGCTTAGTATTTCTAAGTCTCCATGCATCCCACTGGTGTTATCATCCTCTTCCCTTTTTTTTGCCTTTTGTTTCCAGTTTCTCGATCGTTGCACGTCTCTGCTCAATCTGCCTTTTGCGGCCCGCCGTTTGTTTGACGGCCGAGGGAAGGAACACCATAGCCTAGATCGTCTAGAGAGGGACCAGTTGGTGTACGCCTCTTGCGGGGAGGCGTGGAAAGGACCCGGACCTATCCACCCAGGAACAGCAGAGGCGTGTGGTGCTGTCTATGCTCGCGGCAGACATAGATGCAATCAGACAATTCTGTGCCTTGAGGGATCCTGACAGTAAGTTAACTTTTTACTCACAAACTGCATAAAGTGAAGTCTGGCTGGGACAGAAATGTACAAGCGGTCTGGGTGTCCGAGACACCTGAAATTTCTAATAGACAATCATCTCTACACATCAAACAGTTGTTTTGCAAATACCTCATTTGTTTGACTGAAAACACATTTGAACATTCATATTTCCCAGCAAAAGCTCAAATTTAAATGACTTTTGCTATCAGTTAAGAATGTTTTTAATCAAGAATTTTAGCTCTTTGTCAATTTCTACTCATTAGCTCCCTTATATGCTCATCATTTTTATAGATTTCTCTTTACTATGAAGAGCACTTTAGACCTTCAGTTTGTTCAAATTGCTAGTTCAGCTGTTTTTCTACTGTTTGAACCCTCCTTTAGCTTTCTACTTTATCTTGTACTTTAAAAGATCTTGTGGTAAGTTTATCAGTCTTGCTGAGTTTTTGTCCTGGTAAAAATTCATGCAGTGGCTGTTCTAAAACTTCATACATAGATACCTCATAACATCAAAGGCAGTGTGCTGTATGGTCAGATGTCAAACTTGTCACATGATATGTGCCCTCCCCTGTTTTGGCATTCATTCTGCCCACAATTCACAAATAATTAATTAGCAAATGCTCCATTGACCAGACACCTCCTCAAATGACTGTGTTAGATGTTAAGGCCGAGCAGTGTGCCTTATTTACTCCTAAAGGTGGTAATATGTCATCAAGCAGAGAATGAATATGTAACAGACAGTTGGAGGGACAGTTTCATCATGTTAGTAATGATACTGTACAACATGTATGTTGCCTGACATCCATTCTATGTTTTTGAGTTTTTTATTCTGTCATCAGCAACCACTGAGCTTGACATCCAGTGTGATTCTCTTGACAAGGTGTTCTATAAATTTTTCTAAATGATCTCCCCCCCCCCCAGACTTAGTACTTGAAGTGGAGGGCTCGATTTCTGCAGGGAGCCGACTGGTCGTCAACCACTGTGCAATCACAGACGAAGAGCGTCTCCAGTTGACCAAACCGGAGACTCCCGAGGAAGCCGAGGAAGAAGAAGTTGAGATAGATGACGATTTGTCGGAGCATCTCAGGTAAGTGGCACCTCAATGTAGAGAGAGTGGGTTAGTGTGTGAATTAATCATGGAAAGGCATGACATTTCATTTTCACTTGCCATGCCTGGGAAAATCAGGAAAATTTTTTACAAATGGCAGAAGTCATGAAAAAGTCATAAAATTTAGAATAGAACAGAATGCTTTTTTTATGAAGTAAAATTAAGTGCTTTCTATCACAATTGTTGCAATATTATCAATCAGTCAAAAATGCTCATGCAATGGTCATGTGAAGATCATGGAAGAGCTATGGGAAAAAAAAAAGTTACGAATGTATTTTTTTTAATGTTAAGGAACCGGCATAAATTGAAATCATGGTCTCTGCTAGCACTGAGTAAAAGAGAGTATGGGGGAGGAGGTCACAGTTTGATGATCAGGGCTAAGAAAGGGGGTACTATCCATTTCCCATCTCATCATTTGATGTGAGGGGAGGTAGCGAATCACCTGTCCATCTGGACAGAAACCCCAGACATTTTGTTAGAGACATTAGATCTTCTATTAGTCATATTGTATTAGTCTGTACCGCTTCTCTGTCACACATTCAATATTTGCATTTTAAAACAAGATCAATGTTTGTGATTCCTTTGCCATCATCTTTCTTTTGATAGTAAAAGTCCGTTTTTTTTTACAAAGTTCCTCACCGTTGTTTTCTTCTTTTTTTTTTTCAGTTCTCACCAGAAATCTCATCTGAGATCGGAGCAACACTCCGAAGGTTTGAAGTGGCCCTGGGAGAGAGTCCTCAACGTTGACTTGGATCGGGTCACAGAGGTCAACCAGGAAGGTCACGGTGATCTACATCCCTCCAGCAACGAACTCTACAAGAAATTCAAGTAAGTGATTCCCCATTTTGAAGATAACCTGCCCCATATTCTTACGTTGGTCGTATGTCGGACTCCTCTAATCCTCTCCAAGACAGGAAGCAAATTGAATGGAAGATACAGTTTTGGTGCACTGTTTGTGTCCGTGATGTTGCTTCCAAATGCCATGCTCCCGATAGAAAGTTGCATGAATTTTTAAGGTCGGTTATTTAGGAATTTGTCATTTGTGAGTAGATGATTTTTATCATTGTTCTTGAAAATCAAAGGTCTTTTGGTCACTGCAGATCACTGTGTGAAAAGAACTGTGAGTTTTCACCTCGACTATGAATAATTTAGCATTTATTAAATCAAAATTCGCTCTTCCGTCGGCAGTCACTGTTTGGTAACTTGTTGTTTGTTGATGGGAGAAGGTGAAACATCTATAGCAAAGTTGCTTTCCAATCTCGGGAAATGATTAAATATGTCACCTGACTAGAATACAACTTGTGACCATGCACCAAGAGAAAATTGTTGCAACTAGATTAAATGAAACTTATGTGACATGGTGGCCTACCTGGAAGTGTTAGGAACTGGTTCAAGTACTGGGACATTGTGTCACTCGGTTTGAGCACCTTCTAGAATTATCATTTTGTTTTGCATAGAAATGTCATTTAATTGTTAGAGATATATTTCGTGCTTACGTGGTAACTTACTCATACGGAGGAATCCAGTCACAGATCTTTGTTTCAACTTATCATCGTAATATTGCTTAATATTCAACCAGACCGAAGAAGAGGAAGTCGACAAACCAGTCGAGATTGCTGAAAGAACAATTTTCTTTCTACGATGGTTTCATCGCCTGTAAATCTAACCCCTATCTCGTGGTGGGGTTGGAGACGGCTGAGTTGGAATCGTCGGCAGTGGTGTTGTGCAAGAAGAATGCGGAGGATCCGTCCCAGAGGTGGGAGATTCGAAGAAAAGGAAGGGTACGTCATTTTGATCTTTCTTAGAGATGTTTTCGAGGATTTCATTTACTATCACAAAAATGAAATTTTAAGGAGAACGACATCGTTGCGCCCGTCACGTCGCCAGGTCGGATTCCCTACTGGGGCTGACAAAGAAACGGGGATGGGCCCGTTGGCAGATGGAATGTAATGTTCATAATTTTTTACCCCCAAAAAATTCTAGCAGAGGGGAAATTTTGTAGGGGAACTCCCCTGTCTACCTTTTGATAGGGGCATGCATTGTAACCTATTCTGGCTGCTGTGAATTAAGAACAAACGACTGAGTAGATGATTGATTGAGTCAATGAATAAATGTATAGAATGGATGAACGAATGACTGAATGGATGAAAATGTAATGGATGAGTAGATGATCAATTGGATCAATTTATGGATAATGAATGAATTTATGAATCAAGAATATGTGACTGAATAAATAATTGATTATGTGAATGAGTAGATAGGATGGATGAATAAATGAATGAATGAATGAACGAATGAATATTTGAATAAATTAACAACAAATGATGTCAAGAAAGATATCATCAAAGGTTAAAATTGATGCTGCCACAGAGATGTTCAATTACACTGTGAATTATGGTAACTATTTAATACTAAAAGTAACAAGGAATTGATTTGTCAAGAATCTGTGCAGTAAGATACTCCTCTCATCTTTATTTCTATAAAGAAATCCATACCACAGCAGTCAAATTATCTTCTGGACGTTTCTTTTGGGATTTTATAAAGATTAGGATATCACTTATTCAAGAATCTGATTTTATTTGATGTTTTCTTTACAGGTTTATTTGCTCAAAAACCAACCCCGAAATGGTCCTGACGGTATCCATGCCATCATTCAAGCCTGGAGACGACTCCATCCCGACCTCCTTCGTAGGGCAACCGGTGATGTTGCAGCAGAAGAGGCAGGAACAAAATGGAAGAGCAAATCAAAAATGGGCATTCGAGAGTGACACGGGCATCGTTGACGCATTCGCTACTGAAATCAGAGATATAGGTGAGAATTAGAGGTGATGGTGTGTGGTTGATGAAAGTTGATTGTGCATCATAGCTCAGCAAAGTGTCTCATATTTGCACAGATGGTTGATAGAAGAGTAAAAGAACAAGGTGAATTTATAAACAGCAAATTGAAATTAAATTATTGATTGATGGAAGAAGACATGACAAGGATTGTAAATGTTTGCATCGCAGTGAACAGGTACACTAAGTCTGACTGTTTTGTAAGCATTCAAATTACAGGTAATTGTCCCTACACTTTTCATCATTTTGTCAGTTTTACCTGATATTTGCGAGGGTTTGGGTTGAATACATGTGCACACCAGTAATAACCCTTTTCTGTTGGTATCCTTGGATAACACCAGCTTATTCAAATTGTTTGTATCCAGTTCCAAGAGTATGGTGTCACATGCCTTCACTCATGAAGGATATGAAAGTGTCAATTATCACTTTGGATTCAACTGACATCAGGTTTTGTTTCTCTGGTTTAGTTCTTGAAAATTTGTCCTTATTTTGTCTGGTGTTGAAGTTTCTCCATTCAATGTATTTTGCTCGTTGCTCAGAAGTCACTGCTCACATGTAAAAGATATGTAACTGCTGGCTATGTGGGTAAACATTTTAATGCAGGGTTGGCAGTATTTTGTACACATACAGTATGCTTCTCATATGTTAGTACTGGACACATGAGTAACCATTCAAAGCCAGTCTTGCAGTTCTGCTGTTCGCAAAGTGGTTAGTTCTTTTACTTCAAGTATATATTACTTCTGTCAACAGTTAGAAACAATAAAAAAAAAGCAATTTTAGCAGTTCTTCTGCCAGCATAGTGGCCACTACTAATGTACATCAAACATATCTTTTGTTTCCTACTGCATGAGTAATCATTTTTGTACAAATCTGTTGTTTAGATGTTTTGAAATCACCATGTGTGATCAAATCAAAAAAGCCAAAATCAAATACCAAGAAAAAAATTGGAAATTCTCCTCTTAGTCTTTCCAGTGTATTCACCACTTAATTAAAGGAAAAATTAGAACAAACTGCTCATTTTTAAACAGTAATTTAGGTTTCTTTCTGCTTAACAAATGGAACTTACAGCTTGTCTGTGTTTCCTTTCAACAGAAATAACTGCTGCAAATAAGGCAAATGTTTGCAGCTTTGCTGTTGTCGGTGAGAACAGCCGTTGAGCAACCAGTAAGTATAGAGGAAATGAATCCATATAGAGTTATTACAGATAAGGTACCACACTCCTTTTGCAGCCACCACTTTAAATATCCCTGACTTTACTCTCCTTGGAGCAAGTGTATAATTCAGACCTTTAAGGGCAATTATTTTACAACACTTACGTGACCACACAAGTGTAGAGGAAGCCTGTGGTGTGTGTATTGCAACTTCACATTAGGTTTCTGCCAGGTTTTCTGATTTTAGATCAAAAGCTGTCATCTTTCCTTTGTCAAGACCAATTCATTCTAGTAAAAGAACTCATGCTTGCAGCGGTCACAATTTATTCACCCTGCTCTTGTCTTTCACTGGATGAGGGATGACAGTCCACTTCTTATCCTCAAACCATCGCATGTTTGTAGATAACGATTGAACCCTTTTAATACTAAATTTGTAATTAATGCAAGGCTGGCAAAAGTAAAGAAATGATGTAAGTAAGTGATTCTGTTTTGTTACCTTTCTTCTAGCAGCAGCAGTCAATCTTGAAGTTACTACATTTCTTGATACTGTTAGTTCTACTAGACCTGATCATTTTCTGTCTGATATAGTGTCCCTACAGCTTTGTCTAGATAGAGCCTAGTTCTCATCTGTCAAATTTTCATATAAACCACAGCTTGTTCTGACCAAAGGCTTTTCAACAAGCTGTTATTTTTTTACCATCCCTCAGGGGTATACTCTCACACAAAAGAAGTCCGGAGAGTCTGTCACCGTGTGCTGTGCGTGTGCCCGGACTTTGCGAGCCCACAGCAAGCTGACCAAATTGGAAGAGCCCACAGAGTTTGTCTGTTTTTCTGGTCAGACGGCAGCTAACAGAGGCCAGAGAGGCATGGGATGTTTTCAGTGTTTAAGTGGCAAGGTATGTATTCCTCCATTTAGGTCGCTTTGGCTTCATCTGTCAGGGTATGTCAATATTTTGGTCATAATGTCAATTCTCTGGACTATATTTCTTGACACCAGTTCTCTTTGTAGTTTTTCATTGGTTGCATTTTGAAGCATTCTGGTATTTCAGATCATTTTACGATTTGCTTGATTGGAGTATATTGCTATCCATCTCCGATTTTTCATGTTCTAGTGAGTCATATGAGTATGCAGACAGGTGGAATGAAAAAGAGACCTCTCCCATCAGTCGTCATAATGGAAAACTTAATTTAACTTTTTGCAGAATTGCCCCCTCGAATTTTATGTTTTTTTTATCTTTGTTCGTTTTGGTATTGGAAATGAATCGCATCTTCTAGGAACTTTAATTATGCAAAGCATGGCTGCATTTGCATATCGCTCTTTTACTACTTGATGCAAGCTGAGACTGTGCAAATATTTCAGAAGTGATACTAATTCAATCCTAGCAACCTGGGTATTGAATACAATATTTTCGATATTTTCGAATATCAGTATTTTCAAAGGAACAAAGTTACTCCAAGTATGTAATGCTTCGATATACAGTCCTTCATCCCTAAATTTTGTAATTCACTTCCTTGCCTATTAGTTTCTGACAACTTTTGGAGGCCTTTTTTTTTTTGTCATATAATTTGAGAGGGATTTCTAGAATTACTGTAATCTCATGTTTGAACAGAGTCAAATCTTTACTCTGTGACAGCCATTTTAGAGGGTTGTTATCGTCTGTTGTCGCGTTCCATTCCGATTCAGGTCGACCTTTCCACCTTTGAAGCGGCCAACACCGTCTCCCAGTACGAGAAAGAATTCATGCGTCTGAAGCAGATGAACAGTGCTCGATTGATAGCCAAGGAAATAAACGCCTACCAACCGATCCAGTCGGTCCGCATCTTGGCGTACAGGAATGGAAATGGTAGAAACTCAGAAGGGGTGCTGATGGTGGGATCTACTCTGAGAGGGGTAAGAAATTCCACTCTCAGCGTAAGGATTTGAAATGTCATTTAAGAATTTAAAATGTATTTCTCTTTTTGCTCGTTGTTGACATAGAACTCATAATTAAAGGAACAAACAGTCGATCAGCGTCTGCTGCATGATTGAAAATTCGATGAATTTTACTCAAGCTAAATCTATATTTGGTAGGTTTGGGGGAACGGGGGAAAAAATCTCAAATTTCATAGACCAGTATTACTGGTGAGTAGGTTCTGCACACGTTCTGAGTACACATTCATTTTACTGCCTGTTATCACAGAAAACAGCTTCTATTCACAAGTTGTGTTCGTTTGCCACCCAAACTCTTTGAGACATTTTTTCCCAATTATTCTCTGCGTTCTTTTTGTTCAGCTGCTGGACCAATGTACATACTCCTTGCAGCTACCGACGGCCGCCAGAAAGCTGTATACTCAAGATGGTACCCAAGTCATAACAATCGCCGACATCACAGCTCTGAAATTAGCCGCTTACGGGATGAAAAACATCGACTTGAACAGGGACAATGCTGAAGGTATGTCCTTGCCAAAGTTAGTCTGTCTCTTGACAACCATGTAAAGCAGTCTTTGGTATCCCTCTCTTTCTCTTTTCTTGAAAGTGGGTGAGACATTTGAGTTTAGACCTTACCTAATGAAACCTGAACAGTAAGCCCTACATGAAACTAACAACTTTTTTTTTTAGGTAATAGCTTTTACTGTTCACGAAATGTCCGAAGCAAACCACCACTTTCTTTGTACTGGATTTCCAGATATGTTCTTGTGATTTCTATGATTATATTATGATTGTTAGAAATACAATTCTGTTGCATCTTGATGTCCTCAGGTTTGTTGGCCATATTTAGTGATTTTCTTTTATTCTGTCAGTTAAATCTTCCGTACAATAAAGCCAAATTTTGTAATAAACTTTTAAGATCACCTTCACTGTTACATTGGAATATTTTAATATCAGAAATTGTAGGAATAGTACTATAAAATCGGTCATGTATACCTAGTTGTGAGCATTGAACAGGAGACACCTAGTTTGTGTGCCCAAATTGTCTCTGTTAGTCACAGAAGTTCTTTGTTACATACTACCATCACCTGATGTCAGTTTTTTTACCAGATGTTATAATAGGTCTCCTTAGAACAGCAATGTCTATAGTTCAGAATAAAACCTCGTTCAGACTAATGCGGTTACACACGTGATTCAACTTTCAACAGAAAATGAAACTTGAAAGCAGTTTACATCAGTGAATACAAAATATCAAGTACAAAATCGGTTCACCTATTCCATATAACCAGTATTGAAAGAAATTGTGATGCTATTGTAGTCCAAACAACTTCTATAATCAGTTCAATATGGACTAATTTAGTTGAATAATATTGAATTGCATGTTGACTAATGCACATGTGATCCGGGCTTTGCAGTAACAAGGACATGAATGTTTCAAGTAGTATTGGAGAATATGTTAATTTTCACCCGACTGACAATGCAATGATCAAGTTCTGAAACAAATGCCCAAATGCCAAGGTTTCTCTGACGTATGTAGAACATTTGGCAAATTTCAGCATGTATATCTAACTGGGAACAATTCATTGTGATGTCTGTACATAAGATACATGGTGTTTAATATATCAACATGTAAAACAAAACGTCACATTACGACATCACCATGGACTGGTAGTGTAACGTAACCTATATTTTGGGGTACCCAATTGACTAAGGGGTGCGTTTATTGGGGTACAATTTTTGGAGCAAAAAACAAAAGAGTGTATGGATTGGTTGTGTGAGTTTCATTTATTTGCTCGTTGTATACCACTCTAACTGTTTACTGCAATAAAGTGGAATCTGTTTGATCAGCAAATATCAGAGATTGGGTTACCAAACCATGGAAAGAGGCATGTTTGAAATTTTGGGGTTTTATTTGATTTTCAATCAAAGAGCACTTTTTTTTTAATCCATGTACAAATTTAACCAGTAGTGCCGAAGTCTGATGGCGTAGCCTGATACTTCTAATATTGAACTGGATTTGCTGCTGTGATGGCCTGACCACCACATGAGATGGGGTCAAAATTGATATCAATTACGCAGAATTTCTACATTTTAGTCTGGAAACTGGAAACGATTTTTCGGCTCAAATTAGACCATGCAAAGTTGTCTCTGTGGGTACAGCAACCTTGAAAATAATATCTGCAATGGTTATTAATGACATAGTCGTTTTGAAGAGAAGTTAATTTGCAAATGGCCACCATTGTTTGCAACTGTTATCAAACAACCACTCGATGTTGCTTTGAGGCTCACTGATTCCGAAGAAGTTGCTATGGACTTGTAATGACCCGATCATTTTCATATTTCGTTTGAATGTTTCAGTTGACACACCAACCGAGAGCAAGGAGACTGCGGTCAATCACATCATGAGGTTACCGTTAGAGGTCTGGGTCTCGTGCGGAGAGTCCTTTGTTCACTTGGCTCGTAAGTCGACGGCTTCTGGCCGTGCATTTCCTGCATTTAGTGAAAGAGAAAGATGTTATAGTAGGGATGGGAATAGTGCATGGTCATTACCAGTATTTTCTAATACATGTCAGAGGAATGCTTGAATCTTTAACCTCACACAAGAGTCCAAACCGCTTGTCCTTTCTGACCTTTAATTGTCATTGTTGACTGAAGGATATCCAAAGAGATTTAGTAGGATAGCTGGGTCCTTTCAAACCTCATTCATCAATGACCTGAAAGGTGCTAATGTTCACTAAAGACAGCCACATCAGATTATTGGCTCCATGTGCTTTATGTCCTTTCTGGTCTTAAAATCAGGACAAGATTTAAGCCGTAACTGACTGTGAAAACCGAGCATTCAATGTGAACCCACACCAATAACGAAAGCCTTGAGTCGCACTCGTCAGATGACCAGTTGCCATGCACACCAATGTGAAATGCATCACTATCATTACATGTCTTCATGCTTCTTTTCCTTTCTGTCGCTATGCAGAAGTTGACTACATTAAGCAATTGAAGGCTTTGCAGAGGGCAGAGAGGTCAAAGGTCATGAGAGAACTCGACCAGGAGAAACACATACTACGACAGATGCAAGGTAACCTTCCTATCTCGATGTAGCGTATCCGTTTTGGTATTTTGGATCTCAGTGGTTTCAGACTGTAATCATTTTG
Source organism: Stichopus chloronotus (assembly GCA_021234535.1). Taxonomy (NCBI): domain Eukaryota; kingdom Metazoa; phylum Echinodermata; class Holothuroidea; order Aspidochirotida; family Stichopodidae; genus Stichopus; species Stichopus chloronotus. Next base: position 17,806,955 of record CM037847.1, read on the forward strand.
AATTGCTAACAGTAATGGTGAGAAAATTGATATCTAAAATACTGAGTTACTAAACTGGAATGAAAGCAGTTAACAGGAATGTCTGAAAGGTGATGACGCCATGGAAACAGTTAAAGATTTTCTATGTTGGTCCCCAAGACTTCAGTCCCCTTCTCCTCTGAATGTCTTCAAATACATAACAATGAAACATAGTATGTCCCTGTTTGATGATGTGAAATTTTAACATGGTCCTTGTCAAACATGCCATAGTGTTGATTATTCGGCTTTACCACCATAGACCTCCTCTGAAAGGCACTCACTCAGAGCAATTTTTGGCAAGTTTGGCACACGGTTCGCTAATCTCAAGAAGTCTGTGTTGAGGTACCATAGGTATTATGCTTTGCCACTCGCATGTCATACCAGCACCTATATTTGTTGCTGAAGTGAAAGGCCATATGGTGTTATTCTACATAGTTACTACTTGTACTTTTATGCGTGCTAATCTATCAGGTTTGTATCCTTCACAGGTCGGAGGACTGCTGGCCTTGAAGGGCCTGACTTTGTCCCCACCCTGAGCCCACAGCAGCCTGTGCTTGTTGAGGGAGGATGGACTAAACCGGGTCATGGAGAGGTCAAGAAATACATACAAGTCCATCAGCTACAGGTACAATCGAAAAGAAATGTATAAAATATATTCATATATTTTGGTTACATGTCATATATATGCCTCTCTTGGCATGAATGCTCTGGTAATGGAACACACTTAAACATAGTGCATCACTGTTGCCTATGATTCTCCTGTTTTTACACCAAAGCTTCTATCCTGCTTTTATTGAAACTCCTTTTCTCTTTATGATGAGATAAACAATTTTGGGCAAGAGATAATTGTCATATGCAGAGACAGGCATGCTGCGAAAATATACCACTGGGTAGTGTCTGGATGGGTGCACAAGATGTTAAACATCCAAAAAAAACCCATTCTCAGGGAAAGGACATTGCATACAAGACCTCACTATTTAATGTTGCCATTACCTTGGATGATGTGTTAATGTGTTGTTTTACTTCTCGATCTCTCTGCCCCGATGAGTATCAGCCAGTCATGTGTTGTCACTTTGTCTCTCAAGTGATTTACTCCAGTCATTAAAATTGTCATCTCAGTGAAGCATTTAATGAACAGCTGTTACTCCACCTTATTTGTTTCCCACTTTCCAGTGCTACTTGTATCCTCAAACATTACACAGTAGAGATTTACTTTTTGGTAACATGTTTGGCAGCGCCTGTCTGGATTGTCGCTGTCTGACTTGAAATTGTTTACCTATGTTAAAGGGAAATAGGGCGTTTCTTTTAGAGAAGACATCCATATTTTTGAAACCAATGTTTGTGGATGCAGAATGATAGATTATTCAAAATAAGGAAAGACAATAGCCTTCTCTTCAAGAAATAAGCTCCTCACAGACAGCAATCCAGTTATTTGTTGCTCAGCACTAATTTGTTCACCCAAACTTTTCAAAATTCAAATGATGCATCTTCCGTTTCTGATCACATGCATAATGTTTTGAGGAGACGAAGCTTTGGTAGATGTTAATTGATGACAATGAATGGTTTAACAATGATTACCGCTATTTTCTTTGGTATGTCATGTTGGGGTGTTCTAAACGCCCTATTTCCCTTTAAACTGTCTTTGCATATCCTCATAACAGGTTCAGTCTCCAACCCAGTTGGATGACATGCTCATTTCTGTAGAGTATGCCAGTAGACTATTCTGGTAGCAACTTCCTTAAAAGTGCTCATTGAGTTGGTTCACAAAGTTCCAGATATTTTGTCTCATCTTTTGAGTATAACACAGGTGTCGATGGTAAATGATCAAACTAAGAGATTCTGAAGATCTGACACACAGCTGAAGCAACAGTGACAGGATAATTAAAGATTGAAATCACGCACTGAAAATCTGTGGCTATGCACTTTTTACCACACAGTACTGAGCACAGACAATGCCTGTTGATAAAAACTACAATTTCTTTTATTTTCAAGAAGGATAGATACATGACTAATGAGGTTAATCAGAAGTATTGGCATGCAATTGTTTCCTCCAAACATGTCGCAAAATGAAAAATATCAACTCAACGAGCCTATCACAAACAACTACCAATGAAAGCAGAATTACAAAGAGTTCTTGGATGGGCTGTAGATGACTCGCTATTTTTCTCTCCTTTTCTGTAGAATCATTTGTCCGAGGTAAAGGCTCACCAGCAATCTAGGGACAAGCCTGTGACCAGACCGATCGTTGATTCTAGTAATCGGCTCTATGTCCAACCCTCCATGGTAAGTCCTCTGATGAAATCTGCAACAAAGTCCAGAAGAGACTGCTCACAACAAGTCATCTGTCATGTCATTCTTTTGAGTTTGATTTTATTTTCCACAACTTAAAATGAAGGAAAGTACAACATTTGTTTTTGTCTTTAAGGGGTTGGAGGAGGACTGGAGAAGCAGTGTTTTTACAAGCAATGCCTCTTAATGAAAGGAAATAGCTATATGACAAGCAGCATAACCTCAAAGGAGAGACAAAAAAAGGCAATAACCAAAAACAAAGAAAGACAGATAGACAAAATAAAAAGGCACTTAGGAACAAGAATCATACAGCAAGCAGGATTTCATTTTAATAAAAGTACTGTTCCTCAACAGTTGAAATCCGAAAGCCCTCGATTAAAGAAAAATTGTTTTTTTTTTTTACATGGACTGTCAACAGCCATGTCAATATGGAGAATTTTTTTTGTCAACATTTCTTCTGTTTATGTCTGTTTCTACTCAAAGCCTTTGGGGGATAAATTTTTGTGGCTCTCCTTTGTAATTACACAAGAATCCTTTCATTTTTTGGTTGCAGGTCATGGATCACTCTAAAACCTGAGGTACATGCATGTGAACTCTCAAAATTAAAAGGGTCTGAATAAATTATTTAGATTGTCGCAGGGGAATATGACGTGATACCATTGTTCTGAATATCAGCAGGTCAAAAGATGAATATTGCCGACTTTTTTCTATGGCAAGTGAAGTGTGGAATAAAAAGAAAATGCGGGTTTGACAGTTGATGCTCCAGATTTATCACTCGATTGTCAGCTTGTCCCTTGATAAGTCTAGTACCTAGATTATCAGTGAAAAAACCTGAATTATGGTGACAATCCAGGTGCATTGTTGAAAATTCCAGATTTATCAAAAACATTCTATAAACCTGAATTATTGATATACTTGGATTATCAGTTGATGCACCTGGATTATCAGTTAATACACCGTGTTTATCAACGGATTAACCTGGATTATCAGTGGATTAACCTGGATTATTGGTTGATACACGTGGATTGTCAATGGATTAACCTGGATTATCAATGGATCAACCTGGATTATTAATGAATCAAATGGGATTATCAATGGATAAACCTGGATTGTCAGTTGATCAACCTGGATTATCAATAGATCAACCTGGATTATCGAGTGAAAAACCTGGAATCTCAAATTGAGTTTTGTGTTTGCTTTTCTCCTTTATTGTTTTATTTTTTATTGAACTGCTGTTATTGCAAACTTTTTAAGAGATATTTATATTTATATTTACCTTTTTTCTGTATATCAGAAACGCATCCTTGTATACAGGAACGGAGGAAATCCGGATAAAGTCATCCACTGCTGGGGTGCATCCATCCCTGAACTTCTCAGAGATGCCAGTCTACGCCTGAGCCTGCACCGGGAGGCAGCGCTCCTCTTCACCGAAGGTGGCACCAGGGTGGAATCGTTCACAGAAATCGTCCGAGACAAAGTTTACTGCGTGTCCAGCGGAGAGAGCTTCAAGGGAAACAAAAGTAAGTATGAGAAAAAAGCTGTCCAGCGATCCTCAAGTCCGCTCTTGTTTATGACATCAGAGCGTGACGTCTTTGGTGGAAGTGCAATCATTGCATACAGTGTATGGAATTATGGCATTTGATCACTGAAGGTGTGCAGTGGAGAAAGTGCAATACACCGGTAGTGTTGAAAGGAGTTTCACACACAAGCTCACTGGCATTTATCTGTTACTCATCATATTGGTATTGTCAAACATTCACAATTACATTTCTTAGTTTCACATAAAAGTAAGACACCAAGTCAGGTCATATTAGAATTTAATCCTCCTGTAAACATTACCTAACTTGCCATTCCCTTTCTATTTATTCCCCACTCCAATGGTAAGACAGAGAATATTTTGTCTTCAACTGTTTCTCTGATTTTTTTCCCCGAAAACAGAGAGTCACCAACAAGTGGAAGTGAAAGCCATGTTCTCCAGAGTCCGTAAGAAGGATGGGGCGGATGCCACGGACATCACCGTCAGCCATAACATTCACCCTACCATTGAGGTATCTATTTTTAATTAATATTGCATACTAAGAGCTGGAAGTAAGCGACGGCACCGATGGCCGTGGTGGTCCTCAGTAAATGTCCTATGAAAATAACGTAGACCTGCAGCTCTTTTTCTCATTTCGGCCGTGCCCTTCTTCAAAGCTTATTTCGAGCCTTGCATACTGCAAAGGTGCAGATCGCCATTGGAGGTGAAACCGCAAAGAGCAGTCATACTATGAAGTATATATTATGCACTGTCATACTATAACTACTTCGCCTTATCAGACAGTTAGAGAGCCCCTTGTTCACCCTATTGAACTAATCTTCCGTCTTTTTCCACATGCATCATTGACCTCAACCTACCGTAGGTTTCAAGTCTTCATTGTAGCTTTGCTGCCTGGTGATGGGAGTTGCTCTTTTGAAACGTGTCACAATTCTGTATATAAAGTAAATGCTATCGTTGAGAAATGTGTTCTCAATTATTTTTACTGTGCATCTTATAGGTACTACACATACTGTGAGTGCTAAACGTTTTATGTGTCGCCAGATCACTAAAGCCGAAAGGGGATGTTCATTATTTATAGCCTATTCATGCATAATACACACATGAATACAATATATAACGTGCTTCACACATTCTAGATTACACCACACCTGTGCTGTAATTACTGTGTAATTACCCTATATACAGAATACTACCTACACAGGACACGGAAATTGGAGATTTACATTTCAAGCCCTGTTTTTAAATTTCCATTCCCTTTTCTTATGTAGGTGGACCCTTTTGGACCACCAGCATTGGCCCTGCCAGCCCCTCCGTAGGATTTTCTCTTCAGAGTGAAGATAGGACCAAACTAACAGAATTCCTGGGATGAACCCATCCTCAGTTGGTTGGCAGCTTCAGGTCATTGCTTTGGTGTCAGAGATCCTGCTTCCTCCTGTCAATAAAACTGACTTGTTACCATACTGAATATGTAAATGTCATTTTGGAATCCTTTTAATCATGGTTGTATCTAGTGTATGTCATAGAATTTCCTACCTTGAATTGTTTGGTAATGTTACTAGGTATAATTGAGACCTCAACAGAGAACAATTTATTGTGAAATACATTCAGCTTGCCTGTGTGCAACCTTCTTTTAGACATTTTTGTGTAGAAACTGACAAAAAACCTTAATTTTGGCAAAATAATGTTTTTGTTTTGGCAACTGAACAAAAGACACATTTTAAAGTCTTGTTTTCCTTAATTTGTGTTCCCTACCTTCAAGGCATATGTCAATTTGAAAACCCATGTTGTCTGTTTTAACAACGTTTAAACGTTTGCTGGACGTGCATTCAAGGCTGGTACATTTTCCCAGAAAGACTGCACAGATATGTGAGCAAAGCTTCCCAATGAGAGCCACCTGTTCTCGTCTCCCTTACAAACCACCTGTTCTAAGTGAAAACTGAAACTGCCGTGAAGAATAAAGTAATACAAAATACTGCCATGGAGGTTCTCTTCCAAATCACCGGTTGCTATGGTGATATGATTAATGCCGTCAGGTGTGGAGTTTTTTGATAGATCATGGATCCTCTGTGGTAGAGGAGTGTTCTTCATTCCAGACGTGCAGCTGTCGTACATAGCAAACTATGTCCGGGAATGACAAGTGACTGACAACACACAAACCCATAAGTGATTGTGAGTGTGTGTGATAACGTTAGCTATTTATCCATAAGGTTTTCATCGATTTTCATTGTCTTATATATGTATAAATAGTTCTGAAGTGCTCCAGTCAGTGTATTCATTACTTCTGATTGTAACAGTGTTAATAGCTGTCCTAAATGTTCTTTCTTTGCTTTCAACTGACTACACAAGTTTCTTCATTGTCAGTACTTTTAAAATACCTTGTGCCATTCCTTACTTCAATAAGAATTTTTTGCTTTTGTTTTTCAAACTTTGTTTTCCAAATGTGTAGATATTGCTAATTTGAATGATCAATATTTTTCAGACATTTTGTAAAGATGAAGAATTCCTTTCACCACCGTTCAGTGTTTTAAATATGAAAGTGTCGAATCCAAGAGATTAAAATCGTGTATTATATTTAATTCTGTATGGGTCTTAATTTTGTTAAATTAGAGTTATTTTCTTGGTCCTCAATATGAAGACAATCATTATCTTACCTGTATGTCAAAATTCAACCCTCAAACCTATTTGCTGTATTTTATTTTTTATCTGTATACTAAATCTATCCTTATGTTTCAGGATATCCCTCTGTCTGGCTCAGTTGTTCTTTTTTTTTTTCGGAGCGATGTTGTCAGAGGAGTGGAGGATGGGTGGGGCTGTCACATTCTCTGTATTGCTCCATATAAACAAGAAACTCGTGGTTGTGCACCTTTCTCTGCCACCTAAGTTAACATTTTCTAGCCGACTGAACTATTCATTGTCTTTTACTACATTTGCCAATTTCTAGAAGACCAAAAAAGAAAATCATTTTGGATGGCAAGAAGAATTTATGGGAAATAGCTTTTTAAAGGTCCCAGGAAATTATAAGAAGCTAGTAGTTCTGTGACCCACACACATGACTTTAAATAAGCATAAAATGGGTGTAGCAATTGTTTACAAGTGTGTACATTTGCAAGATATGCACCTGTCACTTGGATTTCATTGCCCTGCAGCCAGCTGATTGCTAAGTGGTGTGCTTTACATCTAACAGGGTACTTTACCAGCATAGCTCAAATAGCTGATAGGAATTTCAACAGATTAATTAGGTAACTTATGTATGTAAGGATGAATAATCAAATTTATTGTGAGGTGTCCTTTTATTTTCATAACTGGATGGAGTAGAGAAGGTGCTAAGAAAGCAACAACTGTTAAATCAACCAATCCCTTTTTTACTTCCCTGTTGAGATATAATTCATCACCATCGTAAAAATTTGATAAACAAAACAATCTCGTTTCTTTGTGACCCAACGATTCATACAGTTGCATGTAGATAGCCGTTTATGGGGTTGTAAACATTACAAGATTCATTGACCAGTCTGTTGTTCATAGCTAAATTGCTATGTACTATACGCTATTATATATATATTAGATGATGTGGTGAAGCTAATGCAATAGTGCTTGTAATACGTCGTACCATTGTCGTAGTCGCTCGAGTGTGCGTGAAACTTACATCTTGTGTATGATCGGCAGTTTATAACTATTTAAGTGAGCTGTATTAACAAACGAATTTACCAACATTGCTGTGATGTCTCTGAAATAACAAACTTTATTATTTTCCTGTGAGGGAGGCTGTTGGTTCGTAAAGATGGATGCTTGACCACACATTGTTATTCTCCTGATGTGCATAGCATTCAACAGGATGTGCCGTTTGATATGTGTGTATAATGTAACACAATCATTGCTATTCCATCTTATGGTATTTGTCAGAACCAGAGCTCTTGAATCTCATGATTTTGAAACCACGTGGTCAGACATTCTTAGAAGAAGAAAAGTCTTCCTGCCTCGTTGACCCTCGATGCAGTGAAGTGCTTGTGACAGAACTTTACCACCGCTCCTGTGCACATCTTAGGTCAAAAATGTTATTACATGAGTGCACATCAGTCAGGTTGGGTAAATATTACCAATTAAAGACCAATTAAAGTGATGTGTTCAGTCTCCTTGGAGGTATCTGGAGAGAATTAAGTGAGGGAATAATGAACAGCTATGTACTTCCTGTGAAGTCGTCGTCCACGTCCATCCGACGGTCTCCAATAGCTCACATCAAAGGACAGGTTGACACAAGTATAGCCTCTAGGACTTACATGACCATGGAGTCATGTTTAGCCTTATGATATGCCATATCACCAGCATAATAGTATGCAGACATGTGATTAATAAGTGACTTACAGTGTAACTTGATATTGTAATAGAACTATGTGTATACAAACCCATCTATGAAATCGTCTGTCCTTACTTGTAGTTCCGGTTATTTTTATTATTTTTTTGGTTTTGTTTCTCATGTAAAAGACACACATCAAGGTGATTGTTGTCGCCCTCACAATACTTGACGATGGCACACCGGTCATGTGGCAATGTATGATAGCATCATACCTTGAGAGAAATGTCTCCGACATATTGACATTCAATGAAAAGATGAAAAATGATAAAGATAGTGCATTTGCCTTAGTTGCAAGCTCATATCGATCTATTCACCAGTTTTGTTTATTAAAGTTCATAAAACAAAACATTGCATTTATGCATTTAATTGAGGTCCCATTCCTAAGACGACTCATAGAGAATCTAAGCTCTGCAGAAATACACTGACATCTCTCGTTACCATGTGACAATATGCAGGGGGGTTCCACAAGATGGGGGGTGGAGGTGAGCAGAGGACGGAAATCCCATGATCATGCTAGACAACAAATAGATTTAATTTGAAAACGATTACATGCAGTAAATTTACTAAAACGAAAGCTGATATTAAATATTCTGAAAAGTCAATGGTACACTTGCTGCCCTGCATATTAAGAACCACTTTTCAAATGACCCGCTCATGTATGTGCGTAATTTCTGAACAAGCGCTTTGTAGCCAACTAGTTGTAATCGTCCAATATACTATTAAAATTCACCACTTACAAACCTATGAAAGCCCATTAATGCCATAGTCATTATATAGATGCTGGAGGGGTTTTTTTCAGAAATAAATGCTTAATAAAGCTGTTTTTTCGTGAAATAAATGTTGAAGCTTCTGCTTCTTTGAGAAATACATTTAGAACTTCTGTCGTAAAGTATTTTTCAAGCAAATTGCTCTTTTCTTTCGAGAAATGTTCTTTAGAGCTTCTGTATTTGTATTTTTTTTTTCTTGAGAAATATATTTTGAGCAAACTGCTCTCTCGAGAATGTATGTTGGAGTTCCTGCTTTTTTGTTTTTGTTTTCTTTTTTCGAGACATATATTTTAAGCAAATATTATTTCGAGTAATATATAAATATACATATTTCTTGATAAAGCAAAAGCTGCAACAGATATTTTTCGTAGAAACGAAAAAAAAAGCAGCAACCCTAGAATGTATTGAGTATGGCACTAATATGCTTTCGTACAAACGTGTATAGGTCACCTATGCACCTATGCTTATCCCGAGGTGGAACCTACCTTCATCGGCCGAAAAAAATGTGAACAAATTTTGGTTTAGACTTTGAAAAACATATATCAGTTAATAAACCCGCTGTAGTTATTTTAGCTCGGCCTACAGGCAATTTGAAAAAAATCAAAATCTCAAGAATTTAGTTGTAATCATATATTTTCTGTAAACTGGCCCAAACAGGCTCCAACCTCAGATGTTGCTGATTGCCGTATCTCAAGTTTAGTCAGGGAGCTGTTCTTAGAAGGAGATTTGACGGAAAATTTTAATTACTGCTAATACTCTTCAAGACCCACCAAATCGAGAGAAGACCAGCTATTCAAGTGGCCAGCATTTGAAGAGAAGGTAACACACAACTCAAAACGACTGTTTAATTGATATGAATGAATATATTTGTTGCCGTTGACAAGGGATCACATGCAAATGAATTAAAGAGGTAGAAGTCTAATATTCCGTTAACATGATGAGAAGTTTCCTGCAACAGCCAGATATAGATTCTTTATCGTGTTTTTACATTCAGCCTAAATGTTATAGTCATATATGCGACACCTAGACAGAATAATAATAATAATAATTATTATTTTTTTGTTTTTTACCTGACGACTGGTAATTGTTTTTGCAGCACAGAATTCTCCTAACTCTAAACAGTAACTGTAGCAGACGACACATACCATATTGTGTTTACTGTCTATTCGAGTTAAGGACCTATAGAAATGTAAGGAACAGGACACAAAAGGCAGATCACTGTTTGATCTTGGCTGCTGCACACATGACTTCAGAGAGGTACAATTTCCTTCTGATAACGGATCCTTGGTTTGCGCAGCCTGTATAACCATGACGCTGTAATAACATAACAAGTTTAATAGCGCCATGGTATAACCGAGCTGGGCATATCTCAGTAATGAAGATGAATTGCACCAGGACTTTTTTGTATTACATTTTCAAGCCACACTAGTTATGATTTATTACATTTTCAGACGAATTAGCAGTAGCCAGCTGTGATTGATTATATCTTTAGAAGTATATCGATCTCTGTCCGTTGTACTTTGGTTTGTCAAATTTTGTCACCATGTATTTATTGAACCTGTTCCTAGCTACTTGACTGAGGCTGTCTAATGTACACACTGGCGACAGTGAAATTCATACACTGAAATTTGGGTAAGTAGGTTTTGGAAGATATAAATAGGCCTATATATTTTTTTTTTCGAATCAGCAATTACTTTGATTATTTGGATATGTATTTTGACGCATTGCCTGCATGTATTGACTTAGTGACAGGTGAAGTCTGACAATGCCTACATGATGACTGTTCGTTCTGTTATCTGTTGATAATAAAACCATGAATAGGCCTATATTAAAATGCTCAATAACTTAATACTTAGTTGTCAGGTGACTGTGGTAATCCAGGTTTATCAGAATTACTTTGATAAATCCTGGATAACAGATCACAACAGATATCAAGTTGGGGCCGATAATCCGATTACCGGTTTTAGTCAGCGGTAATCGGATTACCAGGTTTATCAGTTGATTAATCCACTGAGGTTTATTGATCGATAATCCTGGGGTTTTTTATGTCAATTTTGATAATATAAGTTTATTGTTTGATAAACCTGAAAATATCAGAACTTCAGGAAAGTAAGGAAATCATTTTCAGAATCATCCTCAAAAGTTCGGTAAGTAAAATTAATGACAGCTTAGTTAGGCCACATATTAGTACTTGAGTTGTGACACTAAATTAAGGCTATGAGTTTATCCCAAGCAAAACATTACTAAATGCAGTTGACTACGACCTATACCAGAGGATGAGTCCAATCTTTAAGCTATAGGTGCTATAAGATTGAGATTAGTTTAGGCCTATTTTGGCTTAGACAATTAAATGGTTGTTTAATTGATTTGTGATTTGGTTTAGACAATTTAAGGACTAAAGAGGAAAAGTTGTGAAAACGCACATGAAAACATATATAAAACATGTAAATTTAAAGCCAACTCTGTTTTCAAGAATTTGTGGTCATAAAAATGACCCGACGATGACGGGTGGCAACAAGACATACCAGATGTAACTTTTTTCTTAGCCGAGATAAGAAACTGAGTCTGGAGGATTTTATGGCTTTGAGTTTCAGCGTGCTTGATAAGCTACGTTAATTTAAATCAGTTGATTGTTTTGCAAATGCACCATAACAAATCGATTCCACACTGCTCAGTCTGTGCATAGGCCTATGGGCTACTGCACGTGTAAATCGGGGAAACAATGTACGAAATTTAAAAAGTATATGATAGTAATATTTAATTTGTTGTCGACATCAGGAATATTGTTAAACTCATTTGGAACTGAACATGATGAATTGCGAACCAAACTTGTGTCATGAGACATTACTCTTACTCCCCCAGAGATATGCTAGTAAAGTATCTTTCGGAGCCTTCGGCGCTGCTTGGACTTTCGAACCACCGGAACTTTGCCTTGTAACTCACTAGGGGGCCTAAGACGGGCCCCCGGCCTGGTTCCCACTCGTTAATGCTCCTGTTACAATTTTCTTTCACCCAAAAATTTATTTTATTCGTCTTATCCCCCTCCCCCCCCCCCCCAGTCCTAAAATTTTATCGCCGCCGGCCACTCCATCCTGGCTACAACGATCCACTGGTGTGAGGGCATTGAAATATAGCCTACTTTGCATTCATGACTGCGGCCCCAGGTCCAGTAAGTTTGTACTGCCAAAAAGGCCCTAGTCAAATTGGATCATTCGGATGAAAGGTGACCATCGAAATATAGATTAACTTCTTCGGTGTTCGGGGGCAAAGACACCTGATCAAGGGACTGTATGAAGCTCTCTATCTACGGCTCTGAGGAAGCAACATATTGCCATAGCTTCTCGGAAGCAATATAGCGGGATACAGGAACTCTAGGAAGCAATAGAGCCGTATATATGGCTCTGGAAAGCAAATTGTCATAGCCCCCTCACTTGATGTGCCTTTTGCAGTCACGATCGATGGGGCCGGCCGGGACTTTTACGTGTCAGCTAGCTGCATACGTTGGTCAGCTGTCAACGAAGCAACAACACTAACAGGAAATACCAACACTAACGTTAGTCTCAATGTCAACAAGCATAGCGCATAACGTTGACACGGCAACTAGCCTAACCGGAAACCTTAACCATACTAAACTTAGCCTAGACGTAGCCTCTACAAGGTACTATTAGTAATTACTAACTTGTTAGTTGAGAACACAAGGAATTGTTAAGTTGGTTGTAAGGGGCAGAGTACCAGCGAAATTTGCCGTATAATTTGAGGTAAGTCAGCGGTTGCGATGACGGGACGGATCTTTGTATTTTCAGGCATTCGATGGTAACTTGTAGTTCCCTACATTCAACTTGTAGAATAAAGACATTAAGTTACTTATGCTAGTAGCAGAAGTACAAAGTGTGTTAAGTTACTAGGCCTAGTTAGGCTACGCCAGGCCAAAGGGCTAAATTTTCTGTCAAGTTAGGGCCTCATGGCTTAGTTACACCCTCATTCCTTAAGTTTAAGACTTTATGTTTAGCCTGGGGCTACTGCGTGCTCGTGAAGTAGCGGTGCTACCCTGTCTCCCTGAGTAAAAGTTTAAAAGTTAGGCAGAACTATAGTAGTGTCGAAGTGTCAACTGGTGAAGTGTAACTTGTTACGGCAGGAAAGACTGTAGGCTTACAGTAACATTGAGACAAAATTTCCTGGGAGGCTATTTGTGCAAAAGGCTACTCCCAGATTGGAAAGTTTGCTGGGCATGGGGAATTTATCCCTTGCTAAAAGGTTTTAACAATGTTTCAGTGAGAGCCATGAAACACAGGATACAGATCCCCTGTGCATTTTGCAAGCTTTCAAATTCCCATCTGGGGCTGGCCTAGAGTTAGTTGGATTTCCCAGCAGTCCTATTATGGTGTCAAATTTATCGCTATCACAAAACATTTGCCACATGTGCATACAGTAGGTGTGGAGATAAGTCAAGGGGCCTGCGTTAAGTGGGTCATAGGACAAGCCCCTAGAAGTCCAGCAGTTTTGCATTTTTTGATTAGTTGAAACTATTTCCACCAACACTGGGCAAATTACTGCAAATAACTTCTGTTATGCACAAGTGTAACCTTACAAATGATCCTAATTTCACAATTGCGGATTGGCTAACAGTCTCGTTTGTGGTAATAGGCCTAGTTTGCCTTATGCCAGTTATGGACACTATCATATGGATATGGCCAAACCACTTATAATGTACACTGTGTTCCTTCTTACAACTTACAAAATGTTCCAGTCTTCCTATGTTTGTCATTTTTTTTCTATTGTTAACTTTGCATTTTTATGTTTTGTTTTGATTCTTGGAAAAAATTAGGCCTAGTATCGGAATTCAGATTGGTGATTTAACTAGCACTTGACACGAGTTTTGCATAGTTACATGCATGGCAGGAAAAATCTTGGAAGCAACAAAAAAGACAGTCCCATATGGACTAAGATTTTTCACTGCGCTGTATGCAGAATGGTTATTCACTGGTATTAAATGACACATGTACTTACGTTGCATAAATGTACAGTATAAATACTATGCTAATTCCACCAAGCCGCTGGACTCTGATCTTTTCGTTTCACTGTGCATAGTCCACTATATTGCACTGTGTGTATGACAGTGTGTGTGTGCTGGCGCAAGCAAAGGGCACATGATACACTGTATGCACACATTAACCAGCTATTTCAACCGCTGCTTGCACCTCCCCACAGTAATCACATTACAGTATGTAACTATTGTCACAGAATGGTGACAGAAAAGAATGCTTGTATATACCCAAGCAGATGACCATGAGAGTGTTGCCTTAAGTTTCAATAAGAATATTTACTCGTTTGGACTTAAGGCTCAGACAAACTCAGATTACAATGTACAAGTTTGATAAGGCTAAAATGAGAAGGGTTGAATTGAAGCTTGATTTACAATTGGACTTAACTATTACTAGGGTAGTACCTGGTAACTTTTAACACAGCTTGGAAGTTAAGACTTCAAGAGGAGTTGTAAGGGACCACAACGCTGGAATGTCTGGATACAATGTTGGCAAAGAATGCAACTGGCACTTCTGACTGTCTTCTAACTGTAACTCGAGTCTGTGAGATGATCAGTCAAACAGTGTCCAAGGGTATAGGAATGTCACAGTAACGACTACACACAAGTGGAGGCTAGGTGGGCTTTGGGGATGAATGTACATGCCACTGTTGACTCTGTGGTGTAGACTAAAATACATAGGCACTATTAAAGTAAACACAGGGGAAGTGGAGATGTATGTCTTCAGATTGGTGGAAGTATTTCTTCCAAAACTCTCAGTCGAAAGGGGTATTGCTAGAACTTCCCACAAGAGTCTTCTGGGAGCACCTGCTCAATAACGTGATACTTAATATAGACGAGAGCAAACTTCCTGTTCCTCCCAGCATGTACGTAGAAAGGTTGTTAGAAGATTCTGGTTAACACTCGAATCCTCTTGAAGTTACCAGCATGTACAGCAGAGCATTCAAACCTTTATAGAGTAGTCGCATCATCAGTTGCAAGGTCCAAGATAGTATGTAGCTTACGTACGATGACATTAAATATTGGGCATTACCCTAACACGGTGTTAAACCAAAAACACACTTTAACCAAGCATATTACACTGACTTCATTGTGACATTTCATATTTAACTTTCAAAACACTTTACCCCGCTAAAATGCAACCATTTACTTAAAATTACTTATCAGTCCATCTTAGCTTGCCATCTATGTGCCAGCTGTAGAAATTTACCCATTAGTCACATCTCACCAATCAATTCTTAGGAAGGTTGTGATTATTGTAGATGTACAGTATTTGTATACAAATAATTTTGTCAAATTTTGAAAACTTCTTGCTATTATTTTGAACATCGAAACTTCTCTGGAAACACAAGTTTGCTCCACTGCCACCGGTACTCACAATAGCTTGGCAATCATGCACCCCTGTAGTCCATTTAGGGGTTAGTCACAACAATATAGACATTCCACAATATTATGAAAGTTGCTCTGATTTAAATAGACATAGCCATACTGTATTTCCTTTATGGGTATTCTAAAGTACAGTAGTTTAAACTGTTTATGTAGTTACGTTTTAAAACCAATTTATGAAAAATCAAAGGATTGCCCACATTTGGCATGCTCACTTTCAGGTTCACAATTGCACTCTATCCCATAAACTTAGTACTCAATCGACTGTAATCCTGGTGTAATTTTGTTCATACCGAACTGTGCCATGGTTTGCAGCATTGCATATTCACAAGGTGGAATGGTATTCTCATGTTTCACACTTATTTTGTAACTACATACACTACGTGTACTGTATATATTCAGACCTTAAGCTGGTATGTTTGCCACAGTATTTTAAGTACAGTACGGAACACTACAACACCTGTGGCCTTCAGTCGAGAGCTGACTGACCTCACTAGCAAATATTAGAATGGTGGGAAGACATTTGCATGCAATTGGCACCTTTGGAGAATCGTTGCTTACTGCTAAACAAAGTGTCCTTTCCAGACAGCTAATGACATGGAACAAGTCTATTCCAGGAAAAGATGATAAGTTAGTGACAATGTCATGCTTTGTGATATTTTTGACAAGGTAATGTTCTGAGATCAATAGAAATTTTGTTAGTTGAACAAGTTTAAAATGTGACCATGCCTACAGTGAGACTGAAAACTCAGTAAGGAAAAGTCGGATGAAAGTCAAACTTGATATGTGTATTGAGAAGATGTGCTCCATTGTTTTTGGTGTGGGTCAAAGGACATGTAGGAATGCTCTTGAGGCAAAATCCTGAAAAGCTTTTTAACATACGGCATCTCAAGATAGAAAGCTGGAACAAAGTTTATATAATTTACAGTACCATACTTATGCATTATTATGAGAAGATGAATCTAATTTTATTTTTTATTTTAGCCCTATACAGTAGCATTATGTCCATCTTGAGAGCTACTTTGCCTGAAACTGACATACAGTACCCTACAATACATTTTGTGTCATCAGTTTAGAGGAAATTGGATCTCTAGCTCAGTACACTGTGTGTATGTAGCTAACCCTCAGAGAAAGAATTCTGTCTCCCTTTCATGTTATGGATGCTTATGTGGTCCAGCAATTCAATTTGCTTTAAAGTACAGTAAGAACAAGTGGGAGACAATGGGAGCAGTGGGAGTACAAAGTAACAGCATAACTAAACATTTTTGGCTTAATCCTATCTGCCTTGTTTGAGCTATAATTGTGATGAGGATTGCTGCTCTCATTATCTACCTTATCCGTTCACAATTGCAAGCTGTTGCTCTCTTTCCATTAACGTTTGATACATTTTCTTGAAACTTTGGGTTAATGATCCTTGGGTTGTGAGCCATCAGTGAGTGTACAAAATTTGGCCTTGAGACATCACATGTGGACCATGGGGGATGCCCAAAGGCTCAGTGTTTGCAAGGCTCAGTGTGTACATCAAATGCTTCATCTCCAGAGATTGTACAGTACTAAGTTGGGGTTGCGTCACACTACTACGATGATCGTGATACCTGAGCTGTGTGTTCGGGATTTTGGGGTCCAATACATCCACATGGTCCATATGAAATTATGCAAGATGCAAACTTCTACAGATTGTGTGGCGCTAAGTTGAGGTTGTGCCAGTTTACTAGTGTTGCATTCAGGTTGTTCAGGCTTATTGGGTCCAAGGTATATATGCTGTGCAATATGGGCCATTTCAGGTCCAAGGTACTAAGCTGAATTGTGCCCCATGTAGTCATTTTATGAAATCATGCAAAATACTTCTTCTCTTACAGATTGCACATAACATATTGTTGATGGTTTGTCAGATTAGTATTTTGGAAGTGGTTCCATGTGGGTGTTTGTCATTTTTGGGGACCAATGTCCAAAATGGGCCACATGGGCCATCTTATAAAATCATGAAATATTGTTTGTTTTCTGCAGATTTTACAGTGCAAAGGAGATCAGTCCTTCACATTGGTGCTGTGGTTACTGTGGGATGTTTAGGATATGAGGTTTCATGGTCGGAAATGGACCATTGTATGAAATCGTGATGCAAAATGCTCTGTTTTCTTCATAACATCACATCTCTGCAAGGAGCCACATTGCCCCTTGCTCTCTACACTATCATTTGGATTATTGCTCAGTTGATATTGGGAACAAAGGTTCAAAGCAATATTGTTTGCTGATAACATTTCTTGTAACACCACTGACAGTATGCTGTTTGTTGTTTGGCTGAGATTCATTCATTCCTTTTTTTTGTTCGGACTTCAGTGTGCCAATGAATACACAAATACAAAAATGTTTTTGAAATAATCTTTTGAGTGTGCTGCTATCTATGCAGGTTGGCTTTTTCAGTTTCAGTAGTAACTGTAGTGTAGCTGATACATGTACTGTAAGTACTTGGATAGAAGTACAATAGTTCAGAGAGCTAAGGTCAGATTGCAAGTGTACTGATCCAGTCTGCAGTCAAACTACGAGTGCACACACATCTGCTGTTGGCTTACAGTGGGGTATGATTGAACATATCACCATGTGGATCTGACCTGAACGACACAGTCTGTAGTGCAAGGTGTGTACAGACATCTGTTATTGGCCCACGATAGGGTATGAGTGAGAACGTCACCACGTGGGTACGACCTGACTGGCTCTTGCTCCTGTTCACTGACAGGGAGCCTGAAATTGCTGGCTTCGAACCGGCACTAAAATGATGAAGAAAAAGTGTATAAGTCACAGCGTACAATCACACAATATACCATTTGGCCATGAATTATGCCTACGAATCGTCATGTGAATATGAACAACTGTTTTGAGGTGGTCAGATATAGTAGCATTTTTGGTTATTTAATTGGTTAATGAATGATTTGATCATTGACCAGAAGCTGTCAGCATGGATGAATGAAAAAAAAGGAGCAGAAATGAAAAAGAAAAACCAAAAAAAAACTAGTGGCTGAAAAATGGGGTAGATTCCATTGGGGACAGGGTGAGGTATATAAATGCCTGTTCGAACAAGTAGCCGGTATTAAAATCGGGGTGGTGGCAACCTTGGCTATGAGGCACTGTATTGTATTGCTTCAAGTTATGCAAAATTAGTGTCACCGAATAAGATGTGACCTACTGTAAGGTGTGGATAACATACAACATAACATTTTTGCGTATTACATGGTGCACTCTGTGGTCTTACAGTGGAAGTAACAAATTCTGTAATGTTTGACAGTGTTTCTACAGTCTACAGAACAGTTTGGAGTTGGGACAGACAAAAATATTTATATTCTTGAATTTCATTTCTGAGCATTTATTTAGGCATACTGTACATGTCATGAAAACTTACTCCTTTTCCTGGTGATATACAAAAGGAGTGAACCATGCATGCTGTGGACTGTAAATCCGGCAGCCAACATTGACAATTAAGTTTGAGTGGGATTTTCCTTCAAGTTTTTGCCCGAGATTGCATCTTATTGAGAAAATCTCACTTGAAAATGAACTTGTAATGAGCACTGCTTTTCCATAGGACAACCAGACTTCAAAAACCCTCTCAGCTACCGTACAGTACAGTGCGTTTCCCACAGGTCAAAAGTTGCTGCGTAATTTAGTGTCACTGAAGAGGGCCTCAGACAGTATAATTTCAAGTAGCATTCTTGTACCAATGAAACACTCATTGAAGTGTACCAGTGATCGCCCATGATGATTCTTTGTTGCCGATGTGTACGCACCATATTCCACAGTTTGAAGGACGTGTCCTTAGCTAGTTTACAAAGACACAGTTATTTTGTAATCATCGCTACAATGAACAGACTGTGTACACACTATCGGCGTATTCTTTGAAGAATTATGTGATGCAATGTTTACACCCGAATGATTACACCTGAATGATCACAAATGAACGATCCACACTTGAATGATCACAAATGAACGATCCACACTTGAATGATCACAAATGAACGATCCACCCTTGAGCAATCACATCTTGAACAATATCACAACCTGAGCAATCACATCTGAATAATCTACATAGTAACAGATCAACACCTGAGCGATCGCATCTGAATGATCGCGCCTAGAGTAGGCAGACCTGAACGATCATATGTGAATCATCTCACCTGAACATTCACACAGACGTGTGAATGCCCACACCTAAAAGATAAACACCGGAGCAATCACACTTGAAAAATAATGCCTAGAACATGAACACCTGGAGCAATGATACCTTAACTCCTCGATCAGAATGATCACACTGCCTGAATGTCTCTGTTAATTGTGATCACACCTAACTGATTGAGCTTTTGACGATCACTCCTTCGGCACTTTAGGTGGTCACATCTCGGAAAGTGGTACCTTGAATGAAAGTTTGTAGAAGAATCTAGACACGATTAATCAAAAGTCTTTTGGCATCAACAAAATGTGCTTAGATGTCATGGTGAAATACTCACCAGTTTTGATGTGGAATTGGCTACTTGAATGTGAAATTGTTAAATTGGTTAATCAATATTTATACTTTTTGAATGTTGGGAATCTTTTGGACAGACTATTGTTTTGTGTCAAAGTAACTCTGCGGGCAAAACTCTGAGCACCGGCAATTCACGTCATGTTGTACAGTAGTATCATTTATCTACATGGTTTGGCTTGATCTTGCTGTTTGCAGCCATGCGCCATATTTCTTACATTTCTTAAAACGTTTTTCACACAGGTGGTCATTGCAGATGATGTCTTCACACACAGCATTCAATGTCATACCGCTTCATCATCATGAACTCGTCCAGCAGTGTGACACATTTAACAACTTTGTAAATTTTGCGAATATTGTTTCACACTTTTGTAAATGACTTTTGTAGGAGTGAAACTGTGTTTTTGTCTTCCAGTGATATGAACATAATTCAGTGCTCGGATAATCTCATTGCTCTTACTGTGATACTGTCAGTTTTTGTGCAGTTTGAAATGTAAAATTGCTTTATTGCCCCACGTTGAGATTTGAGAACGACATCGATAAATTTGTTCGAAGCGTGCAACTACATGACAGTATTTATTACGGTATAGTCACGTTTCACATCCAATAGTCATAAGCACTTTCAAAATTTTTGAATCATTTTTGAAACCTTGGATTGTTCTGGCATTGTACATGTGATTTAGCACTCATTGGTCACAAATTTTCATAAACCAAATTGAATTGTTCGTGTCTCACTTATTATTGCCCATTTGTGTACATAGGGAGCCTCTTAGTTTGACCAATTTGTCAATTAGTAAGTACTTTATGTAAAGAAAACTTGGCTTGTGTGGCAAAAGATTGTAAATTTCACAAAACCCAACCTCAAAGTGTCCCCCAGTCGATAAATGTCACTGACCGACCACAGTCACCGAAGGAGCGTGAGCACCACAAGTTAGCCCGCACTACCTCCGCCATGTTTGATCATCTGTCCTTGAAAGCACGCCGGAAAAGTCATCGCTTTTCCGACTACTACCTATTTGTTGTTGATGACACGTTTTTTGAACATCATACTTTTCATTTGGAACGGAATACTGCTTTACAACTTAGTATAGATGTGGCCAAACCAGAGCTACATTTTGGTATAGTAAATCATGCAGAAAGGCATGAATTTACATGGTTATATTTAAGCTGACATGGTGAACAGGTTATATTTGAAATTGGTAAGAGACAATTTCTATTCCACTTGATTATTGCAGTGAAGAAAAATTGAAATATCGATAGATGCTACGGTAGTGTGGTAAAAGTCAAAGATACATGAAATATTAAAGAAAATAATGAAGCATTTGAAGTTACTGAGAAATATTTGTAGAAGTGTTAGCTGAAATTTAGAGCAGCACTTACACTGTGCCCTCAGGCTTGGGCCTTTCAGGCATATAAACATATATGGCATAGATGTAACTATGTAGTGTGGGTGGGAAAAGCAGTTGCAGTCATGGTACGATAATACTGTAGGTGTCCGATTGGAAAGGGTTGTACTTGAAAACCATGACAGCAATGATCATATTTCAACTAAACCCCTTTAAAACTTAATGAATTTGTCATTCATTCTGATCAGTGTATACACCATTCCATTAATTAACAGCAGATGGATGCCTATAGGACCCATGATGTAGAGGCATTATGGTACTGTAAGAAGGTACAATACAGTATGTAATTTTTGTGTGTGTGTGTGTGTGTTTTAATACCATTTCATTTGTGTGGCCTACAATGTACTGTATGCTACTGCATGTGATAATTATGGTGCAACAGCATGGAAGCAAGTTAGTGTCTGAACTTATCAACACATGCTGATATCTTTGAGTGGCTGACATTGTGAGGTTCATGTACTGCACACAGTACATAGTGGGGACTCCCTTGTTAGCAGTAACTGTGTACTCGCTGTCTGGCCCGTGGGTTTGAAATTTTGTAAGTTGTAATCCATTGTTTGTATTGCCTCTCCATAAAGGTGTTGTGCACCGCAAGACATTTTTTGGGGCATAATTTAACAGTGTCTTTTCTCAGTGTGCTACTCAGCAGCTAATGTACACCACTGAACAGTAAATTGGCTCCCTCAACCACTATCTTTAAAAGTAAATGGGAAACATTTCAAACAATTACCTTCTTTTGAAATGAGAAATGTACTGTTCTATGTACATTAAGATTCTGTGGACAATAGTCTTCTTCCATATGAACTATTCAGAAAGCATTATTCTGCAAAGGTTCTGAGTGAAAAGTGGCATGGAAACAGAAGTTATGACCAAAAGATCTCCTGACCAGGTTTGTACAGGCCCTGAAGTTCCTGGAAAATCAGGGAAAAGTAGAATATGAGTGGGGACAACTGCCAATCTGAATGTGTATTAAACATCCCTAATGAAGAGAAGAACAGAAAAATTTGAAATTTACAGTAGTTGCATTTTCCAGGCCATGAATATTGAGACATGCGAGTGCGATGGCACGCCACCATTCAACTCAAATTACTGTGACGAGTGTGATTTTTTGCACACCTTGATAGAGAATGGGAACTCTGGTAAATCATTAACATTTTGTAAACCAGCACACCTGCCCCACTCCATAATTTCATGAGGAGTGTGATTTTTAGCACACATGAGAAATCTAAACCTCAAGGCCTGATTTCTGCTCTCGAATGAAAGAATTGCTTATCAAACCACTGCCTACATTGTAGTTTCTGCATATTATTTTTGTAGTGTGCATGTTCATGATGGTCCACAAGAGAAGTTATCAATGGATTGTCCAGGTTTTAAAGGGGCTCATTGAGTTGATATCAGTAAAGATTGCGGTGATTTTGAAGTATACAAACACACGACAATACTCACAATTAGTATAATTAATCAAGTTTCACATCCAATAGTTATATGAAAACTGTCAATTTTTTCGAATTTTTGACCGTTATGTGCTCTGATTGTGTGCATGTGAATGTACTAATGTGAAAGTGTCTGGTCACAAAGTTTCAAAAACCAAATTTAATCATTGGTTACTCACTCATTAATGTTCCAACGTATGTAAAACTTTCGGATCCTTTTAGTTTGACTGTTTGTCATTAGTATGTGAAGGAAACTGGGCCGGTTAAGAAAAATTGAGTGAATTTCACAAAACAACTCAATGAGCCTCTTTAAAGAGCCTTCTGCTGAAGAGTGAAAGAATGTTGAGTCACATGACCGGCTGTTAGCCAAACAGTGATAGTAAGTGCAGTTCAAAGCACTGCATTACGGGATGATGTAGAAACATCATATATCTGGTATAATGGTAAATATAGTTAAAGTACTGTATACAGGTGAAAACCTTTCAAAGGTGCGATAATAAGTTCTAACACGTACTGTGACGACACATTGCACAATCATTTGATGATGATTTTGTCATGATGTTGCTCATATATCATTGGTTACCATGGCTGCGGTCTGTGCAGGTGTTCTGTGTCATTCGCAAAATACACAAGAACATCGGAAGGTGCCTCATTTAACCCATCAAACTCGTTGGAGTACTGATGCCCTGTGCTTAGTGATGCTTTTAAGTGCTCTTTAGTTTGTTTTTCTTTGCCTGACTCCCTTTTATTCATTATCCTTAAATAGGCCTATGAATCATGTTCATAAGTTCTACAAACTTTGTGGAAATTTTAAAAGTTAATATAAATCCAGACAGTTTGTAAACTGACTGTAAAGTATTGTGATAAACCAGTGCTGGTTTAATTTTAAATTGCTAACAACGTATAAAAAAGACAAGCAAATGAACAGCATCCTCCTAACTTCCATTACACATCAAGGAAATATGCACCTTTAATACACATACAGTGTGAGTCCATCTTTCCCTACAAATGAGCATGCACGCTTTGGGGCCTCATGCATATTGTTCTACTGTACTGTATAGCTTCCAACCAAATATCCACTCAGCCTGGTATTGTTGGACATGACTGTATCTTGTGGTGCATTGCTTTTGCTATCACCACATGGTTAGTCCAAACTCCTCATCACTGCAGCCACAACACCATAACACCATTACTGCCATGTGCACAAAACCAAAGGTCATATCACTTGCACAACCATTGTCATCTACCTCATTTGTGTGGTGTTCAGTAACTTGTACAGTATGTTGCTCACCCTCTAGAGGTGTTTCTGTTGTCATTCAGTTGCTTAGTAGTCAACACCATAAACTGATAACTGATACCTCCATGATTGGAAAAGTGTTCAAACTTCATAACCGCTCTATTGATGACATCATGTACAGTGAATCCATTGGTGCAGTAGTTGTTTGATCACAGCATGCTGTATTACAGAGATGTTGTGGATGCAATACCTTTGTACTATTCACCTCCATAGTTCAACATACAGAATAGGCATTCATGACTCCATGTCCCTTCTTCCCATATAACCCTCCCATCTCACCCTTCCCTCTGACTCCCTGCCTATCTCCTCAACTTTCCTTTAATCTACTCTTCTTTAGTTAATTCTCTCTTCTTTAGTTAATCTTTCTTTAGTTTATCCTCACTTCTTCACTTAATCCCTTTCTACATTTTAAATCTTTCTCCTTCTTGGTCTTTCTCCAACTCTCTCTGCCCATTGTTTACGAATCCTCTTACCTCTTCTCTATTCCTCTACCTGTTCTTTGTCCCCTTCATCCATTTATTTGTCTTCTGTCATATCAATCTAAAGATTGAAAAGTCAGGTCTGAAGATTGGAAAGCCAGGTTTACTTGCTTCTTTGTTATGTACTTTAGTTAAAAACTCTGTGGAGGTTTATTTCAACTAGCTCCATGACTTGCACCAAATATGATCAACCAGACTGCAACAGTCTGGGCGGGGCGGTGGTAGAACGTGATTAGCTGTCATGTACATAGGCACTGTTTGACCCTCTTAAAAAGATAAACATGATTAAAGGAAGAGGTAGGGCTTTTTAAAAGAAATGGAGCCAAATTCTCTCAGCAGGTAGCAGAAATCACTGATGGTAAATTTCATTATGAATACAGAAGGTCCAAAGAAAAATCCACTTAGTATTCTTTTACTTGCACTCCAGGACTTGTGAAAGTTGTCAAGAGCAATTTTTTGAAACTGAATTGTAAAATGTCTCCACAGGACGACAATCTTGGACAAAATTGAACATTGGGACGCTTTGGTGTACCTTGCACACTATAACACTGAATTCTACGTGAGAGGATAACATGAAACCCCGTGCCCCTTTCCGATGTTGGACTATAGGAGTGAATGTACACTTTGAACAGTACTGTAATCCTACAGCGAACATTGAAAGGGGCAGCAGGGTGTCCCAAGTGTGTTTTGTCCCAGATTGTAGCTACTGCCTCAGTCATGTGATATGACATGTGACTCTGACTATCACAGTAACTCTGACTAATCAACTTAAATTACTATACTATCCTAAGCAGACCACCACCATCAGTTGGTGCAGATTGTACCAGAACATATTTGGATGATAATAGTGCCCAAGATCCCCAGAAATTGCCCTTCTCAGACTTCATATGTGGTGCCGTTAGGAAAACTTTTGGGGGCCATGACAACTAGCCTCCAGCCTTGCTGCCACTGCACACATCTAAGTTACTACAGTAAATTCATGAGAATATTTGACTACTCATGGACATAGTGTATAGAATGGCCTAAGATTAAGAGATTAAGAGTGACTTAGTTGTGTAGTGACAGGTAAGGTTATCACACTTAAACATTTAAATGAGTCAACTAGTTAAAGTTAGACTATATTCTTTTGAAGCGATTGATCAAAGTGTTGACTCCATACTGGATGTGGGAATTTTGGAGCCCACAATATCAAACGTTTATCCTGAATGTGAAAGTAGCAGGACATGGTTGCAAAATTTTCCTTTAAGTGGTGGATACTTTCCAGAAACTACCCAGGATAGAGACACACTGTGGGCTTTTGATTCTGATGGCAAAGCTTCATTAGAGGCCAGCACTGTACAATAACATTGGTACATGTCAGTTGATAGTGGTACAGTTACACTGATATGTAATGGTCCAACTATAAGTGTGTGCAATCCAGTGCACCAAGGGACTTACAGTAGGACTGTGAGCATGCTCACAAGATAACGCTTGCCCTGTGGTCACCATTCACAACAAACAATTATTAAGCTGTGTGAGTTGATCAATAAGTGGGCCATTGGAGTCAATGTCTAGTCTAGTGGTGAGTTTGAATGGACAACTTGTGGTTTGGTTTGGATCAACAGAAGAGATCTATCAGTTCATCAGAAGCTGCTCTAATAGGACTAGGAGCATAAATACAGGTAGGTACCAGTGGAGATGTGTCCTAAAAGTGTGAGGATCGTTTGCATAGATCTGAATGTGTAAAACCTTGCTCACAGTATAAACATGTAGCTCTTTGCTAATATTAGTTTTAGTTCCCTGGATTTCCGACAATATTGGGGATTTTGGTTCTGAAATTGCAACCCTGGATCCAAAGTATCACAATGACACATGGGATCCAGGTTATAATGCATCCACTATCGCAACGCAAGTTCCAACACGTACAGGCCAAATTGCTACACAAGTGAAAAACATATTCAGCACTTTTCTTTGTATGCATAACCCTTTCATTTCCAGCAATAGTTTCCCAAAAGCCTCAATAAACTCCACCCCAAGTTGTCACCACAGATTTGATCACTAAGTAGTTCCCTATGTCAATGTGAACTCTTAACTTAAAATATTACTTTTTACTTAGAACATTTATTTGTCATACCTGTATGTAAGATACATGGTGTTACATGGACAGGCATGTTGTATAATGACTTCACAAATAACTGGTAATAAGGGAAGATTCACAAGCATTACCCCGACTACTGTACAGTATGCACTGTGGGTATCTGGGTCTGATTCCAGCACTAGCTAATTTTGTAGGAACTCTTCAGTCACGAATCGACGAGTCTGCGGTATTTGCTTCTTAAAAATGCAGAACCTGTACCATTTTGTGAGTGCCAAAGTTGGCCATTGTGTTTATTGACTTTGAGATTTGTCATTTGATTTCGTGGATCTACGATGTTTTATTAGAAGGCTTTAGAAGGTTTGCTACTGTGGCTGATTTACTTTGTAATTTCAATTGATAATTATGTCTCTCCGTTTCTACTCATTGCAGGTCTTTATCGAAAAGATTGGTTACACTTCCTACAGAGAGGGACTTTTCACCGAATCATCTGGCTGCAGTTTGTGGTAAAGTGACCAACATGTCATGAGATGAATTGATACTGAAGAGGTTATTTCTGCTCTTAAAAGCTTCCCAATGGTGGCCCAGCTGATAAGTGCTTCTAGGAAGTGTCATCTCTTTGCAAAGAGTAACGTTTTTGGGAACCTTGCCAATGAATGCAAGTTTTTTGTTTACCATGGCGTGTGACTAGACAGGGAAAATAAAGTGCGATGGATATCTTGGAGGATCCCAACCGACCTCCGGACAGTTACCTTTTCAGTTACCGATACCTCTGTTTGGTCAATCTAATGACCTGTGGGGTGGAACTATGTTCGTCAGCTGCGTTCGGATATCTTCCCCCTCTCCTCTTGGAGGCCGGTGTATCAGAAACCAATATGAGCGTCATAATCTCCATTGGGCCAATGATAGCACTGTTTCTCCTTCCTTTGCTGGGCACCATGAGCGATAATTGCACCAGCCGCTATGGTAGAAGACGACCATTCCTTTTCCTCTCAGGAGTCCTCTGCTTCTTTTCCATGATTTCGTTAGCCTTCCCTTTAAATCCCGACTCAGCCGTCAGTTACCTCATGTCGCCAGCTAGAGCCAACTTCATCATACTGTCGGTGGGCATCGTGACCTTTGACCTTTCAACTCAGTTGAGCTTCACCCCCATGGAGTCGTTGCTTTCGGATCCCCTGCCAGAGTGACGAACATCACAACAGATCGTTCGTCGTTTTCACCTTCCTTCTCAGTCTAGGAGCCTGTGTAGGTTACCTGTTACTTTCGATCGACTGGGACAGTACTGTTCTCTCTTCCTTTCTCGGTGGTCAGAGGCAGTGTATTTTCATAGTCCTGTGCGTAATATTTACTATTTCAATGGGAGTATCACTCGCCATTGCCTATGATCCTCAACTCAGGACTCCGCCATCAACTGGTGGAGTAGAAGTATTCAGGGATAAGTCAAATTCTTTCACTAACGTAAATGCCGGTCATAATCCGTCGACACCCATCCATAACGGGACTCGACATGAAGCTGGCTTCGTCCCCCCGGTCTCCACCACCCACACTTCTCCGACTTTCCCCGGCCTCATCTTTTTCCGAATGCTCGTTTTACCAGTCAGCGTTTTCAAGTGCCTCTGTCCGAGGAAGGTAAGGCATTATCTTAGGTGGATGGCTAGGACTACATCCGATACTGTCGCAAGTTTGACAACCATGCCCAGAGCTCTGAGGAAGCTGTGGGTTGCTAATTTATTGTCCAATACGGCAGTCCTTGGATTCAGGTTGTACTTCACAGATTACGTAGGGGAGGCGCTGTTCAAGGGCAATCCAGAAGCAAACGAAGACTCGCTAGAGAGAAATCTATATGACTTAGGTGAGTATTAGAAGCAAAAAAACTAGTAGGAATTTTAACATAATGTTTGCATTTCATTAATTAAAAAAAGGCATGTATGCATCCTAAACTTTGTAGTTTTTGGTTTTTTAGCACTTATGATGCCATGCCTGTTATATTCCTTGGCTAAAATTTCAAATTTGAGCATTGGTACAAGTTAAGATACCTGAAGTTTTTTATGTGTCCTGTTGCTGTGGCATAGGTTTAGTCGTCTGGGTTCACAGCATAGTCTTGACTAGACAAAAATGAATTTTGCATATAGAAAATTTGACATTATAGAGTGTAGTGTGTGCATGTTACTGCATTTACATACACTCAGTCACTGTGGGTCATTCACCGCACTGTACATGGACATTCACTGCCCCTTTTGTTTTTACAGGCATACGCATGGGCAGTTGGGGGTTGTTCCTACACAGCGTCGTCTCTGCGATTGCATCGGTCTTTCTAAAGCAGTTGATGAGTGGTGTCGGCGAGAGATGGGTTTTCATGGTCGGAATGTTGTTATTCACTTTCTTGACGGGCATGATGTTATTCGTCAGCAACATTTCTTTAACGATCTTCCTCGCCGCCGGCACCGGTCTGGGGACAGCCATCACGTCAACCATGCCTTACACGCTACTGAGTGCTTACCACGAAAACAGCGAGGTAAGTCCACTGTCGGTTGTTCAGGAAGTGAAATTATTCTGAGACCATCAAACATTGTTGGCCTTCTACAAGCATGCTTACATCACAGGGACCTTACTATGGTACTTGAAGTGGTTCACATAGTGATAGCATTGATGCAAAAGGTAGATGCTGAAAGCTAGAATTAATTAAACTAAGACATCAATGCAAGTGGTCACTTACTTAAATCTATTTTACTTTTTCATTGCTACTATAGAGGACAATTTCTTCTGTTGAAAGCACTCCAGCCTCCACCGTTTAATTCACGTCGTTGTCGTCGGTTGCACTCTGATCTTTGTCACATACAGTATTAGCGTTATCTTTGATTGTGCCTCTGGTCTTTGTCTTTTAATGTAATGTTATCTAGAGTGTCCTCTGGTCTCCGTCATTCACTTTCGTTTCGTGTTGTTGTCAAATGCACCTCGTCCTTTGATTTGATTAGTTTTGTTTTTATGCATTTTTTTTACTTGTTAGGTCTGTGTATTAGCATGCATCTCATTGAAATTTCTCATTTTCTTTGTTTTCAAGGCCTTTTTCTTTTAATATTTTCCGATACAATCACTTTCTTAAAGTTCAAGCATGAGTTAGTGAGACACATGGACTTAACTGTCATCTTATGTCTTTATTCTTTTTTCATAGTCAAATTTAAGCTTCCCATCGGCATTGTTAGCATTGATCTTTGTCAGGGTACTAAACTAATTATTGGACGGTTCCATTTTAATCACTTCTTTCTCTGTTCTTCCTCACAGCTATATTTCTCAGATTTAAAGCAGCAGTATTCACATCTCCATGGTAAAGGTGCAGACTTTTCCCTATTGGATAGCGGTTTCATCCTCTCTGAGATCGTCGCTTCGATCTTCTTTGGTATCTTGGTCGAGTTGACGTCCACGACGGTAACCTACATAGTCTGTGCCTACTTCTTTGGATTAGTAAGTTGCCTTGCGGTTTGGGTGATCGAGTACCCGTCCCATAATACAAGATTATTAGTCACTTGAGTAATCATTACGTTTGCAAATCAGTGCTTGTCCTGCGTTGGAGTACACCTACCGTATAATAAGAGCATTGGTTTTGAAACCGAGTAGCCCCCCTCCCACGTGACAAAAAGCAGTGAATATTGTAACCCTTTGAGTAAACCTTTCTCACATGGTACAAGAGAATTGGTTTGTAATGGAATGGCCCCTCTCATGGTACAAAGGGTTGGTTTATAAGAGACCATCCAAAGAGGATGAATGTTTCTGTGGTGAGTGCAATTGGTATGTGAGAACCTCTGAGCCAGTTGCAACAGTGTTAGTCATGTGATGTAGAGTAGTACCCTCTGTCCCATAGAAAGCGTAAGAAGATGTCATTGTCATTAGTCTGTGTCAGTTGCCATGGTAGCATGTACTTTCAACTATTGTAATAATAGCATTTATCAAATTGGAATATCTCATGGAAAACTGCACATTCTATAAATTCATTGGCTGGTACCTCAACCCATCTGTTCCTTTACTGATTTGACATTCGTTTATTTACTTGAAAGGATCCATGATTACTTCACATGCATCGTGACAAGAGAGGTGTTTCATGCAGCTTTAACAATCTGAGTCTTGCCCAAAGTAAGGTTTCGATTTGTGAGAGAGGAGCGTGAATGTGAACTTGTTCTGACTGAAATGTGCATTTTATTTTTCCTGTAGTTTGCTTTTGGATTATTGACATTTTGGAGTAGGTTTAACATTTCACGACAAAAGCAGGCAGGCTGCCAACAGTTGTGTTTCCATCAGTTTTACCCTTGCATGTAGTGGTTACATTTCACAGCAAGCTTAAGCATACGATAAAATATTTTCTACCCCAAATATTTTACATTCAAAATAGCAGCAACCTCACCCTTTCCTCGGTCTAATATAATGCTCACAACGTCTTCAGGTAGGGATGAGTAAAGCTTTCTACCCATTTCAGGGTCAAAAGTCTAGACGTAAGGGTGCAGTTCTATAAAATATATCATTTATTTGAGAATGGGGTGTGATTTGGTAAACAGAGATATAACACTAGGTTTTATGTTTCTAACTGGCAGGCTATACAAAGAAACAGATAGTTATGGATTGCTTCCAATCATAGCCCTGGATAAATCAGTTGATAACACATGCAAGAGTAGTTAATGAAGTTCTGTTTGGAAATCTGTTCACTTTTCAAGTGTTTCATTGTAATTTCCCTGTCTTGTAATTTATTTGTTGTCAGTGTGCAAAAGCTATGTCAACACACCTGTTTACTTCTACTCCCGGACAGCGCATCAAGTTCACATGGTGATATCTCTGAATTGTTACATTGCACCGAGTTCACATGGTGATATCTCTGAATTGTTACATTGCACCGAGTTCACATGGTGATGTATCTGAATTGGTACATTGCACCGAGTTCACATGGTGATATATCTGAATTGGTACATTGCACCGAGTTCAGGTGGTGATATGTCTGAATTGGTACATTGCACCAAGTTCGCATGGTAATATCTCGTAATTGGTTCATTGTACCAAGTTCAGGTGGTGATATCTCTGAATTGGTACATTGAAGTGAGTGCAACTCTTGCCAGAAATATTGTTTTTTCTTTCTACTTCTCTTTTTAACCAAACAAAATTATAAAAGTTTTGGCATGGAATGCATTCATCATGTAAATGACATGCAGAAAAATTCACAAATTTCCCCTTGCATTAAAAAAACTTTATTGATTCAATTTTTTTCTCATTATAATTGTTTGAGTGATGTAGTCTTGGCTGTCTTTTTTTTTTTGCCGGGGGGAGGGTAGGAAGAGAGATTTCTTAGGCGTAGTGTTGATTCAAGTATTAAACTTGATTTGTCTTTCTCAATGTTTGGAGCTAGTCACTTAATAGTCCATACTCTGTCTTTAGCTCGTAAACATAACAATCCTCAACATTTACAGTACACGTCAAAAGTCTTCCCATTGTATCAAAATCTGCAAGAGATTTGTGATTTTAAATATTGAATATTGATGATTCTTTACAGCTGTTCAATCTTTTTAAATATTTCTGTTTTGTTGTAAGATTGTTTTAATCTCATAAGTTGCAGATCAATTGGGAGTAGGGTAACTAAATTTTTTTCATATTTTCAGAGAAGTCCATTCTCTTACTCATACGGTTAACAGTGTAAGTTGCATTAAACTTGCTTGAAATGTCTCTAAAACTTTCCGTCTTTTAGTTGCTTGCAATATTTCCTTTATCTCAAGTGGTCAGATGTGCAAATTATTTTGCTGTCTCCATGCAGTATGTGATGGAATTTGACTTTGATGTTTTAAAAAAAAAATCATTTTGTGACATTACCTGGAGAATGTACTCGGACCATGTTGACTTGAATATATGTTAAGAAATGCCTATAAGAGATGATGTGTTTAACTGCACATAAAAATACTTGTTTTTCGTGGACTCATTTAGTCAATCAAAACTTTGACATTTTGGTGTTAAAGATTAAAATGTAATCACTAATCATGGGCGGGTAGACAATATTTGTGTGTCACATGAAAGTACAAGTTCCGTTAACATTACCAGGTCATTGTCTGGAAACCTCTGTGAACCTAATGAAGCAGTGGAAGCTGTTCGAATTCCAAGTGGTGAATTTGGTTAGTCTATCATACAAACCCTTCATTGTTTAATTTGTTTCATTTCCAAGGAAAATCAAAAGTCAGTTGAGGTAAACAGAGATGATCGTTTGAAACTTTGAAGACACTTCCCCACTTCAGGTGAAACAGGTGGTTTGAATCCAAACTTGTAGTCTGCATTTGATAGATGTGATTCCATTTATATTTCCATGGAGGTCAAAGGTCAGTTGAGGTTTACAGATGTCATTGCCTGAAACTTCGATGACCCTTCTATATCTCATAATGTAAAAGTTGGTTCATCTGTAAAATTTGAATGTTGTTAGCACGCTTATTCCTTATTGCAATTCCATGAGGTCAAAGGTTAGATGAGATTAACAGATCTATGTCATTATCTGAAACTTTGGTGACCCTTTCCATCTTATAACATAATAGTTAGTTGAACGCCAAATTTCTATGCAGTCCATGTCTTAGGTCAAAGGTCAGCTGAGGGGAAACTAAAAAGGTTTAAGTGTAAGCAACTGCTGTATTTGGAATATTTGCTTCTCATTCTTATGGCAACTGCTCAGGAAAATAGATTCTAGGTTATTTGAAACCAACACTCTACTTGTTTATGTCAATGTTAAACTCAAGATCTTGGTATGCGCAAGAATTCACTACAAAGCCACCACCTGGCCTTCTAGCTTATTGTTACATAAAGTTCATAGTTTCTATATGTCTATTATAAAATTTATCTTTTGTACATCAATTTCTACAACTAGATGTATATTTTCTCATCCAGTTTTTTCATTATCTTGTGAAGATGTGCTAACTGTTAACAGAATTAAAATGTTGAATGATGTGCACACCATTTCTCAGGCAGTTGTTGGTCTGATTAATTAATCATATGGTTGGTATCGATTTCCGGTTATTAACTTCTTAAATCTGCAGCGCTTCCTTTGCAATGTGTCAATTTAATATCAAGAATATGATTACCAGTAAGATATGATTAGCTTACTCCTTCAGTTTGGTTTTTGCAAGGAACTGTGAAGATCATACCACCTTAATCCTACTTGTTTTAAATATATAGCTGTAAATGGAAGGTTTATGGTAAAGAAGTGGAAGTAGGAGTATCACGTTTCATGGTATGTTTCTTGTCGCAAAAAAAAAAAAAAAAAGGTAAGTCGCTGCTGCTCAATGACACATTGCACTTATCTCATGCACAGCATCTCAGCACAATGGCTCAGGTTAGTGCTCTATTAAAACACAGTTTTGATAGTATAAGTGTAAGCAGTAAGTCAGGCTGTCTATTAAAACAAAGTCACATTAAAAAAGAACTGAAAGCAAAAAGGGAATTTAACCATATTACTCCACCACACTTGTCCTATCCACTGCTCCTGCTTGCATCTACTTTTCTGCCCATATCCACTACTCCTATCCTATCTACTACTCCCACATGTGTCTACTATTTCTGATTGTGTCTAGTACTCATGCTTGCATCTACTATTTCTGCCTGTATCTCCTACTCCAGCCCCATCCACCACTCACACTTGTGTCTGCTATTTTTGTTTGTATTCACTACTCTTGCTATCCACTCCTGCTTAAATCTACCATAATATCTCAGCTTGCATGCACTGCTTCCCTATCCACCACTCATTCTATGTCCACTTTTACCCTATCTACTAGTGCCATATCCAATCTTCTTGCTTCTGTTTGGTATTTCTATTATATTTGCTACTCTTTCTGTATCTACCACTTTTCTATTTTCGTTTCCTGGCACACTCAGTTTTTCTCTTTTTTTTGCTGCTGCTGCTTCAGCTGCTCCTGCTTATAGCCTTATTTCCTGCTTATAGCCTTATTTCCTGCTTATAACCTTATTTCCTGCTTATAGCCTTATTTCCTGCTTATAGCCTTATTTCCTGCTTATAGCCTTATTTCCTGCTCAGTCCCCCTTTTCAGTTTGCTCATTTGGGGTGGAAGTTTACACAAGGTACCATTGTTAATGCTAATGCTGCTGAAGTATTTCCAGAACTTTGCGTTATTTACCAAAAGAATTAAAAAAAATGTGTATTTATTTCTATAACTTCTATGCATATTACAATATCAAATATCTAGAACTAAATATTTTCCTACATAGCTATGAAAACAAAAAGTCATAAAAATGGAGTAAGTCAGATGTGTTGTCAATTAACTACAGAAAAACAAAGACAAGGTAACAAACAAATCATATTTTTTCCCTTTACCTCTGCAGTATTCTAATATCCTGCAGATACATTATTTTCACTACCTACTTTTTTGTGTCTGCTAAGGATGAAACCTTTGTATCTGCACTTACAATTTAACTTATTATTATTTAATGGTATTTCTGGTTTCTTAAAGAAACATTCCATATCGGTATTATTATTATTACATCTTTTTTTAATATTTTGATTGACTGATTTTATCTTTAACTTTATGTACTCAAATGATTTTAAGATTCAAAATTCGTATGTTATATTTATAGAGTTGGTAATGTATTGGATCAATTTTCAGTGCAATAGTCAACATTTTCTTGATATATAGTGTCTGGAGTTTTCACTCACTGGTATTTGAACTGTCACTGCAGATGGTCATCTCTGGTGGGCGGGGCATTGAAGGACAAGTTATTCAGTGGAATGCTTGGAAAGTGGCCAAAACTAGTCGTCAAATGATGGTGTTAATGAGGTCAATTTTCACCTGAACCCAGAAATGTAATCTGGGAAATAACGGTCCTTGCTTCATTTACCGTGATTGCCTGTGATTGGTTCCTTAGTACTCTAATTATATTAACAATGAGTGATTGATATCAGTTGCCATCAGTGGTTCTGACTGGACACTAATTTTAATTTTTAATGGCCTGTCTTAATATCAATTTGTGATTGGATGATTGGTGGGCCCCATGGTTATATCACTGGTCTTATAGTATTGTTGGATCTGATTGTATCACTGATGCCAAGTTTTAACCACCAGTCTTAATGTTGATGTGTGTGATTGGATGGTCATTTGACCCCTTCATTTTACCACTAGCGTTAGTATCATATTGACAGTGCATTTGATTGGTCAACAGACAATTGTAAATCTTGTTTACTGACAGTGCCTCTGATTGGCCACTGATACACATCATAAGTACTATTGATGTTTCTGACTGATTTTTGGTACTCATCCTGTCAGTTATTAGTCTTAGTATCTCTGCATTTCATCGTCCGTCGATACACATTATCAGAACAGTGAAGTCTTAACGATCAATACTTTAAAGGAGTCTTATTTTAAAGTTAGTCACTAGAACTTTTTGTAAGAAACATAACGTGGAAAGTCGGGATTGAACTGCATACATGTATTAAAGCAAGAAATCTGATTTGCTAGTCTGTGGAAACAACGCCATCTGTTTCTTTCTGTGATGGATCTGTAAAGATGCATCCAGGTGGTGTGTCTCGTCCCTGTTAGAGCTTCTTTATTTTTTGTGTAGTAGTTGTTTTAGTTAAGTAGAAATCAGTTAAATTGATCAAAAATGCAAGCCAGCTGGTAAGACTTAAAGCACACTTTCCTTATCTCATGTATCTTCTTAATTACAGTTAATTTTTTATTTGAAATTTTACTATATTTATCCATTGATCACCTTCTTTATTCAATGTGTGCTTTTGTCCATCCTGTCATCGTACTTTCACTGTATGTCTGAGTAGGGACTTACATTTCCAACTGCTTGTATGTATCTCTATGAATATAACATCTTGTGCATGTCCTATTTAAATAAAATGAAACAGCAAACATTTAGGGTTTCCTTTTTCTGACCTCTGTCCATCCCCAGAGGGGGAGAGGGGAGCTACTTTGGAGTGTAATCTTCAAGACTTAATTTGTTCGAAACTAATGTGTGTGACTATCTCATGATTTGTAGTCATAGATTTGGATGCAGCTTCAAATACAGACTGAGACTAAACTTACTGAAGACTGTAACATGCTGAATAGAAGCTGCTAAATGTGTTGTTTATCTTACCACACTAAGACAAACGAGAAGTGTCGTAAATCTTGTTACCAACCTCATCAGTCTAAGTCATTTTTATCACCCTGCTGTGATTCTATCCCACAAACAATAATGTTAACAAATGCCTGGGTTAGACTGAGCTGTTTTA
Organism: Stichopus chloronotus; assembly: GCA_021234535.1. Taxonomy (NCBI): domain Eukaryota; kingdom Metazoa; phylum Echinodermata; class Holothuroidea; order Aspidochirotida; family Stichopodidae; genus Stichopus; species Stichopus chloronotus. The sequence goes on from CM037847.1 coordinate 17,843,780, forward strand.
CATACAGTGGCAAGGGATCGAAATCAGCACCGCCATGCCCATATGCGAAAATGTGTAATTAAGAAGGGTTGTCTGACTAAAACCGCAAGAAGACAGGATTTCTCATCGGTGGCTTCAACTCACCATGAGTTAACAAACTTGAATGAGATGCCAGTGATGCACCACAAAATGTATCCCTCCATCGTACCTGCCCACCAGGACTTCCTGCGAGCATATTTTTTTCATCTATGTACACCAAATGTTTTGCTCCAGCAGAATCGCTGGAAACCTGGATCCCTAGCACAAACAACATCTGAACAAATGTGAGGGGTTGAAAAAAACCATACAAAATGTCAATATTTGGATTTGTTTTAAACATATTTGTGAAATCAATCAGTTTTTGTTGCTTTTGATTGCAGAGCATACAGTGCATGTTTATCCTCGCAATTTTGAGACGTGTCGATTTACTCACAAACTCAAGCACCCAGCCACACAAAACTGGAAGACTCCATTAATGTCACTTTGTATGAATTCAGATAATGGAGGAAAATTCACGTCCGAATCTCAGCATGCCAAGGTGAACAAGGGTTTCATGTTACAAAAAGTTAACTGAAATTTGAGGGAAAAAATGTTCCTTGCTTTTCTGCCACTTTTATGAAAGTGTCAAGAAGTTTGTGTAGCTAGAGTATAGACACATTTTTCTGTAGTTGTCTCTAAATGTGCTGAATATTTTTGGAGTATTTATCTCTGAAAACCACCTTCAAAGTCACTGGCACTTTAAAACTATGGTAGCAACAACTACCACGTCAATCTTGAAAAAATGTTCATGAACAAAGTCTAGGAGAAAACACTTCTTTTATAAACTTATTTTGCTGTACCTAAATATTATTCTTTGTCTGCATGCATGTGAGTCAGTCCCCCCCCCCCCCCTCCTGTTAAAATGTCATCAGCTTGAGGGAAACTTGGACTTCACAAATCCATCTTTGTAGGGGTACAAACGTTACCTAATGTAAGACTTCAAATGAGGACAATTAATGTTGGAAAGAAAAAGTACACGAAAACAAAATGATTGTTGAAATGTCGTACTTCCTTTTTTTTTTATTTTGAATTATAACACATCCTGATATTGTTTACATGGTTTAATTTTATTGACAACGATGAAAAAAAATTTATATAGGCCAAAAATAAAATGAGCAAGACATAGGAGAAAAAAAAAAACGAGCATTGCACATGAGAGAAAAAGGGTCGAACGTCGGAGCTTCAAGTCTTAAAACGAGTACTTATTATAATTTGAATATTCATGAAAGAGACTTCTTTTATTACATGAAATCTTAACATCCGAAAAGATACATCTGATAGAAAAAGAAGCCTATGTCCTCATGTATTATTACAATTGTTCTAAATTTACTGTGCTTCCAACGGCACAGCACTAACGAAACTTGTCCAATGTAGTAAATGATTTCAAAGTCAACATCTGACCGAAAATGTGCCTGAAATTCTGTGAAATTTTTTCTTCCTTGCAGCAGTCTGGTTCCTGAAGCAGAATTTGACGGACTGTTGCATCTGCTGCAAAAAATATCAAAGCATGCCCAGATGCAACGATGTTATTACCCTCCAATCAATCACCCACCATCTGCCGTAACAGAAATAAGGAGAAGTTCTTCCTGTGAGGAGAAAGCGCTGAAATATAATCACTGATTAAATAAAATATGAAAGCTCAAATCTAAGCACACCCTAGCTTGCTTTCCAGACCCTATAAATATAAACCCTCCCCTAGATGTCCCCCCACCCGGTTTCATGCAATATTTTTCATTCAAGTGCATTAGGCTCCAGTAGTTGCAAGGATATGTATTCCCAAGGGTGTGAATCAAACAGGAATTTAACAGCATGGACAGATGGGTATTACTGTAGAAAATTTTCTGTAAAGCACCTTGTCATTACCACTCTACTGTGATTGTGAGGGGGAACAGATTTACTCCTACAACTACATGTAGGCCTATTTACAGTCTTTACACAAAGGTAGGTGAGCATGACCTTTCACACCCAAATTGACCATGCAAAAACAACCATTTGGATATTTTATACCTGGAGTTATTTATTATATAGTATTTACAAACTTCTCCAAGGCCTACAACAATAAATAAGAGAGTATATATGGTCACAAATAACTGCATTTGTTGTCAAATTTATGTACACAAAATTAGGTCCACAAACCACCCATACAAGCTTGACTCAACAAACCTACGATGCTTTTGTTTTCTCTTACTGTCCAGACAAGGTTACTGTTTATTTTTTTTTCTGGAGACATGCCTAGATACAAAATGGTGTCCAAGCAGCAGGACATCAGTGGATGTTCGAGAAAAAAAAAGAAGGGGCACATTTAAACTCTATGCAAAAATGCAGGGTCAGTGGGTGACAAAACAGGGAAAGGGGAAAGATTGTCTTTGATAGGAACACCAGAGGGGATCTCTACTACTATGTCCATCCCATATCAGATTCGGATATCGATTCAGATGTGCCCCACTCACTGTGTATATGGAATTCACTGGTATCGTTTGTGACATGTGGATAGTTCTACACACACGAGAGGTCTAGTAATGCATTCAGTTCATTTAGATTGGTCTCCATTCAGATATGCGCATCTGATAAATCATATAGCATACAAATCTGAGCCTGTTTCTTCACTGAATCCACTAATATCAGATCGGCCTTTATTTCACTCTGCCGCCATCTCATACCACCTGGAGGATGGGGCGGGGAATGACTAGTTACGCTCCATCTCACATCAGATGGGCTTTACTAGTTATGCAAATTTCACAACAGATGGGCATTACTGATTATGCCCCTCCCATATCAGCTGGGCTTTATTAAATAGTTCTATGATACCACAGATGCATGACGTTCAAAACGATCTCTTCCTATCGAAGAGGTTTTTTTGTATGCATCTGAATTTTCGTAGAATCATGAATACACTGAAACATCAGGTGGCACATCCAATTTGTGGTCCGCTTGTTCCCCATCATTCCACATCAACCCATTCATTTACTGTGGTATCCATGTCTGGTTATCACGTTTATGAAATGTGAAGGAGAGTGGTATGCTATGCAAATTTAAGAACTGACTGTGCATTAATGTCACAAAAGTGGTCACCATTGCAGTTATGACAGACTAGGACAGACAGTTAACAGTTCTGATCGACACAGACGCATCTCCCACTTTGGGTCCATCCACAACCTGTTGATAACATCTGAACAAATCAATTAAAGAATGGCTATGGATGCCTTTTCTTTGTTCTTGTTTCTGCCTCAAAAAAACTTAAACCTTATTATTGCTTGACAAGACACTTGAACATCCATTTGCTTACATTTTCAAATATAAAAAAGAAGAAAAAAAAAATAGAAAAGGACTGACTACACAAAAGAACCTCGAACGATCTGCCAGAATTCTCCTCACAGTATAGAGAGTCTACAAATATACAAAATACTCTAAAAAACTAACACTGCTTATAAGCTCTTCTTTATGATTCCTAATTGCTATTTGTTCTCATTCAGTATACATTGGCATGAAACAATTCAATTCACAGAAATGTTCTACTTTTATTTTGTTGCACCTGGGAATGATATGCGACAGTTTGAATTGAGCCAGGAAGTGCAAATTTGAAAACTATCTAACACTGACAGATTATATCAAAACACTGGCCCCAACTGGACGTACTGATCAGCACACACACATAGAAGCCAATAATGTACACACATATGCAAAGCACTTGCTGAAAACGTGGAACAAATTTTTCATTACATTGCATAACATTTAGTAACACGTAAAATTTCATTAAGTGCTATATCGAACATTTGCTAGTTATCAAACAGAGATGGCTTAGCTCTGTGAGGAAAGTTCTGCTCACGCAATAATAGACTCACCCTGTACTTCAGCGTTGTATATCAGTTACTAGAATTCACTTGTATTAAATGTTACAATATTTACCGTACGAATGCATGACTACAAGTAACCCAAAGTGTCCTAGGCATACTTTCATGATGGACCCAAACCATGGCAGCTCCTGCTTTGCTGATACTGGAAGAAGTCTGATGAAAGAAGAGGCTTGCATGAATTTGACATTTGAATAACACAACAAAATTATATACAATGTTTATTTTCAAAAAGGAAAATAGGGCGTTTTCAATGCACCAACATGGCATACACAGACAACAGCTTTAACCATTGCTAAACCAATCAGGCTCATCAATGAACAACTGCACAGGCTTCATCTCCTCAAAACATTCTGCATAAGATGAGTTACTGAGGATGTATCGTTTGAATATTTGAAAGTTTGGATGAACAAAGTAGTCTCGAGCAACAAATTATTGAATTTCTCTCTGTGATACACTTATTTCTGGAACAGAGGAGCAGAGTCCATCCTTACTTTGAATAATCTAGCATTATGTATCCACGAATACTGGTTTTAAAAACATGATCTTTTTAGTGCAAAACATATGCCCTATTTCCTTCAACATACAAGTAGCACTTAAATGCCCAAATGTGAAATATAAACATCTGAAAAGGGATATAAAAGGTTGGGTGAAAAGCTATTCCGCCCATAAGACATTATTATTAAAAGTAAAGAGGTACATGCCAGCTGGAGGAAGAGTTTTCTCCCATGGGACAAAACAAAGCAAAAAATTTGTTCACAAATGTCACAGAGCATCCTGAAAGTTAGATTAATTACCTATTAAGGGTTTATAGCTGACAACTGTTGCAATTACACCACGTACTGTAAGATGTACAGGAGCTACCATACTGACGAGTGGGTAGCTGTGGTGGCATTCGCAGCAATGAAGGTTAGCAACTGGGGAGGTTTGGGGTTTGATACCTGGTCCGGTCAAAGAAAGATTTTCATCTTAGACCAATATAGGGCTTTCCCATATGAGCTGATCTTGAGAAGAAGCCAAATTTGATCTTAAATTGTCGAGCAGATAGCCACCCGACTCTGTGAAGTTGCAACGTACAGATCGCACGATTTTTCCACATTTGCGGTCGTACGGTGTTGTAAAATAACTGTTTCGACTTGCAAGCCAATTTTTTTTCCATTTTTTCACATCGTTTCCTGACATGTTTGACAACCATGAGACAGATTTCTTGATACCTGATTAGAAAATTTCTTTTCACAATGAGTTTCTGGCAACAATTTACTAATACCTGCAGTTGGAAAACTTGATAAGCTCCATAAACTGACACAGAGGTGGAAAAGTGTCTGTCTCTGTGTAAATTATCCCAGATGAGTGAGGGAAGTATTTCCCCAAACTGAAAATTATGAAATGAATAAACTGAATGCCTCCAGGAAAGAGTGCATTTTTTTTTTAAACATCCCCTAAACAGCAGCATACTGTCCACCTGTAACAATGTAAAAACAGCACGACCGATTGAATTCCTCACATCTGAAGGAACTCAAACATTTCTTGCACACAGTTGTGAAGGCTAAATGCTTTGCTACCTGAGTCCACTTTTACAAACTGAATTAGTTTTAACACCTCCTCTGTCCTAATGTGGCCTTCAAATGGTTATGGACTTTACAATATTACTTGAGACCGAACTGGGCATATCTGTTTGCTTGTTTCACCCGTATCCAGGAGGCAAGCCAAAACAGACTCACGGCATCATGGACTAATAATACCAAAAAAGTACTTTGTTTCTATAACAACTTGAAGGAAAAATACTTTTTTGAGTTCGATGAAATTTTTATCCACCAATGGTGATTACCATTGGTGACTTCTATATGTACCCTGTGAATATATAGCATTATTTGTAGTTTCATCTTTTTAAACCTCTTTATGATACAAAAGGCAAGTGAAGCATATATCTGATTATAAATGATGTTCAATTTTAACTTTAAAATAAATCATAAGAACTTGTTCGCAATTTAATTCAGAGACGGTGCACACCACATCAACAGGAAGCGAAAATGTATAGCATCACTTTTGCTGTGTCTGTTATGAGGAGACACTCGGCGATCGACCCAGCAAAGTTTGGCATACTGCAGACAGCAGCTTCTACTAAACTGCTTTCTGCTAGTCAGATCAACTTGACAGTGGATTCTGTATTTTGTCTTTTTTTTTTGCTTGTTGTTTTATAGTTGGAATGGTCATTCAAATACAACTTTCAAGGTCAGACGGTCGCCACACAACCACTTACATATCTAAGGCAAAAAATATACGCAATAAATACAACAAATACTGTTAAGGTAGATATTGACATCTAACAAACGAATGCCAACATTTGTTACATACTGCTGGATACTTTCCCGACAAACTGAGGCATCTGCTTTTAGGGGCTGCTCCCGCAGTATCTGTCTATGTGAAGTTGACTTATGCATCAAAGTCATGCAAAATGTGGACCTTACACAGTAGCTGGTGGGTGGTGGGGTCCATTTGATCCCTTCCATTATTATGCAAATAGATTTATCACATTATTCCCAATTCCAGATCTTAAAACCCTCTCAAAACACTTCAAAGAGGGTGACCTCGAGCAGACTTTACAAAACGTCACCCAAAGAAACTTTGGTGGACAGAACCCCAAAATGCCTCTTGACTTGGTGAATAGGTAAAAATGTCGAATGTGGGAAAAATGTCGAATGTGAGAAAACTGCAGTGCGAGCATCAAAGATGAAAACAAAGGACCAAAAAAATTTTGGAAAGGAAGAAATGAACCAATGGGCTGACCATTTATGAAAAGATACACAGTAAAAAACTGCTGATAAGTTACGTGACTTTCATAAAAACACATCTCGACTCCACTCACCAGCAAAACAAAATGCAGATGCTATCGAAGCCACTATTTTCACTCTAATGTTCACAGTAAAACATACAACATTAAACTTGAAAGCCCTTTTACGTCATGATTTGTACAACAACTAACAATGTTAGACAATTCTGCAAGTCTCAGTCGCTGACCTCTTTTCTGTGATGCCTTGTTTGAATTCTCTCTGCATCAGCCTTCAACCTTCAAAGAAAGTGTGACTCTTTGACTCTAGGTATCTGTACGGCCCCACCGATTATGTTTCAATGTAGATCCTGCAAATGACTCTCAAAACCAACTCCATCACCTTCACTACCAATGGACAGTCCACAGTAACACCTCTTGTGTGTCGTTTCCTTTTTTCCCCTCACGTTTTGGACGCTTTCACAAAGTTACGGGAATTATAACTCTGAAATAATGAGTACCGTGGATATTTTAGAAGAGCAGAGTGCAAAACAGGATGTTTGAGTCCCGCATTCAGACTTGTCAAAGCAGTCTTCATCATGTATACTCAGTTACGGGACACATCTGCTCCAGAAACTGAATATCTAACTCCGGAAAACTAGAAGAATCGGTTGCAATTTTGGAAATCAAGTTCAAAGACTACAAAGTGTGATAGCGTGCTCTCCCAGAGCAGCAACGCAAATGCAAGTTTGGAATATTTGTTGAAAGCTAACATAAAAACACATGACCAGACTGAAATACACATAATCAGTAGAACATTTCGTTGGACTGTGTGTAACATGATGATACCAAGTGATCAAAGACTGGTTTAAACAGTACTATTAACTGGAACCAGCCCTCAGGGCTTTTTTTCAAGGTTTTTAAAAATCAATATGCAGTTTTCTAAACCTTTTTCTAGGGCAAAAATATAGGTTTTCATATGTTTTATAATTTTTTTTCCAGAAAAATTAAGGGAAATAGCAACTAGTTCTTACCTCATCTTTTTTAGTCCTACAACAAAAATTTAGATTCTCATATCACTTTGAAAGACTCAACTTTGTTTAGCCTTTCAGATGATACCTTTATGATTTAAAGTCATCAAATTCAAACTATGGATTTTTTTTAATACATTTTATACGCTATTTTTGAAAATATAAAGGCTCTAAGGATGAAAAACTGGTTTTGTAGGCTTCACCAAGAGGCTTGTAGTACAAACAACAATCCTTTCCATCAAGGTAGAGTAACTTGCAGAAAGACAGCAGCAGAGACCAAACAACAGATTTCTAAGACTAACCCTGGGACTGACACAAAGTTACCAAAAACAAGAGCCATTTTGTCCTGCTCTGAAAACATTCCTTTACTTCACCTTTCTTTCACGACTAGATTCACCGATTTGAGATTCAACATTTGACAACTACTTCACACTTCTCATTAAACTGTGTTTAAAAAAGATGAAATCACTTCTAGATTGAAGACTGAGATACTGCAGGTTTTTCTCTGCGCTGGTGATTTTACGCTGGGAAACTGATCACATTTCCACCTGACAGGATCTGACCTCAGCTACGACGTGAAGGCAGTTCAGGTTCCTCCGGTCTTCATACTGGCAGAGGGACTGGGATCTGTTTCTAATTGTGAGATTGGCTTCCCTGCTGCTAACTCTACTCTGGCACCAACAGTCGCTGTAGAGATTCAAGTGACCTCATATTTATGTTTCCTTCATACCCTGTCTGTGCATGCAGCACTTATTTTACCTCACTTTCTTACTCATAGGACAAGAGCCCGACCCAGGTGTGAAAGCCTCTGGATTGACAGGTGTTAATATCCCCTCAAAAGGCTGTCAACTGATCATATCTGTGCACCCAACGTTTCCACTAAGTAGTTGTCCAGTCTTCCATTTGATTCCTTTCGATTTCTTGCATTCATTCCTTCTTCGGTCGGTCGGTCATCCCTGAGTTGATGTTTTCATCGTCCATCCTCCTCCAGCGGTCGTCACCACTAAGAGAGGCAATCCTGGATCTTGCTCACCCATTCCTCTGAAGCATTCCTTGTGTCAGCTGCAAAATTGTACACCCGCTTTGTCGTCTTCATCTGAAAAGGATCGGGGCCAATGAAGAAACAAAGTTACCAAGAGCCTTAATGTGTGGGCTTATCATCTTCAAGATTTATACAACACAGACAGTTGAGTAGGCTTTATTTAATGCCTGCAAGCTTCAGAGAAGCCTATTAAACATAGGTTTACAGGAGGGGTACTAATTACTGTAATGGATTGAGGAGAAAATTCCTCCCTCCACCCCTATTAGAAAAAAAAAAAGTAGAAAATTTGTGAATTAAAGTTCTTTTCTCACGATTGCCTTCACAATACCAACCAAGAGCCAAATTTCTTCATTTTCAATGAAATCACAAAGAACACCAACAGTGCCACTTTAACAGAACATTCCATAGGGGTCAAAAGGAAGATGGACAATACCACTTTCATAAAAACTTCCTTAAGGGGCATGAAAAAGACTGACTGGGTCACTTCCAAGGGGGTTCCTTAAAAGTGACAGATTATACCACTTTCAAAAAAGCTTTATTTTAACAAATATCTTTATTTTTAGTAAATGTGTGATGCAAACAGAGATCCTTGAAATATGATGTCCTGACTGACAATGGAAAAGGGGAGACCTGGGGCAAGAAAAAGGGGTAAGATGTACTATAACAGTGACTTACATCAAATGCTCCCATTTCTTTCAGGTTACCGGGCAATATAGCAACTGCTTGGACTGATTCTACTTCTTTCAGGTCAATGAAGCCTTTCATCTGAGAATCCTTTTCTGTTTCGTAGTATCTCAACTATAAATGCAAATGCAATGTCAAAACTTTTAAGAAAAATGCAATTACACATTCCACAGTTTTTGTATCTTTAAAACAGTGACCATCCTGCTTCTTTGGTTCATTTTGTTACTGGTCAATATATATATTTCATGTGAAGGTCAAATCATTTCTGAGGAAACCTAGAGAAGACTAAGCTTATCTTCTAAAGATCACAGTCTGGTCTCGAAGATTCATAAAGGCAAGCTGCACGGGAATGCAAACTGGAAACATGAAATGAGAAAACAAGACAAATGAAACATAGATAAGGGGCTAAGGGGATAAATTTGAAATGTATTACAGATACAGTAATGTCCAAGTACTGTTGAATCACGAGCACTTCATCGAAATCTCTCACTGATGGTCGCAATCTCTTTTCTCGACTGATGAGTGCAATCTCGTTTCTCACCTGATGCTTTTGTGAGTCCAGGACGAACCATCTTTGCTTCCATCCTTTGAACCTTGCTCCTCTCTTTGAGAGGTACCCTTGATGACTAATTGTGTCAGGGATGTTGGCATGGAACTCTTCATAATCTGAAACAGGGCAAAAAAAAAATCATTCTACCTCGAAGCGCTACCTCGTTTCGACAAAGCATGTCTTGTGAAACTGCATAATCTGAAACAGAATGATACTTGTCGTTCTGTGTGATGAGGTACTACCTCATATCAACACAGCATGTCTTGCCTCACTGAACCTTTCATAATATGAAACAGAGGCAGAACAATCTTTCTATTTGATGAGGCACTACCTCATATAAACAGAGCATGTCTCATGGAACTTCATCATCTGAAACAGAATGATACTTGTCATTCTGTTTGATGAGGCACTACCTCATATCAACACAGCATGTCTTGCCTCACTGGACCTTTCATAATATGAAACAGAGTCAGAACAATCTTTCTATTTGATGAGGCACTACCTCATGTAAACAAAGCAAGTCTCACGGAACTTCATAATCTGAAACAGAATGATACTTGTCATTCTGTTTGATGAGGCACTACCTCATATCAACACAGCATGTCTCACCTCACTGAACCTTTCATAATCTGAAACAGAAGCAGAACGATTTTTCTATTTGATGAGGCACTACCTCATATAAACAAAGCATGTCTCATGGAACTTTTTCATAACCTGAAATCCGGATCAAAATAGTCATACTTTGATCAGGCACCACCTCATATCAACGAGGCATTTCTCGCTAAACCCTTCATGATCTGTACCAGAATCATATCAATCATTCTAGTTGATGGGTGCAAACCTTTTGTCAACAGAGCTTGTCTTTGATGTACAGGTGATGAAAACATGATATTGTGAGACATTCGTTTCATATCTATTTCATCTACAGCATACATCAACATTTCCAAAATTAAGACAAGTCTACCCCAAGGTCAATTTGTTTTTTGTCCTCCAGAGAGGTATCAGAAAGTAAATGAAAACATAGATGACAAAACTGTGACCAAGGAAGTGAAAGAAAAGATATCAAAGACTGGTCCATTAGGATGACTGATATAGAAAACATGGCTGTCCTTTCCTTAATGAAGTTGCCCATCCAATCACTGCCATTAATATACTCCATAAACTTTACTGTCTACCTTGCTGTGCTCTGCTCTCATTTGAATCATGCAGTGTTCATGACCAAACAGATTAACAGTTTTCTGGTGTGAACTTGATTACAAAACCGAAAATAAATTTGGTTGTCTCCCGAGTTCAACCTCATGGGACAAATTAATTGTTGCTTTCAAGGAATCCAAGGTGACACATAAATTTCTTCACAGCATCGGCATATTCTTCGATGACTAAACCTGCACTTCAGGCATCATGCTTCAGTATTGCATATATTCCACGTAATATTGCATGTTGCATTCTGTCCTCTTCAAGGCAACTATCTTTGAATTATTTCCGTAACAAACACAACCTCCAAACGTAGGAAGACAAGAATATTTACAAACCTGTCCGTTCCAAGGTTTCGACTGGCGTCTCCTCCTCTTCTTTGTCTGTCGTAGCGTGGTTCGAGGGGGGCGAGTGGACCTGGTCGCGACCTGACCCCTGCCTTCGACACTGCTTTGGAACGTTAGGAATGCATTTGTCATGGGCGTTATAGCCACAATCCGCACATTTCATCCCTGTAATGACAATGTTTTAATTACAGCTGAGCGTATATTTTACATGGATGAAGAACGTAAAGAAAATTAATGAATGCCATCAGCAAATGACAAAATGAGCTATATGATCATAGGGGATTTGTGCCCAAGGGATGTTTTTTTTTCTTTCCTCTTGCACTAATGCTTTCTGGACAGCAGAAAGGGTCATCCATTCAATGAACCATTTTCAAAAGATAATCTACCTAAGGAAAGTTTTGACACTCCCTGTAAAAGCCATGGAGAATAGCACAATACAGAATAATATGGTCACTAGAGAACATTTCCCTCATTTAGAGTGGAGTAACACTCTTACCTTCCATTTAAAAGTGTGTGTGTGAGGTAGAGAACATCACGCAATACGTTTTGCCAATTTTATGACTGTCATGCAAGTGATTTGTAATGGTAAAAGTTGCAGGTACAAAAGGTATAAAGACTGGCTAGCCTAATGGTACTGATCCAAAGTTTGCACCCTATGGTTACAACTGCTTCATAAAGGCAAATTTCTTAACGACAAGCATGGAAGGGGGGGTGCAGTTTAAGTTTTGCCGGTTTGTACATAGAAGTTCAAAGGAATGTCACATCTTTCTGTAGATACATTATCTTTGCACACAAAGCACAATTATGATGAATTCTCACAGGATCGTTTACCTCTGCACTGGGGAATATCCTCGACAGAGGTCATCTCTGAAAGGGATTGTCCTCGATTCCTGCAGAAATTTCTTGTATGAAATCATTGAGGGTGGAAAGTAACAGACTCATTCAGGAAAAATTGGGGCTTGAAGGTATAAGAACAAATGAATTACAGGCAATAGCAGTGCAAATTTTCCGAGAAATGATGCAGAGTGAGACATTGCTCTGCCAAAGCGGTGGATCTTACATTTGGGGTCTTTTACTGTAATCATGACATTAACTGACGGGTCCTTGAAAAGTGTCTCTGACAATGCCACTTGACTTGTGGATAAATGTAACACTGCAGTGAGCATTGGCCTGGAAACTGGGAGAATTGTACAATTCACCTTTGGACTTGAAATCAGTGACTGACCTTTGACTCCTTGTTTTACCACTCCATACAATAGCTGCTGACAGTAGTCACAGTTCTGTGGGTTGATGAAGTTGTGTGGTTCAAAACGATGTTGGTACGTGAACCCTTTTGGTTGAAGGTCTCCGGTGTTTTTGCCCTACACAGAGAAAAGTAACCTCCGTTATCAAAGAAACAAGATAAACACCAGCCAATTTGCTTTCCCAACTTTCATCTTACTTATTAACCAGATATCAAACTATTCAATTCCTGCCAGAAGCATTAAATCACTCCCAGAGGCAAGTACACCTGAAGACTATATGCATACATTCTGCACTTTGTTAACTTAACCTGCAACTAAAGGGGCTTGTTGAGATAGTTCATAAAATTCACAATATTTTTGTAATAACTGTTGAGCTAAAAATTCTCGCATTTTCAGTAACTGAAGAAATAGGTACAAAAGACTGTTTAATAGAAGTATTGGCAATGGTTTACTTAAAAACTTACCTATGTGTTCACTGTCAGAAGTATCAAATTTGTTTATTACATTTAAGTACATCGGTATGAATTAAGAACAAAGAGTATAGAATAAAGTAAATAAAGAATTTACGTCCAACAGAAACAAGATGACACAGTACGGAAAAAAAGCTGTACAACACAAACTACAAACAACCACATTAAAGAACGTTTTTCTAGTTTCCAACTTTTTTTTTTTCATTCAGTGACCAAGTGGTAACTATAAATATAAGCAAATACAGACTAAAATTATGATTTTCGAAGAAACCAATTATGTGCAACAATTATGAAAGGGATTCCTGTCTAATGAGACAAATTTTCTTTTGTCTTCCAATCGCTGTCAATCCTCTCCTTAGCAAACAGACAAATAACCTTGGCAACTGTACCCATGGTTGCTCATGGCAACTCATGGCAACATGATGCACTATTGTTCCCACTTAAAATCATTACCCAGGAAAGGATGGGGCTAGTCCTTGGAATCTGTCCTCCGCTTCAATTGCTTCATGGATCCAAAGTTTCACTAACATACATTGAACATGTGACAAAATTAGCATGACTGCCTTAGCTATATTTCATTGCCATGGTCATACATAAGATATGTGGTTTTACATTAACGTGCAAAGCAAAATGCTCTCTCATAGCGTAACAGAAATTACATTTTGAGGTACCTGGATCAGACTGACTATGGTCTATGGTTATCTGGGTCCAAATATTGAACAACGGGCAAACACTTATAATCTATTGGTATGTCATGGAAATGTGCATTCACAGGGAAGATTAAAATATCTAACATTTAGGTTTCTTGGCTTACCTTTATCAAGATGTCAATAGTTGTCTTCTTGTGAGCTGACATTCCTTGGGCCCTGGCCTCTTCCAGGTCAGATGAAACCTTTCGTCTCTTTGCTTGAAACTGCTTGTCCAAATTTTCCAGGAGCTTTCTCCACTCTGTGTGTTTCTTGTCCAGTTCAGCTTCCAAGGTTCGTTTTTCCTAAAAGAAGACATTGAAAGTTTCCATCAGGAATAGGCTGAAATTATCCTCAGTAAAGTTGCTCACAACAGTTCCATAAAATCAAATGGGCTGAGGTTAAAACAACTCCTGTCATGATTGTAGTCAGCACTTTGGTCAAATACCTATAAGGCATGGGTTTATGAACTATCCTTAGGGTCTGAAAATGGTCCACAGGTAAACCCCATTCTACAATTCAATGGCCAAATCTTAGATACCATTAAGTATCTAATATTTAATCAATCCTCTGGATAAGTGTGAGCATTTTACTGTTTGATACCATGAGGTATCTAAAATTTTAGAAATCCTCTGGGTAAGTGTGAGCATTATACTATTTGCTACATTTGACTCTAGTGAGGCTGTTCATAAAAAAAATCCACACTGAGATTTTTTTTGTCAGCAGAAATAATTCATTCCACGTCTAGAAGCCAGGGACCAAAGTTTCACACAAGGTGCAGAAGTGTCACAAAAAGGTGCAGAGAAGAAATCCCAGAATCAGTTTCGCACCTTTTGAAACCCAAGGTTAAAATGGGCTGACTGGTGCCCTGTCTGTATTATAACCAGGTGTTTAACATACATCACTGAGCTCTTACTGCATTTACTCTGAACATGACAGAGTAATATTGCAAGGTTTTATCATATGGTGAACCTACCCTAAATTGCAATGATGCCACTAAAGCTCATTTGCGATTTTAAACACAATTTTGCAGGGACTAGCAAACCTGCTGTATACCTCAAACAAATCTTCCACTGATGCACTGTAAGTATGTGCTACTTTTGAGGTCTTTGTCAAAACTTGACATCATGATTCCACATGGTAGAACAATCCTTCACAGGTGGGAGTACTCTTGACAACATTCACTTGAGTCAATAAAGTGTTGCAAAGAAAGGAGCACTAGTCCAGTATTAGACCAAAGCACCAAAGTCTGTGTTAAAAGTTACCAGCACTCTTGACACGGTAGATCAGAATGCAGTAATTGTGTTGAGACAAGTAAGTGAGGAGTGAAGTAAATTTAGTACAAAAGAGTCAGGCTAAAAATAGCATCAATATGGCAAATGAACTGCGCTAACCTCCAGCAGCCATCTTTGCATATCTGGCTGTGATTCAAAGACGCTGTCGTAGCAGGCGTTCACGGTCCTTCTGTCTGCTGGGGTCAAAGGCGACTCATCGTCCTCGGCCACGGACTTCTCGTAGAGTTCACGGTCGTAAGACGGACCTCCGGCTAACTGATCAGAGAAGTAGTAATCCCAGATCTTCAGTTTAGACAGATTGGTGTACGGTCTCAGTATCTGGAGAGAAAGGGTCAAACCGTCGATTGAAACAAATGTTTTGAAAAACATGAAGGATATAAAGTGACAGCGCTGCTGAATGCCTGAAGGGTTACAACATCACTAGATTTCCATAACACAGTCAAATGAACACCAAGGAAGCCAGTGACTCAGAGTGACCTCTGACTTGAACAATAGGCTTCTTGCACTAATACAGAAATATATCAAAGAAGAGAGATCTCCAAGGTTCACCTTCTCATGATGTCACATTTCTAAGCTCTTGAGATATCACATTCCTACACTTTTTCCTCTTGAAATAACTCATTTTACAGCTTGCTGATCTTGAGATATCACCTTTCCAAGCTCTCTGCTCTTGACATATTACATTTAGAAGATTTCTCTTTTCAAGATATCACACTTCCAAGCTTCTCCTTTCTTGAAAAATCATGTTTCCAAAACTCTCCCCTCTCAAAATATCTCTTTTCCAAGCTCCCCCCTCTGTAGGTATCACATTTCCAAGTTTCTCCCCTTCCAGATACCACATTCCATCAACAATTAATCCACCGGTCAGCTACATAGACAGTGCCAGGAGGTGCAAGGATGTTAACAAGCAAAGAGACTCAACTAATATAATTTGTTACACATACCGTGGAGTGAGGGGTGTACATGAGGTTAAAGAATATTTGTGACTTCCTGTGGATCTTCTCGATGTAATCCCAGAGAGACCTGACGGGGATACGGGCCTGTTCTGTGTCGCTGTCCCCGGATTCGAACCCTCGGGCCTGACCTCTCTCTAACACCGTCATACCTGTTAACAATCAGACAAACACTCAGTCAGACAAACATGCCGTACGATGCTGTTCACACAAAGAGAAAGGGGACAACATTCAGGGGACTCACAGGTGACACACTGATTTGGACAACTTTGCCTGCTCTCTGGTTCAGAGAGCCATGCGAATGTTTAGATTCAAATGATGCAGTTCTTCGGTTGGATATCTTACGATGAACCAGTTCTACAAATGTATAGCCTTATAAATGACAACTTCTAAAATGACATATCGACAGGTATCAATGCTATGCATGTCTTTACACTGGTCTCACAGTCATTATGTAAAATGATTTAAAAACTTCTGACATAGAGGGATTGCCCCACACAAGTCTTAAAAGATGGCACAAGTTTTCCCGATTAGATCATAACACCATTGTAAAGAACAGTCTTGCTGTAGATGGTGAATAAAGCCATCATGTTTGTACTTCTATGCAACAGCAATGCCCTCCCCCCTAAGAAACTACACAAATTTACATCCTGGTTGTGCAGCCCCACAATAACAGACACAACGGTCAAAACGAGGGCTCACTCATTTCATATCTTTCCAATTCCGAATCCAAGATGAAGGTCTGGAACCGACAGGATACGTAGTGATATGCTAACATCTTCAAATAATACTGATTAAACTCAAAAGACATCGGGAACTGTTCATGAACCTTGAAAACGAAAGAAGAAAAGATCGGACGATTAAACACTTGATGATTTACAGTACCTGTAAATGGTTACCGTGGTAATTGAGAACAACTACCAATTACAGCAAAGATATTGGACAAATCTCACTACCTGGGCTATGTATCACTCTTTGCAGATAAAAATTAAAGTCATGTGGTTGAATTATAACTCTTCTGGATGTCATGATTCCTGTGTTTAAGCTAAACTGACACAACCTGAAACTTGTAACATTCTAGCGAGGAAGTGAAAATTCCTCTGCCATTGAGAACCTACAGATATTGCCAACATCTGGTTCAAAACTCAGCAGCAGAATAGAGATGGGTGAACAAATGCCAACCCTCTGGCATCCACCAATGATGAAATAAAAATTGTGAATCATCCTCCTTGGGATGCAATGGCTGAACATGTTTCAAATTTAAATTCATACAAGAAAATTGAAACAATATCCTCAAGCTTTCAAAATATAAAAGTTTACCTGAAAAACACAGTCTAAAAATTGCAAAAATACAGGTGCAAACCCACTGGCTTGATGGGCAACAGTGTGGTTACTCCTGTGAGAAAAACGATGTCCAAACGCAAGCCATTCCTTTTCGATGAGAACCTTAAAGCCTTCAATGGTCCTGTAGTGTGGGTCCATCAGAAGTTGGGCCAGAGAAACGACCTAAACAAAACAGAACAAACAAATGGATGACAGACAGACAAACAAACAAACAACATTTACGACGTATTAATGAAAACGCTGCTTTAACAATATTGTAATTGCTCACATGAATGGACCAATTTTCCATCAAACACTGGAAACGGCTCTTAGCTGATTGTCGATGTGAAAATTTGCAGCATTTCCCTCGAACTGCAGACTTTCATTCAAAATATGACAAGTCCTTGGACAAAATCAAGCTAACCTTCCTAGTTGCACTTTGCTCATCAACTTTTGATTGACATGGACATCGAATTCCTTTAATTCAGAGCTCTTTTTCTGGGTAATGGGGTCAACTAAATTTCATGCAAATCATATCAAGTGCCCAGGTCAACTGCAAAAACGACTTCCCCGGAATACTTTAAAGTCATTTCTAATACACCTGCCAGTGTAGATGTGCCACGACAGTTCTACAAGATCCAAGAAATCTAAAATGAAACAGGGAAGGCCATTTTAACCAAAATCACAGTTCTACAAGATCCAAAAATCTAAAATGAAACAGGGAAGGCCATTTTAACCAAAATCATAGTCCCTCATTTCTGATGAAGGCAATATTTATCAATCATTGACACCAATGAATATTTCTTATCAAGCAAGGAGGTTGCTATTCTTCTCAGAATGTAACAGATTGACTTTCTCTTTTTGCAGCTACAGCAAAAATTTTAGCAAACCAAACATAGCAGCACAAAAAAATGGTCATTTTGCAGGAATATAGCCACAACATTAATTTTGCACTTAACAAGCCTTGTATCACCTACACAATTAAAGTAAAATGCAATATCGAGGTGGAAAATCCAACTGCATCCCCTTTTGGGGAAGCCTCAAAAATCTAACCCTAGATCTAACCCTATCATCTTAGAGCAAGCTGTTGCTAACCATTGCAATAAGGGTAGCAACAAGAGAGTGATGACCCATGCTCCAGTGCACGTATCTCCTGGCCTCACAGCACCCAAGTACAGGCAGACTATGTGCACTCAAGTACATGTTGGATATGCAGGCGGCATGATGAGCAGCAGTGTGAATCTTGTGGACCTAAGATGATCTACGGTTAGATTTGTGAGACTTCCCTTATCTGTTCTCATATTTCTGTCCATCATTTACCTGAGTAGTGAAGTCCCATCCCTCTTCGAAGCTGACCATCACCGATGATCCCTGGAGATCCATCAGATCCACCACCGCTCCTGCCAGCTGCAGAATGTTCTGAATCTGTTCAAACATGAAAAACAGCCTTTGAAATCCAGTTCATCAAGTCAATACTAGAAGCTTTTATCCAACGATGTCAGAGGGTACTGATGAGTACCCATAACAGTTGTAAGGAAGTTGCCGACAAAACATTTGCAGAAATAATGGAAACTATTAAAACCAGCTGCTAAAGATTGTTTCAAAATTATACCTGAGTGACAAGTTACTTTTCTATAATTATTTTACAGTACATTGAATTGTTAGGTCTTGTGTTCCATCCGCTTCCCTCTGTATCCCTCATAACAAAAACTATGTTGGCCTGTCATCTCATTATTCAAAGGGAAGGGTACAAACTTCCTTCAGGCAACTCTGTGCTTGTGATTCACTCTCCCAAAAAGGCACGACTGGACACATCTTTGAATGAGTGAATTTTGGACAGAAGTCATAAAAGGAAGACAATACTAAATATTATTGGAAGATGGTGGAAAACTGTCTCATTATCGAATAAATGCTAAAAAAAAAAAAAAAGAAGAAGTTTTTGGACAAAATAATATAAAATAATTCCTATTAATAGAAATAATAGGATCATGACTGATGTATGAAATTATTATTCACTTTAGTCACAAGAATTTCTCACCTGCGACAGCCATTCAGATTCTTCAACCAATCTCCTAAAGCCATATTCTGGTTCCACGTGTTTGGCGCTCGGCTGACATGCCTTGACCAGCTTTTTGAAGCTTGCCTTGACGTGCCTGGTCTCCAGGAAGTCGTAAGGAATGAAGTCCCATTTGTTGTATGGATCAGTCTTACATGCCTAGAGGGGGAAAAAAAGAAAATGATTTGGGTGGAACCATGTCAGGAGAAGACAGAGAAACAGTAAAGCCAAACAAGTTTGATTTCCTCCTCACTTCAACAATGACTGGACCAGCAGAAAGAATGCCACTGAATTCTCAATACACCATGAGAATGAATTAAAACGAACTGGCCTAAATCCCTGCATGTACACAAACAGTATTATCACAAACTTAAACTGTTTCAACTGAACCCCATGATTCAATCGATAAAAAGGTCATTTAGTCTGATTCTGCCACTGTTTCTGTTCAACAAGGGCTTGTACTGTGGTAATATGATCTGAGACACAATAGAATATGGTGATGGGTATACACCACACCAACACCACAGCAACCATCATAGTGTGGTAACATGATTTGAGAAACAACAGATGGTAATGGGTAGACACCACACCAACACCACAGCAACCATCCCAGTGTGGTAACATGATTTGAGAAGCAATGGAAGATGGTGATGGGTAGACACAACAACACCACAGCAACCATCACAGTGTGTTAACATGACTTGAGAAACAATGGAAGATGGTGATGGGTAGACACCACACCAACACCACAGCAACCATCCCAGTGTGGTAACATGATTTGAGAAACAATGGAAGATGGTAATGGGTAGACACCACACCAACACCACAGCAACCATCACAGTGTGGTAACATGATTTGAGAAACAATAGAAGATGGTGATGGGTAGACACCACACCAAAGCAACCATCAGTTTCTCAAATCCAAATTGAGTATTAAACATTTTTTTTGCGCTGCATCAAAACTACAACCTCTATAAAATATTGCAGTTCTAGGGTACTAAAAATGGAAGTGAGTGGAAGTGAGAAAGTGAGTGGCCAGTAACTTTGATGAGCCCACACAAACGAATTCTCATGAGAAAGGGAGAGAAAAAAGGAGTAAGTACTGCAGCAACTTTGTAGACTTACCCTCAACTGGGATTTTTCTCCAAACACATAGAGGGCAGCCTTCCTTGGATCCTGCGCCGTAGTGACTGCTAGGTCCTGCTCCGTGACCGACCCATTCCTTCCGTGAGCTGCGTATGAAGGTGACAACCTACGGTTATCTAAGGTCGCCGTCTTTAGGACCCCACTGCGGCCACTCCTGCCGTGGGGGTCCTCGTATGAGTCCAGGAAGTTGGGCCGGGATCGGCCTGCAGTCCTTGGTGCACGCAAACTGCCCATTTTGGAAGCAAAAGCGCCTGGGGGAGTAACATGTGTGGGTTTGCATGTCATATATATTTGAGTAGCCTATGTTTGTTAGCATGTTTGTGGTAGAGTGACTATTGTCCTTTTGTCAGTGAGGTTATTAATTTGTGCCGATTAATATACACCGAGGAAAGTGAAGTCTAACAATACACCCATAGTGAGTAATATAATGCCAAAAATGCCACTGATTACAGAAATAGGATCCACCCAACCAAAATAGATGTTTGTGTGTAACATTATCGTGTTGACCCAAAATGGTGTATATAGAATCAAGTTTGTTCCATGGTTAAAGATATTGTTAAGATAGTTTTCCATACCTTTGTTATATTACACCACTATTTTCATTCAATTCACAGAAACCAAAATTTAAAAGGAAAAAAAAAACTATGATTGGTGTGATTTAGCTAATTGTGAGTAAAATTGGTGAAGAGTGGTCCTTGAATTAAAAGCGGTTGTTAATATTTATGGATGTCAGGTTTGGGAATTAAAGCTATCAGTCAAATAATAATACGGCCTATGACAGCTTGAACCAAATGTGATTAATGATGGATGGTAAAAAAATGCAATGATTTGGAAGCATCATCAACATTTCAAACGATCTTGTTTGGCATAAATGTTAGAAATTTTTTTAAGCAATATCTTGTGATAGCATCAATTTATTCAATGCCATGGTTACCATGATCTAGTTTGCAATATTGAAGTGTTTGTACTTTGTCATTCGAGTTACATGATTTAAGCTTGGTTAATGCATGTGATATATTGTTTGTTACTGCATGCCTTTCTAGTATTTTGAACCTTCTCGTTTTCATGAGGTTTAGGTCAGACGGATGTTACCATGGTAACTTTTAAACAGCTATGCTGATTGTCATTCCACTATTATGTCAGAGTAGTTTTCCCACTGCAGTCAACCTTAGTTAGTTAACTCTGTTCTGCAAATCTGACTTTCTCTTGTATTCCACTCATATACAAGTGTCAAGGTATTTGATTGAAAGTCACAGTACCTTCAAAATCTATTCAATACCTCCACAATCCTTGTGGTGCATCCATGAGTCTCAGAAGTACCTCACTGTACCAGACCTCAAAAAGCTCAGAGTACCTACACAAACATTGTCTCGTAAAATGTAGACAATAACCCTGCACAAAACCTCTAAAATTCTTGTGATGCAGACAAAGCTTTGATGAAACCTCACAATAAAGTGACCTTGAAAGTCTTACAGTTGCTCATTGAACCTCAAACTGCATCCATAAACCCCACAGTAACCTCACCTCACAGTAACCTCACATCACAGTAACCTCAAGAGCTATGTAATGACTTCACAAGTCTCCTGGTGAATTACCAAGTAGCTGCTTAATACCCTCACAAGAGAGTGAGCTCAAAGAATGAAAGGTCCAGAGTGAAGACAAGGTGGTAAACTGTTGCACTACTGTATAAGCCTCTGTGGGGGTTAGTCAAACTACTGTTTTTAATTCAAATAAACTTTTTGGTATGGGAAATGAGGACAGAAAATGGAGTGGAACTGGCATGGAATATAAATAAAAGTTGTCTGAATGGACAAGGTACATTATGGAAGGGTTCATAGTATTACCAAATGTACTCTAAAGGGAAAGCTGGCATTGCAGGTCATTAGGATAGTCAAATCGGAGGGACAAAGCTGAGAAGAGGATAGATCACAAGAAAATAAGGAACATGCACTAAAGACAAGACTACCATTGGATAGAGATAATCAGACAAACCCAAAATAGGATTGGTGGGACACAAATGAAAAGATATCATGGAACAGACACGAGAGAACAGTTACAATCATAAGAAATTATCAGACTAGACAACACAGATTTGGTAAGACACATGTGAAATAATGTGAAGAAAAGGACACACCAGACGAAAAAAGTATTTGAAAGGAGGGATGGGCAAAACAAAAACAGACCTACTGTAATGAGACACATGAAATGATGTCAAAAGACAGACACATAAGACAGGAACAATACTCAAAGGTCAGACAAAACAAAAAAGAGACTTTATAAGACACATGAAATGTTACCAAGGGACGGACACATAAGACAAGAATAATACTCAAAGCTTAGAACAAACAAAAAGCAGACTTAATAAGAAAGATGAAATGATGTCTGGAGACAGACCCATAAGACAAAACAAGGACAAAACAAAAACAGGAACTGATGAAAGACATGAAGTGATGTCAACAGGCAGACATTCTACAATAAATTTGGTGAATTGAGATTATGAAGATGTACAAGACAGACAGATGGAAAGACAGACAGACAAAAGAAGATCTCATAAATGTAAAAGTCACGCTTTTGTAGGGAGATATGGATAGATGGTGGGTGTTTCCAAATGTGAAATTCTTAAAATTCATTTCCTCTCATCATTCCCTCTCCCCCCCCTCCTGCCTTATCAAAAGTTAACATTAAGAGGTCGAGGGAGTGATCAGGTTCTTGCTTTGATGAGGTTGCTCTCATTAATGTTGTGGGATATGAGCTAAGACTAAAGGGAGAAGCATTCACTTCACCAATGCAGTTGTTACCATGGTAACAGGTGAATTCCTAATCATAAGCAGGCTTCATAAGCATCCACCATTCGTGAGGTTACTGGACACGTAAGGAAACAGCTTCTACTCTCTCTCTCTCTCAACTTGCAATCACAGCAGAGGTTAACAGGCACTGACTGGCATCCAGAGGTGTCAAGCAAAGAGCTGAGGTCAAAGGTCATGCTATCAAGACAGCATACAACCAGAAAACTGGTTCCTCGATATCTACGGTAATCGCACCGCCACTGAAGAGAAAAACGCTGAGGTCACGAAAGTTTACTTCTTCGCAGTGATCAGTGTAATACAGGGCTAGGTTCCTAACAGACCTGAAGATCTAAATCCATGATGTGATACATTATGTACTGTTTCATCTCTTGCTGTAATGCAAAATTGTACATGTTGAGAGTACAAATTTAAACTCCCGTGTTTATTTTTGGAACTGTTCTTACTGCAAGCCATCTCTCATGCTCTACCCTTTCAGTTTCTGAATCCTAGTTTACATTTTCAATGTTGATGATGTCATTTCAGTACTTTTAAAGATCTTGAAATTTACAGCATGGCACACCAAGCAGCTGCTACAATTTTTTTTTAAACCTAGTAGGATAGTTATGAGGTTTACCTACATATATATTTGTTTATACCTATTACTATTGACACATTATATCAACATGTTTTCACATTCATTATGACTACACCTGTATCTGCACTGGAACAATTGTTTTCTTTTTGTTTTAAATGATTAAAAATGATAAGTAGATAAAATGCTGACATTAATTTGATGAGCGACATCGCTGCCTGTAAAACTTGTTTCAATGAAACTGACAAAAGTTTGAGAGTGTAACTTACATTTCTCCGATACAACGTTGTTGTACATGCTCTTCAAATTTTGTTTACAACTGATCACATGCTGTGAATTTTTCGGCGACTATAGTAACAGAAGCTAACTGGCAATACAGAAAGCCACTATGTACATCTTGACATATAGCAATAATTACTTCGTTTTGAAAATGAACACATGCCTTTTGCTGCATTCTACTGCATTTTGGTCTGATGGTCTAGCTTGCCTGAGAAATCATGCTTTTATTATTTTTTTTTATATAATTTGAAATAAAAGTGGTTCTTCGGCTTGTAACATGTTTCCTTTTTTCTAGCCCACCTTTAATTCACCAAAGGATTTGTATACAATCACAGCAAAATTAAGTTGCATCTACTATGGAAGTCACTGACAAGAAAACCCTTACTTTTGATAAATAAAAAAGCATGTGTTGAACTTTTAGAAATGTATTGTTGAACCTGAAGGTGAACTGGCATTAAATGAAAGTTTTTCTTTTGCTATGGTTTCATAGAAGACAAGTCTAAAGACCCTAACCAGAAGTAGCATGATAGGCTCAATATTACATGTAACATACAGCAACATGTAAGGTCCTGCATACGGTTTGCATTTGTCCTTCTCAAAGTTGCATCACTCATGTCCTTAAACCAATTTTGATCATGCTTTTCCTTTTAAATGTTTTTTTCATACAGTTTTTAATTCAGCTGTGAAAATGATGTTGCGCAGATACATAGCTGTGGTATGAGTAAATATCAATGTGCTCACACAGAAGACTTGAACTTATAGTATGGTGCAAAGGAGGTATAAGATATATGTGGCTTGTAAGTGGGAGGGTGGGGGCTGTGACCGTGATGGCTTTGATTTTGCGCTGAGAATGTTGTTTGCATATATCCTTATATGGCCTTTTAGTTTGTTGCTGATGTTTTT
Organism: Stichopus chloronotus; assembly: GCA_021234535.1. Lineage (NCBI taxonomy): Eukaryota > Metazoa > Echinodermata > Holothuroidea > Aspidochirotida > Stichopodidae > Stichopus > Stichopus chloronotus. The sequence goes on from CM037847.1 coordinate 17,869,035, forward strand.
ACATGTTGCTGGACTATGAATTTGATTGTTTCTTGTACCATGCCTTGCCATGCGCTTTTCTTTTCATTGTTGGACTGTGAAGTGTGATTTTGATGATGTTGCTTTACATATTCCTGGACTATTGCTTGGCATTGCTTTTAGTTTTATCATAGACTTTGATGTTGCCTTACACATTCCTGGACTATGGTATGACATTGCTTTTACCATGGACTTTGATGTCGCTTTAAATATTCCTGGACTATGGTATGGCACTGCTTTACCATGGGCTTTGATGTTGCTTTACATAATCATGGACTATGGTATGGCATTGTTTTTACCATGGACTTTTGATGTTGCTTTACATATTCCTGGACTATCGTGTGGCATTGCTTTCACCATGGACTTTGATGTTGTTGCTGCTCTATTTTAAGTGTTTATGAACTGTGTGGTTTGGCACTGTTTTTTTCATGAACTTGATGTAGTTCCCACTGAGATTCATGTGATGGATGTAGTGAGACATGGTGAGATGTGTTGCACATGCAATCTGATGATTTGCATTTTCATAAAGTTGTGATTTTTCAAAGGGTTCTCTGGCATCATCTTTTAAACAATATCCTTCAAATAAAATTTTGCCTCAGTGCTATTCTGGGGGGAATTATTTTTAAAGTGAGAACAATAATGGGTCAAGAATCTTTTATTAATTTTTTATCCTATGTGAAGAGTAAAACTGTTTCTGTAATTTTAAAAAGTACAATCTCCTCTGGTTTAATGAGAAACAGCTTGCATTTAAATGGAAATTCTACCATACCACAATGAGAAAAAAAAAACAAGGAACTGATGGTCGGTTTTTGTCAGTGGTATCTCCAAGTAAATTATAGAAATTACAAGCGAGTTTCTTACCTGAATAAAAAAAAAAAAAAATTTGCCAAATGAAAAAGCTAAACCAGAGACTATTTGCAGTTATTCTTGCAATTATCATGTGTTAATTTCTTTTTGACGTTCTTTGTTTGGATGATGCTGTAAAGCCGCAAAAAAAAGAAGGAAAAAATCTCGTCGGTGGGTCGTCAGGAGGGTCCAAGGGGTTCAAGCATGCAAAAGTCATGAAGCAGTGCAGAAATGGGCAGTTAGCGTACAAACCAACGACTACGGAATACATACATATACGTATCAAGGTAATAATTCATAGCCTCCAATATTATGCAAAAAAGAGTTCTACAGTCACAATTCTTTCCATTCCCTGATCAACGAAAAGAAATCTGTCGGAGGTGGCATAAATCCCACGATTATTTTCTCACACAGACTTTACAACAAAAGATGTTTTCAAACACATAGATTTTGCATTCCCTGTATTCCGAGGAGGTTCGAAGACATGCAGCATGTAACTGTGAGCAATGTCTGCTGTTTGAGGAGACAGGTTCTCATGGAATGACGATGATTAACGTGACGATACAACATACTTGGTCTGGGATGGGAATTACGGGATTAATAAACAGGATTAGTATCTTTCACCAACAAAAGAAAAGGGGTAAACTTCTAAAAGTACATTATGACTACTGAAGTTTGATTTTAGATGAATATTTTGTCTGTTAGTGGTTAGACTGACACAGGGCTGAACATCTGTTAAACTGGAAATGGTAAGGAGTGGAGAAGCCATATTTAAGGGGAATCAATACCAAGATTTGAACAAGCTTGTGCACGCCAAAATACGAGTTGCATGAAAGCAAAACAGTATGTAAGGTTCACATCTCTGGCACTCGAAAACCTACTGGCTGATTCACTTAACAAACAAGCAGTTTTTAACTTGAGAAATTATCAACTGGGTCAATATACTCAAAATGAGAAAGTTTGAAGAAATATCAGTTTTACGGAACTGTGCACATACAGGGTAGATATTGTGGCTCACACTGCACCAGACGTTAGGAATGAAAATAAATAAGTTTTTTTTTTTAAACCATTTTTACCGCAGACATCAATGCATCCAATTAACGAGCCACTACCTTAAAGTTGCACTTCAGTTGCTTAGTAGAAACAATGTGAGCAGATTAACCATTCTTGACACATTATAGGTCTGGTTATCAGCTGAGATTCTCAAGTACTTCAGACTAGTAACACTAACAAGTGAGATACAGGTACAAGTACCTTAAAATATAAGTATCTATCAGTAACTAATAACTTAAATTTCCAAGTATGTGCACTTTAAAGTAGTGGCTAGAAATAACTGTTTAGATTCCCTAGTACTGTACTTGTTCAAATCACCGTGGAATTCAAATTAGTTGTTATAGGCAACTATCGTTTTTCAGATTCCCTGTGCAGTATGCCGAGAATTTCAAGCCATGCCGCACAAAACACATCCTGTGCAGGTTGGTGTTACTGAACAAATACAATGCATTTGACTATTTTAAGATGAGGCCTATCAATGTTTAAAACAATTTGTAATCTCTTATCAAGGAAGAACAGTTACACCGCAAAATATCTACCTCTGTTCTCAGCAAAGCTGGGTCTTCTTTCAGGACTTTCATACCTTTTTGGCAGGTTCACAACAAATGTAACTTTGGCTTAAACAGCAGATCTTGCTACCGCACTATTGCTCAAACAGCAAATCTTCCTACTGTACTATTATCACAGAACACAGGTCTTCCTAATTTCCTAATTTTTCTTTGTATTTTTTTTTGTAGTTGATAGTTTGAGAAAGTGTAAATCTTGGAAGAACATCACTTGATTGATCGATATGGAAACATCAACGATCAATACCGGTTCAAAAAGCCCTTCATGAACGAGAAGGTGAGCCAGTCTGTTTAAAATTTGGGAGACAATACTGAGAGTGAAGAGATGCCACATCCAGTCTGGAGTGAGGCTTAAAAAGATGTAGAGGGTTGGAAAGAATTGTGACTTACAAAATAAAACATGAATGATAGCATTTTCAAAATGAATAATAAGTTCAAGCAAAGAAATAACTAAATCATCTAAATAATTAATATGACCTTGAAAATACGAAGTATTAAGAAGACAACAGGATAAATACGATCACCGTAGTTACAAAGGAATGAAATGCATGCGAGGGGAAAATAAGAGGAACGTGGTACGGACAAAGAATTAAAAATAATACAAGGTAACGTTAAAAAAAGAATCAGGTTATTAAAAGTCTTCTTACATTTGAAAAGTTAATAAATACAATTTCAGACCAGAGGTATTGCAAAATCAAAAGAAAATTAAATCTGTAGACACCAATTGTTGCATCATCTAAGTCTATCAACATCTGGAAAATTGTAATATGATTCAGCAATCTATTATAATGTTTGATATCAGAGGTGGCATAATGGAAACGAACGATAAGTATTACATAAGTGACGCATTAAGATAAGAATTATGCCACGACACCATTCTAGATAATTGCTCGGTGACGACACCATTTCCAATGACCCGATGGAGTAGAGTGACAATAATCACTGATGCGATGCAATGAAAATCAGCCAAAAGGCTATAGGCAACCCTGCTGAAGATTGACTACAACATTTCACTAAACTGACAGAGAATTTTTACACCACAAATGAAGCAGTCTTGACTAAAGTGACCAGCACCATTTAGTGGTACTGCCAGCTTTTCACAAGTTTGGGAATTCATTAGTCACTGTAAGTAAAAGATGACATAACCCTTTTAATGACTCGATATGCATAGATGTAACTGATCAAGCCATCTAATTGCATGGCGGAATGTACTATTACCCCCAACGTTGCATGATTGTTACATGTTATACCAGATATCTTGCCCCCACATGCACTGATAAATTATACAGAATCAAAACAAAACTGAAAAAAAACATAATAGGGGTTTAAAAAGCAAGGACTGAAAGCATAAAAAGAAACACAGTCTTTTCCAAACTGTACAAAAATTATGTATGCCACCGCAAAGGATGTACATTGTCTCCGAGTATTACTAAAAACAAGAGCAACATTTCGATGGAATTCCACCATTTCAAGAGCTAGTGTTACGATTAGTCCTACCACACAATTTGACACAATCAGGGTTGGGTCATTCTTAACACCATGGTATGCTTTCTTTCACACTACATAGTTCCAGTCATCTGGAAGACAAACAGACACTAATTTTTTTTCCCTAATTTTGTTTTTATATTATTAACTGTAGACAAGAAATGGCCAGCAAATTGGTTTCATTGTAAAGTAACATTATCCAGCAGCAGTCCTGTGATGGAATGACTTTTATAGATTAAAAATGTGGGGCATCATCAAAGAAAATTTTGACAAATTCAGGGTATGACATAGCTGACATCCTCAGAAAGGTACAAATGAATCTTTAAAATGCCAGCGATGAGGCCAAATTGATCGATGGATTAGTACTGACCACAATCTCAAAATCTTTTTGCCATAGTTCAGCAGCTTTGTGAAGTTTGGTCTGCTTTCTACCTCAACACTTAGGAAACAAACCTTTAGGAAACAAACCTCATGTAAAACTATATCTTTGCAAGTTTCAAGAAAAACATGGCCCAGAATATTACATGTACAGTAGCTATGTTTTTGGAGTTAAATAAAAAACCAAACATATCGCTATATGAAAATCACATTTACAAAATATTCTTGCTATTTGACATTCGGAGGAATGGAGATTTCCAGACGCCACAAAAATATCGATCTTTGGAAGTAAAAACTTGGTCAAACTTCGAAATTGCTTACTGTGACCATAAGTATGAATTTAAGGGTACTTCTTCTTGTATTAACTGTACATGGTTGACTAATCTTGAAAATGACAGTTTGGTCATCAAGAGCCATCTTGCTTTGACCATAAGCCTGATGTTAGGGTTCTTATTCTTAATATTGATTATTTTTCGTTGACCAACAGATTCCTCTCAAGGTAAAAATTACATCCTGTCAGACTGATTTATTTTTCATCATTGAAAACATTTTCTTTTCAAGTTCATCTTTGTCTTTCAAAATTTCCTGAGAGTGCAATGTTATCTGAACACAACAAAGACCCCCATTGCAAGAAAATACATGTTGCTAGTTGGTAGTTTAACAAGTTAAACCTCCACATGTTTCTACTTTATATTTTGATACTACAGCACTCTTCTGTTTAAAGAAATCTTAAGACCAAGACGTGCCCCGACTAGTTGTGGGCGTTTTAAAAAAATAAAGTTTCAACAACATATGACCTAGAGTCTTTTGGACATGTATAATAATAGTTTGCTGAGAAAATTTTGGATGTGAAATTAGGTCTAGCACACACATCGCATTTAGCAGAGGAAGAACTCTCGGCATAGGCCAACAAATTAAGTGCACCGATCATGCAAGAACTTTGATCACTGGTAGACGCCAGCTAAACAACAGAAAACATATACTTGTACCTGGAAAGATAAGCATCGAGTGACGAGTATTGCGTCCTTTTTGCTTCCTCATTGGGTACTCATCTTCAAAACGAATGAGAACATTATCACGTTATCGTAATCTCGAAAGGTATCAATATCCACAACTTTAATTCCATTCCTCTTTCAAAAAAACAAAAAAAAAGAAAGAGGAAAAAGCCAAGACTTCACTATATCCACTTCTCTCGTGTTATGATACATGCTCTGGTGCAGGTTATTAAGCAATAGTGCACTTGTTAGAATTTCAAGATTTAGCCGGTGGGGGGTTCTATCCCGTTTTACTTTATATTTCTACTTTTTCCTTCTTTAGCTTATGAGGACACTGAATATGGATGAGTCTGCGATAAAGTTTTCTGGCAATTTGTCATTGAATCTACTGTCCTCTCACAAGTTCCGGTTAACTCTGAGCAGTGCGTCATCAAATCCAGCTGCCAGTGAATGTTAAAGTGTAAGAAGATTGCAGTTGTGCATGCTAAGTGTGCATGGCTTACAGATATACGTACCGCTCCTTAAAATGTCCACCGACGACAGAATGACTACGTTAAATAACTGAAAAACTATCAAGTACAACAAGAACCTAATACAGGCTTTTAAGTGATCCATCAAAAAGAAACTAAAAAATTAATAATCACTAGGTTGCACATCAGAAATATCAATGAAGAGAGAGGAACCTGTAGTCATCTTTCGGGAGAATACAGTGGAATGTAAATAAAATACCAACACATCAGGAAATCCATGAGATTACCTAAAGTGGGTTTGTTCAAAAACTATTGCCATGGGATAATACTAGATGACTTGGATGCCAATTTTTGGTGAGTGAATCCTTTTCTAGAGTATTCTAACCAACTTAAAGACTGTAATACTGCACATGTGGCACTCAATTCACTTCAAATAATCTATTAAAGAATGCTATTCCTTCAAAGCAAATTGTTTGAATCTCTACTTATTAAAATACTTTCCTTGGAAAAAGTCAGTACTCTTTTGCTAATCCTGATATTTGCACGGAAACTGTTGCCATGCCAACCACTTGGTACCTTTATTCAAGATGTCTACACAATATGAAGCAACAGGTCAATAAAGCAACTAGACCGCACTAAGTGCACCATGGCTATAGAACGCTCTACTTCGTTAAAAGTAAAATGGAAGCGAATAATGAAAAGCAAGTGCTGTATGCCATGCAAGCATGTTTTTTTGTTGTGATCTTTTGGTATGCAAATGAGGAAACCAAGCAGCATGCAAGCATGCAGCCCAAAATTACAAATCTCAATGAGATGTTAAGCTGTAAGGACATGGTGAAGCAGCAAAAAAACACATGCAGCTCTGAAAGTTACGGCAGTATTCTTTCTTCTAAGGGGAAGTTTATTGTTATTATCATGGTTGTTATTTTATTATTTTTTTGGTTATTACTATAACTATTGCCATGAGTGAAATTATTTTTTTTCTATTTAAAGTTTGGATTATGAATGGAGGAACACTTAAAGAAGCATAATGAGCCTGGCAAGATTAAAAATTTCTGACAAACAAAGAGTGAGGACTGCAGTCATTGAAAGGAGTCAATTCAAAATACCACACGATTATGCAAAAACTCGATTCCTGAAAAGTTCCTGCATAATTATTTTCTTAACCATCACATCACTTCTTGTGCTAAAGTTCATGTTAAGAACAACACTAAAATAAAGGAACCCAAACATCAATGCAGTCCATATGAACCTAGTCTTGGAGCCTAACCTCTTTTGACCTTCTAGGCTCTCCCTGTAGGCTCTCCCACATTCACACAAGAGTATGATGTATCTTTAACACATGTTCATCGAACATGAAGAAAGAAGTCATGGGATGCACTATACACACTGTAAAATTCACTGATCAGACACAGAAATGTTGCATGATAGAAAGTTGCTCCTCACAAGATAAGAACCAACACTCAGGTCTTCAGCAGACTGAGATGAAATACACGCCGTTTTACCTCTTATCACAAGAATGAATACGATTTGAAGAATTTTCAGCAAGTCTGCTTCAGTTTTCAAATACTGGAGCAGTTTAATTTTAAGTTCCTTTTGTTCCAAAGTTTAGCAATCTTTTGCTTTAGTAGCCATACATGTGGACCTTTTATATGCTGTTTTATCTGAATCGCTTCACTGTTCCAACATGAAATATTATATAACGTATTTACCAGGGTGTTGTTACAACATCCATAATGCATGTTTGGTAATTCTTTTTGGCTATCTCATGGCTAGAAAACACACGATACTATGTATTAATTTTACACTTGAAACAACATAAACATTGAAATTCTTGAAAAAAAAAAGTGGACAATGGAGTAGGCTTTTGCTTCTGGATGAACTTTGAGAATCTTCATACTGCTAAGAGCCTGCCAATGACTCATCTACCTGAAGCCAACCACTCTCCAACATAATTCTGTGACCACAGCAAAAGGGAGGTTGACCCCCTAATGCAACATAACGTTCTCTAAAATAGTACAAGAACTATCAAGATAATACTTGAGACAAAACTAGACTAGGCTCAAAACTCAGCATGCTTCTCTAAGTATCCTCAAAGTAGAAAGACTGACGGGATACCTCTCCGAAGGGTAGCAACACTAAGCAGGGGGTGCTCTGTGAGTGAGGAGGGGTGAGGAAGGGAAAAAAGTAAAAGGTTAAGGTCAGTATTGATTAGGTTTTAGAAACAACATTACCCAAACAATCACATCTACAATATTATCAACGTATGTTGAAACTGTTAAAATAATAACTTTATGATAACGCCGACAAAACATGTGCTGAAATCCAAAACGAATCATTTGATGTCCCTCTTATTTAGTTAATTTAATAGCAAAAAGTACACTGACCATCCCAACTTATATCTGATCTTCCATTTTTATCGCAGATTCCTCGAATTCACAAGGGAGCAGTCGGTGCGTGCTTACTGCACCCTTTTCATTAATATTGACCACTCAAACATTGATTGCAGAAAAATCACTGCACTTTTTGTGGTGCATCTTTGTTCACATTTACTTTCCCTCCACAAAATAAAAAAAATATCACATCCCTTGACTATCACGTGTTTCACGAAGGTCAACAGAGTTCACTTTCTTGGACAGAGGTAAACAGAGTTCACTTCGATGTACACAACACCATCGGTCAATATCGACATTCCTATCTACATTTTACTAGAAAGGTTTGTATCGGAAAACATTGCCTCATCTACTGAATGAAAAATATTGATGACTTAACAATCCCTTTCACCACCCATATTAATAAAACAAAACAAAATTGCTTGGAAAGGTGCCAGACGCTATAGAAGATGCAGTGTACCACAAAGCATAATGCAACCATTTCGTGCAGTTCATTTAATTTCCCTCTTTTCATCTCATATATTACATATCACATTACCGATTGATGTAAATTTGGGAATAATCTGCAAATTTTCATTGAGAATAATCTGCAAGTTTCCGTTCCCACTACCTCTGAATACTTCCAATGACCTGTAAACTTGACAACCTGTTACCCCACACTTCGGTTAATAATTTTACAGGCTTATCCTAAAAACACCATCGACGCCAAAGATATCTTTTTCTTTTGTGTTAGATATTCAGTCATGCAGATTATTGTATTTCTCAAAAAGAGAGTTCATCCATTACAGTTTAATTGAAGCCACTATCACCTTTCTCATTTTTTTTTTTCACAAACCATATTTGACTAGAATCTGATATCCAAGTTTTTGTCTTCTTTTTTTTTCCATTTTTAATCTAACATATATAATATTCATATTTGTGCAGCAGTGTTTATAAGAAAAGACAAATATTCAACTGGCTGTGAGATGATGAGAGATGGGACCAACAATTGATGAGGACTTTAAATATTTTTCACATTTTGCCACAATTTTCATTCTGAAAAGGAAGTAGAAATACTTTTTAGTCATTGCAATACAACAACATCTAATTATCCTCCTTTAATATCCTGTTCCTACTGGAACAATCTCTATCCAAGTCAAATGTTATCATCTTTGAGAAGCAATATCACTTTCAAGAGCTACAGTTTGCACTAAAGCAGTTAAGCACAAACATGACTTCTGTACCATGTAAGCCATGTAATTCTCAAAGTTTTCAAGTAAAAATAGTTCAGGTTTCAAGCAAATACTCCAGTTTCAAGTAATGTCTGGCTTACAAGTAAAATAATAAAACTTTCAAATAGTCCAGTTTCAGCCTCACCTCTGACCATCTCACGTTAAACTAGAAAAAAAAATTTTCCCTCAAAGGATAGCAACTGCATTATTGGACAGTACCTTTGTTCCTTAATCTGGGGCCCATGAATCGCATAAAACCTTTGAATGCAAACAATCAAATTTCAAACTTTTAAACTCTTATTGCCATCAGGGGACTCTATCTCACTATGACTTGCTATCGATGAAAACAAGGATCAGAAAGATCAAGTTTTTGCATTCTACCAGAACTCCAATTTCGCAGAAACAACAAAGAACTCGATTTTTTTTTTGTTCGATGCTGAAATAACTTTTCGAAAAGCGGATGGAAATGAAGCTCTTCCAAAGCAATGTCATTTGATCACATGACCATCTGAAGATGGGGGGACACCATTACGTGAATGTGGAGTCTGATCTCCAGTGATAGATGAGCACACGCTATGTTCATACGATATGTTCATTTTGATTGAAACATTTGTGAAACATTAGGCTATTATGATCCCAGACTTCTGCTTCCAAAGCTAGTTGTATTTTATTTTCATGACAGCATGCACAGTATTAGAAAAAAATACCTCTACTCCCAAAACTGGGGCTCTTGAACCTCCTTAAACCTTCAAAAAGAAACAATTAAGGTTGAAACAATATACCCGTAGGCTTGATATTACGATGAATAGTTATTTATACACTACCAATCAAACACTAGTGACTTAATTTGTACCCTTCTTCTGCAAGAATCTTCAGTATCTTTCTGTTAAATTATCACCAGTCTCCTTAACTGAATATGTTACCTACAAGGCCAGTCAAGAAATTTACTTTCTTTATGTCTCTTTGTATCCCAGATGTTGAAGCCAAGGAGATGACAACTTGATGTACTACTGCACATTATCAAAATGAGGTTGACTAAAACAGTGACAGCACTTACATCGTCACTGAAAAGCCAGAGAGATAATATTCACATCTTTACACATAGTTTGCGGATTCACCTCTGAGACCAGGTCTACTTCTAATTTGTATCTATTACCAATTGTCACTGCCTGTTCAACACCACGCTACTTGCTGTAGAGTGGCAGACTTTGACACATGATTATACAATTTTTGGTGATTTAGGGTTGACAATGGGCTTGCATCAAGCACCCCACACTCCCTCTCCGTATCAATTCCATTCCCATTTCTTTGGTGCAGATCGCAGGACATCATTCTCCGTCCAGTTTCCATTTCTATGGTCTGGAATTCACGAAAGGTTCACACACATTCCGTTAGTAGCCTTTCGACACACAGGAGGGTGGCGAATGACACGGGGGGTTAACGACAGCAAAATGGGAAAGTTTTGACAAAACCAATGGCACAGGATGTGACAAAGGGGAAAACGGAAGTTTCGCAAAACAATGTGGGACAAAATGCAGGATTCATGCTACTTTACAATGACAGAAACTAGGCAACAATCATTTGTGCTGACAAATATTTGCACATTAATTAAGTACTTGTTGCGTATTCACAACATTTGCATATCTCCATTTCAAGAACATCTAAAAAGGCTCATGGTTTTTTTTTTTTTTTCTACTATCTTTCTACTGTAAACATATCGAATGATGAAAAAGATCTTTGAGAAAAATTTATGACGCTGCGAGGAATCTTGAGTAAAGAAGCTTCTTTCTCAATTTAATTAATCTAATATCTACTTTATAAGAGCTGGACAAAAGGTTGAGGAATATTGCAGAAATTTGAAGATTTTGTTTGAACTACAATGATAAAAAGTAGCATTGAAGAATACAACAACATCAACCATCAACATCTTAATGATTTATATCTCCACAAGGGGGAGACTGGCATGATCCTAACCAGAATCCTAACACTGTTAATGAGGAAACCAGGAAACATCAGTAAAGTGCATAAGCACAAACCACCAACATAAGCATTGCACAACAGCTAGCATAAAGAGCTACAATGCATGATATGTTTTGAATTTGCCATCTAAGTAACTGGCATTCTTTGGTAAAACCGATGGCGTACTGCACAAACTATTCATGGAGGCATTTAATCGTATTTATTACAATGGTAAGCTATTTGTATGATCTCCTTTTTGGTGAAAGAAGGATTGAATTCTCAGCCATGAAACTTTGTTCTGTGCTTTACACTGAACTGAATAGAAATTCTCAACCATCAACTACAAAGGAAAAATGTGCATATTAGTTGGAAGTTACAGCATTCCACATTATCAATATCTTAGGATGGTACTTCACTCCTAGCCACCTTGAAGTTAGTCTTTTACGACTGCTGCAGCTTCCCAGCAACATCACCACAATCACCAACATCACCTCGAGTGCCACCGCCGATGATGGTAACACCACCTCTATGGCCAACTCCACTAACTACCATCCACCATGGTTACCTTTGCAGCACACCTGCACCACTTGCACCACTTTGAAAGTCACAACTGCTGCCACCACTACCATTACCTGTGCTGCCACCACCAGCACTACCACCACCACCACTACCACCACCACTACCACCACCACTACCACCACCAGTACCAATTTAATTGGCGGTTGCCCTCCAGTCCTTTCATTGCTCAAACAAGTTTGGTAGCAGTTTTGTACCACCGAGAAATATGACCAACTTTAGTGTGATGTCACCACACGGGTGACTGTTTCCTCAGCTGATGTGGTGAGCGTAATACCTAGGAACATAGTTACTCCTACATACCAATGAAGTAGGTACATCAATTTTGAGTGTTCAAAACTTACTTGGTCTGAGGTTTTGAATGGACTTTCCTCCACTGGATCCTCAGAAATGATCTTTGCAGGAGAGTACCACCTCGCTGTTCCTGGTGCTTCCGGGACCCGATTATTGGAGTTCCGTCTGGGGGTTCGTTGGTGGCTGGCATGATGGTGTTCAGACTTACCAAAGAGTCACTCTTGTAGTAACTCCCGTACGGCGTGTTTAAAACCACCGTTGAGAAATATTTCTCTTGCTCTAGACTCTTACTGGTGCTGGTCTCAGAAGTCCCTGACAGAGAAAATTGTCAAATCATTTGGAGATATCAGCTGGCTTAAGAAGGTGTTGCGTGGCATTTTGTGGTTTTCTCCGTACAAAATGTAGTAGCATACGGTACGATGACAGCCAAGTGGAGTTAATTGAAAGACCTTGCTAAAAAGATATGAATTTCTGATTTTTACAATGGCAGTGATGTAACTGCTTCCAATGCTAAACAACTTAGTTCTTTCAAAAAATTCCATTTTTCAGCAAGGTCAATAAAATAAAATTTTGCCGATATGCTTGTTGGCAAAATGCGTTAGTAGAAGAGGGTACCTACCACCACAACCACTGGCAACTTTCATGTTGCATATGTACCTAATTCTAAAGTACAATGAATTCTTTCCGCCTGTGGAGTTTGCAGCTAATTCCTTTGGTTGTTTGTTTTTTTTTTTTTTCTCTTACCAGTAGATGTGTTCTGCGTCGATTTGATCATGCCCATGACTCCTCTTCCGTGGAACCCACTAGACCTGATCAAGAGGGACTTTGTTCTCGGATGTCTCCAGCAGATGCAAGGGAAACGATTCTGACGGTGGCATTTGGCTAACCTTCTCACGTTGTCGTCTGAGCAGGCCCCGGGGACCACGACTACTGGTGGGTAACTGTTGGCAAGAGTGGATGAAAAGAGTAGTACGGGCCTCAGTGACTTCATGGATGTTTTTTACAGACTGTTTCCTACTGCCATGGTTAACATTCATTGAGTTCACATTAATGAAGTAACCATGGAAATAATTGAAAGTACGTATGGTAATCTATTCATGCAGAGAATGGTAGCCTAGTGTTAGATACATCAGGCTCGTAATCCAGAGGTTATGGGTTTAAATCCACAAAGTACCATTAAGGTATTGATCTCGGCTTTCTCCTCGCCAACCAGGTGCTAACAGGAGACCTGTGAAGGTCCACAGAACAACTGGCAGATTAGTGGATGTCATACACTCTATGGAATGGTCAGAGTGCATACCAGTTTACAACGAGTACGGGTTAATGGTTGCACAGCACCTAGATCAGCTGCTAGTTGGATATGTGAGCTGAGAGTGTTACTGTTTGTTACTATGAGACATTTGATATAATCTAAGATAGATTTAACTTGCATGAGAATCAATAAGAGGACAGCCTTTACTAGGAGAGACAGAGACACACAAAGAAAACATACAACAGCAAAAAAAGAAAAACGATTCCACAAAAACAAACACTCAACAATAATGAAATAAAGAAAACAAACAACAATGAAATAGACACCAAGCAAACAAAAAAAACAACAGTGAAAAAAACAACAGTGAAACAAACAACCATAAAAAACATCAAACAAACAAACAAAAAAAGACAGGTGACACCAGTTTGCTTGTCAGTCAGAATTTGAGCCACAAACATATCCGCTCCCTCCCCATCCCTTTCTCTCCCACCTCCCGATCGTTGCTCGACATACCTCTTACAGACTTCGAAGTGCATGTTGACTTCAGATATTCTAAACGGAGCCACCGGCACAGATTTGGATTGGGCACCGTTGGCGTTAGGCAGGCTCCCCAAGCCCAGTCTGTGGTAGTCTTGAACAAACAGACGTTCGACCAATTTCTCGGAGGTCAAATGGTCTCTTGGCTTTAATGTTCCAGAGTCATTCTCATCAATCACTAAAAAAACAAACAGGAGAAAAGCAGTTTAGTACAAATACTAGAAAGAGTAAACGGAATACTCGATCAAATTTAGTTCTGATTATTTTTCCATTATTTTCTCTTTTTTTCTCAGCCGTCACTGTTGGTGACTTGAAAACATTTTGTACTGTATTAAATGGAGGAAAAGGAAAGATGTCTGCAGGCTTGCAAAAATACTTGTTTGATGGCAGGTAACAATTTGATCAAATGGCTGATGACATGCAGACAAGCACCAGAAGAGTGGCTGAACCGATTATTAATTAGTTGAAATTGAATGTAATACGACAAAATATGTACGGAGGATATTAGCACAACAATTCTCATTAAAAGTAGGATAGGTAGCTGTGAAAAAGCCTTAACTAATTTGCTATGAAATCTTCTGTCTCATGAGACAGGAGCATGCACTGATGATCATGCAAAGATCATGTTGAGACCCCAAAAATTTCAAACAATCCTCCGTCTCTCAGCTGACAGGGGCACTAAAACTGCACTTTTGCTTTTGTGCTCTCGTGGATAAAGAAAAATTAGACATTAAATGGTGCTTTTGTGGAAAAACAGATTTATTGGTTGAAAACAAAAATTCTGCTGCCAAAACCGGTTTCGAATCATAATCTTGCAGTGCTTTGCGATGACTGCTCCTCACTTGGAAGCGGAATTACAGAGAATCTTTTTCGCAACTACCTGAGTTCCTTAACTTTAACACAAAACTTTATCGAGCGACACAAACCAAAGAAAATCGACTGAGCTGAAAACCAATGACAGATGAGAAACGATGAAATGAAGATAATTTTTTAGTCGGGTGAATTAGTACTGAATAATTCACTAGATGCATCAGATATAAGATTTTTTAATACTATTTGCATTCAGATAATGAACAGAGGAGAGTATCTCAGGAAGTGAACAATATATTATTCTCCCTTTTGAAACACAACAATTATTTGCAAGTCCTGGCACAGTTTGGCCTTGATCACAGTGAAGGTTTTTTGTTGGGGAAATACAAAATTGCAAAGATGCTTGCATCCTCATCCCTCATGAATCTAATGAGGATGCTTGCAGGCAGATGCGAGGCAGGCTCACATCCTCCTATGTAAAGTCATTCATAAAATTGACTCATACAAAACAGAAATCTTGTGAAGATTGAGAACAGAAAACTACTGACCCAACCAGCTGAATATCTGGTGAGGGAATTTTGACAGGATATTGTAAACACAGTTTCCTCCAATTATTTATGTTGGATGCATGTTAGTGTGGCTTGTTGAGAGGAAGATTTACAGAGAAGCCAGTAACGTCTTTCCCATTGCTACTGCAACTTATCCTTTTTTTTCCTTTTTTTTTAAGTGTCAAGACATAAGATGAGAAGCACAATCATTTGAATATGAAGAATGAACATTGATCAACTAACGTAAGACAATGCTAGGTTAGAATGAAAACCATTTTGATTTCAAATGACACCACATTGTCAAACTTATAAACAAAAATGCCATTTTATGCTTATGTCAAACATAAAGGATGGAAAATACATGAGAACGAAAGATTTAATTACGTTCAGGTGAGTGAAAGGAATGAGTAGGAAATTTGAAATAAAACTGAGCTGATTTATTAATCAAAACTAACTACCCCCAAAATTTTAAACGAAAAGCAAGTTTAATAGAATGTACTAAAAGGACGCTCGAAAAATACAGCCGCAAGGAAGTATTAAAGCAGCTTCAGGAAAGGGCACAACAACATTAAAAAAAATGAACAATCCTTTGAAGAAGTTAACAAGTTAGAAGATACAAGAATGCTTACATATGTAACAAGAAATATACCGTATGTAAACACATGAAGAAGAGCATGGCAAACAGATCCTGGAAAAAGCATCTAATCACAAAGCATCTGGAGGGCAAGAGGGGGAACACAGAAGGGAATATTACCAGAAATTACAGGAAACTAAAAAGGCTGGTTAATCAACGGGCTGTCACGGGAATTGTACAGTAGGCCTACAGGAGAATATCAGAACTACGAAAGATGATGGGGGGGGGGGTGGTAAGGGTTAGAACGTTTCGTATAGCCTTAAACCTACATCTGAAACTTTGGATACTCATAGACAACTTTCATTTCAACAATAGTAAACAGGTATTAAATATCTTCAAGATCTAGATAATCCATACAGACCAAATACAAGCGGCTGGGAAATAAAAACAATTAGGGCCCAATTGTAGTTTGTCACCAGAAAAACTAGGTAACAAAAATGCTTAAGAAATACACTTATTAAGCAGGAAGAGCCTGGGGAGATGGGGAGATTTCATAACAAATGTGGAAGAGAAAGCTAATACAACCGTTATTCAATTTAATTAATGTCAACCATACGTTAATTTGACATTTGACATCTAAAGGTTGCATCCCTAGGGTCTTGGCTGAATTGAGTTGCTATATAATTAACTAAATGCTCAAAAGAATGCCCCAACTACAGAGAATTCCAAGTGCTTTATTTTTTTTTCTTTGCTTTGTTAAGGGTGCTAAATTGGCTTGGATGCCCGTCGATTACCAACATTCTACACCACATGGCCTGCAACGTGGCTGAATTAACAATCGCAGTATCCTAAAAATATTCCAAACTGGAGAGTCCCATGATGAATTCTGGTGATGATGAATTTTTTAACACAAATTTGGTAAACAGGCATGCGTCTACTCGATTTCGAGAAAGGAAGTGTAATGTAAAAATGTAAGATGTATTTCACAAGTCCCTACCGCCTTTACTAGTGACTTTGCTTACTAACAGTAATAACTAAAATTCTATATGCTGACTACATCAAAGACTAATTACACTGGCTAAATTAGTACCTTATTACTCTGACTACATTAGTGACACATTATGTTGACTATGCTAGCTAAGTAACTAATGGTGAGTATATTAAGAACAAATTACTCTTTCAAACTACTGACACTAGTTACTTAACATGCTGACATTAGTCTTTAATTGCACTGATTATATGAGTAACTAGTAATGCTACCAATATTACAATTACATCACACATTGGAAAATTTGCTTTTTACATTTTCTTTGCCCCAATTTAATAACTCCAATGAACTACAGTAAAGGTGTGTGCAAAGGAGACACATCCCTGCAGACAAGTTCTGCAGACGTTGTTTTTCAATGAAGTGTCCTTCTTTATTGGCAGTATTTGATAACCACAAGGGTAATTAATTTTGTACTACCATACTGTACTTAAGAACAGTTAGACATTCATTTTAAGTAATTCCCTTATGATAGACCTAAAACAGCATTCTTTGTTTCAACTGTTTCCAACTTGTAAAATCGGTTTACACAGTCTATTGACTGGTAAATGACAAAGATGATGAAGTAATCACTGACAGGGCTGCGAGAATCCGAAGACCAAAAATCCTGGTCACAGTCTCTTTTTCATTTTTTTTTGTTTTCATTTTCAAAAAAAGGAAAGGCACTGTCAACCTTAACCAAGGATATTTGAATGGTGGTATTTTTGGAGCAAAGTTTGAGGCAAAGGTGGAATTAGCCTACTGGACGCACTGTCCCCATGTGCATCAGCCACTTAAAAGTCACTTTACTGTACTTCAGTCACTTAAAAGTCATCAACAGTACGTCTTGAAAGAGCAGAATTGTCGGGTTGCACAGTCTCAAACAAAATTTAATTTACAGCCCTTGAAACATTGTTAAGTCAGTCAATTCTCAAAATCTGCTGCTCATCTTTTTGCCTCACATGAAGACGAGTAAAATCACATTTCATTTCAGAACATGATGGACAGGACGTTACCACTGTATTTAAACCAAAATATATACTCAGTACTGAAAGAGCACTACACACATCTTGATGATGTTCTCTGTTACCATGTCATTATGTTGTCTGAATCAACAAATGATGACCGGTGGAATATTTTGGCTAAGAATGCTATAACTTGATCAGCAGTCTTGTAAACATCAATACAGATTGACTGCAGCAGCCTCAAAGGGCAAAGGTCAAAACTTTGGATAGAAAAGCAATATGGCAAGTACCAGCAGTGACATAATACAAATGTGTACCCTGTATATGCCATCCACAAATCCACATATTTGCCATCCACTGACAGACAGAATGGAACATGTTAGAATGTCAATGGAAGACCATTTCAACCCTATCAATTAATACTCTAAGATAGGCTTTGTTAAATGTTTGTTTATCTTGGTAATAAACACCAATCACGTGAAAGCAATGTTTAATGTATCATAGTGCATAGGCTTACAGATCTAACACATAAAGACAACGGTAGGATACCTTCCTTCCCTCCTTGCATGACACAAGTGCATGAATATTACATCACCTATGGATTACTACAATAACACATAGATTATCATTATACATCCCAGTAACACATCTAGAACACAAAGATATTGGTAAGATATCTTCCTTGCATAATGTCAGTGTAAAATCACTACACAACTATATGGGCTACCACACTAACACATGATATGCTTAACAACCTAAACTCTATTCACACAAAGCAAAATTTGACATAGAACAAAGGCCTACATGTCTAACACACAAAGATAATGATAGGATACATTCTCTGCAACTAACCTAATAGCAATAAAAAAAATCTTTAAATGATGAGATTGTTGGAATATCTGCTAGTTTTCTCTTTATTTGCCTTTGCCAATGGTGCTCTTATACCATAATGAGAAGAGAGCAGGCTGCCATATATAAATGAAAGCAGTGGACCCTTATATGATTGGTGTAAACTGCAAAACGGTTTCCGTTTTTATACTACATGCAAAAATCGCAAAAAATGATATACATTTGGCATATGCATAGATTAAGTCATTACACTTGTTAGTAAGATATGTACTTTTAACGATATTTGTTGTTAAGGTGTCATAACGTCTTTGGTGCCACAGCAAAACAGATAAATCGAAAGTGGTTTTCCTTTTTCGAGTTGATAAAAACAAGCATAAACTGACTGATGCAGAGAGAGACTAAATTCACTCCCTCTCTGCTACAGTTATGAAATTTCCAAGGCAACAAATGGGCTTTAACAATATTCATCCAAAGACTTCCTAAAAAGTCCTTCTATCTCACAGACAACTTGCTTTCTTGTGTTACACTTTCATTTTATTTTTTTTTTGTACTCTGCTGTTGCTATGAATGGACTACCATGCAGCGGTGGTGGTCCTTGAAGCAGTTTAAATCTGTCGTGTTTTGATGGCGACAAAAGGTGCACAAATATCACCACATCTTTAAGTAAAGGGCACAGTGACTACTGATGTTCAAAAGTATCTTTTCCATTGTCCTAACTGATTTGCATAATCTGGAAAACAGAAATTTGCAGTGGTATTTCACAAACTTTTTCTGCTTAAATGTAATTTTTAAATCACTTATCGGTTTTAAGGTTCGTTTGTTGATATTGCAAGCACAAATTTTCTTGCAATATTTTTTTTCCCACTTACAATACTTACAGGAACAATCTAAGACTGTATTACAAGTTTTATTTAAAATCACTGAATGTTGCTCATATTTCACAACCTGGCGGTTTACAATACGAAAAGAATTTGTCCATGAAGTAGATTAAGCAGACTTTTTCTAAAGTCTTTTTGACACACTACACAAAAAGATATCACACAGTTTGGTCTTTACAGTCTGTCAAAGGACTCCCACATTTTACAGTGTATGAAAATTTTTTCACAAGCAAAAGTGTGTGCCAGTGGTACATGCACATTTGAAAATGCTGATGGTAGCCATGGCAACCACAAAAAATATGGCTGGCAACCTTTCCTACGTCCGTTGGCGAGAAAATGTTAAAGTGCAAAAATATAAAGCGATAAAATGATAGCCCAGATGAATGCAAAGAAGTTTTTCAGAGAAGTTATCCAAACCTGGCAATTTCTTGTTACCCCATTTCAAAGTAAAGAAAGAATGCTCTGGCTCTATGGGGAGGAAAAAATTTGGGGATGACAAAATAGTTATAAATATTTATAAATATGAGACAGATGAAGACAAGTTTACAAGAGTAAGAGCAGACTATGTACATGGAAGGCCATGTCAGTACTATAGAAAGACATATGTACAAAATTTATTCACCAGCAGGAGGACAATACTATATTTTAGGATCCAGAGAAGATCCAAAAGAAGATATCTAAACATGTCCATCACTGCTAATGAGGACATAGCAAACATTGATGTCGTGTTGGGAATTACAGGTACGATGTGACACATGATCACCTTCTGGTATTTGGTGAATCATTTTACCCTGACAAAGAAAAGAAAAAATGGATTTCTGCATTTTAGAGGGAGCACATACATAAGTAATAAGTTACCCATCACTTCTGTGTTCCATTTCAGACACCCCTGCCAGAGTACACTTACAGTAAACTGACAAATACCAAAATGAAAACTTTGCACTAAGCCAGAATCACTTCCCCTGACTGATATAAAATTAAATAGCACAATGACATCTCTTTCACAGGATTGATTCTGGACCTGTTAAAGCCTAAGGGAACTGTCGAGATAAAGCCATCGGTGGATTGGAAAAATTGGTGTTCAATGCCTACAATACTTGAGTCAACGAAAAACTAGAAACATTAATTGCAACGAGAAACAGAGAAAAAGCAAAACTCCACACAGATACTAGGAGAGATTGCAGTGCAGAACTATATTTGCACTGAACGACAAGTCTGTAAAGAGTCCAAATAACGTAACACATATTAGACGAAGAAATGCAGCCGATAACAGAGAAAATACCGCTCTGACAAAAGAAGCTGATAGATTAAACCAACCGTCGCCCCTCACATCCCATACAGCTGTTACCACAGTACCATAGCATGCTTCTTAACACAGGTTCTAGGGGCATACATTTACAGAGAAAGATGTTGCTTTATTTCTCCTTTTGGTAAAATTGTCAAAGCGAAATGTTATTTTACGCAGCAGAGATATATGATGTGAATTGTACAAGTGACAACTTCATTACATCACTTTTGTGATTCGATGACATGAAGCAATGTTTAGAATGGGTCTTGTGCTGAGCTGTAAGGGGAGGGGGGATATGGGTATCTCAAACTCACAGGGCAAATGGAGTAAAGTTTCACTATAAAGGACAAATGGGAGGGCGTACCCCCTCTAATTCAAGTGCAACTTGGTGTGTGCGATGACATGCACAAAAATTGGTCGAAACTCTCCTAGGTTGAAGACTGCCAACAAAGAATAGAACCACGCAGTTGCAACAGTCTACCGACTTTGAGTTTTGATGCATTTACCGTAAGGAGAGAGTGAGAGAGGCAGGGATGTAACATGCCTGATAGACCTCAGACCCCCATGATCGTAAAATGATGAGAATAATGTATGGATGTGAATGTAAAAAAAGTAACATGACATAAACTACTTTGAAACGATGCCTGTAAAAACTTTTCTAGAGTAGCACATTAGGTAATTACCCTTCATGGTTTTTTTCCTGATTGCAAACTCTTCCCAGTGAAATCGGTCTTTGACACAGACACTACTAGTTTGGTCAATATTCATATGAATCACGAGATGACCACCAACAGGTTTGTCTAATTTCTTAAAGAAGGATAGGGAGTTGTAAACTATATCTTACATAACATTTTGTGCATTCTCGTTTTTAACACCACAAATCTGTTAAACAGGTATGCTTCTACTCGACTTGGGGGGAGAAAGTGCAAAAAGTTTGTAAGATATATCTTACAACTCCCTATCCTCGTCTAACTGTTGCATTTTCAAAATGGCAATGATAGCGATGCTAACAAACATCCCATCTCTGACCTTTGTAGCTTTCCTTTGCTTTTGTTTTTCCTGATATTTTCACTTTTTGGTAGGGAGTTGTGGGGGGGGGACATTTGCATATCATCTTCAGTATCATTTCAAACTGAAACAACATTGTATCAGTAACAATATAACATCCACTACTCAACTTTGGACCTATAATGTTACGAGGGAGACTGAACAACTGGCACGATCCTTGTCTTGCCGGTAAACTGGTAAACTGAACACGTTGCAAGTTCAAAGACTTGCTCTAGAGAAAAGGTATGGGCATCTTTAAGAGGAACATTTTTGTTGAATCAAAGTCAAAGCAGAGACTGCACATGAATGCTAGAACATTTAATGTTCACAGCCATCCTGCCATGCCTCCATGGAAAGGTAATGTTGACACCACACTGTTGCAACAGGTATTTGGAAACAGTTGAGACTTTTCGCTCAAACAACAAGCAAACGACCAGCGAATAACACCAATCATTTGCAAAACCTAACCGATAACCCTAAGTGAAAACCTAATACATAAAGATCACTGATTGGCTAAAATCTCCTTCCTGTAAGTTTGCTTTACTCCCATGAATTTATTCAGGCAAATATCCACCATCTTGAAGAGATGTCATCAAGTTCAATAAATAAAAATATCATGTTTGAATGAGTGTTATGAGAGTGAGTAGTTAAGTTGAAGTGAGTTAGTGTGTCAGCAAAGGGGGGGGGGGGGGGCAGTGCAACCAAATTTCACCAGCACCACTGAAAGAACATGCAAACCTGGAATGGACGACGACAGGAAGTTTCGTCTCAGTGTAAAGACGGACAAATCGATACCTGGGGGGCATCAATCAAAGACATTTCAAGCAATATGAATGACAATGACTAGGAAAGGTTTACTGTGAGACAGCAGCAAACTATTACGTAAAACCTAAAGGGCATCGATAAAAGACATTTTAAAAGCAATGTGAACGATACATGGGTCAGGTTTGCTGTGAGATAGTAAAAAAAAAGTACCTTGTAATACTAGAGGGCATCATCAATCAAAGAGATGTAACCAATATGTAAAATGACTGGGGAAGGTGTGGTATTGGAGAGAGACAAACTATCACATAGTACCAAGTGGGGATAAGTCTAAGGTATTTTCTCAAGATGAGTAATAATGACAACAGGGGGAATATGTGCTGTTGGAGAGTAAGAAACTATCACATAAGAACTAGTTGACATAGGTTAAAGAGATTTAACCAAATTGAATGACAAAGACTGGGGAAGGTGAGCTGTTGGAGGGCGACAAACTATCACGTAGCATCTGGAGGTCATCAATGAACGAATTGAAGCAACATGAATAACGACTGAGGCGGGTTTATTGTAAGGCAAGAGAAACTTTCAAGAAAAGACAGTTTTAGGCATATCTGATTTTCTGGTTTGGAAGCCATGGTGACTGATTCATCATAGCAGTAGCGTTACCTTTGCTTAAACTGCCCATCCACATAACAAGTCCCACGAACTGTTTGGTGGTGAACTCCACTACTCAGCCAGAAGGAAATTTTAATGAAAGGAAGAAAGAGGGGTGGTGTGGGACAGAGGGGAGGAAGAGAGGATTTTCCTCCCATCATATCATAGAAGGGTCGCCCACAGAAGTAATCCCTCCAATTCCACCCAGAAATCCCTGACAGAAACTCTGAATACCAGAAAAATATTACTACTGGTCAAAACAAAGACTAGCCTTTGCAGTTTTCCCCAATAATGTACGACTTTTCATCCTGTGGTATATATCAGAAGCACTCACAGCGACCCACTCTTTAGGTTGCTTTTAGATGTGATCTTTGGCCCAACATCACATCCAACATTTTGATAGGCAGTCTAATTATTTGACTTTATCATCTTTGCAAAGGATGTTTTAAATTGTGTAAATTTAATTTCGTGCACCGATTTGATCAACACTTTACACAGAGTTACGAAATCAAATTCGATCATTGGTACTGCACAAAATTAGTCGTCTATTTGACACCTTCCGTAACAGCTATTTAAAAACTTTCAAGGTGATAATCCAAAGAAATGAAAAAAAAAAACAGGATGGATCAATTTGGTATTACATGGTCAATAAAGACACTTTCATACCATTTCAAGCCAAGTGAAGAGGGTAAATCAACCAGACACAAAGTAACTAACAATTTCAAACTGGTTTCCTTCTCATATCTAACACCAAATGTCTGACATGCTCTTAATCTTTGATTTCAAAGTCAAGACAATTTTGATTCAATGAGACTGGGTTTGTATTGGCTGCAGCCAACTGTTACAATGATTCAATTTCAATCTAGTTTTGGCGGGTTTTGCCCGTCACTGACACTCACTCGACAGCTCGTCATCGTCCTCCATCATGAGACTAGAGGGCCTGCTGTCAACATCCGTCACGCTGTCCACACTCGTCGACAGCACGCTGTTCCTGTTGCTGGAGGACGTCGGTTGCTGCTGTAACCTGGCCACTGCGGCAGGGTCGCTGATGTTGTACGGAGGGACAGCGTACTTGTCCTTTCTGGGCGTGGACTTCCCTTTCCCGGCATGCGATTTACGACCACTCCTTAGGAATGTTTTCGAAGTCTTGGCAATTTTTCTGAAGAGTTGAAAAAGAATTGAAACATGGGAAAGAGTGTTAAGAATGAAATGAGTGATAGGAGATTAAGTAAACATTTATCAGCCTGAAGTTTTGATATTGTAACAAAAATGACATCATGATAAGATGTAATCTCAATGTTAGACAGCTTTAGCCTCCAGAATGCAACGACAACATGACTGGCTGATTGGCAGGAACTAACCCTATCACTACTAAGTCACAAATGAAGGCTGTATGATCATACAATGAAACAATTTTTGCAATCTAACTATATTGTCAACTTTCAGAATTTCACTTTGCAAGAACTCACTTATCTAGAATGCTACTATACATATAACCAGAATGGACTGTTGTCAATATTCCTACCACTCATCTAACCTTTTCCTCTCCTATTATTGAGATATTTTACGGGGTTTTTTTTTTTTCTTTTCACTTCTTAATTTTTCACTTTATCATCATTTTTTTGGTAAAATCTCATGTCCCTTTTATAAAGTTGATAATTTACATGGAAACAAAGAAATCAAATAATTAAATGCAAATGGACTCAAGACCGTGCTTCGGAAGACTCAACATATGTACACAAATAATTCCATGAATCAGAAGGTAATCCTGCATGCAGATCAAGTTGCAAGTTGCTTTTTTCACCGGTGCGATGATGAAATTCAAAGGTGCTTTGGACTTTTATAACAATATGCAAGAATAAAAACTTTTTCGAAGGCATACTGATCTTTTTACAATGGTGCACGAGCAGGTCGAACGTCGATCACCGGAAATTCTAGGAAACAAGTCACGTCACTTACAGACACGTGGTGGCTGCTCGCAGAACTTAGCGCGATGTGAACAGGATTAAGCTGTTTCCTACGCACACTTAATGATGGTAACAAGGGCCGTCAGTGACACAGACAGAATCGGCTGAATGTGAGACAGTCCTGCAACAATGGAGACAGTTTCTACAGAGAGCAAACAGAGACTTCGCCTGGTACAACATTGGTACATGCCACTCCTACCTTAAAGTTGTACTTTTCTCTTTATTCTTCATCTGAGCTGACAGGGCCGGGGACACGTCTGCCCCGTGGAAGGCAAACATCTGAAACACTGACTGTTGATACCTCAACTTCACGGCCGACTTCCTGAACATTTCGATCTTCTCGAGTCCACACTCTTCGTCGAAGGCTATCTTCATCAGCTGTCAAAAAGTTTGACGATGACATTTTTTATGAAAAACACTTATCAGCTTACTTTGAATTTTTCTGTGGGGAAATATTAACAAAGCCCTCCTACACCAAACTACCCCTTCTCAAATTGGATTGAATGACAGAATGAAACGATCATACACGACATCACAGTTCACACGCTATTTGACAAATCACTTTTGTTGGACAACTTCGCATCACCTTTTCCTTGTTTAAATTTCTACCTTATCACCTTTTCTACCCTTTTTCACTCCATGCTCGGACACATGAATCTGTGGCTTATTTTCTGCATTATAAAGTTTCCTATCTCTACCATTAAGGTTAAAATATTAACAAAAGGTATCACAGACTTGGCCCAACATGATGGTAATGATGGCCCAAGGAATGACTTGGCCCAACATGATGGTAATGATGGTCCATGGAATGACTTGGCCCAACATGATGGCAATGATGGTCCATGGAATGAACACTTTTTATCAGTCACTGACTGAATCCAAAAGTATACAATTTCCAAATGAAAAAGAGGAGGCAGATGAAAGGGAAGCTCACCTGAAAGGTTTCAGATCTAAGCTGCATGCCCTCTGGGAGGAACTGTTCGAGGTTCAGTTGATTGCACAGGTTCGTTACACTAATCTTCTTTTCCTTCTGTAGAGCAGCTACTGGGAAGCTACGGGTCACCACTTGCTCGCAGGCTGGGAACAAGAGAAAAAAAAAGGTGAATTGATCAGACTATTACATGACATGAAAACAGTAGAGTGGATCCAATTTTCTTTCTGGTAAGTCATATTGAACTAGATCATCAAAGTGCATCAAATGTGTAAAGAGGATGGCTTGTGGGTAGGATATTTTGCTGATGTTGAAAAGGGAAACAAGCAGGGGATTTTGGAAAAGGGGAGGGGTTGAAGAAGGTGGAGGGGTTGGAGAAGGGGTAGCAGTTGGAGAAGGGGGAGAGGTGGGAAGGGGTATCCATGGGATATCAGTGGTAAGAGCCTATTACTTGCATGTAAAAGGGGATCCACCGGTTCAAACAGCCAACATGGAGCTCTTTTACTCCAGGAATCTGTGATGTGGTGACAGAGATATTCAAAGTCGTGGCTTACACCTGGTTTGGAATTCAAGCAAGTGGTTGTATCTATGCTTGATTGGATTCGAAAGGAACTCCAGTCACCACCGTTATAATGATATGACATCAAAAGGTGCTCCTTTGTGTACATGTGTATTTTTTTGACACACTTGACAGCTAAATATCTCTCACAAATATTCTGTTACGGGGACTGTCCTAGAAGAATGAATGGCAGCAGTCCTCTAAAAGCCAAACAAAATAAAGTGGTGTTTACATAAGCCAGATTTGTCTGTCATCACAGCACGCAGATCAATAACATTTCACATAAGATTGGTCAGTGAGATTCACAAAACTAAATTATATTTCATAAATTGAAAGAACATGACTCTCATTCAAACGACCAAAAACGGAAAAAGCATTTCACCTTGCATATCGACCGGTGTGCCCTTGAAGATAATTCTGTAAGTGGTGATGAAAATGGCACCCTCGGCTGGAAGAAGAGCCGGACCACCGAGACTTCCTCCTTGGCCGTCCTCCCGCCCATCGGGCAGCAAGTAGCCCCTCAGTCCTTCCAGATACAGATCTTCACCCGGCAGCAGGATGGGCTTTAAAATTGTTGGCTATTGAAATGAAGGACAAAAGAGCAGACAGTTCCACACCCATAGTAGCTCCTGATTTAAATTCCTTTGGCTGGTTACTGGCTTGACATTCTGAACAGTTTCAACTCAGGCTTACATTTTACTTGATGAACTTTTCAGTTAATTTTCTTCCACTAATGTGGGTATCTACTCATATCAATTTGACCTATATTGCTTTAACTAAATGTACTCTATTTGCAGGTTTTCAAAGCTCAGCCCTTTTTTTTTTTTCTAAGCATGACAAGTGGGGCACCTGTACATTAAAAATTGTACACAGGAAAAGTACATACATAACACAAATTTCACACAAACGTGAAACAAAAAATGACCAACGCGTCAACATGCAAAGAGTAGTGTGACATTCCATCCTTTATAAAATCAGTTTGATTGTATAGGACTTGCATGTTGTAAATATCATGTCATGTTTTACAAAATCTTCAAGGGTAGATCATTTTCTTTTTCCTTGGTAAGACACCTACGTTCATCTGCTTTCACTCTATGCCGTCGTAATATCTTCACATGATCTTGTCCCTGACAGCTGACGGATTCTTCTCAACTGATGCCAATAGGCCTCTAACAATAATTTGAAATCAATTTCACAAAATCAGGTAATCTTTCAACCCCTCCTGCTTTTCAGACCGCTCACCTTCTTGATGGGTGGCAACCTCTTGCTTTCCTTGTTCACAGCCTCCAGTGTCTCCATCTGCATCGATACTAATCCTGAAAAAAAAAGCATCAAATGAGACATCCTGCAGTAAGATCATATTCATGTCATTGATGCATATACCCATGTGTTGACCTGATTGGACAAATGGACAGCCAACCAATTAAAATGAAGTTGCTTTTTCTCAATCTGACCTTTACATTGCCAACTTACCGGGTATCATCGTGTGCAGTGACTTCAGATGGTCCTGGGTGACACCAGCCTCTGTGCAAACTTTGTCGATGAACCTCGAGACGAACTTGCAGACCACAGCACCGACGTCGCTGTCAGCATAGTCCATCTCGCCGTCGTAGTCGTCGCTACCGCCGATGCTGCAAAACAAGAACATACATTTTGTATAGAACACATGTAAAACAATAGCAGTGTTCTCCATGGGATCTAAGGGGAAGTAGACTGCACTCTGTGTGACAATTACCAGTCCCCGGAAATAGGGGGCCCCTACGAAAGAATCCCAACCCCTTCAAAAGTTTCTTTGGGCAAAAACAAATATTGACAATAGGCTGCTTCCATTCCAAGTAGAGCATGAAATCTTCTCTGCATGGCTCCATTTCCAACTCTGTTACCAACAAATTCTAAAAGATGAGGTTAAAAAATCCTCACACCCCTCCCCTCCCTTGCAACTGCTTAGCAATTACGTACGAGAGACTGTCCCCCCGCTCTCTCGAACATGTTACCAGAATTGTGAAGGCAAGCCATTGTTGGATCAAGAGAGGTTTGGTCATACCTTCCTGTCTGGTTGCTGCTGCCACCGCTGTCCCTTTCCAAGGTTATCGAATTCTTCAACCCCCTGCTTGCATCCAGGGGTACACGTAGGCAGACCATCCTGTTGGCGTAATGCACTGCTTGACTATATACAATCCCCTTCCTCAGTTCTGGGTCAGCTCCTCCTGTACTGTCTCTCGAGAGGTGGGGCCAACTCTTCAACTGCTCAGCTGCTATCTGCAGGGCCGTCTTCTCCTCCGGCACCTGCCACTCCATTAGTTGACCCATTGCTGGAATTGCTGTGGGAATCAGAACTTGCGGCGAATCCATCGTTGAGAGCCTGGAAAAAGATTGAGGAAGACATCCTTATCCATCATTTGTTTCATTTTTTTGTCTGTACATGCATGGATATGTCTTTTTACCAGAATACACATCATCTGCCAATTAAAACAGCCCCACTCTATCTTTGGTACAGTTGGCGAAACTATTGTTCGATTGAAACTTTTCTTCTAGCGTTCTAGACCAATGGCTTTATCATGAAAGAAACAATGTACCCCAAAATTTTCACTTTCATTTAGTCACAACTTTACCACAGAACTAGAGCGTAACACATGCAAAGTTGCTGATTTGGAAAAGTACCCCAAAATGTCACAAATTGGCTACTTAATAAATACAGTTAAGAATACTCTTGTATCCTGCAAAGGATGTTCATGAAGAAAAAAAAACAGATTGAAAAACCCAAAATGCTGGCCAAAAACTGCATTTGAAAGAGAAATTGTGACTAAAATTTCTGTCCTAACACAGTACTTACTTCTACTGCAAATGACTATTAAGACTAGCACATATCAAAACTCTGCATGGATATTTAAAAGAAAAACTGCAAGAACAGAAAACTAGTGCAGCAATGCTGCTGTAGCTCACACGATTGAATTGAGGGTTACAGCCCTATGTTCTGACACACTTTTGTTCCCACACCCCATGTTCTGACACTCATATGTTGCAACACATTCATTCCATCAGGCACCATTTTGGGTCCCAGCTATGATGCTTGGCGTAGTAATGACGCATTGATCAGCCACTGCTGTTGGAATTTAAGTGTACATGTCAAACATAAGTGTGTCCGAACACTAGGGGTGTTGAAACTTAAGGCAGTCACTGAACTAAGTAGAGGTAATTTTTGTTTGTGGCATTGCAAAATGAAAGAACAGTACTTGGAAGGTGACAAAATGTTACATGCAAAAAGTATGTAGTTGACACACTATCAAGCCTATGACATTATCATATGCCAGTGTTTTGACATGTGATGTTGAAAAATGGTATTAGATGTACCAGCCATTGTCTTTAGAGAAGGTTAAATCTACTTTAGGCTGTGTGGTATGTAAGGATGCAAGGGATAATGTTTAGATCCTGTCAGAGCTGGCTTTGGCTGGATCTAATTTTTTTTTTTTTGCTGTTCTCTGTACATGTTCAAACTTTACTATGGGCAGTAATAAGATAATCCAAATCAATGGACACATTGTAAAAACACTGCAGTGTTGATGATGCAACAAATCAACTCTGTTTATCATCCTATCTACAATGATAACTCAGCCACATGCTTCACTAACTTAATTTGCATGTCAATTTACTAGTATTGGAATGTGATGTCAATAGGTGAGAGTTCAGTTGGACTTGATGATCCACAGGGCAGATAGGCTGGCCAGCCCAACCGTAAAATTTGATTATTGTCCACTAGAGTGACCACAGAATATCTCCAGCTAAACCCATTCAATTAAAGTGTCTTGTGCAAAAAAGAGTCAAAATAACACGACAATCGCTTATAATTCAACTTCCGTTTTGAATATTTCATTTCTAAATAGTACAAAAAATATCCATTTTGACAAAGAACCTATGACCAAAGTTTCAGTCAAAATACTTCAAAAATGAAAACTCTGAAACATTTTCAAAAAGTTGACGACATCTGCCTGGCTCTATAAGCTCACACAGTAATGTGTGTGAGCTAAAAATGAACATTTTAGTACTTAACCAGCAGCAGAAATATGTGATATTCACCAAGGCCAAGAAACCCTTACCTCTTTATCATTGCTTTCTGGTAAGTAGAGAGCTTTTATATTTAGCTCTACATCAGCATAGAAAGCTGTCTCCCAGAACTGAGTACTGGCCCATACTGGGTGGTCCTGAGTACAGCTGTAGGCAAACTGAATTACACCGGGGCAAAGTTTCTGCAAGATTGTAAAATCAGAAACATGATCATAGAGTGACCGAAAAAGATTCACATGACTGATGACAGCAGATTAAAGCTCTAAAAGGTACGTAAAAGCTTGTTTGAGTTGTGACACAACAGAAGTAATGTCAAAAGGAAATTATAAGAACATGTAATGTTTATCAGCCATTTCACATTAAATGAATCAGCATGATAGAGTAAAGAAAGAGCAATGCCAGCTACAATGTTCCATTTTTTTTTAATTTCACAGAAAGTCAACCGATCAATTTGCAGAAATTTACATTTTCTGTTTCTGATTTGATAGTTCCTTTATTTAACTTAGACCACTAGCTGACATTTGCCATAAGTTAATACTGAAGCCAAATGTATGCATCTCACCTTTTACTCAAAACACAAAGCATAAGATGAGTTACAGAATGTGCATCCTTTAAAGTTTGGAAAGTTTGAGAGAGCAAATTATTTCAGAGCAAAATATAAGTGAATTTCTACTTGTGAGAAATACGGTTCCTGAAAAATGTATTATCATGTCCATAAATATGGGATTTTGAGTACTGTATATTCTGTAAAACAAACATAACATTTACCATTTAGTGGAATTTGTGACAGAGAATGACAACAATGTTACATTCCTAAATTATGTTTAGCTGTCTCCTATGTGTCTCACCGACGACGTGCTATCTTGCAATGGAAACTAGATTTCTAACTTATAAACTGACAACGCTCCGCTTTTTTCTCCTTTGCAATCGTTCAATAGCAAAGCTTCTTTTCGAGCTTTCGTTTGGTAGCAAAACCACCTTTACCTTCTCAAGTACAATGGAGAGGTCTAACAATGCTACACTGCAAGCATGTGATGTTTAGAAGAGGTTTGCTTGTTACATCACAGTCCATGATAGCTGAGTTTCACTTTCTACAGACAACAGACTAATCTATAGTGTCTGCCACTTAAATATGCCATACATGTATGTGAGTTTACACAGCCAGGAAACTTCATCAAATTTCCTGCCATGCAACAGGAATGTAAATAATTGCCGTCCACAGTTTCCTTCTCCAGATTTCAGAGCTAGACTTGTACAGCTATGAAATGGTGACGAACATCGATTTGGCAGTAAAATTAGCTGAAAACACCAAATGGCAGGCAAGGCAGCTTCCACTGATCAATGACACTAAAATATCATTTGACCTGCCCAGGATCCCAGTGAGAGAAATTTACGAGATTTGATCAACAATGTGTAGGAATATGTAGCTCTATACAACTCCTCCAAAAAGTGTAGCAGCTACAAATGGTAGATTTGTAGTATAGCCATTAAAGACGATATTTATAGCACGGGTAAAAAGCCACGTGTGTATCAATTCATATACAACCACCCAGCCACGATTTTCCTTTTTCATTTCCTCACTTTTTCCTTCACTAGACAACTCGCATCTTCACTTTCTGTGATGACAGGTTACAAAATTCCTTGGAGGTAGTTGTTTCCTTGTAAAACCTTGACTGACAAAGTCCACCGCTGGACCAGCCTTTCAACTTGTTACTCTTCACAAATTTCCACCGAGACGAATTTCCAATCCGCAAAACATATATAAAAATACAGAAATGTGAAATACACCCAAATTCAGACACATAGAAGAAATACAGGAGATGTTTTGTCAAAATTCAGTCGAAATTTATTCCGATAAAATCGCTTCCGTAGATCAGCTGGTATAATTTTTCAGAATTCTTGTGATCAATTGCGAGAGGCTTACCCGGCAGAAAGCGGTCACTAGTGGCAAGATTAGCATGACAAGACTGTATTCTTCTGTTGAAGAGTCCTCCTGTGAATGATATTAAAAACAATACAAAATATATTACTAGCTGTTTTTTCCCCACCAACTACAAAGACAACAGGCTAAAAAATGTTCAAATAAAACAAAGCCTTATACGTCTCCATTAAAGACACTCTAAGGAAACACGTATACTTGGGACAGACTATGGAGGCCTGTCAAAAGCACGGAAAATTACATCTGAAGACCTGCGTGGGATTAATTAAAAACATAGGAAATTGGTGAATGAGGGTAACACGCTGAGCTTAGTTAAGATTGCAAGATTACTTTGTCTGGGAAACAAGATGATAGACCAGTAGAGAGAGTGATGGGTGATAGCAGTAATCATCTCAATCTGGAAGGTGATATTTTAAGATATAAAGTTTTCCCTTGTTATTAACAAACTAGTTACACTTCAGGGGTACAGCCAATCAATGTAACTGACGTGTCTAGGGGAGGAGCAGATCAGTCGTGTATTGTAGATGTGCTGCACTTAAAGGGGACAGTTGTTTAATCTGAGCATCATGTCACAAAGTGGAGTAGTAGACCAGTCAATGTATTAAAGAACAAATCTACCTGCAGGACACGGTAGACTGATGTACTACCTTGTCTAAGAGTGGAGCAGACCAGTCAATGCGTCACAGAGCTGGTTTGCGTGAAGAGCACATTTAGTTAATCTGCAAGTGTCTGAGTTTTAGATTTTCCAGGTGTGCTACAAAATTGCATGCCTCAGAATATTGAGGTAGTGTGGTGGGTATGCCGTTTCACTGAACTTGAAATAAGATTTCACCTAAGTTCCTATTCCTTATCTAAGATGTGCAAAATATCACACTTTCTCACAGTGATGTGAGGAGGGTGACGTGCGATCACACTCGCACGCCTCAAAAATCAAGGTCTGGAAGAGACCACCATGTCAGGGAGTGAAGCGCGCCAGTCAAAGTATCATAGAGCTACTTTACCTGCAGGGCACAGTTAATTAACCGGACTACCATATCAAACTGCTGTCCTTGCAGGAGGGCTCGATTGGCATCTACCTGGGCAGTCAACTCCTGGCATAAGGCTTGACGGGCGATCCGACTTTTGAGGGATCGAAGTACTGCTGGGAATAGCTGTTGACAGAAAACAAAACAAGAGCCACTCCTTAAGAATCTATATAAACAAGGTTGACAAAACACATTAAGAATCGCCAAGTTTACTCTGTTGTTACCTGGTAAACCGTTTTGTATTAATTTCCTCCCACGTTTGCTTCGGTAATCAGGAGCACCGATAAAAGTATTAACTAAATTCCATCTTCACCAAGTTTATCATCATCTTTATATTGAAAACTATGCTACCCAGCTGGGTTGAATCTTTCTAAGATCCGCGATGATACCCCATGAAACCAGGTAAAGTTATTTCAGGAACGCAGGACTTGGCAATTCCACAGCTGGTTAGTAAACCTGCCACTGAATTTGTTGTCCAATTACATGAGAACCAGATAATTCAACTAATGGTTTGACATAGCTGGGAATAAATATTTACAGTGCTCAGGAATACATGAAGACAATTTAACAGTGACAGAGATACTTTCTGGTTGCTTTTACCTTTTTGATCAATGTGCAGTTCACATGGTTCACATACAATCAAAACGATAGAATTCTCTGACCTGGCACTCAGGCAGGCAATTCAGTGGGTTACCTACTTTTTACAGCATTCAGTTCATACTAATAAGTATGTTGGTAAAATACCACTGATTAGATGTTACAAACTATTGATCTTTTGTTATGATTTTCTAAGCCTGAGCAAATAGAGCCAAATGCTGCTATCTTAAAATTTCCTGACTTTTCCAAAGACTTTTGGGTGAAAAGTACTTTCCAGACCTGGAAATTCATGTTTGACTTTCACCCAAGTTCCCAGGAATACGACCCATACATACCCTAATTCAGATAAACTGGTCTACATAGTCACAAGTATTTGGCCGGTGACTCCATCTGGGATACTCCTACTTACCCTTCTTGCATCGAGGAGCTTGCTCTCGAAGATAAATGAGATGCAGGTACGTAAAACCTCCAGTCGCCTTGCGCTGTTGTTCAGTAGATTAATCTGTTCCTCTAAATTGGCCAGAGGAGGCCCTACAGGGACCACCTGGGCCTTGGGGGCCCGAAGTTTGGCAATTCTTGGATTCATGCTCTGCACCAACTGAAGGTTAAATTGTATTGAAAACAGTGAAAATATGAAAAAAAAAGGAAAGCATTTCCATATCAATTTTCTGTTTCTTTTTCCTGTATACCTGTATATCTATACCTAGTATTGTGTACTTCATTTATTATTCTGTGAGTGAGGTGAGAACAAATTCTAATCACAGAGGCAGTAAACTAACTTGAATACAAGCATGCAAATGGCCACCTACTGGTACAGTATATATGTATATTTCACATTTCACAACCAACCACATCGTTCCTTACACGCAAAGTTACTATTCATACCATTTTCAGTTCATCTGCTGGTATTGTAATGTGAACAGTTTGTTTATCACAGAAACAGCATACAGTACCTTGGAATAACACAATCTAAACTAAGATTCCCTACAGCTAATCTCAGAGTAACCAATACCAGCGAGAGTTTGTCCCCGTGGTGTGTCCTTGCTACGTGGGAGTGTTAAGAGGTAAATAAGAAAGATACATCTCCAAGACTGTGACATGCATTCCTCTCACCCATTCTGATTATAATTTAGGGCTCAAAATAATCAACAACACTCAGCTGAGTTACACCTGGAAAAAAAACCACCTCACCTGGAACTGGAATAACCGTTCCCTCGTTGATTTGCCAAGGGTGGCCTTCCCTTACATTGCTGATTGTAGAGTTATTTGGACAACTCACATACAGAGATAAGTTTTGCTTCAAAACAGAGCAACTTTGCCTAAAAGTTTTGTCCATTTTCTACGTCAATAGCCCTGATTTTTCTTTCAATTCTCTAACAGCTTTGAAGACCTGCACATGTGGTGGATCTACCATTGTTACTTTGTGGTAAGGATGCTGTCGGTGAACTGTTTTGGGGGTTATTTGTGCCGTGCTATTTTTGAAAAGACACGGAGTGACAACAGCATTCCTGTAACAGGTAACAGTAACAGCCTCTTGAGAATACGACTTATGAAGATAAAACTTGTATAATTACAAACCAAACAGGTAATGACGCTGACATACACAACGAAATACAGATGCATAAACAGACTGCTGAAATACGATACACCTATGAAACAATGCCCTGTAAAAATGAAATCATTTAATATTTTTTTAGTGTGCGTGCTCACCGTATGACGGATCTACCAGTTTTCGACGATAATTACCCACTCAAATAAAAATTGTCCCATGGTGAAGAAACACAAGATGACAAAATACAGAAAGGTTCTTTCTCAGAGATGGAAGAATATCTCAAAAACAAAGATTAGCAAACAGATCAAAATCACAGCAAACTGAGGAGTGGACCAGAAATAGTTGATGACATAATCGAGAGGTCAAGCTTCGGATCTTGACTCTTGACCTTTGGGAGTGATCAACCAAAATTGATACTCCCTGAGATTGCAACCCAGGCGTAAAACAAGTCATGTATTTCCATAGAGCATTTGCAGACTTAAAGCAATGAAACGATGGCTCAGGATTGCCTACAGCAATGGCACTAGGGATTTTCTAGCAGCAAATTGCATTGGATTGCTAGCAGCTATGACTTAGGATTGCTTTGACAGTCAGTGACATTTTGGACTCCATTACAAAACATATCATTAAACTGATTCATTTGGCATGCTATTCGCTTTGCAAGTCAAGTCAAGATAATATTCCCTGTAAAATGGCCACTTCACACTTTAGACACTGGATGAGTGCAGTTACAGTAAGTGATAAATGATCCCATTCACACTTCTGTTGCAGGTGGCAGAATGTAAATTTTTCACTCAGACAAGTAGAATGTTCTTGCCCAAACTTTATCAGTTGTGTTATAAACACAATCCTTAAGTACCTTAGTTCAATATTTCAGCTGTATGAAGACAAGAGATTTTATCATACAAATCAAACCATTCCACACATGGAACCTTGGCCAGAACTTTTATTTTGCAATATAAAACAGTTTTAATACATTACAGAAATGAAAAGAATTTAAATGCTAAGGTAGTAAAACACAAATCTATGTTAACCCTTAAATTCTGGTAACATTTTTGCAAAGAGACATGATTTGATAGTGGTGATGAAGTGCATCTGTTCTTTCTTGCTATATTTCAGATTCAAGAAGTTCACATTTGAGTGAGATTGTTTTCACTGGCTGTTACAAACTACATCTCGCTGAATGAATGCACAGTGACAAGTTCAACTTTTGAAGATAATGCCTCCATGTGTGTTTTAAGTCTGCTCTCTGTATTTTCTAATTGTGCCCCTGCTGTATGGTCTGTATGCAGGATACGTTTACTGTAATAACGAAGAGAAACTGGTCAACCATGTAATGAAAATGAAAAAGAAACAATTATCCCTTCAACTTTTTTTGTTAAGTGATGGCACAGGTACAGTATGTCATGTCCAGCTACTAACATATCCCCCTACCTAACCTCCCGTGATGCAAGGAAAAGGCCAAGGGACGATACAGTGATGTCGTGTACCTCCCTGGTATTTTTGCTGGCCCATGGATGATGCAAATGGCAGGTGATGCAACATACTGTACCTTCCCTGGTGTATTTGTATCAGAAAAAGGATTGCGCTGGCAGGAAGTGATGCCATATCGTCTCTGGTACAGTATTGGCTACTGCTGAGGATGCGAGGCAATGACTGTCACATTCCTCTGGTATGAACATTGCCCATGAGATGACAAAGTGATTCAAATACACCAACAAAATACTATACTCTTGAATGAATCTCCTTCAAATAAATCATGCTCACACTACTGATCTCGATGCTTTCAATTCCAACACATCATCACAAACCAGCGTCGAGCAGCAGCGTTGATTTGGTAACACGTGATGGTCGGTCAAAACAGCAAATTATTATTTAACATTGAGCGAAGGGTTAGTGTGCTCTGTATTAATGAATTAGTGCAGGTTAGAAGCAGAGGTGCTTTGCAACAGAGATTCACAGTCGGTCGTCTTGCTGTCGGACATCAAACACTCAACACTTATGAGCAGGGCCGGATTTAACGGGGGGGGTCAGGTTGGGAGGTCAGGTGGGGGGTAAAGAAGTTTCCGAGTACAACTAATATGAGGTTCCCTTTCCAAAACAATTCTCCACAAATGTAAGATTCTTTCTGTTTTTGAGGTGGCTAACTCTGAATTCAGTCTGGAATATTCCATCCCAAAATACAGCTAAAGTAATTTTGTGGAGGTCCCGTTTATGGTAGGGGACCCTGGGTATATGTCCTGCTGGCCCCAAGATTAAAAGCCGGCCCTGCTTATGAGCAAAGTGACCTGTCGTTGCATCCGTGATGAAAAGAAGAGAAACGAGTGTGACACAAACATGACATGAGAAAAAAAGAACGCAAAAAAATGTGGACACAAACCCGATGACGATGTCGGACAGGCCTTATGACCTTTAGCTTTCTTCTTATTGTACCTTCTCCTAAGGATTATCAATTTTGACAGCAGAATAATGGACACATTGAGGAGGCTTCACTCAAAACACAAATGAACAGAAAAGGATCACTGTTGCCTAGAAGATGTGTTGTGGTACTTCTAGATGAGGTCAAAGGTCAGCTCAAACCCCATCTCATATGACATTCTTAGGTCTCACTGTATCGACCCTATTTGTATTTACTGAGTAAGATATGTACCTTGATGGTTCCTCTCAAGACTCACATGCACCAGCAACACATTGTAGCTTCTTGTTTTTATTATTACTTTTCTAGCCTTTCCCAAACATTTTGCAACAAATAAACCAGCAGGTAGGTCCATTTTATTTTATTTACTTTCAAGCTTTTCCAAAACATTTTGAAATATAGAAACCAGCAAAAATCCAAAAGAAAAAAAAGATACTTTATATTCTATGGCATGATCTTATCAAAAAAATCTTTATTTCCTGAATGGGTGGGGAGAGAGCATGCAAAGACCAATGGACAATATATGTAGGACAGACAAGGAAATATTTCTCACCAAATCTTCTAGGTTCTGCTTGAAACAAGGCGACAGCAAGAAATGGACAGCAGTGGAAAGAAATTGAAAAGACAGGTGAAAGAAATGACATGTTTGACAAAGATAATCCCAAAAGCAAAGGGTCACATGCCCCTCTCTGAACTACCAAAGGGTAACATGCCCCTCTCTGAACTACCAAAGGGTCACATGCCTGTCTCTCAACTATCAGAGGTACTCATGTCGGTCCTCAGACTACCAAAGGGTCACATGCCCGTCTCTCAACTATCAGAGGTACTCATGTCGGTCCTCAGACTACCAAAGCGTCACATGCCCCTCTCTGAACTACCAAAGGGTCACATGCTGGTTTCTAAACTACCAGAGTGACACATGCCCCTCTCTCAACTACCAGAGGGACACATGTCCCTCTGCAGCCTACCAAAGGGTCACATGCTCCTCTCTGGACTACCAAAGGGTCACATGTCCCTCTCTTCAGACTACCAAAGAGTCAAATGCTATCTACTTAAACTTCTACTAGAGGAATTCCTTGAGCTGGACCATTGGAAGAGACAAGGTAGTAGGAGTATGATGAATGCTACCATATAGTTTAGCATACATGATTTGAACCAAAGACCACAGTGACACTTGCTAAATATCTTATCTAATCACAAGGGATCTCTCAGATATTGTAAAGGACAGGGATGTCTGACATCATTACAGTAAAAAACAAAAAAACCAAGGTTGTTTCACTGTATACTATACCAACTTGGCAAGCAAAACCTATGAAACTGCCACTGAATAAAAACATGAATTAGAAAGTGCCAATATGCAGCTATTCTACCTATCAATAAAATCTAATCTACACCTTTACAAAATGTTGCCATAAAATGTCTTTGGCGACAACAAAGGTAGGTAGTGAATGCCTGTGTGAACTGTGCATTCCATACCAATTTACAGGAAAAAGAATATGGCATGGCATGGGTACAGTAGTGGAATAGGCAAAATGAGCTTAAAATAAATGAGTGTTGGCAAAGTTGTAACCATACTATTACTACTCATGTTTATCTAAGTGCAGATTTAAAGAGGATGAGTATGGTCGATACAAACAAACTGTCGAGGCTTGAAAATTAAATCGAGCAAATTTCTGAACTGCAGTGGCATCCTTTACTGCTACAACTGAGAATCTAAAAAAGTGAATCCACATACTGACATAGGGTAGCCCTA
Organism: Stichopus chloronotus; assembly: GCA_021234535.1. Classification (NCBI taxonomy): domain Eukaryota; kingdom Metazoa; phylum Echinodermata; class Holothuroidea; order Aspidochirotida; family Stichopodidae; genus Stichopus; species Stichopus chloronotus. Next base: position 17,909,265 of record CM037847.1, read on the forward strand.
TCAGTTTTAACGAGGTACAGTAGAAGTCTTGAACTGACCTTTTTTTTTGGTTACAATGTCAACAATTTATCTGAATGGCCACAGGAAGGGAAGAAAAAAAAAAAAAGAACGAAGATCCACTCACATACACACTGAACCACAAAACAAATTAAAATACACGCAGGACTGTTAAACATACACACGGGATACCATGTAAACATTACTATGGTTAGTTATTTTTTCAAAAAGAACGAGGTATGGTAGTTTTTACAGTTACTTTCAATAGCTGTAAGAAACATAGCCAGGTCTTTGGTGCATGAGTAACAGTACATCCTGCTTTAATAAGAATCCTTGTTTATAAATCTGAAACAGGGGTTTCCTCTGATTAAACAGTCCTAGCTGCTCATGAACTACTTTCTGTGCATGCACTTTTATTAACACTTTACTGGAGGACAATTTTTTTACTCTGTCGTAAGTTCTCTGTTAGTACTCTCAAATTCATTTCGCAGTTACATATTACACAAACAAACTGCTCTTATTGTAAAAATTAATAACTGTTTTTTGTTTTTTGTTTGTTTGGTCCTAAACAAGCAAATAGGGATAACACACACTTTGGTCCAAATATTGCTGAGCACTACTTTGAAAAATCCGACATGTGCTACTCACTCCCCTAAACCATTGTGAGATCACTTAATATTGTTTCATACACAAGAAGATGCTTGCATCTCCAGCTTCTCAAATGTTGATACTCTACTTGCAGACAACTCTGCTTCAAACGATGACTTAATTATGACATTGAAACAAATTCCGAAAAAAAAACCAAAAAAAAAACAAAACCACCAACTTAGTAAGTTAACTCGGAAATGCAAATTAAAAGGCCATACAAGCTTGTAATACAAAAGTGAAACATAGAACTCACAGACAGCAAATTACAAAAGAATGATGTCTTTGTACTTTTCAAGGCCATACATGTGCCTTTGTGTTAGATGAAGCACAAAAACAAGGCCTCTTACTGAAGCACTCTAAAAAATTATAATTCCAAAATTAAGCTTGTTATTTCAAGCTGTAAGTTTGCAATCACTTGAACAGCCAACAAATAAAGCGAGTAATTGTCCAGGAAATATTCACCGGAGCGGCGTTGTACCCTGAAGAGAGCATCGTTCAAAATACAATCACACTTTAATGGTCAAATTGAGACTTTCTGCTGCTAGATTTACCAATCACATCTTACACAGCCAGTGAGTAACACCATGATCTAATTACAATATTGTTGTCTTTCTTGTGCATTAAACTGACTTTGTATGACTCACGCAGGCACACCCAAAATTTGAGAGAGTTTTGCTGGATCTTTTGACGCTGGTCAGTTTGATGACAAATCTGTGGTAGAGGTGGAGTCATTATTTTCTGCGGTACTGAAAGGTATGAAATGTGACTAGAAGCCACTTTGGTATTTATGGATAAATACACACTTTCTTTAGAGACTGTCAATTTCTAGACGGTGTGCTACGCTTAAGTTGCTTCTTGATGGCGAAGGACTGAGTGAAGAGGAATAGCCACACAGCCACACAAATCGCAGTGGATTGTAAATGTAAGAAAAGTAGATTTAGTAAGACAGATTCAGTAAAACAGTAACACTATAGAAACTTCAATTTTCCCCATTTTAATGGACAACTTTGATCTACCAGTATTTTATACTCTTGCTTTGAAAAGAACCAAAGTGTCATCTGATCATGAACACCTTGTACATACCTACGCAAGAGCACCAACCCCTGAAAACTATTCCTCGAGACTGTAATGGGCCATGACAAGGGACTTACACAGCAACGATAGTCATCTGTCCCCCAAAAATTGACCCTCTCTGTAAAAACTGTGACACATTGGGAATAAAGCCTGCTGTAGGTTCGTAGATAAAAAGCTAAGAGGTTTAAAACAGAAATGCAGTGAGGAGATCCTTTTTTGACTGTTAACTTGCACAAACATCATGCCATCAAAAGTTTTAATAGAGGTAGGTATGACAAGCACCAGTATTGTTAAAAGCTGCAGGTATGCACCGAGTCACTTTCTATACTCCTCATCGAAAGTAGATGACAGTTTTTTTTTTTTTTTTTTCCTTTACAGTAAAAGCATCTGGCTATGTGCTGTGGGGACAAAAGTCTCCACACATGTTATCACCCACTAAAATCCTTTGAAACTAAAATGGGCAAATCAGTCTCTCCGTAACGATGACTCAAACCCCGAAATATCATCCACATGTCCACAGGTATCCTTCCATAGGCTTAGATTGTCACTTCTTCATAGCAACCAGGCTGCACTTGTTTGCACTTAAAAAGAAATGCCGCAACTGTAACGTAGAACGACAGGAAGACAAAAGCACTATCTTCAAAGAGATAAATGACGACATTTGAAAACAATATTTTCTTGAATTGCCCACTGAGGAATGAAATTATCACAAACATAGAAACTTCTATCATTGCCAGTTATGACCTGTACTCTAAAAACATCGACAATCCTTGTGAGATGACAACAAATATTATATCATAACAGTTCACTCCAGTCTTTCACCGGTTTATGGGATAACATCACTGAAGTTCTAGATTGTGTTATAGTCTGTACATTCATCCACTGAGCACTATTTCTCACAAAATGTCACCAATTTGGTGGATAAGGAACAAGACACATATTCAGCCTAACAACACCTTCACCAAGACACGGGAACTGTTTGAATACAGCAGTAGAAGTAGTAATAAATGGCACTCCCTAGATACCACACTTACATGGTAATTCCCTACATGCCACCCTCAAATGGTACTCCCTACCTGATGCTCCCTACATGCTTCTTTGACTTGCTATGTTCCATGCTCTGTATTCCTTGCATGATACCTCCATTATGGTCTCTTACATGCTACGAGTTACAATGTACACCTTTCATGGTACCCCCCACATGCTTCTCTACACACGGTACTCCTGTGTACTGTACTCCCAACAGGGGTTCCCCCCCTAACATGCACTAAGACATTTACTTCTCCATAAGCCACAAGATAATGTTCACATTGATTGGGTTTCATGTATATTTAATGGGCTTAAATGCAACAAAAGTTGCATGGAAAGAGGTGTGAAAATGTTCTTGTTTCTAGTACATTGTCCAGTTACATGTATGTTTGGCAAACATTCATTCCAATTACCATTAGAGTTTCTAAGAATTTTTTCTGAAAATTTTCTTGAAAAATGTACTGTCAAAATCATGCACACCAATTCCTGAAAATCACTTCTATTCATTTCTGTGCAGAAGAATGTCGATATTTCTCTATTTTTGTTGTTGTTGTTACTTTGGAGGTTGTCGGAACCATATCACTGCTGTGGAGGGGGTCCTGTGGCTTACATATTACAACTTCCCACTGGGTGACTTACCAACTTTAACAACTTTTGGATTAAATCTGGTACCTCATTTTCACAAGATTAGTGCAGAAGGGAGAACCTTAAAATTACTCTTGGACGAAAGGCCCATCTTACTCTGAGCCAGCCAGGGATCACATTCTGACACTCTCGGTTGATAGGCTTCATTGTTTCAAATGCCACCACCATTATCTACTTGGCCACAACGCCCTACTTTGCAATTTCCGCTTCAAGAAAAAGTACGAAGATGCTCTACGATTTAAATAATTTCCTTGAAATTAGAAGATGGGGATCCAGAATGTACTTACAGCCTTGGCCATTCCATCTTCAATGACCTCTGCGACCTTAGCTGGGTCAAGTAAAGGAAACGGCACGACTTCTTTCGAGTAGACGTCCTCTGAAGGCTGCGGGATCTTCTGCAGTACTTGAGATTTGTTTGGCACCTCCTGCAGATGATATACGCAATGGGTTAAGTAGACAAAAATCTTGAAGGTACTATATTTTCCAGTCAATTCTTCGGCAGGGAGAAGCAGAATGGGACTTGGACAACTGCGAATAAAGTGTGGTACTTTACCGATACACCAACATCTATTCATGAATCATTTTTTTTTCTGTTTTTGCTCCAAGAACCACACTTATCCTTTGGTAATTTAGGATAATCAGTTTCCTTCCTAACAAAATGTTTATATTTTTGTGTGGTTCAAAAATGTGGATTCCAAAGAGTAGATTATCGCTCTATACTCATCTATTGCCCAATAAACAAGACTGTCAGTTGGTCAACACACTTTGCTAACTAAACCTGGTTTTTAAAAAAACAGTCAAGCAAAACTGCATATGACTAAATCAAGACTGAGTGATACATTTAAAGTGAAAGTGTGCAGGTACTCATACTGGAATGTAGACAAACCAGGCACCAATTCAGAAGGGAGTGCACCCAGTGAATGACCCCACCTGCATATTGTCCATGATGAACTTTTTTTTACTAAAATGAGCAAATAGATATGGAGAATATGCTTCCCAGATGCTAGGGATATCTAAGCATATCTAGAATCCCAAAGGCCCCCGCCATGGCTTGGCACCTTCGGCACTCGCTAGTTGCAAATAAAACTTAAAATATCAGTCTTTAAAGGTATTTATCAATTCTATGAGATATATATATATCAGAATATCTTATGCTCATTTGGCACACCATAATACCAGACATGAAGTTGTTAATAAGATCATCCAAATGATACACAATTTTAAAAACATTTTTTTTTTGTGCAACTTTCTTCAATCACTCTCAAAAAGAGAAAAACGACAACTGGAAAACCATCCACGTTTCTAAATTGTTCCTACTTCCTTTTTATTTGTAAAATTATACACCACTGAACCCCCCTCCATCTTCATTCAGCTGATGATAAATTGTTAAACTCTGATGTCAGATCGCTCCCTGCCATTAGTCCTTTGTTTCAGCAGAGGGCTCAAGAGATACTCACATTGTGCAGCAGTTGCTCGGCAACCTCCTCTATCCTCTTACCGGTCTTCTCCGGGTCGTTGCGCTCTTTGTTGATTATGTCCTGCACGTTTGCTACGAGCTGTGGCGAAAAGGAATCGAAAGGATGGTCTGACCACGAATACAGCTTCGATATGTTGAATGGTAAGTTAATCTGACCATTAAGTCGCGTTCACACTACAACGACTTCGGGTCGGATTACGATCCAAATTTTTTTATTTTTAGTAAATATCTTCTCCATCTCTGATCGGAAAGAACCAAAGATTTGCCAACTTGTGTAAATAAATGACTTGTATCGCATGACTAAGAAAATAAAATTTATACTAATTATTTCGTGAAGTCACACCGACAGACAGCTTTTATCGGACTACGAGTGTCCGATAAAAGCTGTCTGTTGGTGTGACGTCACGAAATAATTAGATAACATTTCATTTTCATAGTCCTCTGGTACAAATCATATATTTACACAAGTTGACAAATTTTTGGTTCTTTCCGATCAGAGATGGAGAAGATATTTACTAAAAATAAAAAAATTTGGATCATAATCCGATCCGAATTCATTGCAGTGTGAATGTGCCTTTACAGTGAAACTTCCATTCAATTCCCATGTGTGGTTCCTGAGATATGAGCAGTTGAAGTTGTCACATTTGTTACCAACAGTTGACTTGAAGCAAGCAGGAGTGATGTCATCTCCCCACATTGATAAAGCATTTTATGTTTTTCTTTAAAATATGCACAAAATTTAATACTTCAATATATAGGGATATCATAATGTGAATGTATGAGGGGTATGAGAGTTTTGTGACCTTCACCTAACCAGTATGTAGGCTGAACACCAGCTGATTTCCAGGTCCAAATAATAAATTAAAAAATGAAGAAAACAAAAGACTCTCTAGCAATGTGAAGAGATGATGTCACTCTTGTTTGCTTCAAGTTCCCAATTGGTAGCAAAGGGGGTAACTCGAACTGATAAAATCGTGAGAACCATGCATCGGAATTGAATGGAAGTTTTACTGCAAAGGTCACATTTACTTACTCCTAAACATATCAAAGCTAAATTTCTGGCTGGACTATCCTTTCAACATTGTGATGCTCCGAGAAGTAGCAAAAAACAGCACAGCCGAACGCTGCTATTACAAAGCAACAATATGGGCCTACCCTATAATAGTAATGGCAATACACAATTTTAAAGGTGAAGACAAGGTGACCTTGTTTCATAGTACATACAAATGGGCACACTTTCTGTAAAGAAGGAATACTTAAGGATGTCTTGGATTGATTCTATTTCTAGTCTTGATTTTAAACCTTGCTTCATTATTATGTCTTGAGTTTTCATCAGATCTGTAAATGATAGTGCTGCAAGGTTATGACACACTTCACACGTACAGCCCTATTAAAACTATCGAGCCACAATCATAGGTTTGAAAAAATCTGGAACAATTTGTGGAAATTCCACAAAGCAGTCCTTCTACATCAGAAAATTAAGCTCACATTTGACCTTCTGACTTCAACAGGGAAATCAACATGTAAAGAAAGTTTGAGCATAATCTGGCAGAGATCACTTATTTGACTCTTTTCCTGTCAACTGAACTGACCAATAAGCAATGCTTTTTCTTTTTTCCTCCCTGAGTTGTTACATATCCCATTTTCTCAAGATCCCCCCGATGACATCACATGATTTTGTTTCTTCATTCAAACTAAAAACGATATCATTTTTCGCATTCCACGTGTTTTTCCACATGTATGTCTTTTGCATTTTTTTTTCTCTAGTGCTATCACACACATACATCCACAAAAAAGAAAAAAGAAACGCCACCCTGATTGGACAGACGAATGTTGTCACTGAACTCAAAGGTTGTCGACGTAGTAATTCAAGTGTGTGGTGAAATGCAACTTTCCGCAGATTCGTAACCGTCGACTTTTACGATTACGTAAATGTCTTCAGATGATCGACCCAATATCTGACTTTTTCTCTCTCACAGAACCAACATCAAATTTCTTTTTAAGGTTGTCAGCTTCATTAAACAAAGTTTTGTAGAGTCCATTGTTCGAGATCACAACCGTTCAAAGGAATTTCATTTTTATTGATTCGTACACCACCCTCTGCATCCATTAAACTGATTTTTATCTTTTTTTTTACATCACCATCTTTAGGTTTATCACTTATTAGTTTAAGTATCTGATTTTAGATGCTGTCTATCCATATACGTTGTGATTATTCATATAGAATCCTATAAATTTACCACTGAACCTGGTCCTGCTAAAAGTACTGTTTGTCTTAAAAATAAAGCAACATAGCTGATTGCAAGGCTATTCACATGGCTGCAAATGGTCAGAGTTATGTTAGAGTTACAAGGCTTTGTAAGTAGGCATGGAACAACCACACAGTGGGGCATAGGAGGAACGGAACACTTTTCAAGGTTGCTTTACCAAAAATGCTGGACCATCCATATATGCACTATGCATTAAAAATGACATAAAAGCTGACCTCACCACTGTTACAGGGTTGGCACACATATTGGTGTAAAATTTTCCAGGACTTTTCCAGGCTGCAGATTTGATTTTTCAGCCATCACCATATTAAAAATCCTACCATATACCTATACCTTTAGGCGATAATTTTGGCACTTTTACTACATGTCAAAAATTTGATTATTTACTATGAATATGAGATAAAACAATTTTCCAGGACTTTTCCAGAACATATCATCAAAAAGAAAACAAGGACTTTCAAGACCTAGAAAATGGACTTATATCAAATTTCAGTTGCTATTTCCAACTGCACCAGTGTGTTTCACGACACTTCTCGATATTTTTCGACTCTGAATGACACAAAGCATCTTTTATGAGAAGATTCTTTCTGGTCACATTCACTGTTGCTCAAGTCCTTGTAGCTCCCTTGTTTTTTTTTGGTATTCAGAATGACAAAATTTTCACATATTTTAGCATACTTTACTATCTTAGTTACACCAAACACAGCTTGTATTGTGCCCTTCGTGACCCAGAAGCTGGGTCACGACAAAACAGCCTCTGGATCGACCGCTCTCATAAGGACCACACAAGTCTGCGTTGAGTTAGCAATAACAGCCACAGAAACTGCATACTGATGGGTATCACTCACCTTGTCAAATATATCACAAACCCGGAACGGTGGACCTCTTTCACTGACAAAGGTGTTGAATGACATGCCATCGATCAGCTTGCTTAAAAATTCTTCGTTTACTAAACCTCTTCCAAACAGAAAACGACCCTAATATGGAGAGAAAACGTCAAACTGAGTCACTTGATAACAGTGGGCAAATAATGGATGTTTATGAGTGCAAGAGTATAATTTCATGAGCTGAGAGATTGGATGTTCCATTCAGTGAAAAAAAGCTGAATTGAAAAAAAAATGCTCCTTTCAACTCATGAAATAACTCGTAGTATTGTAGGAATGGAAAACATTACTTGTTTTACATAACAAGTTTTGCATAAACTAGCACTATTTGGTGAATTATATGGAGGACTAGGCAAGCCTGTGCACTGTACCTAAGATTTACTCCCCACAACCCACTGGTGTGGGTATTCACCAGTGACTAAACTTACCCCTTTCTTACTCACGCGTTTTGACCTAGCTCAAAGTGCAATCGAAATCTATTCTGACACCGCACCCTCTAGACCTAAGATGTACCTTAAGTAACGTAAGATCCCCAATGTTGCAGTGACATATCGCGCCACGGCCCGCTCGTTGATACCGTAATGCAATGATCACTTATTTATTGCGGTGGGTTAGTGTGTACTTACCCACAAATGTGGGTTAACAGTACATACTTATCTACAGTCAAGCATCAAATTTGTGATGATTGTGCCGAATCGAACGAAGCATGTGACTAGCAATCCTTCAATCAGATCCTTCAATCAGAAGTAGAGGGGTTAGCGAGGTGTTATGTAACATCAGCGAAACTCTGTTGGATCTCTACTTGACTGGTTTGGAGGCTGATTATTTACTAGTTACCAGTGAATAATGTCTAACCAATGTGTGTAAACCAAGCCATTGACATGTGTACGTTCTTGCGGAGGTGTTAGAATGGGTCCAGTGTGATGGTACTGATCAAGAGAGTTCACAAATATGTTCATGGTGGTATCTTTGTGGGGATGAGTACTGATTTGTATGTGTGTCTGCTTCTGTATGTGTGTCTGTTTGTGTCTGTGTGTCTGTGATTGTGTCTGTGTGTATATCCAGGATACTGCAGCTAGAGAGGCTCATTGACGTTAGCAGATTGACATAACGAGAACACACATCGTGAAATCCCCTTCGAGGGCAACATGACATAGAAGAATCTCTTGTACAATGTGAGTGGAAACAGGACCCCAGGAAATATGGTATCTTTTACATCAACGACAGAGTCAGTTGACTACCTATCACATGACTACAAGTTCACCACAGGAAACCTCTTTGTCTTCAATCAGGGATCATGTGGAGTCTTTCCTGTTGGCATGTTTCTCCCCTCACATGCTATTGTATGCTTTATTGTCATGAAAACTCCACATTGCATGTGAAGATACGGCATCGTAAACGATAATAGTTGGGTATACTGTGGTGCAGTCGTGTTAAAATGGTAACAGGTGGAAGTGAAATTATCAATTTCATTTAAGGTGCAAAAAGCAGGTTTCTATTATGACATAGTTTCGAATGGAGGTTTGCAGTAATAGACATGAGAATGGCTTTAACCTAGCTATATCTATTTGGTCATCCTTCCATCCAGCTTTCAAGATGAATAAATGCGCAAGATTATATGAAGGTGATGGCAGAGAATCTGATCAACTAATTCCTTAACTGATAAAAAAAAAAAAAGATAAATGAAGTGTCTTATTTAGAATTTCCTTAACAGTGGGGACAAAACTTGAGGAAAACTGAAAGTAAAATGTGTTTTCTACAGAGTGAAAAGTGTTTTCTACAGAATGAAAAGTACACGGTGATGTCAAATTACTTTTAACTACTAACTTCAGATAGAAACTGCTCGGAAAAGTATGAAGGTACGGAATGGGCACCGCAAATCTTGGTAGTTTAACAATGTCAGGTAACATGGCAATATACATCTCATATCGTGAGTTGCACAGGTAAGATATTAAATCTAAAGCAATAATAATTTCTCAAAGTCATAATATGGACCACAGATGGACAAAAGAGTTCTGCTTCAGGTGTTAAACTGTCCAGGTATGCAACACTGTCCAACTTTCATGGGTGATATCCTATGCCAAATTATACGATCTCACACTCTAACCTATTATGACAGGAATTGACTCTGAGGACCTCGAAGGGACAAAGTTAGTATCAGATCTTTCTTTAGAAAAATCATGTGACTTATTTAACAGGTTACAGACCTCACAGAGGGCAAGCAGTGTGCCTCTTCAAAAGTGACACAGCTTACTACAGATCAATTGCTCATGCTATTAAAGGTATTACAGATCCTCTTGAAGTTAAAACTATACGTCGTGTAAAAGGGGTTATAGATCTTCCTGCAGGTTGAATTGTATAGATACTGCAACTACAGGACAAATTGTATTCCTTATCCATAATGATTAAAGTGTGTCTTATTACGGGGCCAATGGTGACAGTATTCAAGTGATTGCATACCTTACTGCCAGGTTAAGTGTTTACCTCGTTAATAGTAATTATCTATCTCACGACATGTCGACCGTGTTCTATCTTAAATGTGATTACAGAATCTTACTGCTTGTCCATTTTACAGGTGACTACATACGTCATACTACCATTATTATTTAAGATGACTACATACATGATACTATCATTATTACAGGTGACTACATATGTCATACTACTATTATTATTAAAGGTGACTACATATGTTATACTACTACTTTTATTATAGGTGACTACATACCTCATACTACTATTATAATACCTGACTACCTATGTCATACTACTGTTATAGGTGACCACATACGTCATACTACTATTATTATAGGTGACTACAAATCTTTACTGCATGTCAGCTGTTAGTCAGTTATTTTAAGAGCATTACGGCACATATAGAAATACCCACGAGGACCACTTTTACCAATCTTAACCAAGAGTAGTCAACTGTATGTACCTTATTAAAAGTGATTCTAGGACTAAAATGAATCCTAGTCAACAGTGTGTACGGTATTATAAGTGATTTGAGGACTAGGATGAATCCTGATCAACTGTGTGTACCTTATTAATTACAGGACTGGGATGAATCCCAATCAACAGTGTGTACGGTATAATAAGTGATTTGAGGACTAGGATGAATCCTGATCAACTTTGTGTACCTTATTAAAAGTGATTTGAGGACTAAAATGAATCGTAATCAACTGTGTGCACCTATTAAAAGTGATTACAGGACTAGGATGAATTGTAATCAACTCTGCGTACCTTATTAAAAGTGATTACAGGGATAGTATAAGTGCTGATCAACTGTGAGTACCTTATTAAAAGTGATTACAGGACTAGGATGAATCCTGATGAAGGTCAAACAGGATCTGTAACAGTCTAACAGCTCTGCTTGCAAACTCAGGATAATTGCACGGATTTGTTTGTCGACGACCTCTGGCCTGGCTGGTCCCTTGGGGCTTACAGGGAACGCCATGTCAGCTATCTTCAAATCAGGACTTAATACCTGAAGGAAAAAAAAATATCATACATGTGTTTTTAACAACACCCACATCAATTGGCGACATCTCATCAATATAATAAAATGACATTCGGGTACACTGGGTTCCCAGTGAAAGCACTTCACAAAACAAAGACAGCCATGATCAGTTCATCCTGTTGGAAATCTCCAGGAATCTCCAGTTACAAATAAGCCAATGGAATGAACCATCATGAAAATTTGAAGAACTTAATTCAGCTAAAAACTATATTTTAACCATAGAAATCCCCATAAAGAAAGTAAACATTGACCTATGATCCACACAAAATGCTTATATTAAAAAAGCATTTTGCGGAATCCCCCCAAATGGTTGTGGCTTCCATTTCAAATTCTATTGAACGTGCAACAGCACGTGCCAATATATATCTGACAATGATAATCCAGCACATGTATGTATGATTCCTGTGCGGTTAAATACTAGTTACTTTTATCTATTACTGACAATGATACAAAGGTATAAAATATGATATATCATATATCATATTCCCCAGAGATATAGGTTACATTGTAAACACTTTGAGGGACACAAATGTAAAACATATAAAATATATCATAGGAGTAAAAAAAAAATCCCTAGAGAAATGTTTTGATAACAAGATTTGTTACATATAAAACTTGATTTTATTGTTAGAGGGTGAGAGTGTCTACGGCACAACAAAAATATGATGAAACTGAAAGCAAATACCATCGTCAGTTCTGCCTGTACTCTCTCAAGCATCGGTGTTGGTGGCAGCAGCAGGGGAACACATTCAGGCACCGTTACCCTGCCCCCATCCAGGTCGGCAACGATCACATCAACCTAAAGGGAAAGAGTAAACTTTTGTCAACTTTAAAACTCTCTCTTGAGTGTTTGAACGAAATGCGATGTCACTTTCTGAAAGATTTGCATACCACGGTCCATTAAGCGTTTTTGCAAAGAGGAGAAAATGAAAGCGAACGAGTATGCATGTTCGATGGAGCTTGATTAATGAAAAGTCTGTTGTGAAACTAACAAAACACGACACACAAAAAAGGCAAAGAAGAAAGAAAACTATCATAACCTTCAACCAGAAAGAAGTGTTTTATTAAAATAGTTTTCACAGACAGAGGGGAGATTGAAATCGATGGAGTGTGTGATTCAATAATTTAGTTAGTAAACAGTTGAACATGATTATCCAAAAGGAAGTCTGATGAAATATTTATGGGATAAAGTCCAAATTAGTGAGTTAATATTACCCAAGAAACAGCACAATGGCTGAAATTATGAAGGAATAATATGATTACGTGAGGGCAGCCATTCAACAATAAGCAATAGGAAGCCACAGTTGTTTTAATACAAAGTGGTAACTGTCCCATATAGCTAGAGAAACAAAAAGAAATACAGTGGTGGAACAAAGAAAATTACTGGCTATGTATGGGAAATTATTTTTAATTGGGTGCCAAGTGTGTGGATTTTTGGTGTCCCAGCGGAACATTTTTCGCCCAGCGGATATTCAAATGGACATAAATTCAGACATTAACCCAAAGTACCACCCTGCAATGTAAGAATGACATAGGCAAATTATAATGACTTAACTGACCTGCAATAGAAAAAGTAAAAGTATATCACCACAATTAAAATAAAGCTTGCTTGCACAGATAAAACAATGTTTGCAAATATCATTGGTAGGAATTCCAGTCCTAATTCTGTTGCCTTTTGTTACCAACTCATTTGCCTCCCAACAAACGCAGTTACATTTTACTGCGCGGCGAGCTCCCTCTCTGCAATCAGTTTGATGCCTGCAGAATGTTCTGCTCATTAAGGTAAACAATTAACTCGAGATAATTACGAGGAGAGGATGGGAGGTCGGAGAAGAGAAGTATGATGATGATGATGAAGATGACTCACCAGTTCAGAGATTTCATTCCTGAGGGATGAGTGCATGCCCATGATGAAAGGCGTGGGGGTATTCAAGACTTCAGTGAGGTAAGCAGGAAGTACTGGTATATAGACATAACTGTATGAGAAACAAAAACAACATCATCTGAGCAGGAATCGACGTCAAATCAATCAGCCCTCGACGTCGCAACACGATGTAACTCCTACGCATCCACAAATAATGCAGGAGTGTATGATCCGTAACCTACGTATCAATCCTACTGACTATAATTCCTGATTGGTTGACGAGTGGCGGCATTGCTGGTCACATCTAGTGTTGTTGCAATAAAAAATTTAAGCAATTGATATCGCAAACAATCTCATTTCGATTGCCAAACAATATCGGTAAATTGGAACCAAAACACACCCTGAATAAATATGTATAAAACTATGGATTGTGTACATCAGTTACATTGTGCAGTCTGAAAAGTTACCTTCTGACATGATGCTTTATTTTCGTATTAATCAGACTAGTTCATTAAAAGTTAAATAACATTTGTGAGACCGTAAGTCTTGATTCCATATGCTACTTACCAGTAGCATGTGATCCAAATATGTTTTTTTGAGGAACACTGTGTTTCCTTTATGTGTACATGTATGTGATGACATCATTTGGGTCATTTTCACGAAATATATCAGGAGCAGTCTCATGACTATATCGTTTCCTGATATCACAATATTGCAACAATGCTGCTAGTATCTGTCACTGACCAAACCACCTCTCTTCATTCTCCCAAATTCGACTAGTCCATGATGAGATTCAGAGAGACCTAGAGGTGATTTTAAATGGTAACTCTTGGCATGATACATGGGAGTGCAGTTGTTGTGTTTGAGACAGGTAAGTGACGGGTTAGGTAAATTACTCAAAGTTCGGATAAGTGTAAGATGGTGTCAATAGGGCACTTCATATGTCACTGCTAACAACCCCAATCAACATTGTGTGTCATGACTGACTTCAGGGCCAATTGAGTTAATGCTTTGTTTTAACAGCAGCTTGTAAAAGACCAAATGTTACAATACTGTGACCACTGAACAAATTAAGAATTTAGCAAAGGAAGGATTCAAAAAGTAATAAAATTACTGGCCCATCCTTATGTCTACATACTCCTTTAATGGTCTCAATAACAGTTCAACATGAATCTACAACACAATCTTTTTAACCAACAAGAAAAAAAAAGCATTTCTTCCTTTCTTGGTAGAATACTAGTAAGTCACATTGGAGAAACATGAAAACGTAAAGACATTAGTAGTTCCAAAAACGAATTAACAACCATCCACACTGTCTCCGCACTGAGCTGCTCTTTTAACTTAATTTTAAAGGAGTTATCGTTTCTGGTCGATGAGTCCATTCAAGGTAAACCTACGCAATGTATTGCAAGGGTCTGCTAGCATGCACTCCTCACTGTTGTTTATTATTAATACAGACATGGCAGAGAAGCTTCCCAGCTTGTATTGTGATTGGACAGAAACGTGTCACAATTTTCACAAGGCCTCATTCTTAGAGGAGATCGGTTGCTGACATACCTCGAGACAGTGTTATACTCGCAGTGATGTTACTAGCAGATAAGAAGGGCAAGCAGAATCACATATAGCAATATCATGTTTTACACTAACTCATACCATATATGCTGTCACATTAATGACACATATAAATATGACTGGCGAAGAGAACTGTCGGAGATGGCAGATCGGAGGGAGGTTCGTAAAGTTAGTCTCCTTCGACTACGGTGAACTGTACCTGTATTTCAGAGGGAAGAGCAAGGCCAACAGACCGCTACAAGCATCCGCTAGTCTGTTGTAACTGGTCGAAAGGAACAGGATTTTATTGTCAGTCAGAGCAGAGCAGAAGAGAGAAACAAAGTTCTGAATACCTGAGGAAGAAGAAACAGGGGGATGATATTTTGGTAAATGGTAAAAGTGAAAGCAGCAGCCATTCATCCTCAATATATCCGTATACATACATAATGCATGCCTGTTATCACTTCTACATGCGTCCTACAGTACTGACAACTGATGAGGATGAAAAAACTTCAAGACTGTACAAAAAACAAGACCAAAATATGAACCTGCATCTGGAAAAGTTCCCATCTTTTCCAAGGTCATAACTGCAAAGAATTGCCTGCTATAAAGGGTGCTTATGCATGTGACTTTCCATCCTAACTCTGAAGTTGCCATACAGCAAACAATGAGACAGCAGCAACTGTTAGAGATGAAACTGAAAGTAACAGATCCTAGCAACAAAATTGTGCATGCAGAAATATCTGTGCACTTTTCCCATTAATGGTGTGAGAACTGCATAGAGTCACCTGTCATGAGAGTTGGTATTATGGGAAATCTTGCTGATACTTTTGAGGATTAAGGCTTAAGGTCAACGATTTTTTTGTCATAAAGTAACTCCCCAGCCTAAACCCGTACAAAAAGGAGTAAAACATCCCTGATGCATGTCCGATGCATGCACGTGTACAAATCCTGCTGCAAACTACATATTAAAGTTTATTGCTTCTAGTATGTGTGTACATTTATCTTACCAATACACTGTACTAGAAAAGATACTGTGTTCCTTGTGACCGGCAATGACTCTGATAGAGGGGGCTGGAGAGCCTGCCTATCGTCTGCACCTATAGAAAATAGTACCTACACGAAGAGAAGGAGAGGACAAGTGTCACCATGGAAACAAGGAAATGGGTGATACAAGCATAAAGTACAGCCGATAGGACACTCACGTCATGAGATTTCGGCCTAGTTTGTCGGCAAATCTCAGATGTTTAAACAAACTGCGTAAGTTATGAGTACTTCTTTAAAGCCGACGCTCCATCCGTATTTGATGGGTCTTTTCGAAACATTGCCTGGTAGGAAGAATCTCCATTTCAGCATGTATGGCAGCTTACATTTCCAACCTTTGCAGTTTGTTCAACATGCAACTGTACATATAGTAAACTAGATATGTATCGATTCATTTGTTTTTCAACATCATCAAATCAACTTGTATACAAGAAGAACACAACGAGACATACATAATGCATGGAGAGAAGTGAACTTTAAACCCTTATGGGCTTAACAAAGAAGAAAACTCCCTTGAAAAAGCAAGAAGAGAACAAAACCAAAGTCATAACCATTTATAAAGGTCGTGTGATATGCATCTAGAAAAGAAGCAGCCTCATTCAGCAACTGCAAAATGAAACCCTGAATGAAAATCCGTTGGAATTTTGCTCCTAACTCCCACTGTTTTTGAGATATATGACTTTTAAAAGTTTGATGAAAATGTACAACAGATTATGTGGAGTGATGCAGAGTGTTGCACAGTGTCAGTCTTTTATTTTTTTGTTACTCTTTATGTTTTCTCTTTATTACTGGGTTTCACACTGGTAGGTGATACTGATATTTTCAAGGAGACAATGCTTCCAAAATAAAACTCGAGCTGTGCATACAAAATTCTCAAGTGTCCTTAAAAGCCAGGTTAACTAAACAAAGGGTTAACATAAGACATATCATAGGAGTCCATCTCTTGACGTCACAAATTTGCATACCTGTACGAAGCCAATGTTTATTCATGATGCAGGTGTGAGACAGCAGTTTCCCTGTAAAACTGTCAACATTTGATGGATTTTGATGGGATTGGTCGCTACCTTCAACATTTTCACGGATCAATATGCCCAACAGTCCAAAATGTCATTTTCATGTCACACGACATTTAACTAAACAATGTCTTCAGAAGAAAAAATAAAAAAAAATCTTAGAAATATTTGGATGAGGCAAATGAATTCATGAATCTTTCATTCATGGCAGTTATTACTGACAGCAATTTACTGTGCAGCAATAGCACTGGGATATGGAAAAGCATTAACAACCTCTTCAGTTTCTTCCAAAGTGAACTACATAAACCAGATACCTCTGTTCGTTGTTGTTTTCACTAGCTTTGGTTTTTGAACTTGCTGTATTCAACTTTCCTCTTCACATATATAGTCATTTTCAATTTACTCAAGAAATGGAAATATAAATTTAGTTTTCACATAAATGCAAACATGAGCGCATACTCAACGGGTTAGCAAAAAAAATTGGTGTCTTCACAATAGCACATCTGCAAAGAACAAACGACCTCAGAACAACAGGTGAAATTGACTCTGATTCCTTACTTGGAAGTCACTTATCTCTATTAAAGTGCTCGCTACATCACTTGGTACTCATCTATCGGTACTCACCTGAGGTCCTCCGGGAGGTGGAACTTGCACATGGCCCAGTATGTTGCCGACTAAACTCTCTATGGGCCTATCATGGCCCTCTATGTACACTGTGTATATTAAGCCCAAACAGTTCTGAAACGACAATGGGAAATCATTACTTTACTAAAATGGTGAATCAATTCATGACCCAGTATGTAGGACCCTTCTAAAGACTCACTAACAATCAGCTTGACTGTCACATGATCAAATGTGTCACATGACCAAAACTCTTATGCATGGTTCTATGGTCAGTGTGCTTCATGTGGTAACATTTTCCACAGTGCCCTTTTGCCTCCAATCTTGAACGGATGTTATCTAGCAATTGTTGACTCTGACCTTCTTCGCATGCCAGCAGGTCTGCTCAACTCTACTTCAAACACAGTACCACTCAGTCCTCATCCACTCTATTAGACTTGTGCACCCCAAATACATTCCACAAACAATATGCTCATTCAGAGCGAAAATGGAATTAATCCACCTTTGACTCCCTCTGATTCTCTGGCACTACAGTGAACTTGCAAACGTTCTGACTTTAAATGTTTTTGTAGACTTCTCACTAAATATTGAATCATGTGTAAGGTAATTTATGGTGACCACTTAACAATATCATCTGGTGCTTTTGACAAAATGCCTACCTAAGCTACCCACTACTGGCACATTTCTAGAGTAAAGTGTAGACTATTTCACATCACATTCCCTTCAATGGTAAATACATCTCAGAGATTTTGAATTTGACACCTTTGCAATCAAACTCACCCTTATCGTTTCTATATACTCCAATCTCGTGATGAGGACCAGACACTTTGGTGCATACATAACGATAGGTTCTACATCTTCAGCCTCCCAGTCATCTGTCGGCTTTTGCCCGATCACCTTCACCCTCTCGAAGAACGTGAGGACGGCGCAGTAGTGCCTGTTAGCCTCCACGTCCGTCAGCACCGAGAGGTGAAACATGGGGTCCCGGTGATCTGGCCAGAGTCTCCATCCCCCAGGCTGGCAGAACTAAGAGAAAAATAAAAAAATAAACAAAGTACTTTGAAATCTTTGAGATCTACAAAACATATTACTGTGTACAGTACCTGTATTACAGAAATTCTTTTACTATACCTTTACACGAGCAAGGACTACCTGATTGAGTGAAATACATAATTCACAGGTCAATGGGTGCTTCAGTGTGCTATTCAAAGTGCTGAGACCTCACCTACACAGTGAACATACTATACTGTAATGCTGATCTTCTATTTCGTTGTACAGTACCTTGGACCACAAACTGTCCCAATTACTGTAGCTCCTAGAGTAATGACCACTACACCTAATTCACACAGTATGCTCTGTGTACTAAGTTTCCCTCACATTCCATCATGAGGAACAATTCATGGTGTTGTTGGAAAACACTGGCGTGCACATACTGTACTTCACAATCTTTAGATTATTGCTCTACTTGCCGTATTAATTTATCATGAGCACCACAACCCCATGATTGTAGAGAATAGTGTGGAACTTCATCTCAAATGCCTTCAGCTCAGAGCATTACTACATGTAATATATTTAACATCTCACATCAATATCACTACTAGTCAGTGAGCCTGCTGCTGCATACTTTACTGCACGATCAGCACTTTCTAAGATAATGGCATAATAACTCTGTCATCTTGACTCCACAGGTTTTAACATGAAAAGTAAACACAGGGTTAAAGGAGCAGCAAGGCTCACAGACCACCATGCAGCCAATTTGTAACATTCTATGCCTACTTGGTAGTTTCCAGACAAGATGCCTTTTTCTTTCCTTTGTTTTCAAGGCAAGTACGCTGATGGAGATTGACTGCATTTTGTAACCCTAATTCTAATGACATCATAGAGCTGCATGTTCTTGTGGTTAGTTCCATCAAAATACGAACTACCACGTACAAAACATGCAGGGGCTCATGAATGCAGAAAATGTACATTCAAATGATCATATCACACAATATCTCTCTCTAGATACCAAACTTCAGATTTTTCAAATCATTGCCTTTCTCTACACCTAACGTAAACTGAGTTAAAGCTACTATAGTCCAACTAGTGACATTTAATGGTTTTATCCTCTTAATTGTTCACACCCCATCCACAACAAATTGTAACTCCACTTAATCAATGTGTTCTGACAAATATCTCATGTCGGTTCCCTTGTCAGACAATGACAGCCAGCTGTCCCGCAATCTATGTCACCTTTATTATACCCGGCGATCAAGCGAGAGCTTTACGCAGATAAAAACAAACAATATTTTGTTACTACCCTCTTGCAGTAATTCAATTACGTGTGTATTCTAGCGGCTTTCTGTGTTAATTTCCTGACTGCCTGCCGATTAAATCTAATCAAATTTGATTATCTTAAAGTCATGGTCGAGGTATCTGACTAAATTCTAACAGCTTCATGACAAAAGAGTCCATGGGAGTACCAGAGTATACTGTATGCAGGTTGATAAGAATTGATTCAGTGAAGGAATTCACTTTGACGCTGGAACATACAGGACACTCACAGTACTGTGACTATTAGAAACCGTATACAGTCACAAAAATTAAAGTGGAAATTATCGGGTAAAGTTATTTTGTCACTTTGTTTCTGATGTGTACAGCAGATCTTAAAATTTTATGCCTTTGATAATAAAAGTACTGAAAATGAAGATGATCAAAAACAAGGGGGGGGGGGGGAGAGAAGTAGGGTGGGCAAAGAAGAATGGCAGAGATTCCATCGCTGCCATATGGCTAATGGAACTGAAACGATTGTGCCCATGTACAGTATAACAACCAATACCAGTATCAGGAGTATCGATTACACCAGGATACCATGAGTTTTCTAGGAAGATGTTCTGGGTCCTTTTTCTGTGATGTCTTACTGGCGGAAACGAACCATAAACATGAATCTTGGAGAGATGTAGACAACAGACAATCAAATTTGTTCACAACCGCAAAAGCAAACAAACTGACCTCCTGTTTGACAAAACTGTGACTTCACAAAGACATACATGTACATAAAGAGATGCTGTGACAGGAAACCAGTGACCAAAATATGGTCTTGAATCCCGAATCGATGTCTTACCAACTCAATCCCTGGGTGGAATGGTACATCTTCCCAGTCCTTCTCGGGGAATCTCTGCAGTATTTTACCGACTCCTTCATGCGAAGAACCAGCATCTGAAGCAGAAAGAGAAAATATTAAATGATGACCGCATGGCTGCATAAAGTCACTGCAGATAGCATAAAGTCACCAATCACAAGATGCTGTACAAATTTAACAAGAATTGACATTCTGAAGAGTCTCTGTTGAGATTATTTCTTCAGCAGTGACAGAGTTCATGTCTGATGCAGATCATTAAGTAGAGATCACTTTCAAAGTAATTCTCTGTTAAATGTACTGTAAAAAAAGACTTGAAGATGAGGCAAATCATTACAAAGTTACAGCACTGTTCAGCTATTCTCAGTACACTGTACTGTACACATCAAAGCCTTCTCTTAGACATGACTGACTGCCTGGCCAACGTAGCCTACAGTGCAGTACTGTGGCATAATCACACAAGGTTTAGTGTCTGACAGCAGTGTGTGCACAGAATAACATTTGCATAATTTACAAAGAAAAAGAACAAATACCTTAAATTCTAATCTATTCTCACAAGTTTAGTACTGGAAGGACTGTAGTGTTCCAAACGATGAAAAGTACATGACTTCAGCCTTGGTAGATGACTAAGGGAAGCCACACAAATCCAACCCTAGACCATCTCAGGTCCACAAAACTTTAAACGTTCTGCTTGTCATTAATTATGCAGCCTGCATATATCCCACATGCTTGAGTGCACACAGCCTGGACTTGGGCTCTGTGAGGCCAGGAGATATGTGCATGACTCATTACTCTCTGGTTGCTACTGTACATGTCCTCAGTACATCCATTAGCATTGGCTTGCTCTACTATGATCTAGGGTTTGATTTGTGAGGCTTCCCTAATAAACTGCACAGAGATTACTTGCCAGTGTAAAATGGAAGTGTAGAGGAAGGTCCAATGCTCTTGAACAAGGACACAATACAATACATGGGTCCAGCATATTGATTTGATGTGGGCCATATCATGTAGCAACTTGAACTTTCACTTCTTTGGTAACCAAAGTGCATGTTGCTCCATTTCCTACAGTAAATCTCGCATGAATTGCTGTATGATCTTCATCATGTGTGAATCAACACCTGGGCTACTTTTAACTTGAGAAAAAACTTGCATACTAGTAAGTCTGAAGCTACCTGTATGTTCACACGGATTTCAGATTTGGGCCATTGTTGACTTTACATTTACTTTGTTTTCTAAATGAAAAGTAGCACAAAGTAGAGAGCATACAGCAGATGAGTCACTTCAGGATACCTATTGTAGAAGTAGAACACACAGTACAATACCTTCCATATTATTCTCGAGTACCAGGAGGTTTATAAAAATTGACCTTGACCCACATGTACCCCAGGTTACATTATAATGTAGTCAACAGATGAAAGTATTCACCAAATAAAACAGCATACTCATGGAGAGTTCAGGCATTTGATCTTTATTTTAGATATACTCATGTGAGATTATTTGCACTGTCCAATGGTATACACTGTTTCAGGGTTTCAAAATGTTAAACTTCAGATAACTTTTCCTTCTGAAGACAAAAAGGATTTACAGCTTTGCAAAATTTAGCATTATGTTGCTGTTCCTCCTCCTCATGAAATACTCATGAAAACCACTTACATAATATTAAGCCATGGATGAGTTTATCGTTTGTATACATGTGCAATAGGCACCTTCACATCAAATTTTACGATTATATCAAACTATTGGTATAGTAAATGGAAATCCAGTTGTTGGGCTGAGACAGGTCAGTGAGGATAGTTCAACTTTGACTCTTATCCCTTACACCTAAACCCTGGAACATCAAATTATGATCTTTGTGTTGCTCATTGTGACCAGTGTATGTGACTCTGAGCGCCATACTGTATCAACTATTTTTTTTTTCCTTCCTGAGAAATTAATTTGCAAATTATATAGCCAACATAGGCACCCATGCATTCACTAACCAAAGCTGGATGGGTTTCACTTGATGCATGCATGCCAAAACTCATCATGCTTGAGAAGCAACCTGTACTCAGCTATTTCCAAAGTTATAAAACTACTGAACATCAAAGCAAAAGTTCAGAGCTGTATGTTGCTAACACTTTTCAACTCAATTCAAACTTTTTCACAGACCTATATTAACACGATGAACCCAACCATCCGAATTAAAAATTCTGTATGAAGATAGACTAGATTCTTGGCATGGGAGACAGGCCAGGGAAGAGTACAGCAAATCACATACTGACTCTGTGTAATGCTGTACCTGGTATGTGCGAGCATCCATTGAATTATGACAAGAAAGTCTGTCAAGGAGGATACTGTACAGACACAACAGGCATGTTGAAAGACGTACGATGACAACTATGAGTGCATCGATCTCTGAATGCAAAGAATGGACAAATGTACAAATGCTTCATACTGTAAAAAGTGTGTAACCTGTTTAGTCATGAATGTGCGGAATCACTGGAAATCTAGATACGTACAGTTAAGCATTTGTTAAAAGTCACTCTGAGCTGCAGCACTGTACTGTCTGTAAAACAAATACGTTAGTACTTGTAGTTGGATGCATTTGATATTTAAAATATTGCACACTAGAAATACTTTGCAACGGTATCCGTACTTCCATTGCATACATAGGCATGTCTCGATTTTAGATTGTTCAACAGTACTGGATGTTCACCAGTCTCCAGCTGTACAGTACACTTCAATGTGAAAGCAAAACTGCAGCCACACGCACTTTTCACCGAACAGAAAGTACTGTATACTGAATGTCTAAGATGTTAATACTGTTCCACATGTGTGCACTTACAAAGGTTAATCAACAACAAAGCTATGGTGCCATTACTTTCAGTATTTTCACAATGAGTTGAACAATTGACAATGATGTCGCTTTCCTTGTTTCCCTTTTGTTCCCCTGTCAATGATTTGTACAACAAAAGGAAGACAGTGAATGAGATTGACAAGTATGAACACATTATTGTCACAAATCCACATGATGAAATACAGTAGAACTTTTAACAGTACTAAAGAACTACCTGCAGAATACAAATTTATCTTCAATGTTATTTGTGCCAACTGAGGTATTGAATCATTTCACAAAATACCTCAGCATCAGAGCATAGATGTGTCAAATACTGTATCAAAATAAGTAGGCTAACTAATGGATACAATGAAAACTGTCAAAAGTTCATATAAAGGCATTTGCAGTGAGCTTCGGCAACTTGCTTGACCCTACCCCGAAGTTGTGACTCCTGGCCATGAGCACCCTAATCTTATTAAGTGTCGGAGTCTTCAAAGCCTATTTTGCAGCATACCAGCTTCCCCAAAACTTCTTGGTTTGGGAATTAGCCAGCAACGTACTCATCCCATAAACCTATGCATTACTGTAATGACTATGGTCTAGCATCGGGCAATTGGGGGTGTGTTTATGTGTGTGTATCTAGCCACCCTCCATACGTAATTCAGGTTGAGTTGTGAAGTTAGTATATCTCTCATTCAACATGCCTGCAGTCTATTCTCAAGTCTCTTCAATAATCCATGCATCTTCCTATGGCTTACATCCCTCCACAACAAGGCAATTTTTCTCAGACAGCGAGATCTCTGATACTCAGCAACCAGCCAACTTCCACCTGGTTTCTGACTACAACACTGACAGATGAAGATCATCGTGATCTGCAGTATTAGAACACAAAATTATCACAGAGCCCTAGAACTCTGTTTTCCGAATTAACGAATACCTAAAACACCGGTCCTGTCCCAACATCCAGATACTTCGGCCATTCTCTTAAAATTTGCAGGTCATTCTATCAGCTCTCTCTGTATGTTATGGGAATGGTGATACCACATGTACAGAATGCTTTCTTTCTACATGACTACTGCAGTAGTCGCTATCTGTTGTTTATCACTGTGTACTGTAGGAACTCCCTGTGACTCTTTTCACATGAATGAACCTACAGGACTACGCATTGGAAGCAGATTTGTATTTAACAAATTCTTCATGTACAGTATCACTCACTTGTGAATTTCACCAGCTTCAGAACCTGCAAAAACATTTGACGACAGTTCCAGTTCCTTGCACATTTAGGCCATAGATGTCTAAATAACATTACATCACTACAGTACCATACAGTACGTGATGTCCTCTCCTACAGTACCACTGAGTACAGCTTCCTGTTTTTTAAAGGCAGTAACTCATCACTCCAAAACCTGGTGGATAGCAAAATTTTCGACTGGTTCTGCTCTTTGATTGATAGCAAAATGGAAAGATGAAGAGTACCTCAAATTACACAGCATACACAGGGATTGTTTTAAAGACACATGTAGAAGAACTTTAGACAGGCTGTGGGAGGGAAAAGACCAAAGTAGTTTGGAGGATTGAAACTGTGTGGGGGGATGAGTCTTTGTCTTAAAGTTTGCAAAGGTCCCAGGGCCCCCACCTGAACAATTCTTCTGCATCATCATCCTCGTGTTGCTGATAGTTTAACACGATCATCACTTCTTAGACACCACTGCTGAAGTCACAGACTATATCAACTGCTGCTTGACTGTACACAATGTCACGATCAAATTCTATACCACAGAATCCACACACCTGTGCGGGACTTCAAAAATGTAGAATGCGAGATTGCTCCAGGGCTGGAGCCTGGAGGTTAATAATCCCAGGGCCTTACAGAATAGCAACTACACAAAGAACACCACTCAACAGTGTACAGTATGGTAAGAGATGATTGCCCGAACAGTACGTAGCTGGCCAGCTGCATGGTGACTGCTTCACTGTGGGGCTGTACAGAGTTCATGTGGATGAGATCATCTAGCGTAAAGCAAGAAAGAGGTCCAAGAAGATAGCTTTCAAATTTCATACGCCGCAGGCTAAAGATGTTAGCAGGGATGCCATAACATTGATTATGCCTCTGAGCCTGAAACAAATCATCTTGTCTCTGAAACAAATGCCTCTGAAACAAACATTATGCCTCTGAGCCTGAAACAAACATTATGCCTCTGAAACAGTACGCCTCACAGCCTGAAACAAAGATAGTTATGCTTCTGAAACAAACATGCCTCTCAGCCTGAAACAAAATCCCAATACTGTCTGTTTTGACCAATATATTAAGGTAGAGGCTTAGGTACTTGGAACTTTTGTAAATTGTATGAGAGCAAAGTAACCTACAGTAGTACTTAGTAAACTCTCATGAGAAATTTATCATGCATACCATATTCAGGAGTGATGTCATGTGCAGTAATGGACAATTAACGAAACAATCCATACGGTAGATCTGGGGGAGGATTTGGAACATCCATGAATGTGGACAAAGAGAACGAGCAAAGGAAATGGCGACAAAGAGAAAAGTAGAGGATCAGAGTAACTGGGAAGATGAGGAAACAGAAAGTGAAAAAAAAAAAGCCAAGAGAAAAGAGGCGGAGTGTTTGAATACCATTGTGGATGTTCCTCTTACAAAAATCAAAGCAACGTGAGTGTTAGAAAAATTTCTGACTTTTTATATTAAAAAGGAGTCTACGGGAGGCAACCAACATTCTTGCTGCATATCCTGAAGACTGTGGACCTATACTGTACAGTAGCATGTACTGTAAAGGTTACAGTGCATTACACTTCAGGAACGTGTATAAATTGCACTTACAGTATGTGTGAGAAATGTCATGTGTGCACATGTATGCATACTGTATTCTGTACAGTGCTGTACAAATCTTGGAGGCAGTATTGTTTGTACCCAGTATACTTGCAGCTTAGGTAGCCATTTGCAAACTTGAAGATAAATATTTAAACTGTTAGCATCCTACATGCTTTTAAATATAACTTTGTTTTTAATCAGGTAACACTTGACTTATATTTTTTTAAAACTCTAAATAATACTAATACAGCATTTACTACCAAACTCCCCAAAACTCATCGGTTTGGGAATTCGCTAGCGACGTACTCACCTCATATAACCTATGCATTACCGTATTGACCATGGTCTAGCATCTGGCAATTTTGTGTGTGTGTGCGTGTGTGTATCTGGCCACCGCCCTTCCGTAATTTCCAGGCTTGCATAGGTTATATGAGGTGAGGGAGTACGCGCTGTGAATTCTACTGTACCGCATGAAGCAGATTCTAATTCACAGTATTCTGCGCATAACAGTACTGAAATAGAGTATAATGATTGTCTAACATGTACAGTATCTGGTGGTTAACAATAGCACCAGCTGATATGAATTACAGTAAAACCCTCTTGAAGCTAAAGTCACATGAGCCCAAATTCTGTTAGGCAATTGTTGAACTTGAAGATATAATGTAAACTGTTGACATAACCTTCCCTCACATTTTTATTGCTTTCATTACAGCATACTGTTTAAAGAAATGCTACACACCCACCTCTGTGACATATGCAGCGATGCTATGGGGACGTTAGTCCACATTGACTACTATACCTTTGTTATGTGGATGCATACCTGTGGGAACACGGCTCTCTGCTATGTAAGGGGGTGGTGGCATTAGCTGTTTTGAGGAAGGAAGTGGGTTGAAGAAACATGGTTGCTAGATGAAGTGGGAGGAGTTGACTTTGCTGTTAAAGTGTACTGTGGGAACGTTAACCAGGGTCTAGGCAGAATTCACCGATGCTGCTGCTGTACCTGTACATAGTTCTATATGGGAGAAACTTCCTTGTGTGAATGCTTAAAAGTATGAATACTTACGGTACCAGTCTCCACTCAACCATTGCACAGAAATGAGTGGTAACCAACCTCTCTAACACTGTGTATTATAGAACCTCTAGAGGTCTGATTCGAACATGTACATGCGTGCCATTTGCATTCTACGAGTGACAGCATTATTTGACTAAGCTTGAGGTTTTGTAGAGATACACAGAAGTGAGTAGGGAAGGGCTATATGTCGCAGCATACAGTTTGTGCCATTTATAATCAATACTGCTTTGCACCTACTAAATACAGTATCTTACAGTAGTGCACACAGCATTGTGGTCCATCTTGGTGTTTCTAGCAGCGCTTTCAAAGAGATGAAACACTTGATTATACAAAACAAACTCAATACATATTCACAGTGCTACCAAGTTCATTCCTACTCAAGTGGATAAGCAAACCATAACAATCCGCTTAATGAATTTATCCTTAGAAATGATTCCCCACCACTTACTGCATGGTGTGGGAACTCACCAGTGACTAGAGAGGAGTGAAATAAATAGTACAGTAGCAACTGGAATAAAAAGTTCTAGCAACACACCCTCTGTGCACAGGATCCTTAGAAATGAAGCAATGTGTATTAATAGTTCATGTTGTTACAATATCAGGAGCACTTTTCCTTCAACTATCAAATGATATAGTGATTTCATAGACTGCTGTTGCGATATGAGATTTTCAAAAATGATATCAGGGGCACTTTCCCCTCAATTGACAAATAATATCACCATATCATAGGGTTAGGTTGAAATTAATGTGCAAAACTACAGATTGTGCACGGAAGTCACATTGAAACATTATACAGCCTAAGTCTAACCTTAATTCTGACACATGTCACACTCTATTTTCATGTAAAGCAAATTATTTCATCATTAAGTTTATAACCTTCAGGTCTGATTTCTTCTTCCCATATATGCTATTCACAATACTGTCCGTGACCAAAATCTGTCCTATTAACATAAATTTATTTTTCTCCTCAAGTGTACAAATGATATTGTTTGGGTAATTTTAGAAACGATATCAGGAGCAACCTCTCATAACCATATCGTTTGCTGCTATCCCAATCTCACAATGACACATATCATAGGGGTTAGTTGCTGCCAAAGCACACCTGAATAAATATGTGAAAAACAATGGCCTGTGCACAGAAATCCCATTGTTCAACTTTATTCTAACCTTAATTCTGACATGGCACAAGTTTCTGTAACCTTAAGGTCAGATTTCTTGTTTCCTCATTATTTAGAGCATGACCTAAATCTACTCTGAGAAACATTTTTTTTTTCTCCTCAAGTGTAAGGACGATATCATTTGGGTAATTTCTTAAACGATATCAGGAGCGAAGTCTCATAATGATATCGTTTGCCAATATTGCAACAACACTGTTCCTGGTGATCCTCTCCCCTAACCCTCTCTCAAATTCTCTTCTCAAATCATCTGTCCCCCCCTCATACCGCTCCGCATATTGCAAATCAATAAATCAGCTTTGATTACATCAGCTAGAACATCAACTGTCAAACCTTAGATTTGTCTCTGTTTATATGCTGTGTAATAACACAGAATACAGTGACATTCCACCATCAGTGGACAGTACTCATATTTATGGATTCCAACAACTTAAAGGAATGCACATGCCTACACTGAGAGATCTACTAGATACACAAATGAAGCTGTCACGGACTCACGCACCATGAAAAAAAACTCTGGCACACAAACAAAAAATTGCACAGTTACTTCAAGAGTTGAATTCAGCAAAACTCTCTGGAGTGGGTATTAACAAGCGACTATACGTACTCCTTGCTTTCTTATGTATCAGTTTGGCTTAGCTCAAAATGCTCCCGAAAACAATTCTGACACTGCGTGCTCTAGGCCTCTAGGCTCCCCTCATTTGGCTTTAATACAGTAATTACTGCAAGTGTTATCAAATATCTGCCGGGACGTATTTCTGAGGATTGTGCCAATAGACATCCCAAACTTCACCAGATGTGTTCATTAAATTCATGCCTTATTTACCTATCTCAGCACAAGAAATGCACTCCAACATACCATGCCAAGAGTAGGCCTATTGGTAACAAACTAGGGCCTCCTTCCTACGACACCAGCATTCTTACATCAGGGAGGTTTCATGGAAAGGTGGTCTTTGAAGATCACCAGAGCTCCTGGCATGGTAGATGGGAGTGCAATTGAAATGTTGAGACAAGAAAGAAGCAAAGTACTGTAAATAATGTCTGGGTTTCAACAAATGATAGCTTTTTGCTCTCTACTGTACCATGGCACGATTCAATTTCTCATTTTGTTAAACAGTCACAATTTTGGAATAAATTTGGGGCAAAAGGCTGTTGAATTTAACAGACATGTTGAATTTAACTTTTTATGAGAGTTATTAAGATCTGAAAACCTGTTTCACACATCACACTGTGCGCTACCACTTTTGGGAGGGTGACTGAGAAGGACACACGATTGTCAAAGTCAGACTTCCAGTGGCTTTTAATGGACAGGGTCAAAGGTTAGTCAATGTAGCTGTGGCATGATAGAGAGAAGTGCAGTAGTTATGTGAAGACAGGTGTACAGTAGTAAGTGAGGAGCTGAATAAATTGTGTGGTTCTGCTTCTGCTACACTACAATGTAACTTCGACTTAAAGCAACAGTCCACTGATCTCTGGAGGACAAGTTTATACAATTCCCTACACTTGATTAACATGTATAAGGCCAGCTCAGTTGCGTGGTTCATATAGGGCATACTAACCCTGCTCTATGATTAAAACTATAAACTTGAACATGATTAAACACAGACACTGGTACATTTCTGTCTTTCAACACAACTGAACTAAACATACATGAAATTCCATACAGTTCCAATGCAAATGTTCCAATGGAATACAACATGTCACACTAGTAAGACTTTTTAAGTGTGTCACTTTAAGAGAATGTATGACAGTATCTCCCGCATCCCTAGTGACCCATCTCCATCACTCCTCATCAGCTGAATGCAGGCCCCCCTTATTCAAGGCAGTTAAATACAGTTTACTGGATGCATGCCCCAAATAGCTGTCATGTCTTAGCCGGACAGAAATCATAAACAACGGTTCAGTACAGCCCTGAAACTCTCTCTATATTGAGAAGAAGACAGAGTAAGTGGCAAAGCAGGGTACACTGTGTACAGCAGTACTATACACGGTGTACAGCACTCTACAGTACTTACATGAAGTCTGATTATTATTTGGCGTCATGTGTAGACCCGCTAAAGACTTTGTCCCAAGGACACGTGTCTCACAAGTTGGTAAAACCTCTAAGTACATGCAATATGTAACCAGACTTCACATACTGTACTGTATATCTAGACGAGTGCAGTATGTAAGAGATCTATACTGTGAGTACTGCATGGTTAGGTTTGCATTCACTACAACAAGAGAAAATGGTGAGGTCGAAGCACTGTACTGTAACTCTGTCACACATACAGTGGTGTAAAGTACATTTTCACTTCAAAGGAAGGTGGCGTAGACCTCAAAAAATTAACACAGTATCGCTCTTCTAGTCATATGCATTACCTGAACGTTATGGATGAACCCTAACAAACAAATTTGTAGTCAATACTGACTTAAAAGTCAACATTTTTAGCAGAGCAGTTTCCTTAGTTGAGAGAAAACAAATTCAAGTTTTGGCAGTGACATTCAAAATTTGTCCCTCACAAAGACAATTTGAAGGTAGTTTGCAATTCACGTTTTTTTTTTCTTCTCCTCACATGGTTAACACCCACTGTTGATAACCGAATCCATGCATGTGGGATACTAAACTGTTGCATCTGTTGAATTTAACAGGATCCTTTGGCCAAAAGGAATAGCTGCTAAATGTCAATGGTTTCGCCTGTTTAAGGTTGACCTCTATGTAATGAGAAACCAAGACAGAGAAAATAGCAATTCATAGTTGGTCAGCAGATGAAAAGAAAGAGCGCTCCCCCAAAAAACAGTTAAGGGGAACACTGACACCTTAAGATGTAATATTATTCATCAGATGTATTTTTTATTATCTGGAGGAAAACGCTTATAAGTTTTTTACTTCCTTTTCCTCCCTTTCTGGTACTCTTTTCGTTCTGGTGAATCTCATGTGAAGTATTGTTTACCTATGTACTGGAAATAAACTGTTGTCATTGTCATTTTCCATGACAAGAGCTCAGAATCTGTCTTGATGGAGCCAAAGTAACACCATCATATAAGCTTCACTAACAAATAATACTTTCATGCTCTCACTGGCATCAGTAAACAGCAATACTCTCATCAAACTTTTTGGTATTTATAAGTTATTGACACATAACACTAAACTCATTGCTGTACACTAGATCCGGCACAACTTCATAAAATGCTGAGCACTTGAATATATGTTTTCCTCATATATTGCTCTGGTGTTATTGCCTGACTTTATGTACAGCTCAAGCCAATACTCTCTGGGAGAGCTACTGTAATTGCATGCATGATGGAAGTTTAAACATTTGGTGACATGAATCCCATAGATTCACACGCTCTAAGCCACCAATAGCCACGTCAATGCAGTACTTAGCAGATTGTAACTCAACAGAGCAGAAACCACGATAAATCTTAGCTTAAAGTATACTTCAACCCTGAGCACAGATTATTGGTCTCTTAATTTAGCACATTCACAACATTACTCTATCGCAGACAACACGGCATACATGTATGCCCGTTACAACTGCAAGTACTGCATCCCAAATACACTCGATCCATGCGTACCGTACGTCTACAATTTAGCAGATGAATATACACCAAACTGATTGCAGATGTCAAACATTGGGAGATATGGAATTCCCAGGGAGAAATTGAACAAAAAAAAAATACCTCATCCACTTTTGATGGCTTCAACTGGCCTCTGTGAGAGATAAATTGTTTTTGTTGTATATATACCTCACGGCACACAGGATGACTGGTAACACTTACAGTATCATCAGACCTGTAGTACTGTAAGCAAATGATATATACCGAAGCTGCTAAAGTAGGGAGATGAGGAACTGGACTTGAAGAAAGCAACATCTATGGAGTGTCAGATGAGCTATGAGTAAAAAGTCACAGAGGGAGAGATTTTCTCCTCTGTGGTGAAGGATATCAGGCATTTAAAGGGAAATAGGGCGTTTGTTTTAGAATAGACATCCATATTTTTGAAACCAATATTTGTGGATGCAGAATGATAGATTATTCAAAATAAGGAAGGACAGTAGCCTTCTCTTCAAGAAATAAGCTCCTCACAGACAGAAATTCAGTTATTTGTTGCTCAACACTAATTTGTTCACCCAAACTTTTCAAAATTCAAATGATCCATCTTCCATTACTCGTCACATGCATAATGTTTTGAGGAGATGAAGCTTTGGTAGATGATTATTGACGAGACTGAATGATTTGACAATGATTACCGCTATTTTTTTTGTGTATCATGTTGGTGTATTCTAAACTCCCTATTTCCCTTTAAGTAATGGAACACAGCAGATGCGTTTATAGTCTGTTCCTCTGCAGTTGACGTACAGCACAGTACGACAACCTGGCATGAATTTGGATGTGTGAGTTACAGTGGCCATGGCATCTGTGATGTAAACTGAATTCTGCTATATTTGAGAGAGCTTTTACAGATTTTTGAAGATCATGTAAAACTGACATCTCAAAGGGAGTCATTGAGTTCATATCAATATATGTTGCGATGATTTGGGGTATAAATACATGGCAGTACCTTATAATTACCACAATTTGTCAAGTTCCATATCCAATAGTTATGAAAACTGCCATGTTCTCTTTTTTATTTTTGACCCTTACTTGTTCTGACTGTGGGCACATAAATAAGTGCTAATTAATATGAAATGTGTCTGGTCAAAAATTTTCAAAAACCAATATGAATCAATAGTTACTCACTCCTCCACATAAAGGTATAAAGAAACATTGGGATCCTCCTAAAGTCAGACCATTTGTCACCAATACTGTATCCTGAGAAAACTTGATCCTTTGTACATGTGACAAACTGGGATCCTCTCAAAGTTAGGTCACTTATTGCTACTGTTAACAAAACATGATAAGGGGTTAGGAAAATTTCTGGGATTTCACAAAATGACTCAATATGAAGTCTCTTTGAAAGGGACACAGGGTGTCTGAAATATACCGATCTGGAATACTGTACAAACAAAATAGGTGTATTTATCGTACAGTAGGAGGACAATCTGACTCACCACCAAAATATCCGTAGATTGCTTCAACCCTTCAAAACAATATGAATAATTAATATGAGTTACAGAAGATGGATCATTTGAATTTGTTGAAAGTTTGGCAGAACAAATTATTCTTGAGCAACTAATAACTACTAAAATTTCCATCTGTGAGGAACTCTTTCCTAGAAAAGAGGGCCATCGTTCTTCTTTCCCGTTCCGTGTCCATGAATATTGGCTTCAAAAGTACGACCTTTTTCTGCATAAACAAACAAATGCCTTCATATTTCCCTTTAAGGACAGACAGGCACGGTAGTTGGGACAAGGACTTTTTTTGTTGTTTTACAGCAGCCTTCTTCTCAAAATGACGAAAAAAGATGTCTCCTGTGCAGACTATGAAAAGATAGTGGTTTCATCAAATTTCGACCAAAGTATTAACCCTAATTTGACACTCCAATTCTAATTTTCTTTTGACAAATGCATCGTACCATTAAAAACCAAAGAAGAATTTAGATTTTTTTTTTTTAATTTAAACAGAATTTCTGTACCTGCTGACTGAGGGATCTAATCATTTAAAGGGTAACTGTCACGTCACTTTCTAGGTCTCCTTATCTTTGTGATGAGATAAAGAGGGCACTCTACAGAGATTGTGGAGAAAAGCTAGGGTACAGCACAGCATCTAACCAGTAGTTTGTAAACTCTGTCTAGCCATGAACACTAATGTGACAGACGGATGGATGTCTTATATGTTAACTCATGTGCAACGTCAAACTGGTGGAGTGTGATCTGTGTGACACATCAAAGTTTTGAACAAAAATTCACTTAAAACCCTCACATTGACACTTACATCTTGCATGAATATATGTCAAGGTATTACAGGCAGTACAGTCTACCACCACCAAGTGAATGCTACTGGCAGTTGATCACGTACAGTTTACTGCACACTGTATAAAACTTCACCATAATAGTACCCTATGCACTGTACATATTGTACACTACTGCAACAAATTCTTCCCAATCATGGAAGGCAAGATGCAATGTTTTGTCATTCTCTGTGCTACAGTACAAACTTGTGTGCACCTGTAGTTTCTTCATGATAGAGCAGGACTTCTCCTTGCAACTTGCTAAGTTATCAAACATACTATTCTTCATGACTCAGCATAATTTGAGGTAAGGTTGTGAAGCCATAGCTTTATGAATCATAAAATTAATGCTTTGGCTAAATTGAAAATTGCATGACATGTGTTCCCCACGACTCACTTGTGTGGGTATTCACAAGTGACTTACCCCTTGCTTACTTATGCATAAGTTTGACCCTGCTCAAACCACTTCATTGGAGACTATTTACTCATTGTGTGTCATATTTTGTTGTGCTAGTGGTTATATGAAGTGCTCATAGCAGACACAGAGGAATGAACGAAAAAAAAATATTAAGGAGAAGGGGTCATTGTCAGCAGGACTATGGTATCTAAGTGGAGCCCTTCCATTGATTGGTGCAGAGCATATTTAGAAAAGTTTGTAATTTACTGTAGAAGTCCCCAAGACAGCCTTTTGCATTTCCCAAGTGTTGTAAGTCTAGTAGTACCCAGCCACAGAAACATACTGTAGGGATTTCATGTCTTCAATATGTATTATGCATCCCTCTTTCATTTCTTCTTAGAGCACTTGGCAAGTGCTGGGGGGAAACCTCTCCCAACAGGGAGCCACTATTACACAGTGCAGTACATTCTGTACAACTCTGGCAGTCAGTAGTGAACAGAAAATCTTTGAATATATCTGCACTGAATTTGAATACCCTGTATGTAGGAGCAATCCCAAATTTCATTTGGCATGGATTTATGAACAACCCTTCATCTGTGCCCACACAATATACAGACTGTACACAATCTCCACAGCTCATTACATTGGACACTACTTCTGTAACTTCATTGTTCACACAGAATTATGCTACCATTTGAATCATTTCTTTTTTTTCTTTTTTCTTTTTAAGTGGTAGGCCTACTTTCTTACTGTATGTCTACTTACTGTTTTCATGCAGTACATGATGATGAGATTACGGTGCACTCATTATGATTTATTTTGCTCTGATTTATCACCAAGTAACTTCAGTACATCAACTACTGTTCCCACACTTGCTGCTGAAGCCTGGTGTCCTTTGACATTGACTCTAGTAAACAGAGTGCAATCACCTAAAATCCCTTTTTTGAGACTGAACAGTTAACCTCTGTCGGAGTTTGCTTTGTTTGATCAAAGGTAGTCCAACTGTGGCTTACATGTAATATCTTTTGTAATCTTTACCCTTGTCCTTTGGACCCAAATTCATTATTTTTACTCAAACTGTACTTTCATTCTCCTAATTGCCCATAACTGTATGCGCATAGAAAGGTTCACTTACCCTGTACAAGCTCGACTGTAAAGTTTTCAAAACTGGTAGACTTTACAGTGAGTGGTACTACTGTATACAGTATAATTCACTCACATTTAATTTACAGAAAGTGACAGTGCTTGAGGCTACATGTGCACAACTATAACTGTGACCTACAGTACTGACCCTCTGAGAGACACAACATCATTTTAAGTACAATGACATTGGAACTGCTCTTCAAACTAGTACACTTTGCAAACAATTAGAGGAACACTGAACAAAGTTGGCTTCACTGATCAGTTGCCACTTCTTATCAGGACAGACATGAACTATTATATTGAAAAAAAAAAATGGGATTGTAATGAGAAATATTACGAATCTCACCTGCTCTGAACATTTGCAAGCTTATACTGTAGTGTCTGAAACCTGCAACTCCAAAAAGCTTTTGCTACTTAACCTTAACACCACCTGGAACACTGGCTGGCATACATGCAGGGCTGGCCCTTCCTTCCCAATGCAACCTTTTCAGGATGTGAAATGCAATTTATTGTGGATATGGAATCCAAATGACTATGTGTACAAACTCTATGGGAATTTGCTACGTAATGTGTATAAGGACCATTGGCAAAGTAGATAGTAGTGTACCTGTAGTAAGTGCAGTTATCTACCAAGACCAGAATGTGACAAAAGTTTATTACCTACAATTTCAAGGCTGCATAAGCCCAACTTGTTAGTGGTAACTTGTACTATTACTGACTATTCACAGCTGGAGCAACTATGGTTACCCTCCTATCCATCTACAGCATTGAATGTACACTGCATAAATTTCCAAGTACTGCACGGAAAAAAAAAAACAGTACTTTACAGTACTATACATGCAAACTTTATCAGGCAACTGGTACACTTGCCAAATTCCAATTTGAACTGGCATGGACTGCAGCTCCGGAATTGTGATTACTGTACAATTATATATGTACCCAGAATGATGAAAGTTAATACTGTAGCACACCGTGACACTGTGAAAGTTAAACTGCCCATAATTACTGTGCATTCACTGCATATTATGAATTTGTGGTTGGAAGTTGCTAACTGTATGTTGAGCCTCATGCACAAAATCACTTCCCCTCTACCTGGAAATGTGAAAAATAGAAATGAATACTAAAGTACTCAGGAGCAATTACTTCTAGATAGAGTTTGCGAACAGGTACCTCAACGCACTGCATAGACCAACGATGGCTGGAGCAGGTTCTCAAATTGCTTACCAGACCCAAAGCTTCCCTTAGCATACATGGTAAAGTACTGTATGTGTGACAATGTGCGGCTATTAGTCCTGTCAAACACATTTCTTTGTCATCTGTGTTGGTAACATGTACATGGTGTTACATTAGCATGCATTATATTTGCATTCAAACTCAGGAATATTATCTTGCAGGCGTCAACATAAGCAGCAAACTCAAATATTAACAGTTTTTTTTTTTCTCTACTGGGCCGCTCTCATACAAATTTGTCATTGGCAGATCATTTTTTTTTACCACAAATCTGTTTTAAAATATGCATTTCTACTCCATTTGACGAAAGTGCAAAAAGTTATGTATTTTACAACTCCCTATCTTCCTTTAAACTGGTGACACTAACAGACACAGTTTTCACTCCACTGCAGTACTGTACAATATACTTGCAGTTACCAAGTTGGAGCTAACTGTCCATCCTTTCACAGTCTGTCTACAATAGAGCCTTGGTCTGATCTAGGTAGGCGCCCCCTTCTCACACTACCACATCAATCATAATACCACGCAAATGTGCTATAGTAGACTGAATTTCCGTAGAGTCATCATCATGGGCGTCTCACTTTCCAGAAATTCCTGATCACTCTACTTAGGGGTTCTGGTTTCTGAACATGAACTGAGCTAGTTTTGCAAATTACCTTTTAAAAGCAAAAATTGAGGTGTTAACAGCACAGACACACTACAGTATGCAATTTCATTCAAGTTGGAAAGTGCATTCAAACTTTCATTATATCATATGTATGTATACCTCAAACATTCCTTGAATTAGTTAACATGGTTTATAAAAAAATGAAGAAGGCCAAAAAAGAGCAAAAAAAAAGACAAAAAAAAGGACATGAAAAAAAAAACAAGAAAAAAGAAACAACAACACGTCCATCACATATGCACATAGCAATGTGAAAAAATGAAACGACTTCATCTATTCAGACTTATGGGCAAAGAGTACTGTTATCAGACATGAGCAGCAGGGAAAAGGGAAATGACTCACAGTACGATGGCAAACATTCTATGCAACACATAAATCTTAAACTCACCTGGTTTGGTAATTTCAGCTACTTACCTGCCTCCACACAACTGATCCACATGTTCACAAAAATGCCTCTACAGCAATATACATTATCTTTACCCAAACCCAAGTTTTAACATTTTTGTAAAGCTCTGCTTCTAAAAACTAAGTTTTAATGTGGACTGGTCTATCCTTCTGAGCACTAACATAGTAATCAAAATCCTATATATACTTACAGTGCAGAACAGCATTGCTTGTTTGCTAACCAACTGTAACTTAATTGATCCTCAATCTCTTGACACAAGTCAGAGATTTTTTTTTTCCACACATGTAAACTGTGCAGCACTGCATTCTGACAGTTAAACCGTCTATTACTGTACATTAAATTACCTGTACTGTGTGACACCAGAGTGTACTATACCAGCACAATTTTAAATTTTAACAAACATGTACACAGCCCTCATTTGAACATTCAAGAGCTGTGGCTTAACTTTGCTATACATGTACGGTGCAAGTACACTTGTATCTTTCACATGCAAGTACAGGATGTGTATGTACACAGGCATGCATGCTGTTTGATGCACAGCTCATGCACACGAATACCCATGACAACTATTGCAGCATCTGTATGCTGCATGCAGTGACCAAGTGTGCTTCCAACAACTCAATGGTGTGTGTATTCACAAGTGACTAGATACTGACCCCTTGCTTCACTGACTGCATCAAGTTTGACCTTGCTCAAAGTGCATTCCAAATCAATTTTGACGCCGCCGTGGTCTTTAAGTCCATCCTCACCCTAATATTGTCTTTCGTTTGTATACTGTAATGTATGTCTAGGATGTGAAATTGCATTCTCAAAGGTACAGTACCTTAACTCTTTACAGCCTCCATCTCAAAAAGCCCTCGACTGTCTGAACTCCTCTGTTTGTCTCAGAAATGAGAAATCACATTTTAAGAGCAGTCGATGCACTTGTGATACTGTAATCATACAGTTTCCATTGCCTTCACGCTGTTTGAAATTTATACAACAGGCATGAGTCACTCCAGCTACAGTACTACTACACACATGTTACAAAGCTCATGTACATTTTTGCCACTTCACCATTCATGTACTACACATATACTTAACATACTAATCATCAAACAAGATTTTAGATCCAGGTGACTTTTCCCAGAATGGGGAAAACAATATGGCAAACTTTCATATCAAATAATGCAACGTTGTACAGAGAACAATCACATTTTTAAGACCAACATTTGTGAATGATACATCATTCAAATTAAGGTAAGAAAGAGGCCTTCCTTTCAAGAAATAAGTTTCTCATGGATAGAAATTTAGTCAGTTTGTCTGTTCGTTTGTTGCTGATTGCTGAACAATAATCCATTCACACCAACCTTTCAAAAATTCAAATGATACATCATCTGCTAGTTTTCACAAACATGTTGTTTTGAGAAGATGACCCTTTTGCAGATGTTTATTGATGAGACTGAAAGGTCTACCAATGGTTATAGCTGCTTTGTTTGTGTGCCATGTTAGTGTTTTCTGAATGCACTTCGCCCTTAGAGTGCCAAAAAGTTGCAAAAAGAACAAAAAACCGAAAGCAAAAAAAAAATTGCAAGGTGATGCCATTAACAATCTAAGTACTGTTAAGAACTGTGGTGCTTTGAGGATAACATTGCCACACTTTCTGGTTTGGTAGGGTTGGCCCATACCAGGAAAATCAGTATCAGTATTCGCAGAACAACAGTACCGGTATTACTCGAAGTACCGATATTGACCACGTGTTCAACGTGATAAAAACAAGAGGTTCTGTGGTACTAATGGACTTATTTGCATTCATGTCTTCATGTAAATTTATTCACAAAAACCCACGAAACAGCAGGGGAAAAAGTTTCATTCGTTCAGCTTCAGCAGGGTCTAAGAGCAGTGCAATTGGCCTGCAAATTTTTTGCCGATGCGAACATGTCTCGACATACCCACTCGCCATTCGAGGCCTAGAAATTCTAAAGTCAGGTGATCTGATCACTGTCCATTACTTACAAATTATTTCATCACACAAAATCATTGAAAACTTGTCCAGTTTTCCTGAGACTTTCTCCAGAAATACAAATTCTCTGTCATCGCTGCTTACATACTGTACACAAACAATGTAACTTTCATGATACAAGCACACTACTGTATGTGAGTCGCATGCTGTCATACTTTAATCAAATAACTGTACTATTTCAATGGGAAAATTTCACCTGTTGTTCACCACCTCTGTTTCAAGCTGAGCGAGCTGTCTATGCCCCGCCCTCAAGACCCCAATGTAGAATGACTGACAGCCATACAAGGGATTGATATTGTGGGTAAGTTTGTGGATTGATTCGTTGACTTTACTTCCCACCGATTTGCGGCAGCCAATCATGAGTTTAAAATGCATGTGGCAGGGATGACTTACCTCCAAAAAGTAATTAGATGCAAGGCCAGGAACGTTGCTTACGATCAAGCATCACGGAAATTGCCAATCCAACGTATGGTTTTATTTGAATAAAATTCAAATTTTCATTATTAATGGCATCCATTCAGTGATGTAAAAGTCCCTGTTTCTCGTAATGCATAGCAGAATGGAAATAACTTTAAAACACACACTTTATCACGAAATGTCAAGAAATTTTTTTCCCCCATTTTAATAGTCACCTGAGGGGTACATTACTGGTCTACGCTGTACAATTTATTCTCCACTTGTAGCAATAAAGATTGAGTATGTAATGATGTGTGGTATTACTGTGTGTTGAAAATGATGGCAAAATGCAGTACAAAAACACGGTCAAGTAAAATTTTTGGCTGGGATTGTCCCAAATGATTCATCGGGGATATTATGATAATGAACTCTGTTAAACATAGACCAATCAGCATCAGTTCAGTTATGTGAAGGTCACCAACTTTGGGCTCAAATAATGTAATCCCCACAACGTCCTGGTGTGGGTATTCACAAGTGACTATATTTACCCCATGCCACACTAATGCATTCCTCGCCATGCTCACATCTGCCTCTAAAGTAATTCTAGCACCGCGCTCTTAAAGGCCTAGCCTACCCTTGTTTGCCTTTCGCTCAAGCGTCTAACACACAATTTCCAAACTGTTTGTTTTCGTTTTTCTTTAATTTCCAAGCAAACTAATTTCCGTAAATCTAGGCCTACGTAGTATGCCTGAGCATCTACAGCCTTCAGTAGATACATGCGATAATAGGCATCATGTATAAAGTTGGCAACTAGTAGTCGCAATCTGTCTCAAGGTAAAACAAGATATGTCAAGTTGAATATAACGAAGGGCAGCTGCCAGAAAAACCAGTTTTGTCTTTTTTTTTCTTTCTTACTGTTTTTCTTTTTGCTGCTCCATTATCATTAATTGATGCAGACTCAGTTGTAATCAGCAAATGGGATGGGGTTTGCAGCTACGTACGGTAGGAAATTGAGCAAAGGTTTTCAAACCAATACGTTCAACAATAGAGAGAAAAAGAAGAAAAAAGAACATAGCCAAAGCACTGCCGAGCTGGGATCGAAACTTTGACATCAACATTACAGACCTGCTAGGGTAACCAGATGAGCCACTCCATACTTACAGAAGCTTATTTTACTGAGTAAAAGAAGTATACAAAGATGAGCCCTCAGAGGGACGCAAGCACAAAAAAAATAACTAAAAATTGCTGGAACACTTACCTGTACACCAGAAGCCTTACTACTGTACTCCTACATAGCTGAGTTCTTCTTTAGTTGACTTTTGTTTAGTATGACGCACTGGTATTTTACTCTTCTTTTACAGTGAGTTGGAAAGAACAAAATAGGCAATATGTGTA
Organism: Stichopus chloronotus; assembly: GCA_021234535.1. Taxonomy (NCBI): domain Eukaryota; kingdom Metazoa; phylum Echinodermata; class Holothuroidea; order Aspidochirotida; family Stichopodidae; genus Stichopus; species Stichopus chloronotus. Next base: position 17,951,414 of record CM037847.1, read on the forward strand.
GGCCTAGCCTGTGCCATTTGCATGATTTTACCGTCTTAATGCAAAATAGATGCTTTTAGCCGAGACAGCAACTGCAACTGTGTACTGTGTACCAGGTTAACTGCAATCGTTTGCGGCAGTGAATACATTTACTTTCAGAGGCCTTGAGGTTTGTTCTTTGTGAAATATTGATATGAAAAGTTTTAAGCCAATCCATTTGAAAAATCAAATTTTTGTTGATTTGTTGGAGACCATACCGGTACCAATAATTTTCTCTGGTACTGCAAAGTATCGAAAAGTACAAGTACTCGCAAAGCATTCTGCAGCAGATAGCGCAAGTACCGGCACTGCAAATGCCGGTACTGACTTGGGTACCGGGATACCGCCCAACCCTACCATATGGATTCAAGAAAGTGACCTTAAACAAGCAACAGCTTAAGTACAGTACTTGTAATGTGAAGTAAAGCTTTAATTAATTGCCAGGGTATTGTGAGGGTACTCATAACATACATGGTCCCTTTAAAGCACTGTAGGTAGGCAGGTATAGAGCTATCTCAGTGAGATACACTGTACAACGGATCTGAAGTTAACACAAATTATAAGTCAGTATATATACAGTACAGGCAAACTTCGTTCACTGTGTCCATGTTAGGACTATCAAATATTGTACAAACAACATGTGCAGTTACATGTACCAGTGTGTTCAATATTTAAACTGACCTTTAGCATTTAAGCTATTGTGCCACATGTCCAAGATCTTTCGAAGTAACGGTGTGCATCAATTGGCATTTCCTAACAGGTAGTACGTAAATGATGCACAGACCTATACTGCAACGTGGTCCCAGTACAGTATGCTATCATGCTGCCTGGAATAGTGCAATGCATCTACACCTTGTACATGGTGAGTGTTATAATTAATGTATGAAAGCAGACAGTTTTACTTGTTCCATAACAGAAATGTGACACTTTTTTTATGAATTCCTGTTGGTCAGTTGATCTGTTCTTTTAAAGTCTTCTTTTCAAACTTTTCTCTTTTTTGTTCTCTTTCTGGGAGGGCAGGAGGTGATAGGGAACGAGCAAAAAGTAGGGAGATGGCTAGTCTTGGTCAACACATTTGTAACCTTTATTCTATTTGTTCCCACACACAATGCTAGTACAAATCACGCTGCTACTCAAATAGCGCCCTGTTCGTCAGCTGCTTACACACAAGCTCTGTACTTAACCAAGTTATCCAAGGATCTGTTCCGTACCAATGTCTTGGAATTTTGTCAAAAATGGGCAAAACCATGTGCAAAACACTCGATCTTTATTCACAAACGTTACTGCTTGTGTACAGAGTGCTCACATAGTCACAGCGAAGTGCTTATTCATTGTTCACCCTGATTAATCGTTCCCCGAGGAAATCATCAACAATCATGGTTAAACAATTATGATCAAATCTGATTGGTTTCATCACACTTTCGAAGCAAATAGGCCACAAAATAGTTAAGATCCAGTAGTAGTTGGTAACAAATGGACAAGACCCTGGACTCAGGCTGAAATCACTGAGGAACAACAGAAGGCCAAGTCAGCTCTGTACAAAAGAAGCAATATGTGTGTGATACCACATTACCAGGGTCTTAACAAGATTAGGAGATGGTAGAACTAAGTGCACTCACAAATGTAGCTACAGTACTGACCTAACAGTACAAAGTGCATGATACGTTCTGCACAAACTTTTAAGACTGGCTTTCCATTTACTTTCAACCTTTAGGTACTGTGCAGTAGCTTGCATACTAGCAACAGAAATTGCACAAGTACTGGGAACACACAGTATGTACAGTGGTACTCATGAAATCTAGATTTAAGGAGGTCATGCAATGAGGTCAAATGCCTTTATACACAGAGACTGCAGTTCCCTCATCATACAGTACATATTTGGTAATCTACCTGAGCTCTTTTTTTTCTTTTATAAGACCCCTATCTTATCTGTCATATTTAGTTCTCTGCCAGAGCTCTTTTTTTTCTTTTGTAAGACCCCCATCTTATCTGTCCTTGATGAATTTTACAAGCTTCTGAGCTAATGATAACACATTAACTACAGTAGATAATGGATGCATACTACAGTACTGTTTGTGTGCACTGTTACCTACTGTATGTCATTCCATTGTGGGTCACAGTAACTGTCAGACAGTGTTCTGTATCACTTTCTGGCCATTGCAGCATATTTGATCCCGTGGCTGCATCAAACTTTCCTGTGGGCAGCCTCTGTAAAATCAATCAAGCCACAAGCTGCTACATCTGACTTTAACAGTCCTTCTGTCTTTAAAATAATGCTGGACTGAATATTTCCCAGGAGAAATATCTAAGATTGCAAAATTCCCCCTTGTGAATTTCTGTGGGCCTGTAGACATACAGTATTGTGCCACTTTAAACACAAGAAAAATGAATACATGTTTGTTGCACAGACTTTCTGTTTACGTTTGGCATTTTTTCCCCTTGCCTTAACACTGCCAAAATCAGACCGTAACCTCCAGCAGTTGTTTCGCTGGTATTAAAATTGACACAGTATGGTCAGCTTCACAGATGGAAGTACCTCTGTTGTATTGGGACAGGTGAGTTACTATCATAATCTCTCACATTGTACATCTTGTTCCACATGTTACATGTGCTCTGGTACTGTACTTGAAACTTACTGCTGGAATATGGTACTGGAAATCGCCTGGTCATCTTTGTCAGTGCTTCACCGTACGAGACCAATTTATTCGAGAGTGTGTGTGTGAGCTTGTCTTTAGAACAATGCATTAGTATATGAGCAAGGGGTACAGTAAGTATACAGTACAGCATGTATAATGTGAATTAACCAATTTGCCATCTGGAAAAAAAAAAGTGCTGCCAAGTACATGGACATGATTTCCACGTGCATATTGTAGTCTTGCGATTCAGCTGTAGTATTAAAATTACAAATGCTTTTCCTCACGGTTAGCAACCCCTGAAATTAATCCCAAATTGGTGCCAATCTAGAGCATGAAGATGGTACACCACGGTACTGTAGGTGTACCGTAAGCCCACGAGTATACTGAAGAACTTCAATTTGGCTGTGATGACATGACTCATGCTGTAAAACAGATCACTCAATTACGAACTCCAAAACGCATGCAAGTTCTTGTCTTACATGCAGCATCCAGATTGCAAGCTCCACTCACAGGATTTTACGTTTCCCACACCGCCTGCCTTTTACGATGAACCGTAAAAAAAAAAAAAAAAAAAAACAGTGGCACATATATCTGCCAGATCTAGGCGGTATACAGTACATACTGCAAACCACATGTAAGGTGTGAAGTGTACCATATGTATGAGAAATCAGGGCATAGAAGATAATCAAAGGCCGTACAATATGCCACTTAAAGGGCAATGACATTGCATAGACAGTTTAGGAAATCTTCAGCTGTTTTGTACACATTTACAATTTATTTGTTGTTATTTTCTTACGACCAATCAGGAGTTTGTACACATTTAAGCTGTAACTTCTGTGACAACTTTTAGACTTGGAATATAAGTTGTACTCCCAAAAACTCCCTGGTGTGAGTATTCACAAGTGACTATACTTATTACTTGTTTCACGAATGCATACATTTGGGCTTGCTCTAAAGAAAGCAATTCTCAATTCTCTTACTGTAGGCCTAGCCCGGGGGACAGACATACAACATGTTGTGGAACACTCGAGCAAAGGGCAAACGAGGGCAGGCTGGGCCTTAGAGGGCGCGATGTTAGAATTGTTTTCGAGGACATTTAGAGCAGGGCCAAATGTATGCATTAGTGAGGCAAGGGGTACAGTAAGTGTACTGTATGTCTATGATGTGAATTGTTCGTCTACTGTACCTAAGTTGTTCTTTATCAGTGTTTGAGGGAAGAGAAACTGGCCGGGGAAAAGATCACACTCCACAAAATCTAGAATAGAACTATGCACTCATCTTCCAAATGTCTGAATATAAAAATTCGGTCAACATTTTGGTTGGCCGTACAAACTTCAGACTCTCCAAGAAAGCATACTGTAGCAATCTGTCACTGCTACTTGAAATCAAACAGACCAATGGGAATAGATATATGAATATTCATCCATGCACAAATACTGTACATAGTGTTAAACAATATTTTTTTTGTAGTCTTTCTGACATAATTTGCATAATTCTGCATAATTTGACCTTCAGTGACAAACTTTTTCACTCATATTCCAGCTTTAACACATCAATGCTAGTGATCTTCAGATGCACTGCACACAGTCAGTATGGACACACATACAGTAGATCTACAAAATGCATCTTTAGAAAAGTAACTCAACAGGCCCTTTAGGGTGTTAGTTTGTGAAGGGAGTGGGGGACAAGCAGCTCAGGGCAGCTGGATACAGTATTATGGAAATTGTGAATGATTTTCAAACAGTCTGAGCTTGGTGGTGGGAGGTCCAGTAGAGTGGGAAGAGGTACAAGTTAGAAACAAAGAAGGCCATCCCAGACCTTTGAAAGACAGTTAACAATTTTCATTTTATGTCAATTGTGACAGATTTAGTACACTGCATGCATAACAACTACAGTGTACACACATGATTGCATTTAACTTAAATTCTTTCAACTGCTGCAAAATTTTTTCTGTTCTTCAAATAGTATTTCCAACAACTACTGATAAAGCTGAGCTGTACGTGACAGACATTTCCTTTCCAACGTTTGGAATTGGTTCATCAGTAGTACTGAATACAAAAAACAAGAAAACACTAACGTGTTTTTTTTTTTTCCTTTCCTCTTTTTTTTTCCCCTCTGTGCACACACACAGTACATCTATAGTACCTCTAATCAAGAGTACCAGCACTGTAACTGAGACGTGTGACAGGAACAGTTCTAACCAAATACAACCATACTGTACAGTTGGTTGATCTTCAGCTCATTTTACTACAGTGGCATCAAGTCAAATTTCTACCAGTATATACAGCACTTACAGCAATATGCACTTTCAATCCTCATGTAGTACACTCGGTTAGCATACTAGGCAGCTCCTTGAGCACAGCTAGAGCTAACAAACTGAAAAATAGTACAGTGCTGTATTACACAGGATAAACTACATTACAAAGCAGTTCACTCTAAAAGTATGGCTGTCATATCTGCAACTTTGAGATACTCACAGGTCTGCTTAAGGTACTTCCACATGAAAAACTTACCTGTCCCCACATGATTATTGTACATGTATATCACTACCATGCGAGAAACTGATGAAACTTTAACACTGCCTAGCTACTGTACCTTTGCATTTACCAAAAAGTAGACTACTGTAGCACCACACTTCCAAACTACTGTACCACCCAAAAATATCTACGTTAAGACAGCATACAATGTGGACCCTGAAAAAGTATAGATCTGTCACAATCATGTGACCTAATTATGCTAGATAATCCATAATTGTGACATAGATCTGCACACTTTTACAATTTGACCACAGTCTAAGCTTAGATTATTCCAAATTTATCTTTGAAAAAAAGAAACATATTTTCAAAGTTACAAAAACTTGATCAGGATGTGTCCAGTGCATGGTAAATTGGCTGTACTACATATGGTACAATAGTTGTAAAACACAGATGGTTACAAACTGATGAATACCATTTAAATTACCTGATACAGGTACATGAAGTAAAATTGCACTTCTAGATGGCAAATGTGTGCCTTTTGACACATACAGTACTGTACAGTACTGTATGATATATTCTATGCTGTACATTTCCATGGTTCATAATTTCCATTTGACATGGATCTTACTGTGTAGATCCTACAGGCTGCACCTAAGGGGACAATGGAGGGGATAATGAGAGTTTGGCAGGAGATGGGTTGAGGAGAGGGATGGATATGAGGGGACTGGGGGCAGAGGACAAAGGAGAAACCAAGGCAGGGGAAAGAATGTGCATGCTAGTGGTACAACAAAATGATCAACTCAAGACAAATTGTTTCTTTTACGCAGAGGTGTAATCCTATTTCGGACACATTTTATTCGTGAGGCTAAATAGTCTGTTTGCCGGAATTTGATCTGTTAGTTTACGTGAGCGAAAAAGAACAGCCCCATTGGCACTTTAGAACAATTGATGCATTGCACACACACACTGTATGATATTGTAAACTTCTTTGTCCAAGGTTGCTGAGAGACTCCACAGTCCACAGGTATCAAAGCAGCACTAGCCACAGTATCCTTGACAACCAGCCATAGTTTACTTTAGACTGCAATAACTTACAGTCTGCTATAAAGATTCCAATTCTGAGACACTCTCCAGTTTACACTGAGTTGCAGAAACTCCTTTCAATCAACCTGAGTACCATTGTATTAGAGTGACGACTTTTCACGTCAAATATTTTCAGTGCTACACTTACAATATACCGTAGATCTAGATACAGATCCACAGTACTGTTACCTAGACAACTGAATCACAACACTGTGTAAGTCTCACACACTGTATACCTACAGCACCATACTACCACCAAGCATGTGCTTTCCAAAACCTCTTGATTTCCTATGATTGTCAGTGCAAATACTTAGTCCTATCTACCTAATTCCATGGATTAATATTCTATGCAATGATGGGTCAAGAACAAATTACAGTGTACTTAAACTTAAAAATATGGTCACCTTTTGTTTTATTTTCACACTCTTTTCAGCTACCTGGAGGTGAAATCTTCTATTCATTCAGCCACTTAATTGTCCAATATCGTGTGGCCTTGGCTAAAATCTGATTTAAAGTTTCGTGTACACCTGAATCTTGGGAAATTTGAAAGAGCTCTACTTGAAAATGATTGCACACACTTTACTGCAATATGGATCTGTGATGTAGTGTACGTACAGTACTGTATGACCTTTTTAACAAGGATTAAAAGTCATTGATCACCTGACCAAACTGTGATGAACTAAAACACCTTGTCATGCATGAATAAACATGAGGATGTGTTACTGTATACAGACTTGCATGCTCAGAAAAAACAGTTTCTTGCAATTACACGTACAGAAGTCAGTAGGCAATGGCATTTGTTCACCTCAGTATCAGACACAAGGCAGATGGTCGACGCCTCTAACAGATGGTGTACAATGTACTGTAAAGGAGAGACAAGTTGAAGTACTAATACTGCAAGGGCTTTTTCATTTTTAGACCACCACAGTACAAATTATCCTCCTTTTAAGTTTGTGACAAAATGGCAAATTAACTGTTAGCCTTCATCGGATTGTTTACATTAAGGGCATGTGTACTGTTTGCTGCTGTAAGTGGGTATGCACTGGCGAATAGTGGAAAAGGAGGTAATTCATCGGGTTTTACACTATCTGAATGAGGTATTGTACCACCAAAAATCTACCGTTTGAATGCCACAGGTACTGTACTTGCAGTTAAAGACCATTTACTGTGACTGGGTGTATTGTGGGGAATGGGTGTGTATAAAACTCCACATCTGCCAAAAACCTCCAACTGAGGCAATCTTACTTGGATTGGTATTGCATTTACTGTTCTAATACACCCTACAGTACTATGGCTAGATAGTGTTTTCCAGTCCATGTAAACTGAATTCAGGCATGTAAGGGAAATACCCGTGCAACTTCCACCATTTGCAAAAAGGGTGTGCAGGTGTGCTACAGACTGTATACGGACCATGAAAAAAGGCAGCCATCTTCAAACTTGGTGTTTACATTGCTTTCCAACTCCAAGGTGTAGCCTAGGCTTTGATTGCACCCAATGATTTTCTAACCTGAGCAATTTCCACCATTTGCAAGAAAGGGTGTGCAAGTGTGCTACAGACTGTATGGACCATGAATAAACAGTGATGGTCAAACTTGGTGTTTACATTGCTTTCCAAGGTGTAGCCTAGGCTTTGATTTCAACCAAAGATTTTCTAACATGCCAACTTTTTTCCAAACATTGGGATTCTAGTCAGTGTAGTGGAATGCTCTCCCAGATCTAGTTTCTTACCCTGTTTTGTTTTGTTTCTATCCCTACTGACCTGAAATGACCTTTGGTCCTTCTTTACTAGTGGATACACATACAGTACATGCCATGATCTACAAATGAAATCTTTCATGTTTCCCCTTTTTGTACCTTGTGATATATGAAGTTGCTATGAACTCGACCCATGTGAACACCAAAAGATCTTGGATCTCCTCTGAAGAGACACTGCTTGCTAGACTGTACTTTAGAGGTTTACAAAGCATATATGCTGCAGTGTACCACATTAGCCATCCAAGCTGAAAATACTGACCTATACAGTACAGTATACGGTATGTGTGTATCATTTTAAAAAGTTACACCAATGACTTTAATGGTCCCTGGTGCAAGAACTGTAAAACCTGTTTTGTGCACACAAAAAAAAAAACACAGGTGACCAATCATTAAAATGAAGCATGGCATCGCACATAAAGCACCTCATGTCATTCCCATAGAGACCAAACAATCCATGCATGACTGCACACAGTACAGCTTCATGATTTTGTGGAAACTGATATTTACAGTCATGTGTACAAACCAGATAGATCCACTAGGTAAGTACAGTACAGTATGTATCCACTCATCTACTGTACAAGTACTATACAGTTGGTATGAATTCAGTGTGTGAGTCAAGCACCAAGTGTCAAGCTTAGCCAACTGATTCAATTTATGTCTTCTTCAGGTTTCCGGTTCTCTATTGCACAATGATTTCATACAAATTTTTCAATGTTGTTACATGTATACTGTAAAGTACGTTCTATTCACATAATAGACTTTTCGATTGCTGTCCACGAGTATGCATAAATAAAGCAGGCGAGCAGACAATTAACTTACAAAATGAAAAGCATTTATTACGCATTTATTCTATGCACATCAATGATTGACAATTTACAGCAATAGAATAGTACTGTGACAGTACATGCTTACATAGATCGATTGAAATCTGTAACAAGGAATTGTTACAGAGTAAAGTGTGTGCATGTTTTGTCTGTGTCACAAGATGCTAATTATAAACAGAATTCATTGAATAGTTGAATACCCTGGTCAAGAACATTCACTTTCATAATGAATACAAAGCCCTTATTATAGATCTGCTACGTCTTGCGCTGGTCAGCAGTCCACTGCACAAAAAAAAGGAAAAGATATCAACAACAAAAAAAAAACAATGGTAACAATTACTGCAACCACACAGAAATGCAGTTACCTGATGGTTTCCTGCAATATGGTTGGAGAATGTTAAAAGTGTGATAAATGTAAAACGTGAGCTTAAAATGTTGCGTGTTATGCTATCGTGTAAATGCAGTCAACATAGTTCTCTACGTACCTTTACACTACAGCAGCAGTGTGACTTTCACTTTTCAAATGTCAAATTCGTCAATTGATATAGTCTGTTGAAATTATTAGACTCTCTGTAAACAGTACATGGTACAGTATGTATGGTGTATGTACTACAGTATAGCCAGTGAATTATTAAGAAAAAAAAATTATGTAAGCAGATTCCCAGAATCCAGTTAACGTTTCACCAAACACACAGTAAAAGGTGTGGTCTGCAACATACCTAAGACGGAAGTTTCTATACGACACTTAAAAACTTACAAGTACTGCATGTTTGAGTTCTGAAAACTTCTATTGTGAAAATACTGCACAAAAGATTTGGTTTCTAGCAGTGAAAGTACAGTGTACTGTGCATTTACACTATTGATGGTATTTAAATATTCTGCCCAGGAAGTAAAAAGGTTTCAATATCACTGCAAGTCATGTGAAAGTTTTGACCAACTGGTTTTCAATTATCCAAGACCGTTCAACAGGTATAACGTGTCCAATGTTCCAAGACATCACATTTCTACAGCAGTCCACAATCACAGTACACTACTGTATATGCACTCCCAAGCTGAGGCCAGTGTGGCATGTTACAGTATGTCAACAAAAGGCTAATTTACAGTAGTACAATATTGGTAATATTCCTCATGTATGCTTGTAGTGTATGTGTGCCTCACTGTACATACAGTATGTTGTGCTACATACAGTCCAGATACAGTAATGTTCACTTTGCCTTATTGCTGTATTACCAGATCTTACAACAACATAATGTGCTATGTAGTACAGCAGGACTATCTAAAGGTTAGATGCCAGTGCTGGCCTCTCTTGTCTTAGACAAAACAATGGGTTCGTGAGGGAGGAAATTAGTGGCAACAGTTCTATAAAGAGGGATAGTGTTAGCTTTGCTATAGAGTCCAATTATGGAATGATATTTCTGTTGATTGCTGTTAGAGAAACCCAAACAAAGAAACAACATCTTCAGAAAAACTGATGGTTTTTCTCCTAGTACTGTTTTTCCCTAATAACTACCTTAAAAAAAGTAAAGTACTACTGTACCGTCCTGTAGCTCACATCCCACAGCATGCTCAATTAGATCATGTCATACAGAACGTGTACAGTACAATACGGAGTCGCAGTCGGTGAATTTACTGTATCATTTTGTAAGGATACCTGTGCACCTTTTCACCACGCAATTTTGATACGCACTCAATGTTCACTTCGCATCTTTCCAGCTTGGAACAAAATAGAGACATAAGTCAGTACATGTTTGGAATATACAGCACTATACGGTGCAACCTAAACACCTAACTCATGAATTGATAATGTGCTGATACTAGCTATTAAAATTGATATATCAACAGCAAAATGTCCATCATAATTTTAATGGCACAGTGATTACCATGGAAGTGGTACTGTATTTTGGTACTGTACAGTCTGTTTAATGCAGGTTTGTATACAGTACAAAGGAGAGAGTTGAAAAAAACAGTAATTTAGACTGTGCACACAAAACCATTAATCTGAATACAAAACAACTTGACAAGTTGATTCAGGAGCACAGTCAATCACTTTAACCTGTAGGTGTGAACAATGGCTGTATAGCTCAATGTATGTGAGAGCATTGAAGTAAACGTCAAATGAATTGTTTCCTAAGGATTAAGTCACAAACTACTGTACACTGTACTCTTAGAGGTCAACATAACATTTGAGATGTATCTGACATTTACGCTGTGATTATAAATGTGCTGAGAAACAAGCTGAGAATGGTACTCTTCACAATACACAGTAGTTAGAGCACTGATGTTTGTAAAACACAATGCTGATACTGTACACTGTATGTATGTGCATTTTTCTCCTGTATACATATTGCAATGCAGTTTACTGATTTAGACCTCACCCGTCCTACTTTTTCAATTTGAACAGTTTGACCAATGTCAGATCTAATCAGCAATTCTAAATATCAGAGGGTGCTGCTTCACTTAACATGATCAACACCTAAGAATTCCGACAGATACACAAAAGTTGATTCCCAAATCACGGTTCCCCATCAGTTTCGAGGACGATTTGAGCATGGGTCAAATGTACGCGTCATTGAGGCAAGGGGTAAGTGTACATTCTACGACGTGAATCCCCGTAAGCATGTTTCAACAGAGAGCTCTGTCATGTTGTAGGCCGCACTCCTCACTCCTGCAAACAATTGACAGCTCACAGAGACACAGGAAGGTTGTAATCCACTGCCACGTTGGTGTCTGGTTACTTGCAGCTGTACCTTGCAGGCTTGGGAGAAATCTATCAGAAAAATTACACTTGTAGCCAAAATCCAAAGGACACCACCATACAGTATGTACTGCATCTACTGAGCTGTAATAAACTAGTTACAGTAGTTGCATTATGGTAGGACATGTACAGTACAATTTCAACTACAGGACATCCACCGCAGTATGCAACATGGTTTTTTTTCAAAAGGTGTTTTTGTTGTGGAAATGGAAGAAACTTCAAGGCTTGAAAAACTGAATATTCACGAGTCCTGTCCTCTAGATGCTGTACAATTGTAGATTCAGCTCTATGATTGGTACAGTAGGCACTACTGATGGGCCCTTTAAGTTGCAATGGGCACCAGTCAGAGTCATATGTGAACCAAAGTACAGTGGTCTACTGTAACAATCATTTTGACTTATTAATATGCACCGGAATCATTCTCTACTTCACGCAACTGAGCAAGAAAAAGGTGGGAACATCCAAAGGGACTTGGTTTTCATCAATTAATGGAATGAATCCTTTATAAGCCGCAAACTGATTGGGAATTTATGATGCAATATGGTAAATCAATTTTGGAAATCAAAGACATCATGACATCAAGAATCCATGTCCCAATTTGAAAACTTATTTGTTAACAAGATTCTAGGGTATCACTGAGCACCTACAGTACGGCAGTAGTGCAATAGAACTGAGACAGATTTTCTGCACTTTTTGCGAGAGTGTCCCTCCTGAATGATATTTAAAGGAGAATGAAACCCTTGGAATATCTTTTTTTAAAAAAAACTATGGAGCAGATTTGACATGAAGCAAATTTGATAAACACTTTACAAAGTTTCATTAGGAAAGCTCCTTCCCTTCTCGAAATGCACTTCTGAAATTCTGAGAAGAGTGCTGCCATCTTGTCTCTGCAAAATGTGAACAGACTTGAGTGAGTCGAACAATGTCGTCTCATACAGTGAACCCCTGACAGCAGAAATTGAATGTATTTCTTTGATATATTTTTATATCGTATTATATTGTATATATTGTATTTCTTTGATACATTTCTTTATACCTACAGTATAATTTCCATGAATGCATGTACACTTGTACACAATTTTGTGCTGAATTACTAATGTGTACTGTATCATCCAATGATCAAATTACTAATACTTTTATTTGAATGGATACATAACCGTTAAAACTATTTGTCAGAAAATTATAAAGAAAAACAACAGCTTTTAAAAAGTGGTCAGATTATGCTGAAACATCACAATCTCAGAATGGCAGGCTCATCCTGATTGATTTTTTATGAACTTTCAAACTATAATATCTTGAAAAGTAACCAACATATGCACTTGAAATTAAATGATGGTGACCACCACATGTTATTCTTTCAAATGTTAAACAGTGATGTTTTGTTGTCAAACATTGTGACTTTCATTCATCTTGCACATACACTATGACACTCTGACAGAAAACACTGTTGACTTTCAATTTTTCACAAGTGTGTATTTCACTGAAAAGACAAAATAGTTTCCTGCTGATTAAAGGACTTTCTGGTCAGACTTTCTGCCACGTAATCAGCAAACTTTACAGGATCACATGCCTATGACTACTGCAACTTAAGAAAAAAAAATGGAAGGTAATGTACAGATGTAGTCTTTGTTATCTAACTACTGCACCAGCAGTAGAATGGCAATCACAGCAATATTTAAGTAAGAAAAGAATTTTATATTAGAATCAAGTTAACCTCACTCTGAACTTACAGTACCTGTCTCTGTACACAACCAATGTACATCTTCTCAATTTACTGTACACCAGCAACAAAAGTGATGGACCAATATATAGGATTGTTTAGAGTTCATTTCTTTCAGGCCCTGAAAGGAGTAGTGGTTTGTACACAGTACGACACAATGCATTCTTGTACAGTACAAGTTTACTAAAATGATATTCAAGCATACAGTACACAGGGTTCAAAACCTTTTTGTCCTGACTTTAAAGGGGCTCATTGCGTTGATATCAGTAAAGATTGCGGTGATTTTGAAGAATACAAACACACAACAATACTCACAATTAGCATAATTAGTCAAGTTTCACATCCAATAGTTATAAGAAAACTGTCAATTTTTTCGAATTTTTGACCGTTACTTGCTCTGATTGTGTGCATGTGAATGTACTTAGGTGAAAATGTCTGGTCACAAAGTTTCAAAAACTAAATTTAATCGTTGGTTACTCACTCATGTTCCAACGAATGTAAAACTTTGGGATCCTTTTAGTTTGACTGTTTGTCATTAGTATGTGAAGCAAACTTGACCGGTTTAGAAAAATTGAGTGAATTCCACAAAACAACTCAATGAGCCTCTTTAAAATCAAACAACCCTGCCTACGGGCATGACAATGACGCTGGTGTTTGGATGCTGACTGACGTACAGTACTTCAGTGAAATTTTGGATCCAAGCAGCAACTTCAGCACCAGGTGCTGGAATCATTGGTCAGATTAAAAGTCCTTGCTGCAAGCAAGCACAATACTGTAGTTCAGGACGTCCCACATTATCCAAGCAGTTTAAAAAACCATCAGATAAGACTTCAGATGCTCAGAAAAAGCTGCAGAATTGCAGAGATTCCTTAAGAAACTCCCCAAAATAGGGGGGGGGAGGCTCAATTTATTGCTGCTTAATTTTGACTATAGATTGATGCTGTCCTTTGAGAAAGTTACTAAATGGAGTCCTGGGGGACAAAAGTTTGCTCTGTACAGTGCACATAAACTGCCTTTTGAAAGGTTTTCAGGGGCCACTTTACTGTACAGTAAAGATCTACATGAAAGTTTCAACAATCCTACACAGTGCTTGTCCTTTCCCTGTAGCCAATAAGAGACTGGCAGAAGTTAACATTTTTATAGAAATGAAAGATGGGGGAGAAGAGGCTACTCTACCTATCCCTTCTGAAAGGAGGATAAATGCCCCCTTTACACCCTCTAGAAAATCCCTGGTACTTACTCCCAGTTAAAAACACAGTACTGTGGTCAGGTCCAAACCCATCATCTACTACGCACATACAGTATCATGAACATTTTACACTACATACAGTATATGCTGAGATATATACTGTACAGTGTTGACTAAACAGACACAATATTGAAAATGATTCTCTCTTAAAAGTCCTTGATGTTTGAACTAGCACAACAAGGAAAATTAAAGTTCTTTTCATTCATAACATTCATTTTTTTTTTCCCAAAAAAGGAGAGACTTTTTCCAAATTGTAGTTAACATCCAGGTGAGCAGGGCTAAGTTTTGTGTAAAATTGTTCCACACTGTGATACCCACAAAATTATTCATCCAGCATTGCATTGCAATTTGCAATGTCATAAACAGACAAAATTGCAACACAAATGAAATATGAGTAGAAAGTATATGCATGCATATTCCAATTCATTTTCAACAATATTTCAAAAAACCAAAAAAATAATCAAAACCAAAGGTTTGGACAATTGTTCCCTGATGCAATATTCAAGACACCTACAGAAACCTTTGATACTCATCTAAAAAAAAGAAAAAAAACTGAAAACACGGCGACTAATGACCTGCTGTTGGTTGGAAGGGAAAAACTAAGAAGTTTAGAAAAGAAGCTCACTCTGATCTGTTCTTTTATGCATTAAGTTGCATCTACAACTACAAAGTTACATCTACAACTACATCAGCAAGTTTTCTCTTCTTAGGAATGAATCCAAACTTTACGTCTAAAATATTGCCACAAAACTAGCACTTTTGTTTTTCCTTGTACATGTCTTTGTTTTCTTTTGCTTTTTTCTTAAATTGTCTGTGAGCCTGCTTCGTAAATTATAGTTCATCCAGGTTTTCCATGCTTTCCTTCTCTCTATTCTTATTGCTATTCATACTGTGCTACTTTTTTTTTCTAGAAAACAAAATATATAAATCAAGCAATTACTGTAATTTTATGCTGGATGCAAGTCAACAAATGATGACTGAAATGAAGCAGAATATGGTGCACTGTTTCTTCTAGGAAAGTTATTAAAAGTTTTGGAACAGCTTGTCAAACCAGAAATCTATATTAGTGGGTCTGCTGCATGTATAGAAATGTTGCTAGTACTAAAGCTGGGTGAATGACGATAAGATTTTGGTTAACTAGCATGGATAGTCATCATTATTTAATTTGCACGGAGAGCCCACCTTTGTTCTTATTTTTGCCCGATGGGTTCCCCCTCCAAACAGCAAAAATGTGGCAACAATGTGGCAGATCAGCACTCATTTAGCAATTACAATACTACAAAAAACACAATTTATAGCGTACTGTAGGTACTTTATCATAGGTACTCTACGCCAATAGTCCCAGGGCTCCACCTGATTGTTGGCAATGAAGTAACTTGTTTGTTCAGTGGCCCTATCTGTTCACTGTTCATTTCTGTTTAACTTCTTCAATTAGAGCTGGGTCAATTCATTCCCTTGCTTCATGTATATATAGCCTGAGTACAATGTTAGGCCTAGGCCCCATGGGATTAAATTGTTACTCCCTGTAACTGTAACTTGTAACGTCCGCACTCAGTACTATCAGTAGTCATTTGCGTGCTACCGGTGTTACACGAGAGAGATAACAAAATCATTGTGACCAGACTGGTTTGCCACTAGCCATTCTTAAACATTCCTGTTTGGGAGCTTCATCTCCTAAAGCCCCGTTTTAACAGTTACGGGCAACCGCCACTGCCGGTTAACTCCTTATGTAAACTCACCGGCCTACATGCATACTGTGATAACTCATAATTGAGTCAGTCCGGGTATACACATCGGAGTGGTGGTGGTAATGGTAATATGACTAACAGTCGGCAGTAATGTACACAGTGTACATACGTACGGGAATTTGGGAGGGGATTTCGTCGAAACAATTTTAGGAGGATAAATAAGGGCTTCAAAACTTAAACAACTCACTTTCTTTCTCCTGATGGAATCCGACCACCGCAAAATAATCAGCCAATCTTGATGTTTCCATCTGATCTAATTTCCGTGTGATTAATCCTTTACATGTCTGCCGGTTATGCAGTTCATTCAGTAACATACACCGCCATTTTGGATTCCGAGAATATTAGCAGACTGCGCAGGCGTAATATTATTATGTAATGACTCAAAAAGTGAGACAGCGACGGGAGAAAGTGAGGTCAACACACTTTGCTTGGGAGTTGTAACTGCAAAGAGGTGTCCACGCAAACGACAGTGGCTTTTTTCTTTGATGCTTTTTTCTTTCTTTCCTCCAAGGGTTAAAGGCAACAAAGGAAGCCAGCAGCAATTACTAGACTAGAAGAAGAGCACAATTGGATCGTATGTTCAGTGGAGTTACGGCGTCGGAGTGTACAATTCACGGAACACTGATCAAACTTAAAATGAATTTTATCATCTCTTGGAAGTTCACACACGAAACAGTGTAAAGGCTTATACCCACAGTCTCCGAGCATCATAACCTCCGTCACTATGTCAAACCGTTCAGATTTTGTTCCATTTAAACTACGGTTCTGAAATTTGTAGGGTAAAGCTTTGTAAGAAGCGTAGAGTGCACAAATCCAAGCAGAGTGACAAAGATGAAAGAACCCCTGCTTAGCACGGGCCCGCGATTTACGACGAAGCGGGATATTTTACCCAGCTTGCCTTTCTGGTAACCTACGTCCCACGTCAACCGATGGTAGTGCTCAGCTCAGATGGTGTTCAGTTATATGTATACATAACTATATTATGTTATATGTTTCGTGTAAGTGATGATGGCACCACTTGAGCGGTTCGCAGTCCCCCCCCCCCCCGCCCTTAAGGTCGCACCCTCGCCCCACTCACGCAAGAACAGAAGAAAAACTAATCCATGGATGTCACTCGTCAATTCATTGTGCATATTTGTTGCATTAACAACTCTTCATGCACGTATGAGGCTACTGTAATACAGAAGCCCAATGTCAAGGCGATGCTCCCCTCTCCGTCATCCACTTAGGCCTACATGAAGTGTCACAGTAACGGCACTTGCACACGTGATTTTAAGTTGTTTGGGATGAGCTTAATATTTTTAAGGCCTAATAGCTCTTCATATTAATGACGATGATTCCTACAGTCACACAAATTGTGATGAGTTTGATGTATTAGTTTAATGACAGATGTTACCTAATCCTCTGTTGCGGGTTCTGATTGCTTAATTTTAAGAATTCCCTCGACACAAGTATGTCAAATAATTTTGTGTTAGGAGGGCAACTGTTTTTTGGTTCAAATCAAGTCGGTAAAAGGCCGAGAGCTTGAATTAACACGACGTTGGCAAGTTCATAACTGGCAGTGTTAAATATCACTTGTCACAATTTACTTTACAGAAGAGGTTTCCAGGTCAATAGTTAACGGGGGCGTCCCTATGATTTCCCTATTCTCCCAGAGTTGAAAAATAAAATAAAAATTTTAAGAGGAAAATATAA
Source organism: Stichopus chloronotus (assembly GCA_021234535.1). Classification (NCBI taxonomy): domain Eukaryota; kingdom Metazoa; phylum Echinodermata; class Holothuroidea; order Aspidochirotida; family Stichopodidae; genus Stichopus; species Stichopus chloronotus. The sequence continues at coordinate 17,969,374 of CM037847.1, forward strand.
GGGTAAGTCCATGCGTAAGGTGCAAATTAAGCACCAAATTTCATTTAAAGGGCCTCAAGTTTGCGCTGAGTCAGAGACTCGATCAGCCCTGCCCATGGTCAAGGGACTGACCCCTGAAGGAAAGGTGATACTATATTAAAATGAGAAATGTTTTTTCTCTCTTCATATTGGTAAACACCATGACATGATCACTTCGGAAGTTTCTAAGGATTTATTTTTAATAGAAACATTAACTTCAAAATGGTACAATGCGCAATTACGGGAAACTTGTGAGGTCACCCCAGCACAACCATATGAATATCCTTTGTATTTTCTTGAATGTCTTAAACGAAACATTGCCAGTGGTGGATTTAGAGAGGGGCAACGATCGCGCCCCCCCCCCCCCCCTTATAGTGGAACCTAAGAAAAAATACAAAATGTTCAAAATCGAAGAGGAACGATAAAAAGACTCGGAGGAAACACGATTATGAAGTGCCGACAAAAAGTGCCAACATTTTTAATCTGATCCTCTTCTGAAGGCGAAACTTTCTCTGAAGGGAGGGGACTCCTCTCCCCTTAAACCACTCCCATGTACGGTATTCATCTGTATCCCTTTATCGTAAAATCCTGGATACGCCATGGATGGATACAAAATAAGATATATGATCTTAAATTGCACAATTTTTTAATGTAAATCTGCAATACACCCACTATGGTGTCAAATTTTCAGGATAAAATGAAGACCTCAATTCCGAAGAGAAGCAACGACTTCTTGCAACAGTTTGTCACTGTCATGGCATTTTGGAAACCTGGGGCAACTGGAGAACCCTTTCTTCAAAAAGTAATGACTTGAGTTGGGAACAAAATGTTGGCAGTGGTTTGAAATGTAGGCAGATGAGAAACGTTCGTCTTCATTCATGAACCTCTTCAATTGTTAGTTAAACATGCCTACATACCTATCTTGCAGGAGATTTTTGTAATTTTCTGTAAAATTCTTGCAATCATGTCGAGGGATTTCCTTAAAGAGTCTTGATTCTGCATTGCAGTCCCTTATAAGTAGCATATGTCGAAGCAGCTCAGCATAGAAAACAAAATTGTAGGCACCGTTAAGGAAAATTTCAGGTTTCTTTTGAACCAGATATTATTGTTAGGCTCGATAAGCAGTGAATTAAGTCTAAATAAGAGTATGCTCTTCCATTTTGGAGCCCGTATTTTTTTTAAGGTAATGAGTTACTTGAGAAAGTCCAGCGCATGGTTGATTTATGTCTGTTAATTTGGTGTTCCTCGTGGCAGAAGGTTGCCTCTCTCAAATCCACTTGAGCTGACGAGATTTGAGTCAAGTCTTCAAGATTTTTCATTGTTTTGATAATTTATTCCTTTCGACTGTTTTTGTCTAGGTGTAGTACAATCAGCAACATTACAAGAGGTCACTGTCTTAAACTCCAAGAGGTTCAAAGTAGGATCAATATTCTTCGTTTCTTCTTTTCTCAGAGGGTATACGGTAGTGAGGATAAATGAATGGTTTGTCAGAGGATGCGCTCATCAACTTTTTCGTACTTTTATAGGTTTTTTTTTTTTCTACGGGTTCCCTTCTGATCCTTTATTTGTCTGCTGAACAAAATTAATTCCCAGACATCATTCAGCTATTCCATGCAGACATCATTTGGGACTACTTGCCCAAACTCGAAATTATTCGTGCCGTATTTGCTCTTGGTCCGCCCTTTATTTATACTCTGCCCTGATGAAGGGTTGGCTTTCCTCTTGCCAGAGGGTAGTGACACTTTCAGTGAGAATCCATTTCTGATGCCAATGCATTCATCATGTGTTGCCAAAGCAATATTTCACTGGCATATGAAGTGGTTCTCAATGAAAGAGAGTATCCTTTTTAAGAGAGGGGTATTCCAAACCCCGTACCAACAAATTATTCCTAAATTAAGATTTTTGAAGAAAGACTTCACTGCTCAAAAGAGATTTCCAGTTGCCCTAGGTTACAAACATGCAAAAAAACAGCAGCAAATTATTGCAATCTTTTTCCTGCTTAGAAATTTAAGCACTTATTTAACATTGAAATTCGACACTGACAAAAAATTAGAAAAAATGGAAAACGGTTAGACTTAGCTTGAAATACTGTGGAAATAAAGACCAGAGTTTTTAAACTTTTGTAATGTTTCTCAGTTACGACATTTACGATTATAAACCAAAAAAAAAAAGTATTCCAGCGGTTGTTGTACTTGCATGTCCGTGTTACATCATAGATTTCCCAAAAAAGTAACGTGACATTTTGAAATACGTATTTCTGTAAAAATCCATAACTTCCAAATGAAAGCTGTTGGGAAGTGGGTTTCACCAGTGAAGAGGAGAAACATTCCTTTTTTAAGTATAATTAACTTCACTAGTCAGTCCCCTTTAACTCTATAAGGAGCATCGCTTTCACATTTGAAGATTAAAGTGTAGTCATACACATAATCAGCTGATGCTGCTAAAATTTGAAGGATACTACGAATAGCAATTGTTTGCGCTCAGCATAATAAGTTAAGTTTCATATTCACTAGTTGTAAAAATTATCAATATTTTTCAAGGTTTTGACCTTTTTCTCGTAAAGGGCTGTGTGTGTATGGATTAGCCTGTAGTACTTATGTGAAGAAGTGTCTATCACAAACTATTAAAAGTCCAACTGAATAGTTAATTACTCATTTATTAATGTACATCTGTGTGTGCCACATGCGGATCCTCCTAGTTTGAACATTTGTCAGTAATGTGTGAAAGAGGCGTGACACATTTGGAAAAGTAGTGTCAATTTTACAAAACGGTAAATGAAAGTAGGAGTTCAATGGTGGCGCTATATCAAACCAATAAAAACGGAGAGTGATATTGGTCACGTCACACAAACCTCAAATATGTGATCCCACTGATCGTATGACACCGTGGCTTTCAGTAACATTAACATTTACAGATGAAATATAAACAACTGATAAAACTATCCAAATCTCTCTTGTCGATAGATTAATAACACGGTTTGTCAAGTAAATCCCATAACTTGTTTTCAATGGCACAGTAAAGTAATTGATGTGATCAAACTACTCTAGCTAGGCCACTGTTAGCCACATCATGACAGTGTTCAATGAGCGCTCATGGCGGCGTTGTGGCAAGGCAAAAATACTATAGCCTGCATATGTTTTTGTCCGATGTAATGTATACCATATGATAACCTGAATTTACTACCATTTCAAGGGTAAGTTCTGGTCCAGTATTCACTGCATTTGCAAAATGAGGCTCGACAACTTCCAAATTTAATATTCAACTTACAATTGTTGACATCATGTTGGTGTTTATGTTGATATGTTGATTATTTGCTGATATTATCCATTGATTTGAAGACATCAGCAAACGATTTATTGGTATACCTCAATTCCTTTGATGTTAATTATTCAATTGAAGGTGCAATTGGCTACGTATCAAAAACAACTTCAACGGTCTCCGGCTGAATAATGCACGGTTGTGGATATATATAGAGCGCCATCTGTAGCAATCATTGGTCATCCATCGCTTGCGCATTTGTATTATAGACCATGGAGCTACAGCGCCATTCATGGACACAATCTACGCACTACAATTGCGGTATAAAATTGTCGGTAACGCAAATTCAGATTTAAACCATTGAATTAAGTTACTTATTGCTTAATGAAGCACTTCATGAAGTGGGATGGAGAAACGACATGGTTCAAAACGAACGTTTTGCGCACCATCACATTTTTCGTCAAAGGAGTAAAAGCAAAATAAGTGAGTGGGTACTCCAAAAAGGGAAGATTATTTCCATAATGTTTCACGACATCCTCCAAGGGACGTGACAGGACATGAGCGTACTCCATCACTGAAATATTCTCCTTGTACTCCTTTAATGCTGTGGTAGGGGAGGGGGGGGGGGGCAGTGTTGAACAGTGCTATCTAATACATTATCTTTACTTGTTAATGTTTGGTCACATCCATTTATTAGGGGGGATGTCACAAAAAGTTAACACTTCGATAATCCCTTCTTGAAGTGCCCCACTATGCCTTTTAGTTTTCCTCCAATCACACGTAATCAATTTATAGTTGAGTGTTATCAATACATATTTGAGTGTAATCAATACATATTTGAATGTAATCAATACATATTTGAATGTACTCAATACATATTTGAATGTAATCAGTACGTATTTGAGTGTAATCAGTATATATCTGAGCCGTTATCTGTGACAAATGGCATCTCATTCGACGGATAAACCAACGCTTTACAAGACTAACGATTTCCGCTACCCACCGCCTTCTCGGCTTCCACAAAGGATTTCACGAAAACACTAACACCCTAACCGTCCTTTCTTGGAGTACCCCCTCAAATCTTTTGTCCTTCCATCTCTTCTCCAAAATTGGAACCGAGACGACAGGACTATGGTTTTCAAGTATGTCGTTTCTCCGACAGCCGCGCCACGTATGTCACAGCAGAGTGACGTATTTAAAGTCAGTTTACCTTAGCGGATACCAAACGCCAGAATATTGTGGGATTTAATTTTTGAGAAAACTCGTTGGGTCAACCGCCTCCTTTCAATATTGCATTTAAATAGTCTATCCAAGACCTATTGGCTCACAATTCAAATAAAACGGCAAACGAAACGGCTAAAACGACGGTCATTCTTCTCGCAAGTACGGTGCTCAGCAAAGAGCAGTACCCCGTACCTTTCGAATTACCGACATATAAATATACCACGATTGTTATACTGGTATCATCACATAAATTGGAGATATCATCAACATGATGAACATGAATAAATGAATAATGAACATGATATCTTTAAATGATTTGGTGATATCTGTAATTAAGAATGAATTGGGGATATCTACAATCATTTATTGGCATCATCAAATGAATTGTTGATTTGATATCAGAAAATCATTTAATGATATGGTCAGATCATTTACTGATATCTCCAATGATAGCGCTTAATATGGATCAGTGATACCGTAAAATAATTTGTGATATCATCAAGTATACGGTATATCATCAAATACGGCAGTAGGTGATAAAATCAAATAATTGTTGAAATAAGCAGAATGAATGAGCAGTTTCAAGGCCCAAACTGACGTACCGTAATGTTTCAATCATACGTTCAGAAATGGTTCCATAAATTATATCTCTTTATAAAGTAAATCTCGTTAAATAACGAGATCATGATGATAATTGCTTTGACTTAAGATGCATAGCATCAAGAAAATGCCTCCTTCTATATACACCATTCAAAATTGAGGGTCAAAGGGATTACGATTATATCCTGACGTATTTTTAAGCACTCTCTGCCTTGAACCTGCATATCTCCTACAGAAAAGTCTGTCATATCCTCGAATCGGACGGTCGACTAATTTATTTTAATTTGGATTTAAAATCAGTCCCGACGTTCGGTATCGGAAATTCATCGCCATAAATTCAGCTGATGTCCCGACGATGTCCTGTCCGACGCCTAGCATATCGTCCGGTTAATTGCAGATTGATTGTCGGTTACAATTAATCGGTCTGTACAACTGACGTGTGCCGGTTCTGGTTCCCGCACGGGTGATGGCGGGGTCGCGCACGAAGATTAGCTGACTACACGCTGGAGACGGGTCGGAAATGGTTGGCGCTGATGGCTGGCGGGCTACCGGTGATTGTACGTCGATGTTAAAGAGGGCAATGGAAAAGAAAAGTGTGCAGCAACAAATGTAGAGAAAAAACTCCAAACTGAAGATGGGACAACAAAAGCACAGGCTGTCAATGTTCCGTCTCCTTTCTGAAAAAGTTACTTGTTTTAATTGCTCTCTATTCGTATAATGTTTTTCTGTACAGTTTCATTGCTGCTTACACGTTTTCAAGACTTTACAAAATAAAAGTCAAAGTTGTCGATAACACCATTCTTGACCTCCAAAAGGAGTCATTTATAACTTCATGTTGGACACTGCTATTGCAATCTTTGTTTTATATGGGGATGCTATATTTCATTTACTCTTTTTTTTTCAACACACACCCCATAAACTTTTGATGGTTATTTTATGAAATAAATTGGTATAATGTATTGAAACCCCATATACACCTAACAAGGGCATCATCACTGCCAACGACTGTCCTCTCATCCTAACATTTTACATATTATATGTACAACATATACAACGCAATGGCAGTCCATTACGGAATTGCTCGCGGCGTTGCCATGGTCACACACTCTCGTCATCACCGTTGAACTTGTGAAAGGTATGCAATCTCTTTCCTTTAGGGTTGTGCCTGGTCCCCAGCCTTACCCAAGGGTCGTCTCATTTGTCAGGTAGGCATCGGACATCCTCTTCTGGGCTTGGCTCTTTCTTTCCGCCTGCCTCTCTTATGCTGTTACCTAAACAGTAACGATGCCTGTTACAAAGTACCCGACCAGAGCAAGAGCCAATCGTTTTCAGCGCAACTCTCAGAGCCTTTAGAGAAATGGGCGCCACTTTCATCCCGCCTCTTTTCATGGAGTTCTTTGGGAAGCGAATGGAGTTGCCAAGAGTTCCTACATGATGCACAAACTGGCCCATGGCAACAGGGTTTCAGTCGTTGTTCGCCCCGTAATAGTCGGAAATTTTCCCGATGTCCGTCCGGATACCGTCTGGTCTTAAAGAATTGGTCTGCTCCCCGATGAATACCGTAGGGGCATCGGAAGAGAGTCGGCATATATCACAATGTAAAAATATGTATGGGTTAGCCATTTGCAAGAAAATGTCCATGCAGTGATAAAAGGAACTGGGCGTTGTAGTCGGTGGGATTGCAATGAGTTTATTACCTAGTCATTGACTGTGAACCATTGAGCAGCGGACGGGGTACCAACGGCCGATCTCACACATACTCCTGAAAAGTTTATAGTATTCTTTAGGGGAAAAGTAACATTCTTTGTGAAACTAAGACTTTTGTCTGTGGGAATGATATATTTAAATCTGAACGAAGCTAAAAGTAATTTCATCAAGTGCTTTTCCTCTACAGCATCAAATCTGACAGGTAGAGTGCACGCCGAGATATTTTCCCTTTTAGCTTATATTGAAGCACATGTTCTGGATACTTCGCCTTTTCCTATGCGCAAAGACGAGAGGAAATTCCCGTCTCCAAACTACAAGTAATAGAAAAAATGGCAAGAGTCCTGGTGTTGATGATACATCGGATATCATTCCCAAGTATCTGGACGATACAATACGAAATTCACTTAGTAATTATCTCTGTTTCATATATATATATATATATATATATATATATATATATAAAGCTGAAAATAGCGATGAGCTTGAAATTCATGATGAATAAAATATATTATGTCAATATTATGCCAATATTTGGTAAGAATACACCTTACATCGTCAAGGCGAAATAGCAAACTGATAATACAAGTCAGTACATTACAAAAACAGCTGAACAGAAGTAAGAGAGTAATACCAGCTCAAAATAGCTGAAGATTAAAACTCTGGACGTTTCTATTCAGGGTAGGTTGTAAGTCCTTAATGAAAAGAGACTCCATGATCTTGCGTCTATACCAGGCATTCTCTACATGGAGAACTTTAATATCACCTGGGTTTGGAAGTTTATGGGACGCCGTTTTACAGTGATCGTGTATGGAACTGAATTCTTTGAAGTAGTCAGCATTTACATGTTTTTTAAATCTATCACAAAGCCTGAGTTTGGACTCCCCAATATAATTATCTTTACAAGTTTTGTCTCCACAAGGAATATGATAAATACAACCACTGCTTTTAAGATCAGGAAAAGTGTATCGGTAGAGCAAATACGTCTAGCTCTACAATGAAGTGTTCTGATAACACTGGTTTTGTACTTATTAGGGGTCCAGGATTTCCAATTACAATAAATACCGGTATAAGTGGGTTTTCTGTATATAGATGTAATTAAAGAAGTACCCGAATTACTGGAGACGTCTCTGCAAATGTTGATATCAAGAAACGGTATTTTGCCGTGTTTTTCAATCTCATGGGTAAATTTAATGCTAGGATGAAAAGCATTGAAAGTAGCAAGAAGTTTGGGTAACTCCTGCTCAGGCAAAATTATGAACGAATCATCAACATATCGCCTATAATAATGAAACTTTGCATTAGGCAGGAGAGAATTTTCAAGGTGGCTCATAAATACATTGGCAAAACATACACTAAGAGATGATCCCATAGCTACGCCATCTATTTCCTTGAATAAGTGATTATTGAAAGAGAAATATGAACAGCTGGCAACTTACGCATATCAGTACGTTTGATGTTGGTGTCAATTAACTTATCCTTGTAAATAAGGTTAAGAATAATATCCCTAAGAAATGTACTGACTTGTATTATCAGTTTGCTATTTCGCCTTTTTTTTTTTATCAGTTTGCTATTTCGCCTTTCGCCTTGACGATGTAAGGTGTATTCTTACGAAATATTGGCGTAATATATTTTATTCATCATGAATTTCAAACTCATCGCTATTTTCAGTTTTATTATTAGTATACGGACCTCTCCAATCTTTGTATATATATGTATACATATGTATATATATGTGTATATGTGTATATATATATATATAAAGACACCAGTAAAAGTATGATCTATACGCATCTAGATAAGAGCTGGCTTCATTCAAAAGTTTCAAAGGGAAAAATTTTACGATTGAATCCCTTGTGATTGTGCTGATATTTATTACCGTACCAATAATTCCATGAAGACACGATAATGTCATAATAGTGAATCTACATATTCTGTATAAGATCTATTAACATTGACCTTGAAAAGAACATTTGATTCCACCCTTACCCTATCCAGGTAGATAGTCAAAGCTACGCCATTGCAGGATGTCGCTGACAAACATAAAAAAGTTGTTTCGTCAATTTTCAAGGGAAATAAATTGTTGTACGGATAATAATTGTTTTGCAGAGAAAAGTCATATAACTGAAACTAATATTTATGGACACTGGGAGATAGGGTATTTGAAGTAAGGAAGGACGGTGGCCATCTGTTCAAAAGGTATAAGAAATCCAGTCGTTTGTTCTTCAAGAATAATTTGTTTACACAAGCGTCCAAATATTTAAATGATTCATCTTCCGTAGGTCATCTTATGCATAATGATCCAAGAAGAGGAAGTTTTAAAGACGTTTATCGACGAGCCTACAGTGGTTTAATAATTAAAGGTATTTTCAAGTATGTCGTATTTGTGCATTTTTAAAGCTTTATTTCTCTTTAATTGATGGAAAATGTGCATTGGCGTAACGCTTGTTCATGTAATACACACCGAGGTAAATACCAATACAAGAGACGCTTCTAAACACATTAGCATGATTCATTTAATATTCCTCGAGTTGACAACTTTACCATATATATAAACAAACACGTAGTTATCGTTGTCATTGGCAAGGTAAGTGCCTCGAACTATAGCGGAAACAAAAAAATATTACGAAAAAAATAAACACTCTTTTTCACATATATAAACATTTGTAAATACATATAAACACATGCCTTCATACATTCAGAGAGGCCCATTAAGTTGACGATGGTTACTGTGTGACAAATTCTGAAGGAATCCCCTGCATGTCAATACATTTACTTAGACTCATTAGTAATATGTCTGTCTCTGATTTAACTGATAATGTGATAAATTGTTTATTGTTATCATTTTTTGTTAGTATCGGTTGCACACGCTTAGTACCTTATCGTAAAAAGTGTCTGGTCACAGATTTGTCATTTTAATCTTTAAGTCAGTAACTCATCACCCCAAAGCTATAATTTAGCTTGGAGATAATAAAATTCTCAACCGGTTCTACTCTTCGATTAACAGGACTTTCGAAAGATGCAAAGTAGCTCATACTACACAACGTACACAGGGATCCATTATTTTGATTACACACGTGGAAGAATTTTAGACAGGCTGTAAGAAGGACTGGAGGTAAGTGGTTGAGAGAAATAAAACTGTCTGGGGTATGAGTCTTTGTCCTTTATTACCCTGTCATTCCTGTTTCAGATATGTGTCAGACGTTCAGAATCTCTCAGTTTCACAGTTTTTCATCAACATGTGAGTAATAGGCCTACTTAACTGGCATGACAAAATACCGTGCACTTTGTGAAACGATCCGATGAGCCCCTTTAAATTTCATAAGTTGGCCTTACATACAGAGGAAATTTGTGTCAAATCATGGGTTAATTAATTAGTAATGGCTATCGCCGTGCAACACGAAACCTGTATATCAATGACGTGGATATTCGCAATATTTGAACCTTGCAGACTCAGCACAACAGCAGGAACCGTGCGTTCCCGGTCACAGCAGCTTATGATATTCGGATATATTGATTCTTCATCCATGCACCTTTCTTCGATTACAATCTGGAGGTCATCACCTTCGTCGTTCTACAGAGAAGAGAAAAGGTGGGAAAGAATGAGGGACTTTGTCAGATGATCAAGAACATTGATATCTTGTTTATGGGAGAAAGACAGACTCAAAGGAAGAAATCAATCTTTGTTGGCAACTTTTCTTAAACAGGATACACCAGATACAGCATGCAATGAATAATGTGACTAATTAAAATATCAATTGCAGCAAATCAATCGATAGACGATATCCCATCCGATGAAAACTGACTTAATGGACAGTGACGTAACTAACGAGTCCCCGTCGAATGCCTGTGATTTCCGATCTTCATTACGAACAAAAAAAAAAAAAAACGAAAAAAATGGAAAAAAATAATCGCAGCTCAAAATTTGCATGAGATAAATAAGAAATGCTGCAATAAGAGAGAGAGACGAAAGACGAAAGGTGAAGCACTACTTCCTGTATCCAAAGTTTTCTTTAAGGTAAACAGAGACATAACGCATATAAATCACCCCACATCTCCACACCCAAGATTATTGGAAATTACCCTTCCCAAGTTCAGCAAATTACAAGATGCAGAAAATGGGATTGTCAAATTTTTGTTGGATGAAAAATCAATTTCATTTCGAGAGTTTTCTCCTGAAAACTGCCAGATCAAATTTTAACATTTCATGATGAATACTGTAGTTGTTTCAATTTGAAGACAGAAAATTGACAACACCACCACCATTTTCTGGATGGCGCTGAAGTACTCAAACTTTCATTTTCTTTCACGGAATGGAAATGGGTCACGATGGAACTCCCAACATGAATATGAGAAACAAGTTGTGGATGACAATATCTATATCTATATATATATATATTTACTCTGAGCTGCACTGATGAGTTCTAACAAGGGCGAAACAGTACTGTCTGCAGATTGAGTCTATATATATATATACATACATATACATATATATAGAGAGATATATATATAGATATATATATAGATATATATAGTAGAAATCAGTTCAATTTCTCTGCCACAAAATGAAAATGGTTTTAGTTATCCCTTTTTCTTACACCCTATCAGCGTAAAAAAAAAGGATTAACCAGTCATACCTGAAATAGTTGAACTAAGTTTCCATTGTCATCATGGGCAAACACTGCCTTTACGTAAGACTGTACCGGTGTACATACGCCGATAGCGCTGTAGTGACACTTGGGGGCTGCGCTTCTTTTGACTCTTGCCTCTGGGCTGCAGGGATCCGTGATGTTAACATTCATGGGCACTAGCTTGTTACGCAAACGCGGGAGCGGTGGCGTGCACGTAATGTTGTTATGGAGACGATTCCCATTGACTTTGTCCACAGAGTCGTAGTTGACTCTTTTACATTTTCTGAAGTATTCTGGATATTCACGTGCTACCATCTCCATCTGTTCTGCTGTAAACGTCACAATGGGCTCTGTCTCTCCATTCAGCTCTGCAATGCTCAGATTCTGTAGTCTTCAAAAATACGCAATAAACACGATAGGAATGACTAACTATCCATCCTCTCTGCTTGTTTCAATCGAACTGATCAACAACCAAGCAAAGTGAGTAAGTGAAAAGTGAAAAAAAAAAAAACAACAACAAAAGTTTGACACTTTGAGATGCGACTGGTATTCAGAATAAGACACTACATCCTCCACAAATTCGGATCTTTTTACAAACTGCGCTTGTTAGCTTTACGACCTAGAAACAAAAACACAAGCGAAAAATCTGAAGACATGGGCTAGTATGAATTTACCTCTTAATTTACCATCTTAATGACCAATCAAGAACTTTATATCAGATATGTGTATAACAAGGTCCTTTAGTCTTTCTGTTCACGGCATACATGCGCTATACCGAATTAAGTCAAATGAGACATTTTCAGTTGGCCAAACGAATACTTTCACTGAATTCTACTCGTCTATTTGCTTTTGTTTTTGGTGTATGGGGTAGAGAGGATTAGAGTCGAGCAATAAACCAAATCGCTCACACCAATTGCTCTTTCGTTATGCATAGGCCTAATTGAGCCTAGTGTCATCTTCTTACAGGTTACTTCCTCCACCCAACCCATGCAGTAACACAATTTTGGCACATCGGGGCAGTTTTTATCTTGACTGTTTCTCAGGACCTCCATTTAATTGCTTAATTCCATTGTTTGACAAATATCAGTGAATTTCATAATGGAGACTAATTTTATAAAAGACCTCCTGCTCTTGAACGCTGGCAATACGGCCGGTAATTGATGTAAACTTCTTTTGTACGACGAAGTCGACACCCTCAAGTATAAAAAATAGGTCAAGGGGATTTAAAACTACTTATGACGTACTTTGACCAACCAAAATTCACTGTCTAATAGCACTGGTACTCGTCTGGTTGCACAGTTCTCATTCAGTCAGAGGAGTCTGCAAAGAAGTGCAGAGTGAACCGAAGCATGTATTTACTCACTTTTCTCCACAATTCTGGTCGCTGGATTATCTAGATAGGCCGATGTTTATAATTTAAAAAAAAAGCTGCCATTATGATAAAGTCACAGGCAACCACTTTAGTTGGGTTCAAGTTCAAATTACAGAAAAGAAGTCCGTGTCCCATAGCCTAAATGATCGAGAAGCAACGTTCGTAAAACTAATTCTGATAGTTACCTTTGAATTTCCATTTGTGTAGCCGGACTGTTTATCACTGCCATTTGAGCTGCATTTAGTTGCGGAGTCTCTTGTTGAGGAGTTTGCGGGTTTGTTGTGGGACATGAAGGACAACAACCATGAATGACAGGAACAACTCCAATGTAAAATGTGATAAATACCACCAAAAAGACTTTGCAATCTCTTTCCATTGTGTCGATCTGGAAAACAAAGTGAGCTAAATGTTAGTGTTGTGCCAATCCTCATCCACAAAGGAAAGGGCTCAGTACTCCATGCACTTATGTTAAGCTCATATGCATGTGGCTGGTTTAAATATATATATCTTCTAGTGATTACTAACACTCCAATAATATTGCACGCATTTACGGTGCACCATTTTAAGAGATTTTAAAGATCGACACCAAACTGGATAAGGAGATGATGGCCGTTTTCTGAAAAAGAGTTATCCTCCTAATGACAAAAATGCCGGCCTGGCCACTACCTGAATCTGTGGTTACTTATCGGTGACTAAGTATAACTGCAGGAACTATATGGCTGCAGTAGAAGCGGAGGTGGAGACGATAAGCAACTTCAAAACTTTGGGACATTCTTTCATTAAAAACGAGAAGAAGAGAAAAAAGTGTTAGTGAGAAAACTCACCGTGTCCAGTAATTAGGACTCCAGAGCCAGTGGTGGAAAGTTCTTGCAAAATTCAACAGTTCCTGTAGTATCGTTGGCTGCCTTCGCGGCCACAGAGTCTCAATAAATTATCCCTTTGCTAGTCACGTCTTTCCCTTTGAGGTTTCACTTAGTACTATATTTATAGATTTATATACATGTACACAGCTAGAGTTCCATAAGGTTATGTCTCAATCCATTGTTGAATATCCGTATTTAAAGTGTTATATTAGCAATGAGTAACAGTGAGTCAAACGAAGGCAGTGTGACGCTCACAATCCAATGGGGGCAAATCATTATTGATTTTGGAGGGGCCAGGGAAAGGAGCGGATACGGCTCAGTGCTGTTCTAAAAGTTTGTGCATTTAGTAACCAATTGAATCGGCCTCGCCGTTGTGGTATGAGATATTAAAAAGTTATAACTACGTCACTGGATATGCATGAGAATGAGAATCCGTATAGCGCTACGTTCATTCTAATAGAGAAAGACAAAGAAATTCTTAAATGAACAGAAAACGGAATCAGGATGTGGCCGAACAATGTTCTTTCTTTAAAAATTACAATAATTAAAGACAAAAACTCATCACCCCAGACAGTTTCAATTCTCCCAACCACCTACCTCTAGTCCCTCCCTCAGCCTGTCTTAAATTCCTCCACATGTGTAATCAAAACAATGGATCCCTGTGTATGCTGTGTAATACGAGCTGCTCTGCATCTTTCGAATTTGCTGTCAATCTAAGAGTACTGAAACTTAGAACCAGTTGAGAATTTTGCTTTCCGGGAAGTAAAAATATAGCTTAGGGTGATGCAATAGAGCCTTTAAGGGAAGCTTTTGTAGTAGCTAGTAGAGGATGACGATAACTGCTATGGACAAATACATCAGTTCTCAAGCCAGTCCAAGTTCTCCAGAACTAATCAATTATACTTGTAGTGCTAAATAAAATTTCCACCAAACAAAGCAGAACTCAAATGCGACCCGCATGAGCTAAAAAAAAACTGTTCAAAAATCTTTTTACTGTTTCTATATCAAAACACACCCAATGGTAGATTATTAGAAACTGGAATTTGACGGTGGTTGTTGGTACCACTATGGCAGTGTGTAAACAGACTGTTAGGACCATTCATACCGTCTTTTTGCAGAAGACAGGTTTGAGCCAATTAAATTGATGCCTCATGCAAGCATATTTTACTCTGCTACGACAGCATATGCATCGTATGCCAAACAAGGTAGCGGGGAAAAAACTCTCCACTGTCAACATTACATGCCTGTCATCCTTGCAATGCAATCTCCAACCAAAAGGGAAGGTACAGCATCAGACCATATCGAAAATATCAAAGACGGCCGCCTTATTTTTTTAAAGTGCCATAACTGAACCAAACAAAGTCAGATCCGCACTGCTAGCCTGAGTTGCTCCATCAATTGCTCGTGACATACTTGACACCTAAAGTATATATATTTTCTTGGGTGTCATTGGTGTTGCTATGAAAAATCAAAGTAGCCATCATAACATCAGTTCGAGATAAAACCTGCTCCGTTGAATTCAGGGTGGGATAAAACATCTAGAAAAGTTGACATACTAAGATCCATATGTTTTGTAAATCACATATACACATAACACAGCTCTCAAAAATTCTATTTTGACGCAGACCTCAAGCTCGGAGAGGGGACATACCCCAGGTGGGATATACAGGGAGCAATCTGGCTGGCGGATCGAATGAATCATGCTTTGAGCTCATAGGATAATTCGTAACTGAGTTATGGTCACACAAAAATGCTAAATTGTCCTTTTACAACTCCCAATATGTCAAAAACGGAGCGCTATTACTTGCGAATTTACTGCGCTAAACGAGTTTACTTCCTCTAGTATTTTAATGGATCTGGAATCGTTGTCCATTTTGAAAAATCGCAAGCAATTCTTTCCGAAGTTTACCAAAGTAGGTAACAAATATAAAACGTGATGAGGCACTGGAAAAGGTATTTCATCTTTTCATTCTGAACACCCCATATTTACTACTGAACATTGATGATACTTGATCAACGTTCATGATCAACCAATTTAAATCATATGAGTCGTTGACCGTTTGACCCTGAAAATTGTGCTTTCATGCCAAAATGACCTACTAGATGGCCTTTGACATAAAATTTCTGAATGTCTCATACGTGTACTCAACTGTCATCTTTTATTCAACTTAGTCCTCATGAGAAGGAGCATTTTGACCAGTTCATCAAAACGGCCGAGGCTGACCACCAAGATAACCTTTCAACTCATATTCTTGGACGCGCCATATGAACCCCCTTGTCAATAATGAAACTCATCATATATCATGATCATCCATTTGGATCTTTCGGAAAAGAAGCATCTTTACCGAATGGAAGTTTTCTGGCCAAAATGACCACTAGATGACCTCTGACCTCCAAACTTTCTAAGAGCCCCTATGAACCATGTGACCAATGATATTGACAAAATATCATTACAATTCGTAGGAAGCCAAATGTATTTGCATGTCTTCATAGGAGAATACCAACAATGAGCAGTGGGCCTAGAACAAGGCACGAGAATTCCACGTGTGTAATTCCCAGGCTTGTTTGACCGAGTTATGGCGGTTAAATTTGTTGGCCATTTATTTATAACCAGCCCACATGTGCCAGATTTTCGTTTTCGAATTTGTTCGATCGATATTTAACTCCATCCATTTTGATCTAGAGAAATCTGGGTTTTAACGTTTACTTGTTTTATAGGGATAGCATACTACAATTTCCGTTGGATTTGTGTTACGGGTTTTCATGAGAACGCCATTTGCCTAACATAGTTTGGGTTTAGAATTCACTTATCGTACCCTGACGTCATTCTGTTTTATATATTTCTATGGTGTCAATTCAGAATTCTTTAACAACCGAATTAAAAAAACGCCATCATCGCTTCAGCACGCTGGCCTTACGACTTTACCAGAGCTTCATAACATGTTTGTTCACTACGTATGGCATGAATAAGGTCTCAAAACTACTACTATACGTCTATACGCAAAGAGACTAGGCAAACCTTCTTTCCTGAGTAGGGAATATGTATTAAATTGTTATGTTATATTGGATTAGTATATATTGCGATATTTACCGACGTTCATGATAAATACGTAATTTTCTGACACTATATTCCGTCACAGCCAGCCAGGGCTTATAATGTCATAAATAACAGCGTGAGTTGTTTCATGTTGCTGTAATGTTAACGTATGGTTTACAAAAAGCTTTTTGTTTTTAGTTACCACTATGCCACCTCCTTCCCGAACCTCGCTGCTGAAAAATGTTTCATTTCAGGACACGCCACCAGCAGCATATAGCTGGTAACCGTTACGATTAGCAAAACACATACCGTAGCCCACCACGATTTGATAACGTTCTTCCGCTAAAGAGGTTAACCCCGAGTCTCTGAAAAAAAGCCAACGTCAACTGCGGAGACTGCTTTATGTCATCTCTCAAGGTATCATTCTTGTTTCCTTGTTTTGATATTGACGAGTGCTGCTTAAAGTACCGACGATGTAAAGTCACTATAATTTTAGAAAATTTAACGTATTTTAGAAAATTGGAGGTAAAGTGATGGGAGTCCACGTAAGGTGTGGAATCGGCGCTCTAGATTTCAACCCCCTTCTAGCTCAAAATCATGACAGTCAAGGTATGGAAAATTTGCAAGTACCATGGCAGGCCAAGTTGTTAGCGACCAAATGCTGGGTAGAAGATGCCCAACGTGCGCACCAGCTATACCAGAAGGGACCTGGAAAGTAATGAGTTTAATGTGTAAGTTAATGAAAATTAATTATGATGGGGCATAATTGCGAAAAATAAGACGGTTGCGCTTTTTCCGAAAATGAATCCTTAGATAATTTTCAAATTTGTAGAAAAGCCTACATAAAATTATTCTGTACTACGTCAAAATCTGTGTGGTCATCGCAAACTACTAAATTTGGTAAAAATTATAATAAATTTGGTCTTCAACAAACAAAAAAAAAAATCGGAATGACGTTGCCAAATACATTTACACGTATACAAAAAGTAGTCACTTCATTTTTGACATTACTATTGCAATCTTTGTTTTGTATGGGAATATTATATTTTATTTACTTTTTTTTCAAGAGACACTCCGTAAAGTTTTGATGGTTATGCTATGAAATAAATTGGTGTAATGTATTGACAGCCCAAATAAACAATCTAACAACAGCATCATCATTGCCAACGACTGTCCTCTCATCCTAACATTCTACATATTATATGGGCAAGATATACTCTTCAATGGCAGTCCATTACGGAATTGCTCGGAGTTGGGCATGGTTGAACACTGTCATCATCACTGTTGAACTTGGGTAAGGTGTTCAGTCGCTTTCATTTAGGGTTGTACATGGTCCCCAGCCTTTCTCAAAGGTCGCCTCATATGAGGAGTAGACATTGGCCAACCTCGTCTGGGCTTGGGTCTTTCTTTCCGCCTGCCTCTTTTATGCTGTTACCTACACAGTAATGATGCCTGTTACAAAGTAACGCGCAAGAGCCAACGGAGGAATGGGCACCATTTTCACCTCGCCTCTTTTCATGGAGTTCTTTGGGAAGCGAATAGAGTTGCCCAGAATTCCTGCATGCAATGATCTCTCACATGCACAAACTGGCCCATGGCAACGGGCTTTCGATCGTTGTTCGCCCGGTAATAGTCCAACCGATGTCCGTCCGGACACTTGAAAGTCTGGTCTGAAAAATCGGTCTGCGCCCCGATGAATACCGTAGGGACATCGGAAGAGAGTCGGAATACATCACAGTGAAAAAATATGGATAGGTTAGCCATTTGCAGGAATTGGGCGTTGTAGTCGGTGGGATTGCAATAAATGAGTTTATTGCCTAGTCACTGACTATGAACCATTGAGAAGCGGACGGGGTACCATTGACCGATCTCACATATACTCCTGAAGGGTTTATAGCATTCTTTATTGGGAAAAGTAACATTCTTTGTGAAACTAATACCTTTGTCTGTGGGAATGATACATTCAAATTTGGACTTAGCCACAAGTAATTTCATCAAGTACTTTTCCTCTAAAGCATCAAATCTGACAGGTAGACTGCACGCCGAGATATTTTCCCTTTTAACTTATATTGAAGCACATGTTCTAGATACTTCGCCTTTTCCCATGCGCAAAGACAAGACGAAATTTCTCTCTACAAACTACAAGTAATAGAAAAAATGACAAGGGTCCTGGTATTTGATGATATATCGAATGTCATTCTCAAGTATCTGAACGATACAATACGAAATCCACTAAGTAATTATTAATAGCTATCTCATAACAACTGAATATTCCCGTCTATATATATACATACAAATAACAGTATGATTGATAAGCATCTAGATAAGAGCTGGCTTCATTCAAAAGTTTCACAGTGAAACGTTTCAAAATTGAATCCGTTGTGATTGTGTTGATTTCTATTACCGTTCAAAATCTTCCATGAAGACACGATAATGTTATAATAGTAACTCCTCATATTCTGTATAAAATATATTAACATTGATCTTGAAAAGAAATTTTGATTCCACCCCCACCCTACCCAGGTAGGTATTCAAACCACCGCATTGCAGGATGCCACTGAAAAACATAAAAAGTTGTTTCGTCAATTTTAGAGGGAAAGAAATTGTTGTACAGATAATAATTGTTTTACAAAGAATAGTAATACTTCTAAAACTAATATTTATGGACACAGGAAGATAGTGAATTTAAAGTAAGGAAGGACGGTGGCCTTCCGTTAAAAAAATATTAGAAGTTCAGTTGTTTGTTCTCCAAGAATAATTTGTTTACACAAGCGTCCAAATATTTAAATGATTCATCTTCAGTAGGTCATCTTATGCATTATGTTCCAAGAAGAGGAAGTTTTGTAGACGTTTATCGATGAGTCTAAACTGGTTTAACAATAATTCAAGATTTTTTCACGTATGTCGTATTTGTGCATTTTTGAAGCTTTATTTTATTTTAATGTGCATTGGCGTAACGCTTGTTCATGTATTACACACCGAGGTAAATGCGAATACAAGAGACGCTTCTAAACACATTCGCATGATTCATTCATTTAATATCCCTCAAATTGACAAGTTTACAATACATAAAGCAAACACGTAGTTATCGTTGTCATTGACGAAGTAAATGCCTCGAACTATAGCGGAAACAAAAAATATTACGAAAAAAACAAACACTGTTTTTCACGTATATACACATTTGTAAATACAAAGGCCCATTGAGTTGATGTTGGTCACTGTGTGACATATTCTGAAGAAATCAATTGCATGCCAATACATCTACTCAGCCTCATTAGTAATATGTCTGTCTCTGATTTACTGAAATTGTGAGAAATTGTATTTTTTATTTTTGGTCGAATACGCTTAATATATTATCGTAAGAAGGGTGTGGTCACAGATTTGCAATAAGCGATTTTAATCATTAAATCAGTATCTCATCACCCCAAGCTATAGTTTAGCTTTGGGATAGTAAAATTCTCAACTTTATTCACCTTTTGATTGACAGCAAATTCGAAAGATGCAAAGTAGCTTATATGAGACAGCCTACACAGGGATCCATTAGTTTGATTACACATGTGGAGGAATTTTGGACTGGCTGTGGGAGGGACTAGACGTAAGTAGTTTGGAGAATTGAAACTGTCTGGTGTGATGGGTCTTTGTCGTTAAACTAAGTTGGAATATGAGTTTTTTCTGGCAATCGTCTGTTCATCTACCTTTCTTCTTCGTCACTGTTTCAGCGAAGAGAAAATAGGGAACATAACACCTGTTACAAAAAATGAAAGAGAACTATACACTCGTCTTTCAGATATTTGAATGTGAAAATTATGTTTTTTATTTTGGCTCTGCAAAATTCAGACTCTCCAAGAAAGTATAGCAGAGCAGTCAATCACCGTTACGTTAACTCAGACAGCAAATGGGAATGGACATGAATATTCATTTATGCAAAAATAAGGTTGAGGCAATGCTTTTTTGTAGTTGCCATGACATATTCCGTGGAATTTTACTTTCAGCTGACAAATTTTCAACTCATATTCCAGCTTTAATTACCATGTCATTGTTACGTCAGGTTTGTGTAAAATCTTCAGAGTGCGACGTTTGACCATTTACAATCAACATATAAATAATACTAAACAGGGATGACAAAATATCGTACACTTTATGAAGCAGCTCAAAGAGCGCCTTCAAAATACGTAAGTTGGAATCATATAGAGAGGGGATTTGTGTCAAAAAAGGGGTCAATTAATAGTAATGACCCTCGCCGTGCAACACGAAACCTGTATATCAATGACGTGGATAGCCCCTATATTTGAACCTTCCAGGCTGACCACAACAGCAGGAACGGTGCGTTTTCGCTCACAGCAGCTTATGATATTCGGATATATTGAGTCTTCATCCATGCACCTTTCTTCGATTATAATCTGGAGGTCATCACCTTCGTCGTTCTGCAGAGAAGAGACAAAAGGGAAAAAGATTGAGAGAATTTGTTCGATGATCATGTTTCTTGATATTTGTTTTTATCGGAGAAAGACAGAATCAAAAGAAGAAGTCAATCAATCAATCAATCGAAAATTGGCATTCTTTTGTACCACGATACACCAAATTCAGTTCACTTGAATGTGCAATGTGACTAAATTATAGATTATTCTGAAATCAGTCATGGAATTAAATTTTGGTTTCACTTATTGTACGCCGTGACCTCATTCTCGTTAATCTATTTCTCTGTTAATTACTAGCACATTCATGTCTGGTAACCTGAAGTAACTGTTAGACTTACGATGTGAAAGAGCACAACCATATCTGGAAGGACAAATAAATAACCAGGTTTAACTACCCTTCGTCGTATACGTTTGAAACCCAATCACTCAAAATTGACCGTCTAATGCCATTATAATCATGATGGATAAATTGGTTCAAGGACATCGAACATCAGATGGGGGATCTCGTTGAACAGTTCTTAGCCCCTTTCATGAGCGCCCTCTCCCTCTCAAAGTCAAAGTCATGGTGACTACCCACAAATGATTCCGTTCACATTAAGCCATCACTTCGAGATGAGAAAAAAATTCAGATTAAAAATATGTTCAACTTTTACTTTGAATCAACAGTTGGATCTTTGTCAACTGCTTGATGTACCAATTATCAATTTCCGCACTATGTTGTTTCTTTAATATGCAGTAGATGGTACACCCAGGGGAACTGGGTCACGATGAACCTCCAAAGTTTGAATATGAAAAGCAAGTTGTGGATGGAACTTTACAGATACGAAAATGATAAACTTATCGACTCGTTCACTTCGAATTGGAAGTGATATAAAACAAAATTTAAAGAAGGTATATATCTGCATCATATAAAAGGACAAGTACGGTATGCATCGGTTCAATCCCCCTGTTACAAAATGATTTGCTTTAGCTAGTCCTTTTTCTTTGACGCTTTTTGCAATGCCATTTAAGCCACGAGCCTTTCAGTCATACCTGAAATAGTTGAACTACGTTTCCATTGTGGTCATGAGCAAACACTGCTCGTACGTAGGACTGCACCGGTGTACATGCGCTGATATCGCTGTAGTGACAAGTGGGGGAGATGCTTCTCTTCCCTTTTGTGTTTTGACACGGATCTTTCATGGTGACATTCTGGGTCAACTGCTCTTCATGCAAACGCGGAAGCGGTGGCGTGCACGTTGTTGCTTTGAAGACGATTCCCGGTGACATCCTCCTGGAAGTTGGTCAATGTGACCGGGGATCTCTCTGGTATGACTCTATTACATTTTCTGAAATATTCTGGATATTCACGTGATACCATCTCCATCTGCTCTTTAGTAAACGTCACGATGGGATTGGTCTTTTTGTTTAGCTCCGTAATGCTCAAATTCTGCAGTCTTCAGGAATGATACACAAAAGCACAAAATGAAACATTTACTATTTGTCCCCTTTTGCTTCTTTCAATCGAATAAATAAACAATCAAAAAAATTGTTGAAACAAAATGAAGCACGATATTGCTGGACGACGCTGTTAGTTAGGGAACGGTTAGAGAAAACAGAAATAAAAATACTCCACAATTCTTTTATATAACAATTTAAACAATTGGATGTTAATTCTTTTCTTTGCCGAAGACCTGGCAACAGTCCAAAGGGATATGTAACTCAACTTTTGTGTCCCATCTAACTTTACATTGGGGTGGTACTTAGTGGTAGTATTGGTAAACATGGACGATCAAGGGAGCAGACACGGTGCACATTTTAGAGAGTAAAAGTGAAAAACAAAATTAAAGATTTTTGTTTTTAGTAAAAATATGATACAGTTTGATCAATCAAGATCCCTGTCTAAGGACATTTCGGTAGGTTGAAACTGTTTTATGATAAAGTTAGGTACTCTCTATGGGCTACAACACTTAAGTTTCTAAGGATCGACAATTAACTTTCACTAAACTTAAGTCTTACATTTACCTTTGAATTTCCGTTTGTGTAGCTGGACTGGTTATGACGGCCATTTGAGCTTCATTTAGTTGCGGTGTCTCTTGCTGGGGAGTTTGAGGGTTTGTTCTTGGACATGAAGGACAACAGCCGTGGATGACGGGAACATTTTCAATGTATAATGTGATAAATACCACCAAGAAGACTTCAAAAGCCCTGTCCATGATTGCAATGATCTGAAAGCGAGAAAGCGAGCCTAACGTTATTGCTGTGCCTATACACGTTTCAAAGACAAGGTTTCAATACGTCACGTAAATAAAGCACAAATGTATGCCACAGTTGGTCATCAGTTGGTTATGTTCTAAATAACCAACTGTTCCAACATGGATCATCCTATACACTCAGCGTTTTCCAAAACCTGTCAGACGTTATGTTTCTGATACTATTTGTCTTATGTTATATTGTCTTGCTACTTTTGTATATTTCACTTACCTGAGGAGAAAGATGTGATATCTTCGAAAACGTTTGTATTAAAATATGACTTTCGTTAACATTTTCGTGTTAATTTGCTCTTTCATCTGGTTCTTCAAATGTACAACTCTTCCTAAATTGATCACATCCACCTAATTAACTGGAGGGAGGGTGGGGGTTATGATCACCATCTGCTCTCCTCAGTTTGAGATAAGAGGTAAAAACCCTCCTACTGGCCACTAATTGTAACACGCATCTGTTAATACTAATCGGTGAAAAAGGAGTACTGCAAGAACTACCCGATAGCAGTGAAATCTGGTATGCAGAGATCGAGTACCCACTACAAAATTTTGGAACATTATTTAAATGGAATGTCCTTCAAAACGAGAATAAGGGAAAGAAACACGTTTAGGAGTATCAATAAGCCAGACTCACCGTACAGTGCCGACTGGGGTCCCCTGATGTGGTGAAAAATTCCTTGCAAAAAGCAACTGTTCCTGTATCGTTCGCTGTCTCTGCGGCTATAGAGACTCAGTAAAGTATCACTTCGTCGTTCACGTACAGTCCACTTTGACGTTTCTGATAGTATTATTCGGTTATGTATAACATATACAGATAGATATAAAAGTTCCACCATGTTAGTCTCAGTCCATTGTTGTATATCCGTATTTAAAGAGTTATATTTGTAATGAGTAACGGTGAGTCAAACGAAGGCAGTGTAAGGCTCACAATCAAACTGGGGCAGATCATTATTGTCATTACAGGGGCGAGGGAAAGGATCGGATACGGCTCAGTGATGCTCTAAAATGTTTGTGCACTTGGTAACGAATTGGATCACCTCTCCCGATTGTGGTTAGAGACATATATAAAATATAACTACGTGCGTCACTGAATTTGCATGAGAATGAGAATCCGTACAGCTCTACGTCGATTGAAACAGATAAAGACAAAGAAATGCCTAAAAGGACAGAACACGGAACCAGGATATGGACTAACAATGTCCTTTCTTTACAAATTACGATTATATATATATATATATACATATATATATATATATACATTTCTTGAGGTAACCTGATAATACTTACGGAAATCTGGGTTTTAACGTTTAGTTGGTTAATAGACGGATAGTATCCTAAAATTACGGTTGGATTTGTGTTACGGGTTTTCCTCAGAACGCCATTTGCCCAACATAGTTTGGGTTTAGAATTCACTTATTGTTCCCTGACGTCATTCTGCTTTATATATTTCTATGGTGTCAATTCAGAATTCTTTTAAAACCGAATTAAAGAACGCCATAATCGCTTCAGCACACTGGCCTTACACATTTACCAGAGCTTCATAACATATTTGTCCACTACATATGGCATGAATAAGGTGTAAAAGCTACTACAATTGCAAAAATGCAAACATAAATTTTTATCGGATTCAAAAAAGGGAACGTAAATATTCATAAACTTAGGAAAACTTTTTTTCTTCCAGTGGCGGCACCAAGACGAAGGGGGGGGGGGGGGGGATGGGGCATTTTCTGGAGTCAGACCTTTCCCCCCTGCTTCCCACACTCATCTGAAGTGACCTGACCATGCATACATTTAGATATTTATTCCCTGTTATATTCATAATTTTCATTTACCTTTCTGTTCTAGGGTGTCCATGAAACTTATTTTTTTAATATTAACATATCATAGTAACCACCACGCAGTGTTACTGAAATAGTACGGCATGGTACTAGTTACACGAAAAACTAATTCCATATATGGCGACGTAACAAACAGTTGCTAATAATTACGTCACGTGCAAAACCTCTATAATTTTGCTGGAAGAAATATTCAATAATCAGAGAATGGATTGTCACGTGCTGCAGGAATGTAATCTGACGGTGAGTAAAATAAGTTCGTGCACCCAGACTGCTCAAATAGATGCCGCAAGAAAGAAGATGTAATTACGAGACAGCAACAACTTTTTTTTGCATTTGAGGCGCAAATCACTCGGCTGTTACTCTGCTGCAACCGCTGAAATGTCTCAGCTAGCAGCATAATACTGTACCAATGTGCTCGTCGTTTGCTCAAACTAGTTCTGATGCTTTTATTAAGCACGAACGAATGAAACTATCACAGCTACCATACTAAGCCATTCCCGAGGCACGTGACCGTTCATAAGCTATATTGCTAATCGCCTGCGCAGTGTATTATGACCAGGAAAAGTGTCAACAGTGCAACCGTGTAATATACTCCAAACGGTCAAACTAAAATGTCAAAAACGTAATGTTTCGGAGCATAAATAACAGCCGTGGTGCAGCTTAGGCCTAGTCTTGTTACAGAAGGGACGCTGCATTGCACAACATTGGCGAATTAAGGGGGGGGGGGTGGGGTGGAGGTAAAGATACTTAATCTTGGGTCTTCAATCTATTTGTTAGGCATGTATTGTACATATCCAATGACGAAAGGAGCATTAGTGACTTTTTACATCCCAGAATGCCTCAGTGGTAGTCTACCAAGGCATACCGTCTAATGAGACAATTAGACTGGAAGGGACATTTTGACGCCATTTTGGCCATTGCATGGCCCGCTTCGTTTAGTTATTAGGATTCCGAAATACGCTCAACGTGTCCTGTAGGCAATTCATTTTGGTTTTGCAAAACTACATAACGGATACATTGATCTAATTCTAGATTCAATTACCATCTTCGATCAAAAACAATTCTGTATTGCTTGAAAATAAAAAAAAAAGATCAAAAGTGATGCCCCATGATTCCCGAACACGCCTTTTTTTGATCTGAAGTGTCCTTTTAATGAACTTTCAACAATCTTGGTGAAGTCTATTACACTGTTTCTGTAACGTTCAGCCCACAAGTAAGTGACTATATTTTATGTGACGCACATCCTCTCGTGAAGACTCACGCTTGCCGGCGCAGGTTGTGATAGGTTAGTGGACATATATTCCGGCCACTTTGAAACCCCCAATCCGGCCCATGTCTAGACTATAAATGGCCTCCAAACATACTGAGTAAGACTACTACCAAGACATGAAAAGGACACATGGCTACATAAGGTGAAATACTTTGTGTGCGACAAAGCGGGATAAAGCAGGTATGTGCTGATACCATGTGCTAGAACAGAATACTATACTATTCCTTGTAATAATAATGTAGGGTTTAACCTGTGAGGTTTGACTTTATCAGTCCGTTGAAAACTATATTGGGATAGCAGGAAGAACCCTAAAGTCCGAATGAAAAGTTGTAGATTTAGTTGAAACCTTAAACCACAATCTCATTCTATCAATCGTTGGCTTTGGTACATATTTGTTTGCATTCTTGTCTGTGGCATTTCGGGGGAATTATCTCTTAGCTCCAATCTGCGTCCTTCTAGCAACTTTATCAACTTTCAATCACTGGAACACCTAATGGAAAAGTTCAATAATAACTTTTTCAACAAGTAGGCCTAACGTCGAAATTAATCTGATGGGTAAAGTTCCGCTCTTCAAAAATAACTTAGAAGTTGATATGACGTAATGGCTAAAGTATACGAGTTCGTGACACACTTTTCCACGATATTTAAGCATTAAAACTCCATTTGGAGCTTTGACATCATGACATTTGTTGAAAAAAAATCCTTTATTTTTTTGGTCGATAGATATGCAAATAAGCTGTCGTCTGCATGGAAGGCGGGAAAGCAATGTAACAAAGAAACAAATAAGATCCGTCGTCACAACAGACGTAGCTGACTGTGTCAACTTAAAAGCTCGTAAAAATACACATAAATGATTATTCAACAAAACCGGATACTACAAATCGGGATATTTCCTTATTGCGGTAACAAAACCATTCGAACGGTGACTACATGGGAGGGAACATTTCAGCTCCCGAGAAGATGGAAAGAGCTAGGTAGCAGGACACTGATAAATGATCCAGTAACAGCTAAAAATATGATATAATTCAACTTCCTTGGCCTAACAATCAAGTACATACCCCGCGTGACAGTCGAAGACATTCAGACGGCTAAGCAGAAATGACGATAATGCCATTTTGAATACTGACCAGTTTGGACGTTTTTAAGTCTGTGTATCACACATTCCAGTGGTTCACCATGTACCACAAAGGACAATGAGTTTTATTTAGCATATATAACTTATATCATGAGAGTTTGATGGGTGTATAAATCATCGTGTATGCAGAATTCCACTACTTGCATGTTAATTAACTGTCAGATTGTCGATGTGCAAGGCAGGTGACGGCATAGGTCGACGTTCAATGTTCGAGAAAACGAAAATCTCGATTATGGTGTAAATAACTTTAAACGTCTAGAACTGTGAAGCAAACAAAGGTAGCGTACGTAGGCAGTACGTCATACGATGTAGCAGAATCATTAATACTAGTCAATGTTCCCCCCTTAAACCTTATTCTGTCAAGATTTACCTTCAGTCACGCCAGTGACTTCATGGTTATGCCAGCTATGGAACCACTTTAGCTTCCAACCTATAATAGAACAACGGTCTCCGCAAAGACGTTAAAACTAGCCACTCACACAACATAAAATTATGCACTTAATTACCTTAATCTATTAACCATGACATGTCTGTATTAATGAAATTACTTCATTGCACTAGGCATAGAAACAAATGTGTAGAATTGCTGGTTAACTTAGACTTAAATTGGCGTGACGATGTAATATCTGTATTAAGAGTTGTTAATCTTCACAAAGAATATAAGTCATTGATACAAATCCACCCACGCTGAACCGACAAAGACAAAATCAACAGTTAGTTACGGTGCAATATCAGCCCTTTATAATCAGATGGCTGGTATTTGACTATACAGTTGTGAACCCGATATGCTGCATGTCTAGACGGTGAAAATAGAGTCTACATTTTCTCGTTCCTAAATATGGGTACAAACACACACTCTTCGATATTTTGCTTATGTGTGATGAATTAGTTTTATCTTTTGAGTGACATACACTTCGGGGTTGTCAACTCGCATACATTGGGTCAGAGACTGACACGTCTTCATCTATTTCTGATAAACCGAAGCTAAGGATGAAGTTTCTCACACAAAACTCGTTAAAAAACCTAATGACAAGATTGCAATCCAAGGAGTTGCAATCGTATCCCTACAGGTTACCATGGCCATTTTTCTGTCAATTACTTGTTCTGTTGTAAACTAGCAAACGAGGAAAGATTCCATCATTACCAACGTTAGCGTAGTATACTTTTACAACAACGGAATTTGCTGTGGTGTTTGCAGTGCACCCTCGGCATTCCAGGCGTGTTTCATGTAGGCCTATCTTAAGTGCTGTCTGCAGGTTAAAACAGGTTGAGTTTATCGGTGATTTAGATTGTGAATCGGGAGGCAGATGTACTAAGTATTCATTACTAAGTTAAAAACTGTGGGCGACGACAGAAACAAATTGTTACAGGTGTCCGTAGAAAATTGTTTCTCAGAAATCGCGGTGTATGTTGAAAATTATTCCAAAGATCCACACGTCGTTGTTCGAAGGTCGTTTATTATGTGCATGAGATCACTATTTTTGCACAACTACGGAAACAACTCACATCCATGCCTATTAGTTATGCCTATTCTTAACCTATTCAAAGATTCAAATGAATTGTGTTCATCATAAAAGAAATGACCTTCAATCATTTTTAGATTGAAGGTATTTATCACATTTTATATGTCACGGTTATTTATATATCAGAATGTGAACAATATAACACTATCTCTCGTGAATGAACTACAGGTGTTGAATCACTTAGCACTACATAAATATGAGTAAATAACTAGACTTAAAAGGAGTGTTGGAGATTATCAAACGTCCTCTCTTCCACCCCATAAATTGTTAAAAAAGCATTACCATATGTACGTAATAACTAAGATTTCCCTTAATTGCCCTTCTAATAAAGAACCGCTGCTTTTTATGCTTCTTCTTCGATTTGGAGAAAGACAGAGCAAAAATATATCTAAGGTGAATTTTACAATGACCTATGCTCCTTTAAACGAAGCATGTATCTTCTCATCTGTAGGTTACAATATTGCTTGTCGTGAGGGAAACCGTATGCTTACTATGTAATTTACACTTTGACGAATAATTATCCATTATATAAAACTTGTCTCATTGAACATGATAGACAAAATATCAACCTGAAATAAATAAAACAATGAAGCACTCTGCATCAATCAATTAGTTAGTGTTGTTAGTTTTCATAATGTACTAAACATGTGGTTGTGTTTAGGTTAGTATCAAAGTACCACCTAAAGAGTGAATAACATTTTCTTTGTAATACATAGTGTTGAACAGCTTCTAACCCACATATATTACCATAAAACCCCCCTCCCTCTTCTAAGGATGTTCAAGTACTATTTCCTAGGCTCTGACGCTTTTTCTCAATTTCCTTTCTTCTTATTTGCGACATAAATCGTTTAATGTGTGCAATTTGCCATTTAGTCTAAAGAACACATTTGTTTTCGGGTGAACAATAATTGAATTATAATAAAAAAGGGTTTGTATTATTTCGCTGGTTAAATCTTAAACCCAAGGTGAACAGAATGCAGTGCGTTTTCCACGTGTACAAGGAAGTACAGTAAGGCCACTTCAAACTATTTTTTGTTTTAATCTGTGTGTATCTCCAATTTTTTAATATGGTATGTACAAAGCTGAATTAGTTTCTCATGACTTCATTATCTTAAAGGTATCTTCTCTCTTTGTCGCAGTGACAACTAAATCATGAGCCATGAAGCCTTCTTGTGAATAGCATGCAACGTTGTAAATAGTGCCAAGAATGATAATTGTTTCTGTTATGGTTCAAATGGATGTAAAGGCGGTAACGTGAATCATTGGCACCAGACTATTCCAATCATTACAACTAAAAATTCGTATTGCTATTAAATCGCCTTTGGCATGGGTGTTGCCCTTAATTGAACCATTTGGTGTATTTTTAGGTAGCTTAGTAAATGTTGCGTTTTGTCTCTGCTAATTCAGATGATGTCTAGTTTTAATACACATTTGTCAAGTGACCACTGATTCAGTAAACCATAAAAATTTACAGAAAACTAATTTTCTTTTGACTTGATATTAAGTAGCACTTTCACTGAATTCAGTTATTACGATCACATTGAGAAATTCCATGCTAGCAAGCTGAGGCACCCGTGACCAGACAAGTACATACCCCTGCCCAGTAGGGAGTATGGGGGGTAATGGTACGGGAACCAAAGTTACAACAATACTGAGGGTCTCATATAACTTATTATTGCAATGCGGACATCACAGATAGTCCACGTAAATGCTATGAGTTCACCAACTCTGAGAATGGAAAGGTGGGAGGACTGGTGACGTGTGCAACCGGCTACGATACCTCGTCAAGCATCACTGACAGTGACCTTGACGGAATAGTCAACTGATTAATTAATGTATTACGGGTACTGGAATACTGGAATATCTACTCGTTCGAATTGCAGGCTTATTCGTGCAAAACTGTGCGCCTGTATGCCGTTAATTGCACACTGGGTTGGTGTCAATCTAAAGAAAAAAAATATACAAAATCTGTCCATATCATTGGTAAACGTGACTTGAATACCTATAAAGTGAAATAAAATGATCTCATATTTCGAGGTCCTACCCTTCCTCGAAGATCTAAGTAAAAATTTGACAAAATTTGAAGTTCACTCTTGAACCTGGTAAAACTCTTTCAGAATGCCTAAATATTTGTTGAGTCCCTGCATATGACTTTTTATTATTTCAGTAAGTTTAATCCCTTCTTCTTTTTTATGCTCGTGGTCCTTAAAGTTGGTTTTATGAATTGGTGTTGTGAATGCAACGTGCTAAATATTGTGTTGTGTGACCAGGTGAATAGTGGTCAGCTACAGGGTAGCCTTTAGGACGTTGTATAATTGTGTGCTTAACGTTGTTGAAGCAAAGGCGGAATTGAGTTCTGGTTTCTCCTCTTTTATGTAATCCCTTCTGTACAACGTTTGCGGAAAAAGTAAATAAATAACATTAGATGTGTGACTGTCAAAGTTACCAGGGCATAGTTTAGGTTTGATACCTGGAGGGGGAGGGGGGCGCTATAGGGAAATGAATACAAATATGTCTGCATATTTGTCAAAGGGGGGGGGGGGGGTTGTCAGTTTCCTGTGGGTGAAATTGCCCTGAGAATTTGGCTGCGTGCGAGGATATCTCTGATATTAGGGGGTTGTCTATAACACAAAAGTGGTACAGCTTTGAATTTGTCTGCTAACTGTACATCACTTTGTAAAATAATCAATTCAGGTAGACAGCCTTGGAAAAGGGTATTAATTCTGGAATGACTATAGATTAATCAAGAAGGGGGGGGGGGGGGATGGAGTGCTTGTATTCCAAGAGCGCCGACCTGGGGACTTTATTGGCCCTCTCAATGTGAGTTCTGGTGAGTTCTCTTGAGTTATCACGAACATGAATTGGGAAATGTAATGTGTAATGCAGTTAGGCCATGTTAAACGTTTTCAGCTGTAAACTGCTTGTTTCGTAATCTAGGTACCACAACTTGTCTGTTATAGTTTTAAAAGCTTATACAAAATTGATTTTTTTTCCTACGTGTTTAATAACTTTTAAATAAAGCTGCTGAATACAATTTTTAAAGACATTCTTCTCTCCTTGTAGAAGTCACTGTTAAAGGATGCGCCAAGGAGTATACTTTTAAATGGCATGTCAGGCTGCAAAGTAGCGCAAACTGCAGATTTCTCCTGTTTTTATACAGATGGATGTAATAGAGGTGCTTCCGCTAGCATTTCGACATTGGTTATACTGATACCAATTGCTGCAACTCTCAAGTTCTTTGTCACATAACATATGACAAATGCAACATTTAAGGAGCATATTGCGTGAATGAGAAATGTGGCGCTAAGCCACAATCTACCACACGGACTAGCAGATATAGTGGCATAGTAGTATATTCAAGTATTACAAAAGTGTCAATCTATGAAGATGCAAATTAAGAAAGAAACAGCAGTAATGTGTCGTAGTAGAAATATCTTTGAATACATTTATTATTATCCATCCAGTTGGTATAAGACTTGCCAACGCTATGAGGACCACAAAATTCAATTATTGCAATTTTAAAGTCTCTAAGACATAGACCATTAAAACCACAAAATCAAAGTATACCTTAGTTGCAGAGAAAATTCTGTTGCGTATATAGTTGGCGCAACTATAGCTTTATAACTTCGTTATCTGAAAGTATTTTCAATCAACAAACAAACTTTTTGTTGTTGTTTTGAAAGCAATAGGAACTTTACTTATTACCACACTTTAAACTGTTTTCATATAATGTACTTTATATTACGTTAACCAAAACCATTTGATAATGAAACTGTCTTCTTGACAATGCTGTCATCGAATTTATTTCTTTAACAAGAAGATAAAAATGTTGTTTTACTGTGTCGAAATACAACTCAGATATTTTTTAATGTTGCAACAGAACTTAATCGAAACATACAGATTTTAGTCAACTCTTGAGCATCCAACTGTTCAAGTATACCTCTTGCTATATACACAGCATGTTGTATATATTTTACATGGAAAACTAAAAGAAAAGATCAAGTTGAATATTCCTTGTAATGTTTGCTAAGAGTGCTAAGTGACTTCGTATACATTGATACATGAAATTTTATTTGGTCAGAATAACAATCCAGAGACATCACAACACAGAAGTATCAAATAGGTCATTTGTTGTTTAATTCTGTCCACGAATGTATTCTTAAGATCTATGCACTGTCCACACATGATCGTATTTTGAAGATGTCTTTCAAACATGGAACTATAATTGTAAGGTTTTGTTCCATTGCATTGTCAATGGCAATATGAATTGAGAACTTCACTAATATGAAATTTCAACTTTGTTTTTGTTTTCCATGAAATTGTTGCATCAACTTAAGTACAAAAAGATTCAAATTAGGACTTACTGCCAACTCTCTTTTCAATATTGCTACATGCACTTAAATAACTTCATCCAACTGTAAAGAAAATAAAAATGTTAAAGTCTGCAAAAAAAAAAAAAAAAATCACGTCTGGACTTTCCACTATTATTGTATAAATATTATAGTAACTACATATAAATAAATATCATAATAATTGCTGTATAATGCAATTTTAAAGTTACCATATCTTAAAATTTAATATCGCATCGCTAAAAACTTAATTGCTATTTGAACAATCAAGAAAGGCTGACATTATGGACGTAAAAATGTATCCATATTGTTGTATTATTGTCCAAACGAAATACGTCATATTAGGCCACAAATATGCTGTTGCATTTCTTTCATATTGCTAAAATAAAGTATCAGCACATGTTTTACCACGGGCTCGGTTCTAGGGAAGTTTTTTTTTTCTTGTTGGGGGATGGGGCTGTGGAGGTCAATTTTCTTTTTACAGTGTAAGCAAGCG
Organism: Stichopus chloronotus; assembly: GCA_021234535.1. Taxonomy (NCBI): domain Eukaryota; kingdom Metazoa; phylum Echinodermata; class Holothuroidea; order Aspidochirotida; family Stichopodidae; genus Stichopus; species Stichopus chloronotus. The sequence goes on from CM037847.1 coordinate 18,003,353, forward strand.
CCTTCATCAGTTGGCCCGTATCAAAAAATTTCGTTCAAAAGTCTTCTAGGAAATGGCACTTCTCGGGTCTTGTTAAAGGCATTCAGACATTACTTTTACGGAAAACTTTTTCAGCAGCTCGCTCTGCCAAAGAACAAAGGTGGATGATGGTTGATATAAGTCATGAACATTTTCCTTTTTATGGGAAGGTGAAATTTTTAAAACCCCCGGCGTATCATAAAAACCGTTAGGAAAGACGTGCAAAATGTTTTCACTATTTATTTTAGTGTTTTAAATTTCACATGTGTTGAGGAAATCAATCAAAATAACACACATCTCTATCAAAATAACAAAATCTGGTGTTAAGTGGAGTGACTTTTAAACAATATTGCGACTGGGTTTCTTTTCCTTTGAATTATTAACGCGTGGTTTTTGTCTTGGCATTCGTTTCGTTTCGTTTTTTTATACTGTGAAATTTGTGTTTGTAACAATTATGATTTGTGTAGGAATCTATCAATGTCATCTTTTACCGAAGAATTTCAGTAAGTTCGGTTGTAAATGAGGAGTTTTTATCAATCTATTCCTTGAGAAGTGGTATACCGTTGACAAACTCTACACAGAAATGGTTAGAAGAATCTCAAACCTTCCAATCCCTGTAAAAAACATTTGCCATCTCCCGCCACGTCGTTGATAGCCGTGCATAGTATTTTGACTGTGCTAAAATATTCGACAGACCCTCTTTAATGCTTGATTAAAGGTTTTCCTTATCGACATGACACCTAACATCCCCTGTCATGCCGCTCAATAAATCCCAGACATTGGATTGACACACCTGAACTACTTTATGAAATGTATGTTCAATTGACAATGTAAATACCCAATTCCCTTGGTCTGATCAGTTCTTAATGTTAATGGTGGATGACCTTTGACAGGTCTTACAGTTAATGGTAGATATTCAAACACTGTTGTGTTATAACACGATAACACAGGTTTGACGAGTCGCAGATATTATTGCGGTAGGGATGGTTGTAATAATTTGAACAACTCAATCTTCCACGTGCACTCGTGGCAAAGTGGGTTAAGGGACACTCTTAATGATTACTTAAGTAAGTGTTAAAATCATGAGTTTGAATCCAATGTATACCGATGTATCTTTCACCGATATTCTCTCTCCTCCACAGCTTCACGGAAAAGAAAATATAGTGTATTAAGGTCAAGGGAAGAAAAAGCAAAACCGTCTGGAGAAAAAAAAAAAACAAGTGCAAAACAGCAGACGTAACTCTAAACAATGGCCCTCTCCATCTCTAGGTCCTCCCCCCAAAATACCCCACTTTCTAGGTTCAACCAATCAAAAGACATGCCCTGTTTTCCTGTGTGACATATAATTTGACTGTGCTACAAGTTACTGACTCGGAGCAGTTATTACTGTGTGATAGTGTTAATTTATTCGCGGTTAATACTCTACCAGCTAGGACAACTGGCTGATGCGAAACATTAGAGCATAGGGTGATAAGGCTGACCTCAGACAATGAGAGTAAACAACATGTTGAACATTACTAAAAGAAAGAAAAATGGTGATTAGAACTCCCATTTTAGTTGAAGAGATTCAGCATGGTGCTCCTGAAGATGTTTTTGTTTTCTCCATTGCTATCTAACATTTTCACTTTGAATGGTTTGGTAAGGACATCTTTCTGCCATTTCAAGACTAGTCCAGAATTTACAGTCTCCACTGTCTAACAAATTGTTCACTCCAACTCTGTTTTGCTATCCTTGGCAAGACTTACTATATAACAGGCTAAAGGTTAAGAGAAAAATACATTGATTGAAAGCTGTAGTCAGTTCTGCCTTTTGATTTTCTCTTACCAGAGAGAGCTAGGGTGTTTATCTAATAGGGGATTTGGACAAAATACGCAGGGTGCAGAACCAATGCATTTTAGATTTTCATGAAATTTGTAGAGCATATTACACAAATTGCATTGAGGTTTAATGGTAAGTTCCACTTTTTACCCCAAATGTTCGATTTGCCACAAGCAAGCCAAAATTTCTACAGGCTTGATTGCTTCCTGTATCTTTACTTTACATTAAACTTGCCTCCACCAAATTTGCAAGGTGAATCATTGGTAGAAAAACAAACACCGTGATTTAAAGATTTGTGGACAAGAAAGGAACTTCAAGTAGCATATAATCAAATGATGAAACACTCTTATTTTAAAAAACAAAACAACCTACTTGATTTAAGAGAGTAACTGAATTGTCAGTAAGGGTCAGTTTTTGCTTTTTTAATATATAATATATGACATAAAGCAATTGATGCATGGTAATAGACTTCTTGTGAAATTTTAATTTGGTAATATCTGGACATTAAAGGTTGTTCACTTTAAATGTATTAGTATTAAACTTGTCGTAAACATTTCGGTTATTCATTTCTGAACATCTTCCTTCAATTAAATGTTGTGTATTCAGAAGACGCAGAAAAGGGGAAAACATGTAAGATTGATGATATTGATTCACTACAACAAATTTCGTTCGTTTATTCGTATGAAGTTCGAAGAAATCTTGACTAAAATCATAATTTGGGTTTCTCTATACAAGAAACTGCAATGTCTTTCTACTTTTTAAAGACATTATTGAACTATATTGTCATAAGTTACTCAAAAGCGTTTAAATAATTGAAAAATGATAATAATAATAATAATAGTATAAACTAACAATATTAAATAATAGTGAGCACTGATCCACGAATGCTTTCCTCTGTCATGTTACCGAATTAATTACTAGAAGTTTGTCAATCCACACGCTATTCCAATGCTTCGAAATGGAAACTATTTTGCAACAGTACTATTTCTTTTCAATATCGAAAATGAAACTTTGCAGAGGGGCAGTTGTAATTATCCAAGAAACTTCAACTGTTACTTTCAAGGATTCCTGGTTTATTAATACTAATCTGAAGATAAACTATGATGTGGGGAACTTTGACAGAGTCATCACCTTTTCCTTTGTTTATTGATGGCGATGTTATTTTCAGTTTCATGTTAAAGGATGAAGAACAAATGATAAGTTGAAGGTAGTCAAGTATTCCTAGTCACCTACTAATGACGTTTTGGAACTTATGGAAAGACTACACCCAAACGTATATACAATATCACTGGTTAATTTCTATACAACATTACATTGCTACTTCCATGTATCGGAGAAAGGAAGTACCAATGTAATAACAAGAGAACAATTTGTAAGTCACACTAATGAAATTTGACAATGGTATCTGCAATTAGTGGACAGAAACATTACTAGTTTCTGAATAACATTGTACTCCCTTCGAATTAGAGAAAAGAGGATCAAAATGAACACATAAACACTCATAAAGGAGACAGGGACAAAAAGGCATTTAACTAGAGAAGACATTAAAATCCCAACATCCCTTCAAAATTCACCAGTAATTCCTCCCACACTATGAAGTTCTAATTACACGAACACAGAGAATACAGGAAGTAGTTTAATTGAATTCCACACCCCTCACCAAAATCTGTTAGTAATTCCTCCCACAGTAAGAGATATTCAAGCAACACGAACATAGAGAAAACACGGAGTAGTTTTCCTCCTCAGCCAAAGTAAAATAAAACAAGCGAGTGAATCTCTTAAAAGGAACGATGTTACAGAGATGTCACAAAGTAAAAGTTAAAAATGATAAAGCACCTCAGAGATACAAACGCATGGAAGTAAAAGAGATGTAAAAGAGACAAACGACAAAAAGTAAGCATCTTTGTGGAGCAAACGACTGGAGTGTAAAAATACCAAAATTATTATGGCAGGCAAAAATTAATTACGAATAAAGAGTGTAAAATTGACACAAGCAGTGAAAAGCTACACTTAAAAGGTTGAAAGGGGTGGGACGGCACGTGATTAGCTAAGTCGCAAACCCTCTTGTTACAAACAAGAACAATTGCAGTGATTTCAATATTGCTGTCATGGGCTTCAATAGTTAAGTCAGTTGTGACCTATCCGCAGGTTTTCAAATATCTGTTTCAGTTCATTACTTTTGCAGTTAAAACTTTATCATTTATTAACATTTACCATAGCGTAAAGAAGTTTTAATGGTCATAAAACCAATCCCACAGACCAACATACTCGCAAGTCACTCGCAAAAGAATTGCTTATAATCTTGATTGGCCATTTGGCGCAATTTATTGATAGACATGTCAATCCTTTTCTCAGAACTTTGATAACAATCGCTTTTGACAGTAGTCTCAGTTTCGTTTTCAATCTGCCATCGTTACAAATTTAATGATTATGTCTCTCCCACTTTTACTATTTACAAGTTATGGATTTGGAAAATTTATCACAAGTTTATCACAAGAAGGCTGCATACATCCTGGTATCGAATCTCAATTATGCCCAGTTTTAACATTCAGCAACAAACGAATTGTGTTGCCCATAACTTCAAACGGGGTTAAAAATTTAAAACCAATTGACAGCCCTTCGAAAGTATCGGACAAATCTAAAATCACACAACCCATCAAACAAGAACACTTACATGTCATTACTTGCTTCAATCATCTCCCTGTCTACAAGATTCTTTCTTCAAGCATTTGAACGGCGTCTTATATTCCCTTTGCAAAACTGTTACACGTCGTTCACAAGTGGTATCATGTCAGTGAAAATTCCCTTGCGGTAAAAGTGATATAAGTAAACTGTATATTTCTTTCGGCTGTAAATAAGGCTCATGGGAACAACAGGGGTTGCAAATGCAACAATATGGTATTATAACAAAGCAATCTTTGTTAATCTTTGTTAAACCATTAAGTCTTAAATACATGTATCTTCAATTTCCCTAACCATTAAACTTACGATGACTTATAGGAAATGCATCGGTTGAATTTTTCCATTTTTTTTTTTGGGGGGGGGGGGGACTTTTTTCTTGAGCAACAAATACTGAATTTCTATCTGCTTGAAACTTTTTCCCTTGAAAGGGACATGTACTGTTTTCCGTATCTTGAATGATATATCATTATGTCTGCACAAACGTTAGTTTTGAAACATCGTTGTGTTTTCTGTAAAACAAACGTCTTGTTTTCCTTTAAAGTAACTTTTCAAAGTATCCCATGGGTAATATGGATGTGATTTTTATCATATTTTTGTTCACATACTTTTCTCTCACTTTTAACTTGTCTGAAAATCACAGTCTTAACTTAACAAATTGTTTACACTCTTATCTTTAATGATACTGACTACACAATACTTTAAATTAAAAGAAAAAAGTTATCACTCATATGCATTAGTCAATGGAAACTTCTGAGACAGTCTTAATAAAGAATAATAAAATATAAAGTTTTGCCTACTTTGATACTTAATACTTATAAGTAATAAAATTTAACGTTTTCACGAAAAGAAAATAATCCCCTTAGTGGCATGATGTTATTTGCCCTACAGGTAGTGTTTGAAACCGTAATAAAAGATTGCAATTTTCAAAAGAGTAGACTTTTTTTCATGGATAAGCTGAGTCGCAAAGTTCCATCGTCTGATAAAATAAAAATATGCAATGCGTAAAATATATAAGATAAAATATTTGACCACAGCTCATATAAAAATATGCCTTTATCTGAAATGTAAGAACAGAAATGAAAAGGTTACTTGTCTACTGAATATGTAGCCCATTATATTATAGAAAACGAGCAGGTTCAGTCTGGTAATGCGATAATGCAGGTAATAAGATCTTGCTTAAAGATTCGTCAATAATCCATGTTGAAAATATTGCACAGTGCGCATCGTAAATTGCACCAAACGTTTCACATAGTCTTTCAGTTTAACATACATTTTCTCTACAACGGAAAATGGTGAACTTGCAAAACTTCAAGGTATTCGATACACATTTCTTTGTCATCATTGTAGATTCATTGGTCTCCAAAAAGTCAGATGGCTAAGGTTTAAATAAAATTGTTTATACATCTAAAAGAGTAAACGTTCAGTCTTAAGAACAATAATGAGAGGTATTTCCTTTTAATTATTTTTTTTTTCTGACTTTTTTTCAGTCTCAACAAAACTTCAAACTTGAGAGGTTTTTCCAAGAAGGAATACAATAAAAATTGATCACCCTGTTTCAAGTGAAATGAAGATTCTCAACTCAGATGGATTTAGAGTGAATTGCAACCACTTAGTAGACCACATAACTAAAATTGACAAACCTTTACAAAAGGCTTATGTATAAACCGTCACTACCGCTAAAGTTTAACTTATATAATACTGATAACATATCTGCTAAGCAAATCCAGTGGGTTTGACGTTTCATCTTTGTCTATAGAAACTGTCATACTTGTAACTTACCGGCCTACACCTCTCGTTGTGAATAGCAATATTCGTTAGTAGACCACGCCTCACGAGTCCTGCAACCAATCGCAGGTGATATGTGAAATACTGAGCAGACATTGCAAAGATGTCAGACGTTAATTTGCTACAAATAAGTAATCCTGTCTTATCACAGCTACATTAGAACCTAAATCGTCTTCTCAGAATCAAATCATTTTAATAAATCAACCGGTCAGACCTACAAGATGAAGACTACGCTGATAATATTGTTGCTATCTTTTGTAACGATAGGTAAGTACATTCAATGTGTGTGTAGAATATCGCTGATTTGTAATAAAAGTATGTTGATATCCTAGGCAAATTTCCACGTCGCAAACCTAAGAACTGTCATCTCCCTCTCTCTATCAACTAGACGACCACTAAATGTCATCATTCCATGTTTAGAATTTACTAAAAACAACAGCAAACCTTCTTATAGTTAACCCCCTTTTCTTTTTCTCAAACATGAAAAAGTTTGCTTGGAGCGGTTAGTTTTAACGAGGGAAATATTAAAGATCATAACTTTCGGTCAACAAATTTGCTCACCGATGAGTCTGTAGGATGCTTGATCTCATCATTATCGGTAGCACAGTTGTTTTCTTTTACCTAAATACTGAGGCCACAAAAATCTCATATAGGTAGTGACATTATTCTCTCGTTGTGTACAATATTTCCAAAGATTTAAACTAATACAATAGCATATATATTGGACAAATGGTATATGCTATTTGATGATATATAATTTCCATGGAATAGAATATTGCTTCCTTTGCAGCTGGCTAAATGTAAAAAGTAATGGAATGAAAACAGTCACTTTGTTGCACTTTACTAAATGTAGATACTAGCAAAGCACTCTTTTGTAACCATGAAACAATTCCCTTATTTGTAAATAATGCCTTCAATCGTCTTTCAAAATCCGTCCTTCGCGAACTGCCATGAGTGTAAGTTAACATCACTTAATTGTTAAAACCAGATTTTTTCTGTATAACTAGTTGTAACTTTTATTCGGTCAGGAGGGGCTCTGATGTTAACACTGGTAAGAAATTATTTTTCTTACAGAAAAGAATACATGTTTAAAATTTGTAATCATTAGCAAAGAGCTCACAATGGAATATTTGTGAAATAAGCTTGGTCAAAATTTCCTACTTCAAATTTTTCGACTGACACAAAATATGGTAAAATGTTTTTGTCCTTTGAAATTATCATAGCTTTGCAAGAGAATTGGATTGAAGCCATTTGTTGAAAATGGTTCCCACACCACACCATTGCAATTACAAATTCGTTTCTGAATTACACCGACTGCTGTAGGGTGTGGTTTCTAAATTATATTTGTTCGCTTAGCTCTTACTTAGTTTACTAAATTTGATGTCTTGCTTGTGCAAACATCTGATCGAAGGTATCTTACTGTAAAATGCACTTGTCGAGTGACTGCCATGCAGTTAACACATATTACATATTTCAGACAACTGGGAGTATTTCGCTAGACACCGTCACACCTTCGTTAATATATACCGTATACGATTACCTTACGAATCTATGTCCTCTAGCTAATTACAGTAACATTCTTGTAGTGACTGCATGGAATACTGAAAGCAACGTATTTCTTATCATTTAATACATACATTACAGGTTGTTCACTTAAATGCTATCAGTGTGTCAATTGTGAGAAAGGAAAGCTGGGAGACCCGGTGACTTGTACAACCGGCTACGATTCTTGTTCAAGCTTCACTGTTCATGATAGTGAGTACAGTCTTTCGCTTTCCATGATGAATGTATTATTTCGAATACTGGAATATGTCCAGGTGCTTCCAAGTGAAGAGAGAGAGAGAGAGAGAGAAAACTATGTATTGGTATTGTAAAACGACCTTCTGATAGTTGTTCTGATCCTCTAGTCTCGTCTCTACACATTGTTTGCTTTCTGAAGTAATAGCTTATTTAAGTGATGAACTTTACAGACGACTTATTTAGCTGGTGCAGGGCATTGGACGAAACAATAACTCTGATATAAAACATGAAAGTGTAAAGTTTTCCCCAACAATGCATTGATTATTATCACCTTGCAGAATACTATTTATGTGTAAGTATTCGGAGATTGCAGTGTCCATGTGGTAATCATCTGAAGAACGAAGTGCATTTGAAACTCTGTTTTTATAGGAATTACCCAAAACAAACCCTCTCCCCGATGTTCAAAAGCTTGTCATTTGCTGAAGCTTTTCCCACATAGTCTCAGTACTGTGGACACTTACCCGTTTAGTCTGAAGAAAATAGTTCGTCACACATCATTAAAACAAGGAGTCTGTACTGTTTCATTGCAACTTAAAGGGAAATAAGGGGTTTGTTTCACAGAAAACAACCACAGATTTAAAACCAGTGCTTGTAAAGGTAGAATGACAGACTATTCAAAATAAGGAAGGACAGTAGCCTTCTTTCCAAGAAATAAGTTTCTCTCAGATAGAGATTTAGTTATTTGTTGCTCAACAATAATTTGTTCACCCAAACTTTTCAAACTTCAAATGATGCATCTTCCGTTACTCACCACATGCATAATGTTTTGAGATGAAGCTCTTGCAGATATTTATTGGTTAGACTGAATGGTTTAATAATGTTTAAAGCTATTTTCTTCGTATGCCATGGTGGAATATTTTAAACGCCCTATTTCCCTTTAAAGGACGATGGTAAACAGAATGCGGAATACGTAGCGAGTTAGAATGAATTGCCATCAGAAACATTATAAAATTTGCATCACATTTCATATTACTAGGTGCAACAGGGAGTGCAGGAAGGTCATTTCAAACTTTTGAACTTGGTGAAACTTCGTGGTCTGTGTAACTAAAGAATAATAGTAGTAATAATAATATACAGAACTAAATTGTTTCCCTATTTATTTTATCATTGACATGAATTAAAAAGAAATACAATTCTCTTTTTTCGGCAGTCACTACCAAATCATGCTCCTTGAAGTCTGCGTGTGAAACGGCATGTGCTGCTGCAAAGAGAGCCAAGACTGGAGATTGCTCCTGTTGTGAGACAGATGGATGTAATGGAGGTGATTCGACGAGCGCTTCAACTCTAGCTATACTGGTACCGGTTGTTGCAGCTCTCCAGTTCTTTTTCTGACGAACATATGGAGGAGAATTTGATGAGCCCATGAGCATGAGGGAGAAACCTGGAGCGAATTGCACAAACTATCACTCTGAAAAACACATACTAGCAGATATAGATGTATATATATATCTCACTTACTTCATATGTTCTTCCAACGATCATGATCTTTGGACACAGTGAAAGAAAGCAGTAGAACTGCGCAGTACAAATGTATGAAAAATGAATTTATTTCTATAACTACTCCCTATAACACACTCTAAACGTTGTTATTTGTATATGAATCGTCTCAAACCTATGGCGAACGTTTCAAGTCTAAATCTAGTCTAACTACGATTTATATTTTTTCTTATCTGATATTGTTCAAAATTCTTCAACCATGAACGCCAGAAAAATCCAAATATTTCCAAAATGCAAACTAATTCCACCCGTGTTTTAAATGGCACAATACTAGCGCCGTGACTGGCTTTTCCTACTAATATTACCTAACGACAAGTGATCGTGTTTAAAGCTTGAATTCAATGGGAACGCCAGGTATAAAATCAAATCATATAAAATCCAGCTGGATTTCATTACGTACACCAACTTGTGCTACTCGTATGATCTATACAAAGTATGCATGACTCTCAAATGAAGAGAACCAACAACATCATTGTCCATTTATAATTACCGAAAGGTACTCCAGCATTCAGTTGAAAAAATTCAACATATATATAAGGTCTGTCATATACTCTCAATTCAATTCTTCAGAACCACCTAGATTAACACTTAAGCCATTTCTATATATCATATCCTTTCCATAAGTAGTTTTAGGTGAGTAAATTTTCATGTTGATGTACGACATTCCAAAAGGCTGGCCTTAACATTAAATTCTAGAAAGTACGACTCAGTTCACATTTCAAATGCCTCCGCAATCTTTCTTGAAATTTGTTTCCGTTAATTTCACAGCTAGGAAAAAACGCAATGTCTTTTTGTTAACATGTAAGAGTAAAATTAAAAAGCAAAGGTTCGTTTTAAACAGAGTGGCTGGCGTTTTTTTCCACAGCTTATCTCTACGAAAAATGTAACTGTCGCAAGCCTGTGTAGTGCTTCCCCAACTATATGGCTGACGACCCCTTTCGAAGCGAAAAGCTGGTAGGAAAAGATTCTCCATTTCGTAGTATAAACTCCTCCGTAAGAAAATACTTTAATTCCTTTTCAACTGCGTGGAAATCCAACTCAATTTTTTTATTATTCTAATCTCAGGCATAAATCTAAGGCGATTGGCGAGACAAGTCCTTTAAATAATTACATGGGGCTGTACAATAGAAAGCAGGACTATTACGTTTCTTTGCCTCCAACTGCGCGAACATTGTATGTACATGCATGTAGGTGAGTCAAACGAGGATACATGATTAAAACTTATTAAGTGAAAAACAAACATTTGAAACGAGCACTTTATTACTTATCATGTATCAGAAAGGATCAATACAGTTTGCTGCGAAATGGCGTCACTTAACCAGTTGTAGCAAGCATCTCTATACAAGAAACCAAGGATCCTAAGAACCCTCATGAGCGTACAAGAAACAATTGGGTTTTTCAAACTTCCACATGGTTGGAAATAACACTTTCTGGGTGTTATAAACTGCATATGCACTGTCTGGAAACAGGGTATCTCATGTTTGCAATTCTACAAATCAATGAGAGCAAAAGTAAATCTATGAAAATACTAATACATATAAGAAGGGTTGAGACGATGTAAGAATCATACATTATGTATCCTCTTTCATATATTATTGGAACACTTGGCGAATATTTGATGGGGGATGAACGTATCTGCAGACCCACACTTTTTCATTGGTCAATGGAATCACATTAATTTTTGCAGGGAGGTCAAGAGACTCGAAGTGCACCGCCATGAGCGTAGTTAGATTTGCTTTCTTACTGAGCCTAGGGCATGGATTATGGGACATCAGCCAGTGTAATACGTAAATACAGTATGCATCCTGTTGCACTCGCGCAGACAAAATTTTGGGTTAGAAGTGTACTGAAAATTGTTGGAAACCTGTCTAAGCTGAACGCCCGCATGATTGTTTGTACGTGGAACGCACCAGAAAAAAATATATAAAATATCACCTATCTTGCCTTCACGGACTCAGCAAAAATGGCATTGAGATTTTCTTGGATGGAAAACTTCAATCTCGTTTAAGAAGAATTTTCCGCTGGAGAAGTTTGATCAAATTTGCCATTTGATAATGAATACTGTACTTGGCTGAATTTGAAGGCAGACAGTTTTTACCACTATCATCATGTCATATATGTGGAGGGGGCTGAAGTACTCCAAATTGCATTTCCTTTACCATCTCGTTCACTTTTCTCTCATTCTTATCTTTCTCTATCTGTTTAGTTCTTTTGCATTCTCTATTTTTGTGAAGCGCTGAAAAAGGCGCCAATCCATGTGAGTCGGTCAGGGTAGCTCTGCAACTGAGACCCACGGTGGCCAGGGAACTTGACACCGTTCTGATACTCAGCGGTACCTTGGTGTGCACACACACATAACGGCAACCACTAATTACACACACAGCCATAAAAATAAAAACTTTACATTTCTCTACCGAAGGTTCTTTTGTCTACTATTGAAAGAATTATTTGATAGTTGTTAATTATTGTTTTTCCATCTCAAATATTTAATGGACGTGGTCGTGATGTGCATGGTTTATACGAATTTGTGCTCAACGTGGAATGGTAAAGATTTGAGAAATTTAAGATCGCCTCTCCCCCACCCCCCACCCCGAATAGCCCAATGCTCATAAATATCATCCAGTTCATCATCGTTATGGGCTTATGAAAGGATTTTGTTGCTAGTAACCGACAGGATCTTCGACGTGAGCGCCGCAAACATGTAAGGGGACGGTGGGCATCTACAGAGGCGATACACAGACTAGGTTTGTTGAGGAAAACATGGACCCCTCAATCGAATTACTTTATTTGTAAACGACAGTTCAGAAGAATGTTATTCCGTCTTCTGTGATTGACAAGAAATTACTATTTTCATTTTGACACATCTTTGCAAGACACCAGGTTGTCCCTAAATTGAATCTACCTTATATAATAGTCTCTTACGGAGCATTTCATAATGAAAAGATTCCATCTTGGCAAAGGTAAAGCAAAACGATGTTATAAATTGTACCAAAAGTCTGTCTCTTTGGATTATAAATCACAATGAATTAAAATGAATATAAGGCGATTACAATGTATCAACATGGCATAAGAAGAAAATAGATTTAATCATTGTTAAATCATTCACCCTGTTAAATAAACACAAGTCTGTCCAGAAATAGCTTCAAGTTCAACTTCTTAAAACAAATTATACCTAACTTAAGTTACAGAAGTATGCATTATTTGAGTTTGGGGAATTTTTGGTGAACAAATTAATTTTGAGAAACAAATAACTAAATCTCTAACCTTGAGAGACATTTTTTATAAGAAGATCACCATCTATCCTCATATTGAATAATCTGTCATTTTGTGTCCATAAACGTTGGTTTAAAGAAATGTGATTTTCTTCTGTATAACAAACAATGTTCCTTTAAACCGAGAATAACCGAAGAGCAGCTGAGCAGAGACCTAGTTGGTTATTGTGATTATGACATTTCAATATTACTGTCATGGGCTTTATAAGTTAAGTCGTTTCACATCTTCAGTGTGTTCGAAATATCTGTTTCAGTTCACACGATATCTTCCAATAACGTGTACATTACAGTGAAAACATTTTGGACAGTCATAATTATCGCAGAGGTCAATACACCTCCAAATAAGTTGTCGTAAGAGAAGTGCAAATAATTTCCATTGTTTACTTGATGTTATTCATTAATGGGAATTATGATTATTTCCTTACGATTTTGACAGTAGACCTGTCTCCTTGAAATTATTCTCAGTTTCAGCTGACAAATGTAAAAACCACATGTCGCATGCTATGTGGATCTCACACGTTCATCACTTTACGACTTAAAGATATACGCACTGAGAAAATTTAATACAAGGTTATCGATCGAAATGCGCACTAAGTCTTGAATCAAGCCCCACGTTTACTCACTTTACATTTTAAACACCACAGATATGAGACTAACAAGTTAAATACAGTTCAAAGAGCTATTAAAGTATCATATCAAATCTAAAACAAAATCTAAAGTCATACTAGCCATCAAGTAAGAACATTCACAAATCATTTATTGCTTCTGATATTACTCTGTAATCTGTCATTCGGTTGAGACTAAAGTTCCTTTAACTGAAAGCTCCACCAATAGGAGTGCATGTGTGTAACCCATAAATGTAATAAGGACCATTTATGAAGTACACACCGTAAATGTAATAATTTTAATCATAAATGTAGTAATAGATTTTAAAAACACCGAAGTTGTGTTGGGTAACCTGTGCCCAATAGCGCCATCATGATCTGAACCGCGTTTCAGTAACTTACCTTTTTAATCTGAGGTATTTTTCGATGTATGTTGTATTACGTCTAATGCATACGATAAGCTGATTTTTCTGTCGAGTAAAGTCTGCTTTGTTAGATATAGGTAAGGCCATACGGGTTGCATTTCATCGATTGATTGCATTCGTTCTTATCACAATTGCTTGTGCATATCCATGCAATTGCCCTATTTTTTTTAATTCTTTTTTCTTTAAACTTGGCGTGGATAGGGAGGTACTCAAAAATATAAGTAGGCCTATGCCTTTTTTATTCCTCTATCGTTCCCTGAAATGTTCCAGTGTACAAAAAATCAGTCATACCACATACCTGACTGCGGAAGAATCAGACATATACTTTGCTCTTTATCTATCCCTACAGGGGGGAGGGGGTAGAGGACCAACAAGGGGGCCCTTCAGTAACGAGAGTCATGTATCGGAAAACGCAGAATAAGCAAAAACACAGCGTATACTGAATTCTTTCGAAATAAGAATAATAATTGCTTTTGGCAGTTACGTGAGGTATTTTGATGGTGTTATGTCCCTTGCTTGTCCATTTTGTTGTATCCTCGCCATGCTTGAAACGTGTTGATATATGTTTTTCTTTCTTATTGTACAGGTTATGTTTGCGACTCAGATTATTGTTGTTGGAATATGTCAAGCAAAGTCAACTGAAGTAGAATTCGCCATTTTTCATATTTTGCCGAAGGACAACAATAAACTTCGTTGCAAATAATGCATTTGTCTTTCTTCGTCGCGTAGTTTTTATCTCATCGCCCTATAGGGGCTAGATGAGATATTGTGGTCACTTGGCTAGTGGAGCTATATATTGTACTGTGCACCCTTGGGAGAATGGTTGCCATGGAAACGCTTGGAGTGGGTGAGTAGCGACACCCCGGGGTACCCCATGGTAGAGTGGCCATGGGTACAGGGGGGTCCTGTTGGTTGGTATAAATGAAAACGTGTCCGTGCCAATGCGTGTGTGCGTGTGAGCGAGTGTGTGTGTGCGTCCGGACCTGTCAAAATTGTGGTTTTTCCTGAATAGTTTGAAAAGTGTATGAGCAATTAAGTTGAAACTTGGTAGGGTTGTGCATGATGCCAATATGTGCGAGATGTAAAAGTTGTATGGTAAATCAAGTCAAATTTGCTGATTTTTTAGAAAAAAAAAACAATTTTGTCCCAAAATTGGTATTTCCAGCATATCTTGAGAAGTATTTGAGTATTTAATGCAAAATTTTGCAAAAACATACCTGAGAATGAAATATTCAAGGTATATCACTTTTGTAGTAAAAAAAGTGAAATTTGCTGATTTTTTAGAAAAAAAGCCAGTTTTGCCCCAAAATTTGTATTTCCAGCATATCTTGAGAACTATTAGATCAATTAACTTACTGTTTTGTAAGTACTTACCTGAGAATACATTGTTCAACATAATATTGCTGTAATGGTAATCGAGTCAAAGTTTCTGGTTTTTGAGAGAAAAAGCCAATTTTGCCCCAAAATTGGTATTTCCAGCATATCTTGACAAATATTTGAGCATTTAATGCAAAATATTTGCAAGGACTTACAGGAGATTGAAATATTCAAGGTAGATCACTTTTGTAGTAAAGAGAGTGAAATTTGCTGATTATTGAGAAAAAAAAAACCAATTTTGCCCCAAAATTGGTATTTCCAGCATATCTTGAGAAGTATTTGAGCATTTAATGTAAAATTTTGCAAAAATTTACATGAGAGTGAAATTTTCAAGGTAGATCACCTTTGTAGTAAAGAGAGTGAAATTTGCTGATTTTTGAAAAAAAAAAAGCCAATTTTGCCCCAAAATTTGTATTTCCAGCATATCTTGAGAACTATTAGGTCAATTAACTTACTGTTTTGTAAGTACTTACCTGAGAATACATTGTTCAACATAATATTGCTGTAATGGTAAATCGAGTCAAATTTTGCTGATTTTTGAGAGAAAAAGCCAATTTTGCCCCAAAATTGGTATTTCCAGCATATCTTGACAAATATTTGAGCATTTAATGCAAAATATTTGCAAGGACTTACAGGAGATTGAAATATTCAAGGTAGATCACTTTTGTAGTAAAGAGAGTGAAATTTGCTGATTATTGAGAAAAAAAAAGCCAATTTTGCCCCCAAATTGGTATTTCCAGCATATCTTGAGAAGTATTTGAGCATTTAATGTAAAATTTTGCAAAAATTTACATGAGAATGAAATATTCAAGGTAGATCACCTTTGTGGTAAAGAGAGTGAAATTTGCTGATTTTTGAAAAAAAAAAAGCCAATTTTGCCCCAAAATTTGTATTTCCAGCATATCTTGAGAACTATTAGGTCAATTAACTTACTGTTTTGTAAGTACTTACCTGAGAATACATTGTTCAACATAATATTGCTGTAATGGTAAATCGAGTCAAATTTTGCTGATTTTTGAGAGAAAAAGCCAATTTTGCCCCCAAATTGGTATTTCCAGCATATCTTGACAAATATTTGAGCATTTAATGCAAAATATTTGCAAGGACTTACAGGAGATTGAAATATTCAAGGTAGATCACTTTTGTAGTAAAGAGAGTGAAATTTGCTGATTATTGAGAAAAAAAACCAATTTTGCCCCAAAATTGGTATTTCCAGCATATCTTGAGAAGTATTTGAGCATTTAATGTAAAATTTTGCAAAAATTTACATGAGAATGAAATATTCAAGGTAGATCACCTTTGTGGTAAAGAGAGTGAAATTTGCTGATTTTTGAAAAAAAAAAGCCAATTTTGCCCCAAAATTTGTATTTCCAGCATATCTTGAGAACTATTAGGTCAATTAACTTACTGTTTTGTAAGTACTTACCTGAGAATACATTGTTCAACATAATATTGCTGTAATGGTAAATCGAGTCAAATTTTCTGGTTTTTGAGAGAAAAAGCCAATTTTGCCCCAAAATTGGTATTTCCAGCATATCTTGACAAATATTTGAGCATTTAATGCAAAATATTTGCAAGGACTTACAGGAGATTGAAATATTCAAGGTAGATCACTTTTGTAGTAAAGAGAGTGAAATTTGCTGATTATTGAGAAAAAAAAAGCCAATTTTGCCCCCAAATTGGTATTTCCAGCATATCTTGAGAAGTATTTGAGCATTTAATGTAAAATTTTGCAAAAATTTACATGAGAATGAAATATTCAAGGTAGATCACCTTTGTAGTAAAGAGAGTGAAATTTGCTGATTTTTGAAAAAAAAAAAGCCAATTTTGCCCCAAAATTTGTATTTCCTGCATATCTTGAGAACTATTAGACCAATTAAGTTAAATTTTTGTAAGTACTTACCTGAAAACACATTATTCAACATAATATTACTGTAATGATAAATCCACTGAATTTTGCTGATTTTTGAGAGAAAAAGCCAATTTTGCCCCAAAATTGGTATTTCCAGCATATCTTGAGAACTATTAGACCAATTAAGTTACAAATCAAATGAATGAAAACCCAGAAACACATTCTCCAAAGCAAAATCCAAGCACACACTCCACAACAGGAACCTACTTCACACACCCTGAACACTTCTAGTACAAAAACGTGACCCAAACCTCACAACGAAATGACAAATTACCTTACAAGTAAGTAAACAGACAAAACATACGCAAACAGCAATGGTGAACTCATTGCAAACGTGTACCCTCCAAGCACATCACGAAACTGGGTAATGGCAGAACATTTAAATAGGTGCACCCTTCAAGCCCGCCCGGGAATTGCGCAATGCACACTGCCACGAACAACGAAAACCTAACTCCCCAACACTCACAGGCAACGCTGTAGAGAACAGGCCTAACATAAGTGAAAGTATAAAAAGGAACCACAATGAGTGTATGGCAACTGCAACGAGAACCACCCGCCCAGGGACACGCACCGAAGAAGGGTGAAAGTAGTAACAAAGCGTAAAAAATAAATAAAAACTTTATATCCCGAAAGGTGTACGAAATACTTACAGACTGTGATAGCCGTAAGAGAAGACTTTCTGAGGAAGATGAACTTGAATACCATCAAACTTGTTGAGGCGGAACAACAAGCGAACTGTAAACTAAACGAATATAGCAAGTCTAGCAAACATGGCGAAAATAGGGGCGCTCCTCGAAAATGAGCAAAAAAGAATTCCAACGCAAGAGTGAAATTTGATGATTTCTTTAAAAAAAAAAAGAAGCAAAAAGCCAATTTTGCCCCCAAATTTGTATTTCCACCATATCTTGAGAGCTAACCAAGCATTATACGCAAAATTTTGCAAGGCCGTTCCTGTGAACACATTTATGAAGATACAGTATATTACTCTTATAGTAAACGGGTAAAATTGTATGATTGTTTGGTAACAAACTTAGAGCCAGCATCTGGGTCAATCATAGACACCACCTTTTCAACTTTAGCCAAAACATCTTTAGCAGAACTGACCCCTGTGGATAATGTCTTTTATGAGAACATTATTTTTAAGTCAAAAACTAATTTTAGCAGAACCAGGTCCTGCACAGGTAAATAGGTGTCTTATGTGCAAATACCCAAAGAGGGATGCTCTTATTTTTATATCCTCCCCTAACTCTAACCACTAAACTAAGCCTAACCTACATGAAATTACCCAGTGTTATAATTGTGTTATGTAGCGTTCTATGCACAGCTACTTTTGAGCCATTAGTTATCGTTACTTAAGCCTAGTACTAGTAGCACCAGGCTATAACCTTAAAGAGGCTCATTGAGTTGTTTTGTGAAATTCACTCAATTTTTCTTAACCGGTCAAGTTTCCTTCACATACTAATGACAAACAGTCAAACTAAAAGGATCCCAAAGTTTTACATACGTTGGAATATTAATGAGGGAGTAACCAACGATTGAATTTGGTTTTTGAAACTTTGTGACCAGACATTTTCACATTAGTACATTCACATGCACACAATCAGAGCAAGTAACGGTCATAAATTCGAAAAAATTGACAGTTTTCATATAACTATTGGATGTGAAACTTGATTAAATATGCTAATTGTAAGTATTGTCGTGTGTTTGTATACTTCAAAATCACCGCAATCTTGACTGATATCAACTCAATGAGCCCCTTTAAGTTTGCTATCTTACAGTAGATATCAGTATTGAGATGCTTACCACCACTTCATGCTGGGAGAATATTTGCCACTCATGTACAACCAGTTCCCCGTACTAGGTCTCTGTGAGATTTGGTTGCAGTAAACTATTACAAATCCCTGCCCTGAATTTAAATCAATGCATGTTGGCGATGAGATACGCAACTCCGTGGATTGCCCTCTTGTTTTTATTGCAAGCAATAATAATGATACTACTACTATTACTACTGCTACTACTATTACTACTTCTGCTACTACTACTAATACTCTACTAATAATAATAATATCAATAATACTACCACTACTACTAATAACAATATTTTCTTTGTGATGTAATTTCGTAAGCATTCTTTGCTGCCATTTTTGGCTAAAGTATGCAGTCTTTATTCACACAGTGTGCAGCCTCCTCGCTTTGCTATTTTTGGTTACACGTACCACAGAACAGGCTTTTTTTAAAAGAAAAATACATGAATAATGTTGACCCCATCCTGCAGCATCTAGTCAATACATACTTCTGAATGAGTCTTCATAAAGCATGATTGAATACATACATTTTGTCTTCTTTGATACACAGTATGTATAAAAGTAATAAGTTTAATGTTTTCATAAAAAGGTCCCATAATGTAAAAACCAATTGTGTTAAAGGAGTGTATAGAAGAAGGTATGGAGGATTGTAATTCTCAGGAAAGTTCAGGAAACTTTATTTTTAATGGGTAGGCTCAGTCGTAGATTTCCATCAAATTAGAACAATGAAATATGGGCCAGATGTTATGGTAAGCACAGCTCGTGCAACTACCATGCGTTTAATCTGATATTTTCAGAACAAATAGGTCTATTTGTCAGGAAGGAGACAACCATCATATTGTAAATCAAAATGCAAGAATGCATTGAGGTTTTGATGAATCCTTTCCATTACAGTTAGAACTAATTGCTGACAACGCTCTGCATCACAATTGTATGGTAAAAGGTTTTATCTAGAATTTCGTGATTACAATATTTTCTGAGAGATGATCTTTGGCCTTCAAAACAAGGCGTTTAATCTATCCCAATGTACGCGACCCACATGTCATATACTACAAAAATCACTTCTAACTTTCTTGAAACTCATTAGTTACAACGTTTTTGCAGCATTTGACCTCCGGTGACTTCAGATGACCTTTGTCCTTCACCAAAACGATAGGGCTCTTATATGGTACAGCACAATCATTTACATGCTAAGTATATATCAATTTTTCTTTGATTCCCATTTCTGACATCCTATTTGGATGACGATGACGTTGTCAGTGTTTAGCCTCTCGTGACTCAGATGGCGGTTGACCTACACGAAAAGCAAAAGGTTTCTTTCATTTGGTATAACACATTAACATTCGAAGTATCAAAAAGTTCCATGATGTCTATCCTGAGATATGTTTTTACAAGGTTTGCAGTGTTTACATCTGGTGACCTGAGATGACTTTTGACTTTCACCAAAAACAATATTCTTCTACTTGCTATGATGCATTAGCTTGCTTAGTATCAATAGTTTCCACGATTCGTTATCTTGAGATATCGAGTAAACAAAGGTTTACTTGACGTCTGATGACCTCAGATTACCATAGACCTCCACCAAAAACAGTAAAGTTCTTGTACTTAATTCGACATAGCGAAATGCTCAGTATCAAAAGTTTCCATGATTTCTAGCCTGAATTTGAAAAACGGCAAGGTTTTCGAAAAGAATATATAATTCCACCCTTACGTTTTTCCTTGACATCATTCAACATCCATTAGTATCTCTTCAGTAATTGAGTCCTTGGATATTAGTTTACCCGTCGAGTTTTTTTTTTTTTTTGTACAGCCTAGATTTACGAAACATTGTCAAAAACTCAAGCTTTTATTGCTCGTTTCTAAAAAGATAATACATTAACGTTCAATGTTGTGATCAGCAATTGATCAATAAATGATTAACAATTACAGTATTCTGTTTTAATTCCTTCTTACAAAAACTTTCTTTACAGTTTCATCAAGGAAGAAAAAAAATTATCTTGTCTTTTTGAAATGATCTTAAAATAAGGTGGAATTATAATGAATTGTACAATCACTTAGCAGTTGAAATTGCATTATTAAATGTCCAAACTTGACTTGCATTTAAATTATAAGAAAGAGAATTACTATCTGTGCATAACAAGTAAAATGTCATACGAACGACGTTTTTAAGCATGGGATGTATGTTTCCACCTTTAGAAGAAAAATAAGTTTGTGTTTAAATGCATTGTGACATGGAACGTTCTCTTTCATTCTACAAGTGTAGATCTGTTTTGCATGAAAAACTGTACAACAAAACCAATTGATGCTTTTATCAAGAGCGTAACCAAAACAAACACTCTATGGTAACCTTCAAGTTAAAAATTTCTGAATGGATTTTATCCCAGATTTGTGTGACTCACCACAAAAAGTGCAGCTAGAGCTGTCAACTTTTGTTACAATGATAAGATGAATAAACTTGTACTGAAAATAATTTTTTAGCTGAGTATCGCTGATCATGTAACACGTACCAGTTAAAAATTCCATTCCAATCTAATTAAGTCCCTGCTTTCAAACACATTGTTCCAATTGAGACTATATACGTGTACGTACTATACGTCCGTATGCACGCACGAACATACATACTGTACATAAAAACGTCTTGTGACTTTTGTGAGACAGTTTCAGGTTATACCCACCCTTTCTGACTAACTCTGAACAGTGACCAAACGAGTCATGGAGAGTTTCTTACTGGAAAATGTGCAAAATATTCAAGCATTCTAAAGAATTTAGTGTCTATCTATTGCTGTCCCATAATCTTCCAGAACAGATATTTGACAACTGAGTGTTTTTATCTAGAGGACTGACTTAATTCAGCGGTGTTCTTCATGCAACCCAGCTTAGTGAAACCACAAATGTCTTTGAGCAATATTCAGAGACAGTGAGGAGAAAGAGCTAGCTACTGCACAAAGACGGTTGAGAAAGTGTAGATAATTACGCTGCCTACAAGGTATAATATGCTTCTCCATTGCAACTGTGCATGAGGAAGAGAGTAGAAGGGGGGACATAAGGTAAACGTTTCAAACCTATACTTTGATCTGATTAGCACACAGTAAGTTACAGTGAAAATATCTTACCATAGTTGTTCTGTCTCTGATTGTACATTTACTGGCATTCATGAACTTTTCCAGATACTCTACATTTCAGTTTCTACTAGATGAACTTGTCAGTAACATGGACACCTCTTCTGACTGACTTTTACCTATTGGAAAAAAAAAAGAAAAGTAAAACACATGACACCTATGTGTCCAATGGTAAGAATAGGTTCCAAACATGGCATGCAATCTACTTCATACATTAGCCCCAGGATGTATACAAAATGCCAAGGAAAGAACAAGGACCTATACGTTGATTTTTCTTTGTAACAGGTAAGTCGGGAAGTAGTGCAAACTTTGCAACGCTTACAGTACACATACTGCTGCCTTCATGCCATTATGGTAGGCTACTTTACATCCGTGAACAAAGCTTTCCAAGAAGATCCAAATCACTGAAGTTTTCTGACTTTTCTTGCCAATGATCAATCAAGCAATGCAGAGGCTTGTAATTTGAGTGTTAAAAGCATACCTGTGCGATTCAAAACGGCTATATCATCTTCATTTCAGGTGAAAATATCAACCTTCCGCAAGACAGAGGATTCTAAAGTTCCCGCCTCACTGAAGGTAGCAGCCTCTAAGCGCAGACAATAACAGCAGCCACTAAGACACTATGACATGCTATAGGATACGGAAAATGGTAATTATGGCATGTGCAGACCAACAGGAGACCCCCCTCCCTTCGAATTACGTCACAAGGTATCATACGAACGAGTGAGGGAGCTAGAAAGAAAAATGTCTCCTTTGTAAGGGCTGTATGTTGGTATGTAAAAGGGAGAAAATCACGAATAATATTTTTCCAAAAAATAAATACAACTGACAAATGGAACGAGGTCAAAACAAAATGTCGCCTCCCATGCCGGGGTCGGTCACTGCACTACGACTCAAGTGATTACGTAATCAACATACGACATGGATTGAATTTTATCGTTTTTGGTTCCATTTGTATCAAATGGGGGTATATCAATTTGAAATGACTTCAAAATCGACAGTTTAAATTAAAGCGGACCCTTCTTAACCGGCGTTAAAAAAAAAAAAAAAAATCACGAATATTTTTTCCCCAAAAAAATACAACTGACAAAAAGAACGAGGTCAAAACAAAATGTCGCCGCAAATTCCAAAGACGGTCATCGCACTACGACACAAGTGATTACGTAATCATCATACGACATGGATTGAATTGTATCGTTTTTGGTTCCATTTCTATCAAATGCGGGTATATCAATTTCAAATGACTTCAAAATCGACAGTTTAAATTAAAGCCGACCCTACCTAATCGGCGATAAAAGGGAAAAAATCACGAATAATATTTTTCCAAAAAATAAATATAACTGACAAATGGTACGAGGTCAAAACAAAATGTCGCCTTCCATGCCGGGGACGGTCATCGCACTACGACTCAAGTGATTACGTAATCAACATACGACATGGATTGAATTTTATCGTTTTTGTTTCCATTTCTATCAACTGGGGGTATATCAATTTCAAATGACTTCAAAATCGACAGTTTAAATTAAAGCGGACCCTACTTAACCGGCGTTAAAAAAAAAAAAAAAAATCACGAATATTTTTTCCCCAAAAAAATACAACTGACAAATGGAACGAGGTCAAAACAAAATGTCGCCGCAAATTCCAAAGACGGTCATCGCACTACGACACAAGTGATTACATAATCATCATATGACATGGACTGAATTTTATCGTTTTTGATTCCATTTCTATCAACTGGTGGCATATCAATTACAAATGAATTTAAAATCGGCAGTTTAAATTAGAGCGGACCCTACCTAATCGGCGATAAAAGGGAAAAAGATCACGAAATTTTTCCAAAAAATAAATACAACTGACAAATGGTACGAGGTCAAAACAAAATGTCGCCTCCCATGCTGGGGACTGTCACTGCACTACGACTCAAGTGATTACGTAATCAACATACGAAATGGATTGAATTTTATCGTTTTTGATTCCTTTTTTATCAATTGGGGGCATATCAATTACAAAAGACTTCAAAATCGACGATTTAAATTAGAACCGAACCCTACCTAACCGGCGATAAAAGGAAAAAAATGACGAATTTTTTTTCCCCCCAAAAATAGAAATGACAAATGGAACGAGGTGAAAACAAAATGTCGCCTCCCATGCCGAAGACGGTCACTGCACTACGACACAAATAATTACGTAATCATCATACGACATGGATTGAATTTTATCGTTTTTGCTTCCATTTCTATCAACTGGTGGCATATCAATTACAAATGACTTCAAAATCGTCTGTTTCAATAGAGCGGACCCTACCTATCCGGCGATAAAAGGGGAAAAATCACGAATATTTTTTTCCAAGAAATAAATAGAAATGACAAATGGAACGAGGTCAAAACAAAATGTCGCAGCCCATGCCGGGGACTGTCACTGCACTACGACACAAGTGATTACATAATCATCATATGACATGGATTGAATTTTATCGTTTTTGATTCCATTTCTATCAACTGGTGGCATATCAATTACAAATGAATTTAAAATCGGCAGTTTAAATTAGAGCGGACCCTACCTAATCGGCGATAAAAGGGAAAAAGATCACGAAATTTTTTCCAAAAAATAAATACAAATGACAAATCGAACGAGGTCAAAACAAAATGTCGCAGCCCATGCCGCGGACTTTCACTGCACTACGACACCAGTGATTACGCAATCATCATACGACATTGACTGAATTTTATAGTTTTGGGTTCTATTTCTACCAACTGGGGGCCTATCAATGACAAATGCTAGCAAAAACGGGAGTTTAAATTAGAGCGGACCCTACCTAATCGTCGATAAAAGGAGAAAATACACGAATAATTATTTCAAAAAAATATTTTCAAATAACAAATCGGATGAGGTCAAAACAAAATGGCGTCACCCATGCCAGTATACTGTCACTGCGCTACGACACCAGTGATTACATAATCATCATACCACATGGAATGAATTTTATCGCTTTGTTTTCTGTTTCTACCAATTGAGGGCCTATCAATTACAAATGGTAGCAAAATCGCGAGTTTAAATTAGAGCGTACCCTACCTATTTGGCGATGAAAGGAGGAAAAACGCGAATGATTATTTCAAAAAATAATTTCAAATGACAAATCGGACGAGGTGAAAACAAAATTGCAAAAACCCATGTCGATGGACGGTCACTGCACTACGACATAAGTGATTACGTAATCATCATACGACATGGATTGAATTTTATCGTTTCGGGTTCCATTTCTACCAATTTGGGGCCTATCAATTACAAACGACTACAAATCAGGACTTTAAATTAGAGCTGACCCTACCTAATCGGCGATAAAAGGAGAAAAAACACGAATGATTATTTCAAAAAAATAATTTCAAATGACAAATCGGACGAGGTCTAACAAAATGGTGCCACTCATGGCCGTGGACGGTCACTTCACAATGACACAAGTGATTACGTAATCATCATTCGACATTCAAGGGGGATCATATCAATAACAAATGACTACAAAATCGGGAGTTTAATTTAGAGCTGACCCTACCTCATTGGAGATGAAACGGAAAAAGTCAAGAATAATTATTTAAAAAAATAATTACAAATGACAAATCGGACGAGGTCAAACAAAATGCTGTTTCGGCACCAGGATTTCAAAGTGTGGGGGTATATCGAGGGCAGAAGAAATTGTTTGGCTGAAAAATATTTTCGCGCGCAATGCGAAATCGAGCGTGAATCGCGAGACTTACCGGGTAGGGTCCATGGGATCGCCTTAGGGTCCCTGGTTGAGTCCATGGGCAAAACCCCGCTGTTGAACCAAGTCTCATAGTAGGTGTATGTTTGTCCATAATGCATCATCCAAAGCAAAGATTCCAACTGATTTTAACGCAAGCTAGGCTTATTTGGCTATTACTCTTCTTAGCTGACAACATGAAAAGTCGGAAAGCAACAATATGTTAAAAAGCTACTTCTTAGCAATCTCTTGACACTTTTTACACTTCTCTTAAAACGGAAAGGTGTATGCAATATGTACAGTATAGTCACAGGGAATAGATATATACATATGTATATATCGAGCATACTAGGTGGTACATAATGTATTGGAGGGATGTGTTCACAACTACAGCAAGTATGTGCACTCACAAAACGTAATGGTAAAATAAGAACTCCATAACTTTAGGTAAAATTTTACACACAAGTCTTATATTGTGTATATAACAATTTTACTTAAATCTAGTATTATTTAGCAAAATTATGTAGAATATACATATACTGTTAACCTAAATTATGTAAAATAAGAACTCCATAAATTTTACACATATTTAATGTAAACAGTATATGTGAACTCTACATAATTTTGGTAAATTTTACTACAATTTAGTAAATTGTTATATACACAATGTAAGACTTACATTAACTGTGTGTAAGATTTTACCTAAAAGTTATGGAGTTCTCATTTTACCGCTACGTTTTGTGAGTTGGTGAATTATTTATGAATTGAATGAATTTATGAATTGTGAATTATTTTACCTTGAAAACTCCTGGAAGGACACTATACTTCAGGAGCTGAGTGGGGGGGGGGGGGGAAACTGGGGAAGCAAAGGGTCTGACTGGGGGAATTTGCCCCCATCCCCCCCCCCCCCTTGGTGCCGCCCCTGACAAATCGTGCCGTGCATAGCCAAGGGCGGTAGTTGCACTATGCCACATGTGACAACGTATTCAACATGGACTGATTTTTTTCGTTTTTAGTTCGATTTCGTATCAACTCGGAGCCGATAAAATACAAATGACTACCAAATCGAGAGTTTAAATTAGACCGGCGCCCAATCTAATCGGCGATAGAGTAGAAAACTCACGATTAATAGTTTTAAGAAATAATATTACATATGACATTTTGGACGAGGTCAAACAAAATGGTGCTATCCATGGTTGGGAAAGATTACTGCACTACGTCACAAGTAATTACGTTATCATCAGACGATATGGATTGAATTTTATCGTTTTGGGTTCCATTTCTAGTAACTGGGGGCATATCGACTACAAAGGAGTACAAAGTCGGTTGTTTAAATTAGGCCGGACCCTGCCTAATCGGCGATGAAACGAAACAATCACGAATAATTATTTTACAAAAAAAAAATTACAAATGACAAGTGGACTGAATTGATCGTTTCTATCTCGATTCATCAACTGTGCGACTATAAATTTAACAAAATGCTACAGAACCATGCTTTGAAATTGGAACATTACACAACAAAATCGGGGATGGAATAAATAACCAAGCCTACTCTACCTGTCAGGATTCCGGTATTTGTTTTCCAAAGACTTGTATCATTAATGTCTTAACTTTATTGTAATCTAATTTCACCCCACAGAGTCTACTGGGAAGAGTATTTGCTATGTTTACTGTATTTCCTTGCATGGGAAGCCGTCAATGCCACATGAAGACTGAGTAATCGCTGGGAAGCCTTTCGTTTCGTTTTCATTAAAAATGGGGGCATTGTCATCATTTAAAGGGTTTTTTAGAAGTTCTAAAGATTAAGAATACATAAGGAATTGAAGAGGCTCATTGAGTTATTTCATGAAATTCACTATTTTTTTTTAACCTATCAAGTTTCCTTAACATACTAATGACAAATGGTTAAACTGACAAAATCCCAATGTTTCATATACGAAGGAACTCTAATAAAGTTAGCAATTAACGATTCAATTTGTGCTTCGAAAATTCGTGACCAGACACTTTTTCGTGTTAGTACTTAGGCATATTCACATACACGCATCCAGTTCTAGTAAGGGTCAAAAATTAAAAAAGGTTTCATACCAACTTAATGTGAACATTTAACGATCGTGTTAATTATAAGTATTTTCATGGAATTATACCCTCCAAAATCATAACAAACTTATTGTTATCAACTCAATGAGTCCCTTTAATTTAAGGGTAAAATATCGAAACCAACACATAACATGCGTTTTCTCTGAAAAATCACAAATAGATTACACCACTATAGCGTCCGGTATCCATTTACAGTCAGTAATTTTTGTGTTATGTTCTCTGTCTTATACGCAAAACTTTTAGCATGTTCTCCATCACATAATACATCAGATAATTCATGGATCAGAAAGCTACATTTCCATATTCTACTACAGACTTACCGTTAAGGTAAGCCCGTAAACCTGCGTCAGATTTGTCAGCAATGTAGAATTTCGTTGCTATAGTGCACTATGTCGGCATGCCAAGATAATAAGAGTGAAACAGTTGACCAAGTTTCCGATTATTAGGATCAAGAAAAGTTGAAATAAGCACTCTTCGAAATATCCGTACTCTCCAGTACAACCTCCAATGAATTATACAAGATTATTTGATACAAAATTCGACGCTGTTATCGTGAAAGCAGTATTAAAACACTGCTGATACCAAATGTAACGTGGGAAGATTTGTTCACGGGAAGGGAGAGGTCAAAGAGAATTCACTATACATGCAGTGATTTCACGTGCAGAGAAAAATATTTATTTGGCTTGATTCTCCAGTCAGTGACTACATACAACCTCAACGAAAGACATCCTACCACTTAACCAAGAGATGCATAAACTTATCAACATAACAAATACAAACGTTAGCATGATAAAGGGCAAGTGTGCTCCAACAGGTGGAACATAAGTCAACAGCTGAGAAGGTAGCACCAGATAATACAAATAAATTCAACTAATGGAATTCTTTAAATCGATTTCCTTACACTAACGTCATGATAAGATGTAATGTTTTGCTCCCCAGGCAAGACGGCTTGAAATTTAAAAGAGTGTGTCGTGTGTGAATTTGCCTCGCTCCCGGTTTCTTCTACCGAACATGCACAAATGAAATAAAAGATTGCGAATTGCTTTGTTCATTATTGTTAATCTTCAATAAATCCCAATTGGTAGATCCACATTTCCCGCTTATGATTTAGAATTTTATAAAAAGAAAATGATTTCTTCACAACCAAAATGTAATATTTACATAGAGTTAAAGTTCGCAATGATCCTCATACCTATATGAATTGTTACCAAGTCCTGCCAGCTGACACCTGACTTGTACGTTTTGTTTGTTTGTTTGTTTTTTCTGTCTTAGGTAGCCATGGTGCCATACCGGAGAAGCAAGAAAGGTAAAATCTTGTCTGGCTTCTCAACTTGATAATGATAAAATAAGTCAGCTATGATCCATCGGGATAACCCCACTTTACAAGTACTACTTTTGGAGAGACCCTGATAGATTGCGACAAACTTGTCAATCAATTGTTTATTTATTTAATCGTCACTGGTCATCTCAATAAGTTCATTCACAATTACGCTACGTACTTTACGCTATCACTGAAGAATTATCCGCTCCCATATATGCTAGAGGATATAATATTTACCACACTTTGGTGGGAACAGGACAAAGATTAATAACATGACAGTCGGGGGCGTACTATATTTATATTTCTCAGAAATCATTTTCCCTGTTTGGACCAATTTCCGGAAGGATCTATGCAATCATGCATGATGGTTTATACAAGCACATGCATGTTACGCTGCCGACAGCTGCCTAAAGCTGCCTATAAACAGTTAGTCAAAGATGCTTAACCCGTTGTGGTGTGTTAATTTCTTAGTCTCGCAAAACTGTACTAGCAGTCACCTTTAAGTGGGCTTGTGTCATGTCCGTTAACTCAGTGCCTTAACTCAGGTATATTTGTATATTTGTACAGCGTATATGCCTACTGAGCTGTGTTTACTTGACAGGCGTATTGCGGAATGCGGAACGCGGAATGCGTAATGTGGAACGCGGAAAGAATTCTTTTTTGTTTTTCCAATGACCTGTTTATTAGGCACGCGGATCGCCTATTACGTATCGAATTCTCCATGTCGAATTCTTTCCGCAATCCGCGCGTATTGGTGACCACGTGGACACCGTGTATGGCTTCTAGTAGGATTTCTCCACATTCCCCGGACTTCCCATACTAAGTCGTACCATATACTGATAAAACAGGGGAACTTTGGCAGGTTTTGATGTCTTATTGTGATAAATTCTTACAATAATGGAAAAATGACTGAAATTTAAGTGCTTTGAACCAACTGACTTCCAGTCAATAAGTAGTATGTCTATCAGTTTCATATCTTTATCCACTGGGTTAAAGTCATCCATGAAAAACTGCTAAACGAACCAAAGCAGCTTGGGGTAACATTGGCAGGCATGTAACTAATGAACTTGCCTACCCCATGCCCTTCCCCCTCCCACCTGACAACATGCATCCCTGGACATTGAACTATTTAACTGGTTTTACTATGACGGAATGCGGAACGATCCGCATGGGGTGTTTACTGGGTCCGTGAATCCTTTCCGCGTTCCGCATTCCGCGTTCCGCAATACGCGTGTCAAGTAAACACAGCTTTACACAGTTATACAAGACCTCGAACTGTTTACGCACTGCGAAGATAATACTGCTAGTCCAGGAGCTAGCGGAGATTTGATTCACATCTCGAATACGAAAAGTCTAATTGCATGAATGGAAAGGGGGTGGTGTAGGAACACAGGATAGACATTCTTAAGTTTTGAAAATGGTGCGTCTGGGTGAAAGAGGGTTGACTGACCCCCAAAATAGGTTAAGGTTACATCTTTGAGTGCATCGACGAACATAGCGCAGCCTGGTCAATTTCATGGCCCAGATTGCAAATCTGATGTTTTTAAGTGCACAAAATGGTGCAAAAGGCACTTAAGAACGCCCTCAGTCTACGTGATTTTCTCATTTAAATTACATATCAGGTACATCGATGAAACTTTGCAAGCACATTCATTGTATGTCCCTGATGACAGATCAACAATTTTTAAGTATGCAAACTGGTGCAAAAGGCGCTTAAGAACAACGTTCCCCTGCAAATACAAGACCAATGGACAGAATCCACTCAGGGGATGGAAACAAAAAGCAAGAGACCACGCAAGAGAACCATCGCTTTAACTGACGTCATCTCACAGGTAGACGACGCTAAACTCGTACCCTACACGCTCCAGGTCCGTACAAATCCACCGAGGGTCCCGGAGCACCTTATCTTCTAGGAGGAGTTCACGAGTTCTTGGAACTCTGTTCTTCGACGGGAATGGGAAAATGCTCTGCAGAGTTAGAGAGAAAACCTGTCACGCCAACCTCAACGTGGAAGATTCCTCGAAAAGGAAAAAAAGAACCAAGGCTGAACCCCATTTCTAAATTCTCCGACAAATGCTCTTAAAAGCATCTGCCAGGAAGGAAGAGAATAAAGTCTCTCGTCGTCTAAAGGCATTCAATTTATCCTTAAGACAAATTGGGTACGTAAGTTCAGTTCAGGTCAGTTTATTTACTCTTTATAGCTCCTAGGAGGTGTGAGAGTCAATACATACAGGAAAATAAGAAAGAGGATATTATACAAACAACAGGAATATCAATAAGAAACAAGTAATAGTGGCAAATTATACATTCAAATACACACAATATTAAACCTAGTCACCAGATCCGTACTGGCAATAATGTAACCAAAATAGGGAGAAAAATGGACAGATATATATGAACCACAAAGCTACTTATGCGCAAACACCAACGTACAAACCTAAAAATTCTCACACATGCTCACCATCGAACAATGAAAAATACTTACTTAAAGCGATTAGATATAATGCTACAGAAAGTGGCTGGATTCCTTTGCACCTTCTTATTTCTTGTTGCGAAAAGTTGAGCCATTTTCAAAGTGTTTGGACCTACTCAATAGTAACGTTTCAAAAAATGCTTCCTATCCGAATCAAATGTCGTGCACTGAAAAATAAAATGGAATTCATCCCCAATCGATCCGCTTGTACAAAGCTCACATAGTCTGTCATTTAAGTCGCTGTTAAGGAAACGTCTGGCAACCGCAGGGATTTTAGTATTCACACAACGGAATCTACAAAGAGTGAAACGATCACGATTACCCAAGGACAAATTAAAGATACTTCTCCAAGACGAGCCTAGATTTAAATATACGATAATTTTTACACTAGGAATTTTCAAAAACTTCAGACAACCAGTTCTGCTCATAAATATCACTTAATCTCAAATTCAATGTTTTCTTCACTCACGGAATATTTGTATAGTTAGGATGGTTCCAAATACATGACATACCAGAACTCTTTAAAATATGTTTGATCTTCAATATCCAGGAAGGACTGTAAATACCCTTATCAAGCAAGGCCGCAACAATTTATAGATTGTAAATGATAATTTACGTTCACTTCCATTAGTAATTCTCAACTAAAAAGAATTCATTCTCATTTCAATCGTTTTAACTATTTTATGCCGCCCTAATACGGCCCCAAGAACCATACAGTTTGGAGTAGCTTTGTTCAATTTGAGAACCTGCTTACAGAATTTAATATGTAATGCTTCGATTTGTGTAACTTAACTTTACTAATCTCCCAAATTTCACAGCCATAAATCAAACAATTCAAGTATGATATCCAAAGGCAATTGCAAATTATACGATTTAGAAAGTAAAGTATAGACAACCCCTCTAGTCTGGTTAACCTGTTTAGCCATAGCTTTATTAATTTTGTTACTGTAGTTAAAAATAACACCCAGATAAGTGTAATCATCCACAACTTGAATACCAAAGCTAAAAGTGGGCGTTTTCCTAATTTTACCTTTTGAAAAAATAACAGCTATTGTTTTACTGACATTCACAGATTAGTGCCAAAGATCACAATAGTCCTTCACAGCGTTCAAAGCAGACTGCATATCAGCCTCATTTTCCGTAAGAACTATGGTATCGTCAGCTTACAGCATACAATAAAGTCTCATAAAAACCTCAAAATCATCATCACTAAGGTACCGGTATGTTTTTACAGAAGCTGATAGGTAGCTCAGTCCTTTGTAATATCTACTGATAAAATAATCAAAATCATTCAAGAAAAGAGCAAATAATATCGGAGACAGATTTTCACCTTGACGAATACCCACATTCCACAAAAAGTAAGGAGTGTAGAAGTTTGCCATAAAAATCAACAGCTCTTTTTAGGGCCACCAAAGAGTAGTTCATTTCCCCCACTCGTAAACATGCAAAGTTTCCTCTACCATTTTCTTCCTCCTCTTTTACCATATCTAAGGATAATAATAGATTCGAAAAGGAAGTTCGTCCTTTTTTTTATCAACTGAGAAAAGCATAAATAAATATCGTATCAATTTCAATGGAAATGAGGTTACACGTGAACGTTCAAAACTTTTATCCCTCCACAGAGAGGCAGAAACATGTTCAAAGATCATGCTCAACATCCCAGGCAGATACATGTCTGATACAGAGAATATTGGACTGGATAAAGAGCTGATATTTATTGCTGAAATCGAAACGTGGTGAAATTCTCGACACCATTGAAGACTTAAAGAGAAAGATGAAAAAGCGCTTCATCATGCATCATAAAAAGCAAAAAAAAAATACAATTAATTACTGCTCCTATCTACATGGTCAACTCAACTGACCTTCAGCAAAAATTTTGCGGACTTTCTGGAAGCAACACAGGCAAAAAACAAGCTTGTGTCCCTATCAGTAATGTAAAAGGCAATGTTAATGTTTTTGGATTAATTACACTGGCACGACCTCTTTGTCATTTGTAACCGTTTCATAAAGGTGTAGACATTGTAATACTCAACCACAAGACAGACTTTTAAGCTGAAGGTGAAACGTGTCTGTCTAGTTACCACTACGAAAATTAAAATGAAATTGAAAACGAAAACGCCATCCAAGATATGCTGCTAGACATGTTCTTTAATAAGGAGATCGATAAAACCACTTTGAGTTTAAAGGAAGATATTGAGTTGTATAATACATCTTACAGAAGTTTTTGCACTTTTCCCCTACTTCGAGTAGCATCATACCTTTTTTGACAGATGTGTGGTAAGAAATGATCTACCAATGACAAATTTCTTTAGAGAGTGCCCCAATAGAGAGACAAAAAATAATAATTTTTTAATTTCTGTTATGTTGTAGCCCGTAAGATAATATTCATGAGCATGTGTTTTACGCATCTTTCTATCTTTGCAGCGGGAATGATTTTGGTTGATGGCCATCAATGTCCACCTGCAGAATTCAGGTAACATTGGAACTGCGAGAAAGCAACATACCGTGTTTAGTCTAGAGGAAGGCATAAAAGACCATTCATTAATATCATCGTATATTATCGGAACTTGGATAACAGCGGATGCGCTGACATTAAATCCCAGTGTTTCAGAATGGCTGGAATTATTGTAGTGCGCCGCACTACAATCTTGTCATTACTGGTCGACCAGCAATTTCTTTTGTTGAGCCTTGTATGGCTCATAACGCCTCACATGCGCGTGATGTAACTTAGTTCATACAAATATGCATGCGCAACATTTAAGTAATAGCAGTAAGTGTGAGCTATGGCCGTCTTCAAACCAAAATCTACTAAGGAAAAGCAAATGCCACGACTACAAGAACGATTTAAGGAGTTAAAGTGATGAGAGGGAGGGACCTGCGGATAAATTTCCAGAAAACGTGATGAAATGTGGTTCGGCCTTTTCCCAATGAGGTGATAAACGTGGAACGTCAATGTTGTTTCCAAATTGGTATGCAATACAGCGCCATTGTGTTTAAATATGATGTCACAGAATCGTGTGCTGCTTCACTGCTTTTTAGAGGTTGCAACATGACGTCCTTCTACAGAATCATGTACTGCTGTCATGTTCTATTTCAGTGGTGAAACAGAAAGACAGTTTTGACATATATGCAGCTAGTACTAGAGTACTTTTTAAAACTCAGAGCAGTACAGGCTTGTACGACAAACGGTATATAGTAACGATAAGCTTCGGCAACTTCACAACATTATGAGAGAGATCCAATGGGATTTTTGTTTCGTCCAGCGTGATATATAAAGAAAAAGAATGGATTGGGAAAGGGGTTGACAGGAAACGGCACTGCTTCCACCCCCCCCCCCCCCAAATGCTAACTCCTATGAGGAGTGGATCCACAGAGACTGGCTTACTCCCAACAACATGGACTTAGCCTACCACGCACTACAATTCTGCGTATTTGTAGGCAAATGCAATTCTAGTTTGATATGGTGTGTGTGTGAGGGGGGATATATCAGTTTTAAGACTAGCGGGTGGTTCCCATTATTTGTGTTTGCTGGTGAGATATTGCCTCTAACGGCCTAAACGATTCTTTATTATCCGAACCGATTTAAAAGGGCTCAAAAGTGAAAAGATTTACTTGTTAAATCAAGGTTCCAAAGTAAGGAAGAATAATTTGACAGTCAGGGCTCGCACGAGGATATGTTAAAGGCACTAGGTGCTGCACTCTGAGCTTATACTCGTTAACGTGCGCCACAGAACACGCATTTTCTAAGAAGAAAAATGTTACTATAT
Organism: Stichopus chloronotus; assembly: GCA_021234535.1. NCBI lineage: Eukaryota > Metazoa > Echinodermata > Holothuroidea > Aspidochirotida > Stichopodidae > Stichopus > Stichopus chloronotus. The sequence goes on from CM037847.1 coordinate 18,038,862, forward strand.
ATCAAAAGTATTAAAATGTTTTACTACTGATGTCTTTGTTCCACAATTGAGTATGAGAGCAAAAACTGGTCTAGTTGGTCATATTATTGTTAAAAAGTACGTTAATTCCATACTTTAGAAATACGTTTTCATTTATAAAAAGTTTAAAATCTTTCACCACGGTTACAGGCAGCAAGCTCATGTTTCACCTCGTCGTTTCCGACAAAAAATTCTCAGTCGAGTTCTGCGTCGTCTGTTGCGTTAGAGAGTGGCACACCCCCAATTTTCGTTTTCGAGTTTCATCGATTCACACAATATTTAAGTCAGATGTTCCACAGAAATATGAAGCTAAAATTCCAAATCCATGTGCAGAAGTGAGGAACATTGGTCTTGCTGAAAGCGAGAGTTCAACATGGGTGTTGGGTGACATGCGTTGTATATTCAGACATTAAAGTCGATCGCCAGGTCGATCTTGCAATGACGTTCGCACACTCGCATAGAATTGTTTCATTTCAATTTCGGTGGAACGATCGAAAAAGTTCTAGTTTATGTAAATGAATTATGATTTGGGTTGTTTGTGACTGCAGAAAAGTTAGTGTGTGCTTCAATGGGGATTGCGAAATAGTTTGTAGTCTACATTTAACTATTCTTGTGAAATGTGGAAAAGAACACCGCCATGTTTGGGACCTCTTAAGTACATTTTGCACTAATCTGGACACGTAAGAAATGCTGATCTGTTACTATGGGCAAACAAGCAATTTACCTGTAAAATTTCATGAATGTTCTCAACAGGCCCACATGCTTTCAATGTGCAAAAACATCCCCCTCTATAGGGCGCTCTGAAGTGCCTTTTGCACCAATTTGAACTCTTAAGAATTGTTGATCTGTTCTCAGGGGCATGCAAAGAATGTACTTGCAAAGTTTCATCGATGTACGCAATAGTCTATGTGCTTTAAATGTGCCCAAAACAGCATCCTCTTAGGATTGTTTTGAGCACTTAACCCCAAAATTACGTTACTTGCTACAACAGGATCTATCTCTTTATTTATAAGCCTACTTGTAAGTCAGTATTTGCTAAAAATGTTGTAGTTAACAGGCGAGTATCCTAGGTGGGGTCGGGGGGGGGGGGGCTTTGCCGGTTTCATCCCGCGTCCTTTTCACCACATTGCTTTATGTGAGAATCAGACATACGTCGGAGAGGGCCATCTCTTGCGATCTGTCAAATATTTTTTGTGCAAAATAATTTCCAGAGCACACGAAATTTTACTTTGCAGGACAATTTTCCCCTTCCCCTTCCCCTTCCCCTTCCCCTTCCCCTTCCCCTTCCCCTTCCCCTTCCCCTTCCCCTTCCCCTTCCCCTTCCCCTTCCCCTTCCCCTTCCCCTTCCCCTTCCCTTCCCCTTCCCCTTCCCTTCCCCTTCCCCTTCCCCTTCCCCTTCCCCTTCCCCTTCCCCTTCCCCTTCCCCTTCCCCTTCCCCTTCCCCTTCCCTTCCCCTTCCCCTTCCCCTTCCCCTTCCCCTTCCCCTTCCCCTTCCCTTCCCCTTCCCCTTCCCTTCCCCTTCCCCTTCCCCTTCCCCTTCCCCTTCCCCTTCCCTTCCCCTTCCCCTTCCCCTTCCCCTTCCCCTTCCCCTTCCCCTTCCCCTTCCCCTTCCCCTTCCCCTTCCCCTTCCCCTTCCCCTAAATAAGTTACATGGAGTAACGTTGAAGTCTCCTATGTGCACGAATTTGAACTTAAGTTAAAGTCTTACTTCAGTTACAGTTTTCCCTCACAAACCCCTTATTGATTTTACAATTACTTTTCATTTTCACATTTCTTTAAGGGTTTCTAAAACATTATACTTCGGAATAATGAATTTCTAGCCGAGACTGAACTCAGTCAAAAAAGTTGTGCCATTTCATCGATACACAAACAAAATTACAAATTACCCGAAAACGAAAATTAAGGTAACAATTCTGTTACTGGTGGTTTATTCAAATAAAATTTTTGATATAAACGTACTTGGTTTTTGTTACATTCCTTGAAAAAATACGAAAGCTTTTGCTCTCCCTGGCTTCTTCACCTTCAGTTTCAAACCGTTTTCCACAACACTGGCCCTAACGAATTCGTGTACCACAACAAACGATTTAAGGTTGTTGTTTTGTATTTATTTATTTGCCTAGGTGATCATTGGCTAGAGTGGGGAACAGGTGAGTCACGGTCTCCGAATCCAACTCTTACAAAATACACCAATAGGCATTGATAAAACACACCTGAATCAAGTACAAATCCAGGGACTTACGTTAACTCCTTATTGCAGAGCAATTTGCAGGGCAATTTATTTAATTTTTGTAACAGAAAAAAAGTGATGACTTTAAAGGATGATAAATGTTGCGGCAGATTGCACTTTAGGGTATGGAGGGTACTTTAATGTTCAAAATTTCATTTCAAACATCACGCCCCTTCCCCTTCCCTTGTTAGCCCTCCAAGCCCCACCCACCCCTCCCAAAACCAGCAAATTTTCACGGTCTTAGTCAATAACCGGCCAACCTTAATTTATACATTTGTCACGAAACTGAACAAGTATGGTAAGTAGACCCTGCATGAACAATGGTTATGTAGGAAGATAATCCCACATTCAAAATAGGACACTAAACTACACAGAACCACGGCCGTTGCTACCGAGGTTGAGGGGTAGGGGGTCTGAGTCCCCTAAAAAGTGTCATAGCAAATCTGAAATACCAGAATGAATTTTACACATCTCAGTCTAGAACATTTTATGACAAAAAGCTGTATCAGTAAGAATAAAGATTATTGAATTAACCGTCCTGGAAATTGCGATAGCATAGCCTAAATTTTCTAGATAAAAGCAATCCAAATTATTGCCATTTTTCCATAAAATGATTTTTTTTCTTGTAGTGATTGAGAAACTGCAGGGATGAGATCCCTATTTCAAGGTTATGCAGATGCAACCAAGGATACCTGGAAGGTGCCGCTTCCGTCCATTTGGGGAGTGGGTGTAGAGCCAAAAACTTTCTGACAAGTTGCCTTCTGACACTGAGAAGTGATGGTGACGCTTCGCCTAGATAGTCTTGCCGCACAGTGAGAGCTATGCCCTCAGATCATACCCTCAGGCCCTCCTAAAGACCATGGATAGGCACTCCTTCCATGTCTTCTTAATACCGTATGGGCAATATGTGCCCCTGATAATTGCACCATGACGGTGCCATGGTATAATTTCTGTTTGCATTCTGTTGTTACGTTCACCTTTTGCCTAATCAACGAAAGTTCGGAAAGTTCGGACAAATAACTATAGACTACTGTCACTGTTAGATCACAACCCAAAATGTTCAAAGTAGAAGCAATAATTCAAGAAAATCACAAGTAAATGTGTTCTTTTACAAATGCAATTCCAGTTACTTTACAGAATGGTTACCTTCAATGAGATGTATTTACTCTTTCTATTCTGTGATTGAATCACGTATATTAATCAATATTGATAGATTATTACTAATGCGGGAGCCAATTGTGAGTTAAACCCAAATTGGCAGTTACCCGCTCCACCCCATCCCCGTCCCCCGTCCCCAATTGTCTTTGACCAATGTTTCTTGGATTTTTAGGTAACATTTAAGTTAATATCACAACTTCATCCTTGAAAGTACCCATATTAAAATGAAAATCATTGAACAAGTGAGATATACATTAAAGCAGTTGTCTATAACAGAATACATATCCATTTCCAAAACTGAAAAGATTAATAAATATTGTTGCCTATGAGATCTAACAAAATTCTAGCCTAAGGTGAGGTTTTGCATGAAATAAAGGTTAAATACTTATACTCTCATATCTCTTAAATGGATAGTTGGGATACACATTTTCCTTTTAATAAAATTATCGGCAAAATATAATCCCCCCCCCCTCCTCTGTAGTTGGTTTCATTGGTCCAAACGAAAGGACTAAATGACTTTAACGTGTTTGTAAGTTCATTCGGCTACCTTTCCACACTATCAGGACATTGTCTATCATGAATGTTAAATTTTGTAGATGGTTTTAAATGTATGAATAAACAGTAAATGCAAACTTGTTAAACAAAAAATTACAACCTCTGAAAACATAAGAAAAACAACATCGTCAAAACAATGGAGTAACATCAGCTGTCAAATGTCACAATTAAGGACTCTTGATGAAACCGTGTGCTGGTAAAATGATGAAAGGCTCTGAAAGCTTTCACTTCACCTGCCTCATTTTTTTTACTTTTGTTTCATAAATTAAAGAGTCCAGGAATGTCCAAATAACTGCAGCTTGTTGTAGGTATTGCATGTCTAGTCCCTGGTATGATTTATAACACAAGTCAATTCCTGCAATAAGAGAACTAGCTTCCATTGTTCTGTGTTCCATTATGACAAAACGTCTGTGATGGGGAGATGTAGCTGCCACCAATCACCAAAATAAATGGTTGAGATTTCCTGTGTGGAATATTCTCCAAGTAGCTTTCAAGATTGACTCCTTCCTGAAAGTAAAAATAACCATCATAAACAAAACGAAAACAATCTACATGGATCAGAATATGACATAACAACCACTAGATTTGTTTTGATTCACTGATCCTTGCCATTTAACATGACATGATAGATACAAAAAATATCAGGGTATAATTTAAGTCCAATAAAGAGTCATTTACGTCATTTAGTCTTCATTTAAAGTTAATTGTCATCACGTTACAACAAGTTACCAGTGCTTGGCTGAAATAAGAAATGTCTCCACATACTTTTCTGCTTTTTGCTATGTATGTATCATAAAGAAAATTGGAAATCGATAACTGGCATCAAACTTATCACTGAGCGTTTTTTTTTTCTTATCATTAATAAAAACTAGTATCAGAAATGCAGTGAGCACAATTTGGTTGCACCTTTCCAATTTATCAACGGGAACACACACATGCATAGTGGCATCCATGGTTTCATTGTGAACCTGGCAGGGGCGTAGAGAGGATTTAATGTTGGGGGGGGGGCGGTCCATGGGAAGGGGTCTAAGGGGAGTGGGTGTTAAGAGATAATTACCATACTGTGACTATACTGAAGATTGTTTGGGGTCTTGTAGCTACTCAACTGCAAATGAGTGTATGCACTGGACAATAAAAAGTATAAGCAAACAATGGTAGTTTCTTGTTTTCATGCCTGTAGGAATAGTCTCTTTGACCAGGGAGTTGCTAATCCCTGCTTTGACCAATTAAAGGCATGACATGCAGCAAATTCAGTAGAGGGGTGACAGTCAATGCAACCTTCTCTAAACCTTAAAACGTACCATGCCATCATCAAATAGATGCTGGCACTTCTTCAGTATTTCATCAACGCTTGGTCTACTGGCATCACTTGTTGAAGTGGTTGGTGCAATGAAATTTCTTCTGTAAAAAGCCGTCATTTTCATTGATGCCCTCAATTCACTAGGTTCGTCATTGTGCTTCAGCTACTCTCTCTTTGTTTCCATTTCTTGAGGATCTGTAATTAACATGATAATTGTTTAGTAATACTCTTGAAATCCTAACACTAAGTTTACCAGTTGTTTTGAACATTTTTTGTGATATGTATATAACATGCTCTTTCCAGTTCATCTTTTCATCAATAGGACACCAAGAAAGTTTGTAATTTTTTTCAATAATAACATCATTAATTTAAAGTTTAAACTAAGATTTGACAGTAGAATATGTCAAAATCATAAAATGTGTCTTCGAGACATTAAGTGATAATTTGGTGATTCCTTGCTGGTTAGAATACAAAGTTTATTAACTTGATGATGCGAATAACATATATTGTTGCCGTTAGCAAATAAAACAAGTTTGAAGATATTGTATTAATTACATATATCACGCACAATGCGCACCATGAATAACTTAACGTCTAGTATAAAACCTCTTGGTACTCGACTATTAAAATCACAATAGATATAGATTTTATACTATTCACTAACACACACTGTTTTCCTTTTGAAAGATAACATGATATCCAGTGATGAACTACTCTATGAATTCCATAACATCGTAATTTCCTTAGCAATAATTGATGATCTTTAGTATCGAACGCTCAAAAATAATGAAAACTCCGATGGTTGCCTTTTTATTGACAGCAGTTGGTGTGATATCTTCAAGAAGTTCCAATAACGCCGTAGATGTACACCTACCTTGTTGAATCCATATTTGCTCTCACTTAAAATGATATGTTTGTTAATAAAATCTTTTCACAAACCATTTCTCAAGTACACTCTCCCATAAAAAAAAAACATATACCTGTAGCTCCACTTCTGACGTGGGTTCCTATGTGGGATAGACCCCGGCAAGGGGAGAAATAAGGGGGGGGGGTGGATGGTTTGCGAGCAGAGACGACGCAGGCGAAACAGTAGGCAAAGACAATAGACATGTTTCTCTGTAATACAATTGGTGTGTTCTTTCGTACACTCACAAAACGTAACGGTAAAATAAGAACTCCAAAACTTTTAGGTAAAATTTTACACACAGTTAATGTAAGTCTTACATTGTGTATAGAACAATTTTACTAAAATGTAGTAAAATTTACCAAAATTATGTAGAATTTACATATACCGTTTACCTAAATTATGTAAAATAAGAACGCCATAAATTTTACATATAATATACACTCAACAGATTTGTGCACTGCAGGTAGCATACCCATGTCCCCCATTGACTTACACACTAAATCTCAAAAGAAAAGTAGTCTCTAAGTTTTCAACAGATATGTGCTACTATTGGGAAGCTGACACATCGACCATTCAGGGCACTTTCAATTTCTTGATGATGTGAAGGTTGGTGTTGAAAAAACAAAGGAGAGCGTAAAACGGCCAGAGAAAAGAAGGATGATAACTTGACTGAGTGAGACTGGGATGGGAACATTGTTTTCGCAAGTTTGATCGTTTTATGACATTCAAGATTAAGATGATACAGATTAACAGCACAATTGAAACAAGGTGTTCATCAACGCGTGAAATAGTTGATTTGAGGTTTCGAATGGCTATACATTTGACTGTTGGTTATACGCAATATACGAGTACGCGTCTAGGGGATACGACGCAGAACGTTCGGCGGTATATTTAATTCACGCAGGACGGTTTAGCAATACGCCTCCCTGAGCACTCAATCAAGACATTAGGTATTAATAATGTCAAAAATTCTGGAAACAATGGTTCAGTATTTTTCCAAATCTAACGCTGAATTTAAAGTAAAGTAAATCCAAAAAAGGTATTTCTTGTCAATGGGAACTAAGGCAATTAACAATAAAAGCCAATATTGTCACTAAAAGCCAACATTACTATTTTAAATTTTCAATTCTTCTCTTTTTGAAAAATTGAACAGGTTTCACTTTCGTGCATGCAACAAGCTCATGTTTTACCTGGGCATATCCTCCACTAAATTTCCACTTGGGTTCTGCGTCGCCTCGTCGGTTGCTTGAGATCGCCTAAGCCCAATTTCGAATTTTATTTCGAAGTCGAATATGGGTCTTTATCAACCACTAGAATGTGGTGATTAAAGGTATGTTTATGCCCTCCACCCCCATTATATTTGCAAACTCTTCAAGAATAAGTGAAACAGGATGCATAAGTCACTACGACCGCTTTCTCACTAGACGCTGATCTCGAGTTGGTGATCTGATGCGGATCAGATCCCTCACTTGAGAGTAGTGGTTTAGCTTTCACACGAGATCCTTCGTGGAGATCAGACCCGAGCTAGGGATCACTAAACAGGAAGTTACGTGTGACCGTGGTAATAACAAATTTAAAAGAAAACAACCCTCGCTTTAAGGTGTGTAATAATTATGACTGCACCTGCTCTGTAGTGCTGCAAGCTCTAAACCTGCTGTGAATATTATGCATACATGTGTGTTCAACATTGCAGTCTCACAGGAAATACAAGAACGTGATGTCAAAGTTCAGGTTGATCTCGGGTCATCGTGATCCTCCGAGCTTTCACACCTAAACTGTTGAACCGCTGCTCGAGATCTCATCTGATCATTATCTCTGGATCTGATCGTGATATGATCGAGTGTTTTCACACTTCAAAGTTGATCGCGAGAGGGGAATTTGAACCGGATCTGATTCACCAGCGTGAAACCTGTCTACGATGCTTGTATCATCTCAACTCATCTGATATGTAGTACCATCTTTTTGACATTGGGTATTATCTTATTACTTCGGAATTGGAAGCAATGAGATCCCCATTTTACGGTAGGGTACATGCTGCTAGGAACACCCAGGAAGTTCCGTTTCCGACGATCTGTGGGGTTTGGAAAGCCAAAATTTTTGGGCTACGCTTTGCGCCAACTGATGGTGGAGCTCCGCTTAGATAGTCCTGCCGGCACTCATTAATGTTGTTGAAATGCTTTCGGTTAGTAGCACTAATGAGACTTTTGTCTGTCGAAATCTGCAGCAAAGCTATTGCTTTAAAGACTAATTGATAAGTACTGAGATAAAGATCTGACTAAATTCAAAAGTTGCAGAGCGCAACAATAAATAGTTGCATTGCGTTTATATCTATTACTGTTATTAACATTACGTGATGGCATGATAGTGTTTTAGATATAAATCTACAGATTTTTGATCGAAGATGTTAGTATTGATCTTGAAAAGAAATTGTGATTCCATTGCCCCTCCCCGTGGTAGATATGCAAGCTACACCTCTACAGAATGACACTGCCAAACACAAGTGGTTGTTTGAACACTTTCACACAATGCCCGTCTCATGAAAACTGCACCCCTTTAATTCTTCACTCCCTATTGAGAGAGGCATTCCTATTGTCTGAAACAACCGGGTGTTGTCACCACACAGTTGCAAGAAAAAAAAAAAATAACAACAACCAGCCATTCGGAATTTCTTACCGTCTCACCATCCTACAGGTCTGACCCTAGCTGTGGGCCTGACTGTGATGAACTTAGAGCATTGCACTATGTGCTGTCTACATTGAACAGGAATGAGGAAGTCATTAGTCAATAGTTTAAAACAAAGTAACAGGAAAATAATGCAGTTTGCCAAATATATAATAGTACGTCAAAAACAAAATACCTCCCGTCTAGTTCAAATACTGGGTGCTTTGGATACGTAGTATTTGGACTAGACGGGAAGGGACTGTAACAAGTACTAAGACTATTTAAGCAGAGAAGCGCGACGATGAATCAGTTGGCCGAAAAAAAAGAAAGATAAGTAATACTGCTTAGAACGCCGGTTAACACATTACCCATCAATTTACTGCCACACTGTGAACATTCTAATTTCCCTTTACGAGATTTTCTCTCTAATTAATGATACCTCCATTGCAACAGGGTGTAGCACACCAAACTATACACCTTTTCCAGTATGTGCTACCATGTTAGCTCGTATGGAACAGGTTTACTCGTGGGTATTTGAGAGAAGCAATCAAAGGAACGGTGGTAAGGACATATTTACGCAGGTATTTCCAGTAAAAAGTCCGAATTCTGTGTCGCCTCGCTATAATAGGTAGTATCCAACAGCGAAACAATAATTAGTTGTATTGCGTTTATATCTATTACTGTTATTAACATTACGTGATGGCATGATAGTGTTTTAGATATAAATCTACAGATTTTGGATCGAAGATGTTAGTATTGATCTTGAAAAGAAATTTTGATTCCATTGCCCCTCCCCGTGGTAGATATGCAAGCTACACCTCTACAGAATGACACTGCCAAACACAAGTGGTTGTTTGAACACTTTCACACAATGCCCGTCTCATGAAAACTGCACCCCTTTAATTCTTCACTCCCTATTGAGAGAGGCATTCCTATTGTCTGAAACGAACCGGGTGTTGTCACCACACAGTTGAAAACAAAAAACAAAAAAAGAAACAACAACCAGCCATTCGGAATTTCTTACCGTCTCACCACCCTACAGGTCTGACCCTAGCCGTGGGCGTGACTGTGATGAACTTGAGCATTGCACTATGTGCTTTCTACATTGAACAGGAATGAGGAAGTCATTAGTCAATAGTTTAAAACAAAGTAACAGGAAAATAATGCGGTTTGCCAAATATATAATAGTACGTCAAAAACAAAATACCTCCCGTCTAGTTCAAATACTGGGTGCTTTGGGCACGTAGTACTTGGACTACACGGGAGAGGACTGGAACAAGTACTAAGACTATTTAAGCAGAGAAGCGCGACGATGAATCAGCTGGCCGAAAAAAAAGAAAGATAAGTAATACTGCTTAGAACGCCGGTTAACACATTACCCATCAATTTACTGCCACACTGTGAACATTCTAATTTCCCTTTACGAGATTTTCTCTCTAATTAATGATACCTCCATTGCAACAGGGTGTAGCACACCAAAGTACACACCTTTTCCAGTATGTGCTACCATGTTAGCTGGTATGTAACAGGTTTACTCGTGGGTATTTGAGAGAAGCAATCAAAGGAACGGTGGTAAGGACATATTTACGCAGGTATTTCCAGTAAAAAGTCCGAATTCTGTGTCGCCTCGCTATGTTAGGTAGTATCCAACAGTCTTTCCCACAGATTTTTGTTAGTTTACACGTTACGTAATCGGTGTACCGCGTAGTGCAAGATGAAAGGCATAGATATGCCTTTGTGCACAGCTCCATAGAGCTAGTCTCTTTCTCGATGGCGTTATGCATACTGTCATATCCCATCCTACATGGATACTGCATATACTTACCATCTGCATCCAACGGGAAGGAATTCTCATGTCCTTCTGGTCGGACCTTCTTGCTTCTTTGTTTTGATATTGACAAGTATTGCTTAAAGTATCGACAATGAAAAAGTCAGGATAATTTTAGAAAATTTAACGTATTTTAGAAAATTGACGTTCAAGTGATGAGATACCACGTAATGTGTGGAATAGGCGCTCTAGATTTCAATCCCTTTCAGCTCAAAATCATGACAGTCAAGGTATGAAAATTTGCAAGTGCCATTGTAGGCCAAGTCGTAATCTATCAAATGCTGGGTAGAAGATGCCCAACGTGCGCACCAGCCAAACCAGAGCCTGAGGGGGCCTGGAAAGCAATGAGTTTAATGTGTAAGTTAATGAAAATTAATTGTGAGGAGGCACCATAACTGCGTAATATGCAACGGTTGCGCTATTTTGAAAATGAATCCTTAGATGATCATCAAATTAGTCAAAAAGCCTACATTAAATTATGATCACAGCCCTACTACGTCGAAATCTCTGTAGCCAGCGCAAACTACTAAATAAATACACCTCGATTTGGTCTTGAAAAAAAATCGGAATAGCGTTGCCAAATACATTTACACGAGTTCATTTCTGGATGTAATATGGGAGTGACGTAATGACTTCATAACACATTACAATATGTCTGCGGCATTGCAGTCGCATAGTTGGCAAGTCGCCTTTAAAGGAAACAGTACTATGTTTTGTTTTTGTGAGCTTCATGGCATGCGTGGATTTATCTGGCATTACCACTTATTTTTCATACATTGACGAGCTAATTGAGGAAGAAAAAGAAAAGAGGAAAAGAAAAAGATATGCATGAACCCGGAGAGTTGTTTACGACGCAGGAAGTGACACCCTTTTTCAAATAAAAAAAAAAGAGTTTTAGCAGTAAGTTAGAAGCATAAGCATATGGTCACATGCATGACTGAAAAAATAAACATGGATTCGAACAAGTATTACAAATTTTCCTCTTCTTTTTCCAGGCTTCAACATCTGCAGATTTTAAGGGAATGTTAAAGTATCGTCCTCAGTTTGCTTAACCACTTAATCTGCGCAAGACGTATACATCCGTATACATGCACGCTACTGCGTAAGGCTGATACACACGTCCTGTAATGTATGTGCACAGAACTACATAACATAACCCCTAGCTAAGCAACAATACAGCTTCAAACGATCGTTCACTGTGCACAGTGAGGGTTCTAGCCCTATTAACTGTTCGTTATTTGCCACTGGACAGATATATTCTTCTCCAAATTGTATCTTGATCATCTAAGAAGAACCAGGAAGTGTTCTTGAGCCCGCTGCGTTGGTTGAAATTCTCGCTGCAAAAGGACGAGGTGCTGTATTTTCTTTCCACTTTCAATATTGCAATGGCCCCCTCTATTTAAGAAAATCAGGCCTTTCGACCTAAGATGCTTTGCAGGATTTTTCGGCTATTATTTGGAGTTCAATAGTTAGTCAGAAAATGAGGAAGAGCGGGATTTTTCAGGGGACCTTGTAATTTAAAAAGAAACTTACAAATAAGATAAAGACACTTTCTTTGGAATGTATTTGCTTCATAAGAGGAAAAAAATCATGTGATGACATGTTTTTGTGTAAAATATTTACGGGGAAATATTTTTCTTGTGTTAAGTTAAAATTTACGAAAAAAGACATTATAGCGGAAATTACTTCTGCAGTGGGATGTAAGTAACGATATTTTAATTTTGCAGATAACTGGTTATATATTTTATTGAATCTGCTCTGAGACTTTGAGATAAGTAACACGTTTCGATCTTCGTTCAACTGTGTAGTACACATACACCTTTCTAAATATTTAAAACTGTTACCCAGCTCGTTTTTAATATATAGTGTCCTTATTCTAGTGACAAGTGGCTTTCCTTTTTTCAGTATTTATATCGCTTGTAACGAAGAAAAACAAAAAAAAAATGAAAATCAAAAGTTGAAACAATGTTACTTACAAAGAAACTATTAATTAATCGTGTCCAATATTGAACTCTTTTCCAGCAAGCTTTTATTCAGCGCATAAACACATACCATAGAACGATGAGTAACAGCGTTGTCAAAAGTAATTCTAGATCCATCAATGATCATGATTCCAAGGCACTACAGCACAAATTTTACACAAGGCAATAAATAATTATCCAGACTACATTTTGTCACAGGTAAATTGTATTACCGCTCAATTCATTGTAAGTATGGAACAATTTATATTTCAGCATATTTGAGGTACGAAGGACTCCAGTAGATATTCTTCCCAATACCGCCATATGAAGCAACAACTCATTTTGTATTCGTGGATTTGGATCAAATGGAAATAAGAAAAAAAAAAACTTTGTTAGCGTATGTTACAATGTTCATCAACAAATCATATTTGGTAACAAATGTCGGTGTCGCTGACCTTTTCTTTCTACACTATAATTCTAGTTCTAAAGAGTGACATTGTTTTCTGTGCAGGGAAATTCCTTATTATGCAACTGAAAAGAAAACAGTCTATTGAATATATAACTTTTCCTATCGTCAACTAAACTAAATGACAAAGCTTAATTTGAATTCATTTTAAGTGAACCAACATCTATTTAGACATTCCAACAGAAGGTACTAAAATACAAATATCTCATAAAATAACGACTAACGAATCGATAGAACCCAGACAAAAGGATGGTCAAAAGGGTGGTCAAAAGGGTGGTCAAAAGGGTGGTCAAAAGGGTGGAGTGTACTGCAGGACATTTTTAGGGCAAGTAAACTCTTTTTACAAACGTGAACACAAATTTATCCAGCTAGAGAAAGTTAATTGTAGTTTACAAGGGAGTTCCATTATGTTCCTCGCACAATTAACAGGAAGTTATAATTCTTCAATAATTTTTTTTCAGCTAAGTCGGAGACTTCGACGTGGTCTAGGTATCCTTAGATACAGGTCAACATGGCTCAAAGGAATTTCCCTTTCTTGTACCACAGATTCACCAACCGGTCATATCTATAATTACAACCAGTCATATCTATAATTATCCTAACATTTTACACCATACTCGACTATATTTGACCGTTACAATAACGTTTGTCTGTTTCTCTTCCATCAGTACATCAGTGCAGGAAGGAAGTAGGTAATCCACGGAGATGCCTGGCTTACATGCATTTGCTTTTCTCACAATGCACATATAGCCTGGCGAATGATGTGAAGAAAGAACGAGCATGTACGCAATGCAGCACCAACTCCCACATTTACTTCCATTAGTCTTCTATTCACTGGCATGTTGATAGCACCCTCATAACCAAGGGTATTACGTTATTCCGATGGTCCAACCTGAGTCTGTTTTTATGTACCTGAAATACCTGCTTTACCTGAAATACCTGTTTTATATACTCCCCAAGGTCCACAGAGTTGAAAATGATGCATTTTACTAGATTCAAATGACACTATTATGTCTGCTTTAACATGTAAGGTCGTACTTTTCATCTCATGCCCTGTCGTCTACATACACGTACCAGGTTAAAACCTCATTTGACAAACCATCTTGGAGAAAATTATGACATACTTTTCATTCAACATATTTGAAAATAAATTTGACCGAAGTCGTATTCGTTTGCCGTTAAGAATACTTCCTGAAGATTGTTTTATCTTGTTTCCCGTGCCTTACATGACCCTTGAAGATCTCTACAACATCCACTCATGAAGGAAATGTTACAAAAAGACGTGTTTGGTCGTTTTGACTAGTGACCTTGATCTATTACCTCATCGATCTGACGAAGAACACATCTTTTATCTAGACACCCTCCAGTCATGTTTCAAGTTTATCAAACTTTTACGAGATGGTATGAAAAAAACTTTTGTGCATGGATGGAGTACCACCATCGGTTGGCTTGTAGGTTACTAGTAGGTTACTAGGAAATTTCTACAAAATATCTGTCAGATTGCAGGAAATTCCACTTTCTATTATCTCTGGTCTTGTAAACTTCAGTCAGGTATTCTATATTTTGTAGTCATGGAAACGGTAGATGAATAATGTAAAGTGGTTAAAGAAGCAGAAGGAGTAATGACGCCATCTTAAGCCGAGGGAATGCTGACTTTAAATAAACCAGTTGGCAAATTAAGCCAAAATTGGAGGACAAAGCTGTTCAAACAGGTGAACATTACAATTACTCTTTTTCAAAAGTTTTTTTTTCCTTAATAGACAGGAGCGATTTTTAAGAAAGAAACTGCAAGTCCAAACAGTTTTAGAGTGCTGCATACACTTGAAAGAAAGAAATTTAGTTTATGAACTATGAATATAATATCAACTATATTGTATATGAGAGATTGGTTAAACCATCACTTATATATACCAGGTCAATGTCTACAAAATCTTTGTGAACGAGGACATATTTTCGCTATGTTTCTTACACTAAAAGATCACTATAATTTTTGAGATTAGTGTATATTCTTGTAACAAGGTTAAGATAACTGACTTTGTTGAATATGCAGCACGAAGGTAGGGGATTGCTCTGAGTATGTTTCAATACAGTCTGTCTATATCCTTTTTTATCTCTTTGTGTATATGTGTAACTTTGTGTAAAATTGTACATACTTTGTATACGTAAGAAAAAGTCTTCAAACTTACGTTTTGTTCATGCTTACAGGGAGTGATCTACCTCACAAGCCTACAAACGTTTTTCACTTACTTCCTTGTCCATCATTATACTAATACTGTACATAAACTGTGCAAAATTGTCATAAGTTAGTGATATGGAGAAACAAATATATAAAATGAAATACTGTCAACTTTTCTGAAGAGAACAAAGGCCTAGAACATTTGTCTGTGGGGCACGTATCATGCATATACTGTAATTTTTTTGTAATGTGATATCCTGTAATATATGTACAAAGACGAGGCAATAGAATGAAGAATATACCTGCGTCCTCAATTACCCATAGTCAAATCTTGACCACGCCTCTTGGATCTCATCACCCAATCAAAAGTCACATATGTCTTGTGAAGTTCATGTGCAGCGATGCTACCAATATTTCTTTTTTAAACCAGTCAGCACCATATAACACTATCACATTAGAGGTCGAGGTATCTTCTCATACTTCAATAATCATCTTCAATAAACGGTTCAGAAATACAAGATGAAGACTGTCCTGATTATAGTGCTGCTATCGTTAGTTGCAATTGGTAAGTACATTTATTATGCATATGCTGATTTGTAGAAATTATGTCAACTTTTCATTTCAAGGAAAGTTCCCGGCCTGCAGTGGTATTTCTCAAATTTCGCTATGTAGATCTTGTCTATCGAATAGAGGATAAAGAGTTTTTCCATCAATTTCATTACGAAGGGGCACATTGCAGGGGCTGCATGTTGGTAATGATCACTGCATCTGTCTACAATCGCACGTTCACTTGCATGTACATACTTTACAAAACAATCATGAAATTTCTTTGTTAGCCAATTTTTTTTCTCCCCAAAGTAAAGATTTCTCTTTCTATTAAAAATATTTTTTTTCTTAAGAAGAGGATTCTGTGGTATCTATCTTCCGTGAATAATTTTCTTATTTCCAGTGATGTATAATTTATCCCATCTTGAGAAGCAAGATGTTGTTTCTCCAGATAGATCGAATTTGTTTCTACACTCCAACTGAGGCTACAAATAATGTTATTAACGTAATTTTCATGGTCAGATTATTGAATCATATTTTGCTCGATGTGTCACGGTGAACCTCAATCCACAAGATGCAGACGGTAAGATAATAATTTGAGTAATGACAGTTGATATGCCTATTTGACGCTACATGATTTACATGCGATAAGTGATGTTGATTTCTAGCCTGATTTCTCTTAGTTACAATTCGTATGTTGATAATGATGGAATGAAAGTTATTGCACTTCAATCCTTAATGTCAACACTAGTTTGGCACCAGTCTACTTCAAAATTCCAAAAGCAATCTCTTATTCACAATAATGACAAGCAATCGTTACTTCTAAGACTTTGCGTCCAACCGTTGATGTAATATTTATACTAGTTTATTGTTAAGCCCAGGTTGCTGTCGTGATTCACAGTTTAAACTAGAATTGAAAGTTTCTCTTTGGAGTGGAACGTAATGAATTGTAAATTGATAAAAGGTATTAGTGTCATTAAAGTCCCCGCAAAACCTTCAGAAACACTGAACTCGCAACAGAAAATTGGTTCAAGTTAGTCATACTTTAAAGCTGTTATTCGAGATTTATCGATCGACACACCGTTGCAAACAATGTCAAGAAAAACAAACAGACGTATTGAATGAAGATTCAACTAGACTATTCCAACATCCAGCGTATTAAAACTACAAAAATGTTGTTGGGATTACATTACATATTGACGGGTACGCCCTGTAATAACTACTGTATACTAAGCTCTTAGTTAGTTTTCTAAGCTAGTACTATCCATCATTTGTGCCACTGTCCGATCGTACCTAATTGAACATTTACCTGACCACCGATTACTGTTGCAGTAATCCATACAAATTACAAATTTAGGGAGAGGTTTTTGTCTTCACATAGTCACACCACTGCAATGACATGGCGAATATCTCTACGAACAGCTAGCAAGAACGCATTGTTGCAGCTGGTATATCGAATACCGCAAGCGTCATAATCCCGCAGTATTTTATTTTTCGCACTACAGGTAGTTCACTCAAATGCTATCAGTGTACCAACTGCAAGTCAAAGGGGGACCTGATAACATGTCCAGGGGTCTCAGATACGTGTCAGAGCATCACGGTTGATGATGGTGAGTAACCAACTGTCAGACCTATTGCTTTGGGAACTAGAACATCTAACTGTCTATTTATAGGTACTTCCGTGCAGCAAAAGTGTAATATAACTGATATTGTAAAATGACCCCCTTAATCTCGGTAAATATACCGTACAAAATTTCTCTTGCAGCTTCTGATCTCTTCTTCACAAGGCTTCTGTGTTCAGCAGTACCAGATAACTTTTACACTGCAAAGTTTTCACGGAGTCCATGAAAAATAAGGTCATCAGCTATGACGTGAATTATAAATCGTGCAAATGGCTCAGCTGGAACCCACTGATTCATTTTGCAGGATCTTGGTTCTTTGTTAGTATTCACGAGACACTATCCATATAGCTGTGTTTGAGTCACAATCACGGAACTATCTATCAACTTTTTTTTTTTCCATCCATATTTTATTTCAACTTTTGCTCATTTTGCATTTAAATAACTGATACAAAACAAAAATCTTCCATTTTCTTAAACATAAAACGAAAATCATTAAGCACATACTGAAGACATGGATTACAACTAAATATTACAAAATGTATCCTTCAATTCATCATAGGTGAAGTATCTTTTACTGACATTTCTCTTTGAAATATGCTTCTCGATCTCCAAAGCAAATTCAAATTTATGCTCAAATTCATATAAAGTTGGCAATTTATCATTTTGCTTACATTGAAAAACGAAATATTCCAAATTATAAATCAAGAAGTTGTAGGGGTGCTTAAGCAACTTAATGGCTTTTGAATCTTTCTTATTATAAAAGATAGCACTGACTATATGTGATCATTTTTTGTTTTGAAAAGAAAAAAAGCAACGTAGATCTGACTACGTTCTTTATCTCGATAAAAAATAGCACTAAATATCTTGTTGTTGATATTTATCGTCAAGGATAACAGCCTCTTTTAAAGACTATAAAGGTGTTCATTAAGGTGCTTATTGAGAAATTTCATGTCCTAACTAATTTGACCACATACATTTCCTCTTTCTTTCTCTTTTGAGACATTAATTTCTATTCGTTTCGAGAATTTTCCCATTAAGCCTGAGGAAAACCTAGTTTTCAGTGTGAAAGTTTGTAACACATTAGCCAACCGAAGAAGTTTGTACTGTTACATTGACTAACCCCTACCCTCCCCCCCCCAAAAAAAAAAACTTGAAAAGAATGCAAAACGTAATGAGTTCAAATGAGTTATTTATCAAAAACAATTCTTGTTATATGCAATGGATAGTGCAAGGACGCCGTTTCAAACATTTTTTTTTTTTTTTTTTTGCTGTTGTAAACAAAAATCAGTTTGCGTGATATAGCTTGAAATACCTCTGCAAAACTGAGTCATTTTCAGATTATTTCGCTTTTATTGAAAAGATATTCGTATCTGTTTGTCGTAGTCACAACCAGAACATGCTCCCTAAAGGCTGCTTGTGAAACAGCGTGCGACGTCGCAAAGAAAGCCGGGAATAACGATTGTTCATGTTGCGACACAGATGGATGTAATGGAGGCGTGTCTGCTCGTATATCAACCCTGGCTATTCTGGTACCACTTGCTGCAACTCTAAAGTTCTTTTTCTGATACAAATGAAGAACGGGGACAACAGTGTGATGAATTTCTTGTGAGATTGAGATTACATCACATTGGCAAATAGGAGTAGTATACTAGTATAAGTGCTACGTCATTTGTTAAATAAGTAAATATAGAAAAAAGAAGAAGTAGAAAAGCAGTATCTTGCAGAAATTTTTTAATACATTTTTTATGTTACTCATTACCTATCGTAGGCTTTAAACACCGTCTTATACATGTGAATCATATATTTGTATTCGACTGTGGTTTTTTAAAGTAAGGTCACATTCTACCCTCCTTTTTTACTAACTTTTCAAAATTGTTCAAACATTTAAACTAGAGACATATCAAATGTAACTAAATTGCAACGGGATTTCGTCTGTGTGTAAAATGGCACGATGTTAGTTTAGCAACTTGATTTTCTATCCAAATTACCTAGTAGCAACGCAACGTGTTTACTAATTTGAATACGATGTGAGCTTAAACAATTAAATCAATCTCTTTGCATAGATGTCGCAGTAGATTGAAATGACCCGTAAAGGTGTGAAATTAAGCAAAATTGTGATCATGTCCATATCAAGAATACCGAAGGAAAAAAGTCCTTAAGAAGAAGTTCATCCTTATGTTTTGCAATACAGTTCTGATTTATCTTTTTCATCATTACAAATGCATGTATATATTTTAGTTTCTTCTTGGAATCATTTAGTGTAACATGTACAAACTAATCCCGTACGTTATAAACTGACGTGAGTGGCATGTACGACTCTCAGATAGAGAAAAACAATAACATTCTCTTATTTTAAGCTTAAAGTACTTAGAGAACTTTGTGAAAAATATTCCGAATACATTAATCATATTACAATGTTTTAAATGAATACTTAAGATGTATGGCAACAAGCACAAATTGTATCTCTCGCATTCTTTAAGCTCTTACTTTAACGTTATTATTTGGATGTATGATGTTTTATATTGCAGTCCAGCTTTTACATTAAAACTTCAACATATAGTTTTAGTAAAATTCTGAATACAGCAGGTACATTTAATTGTGGTTTATTTTCATCGATTATGGTCATTAACATGTAAGAACATATTAAGGCGGCAAAAATAACAGGTACGTTGAGGAAAACACACGCCTCTTTGTTTTAAATTCTACTTTTTTTTCTGTAAACGGAAAGTATGGACCATCATCTTCGGAAATAAATAACAATAAAAGAGAATACTTAGAAGATTCTGGGAATAATTTTAATTTGGGGAATTCTGGTATACAAATGGCATAGATCGGGGTTACCCAATGGGGTTATGTAGGGGTGTAAAGCGGTGTCCAAATATATGTTTGTGTGTGTGTGTGTGTGTGAGTGTGAGTGTCTGATCACCTACGGACGCTACCTGCGCGAATATCAGTCGCTGGCGACGGTTAGTCGGATAAACTTTCAACTTGGTCTGTAGGTGCCCGGCTATATGGTATGGTGTCCACCCGACCAATGACGTCATAGGTAAAGAAAACGAAAAAAAAAACATTTTTATCTCACTTTTTATCTCAATGTGTCAATATCCTAGAGTTAAAAAACTGTCACATATGGGAAGCGGGTAACACTAGATTTTTTTTTAAATGTTGATAACTTCACGAGATCAAAGGTCACGTGGTTAAAGGTCAAAACGGCGAACATGCTCTGAAAAATGTGATATCCTCCTAGATGGTAAGTCGGATAAACTTCAAACTGAGGTTGTAGGTGTCCTGGTATGGGATGCAAATGTCAGCCCGGCTGATGACTCCATAGGTCAAGGGCATGAGTTGATGTAACGCATAATACCATTAAGTTATGATCGTGCTAAAATATTCAATAGGACCGCTTCCATGCTCGATTACACACGTTTTGCCTAACGACATGACAGTATACCACGTGCAATGCATCTCGAGAAAGCCTAGGCATTGGATTGACACATATGACCTACTTTACGAGATCGATGTTTTATAACCATGTGCACCATCACAGCATGAAATGATAAAAATGACGAAAGGCAATGAGGCTTTCCAAGAAGTTGAACCTCACTAAAACAATAGGCAGGTGAGGTTGGAGGGACTCTCACTTTAGTGTAAGAGATACGGCATGACAGTGTTAAGTGCTGGTAGTACATGCTGTTAACATAACTTTTACAAATTTGCCTTTCCATAAATGTGACACGGTATTTCATCCTATGCAATCATGTTCTGGTGTGAGTGTTTGTGTCTGGTAGCAATGTCATTTCTCGATAATCCCTTCACTCAGTACTGTACAATTGTTCAAGAGCTAGAGATGTTTACGCACTGTGAAGAAAATATCGAACCATGCATAACGCGCTTTCCGGGGCACTGAAATAGTCCACAGTGACAGGGCGTGAGGATATGAGGAATTCTCTAACGCTAATAAGTTTTCTGAGTATACTTTTAACGCACGCTCGATATCTAGGCAGTAGGCACATGTGTACACGAATGCCTGTATTCGTGCCATTTGACCCTTACGCAGTGTATTGCAGTACTCTGTCTTTAAAGGGAAATAGGGCGTTTAGAATACACCAACGTGACATACAAAAGAAATAGCGTTAGTTATTGTTAAACCATTCAGTCTCATCATTAAACATCTACCAAAGCTTCATTTCCTCAAAACATTACGCATGTGGTGAGTAACGGAAGATGCATCATTTGAATTTTGAAAAGTTTGGGTGAACAAATTAGTGTTGAGCAACAAATAACTGCGTTTCTATCCTTGAGAAACTCATTTCTTGAAAAGAAGGACAATGTCCTTCCTTATTTTGAATAAGCTATCATTCTGCATCCACAAACATTGGTTTTAAAAGTATGGATGTTTTCCGTAAAACAAACGCCCTGTTTCCCTTTAAGTAACTTGAATGTTCAAAATGTCCATCCACAACGAGCAACCTGAATCACTGATGAAATATACAGCGCAGTGTACTTCCTGAGAAAGGGTATGCAGAACGATAGGGATGAAATTTACTTGTTACTGTTTGCTCCCTGCGTGGGATAGAATCTGGTGGAATAATAAATAGACCTAATTCGATGAGGTTGGTAACAAGCAAAAACCTCACTTATAGTTTGCTCTACTGCAGTTTTGTAAACAGGAATTTTAGTGGCTTCGATTCAGCATAACAACCACTATAACTTCTACCCAAGCTTTACTTTTTTACAATTTGATCCATGTTTTCTCACATGACCTTTGACTTCCACAAATAACAATAGTTTTTTTGTATCAATGTGGTAAACCTACATACCAAACATAATATTTGTCCAAGCTTCGCTTTTTGTGATATTATCTTAACGAGGTCTTCACGATTTGACCCCTGTTAAACCCAAGTGATATTTGAGCCCTGCCATAAACAGGATAAATAGGATTATTGTACTTTCTGTGGTACACTTAGATACCAAATACGACACTTTCATAAGCTTCCTATATCTTGTCATAACGTGTTTACAATGTTTCACACTTTGACCACTGTTGGCCCAAAATGACCTTTGATTGCCATAGAACAATGGGAATTTTTACTCTCAATGTGGACCAACTACATGCTAAAAATGAGATTTGTTCAAGCGTATCCTCTTTGCGATATGGTAATCCGAGATGTTTACTATTTCAACTTTGTTTGATTCAAATGAGCTTTGATCGCCTTAAAAAACGAAAGCATTCTCGCAATGAATGTGGTCCCCCTACATAAGACATGTGATATTTGACACAATTTTGACAACATGTTGCTAACTTGACCTTTGCACTTTTAACATAAGATGTTGATGGGAGACACAATTTCAGATCACTGAGCACCTACCTAGAAGCTCCTACCTTCATCGACACTGCAGTCTTGGTGGAGTTGCACACATGAACAGGAATTTTATATCAGATCTGGTACACCGGTGATATATTTCAGAATATGAGATCATCCGTTTTTGGATTCAGACTTAAGAAAGTCTGAAAGTAAGATTTCTACGCATTTGATCTAAGACTTTGATGGGTGACACAACTTCGGATCATGGGGCACCTATGTTCCAATTGTAGCGGTCATCGACACTGCGATCTTTGAGCAGTTGTTAAGGCAAACTTTTCAGTTTCCATGGGAACAATTTTTCTACCGAATGTGACTTTCATTGATAACGGTTTTTGGGGAGTTTGGAAAATTTAGTTTTAGAAATCGGAACTTTAGTCTTTTACACATATACACACTCACCCCCCCCCCCACACACACACACAGCTTTGTTTTCCATTCATTCCGAGGACCTCATTGTGCTTTCTTTTGTTTTTTCTTCCTCAGCCCTAACCTTAACAATAGACTGTCTATTGTTAATCTTGAGAGGACCGGAGAAATCTATTGAATTTTCTGCAGAGGACCTAAAATCTATTGTTTTGGTCCTCCATCCCACCCGAAAACGAGGGCACGCACACCCACTTCTTCACACACGTTTGTGACCCCTACCCATATTGAGGTGTTCCGGGGTCTCCGTGCGTACCATACCAGAGTAAACTCCCAAAATATCAACTAACAACCACTCATAACGTTACCACGGAAACTGTTGCAATCACAGTTGAGAGAACCACAATAACACTCATTAACCAATAAGCAACTACATTATCCCATTTCATATATTACATGGATATCGATAAGATAAATAATAAATCCATCCGAACTTCTTCAAAATTGTTCAAAGTGGAGTTATCACTACGGATTTCAGTGGATTGATTTTAATGGTGATTTTCCAAGCCAGAGTTTGTCATCATCAATTTCAGTGTCCCAGTCGATCTTTTTTGTTCAGATGGAGAGTTGGGGGGGGGGGGACTTTAGGGGTGCAAATATTTTGACCTCCCTTTCCTGCAGCTGCGACTGTTGCACTACATGTAACTACCATATATCAGAACTGAACACTTTTATAGATGTTCACATTCTGCCAAAAGCCCCTTTGAAGGGAAAAGAGGTATAAGCCCTTGGAGGCACCTTGGGTAACTTCAACGGCATGCTGACAGGCAGACCGAAGAAATATAATTGTTTTTCATTGTTTGCTATTAAAAAATTAAAGTACGCAGGTCATTTGAAACGGTCTCCAAACAACACCACCAACCCTCTCATAATGCTGGCCATTATGTCACACAAAAGTGAGCGTACCAAACTATATTTCTCTTGACCACCATTTGGTGTCCTTGCAGGCCAACATTAACCTGTCAGTTATGAGATCGGATCATGTAAAGATACCGGCAACTATAGTCTATAATGCCTCATGTGATTGAACACGGAACAATGGAGAATAGAAAAGAGACAAAAGTGGGTATCAATTAACTTGTGAATATTTATGAAGTAGAAAACCTGGATGGGTGAGAACGAAAAAGCAGTGCAGGTATGGCGGGAGTTATGTAAAATCAACGAATGCAACGATAGATCTGGAAATGAGAGTTAGCTGATATGGTGAACTAAACTAGAAATTAGGTAAAATTATCAACAAGAAGAGATGTTACAGTGTCCGAGGTAAATCCTCAAAAAAAAAAAAATACAATATATATATATATATATATATATATATATATATATATATATATATATATATATATATATATATATATATATATATATATATATATATATATATATATATATATATATATATATATATATAGTCAACACTACATATAGAACTACCACTAGTTTCGTATTTTCGTTTTTGTCTATCATTTTCGCAGTGCTCAATGCCACACAGTGTACTAGCTGTCGTTTCTATCTTCTTTAATTCCAATTTTGACTCTCTTCATATTGGATGGAACTCATGGAACTTCACAATGATTTTCCTTTTGACGGCGACTAAGAAAAGAAATTGTTTGATGATATATAAATTTTGCTCAGCGGGCACCTCGGTCAATAAAATCAAGGCAAGATCGAATAATAGAACTTTTATAGTCGCTATAGCAGTGGAGCTGATTCGTAGGTGTACAAACCATTAAAGTTTGTAAATCTTCATGACCTGTACAAAGGGATGAATGAAAACAGCAGTAACTATGTAAACAATATAGTTAACTGTATTTGTCTCATATTTCTTTCAAACATGGAAAATGTAAACTAGAGGTGGGTTATTTACCAAATCTTAGAGATAAATAGAAATCGATAAGTGATAAACCAAAACCAAAGAAAGAAGGATAAAAGATAACATATTCTTTATTTTTTTTCTTTCGTGTGTTGTTCTCAAAAGTCTTTCAAGTAGTACAATGAAGGAGATGAAGACACAGACTAAATGAAACGACACACAGGGTTAAATTTATTGATCTCGAAATATCAAATCATATTACAAATCATATCGGTAAATGCAATAAAATTGTCATTAAATTTCGAAGCTAGAGTGCAACAAGGGGTGAAAATAAAATTTCTTATTTTTCTTCACAGGTAAAATATCCTCCTAAAGACAGGCTGTCACTACTGAGCCTAACAAAGGCGAACGAACTATGTTGGACATTATGGAAAGCTGTGTAGTGGTGGTGGTGGTGGGGGGGGGGGGGGAAGCAGGAGCTGTACATGTGAGGTGGGTGACTCTTGATGCTGTGGATATTATTATAGCTTCCATGTGTGTTTGCCGTAATAATCCATGTCGTTGCCCTTTAACTGTAATTTTAATAAAAATAATAATTAAATGAAAAGCTGGCAAATTCATGTGGAAAAGGAAAATTTCAATCCGTGGCGTTCTCTTCCAGAATATAATCAGATGTGAGTAGAGTTTCAAGGCATAAAGTACGGTAAAAACATGTGCTTACGAATATCACAACCACTCACTGTCTCACTGTCCATGATCGTTCCTGTGTCAAGGGCACTGTGGAACGTACTAGGAAAGTCGTTGTGTGATGTCGATCCTTTCAATCGAGTCTGTCTGTCTGTCTATCTATCTTTCTTCAATGGCTAGGAAAAAAAGGAAAATAAAGTGAACAGAATTGGTGATCACACAAAAGAGCAAGACATCATGGAATCAAATTTACGTATGCTCGCATCAGGTCAAAAGAACAATTACTTTTATATGTCATTACCTTCAGCTGATAATAATCTGTATTTCACCACTCACCTCAGATCAGTGAAAGAGCAAAATATTTAAACAGGGATGATGTAAAAGAGAAATGTAGCTTGATGGACTTCTAGCAAGGCTCTTTGGATGACAGAACTGTTGAAGAAATAAACATCATTTTTGTATACCACATATGATAAAACAAACTTGTTTAGGAATACCTCATGATCCATGGTGAATAACATATAAATAAATTGACTGAACTTGATGTGACGTTTGCGATACAAGATAAATTAGAGATATCTAAATATAAATAATTTACGGAGAAATTTCGACTGTTTGTAGAAAGGTAGAATGTTCATGTTATCACTTGCTTTTCTATCCACATTTCCGAGTAACATCGGGACGTGTTTGCTGTTTTTAAATGCAATATGAGTTTCAGGTTTTAAATCAAGCTGTTTGAAACTCATGGACGTAACCATGTAAATAAAATCATATTCCAAGCATCTTAAGTCTGATGCTGCTTTGTTGAAACTAACCCCGACTACAATAGAACGTTTGGTTTCAATATACAATACTTCGGTCTCCAACAGTGATGTAGGAAACTAAAATATGTGACAGTTCTTATATCATCATTACTTATTGCATTATGAGTTTCTTGTAGTAAGGGCAATAAATAGCAGCACATAGCTTGAATTTATAAAACCCAATCACCCACATGTGAAAGCTTGGTTGTGGAAATTAATATAAACTAAAAAATAAGCCGTCTGTTGCTCATGTGACTTTATCATAGATGATCCACTGGATCTCGTTCGACCAATGCAAGCCAGTTCACCTCTTACCAGGCTGTTAGTAACAACTCCTTGATTAATCACTCCCGGCAGCGTAGTTTTTCCCAGGACGTATAAGGGTAATTATCATAAAGAGGTGTGTTTTCATCAAAGGTTAGTTGTACGCGTGCGTGTACAAAGTTTGAGATCAGCTTTGCACATATTGCATATACCGGGGCGCTGTTCTGTAACAGCTTCCTGCATATACACATGCACACAAGCTAGTTCATATAGTCGCGTATGTCTGTTGCTAGTTCTAATTAATCTTCAGCACAAGTATTGATTCAACCAGGGAGCTTTTAATTAATAACAACTCCCTCTGTACACTACATACAACCATGGAGAATGTTAACGTTGTAAGACATGCCCCTCTATGAGAATCATCTTTCTTCATTAACACAGGAAACCTGTGTCTAATAGAGCTAAAAAAGGAACAATACGCTCCCCGACACAAACTGGATTCAAAAGAGCTTCCTCTACAATTACATTGTCGGAAATAGTTCATACAACACAACAATTCTAATATATGTGTAGGCCTATGTGAATGTGGGCATGGTCCTAAATATTCTCAAATTAGTTATTCTCAAAAGTTCCTTTAAAAAATCGGGTTGTCCATCATCGCAGACAAACGATACAAACGATTACCTTTATGAATGATACTTCTGTTCAAAGGAATCTTTGTTTTCATTTAAGAAAGTCTACATTAAACAATATTTACTTTAGTTACCACAGATTTTAAATTTTATAACACTCATTGAGAACCAATTAGCTGGATTGTTGTAAGGAACGCTGTTGTCTACGAAGTTACCATGTTGAAAAAATATTGCCTTTCAATGGTATGTCGACTGGGTAATAGCAGGGGATAAGTAAATAAGTGTGAGATCCTCCCATTTTCACCTAACATGTAATCTTATATTATTATGCATCGTTTGAAGCCATACGTTTTCCAGGGATATTACAACATGACAAAGTGGACCTACAGTTTTTTGACTGATAATTAACTGTTGAAAATTACAGCCATACCTTGTTGGCAAAAACATATTAGCAGGCAACCTTGTTCAATATATTGCATCTTCTGGCGTCCATTTTCTCTTTCAACTGAGGCATTGCCGACTCGGAGAGGTGAGAGTTTGTCAGCTTCATGTCCCTCCTCTTTCTCTTTCGTTTCCTTTTTTCTCTTTCCTTTTATACCTTTCATCTATCCCACTGTTCTCTTCTTTCTCTTTTCCCTCATTTACAGCAAATTATAGGCGTTCGATTGCAACCGTGCCTCATGGGGACGATCCGTTCTTTCAACGCTCGGTGACGTGTATGACGATACAACATTAATGTGAAAAACAACATATATCTCCCTATTTCAAGACACATAAGAAAACCTTCTCATCTAGTTGTCCAAAAAAAAATAATAAAAATAGAAGTTTTCTCTGCAGCTCCACCATTTGATTTTGTACATCCGCGAGTTTTGGTAACCCTCAAGAAAAGTGCCTAAAATGAGCCAATCACTTTTTCATCATGTTTTCAGTCATCATTTGTTTTATTTGGATGTTAGGGAGCACCACCGAAAGAGAACAGATGATGTAAAAATCAGGACGATTGGAGGCGATTTAGATTGTTTTACTAGAAAAACAAGGTGTTTTAATGATACTTCGGTCTGTCAGCCTTGTCAAGAGGGAGGGAGCGCCCCTCAGACTTTCACCCCTTTCAGCTCATAATCTGAAACCAAAATCAAAAGTTGAATATTGACATGTCCTACACTCAACGGAGACGTGTAGGTGATACTTAATAGAGCATGCTTAAATTGCCTTTTTATGCATATTTTAATACGTGCCGGCATTATACCGTTTGCTTCACAGCCTCGTGGGCAGCGCAAGAAAAAAAAAAGGGGGGGTTGTAATGTTCAGAAAAGAGAACCTAAATTCATTAGGTAGGCTTAATTTTAAAAGTTTAATCTTTAAAGTATCAAATTTTAGCTGAAACTTTTGGTCAAAGTAGACAGCGACGATATGTTTAAATGTAAACCTTTGGAAACAAATGTGCTATTTTCCAGGGGGAGAGCATCATCATATTATATGGAGGGTCTAGTCTTTCATTTTAATATATTATTCATACATACTTGGGAAGAATCCTCAACTCCTATTGGCCAATTCAAGTCAGGTGACCGTGGGTTATCCTTTGGTAAATCAAGAGGACAAACGATGGTCAATAACCGGCAGATGAATACATTAAAACCGGAGAGCGAGAGTGTTCCATTGTCTAATATTAGTAATGCTAGCGAAATAACGTTTTGTTTCGCGCCAAAGCTTATTCTGCATAATTTAAACATCTTTGAAAGGTTAATGATCGTCATTGCCGGGGTACCGAAGTAATTCCGCTCAGTAAAGGGTAACAAACAAATTCCAACAACAATCTCCCCCTCCCCCCAAAAAAATCCATTTCCAGGGGTCCTTACGGCCATGTGCTCAGCCCCGATATACTTGCAAAGTGCTCAAAGAAAATGAAAGACAATGCATAATTTATTATGATTTTTGTATCATGTCAACCCCCATCTGACATATTATTATCGTACCGTTTTTTTATAGATTGATTCTTTTAACATGAATTTAGAAATTGCAGACAAGATATCCCTATTTCAAGGCTGGGTATATGCAGCCAGCAGAAATGCCATTTCCGGCCATCTGGAAGGTTTGAAAAGTCCCAAATTTTCTTGTGCGATCCGTGGCAACCAATGGTGACGCTCCATCTGTCCTGCCACACATGCCCTCATGCCAGCCTCCATATTATTGAGTCCATACCCGGTTCAAAACCCTTGACATATGCCCCCGCATTGTCCTTTCATAGGCTTTTGAGCAAAAAAAACCCATGTTTTTTCACCTCTTTTGGCGTAATACTTCCAACCCCGTGGGTGAATAGGGCTATTCTACTGCATATGTAGTGGTCAATTACTGGGAGAGATTTGGAGGAAGATTATTTCTTTGAGGGACCGGAGAATTTCTGAGTGACGGGATCACATGCGTTGACCTCAAATGACTTTTTGATTTTGGTATGCAGTAAGTCATCCCATGGAATGAATCTGGCATGGCCCTATACCCAAATATCTTCTCAATCACCTATGTTAATTGTCTGCCATGTTTCATGCTTGTTTCATCAAACCCACAAATCTTCCAAATATATCACCTATCTACAGTGCTAGTAAGTATTTACCATGTAAAGCTTTCATGTGTGTATGTATTTACAGATGTTTCAAATCTGACTAGACTAGTACCAGTCGCTGCAGCTCTCAATTTTTTTTTTCTTCTGATAAACACTTGAACTAATGCAATTTAATGAACATATTGGTTCACTGAGAAATGAGGCACAAAAACACAATCCATCCAACTGACAAGTAAATGTAGTGTAATAGTGCAGCGCTTACTTCATATGTTGGGAATTTAATGAACTTTGGTAGTTATAGAGGAGAAGAATAGAAGCGTATTTCAGATATCTTAGAGTATATTTCTTACTAATACTTACGAAACACCTTAAAAGTTGTGAAATATGACTGACATATGAATCACTTCTTCATGATAACACTTTCAAACCTACGTAACAATCTGCGATGAATATTTTGGACAGTAATTTTCCAAAGTCTCCAATCATTAAAACCCAACATTAAATCTAAAATATTTCTAAATTTCAGAGGAATTTCAGCTGTTTTTAAATTTGCACATCACTGCCATTCTACTTTCATTCCACTTCCCTTCTCTTAGTGCAATATTTCCTGTCAACAACGGGACGTGTTTGTTGTTTTGAATACCATACGAATGGATACAATGTGAACGTCAGATAATAAATCAAGTTGATTGCAGATTATGCTCATTGCACATGACATTCACAGGAATAAATTTGATACCTGAATTGTCAATGTAAGCTTAATTAGAATCGAACTATGCTAATTAGCACTGATGTTATAGTTCATATCATTTCCATACTTTAATATAATTTTTTTTCAAGTCGATGTAGCACATTGAACTGAGCAGCTCTATTGAACATGAAAACTTGAGTGTAGTTAATAGTGTGAATGTTTAACTCATCTTCATATGATTTATTATGGTTCTTGTATCAATGTGGTATACCTACATACCAACATGAGATCTGATCATGCTTGACTTCTTGAGATATTTTGTTTGCAAGATTTTCACTATTTGACACCTGTTAACAACAAATGACATTTGACGCCTACCGTGAACGATGAGAGCATTGTGCTCTATCTGATATAATTGCATACTAAATACAACACCTGCACACATTCCCTTCTTGAGATAAAGTGTTTACAATATTGTCAGAATTTGCATATGTTGTCCCTGAATAATGATCGAACCACATAAAACAATAAGATTAATTTTCTCAATATGGTACACCTACATACCAAATATGAGATTTGTCAAAGCATCTCACTTTCAGATATCGTGTTTGCAATGTACTGCCTAAACCCTCTCCACCGAAAACAATTCTTACAATAAATGTGGCACACTTACATAAGTAATATTATGTCTGTCCAAGCTTCCAGAAATAATATACCTATAAGGTTTTCATTATTTGACCAATTTTGACCTCAAATGAACCTTAACCTCCACCAAGGAAAAATATGATTCTTGCTCTTCACTTCATTTCATTTCATTTATTTGTTTTTCACATCATATATATATATATATATATATATATATATATATATATATATATATATATATATATATATATATATATATATATATATATATATATATATATATATTAGATAGCCTTACAAACTTCAATAACTCTTTCAAGTAAGCCAGAGACATCCATGGTCTACCCTTCCCTAGATACAACCCAAGATGACACGAAGGAATTCCCCTTTCTTGTTCCACAGCTTCAACATCCGGTCGGTCATATCTATAAATATCTCAAAATGTTACATTACTCGGTTGGTTAATTTTGTGCTTTGTTATAACAATAACCTTTGTCTGTTTTTTTTTATTTTTTTTACATCAGTGCATTGGGGCAGGAAGGACATGGGCAATCGGAGGAGATATCACTGCTTGTCTCTCTCTCTACATACGTTTGCATTTGTCAAAGAATGTGAAGAACGAGCAAGTATCAATTCCCACTTTGAGTCATTGCTAAAAAGTATAGTGCGTCATTTTAATTTGAGTTTGTCATTCTGTGCCTCAAAGTAATCCTTTTTTGGCATGTGTTTTGTATAATCCTAAAGTTTAAAGATGTGACTATGTTCATTTGTCAAAGATTGTTAATAATTGGATGAATTTGAACAAGAGAGTATATCAAATTTAGTCTCTTCACACAACTTCAAAAGTGTACCATCGATGGAATTGATATTGTAAGCACTCATGTCAATGAATCTACTACTATAAAATATCTTATGTAGATAATGGGATGTCTTTTACAAAGCACATTACAGAGAAATGCAAAACTGCTATGTTTCATTTGCATCGTATAAGAGTTGTACGTAGCCATTTGAGCAGAAAATCTCTTGAACTGGTTATACATGCCTTGGTGCTATCACAACTAGACTATTGCTGTACGTTATTGTATGGCTTACTTAATTCATCAAGTGAAAAGTTGCAACGGGTGCAAAATTTTGCTGCAAAGCTGATACTCAATAGGAGAAAGTTAGATGGTACTACTGAGTGTTTAAAAGAACTTCACTGGCTTCCCGTTAGGTACAGAATACTTTTCAGACTCTTATATATGTCATACAAATGTATCAATGGCCTGGCTTACAATTATTTGGCAAAATATTTTATTCAAAAGGAAAGTGGGTACTCTCTTAGGTCTTCAGTTAACTACGTTGCAAAGAGAACTAGGACGAATGCATTCGGTGATAGGGCGTTTTCTGTGGCAGGCCCAAGGGAATGAATATCTTACCTACAGAACTTCAGTCGTGTGGTTCTTTCACTAGTTTTAGGAGTAAGCTTAAGACTAATTTTTTCTTTTTAAGGTAGATGTTTGTAAAGTGTGCGCTATATAAATGCATTTATTATTATTATTATTATTATTATTATTATTATATTACCAAACTAATTCAATATTGCATTATGTGTTATGTGCTAATTAACTCGGAAACTTCATTTTATAACTTGGCATCTTCCGACCAAGTTAAACTGTATTAGACATAAGGGTTTGGAGAAGATTGTGATTCACCTTTCATTAACACCATTCACTTTTCACTTAAAGGGAAATATGACGTTTGTTTTAGAGGAAATATCCATATTTTTGAAACCATTGTTTGTGCATGTAGAATGACAGATTGTTCAAAACAGAGAAGAAAATTAGCCTTCTTTTCAAGAAATAAGCTTTTCACGGATAAAAATTCACTTATTTCTTACTTAACACTAATATGTTCACCCAAACTTTTCAGAATTCAAATGATGCATATTCCGTTACTCATCACATGCATAATGTTTTGAGGAGATGAAGCTTTGGCAGGTGTTTATTGATGAGAATGGATGGTTTAAGAATGACTAAAGCTATTTCTTTTGTATGTCATGTTGGTGTATTCTTAATGCCCTATTTCCCTTTACCCTTTGCAACATGATACTTACTTGACGTATAGGTAATATTTCCTTAAATTGTTTTATCTTGTTTACGTAACATGTATGATCTTTTTACATTTGTAGAACATTCACGCATGTCTAGATAAAGTTACAAAAATGGGTGTCATAGTCGTTATGACCAGTGATCTGGGAACACAACACCTGTTGTCCAGACATCCTTCAACCATGGTTCAATTTAACTACACTTACCGCCTACGAGGAGATCATGAAAAACAGTTTATGGTATAAGATTACACTTACATTGGATATATCGCAATTAAAAAAAAACACACACACTGTACGGAAACAACATAACACAGAAGAAATAGCAATACACTTGTCACTTGCAATCTCTCATTCTGAGTATTAAAATTGCAGAGCATTTTGGACTATTGGCTGGAATTTAGATACCGGATTAGTAATCTTGAGAACTTACTGTTTAATCTCGTCAGACATTTCTATTTTGGCATGTGGACCTTACTAAGAAAACTCTCTCAAATTGCAGGAAATCCCTAATAAACATTTACAAAGGTTGGTTACTTATGCCTCGTTGCAAACTGTTGGGCAAAAACGAAAGAATACCAAAGTTAGTAAAGAAATTACTCTTCTTGAATTAGGGGTTACCCAACAATGGATAATTTTTAACCAGCCTAAGCATTTTCTTTTTGTACCCAGCAGCTTGTAACAAGGCATACGTAGGCCACTTTTTCAGAGTGTGGTCTTGTAGGTTTCAGCTACGTATTCTGTGCTTTTTGGTCATGGGAGAGGGGATAAATAGGGGGTGAGGTGAAAAAGGCGGAGAGTAATAACATCAATATCTAAGGCATAGGGAGCGCTATGTTATTTTAATTAAATAAATCAGTTGAAAAAATCATCACCTTCGAAGTAAGGAGAACAAATGCATTGTCGTATTACATGCTTTATAGCTGAACGTTGTGACAAGCACGAGGTAAACATGCCTCGATCTTTATTTAATAGTCCTGTTCATCAACAAACATGAGATGATTTCACAGGACAGCAACAAAAGGAGACTCCAAAGAGCTTTAAATTACCACATCGCTTGAAAGGGAAAACTAGTTAATAAATATATTTCGTCTGACCCAAACATCAAGAACGTTCAGGTCCACCGCATGTGGCCATTTTGAATATCCGTGGTTTTGTGATTTATTACATTAGTTTTATTCTGTCAAGCAGGAAAGGGCAAAACAAAAATTATGTACCGTTTCTGATGGGACTGAAAGAATCTGCAAAACAACCAAAGGAGTTCCCTCCAATTACATCACCGCTTCTTATATAAACAAATAAGGCGCTAGAGATATGACTTCTTTGATGTTACTATAATTGAACCAAAACCCCCCTGTGAATCGGATGACAGGACGTCTAAGGGTGTATGTCATATTAGCCAACTGATACTGAGTAAGGATTGAGATTAATGTCAGTGTTTGATGCAGGATTTGCGAGTAACATATATGGGGCATGCAGACTAAACTATTAATCTGAAGTGTTGTAGGAACCTGTGAAAAAATACTCAGACTATGTTGTTTTTATATTTTAGTTATGAATAATGTTTGAAAACATTACGTTTACATAAAGTGTCATTTTACATTTATTGTTTCTCTACGCTGATATTAAGAGATATCATGCAGTGTCTCTTAATCTAAAAATTCCTACATAAATACTCCACAACATCAAAAGCGCTGTAAGGGATGGACAGACTTCAAACTGGTCAACTAATCTATGCCCTCCAGTGATTTGGCATTCGTTCTGCCCACAATGCAGAAAATAAATAAATACTATATTGAGCAAAAACATTCTCAAATAAATATATATGTTAGATGTACAAGCTGCACTGTGCCTTCTTTTCCCCTGAGGTGTTAGTGTGAAATCAAGCAGAGCCTGAACATGTAACAGATTTTAAGACGGACAGTTTCATCATGTAACCTTGTGACATCGGCCGCATTGTTGCTTTACGCTCATTATTGTAAATGTTGTTTTAGATCACGACTATATGTTTCAGAACACTTTTGAAGACTTTGTCTGCCGCTAGATTCAAACCTTTTAGGACGAGTTTAAAACTCTAAAACTCTGCGATCCGTGTTGTTGCCAAAGCTAGAAATTCTGACCATACAACCCCTATTCTTAATTAGTAGCATTTGATTCCCCTGACTTTAACTGTAAAAAATGTCTGTAAATTCACAGAAAATAAAACAAAGAAATAAATAAGAATTACAGAAATCGTCTGGAAACTAATAACCAAAAAATTTCTGTATTCCTTTTGTATTTCTTTATTTTATTTTCTGTAAATTTACATTTTACAATTTTTAAGAGTGTACAATACTCACATCAAGGTGCTCTTGCTTAATTTTTTTCTCCCTCCTTGCACCTAAATACATTTAATAATTCATCCCCTGACATGTACTGTAGGATACCTGAAAGCAACGTTTAAATCTGCTAGCCTGTTCCAGTTAACTAGTAAGGATGTGTGAGAGGGAGAGATCTGGCATGGAGAAGAGACTTCCTAGCATTACTCTCGATGAAACAGGCAGTCTTTACAATATGATGAGGTGTGGCAGTGTAACTCCTTGTAATCTAATCTTAAATAATTCTCATTTAAAAATTGCCTTTGAGTTGTCTCAGTGTTGTAGTTTTATTCGTCTAATCATTTTAAATTCTAATCTAGGCTCTCTTAGTGTTGTGATAGCTCTTCTTCTCCATGTGCTTTTTATATGCTTCATTTGCATTGTCTTATTGTCATTTTCTTTTTACGTTTATTTTAATCTTGCTTTCTTTATTTTTCTTTGCTCTACCGTCCCAAGCCAGAAGTTCATTTCGTATGCTCAAGAAAGAAGTATTGAGTGTCATTCTGTGATAGTTTATAACACTCTGAAGTAAATAATTTGATTTTACAACAACATATACGACTCACTGAATGACCGTGTTTTGCTGAAGCAACACTTAAAGAGTTAAAAAGGGTAGATTGTTCATCTCATTCCATCCGCGGATGTTTTTTAAGGTATAGATGTTGTTTAAGAGTAATTAAAGATACTAGCTTCAATTGCCATGAAATTGTTACATCACCAAAGGAAATAAAAAAAAAAGGGGAAATATTTTATCCGGGTGATTTTTCACTCTCTTCATTGTTGACAGATGCTTTGAATTTAAAAAAAAGTCTATCCCTTCAAATAATAAAAACTCACCATGAAGCATCTTACACTACTACAATAGTACTGAAGTAACTGCGTATTTACAGATAACAGATTATTGTTACAGAGTAACATTTAACGTCGTTTCGCCAGTTATTTCTCCTCTGAACGGTAACCAATGGTCGCATTAATAGAAGAAAAATTATTTCGAGAGGAACGTGAATGGCAGACTTTCGTCTCTTGAAGATTATGTTTGTCATTTTTGACCTTGTTTGTAATCATATTAGTCTACCTTTCATCTAATTCTACTAAGAGAGACATTAGACCATAACTATCTCTACTGTCTCTCTAAGATGTTGTTCGCAATTGATTCGAAAGAACGCCGAGGGTAAGCCTAAATTACCACAATTGTATGGGTCTGTAATATCATAATGCTTCATCATGATGTCAGGATGTTCATGTTAGTGTTTTGACTCATAGAAATCTCTTGAGAATATATCAACCTAAAAAAATTGGGAACAGAGTTTGCATTTTTTTTTTTTTTTTCATTTTTTGTCGGGAACATCACTAGGCTTTGTTGAAAATGATGAAGTCGCCCTTCATCGTCACATTGTTAAAAAGGTTTTTTCAAGTGTGACGTCATTGAACTGAAATGATTAACCGTTGACAACATGTGCCTTTCTCCCAATATCTGATACATCCATATCTATACATTTTTCAAACTTCCAATGACGTTGCCATCTGATTCTTTTCTTAATTTTGCAGGATTCTGATAAAAAAAGGAATTTTTTATCTGTACTTCTGACATTACTCGTGTTAAGCACCATAACCACAACTCGTGCGCTCTAACAAGTCGTTAAGGTTCAGCTAACTTGCATGTGCATTGCAAACTTCGTGAATCATGCCAGTTCCAAAAGCTACCTGGAATTAAACCTCTTACTGTGGCAGCAAACAACAACAGCAATTACACTGTCACAAACACTACATGATTGTCTGTCATTTTTAGTATATATTCACAACAAGTGTAAGCTCCTATCTTCCTTGATGAGGCTGATAACGAATTATATCTAAAGAAGACTATAACGTTGATAATCGCATGTTGTATTCTCAAAAGAGTGAATCTTAGTAAAGCATGATCAAAAAACGAGTTTTGAACACTTTGATACTTTCTATGTTATAAGGTATGATGGCATTGTACCGTTTGCCCCACAGATACTGTATAAAAAAATATGGAGGGCTATAATGCTCAGAGAAGTAAACTTCATTTGCAAAGCGTTGCCCCAATCGTAAAGTTAAATCGTGAAAGAGAAATGAAGTGTGACGAATGCAGTTTTTACAGTAACAGTGGGATAAACCTAAAAACCTCAGAGACAATGGATTATTTGGAAGGAGGCCACCACCATCCTACTATATAAAGGGAAGCAGGTGGACCATATATTTATTTGTGGGGATTGTAATAGTAAAGTTTCTGCAATAACCTTTTAGTACAAGAAATTAAGCAGGAATTGCAAACTGCACCATCACTTGCATCTAGTTGCTCATTTTAACTATTTTGTTCCTGAACCTTCCACACCGCTCCCATAAAATCTTAAATGTGCAAATCTTCAAGTTTTGCAACGAAAATAGTATTTTCGATCACTTCACATTTTCACTGCCAGGATAACATTCATCACTTCCTAAATGTTTAATGAAATCTGTGGGATGTAATCTACCCTAAAAGCTGTTTTCATTTCCGCTAAGATTATATCTTTAAAGTCTGAAATAACTATTTTTCATATTTTAAATAGAATTAATGCTTAACGTTTGGATACATAAATTACTAATTTTGTCTTTCAATATCCTTCTTCTCTGTATTGTTCTCAATTATAAAATGCCTCTACACTCTTAGTTGTAGTGAGATATGAAAGGTGGGAAAGAAAACAGCGCCATCGGCATTCATACACAGCTGTCTTTCCTAATATGAAGGTATTCAACACACATCCCATTACAAAAAAAAAAAAAAAATAGATACATAATTGATAACGTCTACGACAAACCAATCATATATGTATTACATCGGCCCAACTTTGAGGGACCGATTAGACCAAGTTACTTCAGTTTAAGTTTACTTTACTTCTAAGAATTGAGGGTAGCATATGTCTTCCAGAAAATGATTCATTGTGAATGGCCACATTTGCTGCTAGACCACGCCTTTCATTGTGAATATCAATATCGTAACAAAACCACACCTCAAAAAATCCCACAGCCAATCACTGAGTAAACTGGGTAGACATTGCAAAAAACGACGGTTACGAGTTTTCGTTCAAATTAGAAATGTTTAGTTTATCACTATCACATTTGTGCCCAAGGCGTCTTTTTAGAAGCACATCATCTTACTCAAGAACCAAACGAAAGGTACACAATGAAGGCTGTCCTGATAATAGTGTTGCTATCTTTAGTAACGATTGGTAAGTACCGGTACATGTCTATATGCAGAATGTTTCTGACTGAAAACATAATTTGCGTATTTTCCTGTTCAAACAAACTTCCAGTTCTTATTACTGGACCTTGGGTCTATCTCAATCAACTGGATAAACAGTGATTTTTCCTACGAATACCAAAGTTACATTTTCTTGATACTTTATATCTTGATCAATCCCGTGTTAAGGTGTAGATACTTTATCAATTACGTAACTCATTCGTTTGGCTATAATGTTTGTTATATTTTTTAATATGAATTTTGCTTGGATAGATCTTTTGTTAGAAGATATTCCTCGAGATGCATCTTCTGACAAAATATTTGCTTACTAAAGATATGCCGATAGGACTCTTCACAAAATAATCAGAAGTAACTATAGCTTTTCTTACCATCGGGTCTATACAAAACATTCTATTATTCTAACGTATATAATTGAACATACTTTCCTCGGCATGTACCTTTTTGTTCCAAAGGATGATAATGTTCGATAAGATAAGTATTTGAGAAATGACGATATGCTATTTAATCCTGTATAGAGAGTTTCTATTGTATCGGAGTTTGGATTCTTTCCCAGATTCATTTTGGTTGGGTTGTCGTGTTCACAATGTAAAGACATTAGTTACTTTATTGAAATTCTCTTGACGTCAAAACTAGTATGGAATTCTTTTGTAAAATTAATACCAATCTGTATTTTGCATTGGCAACCATTCTTTCTTAGCAAAGTTTTCTCATCTATGAATGTACGTTTCTAGATCAAGTGTATTGTTCAGCCCAGATTTTTACAACGATCGACAGTTTGATCTAGCATTAAATCCTATATCTGGAAGGCTCTGGACTGTTTATAAGTAAGAATTTGCAGTTTAATGACAAATAAATGATTTGATACATGATTCATTTTGAAGGAAATCTCACAAACAAAAACTCAACTAAGCCATCTCTAAAAGAAGTTCAAGAACTTCAGTTTGACAACAAAAAGTTGCAAACCACGGGAAAGGCTTCTTTCGTCCTTGAAATCATCACAAAGAGCAAATGTGTTTTGAATTCAACATAATTCAGGTGAATTACGTTGTTATATTTAGCTCCCAGTTAGTCCACTCAGTATATATCTCCTGTTTGTTCACATTTCTAATTTCATTCATATTACATGATTGCAAAAATAAAAAAGCCACTTGTCGACTAACAAGATGCAGTTAACTAAAAGATAACCGTCATTAATTCATTGAAATCAGTCACTGAAATTACTTTAGGGATCGACATCTTCGGATTTACAAAGGCAAACTCTTGTCGTTACCATATACTGGCATGGTCATAACCATAATTACTGTAATACATACATCACAGGTAGCTCACTTAAATGCTACGAGTGCTCCCCCTGTGAGAAAGGAAAACAAGGAAACCTGAATAACTGTACAGCGCAGGAAGATACTTGTCAAAGCATCACTAATAAAGATGGTGAGTAGTCATTTGCTTATGTATTATTTGCCGATGTATTACTTGGAATATAAAATTGGAATATTTACTCACTTATATGCCGGTGCTTGGAAAAATCCATTTGCTTGTATTGCGGAAGGACCTATTTATAAGGGTAGGCCTAATTGTAGAATAAAAAAAAAAAACGTCCATTATCTTCTACTTTCTTTCTCTTGTTTAATGTACTACCTTTACGCACTGCACTTGCCAATGAATTATATACCATGCAGAGCCTTAACATAGCTAATGAAAGACATGAAGTAATAAAATCTTGAAAGAAACATGAAACTTCAAATGATTCTAGAGAAATTAATTGATAATCGTTGCAGAATATTTAGTTAAACGCTAGTATTCAGCCTATCCATGTGACTGTGCTGTGTCGATATCAAGCAATCACCTGAAGAATGACTTAGATGTAAAACTCTGTTTTGATTTATCATGCTGCTGATTATC
Source organism: Stichopus chloronotus (assembly GCA_021234535.1). Classification (NCBI taxonomy): domain Eukaryota; kingdom Metazoa; phylum Echinodermata; class Holothuroidea; order Aspidochirotida; family Stichopodidae; genus Stichopus; species Stichopus chloronotus. The sequence continues at coordinate 18,079,778 of CM037847.1, forward strand.
TTGTGACTTATACAGTGCCAAAACAGCCGCTTTCCTTCTATGTTAAAAACAGTTGATAGAAGCTGAAGCTTTTCTTAATTTGACCTACTTTTTAAGGGACGTGACGAGGTAAGTCCTACTATTTTGGGGACTTTCTAATTTAGTCTAGAAATCTAGTTTTCCATTTGAAAATTTGTGACACATTATAAAACAAAAAAAGTTTGTAATCTTACATTGCCCAAAGTATCAAAGTAAACAAGATGCAGTATATAGTGCTTTCGAAAGAGTGTCTGTATAAAAAAAAACACAAGAAATGGTATAGAAAGGTAGTAGAGCAGACCGTATCAAACTGTTTTTTATCCTCGTATCTTAGAAAAGCATAGTTTGAAATATTTGTACAAAAAATGACTTATTTGCTAAATGTTTAGAGAAACGTTCTTTCCAAATACTCTCTTTTTTTTGTCTCAGTCACAACGAGAACATGCTCCACAAAGTCTATTTGTAAAACGGCATGCGACGCTGCAAAGAAAACCGGGAATGAGGATTGCTTATGTTGTGAAGCAGATGGATGTAATGGAGGCGTGGCAGCTCGTATATCAACTCTGGCTATACTGGTACCAATTGCTGCAGCTCTTAAGTTCTTTTTCTGATCACCAGGAGAATCGAGGGCAGTAAGCAAGCCTCTTTGGGCCCAAAATTGGGGTTTACTTGGGAAGCGTAGACATAATTGGTTTTGGGCTTGCGACTGGTATAAATCTGCGTTCCAACTCGGGCCCATCTAGGCTCCTGAGAGGGACCAAATTTGGGCCCATCTGGGATTACTTGGCTAAGCGAGCCAAACTGGGGTCAGGTGAAAAGCCAGTGACAAAACTGAACAGGCCGCGATGTGACCACAATTGGGACCCACTGAGGTTTGTTGGCTGGGTTGAGATGCATATTTTTTTTACTGAGAAATGTGGCAGGTGCTAACCACTGACAAGTAGATGTAGTATATTAGTATAGCGCTATACTCCATATATTACAAATTTACCGATTTTTGTTGGTAAGAACAGCAGTAGTAGCAGTACAAGAGGGGTATAGTGCATTACTTGTTCCTTCTTGTTGCTCTTTCTTATCACATGCTTTATTCGTTGTCCTTACATATTAATCATCACTACTCCTTTAAAACGAAAGATTGAAATGAGGGACGAATCGAACATTTCGATTGAAACATTCAGTCTAATATACTGACAATAAATCCTATTGGATTCGACTGTTCAATCAAAATTTGGATTGGTCCCTTATGCCAATCTATTACAATGAAATGTTTTAAGTGTAAAAGGGCTAGATTCTTTAATTCTACATTACACTTCACTATGTATAGTTTTACTAATCGTTATAACTTGTTCAATCCCTAAAACAACTGAATGTCACCTGAATAATTCGGAATTCCTTCTTCAGCTTCCTTGGAAATTTTGCAGAGTATAGTATAAACTTCAAGTACCTAATCAAAACGCTTACAGATCATGTACGTAATAGTACATTCACCGGACTAACTCAATAATGAAATTGTTTTTGTAAACGTACATCGGATGCAAATTATGTCCATACCAAGAAGAAAAGAAGAAGAAAAAATCCATCTTGTGATACTGCTTTGCAATGCAGCTAAGATTCATCCTTGACATTGGTACGAATGCTTATATACATTTTAATCACTACTTGGTATCATTACGTTCACCCAATCGTACAAACTAATCTCATGCTTTACACACTTCATGTATGATGTCGTACTCTCAGATAAAAAAAATTCATTTGAATATTCCCTTACTATTAGCTTAGAGTAATACAGAATTTTGTGAAAAATATGTCAGTATACTAACATTTTCCATTCTTTCAAAAAGATATTGCAAAGTATGTACATTAGCACGAACGTGATATAGTTTATATTCTTTTCATGCGTAGTTAATAATGTACTTCCAGGTTGATGTATGACATTGCAACAGACCGGGTTAAACATTAAAACTAGTGCTTTTTGTTAACAGTTTGAATCCTGTAGTGGTCCTTCATGTGATTTATTTTTCTTGTTTGCAATTATTTTACATTTATTTTTCAGGGGCGATTCGTCTGGTTACTAACATGTACTTATTGGCAAAAATAAAAGATACTCGGAGAGAGACATACACCTGACATTCATATTCTGTTTTATCTATAAACGGCAGGTATGCCCGGCACTTCTTATAAAAATAATGAATGTCTGGGAATTTATACTTTTACAAGGTGAAGACTATTACTTAGATGGTGACCACGAAAATATGAATAACACACAAGAAAAAGATATCAATTAGTAGTAAATAAGGTATTACCACGTACCAAGTAAGTTAAGTGCTCAAGGAGTTTGAATGCACTGTTTACTACTACTACTATCTTTTCCGTTTACCCGAATGAAATAACTATCATGTTAATGACATATCTTCACAAGACGAAAAGAATCCCTAAATTGAATCTTTTCCAGGGAGGCTTTCACAATTCAAGGTATATTTCCAATACTTAAAACTTTACTTCTTAAGTTCTAATACCCTTTGGTATTAGATTGTGGACAAAGTGTTAATGCTCTACTGCAATGCAGTGTCAAGACTTTTCAACTATGAAAGGTAATGCTTGAAATAGCACTTAGGCTGGGTTTTACTGAGTTAGGTTTTAGTTGTCTGATTTAGCTGGTACATACAGCTGCACTATCGTGACTGGTTTGGTGAGATATCAACCCATTTATGGTAAAAAAAAAACTTGAATAGAGATAATGATCTGCTCAAGACGGTAAAGGGAAAAAAGCAACGCAACTCATTCATATGTATGTGCCAATCTTAGAAATTATTCTGAATATCCGCAGATTAAAGTTTCTGTTAAATTAAGAGACTGATTTACTTAAGTAATCGCCATCTCTGCAACAAGTAAAAATGATGTTACTGGCTGAAGTGACAGTCTTTTTCTCTGAATCGCAAAACTTTTCAGACTTCAAGATTAGGCGAAGAACAATTGAAAACAAACTTGTCGCTCGTTTAGGTTAAGAGATAATCTCCTAACCTAAACCCATATTACTGCATGGAAGTTGCTACATAGATCAGTTCACACATAGCAGGTACAGAAAATCTTATCATTTCAGTTTCTTATAATTTTACATTAAAGAAGAATGAAAGTCAGAACGTTTTACAATAAAACATCACTGTCAAATGAAAGACTAACATGTGGTGATCACCGTCACCAAATTTCATGTGCATATGTTGTTTACTTTTCAAGATATTGCAATTTGAAAGTTCTTAAAAATCAATCAGGATGCTGCCATGCTGAGATTGTGATGTTATAACCTGACCACTTGTTATTGAAAAGCTTTTGTTTTTCTTTATAATTTATTGACAAATAGTTTTAACAGGTATGTATCTATATAAATCAAAGTATGAATAATTTGATCATTACATGATACACCTCAGTAATTCAACACAAAGTTGTGTACAGTGTACATGCATTCATGTTAATGACGAGAAACGAAAACAAAGAAATACATTAAACTCTGCCATCAGGGGTTATGTGACATCATAGTTTGACTTACTTAAGTCTGTTCACATTCAACTGAGACAAAGATGGCAACACCCTTCTCTAGATTTCAAAAGTGCATAACTTAGGAAGGGAAGAATATTTTTTAATGAAACTTTGACATGTGTTTTGTCAAACACTTCTGCTTCATATTTTATAAAGATATTTCCAGGGTCTCATTCTCCTTTAACACTATTCCATCGGTAAATCTTGGTCACAACGATAAGAGAAATTTTTGATGGTATTAACACAACCAAGGGAGAAGGAGAGAGGGAAACACATCAAAGTAGACTATTGCAACCAGGTTATCACTCAAAAGAACAATAAATCTTGCGATCTAATCTCATGTTTGCCCACTTTAAACTTTTAGTACATACGATGCGATTAACGAGTTTAAATCAATTGAAATCGGTATTAGTGTATTCAACAAATCGAAAATCATGCGAGCCATCAAGCAAGTACTTTACCTTTACATATTGTTACCTGCAACTGAAAATCAATAGTGTACTCACGAAAGGGGGGGGGGGGGGTGGAGATTGGAATTTAAACACCATCATGACCAAAATAAGAATCACAGCCAAATGGAGAAACACAGAAAGAAAATGTTTGAAAGGTCATCCTCAAGTATAAGGAAGTTGGACTCAGACTTCCAGATTTTTAGATATCTCCCTCTCTTCCATCATTTGTCTATTTTTCAATTTAATATATCCCCTTTATCCTCAAAACAACTTGCTTGTGGTAGTGAACGATATTATTTGCTGGTTTATACGATGATAACAAGTTTACAACCACGTGGTTTTGCAGTGACACTAGCCTACCTAGTGGGTAAAATACAATGAAAATTGTTGTAGGATGGATGAACACTATCCATCGTAACGAAGCAACGTAGAACCCGATTGATGTAGTATGTTTGCAGAAATAGTAAAATAAAAAAACGTTCTCTTTGATGGAAAAAAAAACTCACCCATTAGTTGCTACGTGTAGCTCTAGCCCTTAAATCTCAAGCTGGATGGCTTCAAATCAATACCATTATACAATTTAGAGTCAGATTAGGTCTCCTTTTTTTTTTGAGGAAATAAAATAGAGCCTCAAGGAAGCTATTTAAAATACTTAGAATCATATCACGCTTTCCAGCATATCTTGTCATTTATTTGATCTATTCAATTATTAAGTAAAGGTAATGGCGACTGAATAGAATTGATATGACATAAATATTGGGAATATTTTTCTCTCTTTGTTGGTTAAAACAGTACCGTGACGTCAATAGCCTATTCCGTTTGGGAAGTTACCGGTTTTGTAAAGGAAAATCCATTTTGAAATGGTCCATTGCACTTTTGGACATCTGTAATATCAACCAGGCATAACGTCCTGAAATTCTTTATAATCTTGACTGTAGAAACATTACAATACTTTTATGAGATGTGACCTTAAATTCTATAATATGTGAAGTAAATGTGTAAAATAACCAATCTCCTTTTTCACATAGTGTTAAATTTCCATTTTGGTAACCATGAGACCGCTGAAAACATTTTGCGACCAGTAAAGTCTTTCTTCAAACAGGAATATTAGTTACAAACAAGATATTTACATGGGGTTTGACATTCCTGCAGTGAAAAATTATTCTCTTTCATTAATTGTCAGTACAATATGCCTTTACACGTTAGTAAGCTCGTACGGATGCCGGAGTATCTGAGATACTTCATAGTCTAATGAAGAAAATCGTAATATGAAAAGGAAACCTCAATTTGTGCATTGCATATGAAAAAAAAATACTACTTGGTTAATTAAGAATACCGGATGATGTGCCAACAACAAAAGTAAATTAAGTTGATACAAAGATTGGGATAAAACTGTGCTTGCTGCAGGGTTGAGTTTGAATATTCACACATGTACAGAATACATGAACCGGGTTGTTAATTTTAAGAACGTATCTCTTATGATAAAATGATCAAACTCCATACATTTTTCATCACTGACAGATGCACTTGTATTACTTAAAGGAATGTGAAAATTAGAAAAAAAAAAAAGGTCATCTCTGATAAGAATAAAAATCATGGTGCATACTACGACCGATGTATAGATTTAAATGAATTGCATATTCACAGTTAACGTATTATCATACATCTTAGACGTTGTGAAGCTTGTGAAATTGAAAGACCTCATATACCAAATTTGCCAAACTTGTACAAGCCATGATCATGATAATGCATCATATAACGTCGGTCACGTGTCGTAAGGAGGAAGGTAACCGCAGCAGGATGTCTTTCGTCACCTTTGTCAGTGTTCCTCGCTCAAACTTAGTCAATTCAAGTCATCCCTGTAGAGCAAAACTAACGACAGACAAAACCCCATTACATTACTTAGATCTTTCAGAAGAAGGAAGATAATTTTTAAAGGCAGTTATACATGAGTCATACTGATGGTGTCGTATACTTTGGACATTTTGACCATTTTGTTTAAGTTAAATTCGGGCAGTATTCCCAGCTGCTTTTGTTTTATTTTCCCTATTTTTTTTTCTTGAACGACTTTTTTCTTTTTCCTTTTTTAATTAATTAATTAATCAATCAATCATGTGACTAATAATGTTACTGTTTCATAAAGTGTCTCCATCATAACATAATACCCTTCGTCTTAAAAGAGAGCACCAAAATACTACGAAAGGTTGTGATTGGTAGGGCACAATTGCAAAGTTTAGTCGAATCTCATCGTAATAGATAACGAAATATGAGCCAGACGTTATTGCAAACGAAGTTCGAATAATGCTCATGCATGGGTTTCATCTGAAACTTCGGACGAATGGGATTATTTATCGAACCCCATCGTATCATATGACATCAAAGAGAGAAAATGTGGCATCTATAATCTCGTCGACGTAATCATAGAAGTTCTTCCATAATTTACACCTATGCAGGTTTGCAAGTTTGCATCAAGACATTCACATAGTTTGTAATCTTACAATACAGTTGTCCATGAAACAAAAATGGTGAACCTGCAAATTGTCACGGTTTCAAAGAGGAAATCACTTTGAGATCGATCGGATCTCAAAAAGTAAACCTTGATTACTATCTATCCAGCAATAAAGACTCTGGGATAACATTCACTCACGAAATCGTTTTGTTAACACTTTATTTCAAACGACCTCCTAAAAGACTCATCAAATTACTTTTGTTTATACTCTCATTAGCGTTTACAATTCAGTCCAGGAAACATTAAGAACGTCTTTTCTCTTTCATTTTCTCTTTTTTTTTCAATGATTTTTTATGTTAACAAAGCTTTCTACTTTATATACTTACCAAATCTGAAAATATTAAAATAAAATATTGTTTGTTTTGATGGACTCCATATTGTAGAATTAGGTGGAGCTATAGTGTCTTGAAAACAAGCATGCATGGAGAATGCGTAAAACATGAAAGCTACAACAAATGAACTTTTAAACAATGTCGAAGAATATCCCAGTGTCCTGTTTGTCACTGAAGTTAAATGAATGACATTAAGTATAAAGTATGTACTCATTTGAAGCCGTCAACAGAATTCCAGACTTTCTCATTTCCTGCGTGAGTATTGTAACCATGGAAACAGCTTTCCTAATTCTATTATTCCAGTCTATAATTCTCTAGAATTCTTATCCCTTATCCCGCTAAAACATCAAGTGCATGTTCAGTTTGAGATATTGGAACCCTTTTGCAAGACGTTAAGACCGTATTGCACATATTTTTGTGTCTCGATTGCACAAAACGTGAACCCAACATAAAAGGGTAATAAGGTGTTTAGAATGTACCAATATGGCATATAAAGAAAATATCTTTGATCGTTGTTAAACCAATCAGTCTCACCAATAAACATCTGCAAAAGCTTCATCTCAAAACATTATATATGTGAAGAGTAACACGTAAGGTGCATCATTTGAATTTTGAAAAGTTTGGGTGAACAAATATTCTTGAGCAACAAGTAACTGACTTCCTAATAGTCATAATCCTACCTGTGAAAAACTTATTTCTTGAAAAGAAGACTACAGTCATTCCTTAGTTTGAATAATCTATCATTCTATGTCCACAAACATTTGTTTTAAAAATATGGTTTTTTTCTGTAAAACAAACGCCTTGAATTGTAATAAAAGGGGTCATTCTCTTCAAGTCATCTTTCTCTAAGTTTGTTATAGTAGCCTATTTTTTTAAAGATTGAAGTATTTTCGTATCAGGAAATTTTCCGTGTTTGTGGAACCAGGAAGTAAACTGACATTAGTTAGTTGCACATACTGTGATGGCTTAGGAAATTTGAGGGGTTCCCCCTAGAAATTGCCAGCAGATCAACTGTTTCCCACAGAATAATATAAACATGTTTCTTTGATTGTCAGCAAAGGATATTAATAGTAGAGGTGTGAAAAATAACTTTAAACCTTTTTTGCAAAAAATGAGTCTAGCACACGAAAAAGGTGAAGTACGGACATCGTCCTGCACACGGTACTGATATCAACTAGGGGCGTTTTCGTTATTTTGTATTGGCGGACTCTGGACAGTAACTTTTACAGCCCCTTGTTACGAGTGAATAGCAAAGCATAGCAGTCGTGTTTCAGCCTTGTGACAGCCTTTCCTTTGTATGACTGAAAACTGCTTTCAATTGAACCTATAAAAAAAGGTTAAAAAGAAACTGAAAATACGTATAAAAATTACATTATGATTTTTAGAACAGTTTATAGACTATTACGTTGTAAACACAAACGTTTCTAGGCGTTTGCACAACAAAACGACTGTAAACTATGAAAAGCACCCTCCCCCCCCGCCCGTTTTGTGAACGGCTGTTCCGTATCAAAATCTCAACCGTTCAATGTCGGTATTCTGAAATGTTTAACATACATTGTAGTGGACTTTGGCTTCTATTTTTTCTGATAGAGGGATGAAATATTGAAATTCGGTTGTCAATGCTCGCATGATAACAAACTCGTATGTTTTATATCACAATAAAAAAAGATATCAGATGGTAACACGTCGAGCTGTTCTGTGAAACTGTATATTGCCTTCATAATGTGCTTGTGGGTGTGTGCCGTATATACCGCCGTGCTCCACACATGAGCTTCGACTACTACACTGTATGTGTCCACTGTCAGTCCTGTCCAGGCAGGGTCGCAGAGATTGGTAAATGTGTATTATACTGTGTTGCCTCTTTCAAAATTCTCATTGACACTAGGCCTAGAGATAATGATGTAATTAGCGTACGGTCACTGTCTTTTCAAACGTTCGTATGAATCGTATCATGACAGAGTAGAAGATTACTGGGACTAAGCCAACTGTACGGTAGCAAAGTTGTAACAGTTAGGCTAGGCTAAGCTAACTCGACCGAGTCTAAGCGTACCAACTCGTAGTCTTCCTAGTCATAGACTGTATGCATAGCCTCGTACGCTCTTCAATCGTAAGTTAGTTGGATATTGGTACTCCTTTTACGAAGCAGTAAACCGCAGTGCATCGCTTGAGTGATGCCACAGTCTCGTTAAAATCTGCAATTCGGTCCAAATTCGCGAGTACAGTGTGAATGCCTCGCATTCTGGTGCCATATGCTGGGGTTGATGTGTTTCGTGTTCGGATTCGTTGCTGCTCTGCTTCGGGTATTCGGGTTCAGGATACTGGCAATCCTGTGCAGTGATCTCAACGTTGTTCTGTCACAACAATCATGACTAAAGCCAAAGAATTCTGCTTTAACATCAGCTAAAAAAGAGCTAAGCCGCTGAGTACCTGTGAGTTGTTAGACCTTGTTTCTTTACATTGGCTACTATAAAATTTTTGCCAGTCATATGTCATCGTAAGCTTAAACCCCCCTCCCCCCACCAAAAAAAAAGGCCGTTCCATGTAATTCGCAATTGGATTTAACTTCAGACCTATGACCTAATACTAATACTAACACTTCTCTACGGACAAAATCCACCTTTCCGGCAATTCCACTTCACGGGAAAACCACAGGGACGACCTACAAACATAGGGGTATACACCTGCATGTTCTCGTTCGCAAAATCTCCTCGATGGCAACTTGAACCTAGGTAGGGAAAAAGTTGCAACATCATTGAATACTGCACAACCTGAATTTCTACACGAGACGGTGAGAACAATTCTTGTAGATTAATAGCTACATGTCAACATTGATGATTGGTTGATTGATTGATTGAAATATTTCATTCATATATGTATATATACAAATGATATAATTATATAGGTAATTAATTTCTTAATTATTAAGTACTACATACGCATGCATGAAAGGGACGTCATAAGCTCTGAGAGAGATAATGTTTCTCAGAGTAGACGTCCAAAAGAAAACAAACAAATGTATACAAATTAAGAATGAACATCAGGTTAATTAGGAAAAGCAAAACTTTACAACAGTTACTTACAGTGAAAATTTCGAATGAGAAAAAAAGACAGCAAGAAAGAAATAAAACACAGTAGGAGTAGGATGAAAGGGGAGGAGAGAGAAGGAATGAGATATGTAGATGTAGGAAAGCCAAAAGGGAAAATGGGATAAAGAAGGTCTACATCACGTGTAATAGACAAAAAAAAGTGGGGATGAAATGACTCGGTACTATGCCAACTGATTAGTTTGTAGAAAACAAGTATGGATATGGAATGGAGTTGGGGTATATAGAATCACGTAGTTGATAAAAGAATCGGTATTGAGCGTTATATTTACCCAAGATGAGACTCTTAATTTATCTCTTAAAGCTATTTTTGTAGGGAACAATCGAATGACCACAGATAAAGAATTCCAAAGATCGGGGCCAATGTGTCTAATAGATCAACAGATCAGAGGTGTTTGGGGGTTTTCTAAATGGATATTTGAATAAATTCGGGTGGGATAATTGTAGATGGGAGAGTTGATGCGAAACATTATTTACAGGTTGGTGGGTAGTTCGTGATTATGGAATCTGTACATAAAAAGAGCAATTTGGAGATAACGAATATCATGTAAAGTAAGTGTGAGTAGTAAGTGTGCATAGCTAGTAGAATAATGGACTCGAATGTGTCCGATAATCTGAGTTCGTACAAATCCGGACAGTTTTTTTTTTTTTCTGGAGAAGAAGCACGGAGCCCAAACAACATTGCAGTATGAAATGTAAGGTAGTACAATCGAATTATAAACGGTAATCAAACTTCGTAGAGAAGTATATGAACCTACTCCACGTGATACAGAAGTCATAACGTTAGCTATAGTTCAGGTCCTCATTGACAGTAACAACTAGGAATTTAGTACCTACTGTTTGATCAATTATCATATTGTCAATAAAAATATTAAAGGCATTAAGGGTTAGTATTAATTGAACATTGATTCTTGAATAGCATACAGTTCGTATTACTTACATGTAATGATAACCTTTTACTTCTGAACCATGTTGAAACCTTAGGTAACTCCGAATTCACAGTTTCAATAAGATGCTCAAAATTATTGTGAGATAAAAATACATTCTTATCGTCAGCAAATAAGATGAAATAAAATATCATTGATATATATCAGAAATAACGAGGGTCCAAGGAACCCACATCTGATCAATAAGTGTAAGTAGTAAGTTTACATTGTTATAAGAAGTGTATTGTTTTCTGTCGGAAAGGTAATTTTCAAACCATAAGAGAGGAATTCCTATACAGTAATACCATAAACGTTTAATATGTTTAGTATGATACAATTGTCAAGAGTATCGAAAGCTTTGCTAAGATTCATAAAAACGCCAAGTACGTGCTCTTTCTTTGATGAAGAAATTGAAATCTTATCACAAAGCTTAATAAGAACAATATTAGTTGATTTGTGTATTTGAGAGCCCTATTAAAATGGAAAGAGGAAAGATAGAAAAGAGGAACGTCGTTGTGCATTAAGAAAGAATGCAGTTTATTATATACAACTTTTTCGAGGATTTTGGAGAAGCTAGAGAAGATAGATATGGGAGGATAATTGCTTATCAGAGAGGCATCGTCCTTTTTATAAATGGGTATCACTTCAGCAAGTTTCATGTTAGAAGGGAAAGTATACCAGTAATGACAAGTTAATAGTGTGTGTATAGGGGAAACGATGTCTACAATTATTTTCTTCAGAAGATTATTGGTGAGTTAATCATGACTGATTGAGTTACCTGATTTAAGTGATTTAAGCAATTATGCTTTAGCTTTTGCTTTATCTATGAGTGGTTCAAAAGAATTGGAATAGAGAATATTCAGAAACTGAAGAGATAATCGATCATTTGACAGTAACTCTATATTGAAATCTCCTAATATGTGAATACTTTTACCCTCTCTAAGTACCCGCTAGAGTAATAAAGCAAACTCTTCTAGACAAAGATCACTATGTGCTATTTGGCGGTTTTTATACAATCCCTGTAACATTATTTTCACAATTTACACTTTCAATCTCTATGAATAAAGATTCTGTACTTTCCTGATCAAAATAAATTTCAGATCTCATTTTGAAAGACAGAGAGTTATTTACATACAAAGCCACACCACTTCCTTTGCCATTTTTTCTGTTGTTACAAAGAGGTCTATTGCTCATTTCAAATATCGAAGGTGAAAATTTATGAAGCTATTTTCAGTTGTGCCCATTGCTGTAAAAGAGTGAGAAAGGGTTGAAAGGAATGTGTCCAACAAATCAAAATTCTTAGGTAGACTCCGAATGTTCGAAATGTGAAAAGCTTAAACTTGGTGCTATTTCTGAAACGTTTTGAAAATTCTTCAGGTAAAGAGTAATCGCATGAATTTTCATGGTTTATACCTACGTTTACATTATTATCCATATCCATAGCAGTATATACATAACATTATCAGATACACATATGCAAACAGTCAATAGGATGCAAAAGGAGCGAAGAATATGGCATGCAGTTGTTTCGAAAAAAAAAATGAAAAAATGATGTAGAGGAAAGTACAGAAATGAGTAGACATAACGAAAATTATACGCTAGTCTAGGCTGACGAAAGACTAGATACAGTAATCTGAACTTAGGCTAAGTATCACCAAAGAACACAACAACAATCGATTCTCCATTACTTGCGATGATTAGAAAGGATATACCCGTAGTCCATTTGGCATAAGGAGAAGATAAACAATAGTGTGTAAGCATGTTCGACAATTGTTACCAATAGGATAGCCTATGAAACCTTTGCTTAGAGAGAATGATGTTAGATAGATGGTGAAAGAAGGGAGTAGACAAACATCGTATTCTGGTATACTGTAATACCAATCACAATAATGTCAATATAATATGCATACATCCTGATAACTAATTACGTGATTGGAATTTTTAGGGCATTCCAGAGCATGTTCGCCGTTTAACCTGCAAAAAAAAAAATCGTAGTTTGACGTCCTTCATGTAAAGTTCCTGTAGGGTCTCGGAGCATTTCTTTTTCTCCGTGAGATCTTTGAGAGTGAGATCATCAGTCGTGTTATACGGTTCGTCAGATAATTTTTTGCGTTGGTTTTTCATCAGGTGATTTTTGTGACGGTGAGATAGAGTCTTAAATAAGATGAGTGTGGGTTTACCTTGAATTAACTTCCCGTCACTTGAGCTATCAACTTTGCTGTCGCGAGCGAACTTTTCCGTAAGTATGCCTTACACTAAAGCAATGCAATCCTCATTTGCACTAGATAACGCTGTTCCCACGATGCGAATAGTATTCCATCGTTTAATTCTTTCGCTTTTGTTGATATCCGCAGTGTGTTTCGCCACTTTTACTTTAAGATCTTTCACTTGTCTCAAGCAGTTTCATTACTTTCTCCATATGTTTATTTTTTCCTCTTACTGTAATTCTTCCTCTCTCGAATTCAACGGTAGACCCCAGTTAAGTTTCCACTAGCTTTATGTTATCTGGGACTCCACACCTGTTTAATCATCAGTTCAAACTTCTTTGTCGCTTCCTGTAAATAGCGGCGATCCCTCAGCTGTACCTTCATCTCCTTTGTACTGGGTGGTAGTTGGAATATCGGGCACAGATGCTGGTGCTGGAAGTAGAGGGGATCTCGGACGAGCGCATTGCCCAGCTGGGGTGACGGATCGAGCTCCGTCTGTTTCGCCGCTCCTGCCTAACGTAGGCCTAGCCACCTTAGATGATCACAAAGCTGTATTGGCCGTCAAATTACTCTTATTATTCTGTTTTACCTTCCTTGGGACGCTATTTCTCTGGGTGTTATTCATCATTGTTATAAGAAAGAGTCGAAGATGCAAGAAATATACTGCTACAGAATGTAGCCAAGGGATAGCATCCAATAGTTTGGAGAGTCTAAACGAATGCGTACTGACTGGACGGTAGCCGTTTGACCACATTGCTTAGGTCTTTAATAGTTCTGAATGTGTTACAGTAGTCTTCCGTTACGAATTTTGTACAAACACATGTACGTTAGGCTTCAGTACTAACACGACAGTTATAAATGTAGGGATGGGGTGGTAGAATAACATTTTGTGTGCTACGAGTATTGCAAAATGTGAAACTAGGTTATGTGGACTATCCACCACCAATCGTAAGAACACACGTGCCATTTCACGGCCGGTGAGAGAATTGCCCGTTTTATATTGTTAAACATAGCTGTCTCTTTAACGTCAGTGATATAGAAAAATCACTAAAGCAAAATGACGTTATCCCTAATTACAGGCCCCGGTTTCTGTTTATAATCGTAACCTGTGAATTCATGATGTGGAGTACAGTGGCGTAACGATAAGTCTGGGGGCCCCTTCCTTCGCTGGACCCAGAGGCTACCCAAGGAAGGGCTCCTGGCTGCTGCGGAGAGTCAACTTATGTAAGCTAAGCGCACATGACGAGTGCGGAGCGCAGAGGTTCCACAGGCGTGGGTCCAGGGCCCGCCTAATTGGCGTGGAAGGTCTAGGTTCTACAAGCTCTCTGGTGCATTCTAAGCTGTATATGGAACATCTCGTGGTTGTTTTATCGGCTGAGATTTTGGAGGCAACCTGTGTTCATAGACACATTTTTTTGTCCTCCTTGTCAGTCATACTGAAGTGTTAACATGAAAAAATATGTTGCAGAGGTAGAATGCATTTAGAGATTGAAAGGACAATAAGAACAAATGACCAATGTCCAACTAACATGAAGGTGTTTCCCCATCACTGATATTTCCACCCGTGGCGTAAATCCTGTGCCATGTGGACAATGGTATCCAACTTCCCTACAACTTGGTAAGGCTAGAGACTCTTTGCTCTCGATGGAAAGGACAGCCAGCGAATCCAGTCGATCTTGAGAAATGGTGGAACGGTGTATTTTGATTAGCTTGAACTTAGAGGGGCAAAATATCAGCAAAACTGTGGAAAATATACCAAATTCGATTTACTGTCTGATACGGAAACATACATCCACATACAATTCTTAGGTGTCGGCGATTTGGCCGATAGCTAAGGAAACATCAGCCAAAGGGGTTCAAATTATGCCAAATTTGGCCAGTTATCGGCTAATGTCATGTGGCAACCCTCACAGAGATCGAATCAGTGAGATCTAATTCTATTGAGAGAATTCATTTCGCTATAATATTTACCACCGTAGCTTATCAAGTTCCAGAGTGTACCTCAGGCTCTTTGGTCGTGCGGAAAAGATACAAGATTTGCTGTTGCAGGGGCATATGATATATGGCGGACGTACTCACGCACAGAAAAATATGTCCATTGACTCGTTTATAGTTTCTTTTCCAACGAAAACGTGTCGTTAAAAAAAAAAAAAAATCTGTACATCATTGCAGCGGGGTCCCCTTTGTTCGGGTGCCCTGGGTTTGCCCTGCCCGAGCTTAGCGGGTATATGTGTCGTGCACCATCTTCTGAAATACGAATCTCATAAAGGGAAGCTTAGGTAAATGTCATATTTGCAACGCAGGTGTATCTCATTGGTTACAACAAGCTTGTATTTGTGGAAGTCAACGTTTCAAATTGAAAAATGCACTACATCTTGTGAGTACTGTATCTTAAGATGGAAAAGCCTGTTGCGTCGAGAAGAACAGACAGTTACGTTTTTGTACTAATCCAGGATCACTTAGTAATAACACAATCACAGCTCACATTGAAAGTCATATACAATGGAAAATGTACAAATAACATAGATGTTACCTCCAGTTCAGAAGGGGTGAAGAAAATGGAATACTAAATGACCAAAGAGAGTCATTAGGGGCCAAATTGCAAAAATTAACTTAACACTAATAAAATTCAAACTTTGTTACTTACTTTTACTTGTTAATCTAGTCACTTTATTTTCGTTGTTAATCTAGTCAATCAGAACAAAAATGGTTTCTAACATGTTCAGGGAAACATATAGCAAACAGCCAGTAGTATTGAAATCTGTCGGTATAGCTGCTCTAGAATATGAAACCTTTGGAGCAAAATGGGGTAACCTTATTTTCCGGATGGGAGCATCACAATGCTCAAACAGAGCTGAATCATGTATTGGTGCGAAGTGTAATAGACAATAGGAAAACGTCTGCAAAAAACGTCCATTTACGTAGTCTTTTATTTGAAATATTTTGTTTTTGAAAATCACCCCGGAAAGAGAAAATGGTAAAGTACAATCCTGTAAGATTCTTAACAGGAAACAATCGTTTGATAGAATCACATGTTCTTCATTATCAATAAATTAAGCAATTACTAGTACATCTCCAGGCATGGAGTCCCTGGGTATGATCTACCCCTGGGAAATTATTTTATTTTTATCCCAAAGTTACTTATAATTTTTTAAAGACTCGAATAGCTATTTTTAAAAATAAGGTCGGATATCTAAAAAAAAAAAAAAAAACTTTTCGTGACGATGCAAGATTGGATATCCTTTTAACCGCATGAAATACAATACAAAACATATTGCACTAATTCCAAAGTGTCACGATGGGTCAGTGCCCTTTAAATCCTGTTTACAATATTTAGAAACTATCCCGTCTCAAGTAGCCTTTACCAAGACGGGGTAAAAAATTCCAAAAACTTTGGAACAAAAAAGTGACAGCAGATTTCATATTTTCCTTTTTATTTTTTATGCAAAGTTTGAATATCTTTTAAAGCAATAAGAAAATTGACTTTTGTATCAGATTTAAGGCCAAAATCTGAAAACAAGATCGGGTAATCCACGGAGTTGCATCTCATCCCCATTCTTTTCCATAATCATTCGCTCTTTTACATGTATGTATTATAGTCGGTCGAGAGTTTGATCGAACACATACATTATACACAGTACATAAGTACACGTAACTAGGCGCGGCACACTTGGCCACGAATGTGTGAAGAACGCGCAATCATTGGAGTTCCTTTATTTTTCAGAGCAGCGAGTCACCGTTCTGGGCGTTTTCTACAGTGCAATTTTCTATGACGCACGCCAGTCATAAACATTTGCATGAGCCAATTTCTTTTCCTGCCAAACGTACTATGAACAACTCACTCAATACTAGTGTATTCACAACAGTAAGAGCATACCAAGTGAGGGTATATTACCAAACACATAGAAAATGACATAGTCATTCAATATAATCACTCAGTCCAAACATGGTCGCATAGGTTGAAATATTAAGTCACATTGCATGGAAAGGCAAATATCTACGAAGTAATGTTGGCACATTGTACAAAAAACCATACCATACTGTATTATGTGCTGTAATAACCTATAACTGTGCCACCTATCCACCAACTTTGACCCTCATCGGGACTACAGTCTAGCAGGAGTAGCGGACGCAAACTTTTCGGTGTCAAATTTTACCTTTGACTCTTGAACTTGACCTTTGACCTAAAAATATACAAACATGAATATTTTCAGATTTAATCTAATATATCGGACACATATTTGAAGGTCTCATTAAAATAGCCATTTTGGATTAAGAACTACAGCAAAAGTAAACGGTTTTTTACTAATTTGACCTTTGATCCCTGACCTTTGACCTTAAATTTTGATGGGAGCAAAACTTCATATCATGGACCACGTATCTACCAGCTTTGACAATCATCGGCTTTGAAATTGAAATTGGAATTTTCTTTCGCAGACACACACCCCCTCACGCACACACACACACATACGCGTTTTCGGCCCCTATCGGGGACGCAAGTTGTACGCATGCTAACCGGGGACTTTTGTTCTAAGCGACTTTTCAATAATGTTTGCTCAGTTTCATCATTTGTGGAGGCTACCACCGTACACTATCATATGCAAAAGTGAGAAAAGCTTTGTTTTCTTGGTTCGGCCTGCGCATGCAATGTGGGGATAACACACTTTCTTTTTTTAACATGAAAGAGGGGATAAATTGCCATATCCACAATTTTACTGTGAAAACAACATGATGTGTAACTAGAGATTTATGAAGTCTCACATGGCTCAATGATAGTATCATTGCTCGGTGGTGAGGGGTATAATGTGTTGTATCAAATCAGTTGCATAGTGTGGAAGTTAGTTAATTAACAAGGTATATATATTGCGTCATTTACAATGCAATGAGTTGAATATGTATCCTAATGATGATGTCACATTTCCATAACCTATTTAATTGCACTATTGTTTGTTTTGCCATATTTTATTTTTGGATTGAAGAGCGAAAAACTTTATATCTCATACATCAACAGCAAGCACAGAGAAAATGTTAGAAAGAAACCAGAAAGTATCCTCTTCATATACACTCTACATTCATGCAAAAAGACCGAAAGCCATGTTTGTTCCTTTCTGAGACGCAAATTTATTTTACCAACAAAGGAACATAGACAAAAGCAACAACATGAAGGATCATATAAAACGGCAATAGGCCTACTTCAGGAATCATATATAACAATGTACCAACTAGAAAAAGCACAAGATATTACACAGTTACAAAAAAAAAAAAAATAGATCGACTCCCTTGTTGACATATATTTGAATGTACAATTGGACAACCTGGCTCATTTGTTTTTGTACCGATGTTAATGTCGAGAAGGTAAAGTTCGTGACATTTGAAGCAATGAGGAACCTTAGCTAATAGGTTCAGTACAGAGAACACACAGTTGAAGTTGTAAGCTGAAAACGGGGATAAATCCTTATTATTTCACAGGGAACTGGGGATTTGTTATCTTGACACAGACAACAGTGGCGTGAGCAAATAGCTGTTACTGTGGTACTGTGGCAGTGCTAAAATTTGATGCCAGCTCCACATTTGCAGCAAATGTATTTATTCCCCATTCCCTACCGACCTACAAAAATGGTTAAATTTCCCCTTTTGATATCACAAAACGATGATGCTATCTCCCATATCTAGTGTAGCAGTACAGAGAACACAGAACACACAGTTGAAGTAATACACAGAAAACGAGGATAAATCCTTATTATATCACAGGGAACTGGGGATTTGTTACACCGTCCATATGACATGTAGGCACACAACAGTGATGTGAGCAAACCAGCTGTCATTGCCAGACTTTGGCACCGTGGCAGTGCTACAGTTTGACGCCAGCCTCATATTCATATTTCCTTTTACTAAGTTTGCATTTTGTTGCATAATGAATACCTTATTTGATGTAAGAGATGACAAATATACAATACAAATGATCTTGTTATTTTTAATCATGCATCATTGTAATATACTCAATTCGTACAGTTGTAAACAGTAAAAGAGTAGACAGAACATGTGTAAAATGAAAACAGGGATTCTAATTATGCAACAGGGAAGTGCTGCATCATCTTTAATTGAACACATCAAAAATTTTGGGAGACTTCCCTTTTATCCACAACCAGGGTTGTGTTCGTGGATTCCAGGAATTCTTATTATTCAACAGGGAAGTGCTGCATCATCTTTAATTGAAGACATCAGAACTTTTGAGAGAATTTCATTGTACAAAACAACCAGGGTTGCGTTCCTGGATTCCACTTAGGGGCCTAACCTCAACCTTTACCCTTCATTAATAGGGAAGTTTTTAGTACTTTCACAGTGCTTAATTAAGATAACCTCTGGCCGCCTAGCACCCATCATCCCCTGCAATTTTACAGCTTTAATACACATGCACAACAGTTTGTTTCCCCCTTCCACCACCATTTGCTTGGCTTAATTCCTTTCAACTTTTGAAATATTTGCTCAGCTCTAGTCTACTCAGCCTATGATAGGCGTATTTAAAAAGATACTGTGAGAAGAGGTTAATGGTTCATAAGAAATTATTGTCATATGTAAGGGCTCTAATACCATTTATTGTCCCAACTGAGTTATATGGAACATACTGCAGCATTTATTGCTCGGCCGCTAAATTGCTCAATTGCAGGATTTTAAAACCTATCATGTACACAAATTAACAACCAAGTTAGACATGCAGTCTAAGATAAACTATAATCAGGCCCGTAGCCAGAGGGGTCGGAGCGTTCGAACGACCCACCCCAACTTGGAGGTGGTCCATTTTTCCAGCCCTGTGTCTGAGGGGTCAGCTATGAAATATTTTTTATCTTGACGTATTGAGGCCGAATTTCCGTTCACTTTCATCAGGAAGATAAAACCTTTTCACTTATGTCATTTATACAGGCCCAAACTGACCACAATATCTCATCCCCACATACATGTACTAAGTGGGGTGATGTGATAATAAGCTCAAAAAGGCGCATGCATGGTTATGTCATTGTGGCTGTGGATATTTGAACTATAGATACAATACAAAGCCTGGGACACACTGCCACAACAACCTGCGACACGACGGCGACCACCCATTGCGTCTGCTGTGGTCGTGTGACCGGTTCCACGACTAGAGTTCAGTTGTGTAGTAAGCCGTCGCCGGGCCCGATTAAATATGTTCAATTGAGTCGGGTGCAGTCGGTACATTTTAAGCCCTGTCCAAACCGCTACGACTACCAAAGAGTGTCTACTCAGGCCCGTAGCCAAGGAGGGGGCTAAAGAGGCGACCGTCCCTTCCCCCCACCTTGGCCATATTGAAGTATTTTTTTTTAGGTCTTCGCCAGAAATACCCAGGCGCATAGACATAGCCAGGGAAAGTTGGGAATAGGGCAACCCTGCTTGATCTCATTTTCGCTTTTTTTCCCGCGATATCGTTCAATAGTAATTCCCTCAATTTATGGGGCAGGTCTACCAAGGCAGGGGTGGAATTCAGGGTTGGGAGCATGTATGTATGCATGTAAAACACCCCGGAAGGGCCGTTTTCTACTATCTGAGTGGTTTGTAGAGGCAAACGTTTCTTTGAATGCGCATCTCGGCATTGCATCATTTTTCACAGACTAATTGTTTTCTCAGTAATTGAGAAATTGTAGACATGAGATCTATATTTCAAAGCTGGGTTCATGCAACTGAAAAGACTTGGGAAGGGCTATTTCCGGCCATCTAAGGGGTTTGTAAAACTCAAAATTTTCTTTTACGCTCCGCGCCAACCGAGGGTTGCGCTCCGCTTGGATAGTCTTCACGAGTTCGCACCCCCTTGACATATTTTGGCTACGCCCCTGTGTCTACTATTTATGCAAATTGTCTACGACAGAAGGTCTTATGTAGTCCTCTAAAATCCTCCAGATTGCGGCAAATCTGCAGATTTCAAAAAATCCCCGGAAAATGCCTCCGGACCCCTAGCAACTGCATGCTTACAGCACCAGCCAGTCGCTTTCGTATTTGGAAAAAAAAAAAGTCCACTGCTTGGAAAAAAGGCACTCCCCTCCACATGGGCTGGCTACGGGCCTGATAATGGACTACAGTATGTAATAATTGAGTATAGCCTAGATTTGGTCTGAACTTAGTCCTATGACTCCACGCAATAATCATGTATCTCTAGTACTATAATAAACTGATTCTAGGCGAAGTAAATACTTGATTAACATGGCACATTATCCACAATGGTTTAAGCCTATGCGCTTTATCGTAACCTAACACAGGGGTATAGGCAGACATCAACACAGCCTTTTCTGCATATAAATCACAGAAGTATGAGCATTAAAGATCTCCTGTGTAATTTCCACAGATTAATTTTTTTTTTTTTACGAAATTCTATCAGGAATTTTTTTCCATACATGACACATATGGAAAAAAGGCAATTTTAATCCGATTAAACAACTTCATAATTAAATTAATCACATTAGTAATTTGATAATCACATTTATATAATTTGATTAATCAAGTTAATTAATGTAATTGATCAAGTTTATAACTTGATTAAACAAATCTATAATTTGATTAATCGAATTTTTATTTAAATTTTAATTTTGCAATTAAAGTTAATTAAAATTAACGTGACTCTAATGGGCATTTGTACTTATTCACAAACATGGCGCGAAAGAAAAACCTTTCTTGCTAATTGTTGTCGCTCGGACAATCCACACACACGAATTTGCGAAATAAGCGCGGGAAGCGGGGAGTCACAATTGGATGTTGTGTAACAACCTTACACTTTGTGTATCGAAATCGTAATTTTGCAGCACTAACACATTTTTACACTGAAATGCGTTAAAAATCAGGTAACCGGGGAACCTGCCCGGATCGTTCCAAGAACCACAGGGGTATTACTAGCACCGTGACTGGCAAGGATTTGGTGCTCTTAAAATCGGGGATATCCCCGTTTCGCGGCGTAACCCCAGTTGACGGGTGTGTATCCTAACGGATATCCCCGGTAGGCGCCGAAAACGCACGCACGCACACACACACACACGTCTTCTCACGTTTTGACCCTACGCAAGGGGGTGGGTCATTTTAGGTACCACAACAGGTTAGACTCCCATGTATCAAATATCGACCATACGTAATGCTACCATGGCAACCGTTGCTATGAGAGTGCCATAATAACGTCTAGTGATAAAATACCCTCTGTACCAAAAGCAACTGCAATATCTCATCCCATATATTACATGTATAGGGATGAAATAGAAAAGAATGCTTTTGACCCTAACAAAGATCCACAATCGGGGTAAAACATAAAGTAATCTTCTTGGTAAGAAAATCATGTCACTTTAACGACGTACTAAAAGTTAATGATTTCATTTTGACATTTCAGTTATTTGCTACCTTTCTCAATGCTTTATACAAAAAAAAAAAAAAACAAAAGCACAAATGAAGTTTTGTTGTACCTTCAGAAGTCAGTGATAAGAATGAAAATATGATCTCATCAAGAGCGTTTTATGGCACATGATGTTTAAGTGTAAAGCCCTACGAAGTGGTAGGTAACGTTAACGTTAAAATATATGACGATACGTGTGTAATTCTAGCATTAGGCCACCTATTAACCACCTTTAAATACCCGGTTTGGGGGTAATAAATTAGCAAGTTGTGTTCACAGAGAAAGATTAATATTGGAAATAATTGGACTTCTGAATTAGGTCTTTAGGAATGACACCAAACCAAAACAAAAATAAATTAATAAAAATAAATGCCGGCCAATCATACAGACCAATACACTAAAAAAAACGTAAAGTAAAATAAGAACTCCATAACTTTTTGGTAAAATTTTACACATAGTTAATGTAAGTCTTACATTATGATGTAACAATGTTACTAAAATGCAGTAAAATTTACCAAAATTATGTAAAATTTACAAATACTGCTTACATTAATTTTACATAAAATTTATGGAGTTCTTATTTTTACATAATTTAGGTAAATAATTTTGTGAGTGTAGAATCAAAGTAGGTAGTGTACTAGCATTCAGTGCTATCTCGATTGTGGCTCCTGTTTTTTTTTTTTGTTTACGTCAGCTACCCACTTGTTCCTTTTTCTACTTCTAACCCGTTTTGCTTCACACATTTTTATGTGTGGGCAGGACAACCCTACTATTACTTAGAATATACGAGCCCCTGAAGAGAACCTATAGCATTTGAATTTTAATTGACCTTGTTACTGCTAACTACCTGAGTGAGATCGAAACGCGGTATGGTGACGAACGACCTATAATGACCTAATGCGATTCGGTCGGTAACAAGTCATATAACACGCTTATCGTTTGTCATACTATGGTATGGAAAACGAGATTTTTAATGGACTCGATTCAGTGTGTAAAACTGAACTTGGACTTTTTTTTTGTAATACCAAATTATGCATGCTAAAATGCACAGAAAGAAAACGGAACACAAGACGGAAGATTCAAATCTCATTCAAACAAGCGCTGAAAGACAGCTACAAATTCTTACCTTGAACTAAAAGTTGGCTCTGGATTGACAGTGAATTCGAACGATGCAGAGTACAAAGCTCATATTGCACAGCATATGCACAGAAAGTATAGTTTTGATTACATGTGTGGCGGAGTTGTAGAAAGGCCGTCGGGGGGGGGGGAGAAGTTAACTGCTTTGGGGAATTGGAAAAGTCCACGGTTGTGCGTGTCACTGTCTTTAATACGACAACGCCATATGCACAATTAGACAGCGTAGCGTTAATGCCTAACGTTAGGATTTGTTATCTCGAGAAACTGTCTCTACCTGTTGGCATCAAGAGCTGGAAAGACAGAAAGAGGATCCGGGTTAGAGGTCGCCGATGGTGATTAATTAGTTTGAACTGCATGTGGCGAAAGAGATGATATACAGCCCTCTAGCATGAGCCAAGGTTGAAGTTTGAAATGATATGGGACGGTACGCCGTTATTTCGTAAATGAGTCGAAAGTATCGTCGACGAAAGGCAGGCTCAAACAAATTTACCTGGTATATGGTGGGTGAAACATCAACCCCGTGCCCTGTCACTACACTATGTATCTTCTGCCATTTGCTTTCCGAGTACAACTGGATCTTCTTTCTCAAGCATTCAAAAAGACTTCAGCATCATTATTAAGCTATTAAGTGCAAATCTCTGGGCGAATGTTTATACCAAAAATTTCTCATCATATATGAGAAATTTTTATAAACCTCCCATCGTCAGGGGCGTCGATCCAAATTCAAATGTGTGTGTGTGTGTGTGGGAGGGGTGACATGTTTGACCAGCTGACAGGTTTGAATAATTAAACCTGCCTCGACAGGGGAGTCTACGCACTGCAGTTTTTGATGACTTTGGGTATATTGGACAGGCCCAATATGTTCTCCCCTCAGTCGATTGGGGTAACGGCCATTCACATAAACTTCACTGTTTACTTTGAGACACACGTACGGTCAACTTATGATAATTTATGATTTATAATTAAACTTTTTACATTATATCCTTCTCAGGTACAGGAGAATGAGAACAAATAAACAAAATTTAAAAAAAAAGAAGAAAAACAACTCAAGAGATGATCACTATAAGCACTCTAAACTCAAAATATCATTGAGTAGGCATAGTACAAAAAAAAAGAAATAAAAAAATTGAAACAGATAGCGCTAATTTCTGAATGTTAAGTGACGTTTAAATCCCTGTTAAATGTTTCCCTCACTGATGAAAGCATCTGTAACTACCAATAACGATATGGCATACAACTTTGGCGATTTGATAAGCAGCTTCTGTTTTTATTTAGACCGAATTCATCTACCTTTCAAATGGAACTCTTGCTTTGAGTAAAAGCCAACTGGTTTCCAATGAATATTCAAATTTACTGGCATCGTTTTTTTTTTTTTTTCAAAGAACAAGTTTACAAGTTAAGCTACTTATGGGGGGGGGGGGGGGGATTAGTAGCTCCCAACAACAGGTGACTATTGTATGTGATTCAAGGAGCACTCATCCTAAATGAAAACCTTACTGAGCACTAGACTAAATAGAATCTCGCCAACAATAGCAGCGAACAATAACAGGGAACAAGTTGGACAATGACCAATTAACGGTAAACAGAGATAAAAATCACAAATACCCTTTACATTATATCCTTCTGTACTGCAGAAGGAAAGTGAATGATTGAAATTAAAAAAGAAAAATTCAAGAGATGAACACTATAGGCACTCTGAACTCAAAATATAATTAAGCAGGCATGGTACAAAAAAAAAAAAATGAATAAAAAAAAAATGAAAACAGCGTGTTCTTCCCATCTCCAACCCAAATCAAATTCCTTTATTGTCTCACACACTAATTTCTAAAAATTAATTGACGTGTAAATCCTTCTGAAAAGTTTCCCCCACAGATGAAAGCAACTGTAACTACCGATACCGATATAGGGTACAACTTCTACGATTCTGTTGTACTTTCAATTCA
This sequence comes from Stichopus chloronotus, assembly GCA_021234535.1. Lineage (NCBI taxonomy): Eukaryota > Metazoa > Echinodermata > Holothuroidea > Aspidochirotida > Stichopodidae > Stichopus > Stichopus chloronotus. The sequence continues at coordinate 18,105,322 of CM037847.1, forward strand.
CCATACGATAACCAGGAAGATATAACTTTAACTAGAAGAGCTTGAATTTCTGTTTCCTTATATAGGCCTTAGTTCTTTGAGTATGCTATACTCAGAATGATCAAATCGTGTCTCTAGACACTATTGCCACCTGGTGGTACCACAAATCGTTTTCAAAACTTGTAAAGATGGGTTTGAAAAAGTCGTATAACACAAATGTAGACGTTTTGAAACATTTCGTGTTAGTTTACATTACAACGTCGTCACTCTTACCCCATTTCACTAAGATTTTTGTGGTTGCAATTGGTAAATTTTTACAAAAAGTTTACTGTTTAAAACGATTTAATTTTCCTTTTAATTAGCATTTGATAGGAAAGGTCTCAATAAAAACAGAAGCCTCGGAGACGTAAGTCTCCGAGGCTTCTGTTTTTATTGAGACCGAATTCATCTATCTTTCAAATGGAACTCTCGCTTTGAGTAAAAGCCAACTGGTTTCCAATGCCTATTCAAATTTACTGGCATCGTTTTTTTTTTTTTTCAAAGAACAAGTTTACAAGTTAAGCTACTTATGGGGGGGGGGGGGATAGTAGCTCCCAACAATAGGTGACTATTGTATGTGATTCATGGCGCAGTCATTGTAAATGAAAACCTTACTGACCACTAGACTGAATAGAATCTCACCAACAATAGCGACGAACAATAACAGGGAAGTTGGACAGTGACCAAGTAACGGTAAACAGAGATAAAAATCACAAATACCCTTTACATTATATTCTTCTGTACTGCAGATGGAAAGTAAATGATTGAAATTAAAAAAAGAAAAATTCAAGAGATGAACACTATAAGCACTCTGAACTCAAAGTATAAAGTAGCCATGGTACAAAAACTGTAGTATCGTAGAAGGCAGAGGGTGTCCTCATCCACTTTTAAGAAAATTTTCACCTACCAGGTTAACTTAGATGAAATTCAGAGCAAGTTATTAAATGTTCCAGATTGAGATATAAAAAAAAAAAAATCCATCCACAAGGATATGTATCGTTTTTTGGACCGAAACTCGCCTAGTCTAGAAATCATTCATTCCGAAATATAATGTTTTAGGAATTGACTTTTATGGAAATGTAAACCTAAAAGAATGCAATTATTAAATCAGTCACGGTAAATAAGACGATACCATACAAACTTAAACTTCGTTGACTTGATGCTTGTAAATTCTAAACGTCACTTCATAAAAAAGGTACGGGGGTAGGGGAGGCGGGTTACTGGGATAATGCTCTTCATTAATTTCGAGCTGATTCGAAAGAAGCAACAAGTACACAATCAACAGATGTAGCCCTCGTAACTTATTCTCGACTGGCAAGGTTAGTCAGTCAACCCGTTACCTTTTTTCCCATTAACATAACAATATAAAGAAAACACTGCGCGCAAAGCGTGAAGATTGCTTTCCGGAAGTGTAGATAAGGCTAACGTCCTAAATTCAGTTTATCAGCCTAGCGATTACATCAGTAATTCCATCACCAAAAATGTTGGGCGATATTTGTTACAATGTCCTCCAACCATTCAAAAGTGTAAAAAAGCATTTTTCTTTCACGAAATCTGGAGGGGGGGGGGGGGAGAAGAAATTTGGGGGAAAGGAAAAATGTCCCCTCCTATCTAAATGTGGGGAAAGACGTGTCCCTTCGTCCCCCAAGGATTGATGCCCATGCGCACCCCTTTCCTTTGTCGAAAATCACCAATAGGCCTAGATTGATTCTTATGGGCAAAAAAGCGCTTTTGATCCAAAATTTCCGTAATTTGCGGAATTAATACTTGTCGTCACAAAAATGTTTATAAGACTAAACTCGTTTCTGTGGGAACTGCGTGTCATATTAGTATCGGGAGGAGAAGAATGGTCTTATTAAGATCTATAGCTTTGTTTTTAATCACAATGGTTTTTAGTCATTATTTTGGGGAAATCCCCCTATTATGACACACACACTTTTGTAATGGTCAAAAGTCATGTCTTTCGAATAAAATCGGTATTTCACGAGTTATTTAGACGGAGACATATAATTCCGAAGCATAGGCCTAGCTAATTAACTAAGCTTACTTTAAAAGAAACAATTTTTAAATTTGTGTACGGAACCTTTCGATACGTAACATCAAACTGGGGATGAAAGGCCTTTCCGCACGGTCAGATTTGACTGTCATGCACTCGATAAGCATATGCACTCAACATAGTTCGATCTCTAGCTCTTACATATTCCCCATCCCTAGTCTGTGACGTCATCGAATCGAGCTGTGACATTCTCAGTATTTCCACAGGTGGGTAAACATTGCATTCTCTTATTTCTCAAATTTATAATTAACGTTGAAAGTGAAATTTTCTGTTTGTATAAGTATTATTCTCAGACGTAAAATTTATCAAATTTTATGATTTTCAACGAAGACGTGAGCAACATTAAAGACGAAAAAGCTCAGTGACAATTACCGAAGCCTTGTATGTACATATTGTATTCTGTTTTGGGAAAATGTAGCTTAGATCGGAGAAAAAAATACACTGAGCTTTCGGAAGCTTGACTTCTCCTCCCCCCCCCCCCCCCCCCCCCGCTTCTCCACAAAGTAAAACAAAAATGCTGACGTTTGTGTGTATTGAAGTAATAAATTGAAGCACGATTTGAAAAACAATTATTGGATCTGTAAGCGAAAACGAAAATACAATGATACAGCAAAAATAAATAAATAAAAACTGATTGACATGGAATGCATGGCAAAAGTTGTGACGGATCTATAGGACAGATCATGACCGGTATGAATATTTTGAAACTATGTAACTTAGACAAAAATAAAAATGCTAACTATTAAATTTGATTACACAAATTAGAATTTGATTAGCTGAGGTAATAATTTGATTAAGCAAATTAATAACAGGTTTTACACATATTCTTATTTTGATGAGATCAATAATAATTTGATTAAGCACATTTAACATTTTGATTAAATGGATTAATTCTTGGATCAAAAAACATTAATATTTCTATGAAAAAAATCAATTTGATTAAATATGTTAATGATCTGATTAAACAAGCTTATATTTTGATTAAGAAAATTAATAATTGGAAAGTTGATTTATTAAAATATTTACAAATTAATTATTTGAGTAAACGAAGGAATGATTTGATGAAATGATTTTTTTGCGGGGGGGGGGGGGGGATTTTTCATTCATGGTTTAGCCTATTATTTTTTATCAAAAATTTTTAACGAAAACATTCGGAAGACAAATCCTGCAGCAACGGAATAATCTTTCAGTCGGATACATAGGTACAGTAGTAGTGATTGTTTAAGTATGAATAAGATTATTTATTAAAGATTATGTACATGACTTTCTGAGTTTTTGATCATATGGTCTATCAATTTTGTGGACGCAAACAGGAAATAGACAAAATTAAAAATATGTTATTTGTATAGGCCTATGCGCAAAATTCTCCAAGATATCTCTCAGAAAAGAATCATAATACTTGATTACAATCAACAAGTATCCAAAAATAATCACACCTGCAACGGATGGAGACGAAAAAAGCCTAACAAAAAGAGAAAAAAGAAAATTATACACATGTAAGAAATACTAGGCCTACTGAAGACTTGCATTTAATGTAGGGCTGCAACTCTACTATAACTCGCTTTCTTTGTGGAGAGCAAGGACCGGACGGAGAACAAACATGGTTTTCAACAATACGAATTTAAGTTTGTGAAGAGAAAAGTCAAACCATTACAGGGATAGCTGAGTTGGGTTAACAGCAATAATGTACTTCCATGAGTAAAGAAAACCAAAATCGTATCGAAGATGCAGTAGGACATAAAAACCCATGAAAGAAAAATAGATTTAAAAATTCAGATAAAATAAAATTGAGGAAAATAAATTGTCTGAAAAAAGATGTTGTTCTATTTCCAAAAGGAAGGGAGACGTATGGTGAAAGTTCCAGAAAAGATACTGAAACGAATCACCGATTCTAATGTGATTAACAAATTAGGCTAATAATTTTTCTAACAAAGCAATGATTTCATTACAGAAATTAAAGTTGAAAAAAAAAATACGTTTTGCTATTTGATGAAACAAATTAAGTTCAAATTGACGATGGAAACGAATAAGTTAGAAGATATGAAAAACAAGTCTGATTTGGTGAAGCAAATTAATACATTTATTAAACAATTACTTGGCTGCATGTTGAAGAGCACGAATAAAGATTGAAGGAGATTTTTTATTGTTTTAGAAAATCGAAGTTGTCGTAGTGTCAGGAACATCATCACGGGGGGGGGGGGGGGGGAGCAGCTCTCAAAACTTCCACCCCATCCACGTAACTCAAAATCCGAATGGTCGACTTTCGAAAATTTTCAAATTCCATGACAGGGCCTGCAGGGAAAAGGCTCTGACAGGACGCCTTCCAACTGATGGAGTTACATGCACGAAGTCGTTAGTATTTTATTGTGTAATTCAATGGGAAAGATAAATGGTGGTGTGCTACCTGATTATACGTGTCGCATGCACATGAAAAAGTATCACTGCATACAGTACACGTATACTGGAGTAATGTGCTCTCTCACATTTAGGCTATTCCCACAGCCTCTCTGTACAGTATATGCTCTGGTTATTCCCAACTGAGAACTGTACTTGGGAACAGACGCACAGAAATAAATTTACGACATAATGTGAACTTATGTGAGCACTCGAAGTCATACAACTTTGGGCTAAGATGCTAAACACATTATTAACCACACACTCGCGCCGGTCAGTGAACTGCCTTTTTGCCTTGGACGAAATGAAGCTGAGTTTCCGATAATCAAATTTTACCAAGGTTTCAAAGTGGTTCATACCGGGCAACTCCATCTGCCTTAACCATAGAAATAAACAAATAAATAGTGCTAATGTTATACGAAAATGATGTATGTAACGTAACGTAAGGTACTACAACTTACAAGTGAGACCCGGATACCCAATAAAAACTGCCATTGATAATGATACGATGCTATATATGGTACCGTTGACTTGAGTGTTGTGATTACCGGGTGTACTGTACTTTGCAGTGTATCCTGACCCTGGTGGTACTGTGCGACTGCGAGACACGGAAACTTCCCAACATGCTATCCATAAATCACTTCCAGACAGTGTCGAAATCCAGAAACTTATTTTTGTGGTGCATGTCGGGCATTTACTTGTTCGCTTTTACTTCGTTGTATGTCCAAATACCAGGTACCGTACCATCCAATATTACTAGCCTAGGAGCAGAGCATGACCAACTTAGGCCTAGGCACTAAGTTACAGTGACTTGCGAGTGTTAGTGTAGCCTAACCGTCACAGTGTCTGTCACTGTTGAGCCTAAAACTTAAAGACGTCAAGACCTAACGGCATAGGCTACCTGAGTGCTACTACAGTTAGTACTGTAGGTGATGCAAATAACGGTGTAACCGCAAACATACCGCACACGCTGCAATTCTGACTGTCTGAGACTGTTCGAAAGCAGACCTGTCATTGCCAACCTGTCTGAGCCCAGGGAGTAGGGTTGTGGAGATTTAGCCCCAGTACATTTTTCAGAGCGAGTGCAGTGGTTTTGGACAGAACTGATATGATACTTGAATAGGCCATTATGTGGCCTGTTGAAAGAATCATCACAGTTAGTTAGTTAGTCTAGCAGTAGTGTTGTAGGGCCCACTAGGAAAACTGGCGGTACGAATCTCTGACCACAGCAAGGTCACCAAAAAACTAAAGTAGTGGCTTTTTCATTTTTTTTTTTACGGACATCATTTTTTTTGTCCTTTAACTCACATACATAAGTGTATTTGAATTTGAATGTTGAGGATCAGGAAGCCCCATATGGGCTCATCAAGGAGCCTATACCGTGTTGAATGTGGATGAACACAGATGAGATTCACCTACTCTTTTCAGTAAGTGTCCAGAGGATATCGAGGCAGGGGTGAAACCAGACAATCGCCTATGCAAACCTAAACCTGCTCCCGGTACCGCTATTTAACGTCCCCATCCGACGGATGAGAGCATATCCCCTGGTCTTTAGCCACTGTCCCAAAGGCTGGAAAGGATGGAGAACCAGCTCAGCAGCCCATCAGCTGTACCAAGCAACCCGAACTAGGCTGAAGCGGACAAGACCTAAATCGGACAACAGGAACCCAAATAACCCCCTCAGCTCCACTGTGAACAGCTTTACTGAACAGGTCAAATTTAAATCCCCAGAAATTTTCCAAGTGGTTCCACTGGGATTTGATCCGGGGACACGTACTTTAACCACCAAGTTAACTCTCCTGTGAAAACTTGTGAAGAGAAATGACAGAAGTATAACCAGAGAAAGGAAAGAGATTAGCAGAGGATTAGCAGAGGATTTGAACCCATGCGAGTGGAGTAACAGTCGCTCAAGAGTCCTATCACTAACCCACTACGCTAAGAGAGAGAATTTGGCAAAAGGGTATTCAAAGATATATTTACAAAATACATCCCTGATCCCCTAATCCTGTAATTTAATACATACAATATTATATACCCTAACCCCATACCTCCCAAGTGACCCGCATTTTGCGGGTTTAACCCGCATTTGAACACCCAAACCTGCTGACCCGCCAAGCCCACTGAAAAACCTGAATTTCAGACCTTCCCAGTCTTGGGAGTGCCACGCACAAATATCAAGCACTGTAAACTTACCGGAAACTTCCAACTCTACACACAAACTCAACTGTTTCATAGTACAGTAGGCCTACATTCACTGATCGCGCTGCAGTGCATCCTTCAAGTTCAAGTGCTAGTACAATTACAGTGTTACTGTTGATATGGTCAGATGATCGGTCTCCAGGTGGCATCAAACGCTCGCAAAAATACTGATTGGCCTCTGATGAACTGCACGTACCGCACCAGAAATTGCAAATTACAATAACCGATGATAATTATCAGTTTGAGAAGTTTAAATTTTGCAAGTTGGTGGGTATCGATCTGTACGGATATTCTTGGCTTCGACGCACAGAAAGTGTGTTGACTGATTTGCTAAAGAAGTTTCACCAAATTGCGTTTAGAAACTTTTAAAATTCAAAAATTTTCGAAAAAAATTTTTTTGGGAAACCCCCTCCCCTTATACCCCACCCCCAGGCCAGCTGTCCACCGACGGACAGGTCAGAGGTGGACCTGCATCTAGCCTCTTGGAATGAGAGCTATGTAACCCTATAATACACTGGCAATACAACCAGTGCTCATATGGTAGTATATTGTGTGTGACCTGCATGCGTGTGATCACAGATTCTAAATTCCAGCCCGATTGGCTAGGCTTAAAATTGACCTACAATAAACCTATGGCAACCCTATGCTAAATAGCCGCCCTTAAGCTTAACCATTCACTGACAGTGCTTTTAGACCTACAGTGTAGTATGTGCTTAAATGTACACATTCATCTATGGACAACTGGTTCGATTTAATATACCTGTACTGTAGCCCCCCTAAGTACTGTCTTAACTCTCTAGAAAATGTCATCATTGGGAAGAATCTGGGAGAATGGAATGAAAACTGTAGGGTGTGAGATGAGGATCGACAAAATCCAAGAACCAGAAGTAGGTAGGTTTTGGCTGGGGTTATGTTATTTTCCTCCTTGGCTATGGTTACGCTATGTTAGTTTTTGTCCCCCAAAACATTTGTTGTCCACCCCTGATGTGGGGTTTCAAAGCATTTAACTAGAGGCAGAAAGTAACAACATGAAATGATGATTTGCTACAAGTTACAGTAAAACTTCATGAACATGACTTCTTTAGTGACTGTAGTGTGACCCAATGTAGTAATACTGATGGAGGGTAGGTAAATTAATACTTAGCCTGCCGGTCGTGCGTTCTTTCTGCTACCTCACCCACTGTCAATCAAAAAGTAAATTAGAAGTAGATGTACATGCTTTTTTTTTAAATTGAACATTTTAAAAACACTTAATTTGTCTCCACTTATGTAATTGTTTAGAAAGTTCAAGGTAGATGGCCTTAGTTTAGCCACATTTACTTTTAGGCCTACTGTACAGTATTTTTGAGGCATCAGATCAACACTCAGTCATGGCCAGAATAATTTCTAATGAGGCCTGACACTGACACAAGTTTTGGACATTTATTCCTAAAACATTTATTCCACTGAAATGAAAAAGAAATAGCGAAGAATACATGTAAGTTAAAATCTTAAGAATGAAAATTATTTTTGGCCCCATTCGGTTAGGGGGCAGAAAATCAGGTGTTATCTATCAGGGGCGGAAACTAACGGATTCCCCTTGCCCTTCGCTATTAGTGTCACCTATTGAGTCTAACCTAAACATAGTAGCCTATAGTATTTACTGTGAGCTACAGTACAGTAAATGACAACTAACTTCATAGGCTTACAGTGAGTGGCATTATCTTTGCAATGGTCAAGTTCCCTGGTTTCATCATTCCTTTTTTCATTGCTCTCATCACCAGAGTAATTATGGAATACTCCACAAATCAAAGCTGCTGTACTGTATGCTTGGCAAATACAGTAGTACAGCCTGACCAGCCTGAGTAGGTGAAAGATTTCCTACTCAAGGATGGCACAATACTGTTACATGCTACATGTAAAAGTAAGGCTATATGGAGGAATATCTTGTACACTATCAGTACAAGTCAAAATAATTTATTACAAGTAACAAGTCCCAGTAATAAGTTATATACAGTCGCAACATAGAAGCTGTATGTGTTTCATGGAAATTCATCCATCCATGGTACATAAAACCTGTAAATTACAGTAAAGTAATGGCAATTTGCAATTTTTTTCTACAATTGGGCACTCTCAGAGTTATTTAACTCTGTTACTTATGCCATATGAGGGTACTGTACATGGCGTGTCCAGAGGTTAGCACTGGGTTGCTCATGTACATGCTGTTTGTCCTGTTCCCTTCGTTCTTTCGCTCCATTGTGTTCAGTATAAACTTATTTTCCTGTTTTTCCTTTCAGTGTCTGGTGAGATTTTAATGTTCGATCTTACAGAGCCTTGAATGTGTTGTATGGTAAATGATCTTTGTACCCTACTTCATGCTACATTAGCTTTACAGCTCCACCTTAAAAAATTGCATTCCTCTTTTGCTTTCATCTCTTTTTCATTTAAAACTGCTGAAAGAATTGTAAGTGAAGACATGAACCTGCTTCTGTACTGCATATTAGAGAGGATGAGGGGAGGAGGAGTGTTTCATCTTCGTCAAGATGAAAACATTCCTTGCAGAACATTCTACTGTACATAAGCAAATATACCTACAATGTAGTTGACATTGTCGGGTTTGTTTTTCAGATACTGCACAGTATATCAAGACATTTGAGATACCGTATACATTTGAAAGAAGCACCCGATAAGCAAAGAAATGACCCTGATTCAATGATGATGTCATTTGCAAATTGATCTGCTCCTCTGTCTGGATTATTCCTGTTGCTTTTCAAGGATGCAGAGATGTACGAATGTCCCAGAACTTGTGAAAAATCTCAAGATGTGCAAAGTTGCACAGACTTTCATGGTAATAGCTAAGTCACAACAGGTACTATAGTCCTTATCCCTGTTGTAAACTCAAGAAGCCAGTGCATTAGAACAGTTTGAAGAGTTTTCTTATATCTCAAGGAGTCAGAAGGTTGCTCAGACTTTCTGTATTAAGCCTTGGTGAGGAGATACTGTATCCATGGACAGTTTAGAACACTTGTTTCTGAAAAGGTGAAATGTGTTGTCAGCAAAAGGATAAAAAATGCAAAACCCTGGTCAAGATGGTATCTCAAGAGCTGATTTAGACCATGTTCTCCATGCTCCGGTAGCAGTATTGAATATATCTGCCAAACCACTATTGTATCATTCACCTTATTTAACGCCGTAGAAAATGTTGATTTGATCAGCCGCTTTTCATCTGATTATCAGAAACTGGAATTGAAAATCTTAAATGTGTCTCACATTGGCCTAGATGTACTGTATGCATATGAACTGAGGACAGTGTGCGAACAAAAAAAAAACCTCTCTAAAGTTGTGAAGGGGGAAATTGGCAGACCTAATATCTGGTACAGTATGTGTGTATCAATGTAGTGTTTATTGTAGCCCAAGTCCTATAATATGGTTGTTATACATTTACTGTAAGTACTGAGAACAGCTATGGCCAAGTTATATGTATCATCAATACCACAATTCATTTTGCATTTTTGGTTAATGTTACCACAATCCCAGCTCTCTTGTGAGATATAAAACACAGCTTAAAGTTACTCTTTCAGGGGGAAAGCACGTTCACTGTACTTGATCTGGAAAGGATCCTACTGTACAGTGCTGTTAACCTTTTACAGTTTTCTTATTCTAAACCACCTAGGGCTGTACGGTGATGATGGAATCCTGCCAGCTAGATTGGCTCTCAAAACGGATGGTCTTACTCCTCTCAAAAAGTTTCAGGAACGACCAACCGTCCTTTGGTTCCTGCAAAACTATGGGATTCCAGCATCTGAAGGGATGGAACTTGTCTGCATCATTGGAATTGTTGCATCTTTGGTCTGTCTGGTCTCTCGGAGGATGAGGGACTGCATGACCTTTGCCCTTCTGTGGTTTTTGTATTTATCTGTCTATCAGGTAGGTTTATTGCTAGTATACATGTGCAGATTTAGATTACTGTGCAGGCTATAACAGGTTTCCTCAAATGGCAGCTTGTGTGCTACCTGTGGTGCCCGATGTGGTTTGCAGTGGCATGCAAAAACACAGCAATGGAAGAATATTGAAAGAATTTTTGTGAAAAATTCTTAACCAATACATGGAAGTTTTTCTAGAAATATAATGTGCCAAATGCTAGGCCATTTTGTGGAAATGTTTTGCTTGAAAAAGTGGACACACATTGCACCATTTTGCATCTGAGCCCATCTGACACAAAAGAAGTTGAAGGGATATAAGGAGACGGGGAACCACCTTGACCCTTCCCCTGCGCAGGGATTACTGGTGCATCTTGTCAGACTGTCAAAGTAACTACACCATGTGGCACTTCACCAAATTTAATTTGAGGAAGCCTGGACTAGGATATTTGCCTCCTTAGTTGTAGCATCTTGTGTGGTTCAGTCAGGATCATTAAAGTCACTGGTACATTACAGTTTATGTAAAATGCAAAATATTGTCTGAGAATAAAGTGTCATAAATGTTTAGATACAGTACAGGCTGACAATTCTGTTTTAGGGTGTCAGCTGTTTCAGGGTCAACCACTGTCAGCTTAGAGTGCAGTATGTCTGGAATGTCTGGGACGCGCCGTGAATTCTAAAGTGTGCGAGTGTGATCCGACACCACTCTCTACCTCAAATCACTGTAAAGAGAACAATTTTTTGCACACATACAGTGCTGTAGGTAAAAATGGGGGCTCACATGAATCTATTCATGTTTAGTAAATTAGCAGACTAACCACACTCCTTAATTTTCTGGGAAGTGTGTGATTTGTGGGGCACATGGGAAGTCTTAAACTCAACGTCTGATCTCTAGTATGGTACTGTCACAGTTGTATTTCATGTGGCTTTTTTTATCCCTGTTGAAGGCAGTTGTATTGTGTGTGTTAAATAATTTTAGGATTTTGGCAAAGAGTTATGTTTTGTGTGGCTACCTCTCCGTCCCTTCTGAAAGGAAAAAAAATAACGATGTTGATGGAATGTTGGCGACATCATCTCAAGATGGGGGTTATTTCTTTGAATTTTGGTCTCTCTATGTGGCACCTACAGTATATGTACATCCAGGACAATCTTGTTTATTTGGTGTCAGGTCAAGAATATTTCAGGCTTTCATGCCTTCATCAATGCAGTATTTTCTCTGGAAAGTTCTACCTTGTCTAGCACTATCCTCATTCTACTTGATTCAGCTTACTTTCTTACTCATGCTTTCTGTACATTACAATACCAACCTCAGTTCACCCTTGGGATTTCTTCCCAGTATAGTAGCTGTCAATTACAACACTTTACATGTAACATATTTGTGTACCTTCCCAAAAAGTTTAATATCTAAAATAATTTCAAATCATGCCCTGAAAAAAACTCTTATCTTCAAGATGTTACTGTACAGGGTATTTCTTGAGAGACTTACAGTACAACATTGGCACAATTTGTTCCTGCTCTGGTTGCCATCCAGATAACAAGCTCTGATAGCTGTGGATGTTAAGCTTTCAGTTTGAAAGTAGGAAGACTATTCCCTTTGGAACAGTACAAATGTTTTGTTAGTAACATTTGAAATTTGTTCTGTTTGTCTTGGTGAACTGGCTAAGCAGTCGAGCGTCATGCACTTGTGTATCTTTAAATCCTGTGTTTCAACAGTACCTCAATTATTTTTAAATTGCTGAAGGTCGGGCAGACGTTCCTTTGGTTCCAGTGGGATATTCTACTCCTGGAGGCAGGTTTTCTGACCATCCTTGTAGCACCCCTCCAGCTGCTCAAATGGAAGCGAGCGGTGGAACGTCAGCACGACACGATAACATTCTGGCTGATCAGATGGCTACTGTTTCGACTGATGTTTGCGTCAGGCATCGTCAAACTGACGTCCCAATGCCCGACCTGGTGGGGACTGACAGCCCTCAATTACCATTATGAATCACAGGTTTGTGTATTTTATCTGCTCTCGTTTGGTATTTTTGTTGAGGGTGAGTATTGTGTATTTCGTGTATGTGATTTTTCAGAAAGTTGACTTCATATCCTGAAAAGATTGCACGTACAGTAGAGTAGAATCTTCACAATTAAATGCAAGTACCAGCTTGTTCCATGCCTTAATTACTAGATTTGCACAAGTTGATTTTGTGTTGAGGGTCGCATTACAGTGTATCGGAATTGTTGGTGTTGAAAATTGTTTGAATTAATGTGTTTGCTAGATTTGATCCCTTTTCTGCTTTTGTTCATGTTCTATATTTGCTTCAGTTTCCATCTACTCATCTTTGAGAATTGTTTGTTGGCTGGACAGTTATTGTTCTGTCAAAGCAATGTTTAACCTCCGTTAGGTTCGCAGGTTTTAGCACAGGTTCCATCAAGGTGAGATTATGTCAAAGAATGGGGTTGTCTCACAGGATAATGAAGGACACCTGTCTAATTTAAGGATTAGAAAATCTTGAGACTTATGGAGAATCCTATACCATATTGATCATGGATGAACAGTGGTGAAATTTGCATATTCTTTTCGATCAGTGCACAGAGGGTAACATGGCAGGGGTGAACCAATAATCACATGCAAACCCATACCTGCTCCCAGGACCGCCATTTAACGACCCGATCCGATGGACGAGCGTGTATCCCCCAGTCTTTAGCCACTTTCCCAAAGGCTGGGAGGCATGGAAGACCAGCCCAGCTCAGCAGCTCACTAGCTGTACCGGCCAACAGCTGACTCGGACAACAGGAAAACCAAAAGTGAAATCACCATGTCTGACTCAGATGAATTCCCTGAAATCACGTCATTGCATTCATAACTGTTTGCCTATTATAGCTAATCCTATTAAAGGACCTCATTGAGTTGTCTCACAAACTTCATGATATTTTGGTGCACATGTCAGTATTACTCATTTGTTGATGATAAATTGTAAAACTATTAGAGATTCTGAACATCTGACACACAACTGAAGCAACCATGATAGGATAATGAAAGATCAAAATTCAAAATCACTAATATTGCAAATCTGTGACCAGACACTTTTTTCCATAAGTTTTTAACCATAGGCAACCCCTGTTCATACAAAACTACAGCTTATCATATTGTCAGTACCTGTACTAATAGATACTTGACTAGTGAGGAAACCTATCACAAAGTAAACAATGTCAACTTAATGAGCCTCTTTAATTGCTAAAGAATAGCCATTGAAAAGGTTGATGTGTATTAACCAAGTGCGTAACGTATTGTGCAATGCTAAGTATATCTTGTTGTCAAGGTTTTATCACTTCAGTAGCGGCAACAAAACTTGCTGTTTCATTTTATCCAACAGTGCATCAGCACACCTCTAGCATGGTACGCCCATCAGCTGCCAGAGTGGTTCCAAAAGCTCAGTGTGGTCGGCACCTACGTCATCGAAATTCCAATTCCGTTCCTGTTCTTTTCACCCATCAGGAACTTGAAAATTTTTGCCTTTTGGTCTCAGGTGACTATCTGCTTATTTGTTTTGTATTGACATAGATGTTGCAGTCAAATTCAGTGTTTGTCAATTCTAAGCATGTAGCCTAAAATACAAAGTATGTAGCCTAAGCCTTAAGCATGGCTTGAAATAATCTCCAGTAATCCATAAGCCAAGTAGCTGGCTCTTTTCCTTGAAAAATAAGAAAACAAATGAGAAAATAAGGGTCTGTAAAAATGACCTGATGCACTGGTACTTAACAGTCATTTGCATGACCTGGTTGAAATAACTACCTGGTTACCTGTATTTGCCTGGTTACCTTTCAATGTATAAATTGTGATCTTTGAGGTCTTTAGTGGCAACCACTTTAAGATCTTCAGTGGCAACCACTTAACGTTTATTTCAAAACAAATCCAGGAGTGGACTTAACTTTGCTGGATCACAAAAAGAAAATGGGCATGAACTGTCAAAATTCCTGATGAATTAAGTAAGAATTGCATCTCAAATTGAAGATTAAACAGCTCTGTGTTTGACTGAAAAAAAAATTAAGTTGCTTTTGATGTCTTAATGCAACAAGAATGGTTGTTATGACCAAACTAGACCGGTTTCTGCTCTATAATTTTAAAGTAGGATCATCATCAGTAGTATCCCTTTGAGGGTTGTGTTGCATGCTTCTAGAAAAGAGCACCCTTCATTCAGAAGTTGCAAAATAAAACCCTGATTAAAAATCTGTTGGACTTTTGTTCGTATGTTTTACTGTTTTTTAATTTTTTTTTAAATTTGTTTTAATTACTTAATTATTGACTTTCATATTGGTAAGTGATATCAATATTTTTGAAGACGAAAATACATGCTTCCAAAATAAAAGCCTCTGGGTTTTTAAAATTCTCAAACGTCCTTGAGGTGAAGGTTACATAAACAAAGGATAAGCATAAGGCATATGATTGGAGTCCATCTCTTGGAATATGTGGCTATTTTCAATAGTTTTAATGCTTAATACACTCAATACTCCAAAATGTCATTTTCGTGTCACACGACCTTTAAATACTTTATATCGGTGGCGCGGGTGTCATCTGCTTTAATGACAATCTTAATTGCACATCAGTGATGAATGCTACTATCAGTGCATTAATTTGACCTCCGTGTGAATCTTCATTCTTGAAATGATTATCTTTTAGGAAATCTCATTTCATAAGTAAGGTCTTTTATAGACTTTGGGCCTGTCTTAGGCAAGGATGGTTTAATGAAGAAATGGTGTTTATGGAAGTAAAGTCCACTCCACTCCTGTGGGACTTTTTTGCTTCCATTTCTCACTCTCGTGAAATTGATTTTCATCTCTTTAGGTTTTTGATTGACTTGAGGAGATTGTTTCTTACTTGCAGTTCTAGTGTTGAAATAAATTTTCATCCTTTTAAAACCCTGTGCAAGTTTCTCTTTAATAGACCTTTTCCTCTGCGAGCTGTTCAGCATGAAGTTCTTAGAAAGTTTTAGAGCTTCTTTATGAAGTGCAAGGGCTTTGGGGTGACTGTATTTTTGGTCTAAAATTCCCTGTTTGGCGTGATATCTCTTTTTGCTTAGAGGATTGCACAAAGTCTTGTTTCATTGTGAACGAAGCAGAAGGCTGACAGAGCACACTTGGCCTTTAACAGAGGTGATTGAAAGCACTCAATTGGGGCCTCTGATTGGCTGATTGAAACCTTCTAATTGGCTGCAATCTTGTATGTGATGTGATTGGTCCAATATCTGCTGGAGAACCCCAATAGACAAAGGAAAGCAGCAAAAACACACACAGGCAGTTCTTTAGTGTGATTTTAAAGGTTCTTGGCAGTGTGAAGAATTTGGTCTATGTCTTTCTTCTATTAGACAAAGAACTTGTGTACTAACGAAGTGTACTTTCCATCTTGATTATTGTTCGTTGGAGATTACTCATAGGAATGTCGGTGATGAATTTAACCCTCAATATTCCGAAGAATAGAGAGGCAAGTGGAAGTGGGGGGGGGGGGCATTTGTTCACTATCTAATGCAACAGTACGGCAAGGAAACTGTGTAAAGATTTCGTGCTGTGCCTTGCTTTTAGATAAAAAATTGATTTGAAAGTTTTGTAATATTGTTCTCTAGTATAGACACTACTTTTCTTCAGTACCACATGTTGGTCAGGGTCTTAGCATACTGTATGTAGAAATAAAAGAAATCCGTAGAATGAGAAAACCTTCCAGTAAAGTTTGTGAAGGTATCACAGAGTGGTTGTGTAGAGTCTTTGCACATGTCAAATAAATGTTTTTAGCACTCTTGACCAACTGGAGTATTGCATACCTAAATGTGATATAGAGCTTGCTACAGTACAAAATGTGTATACAGAGAGCAATGCATTTTGTTAGATTGAGCAGTATTCTCTGGGACTTAAATCTCTTACATTTGGGGGTAAAAAAAAATGCTTACATTATCGCAGATTTCAAAACCTATCATTGAAATAATTTTTGCAAAATGTTTGCAGTGATTATAATTGATTCTGCAGATGATTTGATCAAGATTATTTTGAGAGCATTGTATATTGTACAGCTATCGTATACTTAGAAGTCTCAGCCAATCGCAGTGATTATTAAAAGTAAAGCTTGTGCTTCTGAGTTCAGTGGTGGAATGTTACATTCGATTACAGCGGCAGGTTGGTCATATGAACTAGACGGACTCAAATTGAGACACAGGTGGCGACTTGAAGGTAGAAAAGTGAGTTGAAGTCGGTTAAATATTTATTGATTTTCTTTTGCAAGTGGGAATAACTGTCAGGACTCTTAAATGAATGATTTTTATAAAAACTGAACCCTCTTCATTCTCGCAAAAGTTGGAGAGAATTTTGGTGGCAATACTGTAGTATTTTCGCAAGTGTAGTGACTCTAGTCCTTTCCAAGGGATCCTTTTGCTAAAGTTGCCATCCAATCACCGGTATTCCCCACCTGTTTCCGACCACGATCAGGTGGCATTTGTCAGGTGGTAGTGACAGTTAGGTGGTGACTTTGATTAATCTTCAGTGTGCAAGTCCAGGAACTATTCAATCTGTGAAATGACATGTTCTCCAAAAAAAAAAAAGAACATTGTATTTCTGTTTGCTTTGCAGGTGTTTTTTCAAGTAGCTATAATTTTGACAGGGAATTACAACTTTTTCAATCTGCTGACCATAACTCTATGCATCTCGCTGCTAGATGATGAGGACCTAGGTTACAGGACAGGGAGACACCTTCAAGGTACTAATCCTCAGGTAACATTTACATTTCAGAGGCCACTGCAACCCACTTATCCCACCCCCACCTCCTCCCTCTCTCCCCCCATACACAAGTCCAGACATTGTATAGCAGGTTTTCCTCAGTCCTGGTATCCTGCAAAGTCCAGGAAAATTAAAATGCTGATTTCCAAGCCATGAAAGTCATGGGAAAAGATCAATCTCTTAAAACACTTCCAAAATGCTCCAGATATTTCAAAAACACAAACTGTGCTTTCCAATTTCTCTCATTTGTTTCCTACGTTTCTTTAAAGCTATACCATGAAGTTAATTAGGTGTAAGTCAGACTCTTTATTTCTTTTCTATAAAGAGTCCTGAAATTTTCAAATATAGCAAGTGAAAATCGTGGAACGAACAAGGAACTGGTTAAAATAAACGCTGAGTTACCAAAACTGCAAAAGATTTTTCACACGAGGATGATCACTTTGTTAAAATCATCCCCCTTCTACCATCATTACCACTCCTCTAAGAATCATTCTGTCATTGTATATGAGTGCGTGTGTCTGTTGATTAGCTTCTTCCATCTTTGTGGATAACAAATGACAAAAGAAGTTATTTGTAGTTGGTTCAGACATTTTGCAGAAATCACCAACAAACTGTTTATATCTCAGGATTGACACCAGTATTAAAAAGTTTTGTCTCGATTTTTTTTAGTTTCAAAATTACTGCTGCTCCATGTCATCACTGTTGTCGTTCCATAATTTGTTGTAAAATGCTAATGCTCTAGTTAAAGGAATATTCCAGACCATCCCAAACTACGCATCTCAAATGGAGAATACCCTATAAAGACCAAACAAACCACCCACTTGGTCCACAAGGATAATGTAATAGTGGCGCATTTTGTGATGAGTAGCATTCGAGACAGCCCCATGAATAATTCATGATCAAAGTCGCACAATAGTTTTGTCGTTCCTCGTTTTTGTGCGACCTCTACCCCATAGGCTCGGTTGGACTATTAGAAATCTTTCGATCCATATCTATACCAGAAGACTCACAGCAGATTGCAAGTTGTTGACAGGTAGTTTCATACCATGATGGACTGAACGGGAATATTTTGATTAGTGCCTGGGCCTATTCTCTTAAAACAAGAACAAGCGAAGAGTTGAACCTGCATGATGTTTCCGAAAACTTTTCATTTCAGGTTTCTCAAAGCTGTTGGTGAGATTGATATCATTGGTCGTCTATCTTCTGTTGATATACTGGACCGTTCACTATTTCAGTCTCAGCATCAACTGGCCAAAAACAAGAATTGACTCAAAAATCAGTGAGTGTCTGGTAAAGAGATTTTCTCCCGAACCAAGTATAGCATGTACAGTATACATTTTTCACGGAGGCTCAGGTTGCAGCCAATCGACGGCATAAGAGATTTCTTGCGTTAAATGGGGCATTGCTTTACAAGAGTTTACACTTTCCACCTTCAGTTACTCCCACTTGTCTTCTGCTCTCTCATATTGCCATGCTACTCCCCTTCAGTCAGGTGGTAGGGTCCATCTCTGTTTAGTTCGATTTTTATTTTATGGATACAGAATCTGTATATTTAGTGTATGACTGAATAAAATAAGTTATTTTCTCTATTTCTTCCCAAATCACACTCTACTTGTGTTGTCACTAGGTTGATGACTGTAAATGGTATGTACGGTATGTTAGAAGATGGATAAAAGAAGCACAGTAGCGAGAAATTGGATCAGGATTTTGTCAATATTTCTAGTCACATGGGAGGACCACCTCAAGCTTAGGCTATCCTTTTTGTCAGTGGTAGCAGTCACAATTTAATGGAATTATGTGTGTTTCTTCATTATCCAACCTAATTTGCATATGAGGCAAACTGTATACTCTACAATAAAGACAAAAAAATTGAAGTGGACCTCTCAGATTCTTCTGTCTGCCATTCACCCGTGTTTGTAGTATTTTCTAAAAAACGATGTAGGAGTGTGGTTTGGAGATTCCATTCATGAATGAGACTTGCATATTTACAGAAGAGGACTCTGAATAGAACTATGATAGAATTAGAGCAAATTCAAAACATGCAGAGCACATGATACCTCGTATTCTACTGCGTGCACAGGGGTGTCGTTCTTTGATCACTCATGTGGTCCTTGTAGGCTCACCAGGCTATGCAACACTTGAACCAGTGCACAGGGAGGAATTATAGACGGGCTGTGGAGAGCTGCTAGAAATGAGTGGTTGGGAGAATTGTTACTGTCTGGGGTGTCGGGTACCTGCCTTTAATCGTGTGTAATACTTTTGAGCAGGTGATTTAAGGGTGTATCTGTGAGCGTTTATTCAGGTGGGGACTTCCATTTGTAAAGGAGGGTACTCAAAGAGAATTTACGATAGGCTTAGAGCATCTCTATTCAACAGGAGTTGTCTCTGGTTGCCTGGAAGATACCACAATATTTTGCCTCTTCAATAGGATAGTTTGCTAGACTTTGAGACACAGGATCTATTGTACTTGTTATCTCGAGTTTTCTTTTGTATTTGCTCTCTGTTGCTCTTGACATTTTCTTGGTTGCATGTTATGAGTAAGATGAACATGAAGAAATGTAAAAAAATATTGTAATGCATTATATAATCCACTTGCAAAGAAGGATATCATAAGACAGAAATTTTCATACGAAATGATCTCTATACATAAAAAAAACAACATCATCCGGGGAAGTCAATATTTTTCAGAAATATTTTTGTGTCATATTTTTTTATCTTTTAACCCAAGTTCATGGCCCCCTTTAGCAGGCCCTGGACCTGTGTCAAAGGGACTTTGCACTCATCATGAGTCGGACTCGCCATTACTTCACTCTAAGCTACTCCTTCACCTTGGCATGTATGAAACATTGAAATGCATCCTGAACCTTTTGCAATTAATACAATTCACATTCACCAACGTAAGATTACATTAACATGTTTTATTCACTATAACAACTGCACAAAACTATTCATCAAAATGCTTTTAAATGATAATATTGGAGCAAAAATTCTGCAATCCCTGATCCTTTTTGAGAAACGACAATGGAAAAAAACTAATGTGGAATTGTTTCAATGAAGAGTGACCTGAAAGTACACGTTTGAATCCAGGGGCAACATTTTGTTGCTGCCTAAACTTTTTCATAGGGATGATTCTATTTAACAATCGAAACTGAAATCATGGCAAGGAAACATCATTGGAACAATGTCAATTCAGTTACTCCCTTTTGAATAAAAACAGTTTCAGACCATACATATATGTATGCAAAACAAAACACAAAACTATTATCTACAAAAGTAATAGAGATACGCTATATACAAAACTAAAACCAAACAACTACAACTTCGTAGTTGTTTTTAGGACTCAGTGAAAGCAAATTTTTTTTTTTATTTTGTCAATAACTCCTTTGGAATGGAAATAGTTTCATACCATTTCAATAAACAATATCCTGCTTTTTTGTAACTTGTTATTCGTTTTCAGATTTCAGTGAAAGTGAATTTTTCTCATTCGTTAACCGGAGCGTCGTGGCGGGGATGTGGTTGGGGAGCATCTCCTTGGCCGTTGTCATACTAGCTGCCTGTTTGAGGTTAGGAGACAAATGACGTTGACATTGCACACAGTATCTGAATGTAATTTTATTCAAAGACCATCAGCCTTCCCGGAGTGAAAATAAAATGAATTAAAATTGTGAGTGGAAGGAAGGCGAAAGTAAGGTGGTCAGTGGCCAGGTGTCCAGTCAGTTTATGTCACCCCACCAACTGCCTTCTTGAATTAATGCCAAGGTTATTGCAGTATAACGTCTTCAGCATATGAAGGTCAGACAGGTGAAAGTGCTTATCTGTATCAACATTTTATGTCAATTAATTGATTTTCAATACTTATTGTTCTTCAATATTTTGTCCATATCCTTCTTGAATATTCAGCTATTAAAGATACATTGTTCCACTTTGTTGACATCTTTGAATATGAAAGACCAAGTGAGAAATATTCTGGAACTTTGCTAACTTTCTATTTGAATAAATTAACTTAAATTAGATAATTGACCTCAAAACTGTTGGTGCTTCATCTTTATCAAATTCAATGAAGACATTATCAGTGGAAATGTGTTCACCATAAAGTCTTGGTTCATAGTTTCACTACTGCATATATTTATAGAATCTCATAAGAAAAGGTATAACCAGTTTTGAAGATAAAAAATTCTATACCTTGCTGTGGTCTTCTTTGCTGTTTTTGTCACTTGACATTCCCATGAAAATTATATTTGAAGTATGGAATACCCGTCACATGTTATGAGTGGACTGCGACGAAAAATGACATCAACAAGTCGTTTAGTTTGCAATTGCTCACGATGCTTCTTTCCACGAAATTTGCAAACGCAAGACTGCTTTTTCTAGCAACTTGCAGATTTATAGAAAGGTGGAGGAAATTGTCATATTATTTGCCAGCGTATTTTGTATGACATTCCCTCATATTAAAGCTTTGATCTCTTTACTGTTTCCTTTGCAGATCTCTACTTTTTGTCCGTGGTGTCTTCAGAAAAATTTGGTCGCTTCTCCAAGTAGTCACAGTTACATTCGTGGCAGTCTACATGTTTTGTGTCAGTCTGGTAAGAATTCAAAGAAGTTTTTATTGCTTTGTTTGCCTCAGCCATCAAACACCTCTCTATGATTGTGAGATGGTATGGGTATCCCAAGATACCGAAATAAATCATAATTTTCAGCAATAAAGTTCGACAGGTTTGAAAGTGTCACCTCGACATCTGTTTGTTTCATTGGTACATTTAGATATGTACAGAGTGAAGTGAATTGCATTGCTTGTCTGTGAGATTGTTGAGCATTACCAGAAGTTTCGTTACTAAGATTCCATTCTAATTTACTTTTCATCTTTCAATATTTTTTTTCTCTCATTTTCATTAATTTTGTTCTTCCAGCCTTCCTTGGCTGTTGTCGATAGGGATGCATACTACAACTTAGCACCCATAGTCCACGACTGGAAGAGCAAGTCTGACTTCCTTGAATTGAGTAATTCCTACGGACTCTTCCGTCGAATGACTGGTGTAGGAGGGAGACCGGAAGTGGTAGTAGAGGGCAGTAATAATCTCACCGCTGGTTGGAAGGTATGTGGTGTCTCATTGTCATCGTTTTTGATTCCTTGCCGAAGGCAGAGGAATCTATGCGATGGTGATGTTGTGTGTGTGTGTGTATGTGTGTATGTGCGTGTGTGACGCCTGCTTGTAAACACGATATCTCAAGAAGCGTAACTCTGAGTGATCTCGTACTTGGCATATAGATTGCCCTTATTGAGTAGATGATCCCTATTGTTTTTGGTGGAGGTCAAAGGTCATTTGGGGTCACTAGAGGTCAAAAGGTAAATACCTTGAAAATTGCTTGTAAACACGATATCTCCAGAATCGTAACTCTGAGTGATCTCATACTTGGCATGAAGGTTGCCCTTATTGAGTAGATGATCCCTATTGTTTTTGGTGGAGGTCAAAGGTCATTTGGGGTCAACATGGGTCAGATTGTGAAAACCTTGTAAACATGATATCTCAAGAAAGGAAGCTTGTAGAAATCTCATGTATAGTATGCAGTTGTACCATGTTGAGTAGAGGAACCCTATTGTTTTCAGTGGAGGTCAAAGGTCATTTGGGGTCAACAGGGGTCAAATTGTGAAAACCATGTAGACATGATATCTCAAGAAGAGAAGCTTGAGCAGATGTCATACGAAGTGTGTAGGTGTATCTTACTGAGTGCAAGGGTCACCAGAGGTCAGAAGGTAAATACCTTGAAAATTGCTTGTAAACACAATATCTCCAGAACAATAAATGTGAGAGATCTCATAGTTAGCGTGTGGTTTGCCCATATCGAGTAGATGATCCCTATTTTTTTTTGGCAGAGGTGAAAGGTCATGTGGGGTCATGGGAGGTCAAAATGTGCAAAACTTGAATCTACAATATTTGAAGAACTTCTAGTGAATTTTATACTTGTAATGTAGAATCCTGTTGTTGATTTGAGAACTTCTTTTAGGACATAGTAACATAGTCTCTTTGATAACCATAAAGAAAAGATGAAGACAACATTAAATTTGGTATCAAAGATTATTATTTGGCAAACCTGCCACTGTCCTCATAAGGACATGTGAGCATTCATGAATTGTAAATTGGAATTGATTAAATATACCACAGGTTATTAGCTTTATAAAAAGAACTAAATTACTGATCATTTGGATCAAATACCCTTGAGCGTGCATGAACTGTGATTGCTTAATTGAATGAATCAAATTGTAACTGACCCACCTCTGTTCAAAGTGGTCTCTGTTATCTGACATAATTTATCACAGTTGACTGCCAGTAGAAACCACAATGTCCAGAATGAATCATACAGTCTGTTGAGCCAGGTGCTTAATGGACTTAACCATTTACTTTATAAACAGTGTCTCTGTTTAGCCCTTAAAGGGACATAGGGCGTTTGTTTTACAGAAAACAACCATATTTTTAAAACCATTATTTGTGGACATAAAATGATAGATTATTCAAAATAATGAATTACAGTAGCCTTATTTTCAAGGAATAAGATTCTCACTGATCAGAAATTTAGTTATTTGTTGCTCAACAATAATTTGTTCACCCAAACTTTTTAAAATTCAAATGACGCATCCGTTACTTATCACATGCATAATGTTTTGAGGAGATGAAGCCTTGACAGATACTTATTGATGAGACTGAATGGTTTAACAATGGTTGAAGCGAATTTCTTTGTACGCCATGTTGGTGTACTCTAAACACCCTATTTCACTTTACAGTAGTTCAGGTAAGCTTTGAACAAATGACTACTGTGTATCAAACCAGGGAAACTTGTACTGTGTGTTGTGTCTTTAAGTAGACTAAAGGCAAAATTGCAAGTCATGCTAGATTCTGGTTTAATAGGGTTATCCGTTTTTGCTAATTTTCAAGGACCTCATAGCCATTGGGAAGGGTATCACGCCAAAAAATCAAATACGGAAGAGCTGCCACCAATAGCTGTAACTCGACAAAATAAAGTGCTATAATTTTGATTAAATAAACATGTTTACCTTTTTATCAAGTTATTGGACACGACAAAATATAATTTGTTCCCCTGCAGCATCTTATCCGTTTGGGAGTTTTCTCACGTTTGTGTAGGTCAAAGGTTATTTGGGGTGACAAAAGGTCAAAACCTTGTATACATGATATTTTAAGGGTGATAAATGTGAGGGATGTTATACTTAAATTGTGAATTGTTCATATTTAGCATGTTGATGGCCATATAGGGTAGGTGATCCCTATTGTTGTAAGTGGAGGTGAAAGGTCATTTTGAGTCACGAGATTTCAAAAGGTTTTGACCTTACTAAGATGGTATCTCAAGTAGGATAACTGTGTGGGATCTCATGCTTGTCGTGTGGGCGATTCATGTTTGTTACAATATATATCATGAGGCAAGGAATCACTAAGCCTTTTGGCTTTCTAGTTGCATTATGTGTTCATTTCCAGAGAACTCGTGAGTGCCTTTCCTGGGAAAAAGCTCTGAAATACCGGGTGTCACATGACTGCCTTTTGGCCTCATGTGAGGTGACAGATGCTTGGCTATCATTGTTCATTTTCCTAATACTGTACTCTATGGCCTCACAGGTGGTATGTTTGTAAAAAGTAAGCACTGTAGCAGTGAAGGATAACTGTCCTAATCTATTGCAAGATTTTTCACTGAATTTGTTCATGCTGGGTGAACAGTCAGTAATTATTTTTATCACCATGATCTGTGGAAGTGAGAATCCTCATGGGGTGAATTTCAGGGTCACTGAACATGAGCAGAAAGTGCACCCCAGCTGCACACCTAATGGATCACGGGGAAATGATGAAAGAATGGAACCCTGGGAATATCCAACAAACATCTTTGCAAAAGTGCAGTCGAAAAATTGTGTCCATACTAAGTTATGAATATTGGGAATTCAGATGGGCAGTGATGCCATTTTTGCTTTTATGTTGAGTACAAAGTCAATCAAATTGTGATGATGTCACCCTGATAGAATTTTAATATATATTTCTCGTCTTCTTAAAGTGATTGTGTGTGTACTGAAAAAATAAAAAGATAAGATTTTGTTTGATCTTAACTTTTTCTTTATTTTTAAATGTACACGCGAGGTTGCACATGAACGGACTATGTCTTCCAATGAAGGAAAATGACAGTAACTACTTCGAAAAGCAACGGGATTGGCATAAAAACTGTAAAAAATAGGAAACCATATTTGAAAGTTAACGGTGTTTACTATAACAGCCTACATAATGAATACGCAACAGTACAGGTCTCACTAGTGTATCAAAAACATACTACTCAAGTCGTCACTCCTTGGTAGGTATCGGGCATTGTAGTATTTGGTGAAATTAAACACTGTATTTACAAATAACCTACGAACTGAACATAACCTTGCCCGCGGCGTCAGTGATCCTGAGTTGGTAACTGAACATTTAATACTTGTATCCGTCCCATTGGCTTGTTTAAAAAAGCACATCGTTGATTTGAATGAAAACTGTCAATCACTACATTATCGTATTCTACACTTTTTGTCGTTATGTTAGAAGAATTTGAAATCGTATGGCAAAATTAACCAACTGAAACCTATTTATTTTCCCAGATTGTCTGAATGGTGTAATTAAAAGCCTTACCAAAATTTTGGAGATGAAATTTCAATGTTTTTACTTTTAGCCTACGCACGCAATCACTTTAACCTAGAATTTCTTTCAAAATGCTCGCATACCTTTTTGTCTTGAATAAGTGAGGGACTTTGTGTAATCAAGCAGTTAACACTGACTTGAATCTATTCATACTGTAAGTGTTAATACTATTTGACAAATTATTGAGGAAAACAAGAACACCTTTTTAATAACAAAATGTCAATTTATGACATCACATTCTCAGAATAGCAACATCCTGATTGATTTTTTATGAACTTTTAAATCGCCATATTTTGAGAAGGAAACATTACATGTAGATGAAAGTTGATGACTGTGTTCACCACATGTTTGTCTCCCATCCACAAGTAAATTTCATCGTCAAAAGTTTTGACGTTTGTTTTCTTTCAACTTTGATCGTTTATTGAGTGGAGTTTGTAGTGTTATCCTTATGTGTAGCAAAAGAATTAGTATGTGATACTGGAATATCTATTTTCACGCTTCAAGTAAAGTTACTCAGTTCTGCATAAGTTATACTTTCCTGATTGCGAAAGATGTATTTAAGAATGTGACTGTTGATGGTACACAAGATGGAGATTTTCTTGGTACATGCTCGTAGCTCATGCTTGTAGTTCGTGTGTTAATACTTTCCTGCTAACGAAGAAAGACCTAGCAAACTGTGGTTATCTTTCCAACTTTTTTAAAGTTTCAGTAAGATAAAGCTCTAAATCTTATTCTTTACTCACTGATAGAGAGAGAGAAAAACAAAAATGTTCATTCCTTTTCTGCATCCACTCAGCTCTTGAAACTAGACTTCTTTCTGGTAAATTAGTGAAAAGGGAGCATTCTTCTTGAATAGCTTTCCCGCATTAGCATTGTGTTGTCATGTACAGATATGAAAGTACACATGCTACATGCTACTTGTAAATTTCTAAATCTAAATCATGTGCGATGGTTGGAATGCATCTCTCTCTGTCTGGTGTTTTCTTTTTAGCCCTATGAATTCAAGTACAAACCAGGTGACATATCAGCAATTCCTGCAGTTGTCAGTAAGTATCGTAAGTCAGTTTTCGATATTAGGATGGTAGACAAAGAGGAAAGGCAGTGCAGCAAAGACATACAACTTTTCATTAGCAGAACCCTGTATCCCTCTCTCGTTTTGATTTTCAAAATGATCATCAACCGATAATAACATCCGCTCTAGAGACAAGATGGTTCAGGGGTTGCCATAGTAATTATATTATGTGCATTTGCCATCGTTACACGTTATCAGTGAGTGTGGAAGCCAGCAACACTTTGCAACTCTGTTCGTGAATGTATGCGCCATTGCTATGATGTCATTCCAGCTCACTGTTGTCTTCGAAAATAAAATGTCTTAAATGTCTGGATGCAACAACCATGTGTGCATGCTTTTTAAATGTTCTCCCTGTTACTCTACCGTCCAAAGTGAAAAAGTCTCTGATTAGTCATCTGCACTTTTGAATTGTATTTTACACTGTATACAATATGTGGCTATACCTCTGTCAGTGTTCATATGTGATGTCTAGTATTTGCACCAGGTTTAATATTTAGAATTGGTTACCTGCAGTCTGTCTTAAAAAAAATATACCCAAAAATATAACTTCCTCCTGGCTCTGAATTTGTTTTACTGTCATTGTACTATATTTTTCCCTGTTCCTTAATACAACACCATATTTCTTTATGTGTGGGCATGACACTGAAGTGTTGTTTATAAGGAAAGAGTAATATTTTATATTTTATTGTCATACGTACAATGTGCTTTGGATGTCGCTAACAATTTCAGAACTTGGTCCTGGTATTGTCGAACGAGGTTCCGGACAACCCGGTGCAAACGTTTGTGATATTACGTGATGTGTTTGTTACGTACATCAGGTGTTCCTTGATCTGTGAAATCTTTATCAGGTCATACATGTGTTCAGCTTTCCTAGATCTCATATTATGTATTAGCTATTTGATACTGTCCATTCTGTATGAGGTATATGTTCTGTAATGTGTTTGGTTGTATCACATCTACTACAATGTGTCATCTCTGTCTGGACCTCAAGTGTGTGATAGCAGCACATGTTTCTGATCCCCTACAACATGTTGTTTTAGTTGTATCCAGTGCTTGATGTGTTGCACGTATCAGTGAGGTGCTTATGCTCTACAAGTGATTGTTTATTTCTTGGTATATATGGTATCAGATTCATTCCACTTTGTAGAATGATTTCATTTTTTGAGTCATGTAAGATCTTCCACACTGTGCAAAATGTTTTACATATTTCATGATGTGTCACATCTTAAACGGTGTGAAATGTATTTGAGATCTTTCATTACTTGTGGGGTGACCACTATGTACATCTGATCTGTTCAGGATGCTCTCAGTAAAGTAGACCTTCCATGCTCTTTAAAGCCGGGTCTGTTAGTTAAAGCAGCTCCTCTGTGGTGCGTTTGGTAAAGCAGACTCCTCCAGTCTACGTAAAATCTGTTCCTTTAAAATCATAAAATTTTGTGATGATCATGAATGGAAGTGACCAAAGCCAAAAAAGACACCTCTAAAACACACCAGTATCAGGCAGACGATTGATCCAAGGTTCACCAGACTTGTATTGATAATTGGCAATAATTACCTTGTTTTCTTTTCTTAGCACCCCATCAGCCACGTCTCGACTGGCAAATGTGGTTTGCTGCTCTTGGTTCAGTGAGACAAAACCCTTGGTTTGTCAGCCTTGTGTATCGACTATTAACGAATCAGGAAGAAGGTATGTACTATGATAAGCCTTTCTTTATAGGGAGATATTATTGGGACCTCCTTGGTATGAAATGAACTTCCACGGTTCGTCCAGACAATGTCTAAACTTTATTAACGTTGAGTGTCTACTTTTAATAGTCCATAAAAACAGTATCTATTGTGCCTTTGTTTACATATTTTATCACTAGAGTGAAACTTTTGTGATTACGTCACTCGGGATGGTGATATACCAGATGGGCTGTTGATGGCGTCACATGATGGCAACAGAAGAAAATGCAAATTTATATGTACCCCAAGCAGACGATAGATGGAACAAGGGGGGTTGCTTTAAGTTTAAAGTAGCTTATAATTTCTCATTCAGACTTGAAGCTCAGGCATATTCAGATTACAATGTGCAAACTGTTTCTTCATTAGGCTAAAATGATTACAATTTTCAGTCAACTAAAGTTTATTAGACTTCAGTACTGCAAAGGTCGGTACCTCGTAATCTAGTGATAGCTCAGAACTTCAAAACTGGAGCTCCGTAGTTTGTTTGACATTGTGGGTTAGTACTTGGCAAAAAAACCACACTGCTAAAGAGAACATGAGGCAGTAGTTGGTGAGAGGCGATGCAACACCGTCTCTACTCAGAGACAGCAAGACTAACAATTGACAGCACCACATCAGATGGTTAGACTTTGGACGATTGCAATGAAGATGACACAGTTAAGCCTTGTTGAAGTATTGCGGACTAGACGTCTATCACAGTGGTTGACTGAGTTATAGCAAACAATCACAGGAGGGTATGACTTGAGTCTTCAGCGATCAGTGGATGAATTATATATCCTTCACAGAGTTCTGGAATATTCTCCAAATCTCCAGTAGTGCAGAGTATCGTGTCATCATACGATAGAGTTGGAAGGCATATGACGTCACCAGCTGTATAATGCATCAAATCATCTCAGCTTTTCTTGAACCTTGTTGAAAGAGAACCATGGAATTCTGCACAGTACACTATGGAAGTGCATAACACGGTACCTTAATAAAAGGTCATGTGGCTTGCATTTATGAAACAGCTGGCTTAGTTTGACAGTTGCAGGGTAATACTCTGAATGAAAATGTGGTGGAATTGTGTTTCCATCTGTTATCAGGTTTGAGATACGGCTTGTCAAAACTTGCCACTTGCATCATTTCCATGTCCATGTCACACGACCTTAAACAACAATCACAGCAGTGTAAAGTAAACATTGTAATGTGGGGATGAACAAACAAATGGCAAATCAGATCAATACCACTTACGTACCTCTAACCAGTATCTTTGAGATGTCATTTCATTGTGTATCTTTACAATTGATGGTCAAAGAAACAGAGCAAACTGTCACAACGCTTCAGATGTACGATACAATTGTCATTGTTTTGTAGCAAACGTAACTTGGTGGTAAATGACCATTCAGATTGGTATTAGTTCCAGTTTGTCATCAAGCAAAAAAAGTTTCCATCAAATTCTCGTCAGCACTGCCAAAGTCGAGAATGGTACAGGTCCTCTTGAGCACCAGTGTGATCAAATGATCATAATTCCATTTCAAATTTTATGGGTTATTAAGCTTTTGATCATAATCATTATGTCCATGAGTTCACATGTAAGGAAGAGTAATTTCTGTAACAATGGTTTATAAAAAATGGCCAATAAGAAACCCTTAAGTAATGAACCTATGTGAACTTTGTAATTGGAACAGCCAGGGAACAAGTCAAAGGTGACAATGCAGGGAGGTGATTGGCGATATTGTCTTCTTGCACTAAATTTGTGTTGTTTTTTATCAAGTACTGTACCCTTGTTTTCTTTTCCTCCAGTGCTCCAGCTTATAGATCACAATCCATTTCCAAAATCTCCTCCAAAGTTTATCAGGGCAAAGCTTTATCACTACCATTTCACTTCTTGGAGGTAAGTATTATCACAAGTCTTATGGTTGTTGCAGTTGCCATAGTTTTTTTTTTATCTCTGTTAATAAATTTTGTTTGGAGCTTTCTGGATATTGCTGTAAAGTAGAACGAAAGATAGCATTTTTGATGTCCTGATCAATATAGTTTCTGAGGTTTTAATCAGAAGTATGCTTTACTTGGAACAATTCTCACGAAATGACCTAATGATGTGTCACATAGACTGTTGTCCAGTTATTTTAATTGAGCCTTAAATACATTTGTGACTACTTTCAAGATCTAAGGTATAAAAGATACGGTTTTATTGTGTAACCTTTGTTTGAGGTTACATTGGATGGCATAAGGCCCATCATATGGGCGATCTTGTTTCGTAAAGGACTTAAATTTACCATATGTGCTTCAATAACATCCAAGGAGAGAGAAACATTACTGCTGTTTATTTCCTCCAGTGTGCCAGCAAGTCAGTTGTGATTATATTTCTAATTTCACAAATGCTCCCCAAAGTAGTGGAGTTTTGGAATGATGTTGTTGTTCCAGTAATTATCTTCTGGTCTTCATATATCAAATGTTTTCCTCGAATAGACACTTGTCTGTTCTGTGTGTGAACATTGTCCACAAAGGTTGTAGTTTGTCTTTCCTTAGCTTGTACCAAGTAGAAGAAGCCATGCTGACATAATTAGCAATCATAAAAATGATGCTTTCCTCACAGCATTATGAGGCATGACTTTAACAACATGTGCCCATGCAATTGAAAGAGCATTCCATAAGGAAGAAAATATATGTTACTGAAAGGTATGAGCAGATGTGTTTCTCTCCTTTATTATTTTACAACACACCAAAATAAAACTTCGCTTCCCCCTCACTTCCCACCCCCTATAATGCTTATTCATCCGGTTACTTCCAGATTATTCTCCCATGTTAAAAATATCGGCGATAGTTTTGAACAAGGCTTGCATCCAGAAACAAATCTTTGTAACATGTGACAGTAACCACAGTACTTCTGTCACAAACTGTAGAGTAGCAAAAATTAGTTTTAGTATGTTTCTGTCCGTAGCATTTCTTGTGTTTTTGTTTATGGGCATCCTTTGTTTTTGTTTTATTTTGTTCTCATAGCCAAAAGTCAAACAACTGGTGGAGACGTGAAGAAGTAGACAGTTACTTGGATCCTGTGGCCAAAGAAAGCCAACCTATTAAGTCATTTGTTCAAAGTTCAGGGATAAAATATGTGAGTATAACTTGTCCCTTCAGATAAAAAAGGTTGATCAATTTTCCAGAAGTGTGAGAATTACTTGAAGAATTGAAAATTCAGATTAATGTGAGCTTTTTTACAAGGATGTCATGATTGGAGCTTTACTGTACATCCAGTTTGCAAGTCAGTAACCTGTGTATTTTTTAAAATTGAAAATTGTTTAACAGTTTTTAATAATGGCCCATTGATTTGGTTCACAAAAGTCACGATATTTTGTCACACCTTTTGAACATTACTCATGTTGATGGTAAATGGTCAAACTAAGACATTCTGAACATCTGACAGGCAACTGAAGCAACAATGACAGGTTAGCAAACAATCACAAATCACTTATTGCAAATCTATGGCCAGACACTGTTTAAGAATACATGATGCAATCAAAATTCTATGAGACCTTTTACAAAATGCAGCAAAATACAGATTTTACCATTTGCGAAAAACATTTTGAATAAATACACAGACATTGTACATTAAGCAACCATGGTGTTATGTAGCAGCAACATCAATATTAACCATAGTGAGCCTAGCTGACTGTTTTTCGTATTTTCCATAGTTTTCCGTATTCCTTCTCAGTCAGGTGCAGTCATTAGGAATCATATTTTTACTTTGTCAGATTGGCATACATATGATGGAAGATGCATCTTTTACACCAAGAATTCCACTATGTATTACATTGTATATCATTTTCCAGCCTTACACTTCTTTCTTATTTAAGTGATTATGTTAACAGGCAATAAGTGAAAACATTTAAATTTCCTGTTCAAAAGCTTTGTTATGTCTCTTAATTGCACCCACTCACTCATTCTGGAAATGTAAATGGGTTGCAGGAAATAAATTCTGCCCTACAATTTCAAATGCAGTGACAAAAAGTGCAAAATACAGTGAGCTAGTGGTGAATAGTTCTCATTTAACGTAAAATGTGTGCTTCTTGCCAAGTGGTAGTGTACTAGTAACAAATATTTAGTTGGTTGAAACAGCTTGATCACTGTAATGATGTATTAGGTGTTAGACTGAGACACATCAGGTGGTAGATTGAAACACATTAAGATGTAGATTGCAACACATTAGGAACATGTACTGTAAGGTTTTTAATTGAGACACATTAGGTGGTAAATTGAGACACATTAGATGGTTGCTTGAGATACTTCAGGTGGTAGATTGGCGCAGTGGCATTCCGTTCTGATTACAAGACTACACTAGACCTTGTCCTAGGGTGGCATGGGTTGCTGAGGTGAGACTTGATGTCAATTCGATGAAACGGTCCCACTAAATGTTGATATTTTTACCAAAACTTGTGACTGAAGCACACTTATTTGCATTCAATTAATGTGGTTGTGTGGTAGGTTGATTATGTGCCAACAAACACAGTGAGTTTAAACAAATTTTGCCATTGCAATAATTCTTAACATTACTGAATCAGTATAGAAAGAGAACACATTGAATTGTTTCATCAAACTTTATTTTAAAGAGAGTCTTCACTTAAATTTCATAAACTCTTTTTTTCTTTTCTTTTTTTCAGAAATCTAAAAGAGAAGGAGGCAGTTTTATACTTCAATTTTTGTCCATAATGAGACAGTACTTTGGTAGTTTAAGTGGCCCTGTTTTTATATACTCGATGTTTATACCTATTTTGATAGTAAACATTTTCAGATAATGTCTAAAATCATCTTTGTAATTGATAAGGGAAAGTTTTTCTTTGAATTCATGGGATCATGTTCATCTGCAATATGAGTGCTTCATGTTTTTATTATATGTTTCTGCCTTATCTCTCTCTCTCTTAATTGTGCCTGTATTTGTAACAGCCATTAGAGGTCGTGTGAAAATGACACTTTGGAGTATTGGGTGCATTTAGCTTTGAAAATGTTGAAAATAGTCCCAAATTCCATCCAAATCCATCAAAGATTGACAAATTTACAGGCAAAATTTGTGACGTCAAGAAATGGACTTCCGTGATATGTCTTATGTTAGTCCTTTGTTTATGTAACCTTTATATCAAGGGCATTTGAGAATTTTATATGCCCATAGGGTTTTATTTTGGAAGCATGTATTTTTTCCTTTAAGAATATTGATGTCACTTACCAATGTGAAACTCAGCAATTAAGTAATTATGAGGCAAAACATATTGGGTTAACAAAAGAAATACTGACACTGTGCAACACTCCACCTCATCTGTTTTGCATTTTTATTTTCAATTTTTGAAAAGTCATATCCCAAAAATGGTAAAAGATGTAAACAAAATTCTAATGGATTTTCACTCAGGATTTTACTTTGCAACTTTTGCATGAAGGGTGTTCTTTTCTAGGAGCATGTCACACAACTTTAAAGATCAGGAATAGTTTACATCTTGTCGACTTTGCACACACAAATTCCATTCCCTACACGCAAATAATTTGTCTCCATTTTGTAACAAGAAAACTGGCCACAAACCCTGATATCTACATATCTATCTACAGGTTGCTAATTTCTGTCAAAATCGTTCCTTTTCACGTTCAGTACTTCATCCCACGTCCTCCTCAAATTATTTTCAATCCCTGCAGGTAGTACCAGAGAGAAATTACACGATTGCTTACAGGACTGAGCATCTCAAAACTATTCCAAAGTGCTACAGTTGATCACAAGTTATAGTATCTGCTCACTGTGTGCTAGGATTTTCTCATGTTTTTTTTAGTTTGCCTTTGTTTCAGTCATATAATCACTTTTGTTTTTAAGTCTGTCCGCCATGTCCAAACATCTTTCAAAGTTCATTTACAATCCACTTAATTCCATGTTGCTGTTTACAAAAGCAGTAACAATTACATCATTTATTTTCATAAGGATACAATACTTGAACATCATATTTTGATATGAATGTTTACGTTCTTATAGGTTTGTAAAAGGCAATTATTGAATAATTATGAAAAGAAAATTAGCAGAAACTGCTGGGATTAGTGCTCAACATTGGCATCTGCTCCAACGTTTGTTTTTCATTTCATTAAACTTTGAGTATCATTTTGGTTATTTTATTCAAAGATGTTTTACGTAGCACTTTCAAGCCATTATTTTCGTGCATCATACCAGGAGAAAATTTTACTTTTTAGAAGTGAGATGGTAAGATTACTACAAGCAAGTTGTAACAGTTCAAGAGTAAAGCCAGTGAGCGAGAAACTGCTCGCATGGAACGTACATGAGTAATGCACTAGCGTGTATGCCAGTATTTGCCAATGAGCAGTTGAATAGATACTCTCGAGTAATTGTTTTCAGGAGAAGGCATGCCCCATCTATTGTGCTAAAATGAGAGTCCCCCCAACCTCACCTGGTCATTGCTTTAGTGAGGTTACAACCTGTTGCAACAGTGTTTCTTTTTTCTTCAGTAGACTTCCAGAGATGTACACTTAAAACTTCTGATTAGGTTTTCTCAAAGTAAATAGGAATAGGTTATGTACACCTCCATCTCACGACATGTCAATCCTATGTATGTAACCAAATTATTCAACAGATATTCTAAATGCAAGTGTCAATACACAAAAGAACACTTCCATTTTCTTTTTTCTTCTTTCCTTTGACACTGTAGTACTCCAATGTTCATATTTTTGAAGTTCCTCTCCCCCTGTAACGTTTTCGTAAAGTCAGTCAGCAGGATGTATGAGTGACATGATGAGTAATTCTACAAATATGAACAAGCTTGTCATGCATTTGGTAGACTTGACAGAGAAGATCGTATTTGAGCATTCTGATTGGTCCATATTTTGGCTCTAGAACTGAGGTATCAAATCAATGGCTAAAGTGCTAGTTCATGCCCTTATTACTTGGTTTTAATCGCATGGTCATAAAGGTGTTAACATTTTGGGATAAAATACCTGTTGAAACCAGTTAAAATTATCAGGTACCTGTTAGTTACTTGTTGCTACCCGTTAAAATCAGTTAAAATGTGAACAGGTATCAAGTTGATTTTTACTAGAAGAAGGAAGTCTAGACTTAATAATCCCCACTTAAAAAGAAAAAAAAAAACCTTCGAAGGAACTGGTCAGTGGGAAATATTTACATGGCATTGACAGTAGTGCAGTGGGCGGCTTCTGAAGATAAGACATTTCAGGCATTAACCACTTTCTGTCTAAAAACATCTCACTATGAGCTTTGTTTACCATGAGCGTCTTGTTTAAATATATTTATTGTCACAATATATTTTGTCTATATATATATATTGTCAAAATATATCGCCCAATCCACATTCACGGGACTAGAAATGATTTTAAAGGTTTCAATTAATTTTGCTGAAAGCCTGACTGCATGCGATCCAAACTCCCGAGTCTAGCCTACTGACAGATTATGTTAATCAGGGAAGAGGGGGCGAACCTTCTCTTAAAAGAGTATCGCTTCTTGCTTCCAACACGGAATCCAAGCAAGACTGCAATAATTCACCAGTGGGAGAACGAAGGACTTGTATACAATGGAAGTAAAATATCCCTGTCCGTAAAACAAATTGTACGACTCAAAATATACCAAGAATTCATTTATCCTTCTTTACCACCTCAGCAACCTGCTCTTTGCCTTGATAGAATTGTAACAATACCACAATCCTTTTCAAAGTGAGCGTCCTGCGGACCCTGACCATCCATATGATAGGATTTTTAGCAGATCTGTTAACAAGTTATCGCATGCAAATGAGGTAATTCGTACAAGTTCCCATATATGTTTTCACAAATACTGAGGTATAAGTTCTAGTTTTTTTTTCTAGTTTAGATTGGGCGATCCTGGGGGGTGGCAAATAAATAGAGTGGTCCCAATAAGAAATCACGACTGATCGTTTAAAAACAAAGTTACTGTATGGTACTGCAGTTCTCAACCTAGGGTTGTGGATACTGGGATAATTGTGAGGAGACTTAGCAGAGTCCAACCCCCCCCCCCCCCTCCTTCCGTTAAAAACCAGCAGTATTCCATTGTATAGAAAACCCTAGGCGCCTTACGTATTATTGAAAGTGTCGAAATTTGCCGATGGAAGTGTCGAAAAGTGTCGAAATTTGCGGATGGAGTGGATCACTCCTTTACCGACTGATTCATACTCTACGCCCATGCTTAGTGGTGCAAACCTTACTTCGAAGCGGGCTATACCTCCCTCCTAAGGAACAACTTCTTGTTTTAGACGATTGTTAATTAGAACAAACGGATGTCAAATACTCCCTTTAAGTGTTTGCTTGCATGTATATGATTGGAGAGAATCCAAATCGAATTGCGTTTAATTTTAGGAATAATCAACAAAGCAATAACGTTTAGAACAAGTAACTAAGCAACAAAATTTCCACCACTAGTTATTTAGCTTACCTTCCATAATTTAAACTATTTCTCAATACAAGTGAAAGTAAACAGACAATCCTTTCGGGAAACAAACATTACTTTGTTTTGGTTATGTTTTTCCGTTGTTTTGACTTTATATATGCAAAGAATGGGGGATATATCTCCCACATCATCAGATTCAGTCATTTGTTTTTTTCTTATTTTTTAGTCGTGGCTAAAGTTGTATTGTCTCAGAACCCGGAAACTGCGTGATACCCAGGAAAGGCGGTGTTTTCCTCGTTAGTGTGAATTAACTCCTTTCCGGGGAGAAAGTAGTTACCACCGGCGGTTTTGGTGCCAACGGACCTGTATCGACCCCAGGTGAACAGCTTTATTTCAGAATCAGCCCTTAAAGCGATTGCGTATTGTACTTAAAAACCAGAAAGGGAAAGATTTTGTTTGACCTTAACTTTTTCGTTATTTTCAAATTGAACACGAGAGGTTGTGAATGGACGGACTAGGCCTAGGCCTACTTATTTCAATGAAGGAAAATGACAGTAACTACTTCGAAAAGCAACAGGATTGGCATATGAAAAAAAAAAACACTGAAAAACAGAAATCATATTTGAAAACGGTTTTTACTATGAACCCCTACACAATTTGTATATTATTAATATGCAACAGTACCGGTCTCAGTGGTATATCAAAATCATACTACTGAAGTCGTCGCTCCTAGGTCGGTATTGTGAATTGTAATATTTGTCGAAAGGAAATTTACACTGCGGTATTTACAAATAACAGACAGAACCTGATCATCATTGCGAGGTCATGATCACGATCCTGAGTTGCTTTGGCTGACTGAATATTCAACATTAGTATAGCCTACTTCCTATTGGTTTGTTCAACTTAAGAAGCACAAGGTTGATTGGATGGAAAACTGTCCACTACGTACATTATAGTATTCTGACACTTTTTGTCGTTATTTTAGAAGAACTTGAAATAATACTGGCAGCTTTAACCACCTGAAACTTATTTTCCGAAATTGTCTGCAATAAAAAGCCCTATCCAATTCTAGACATGAAATTTCAATGTTTTTTTTTTTTTTTTTTTTTACGGTTTGATTACGCACTCAAACTCTTCAAAGGGGGTTGCAAAGTGAACTTTGTGATTGGTCAACGCTATAGGGACTAGTTCAGATTCAATGTAGGCCTATGTAGGCCTATCGTCATGTATTTTTCTGAGTGAGATTTGGGGCCTGACTTATTAGAAACACAAACGTGGAATCATAGCGTCTGATTGGCAGGGAAGGGAAAATGAAGTAGAACAAGAAAGGAAATGCTTTAGTCGTGTCTGCAATCGAAATCGAGACTGGGCGAACACACTCGTGAAAGTGACATAAGCTAAACGATAGGGGTTGTTATCTGTTAACGTTAGAACTTTTTCTCGGATAAGGAGAGGGAATTTTGTGTTTAGGGTGTGTGTCACGGTTGGAAAAGGTGTGAGGCGCTTTCAGTTTTGCCCGTATTCTACCCAGGATAGAGTAATATGTCTAGTTGAAGAGTATATTAAGCCGATATTGTTGGTGCATTGCCGACACTCGCACTGCAAGTGGGCCTACTGAACCACACAGTAATGCTCAGTAATACGCCCACTACCCGTTCCGGCGCAAACGCTAGGATTATGCCTAACGTTAGGTCCAGGCCTAACTTTAGACCTACCGGCATAGCAGTAGCCGTAGCAGTGTTTCCCAGCTCACGACGTCGAACTTGAGCATCACTGTTTGCTTCAGTAGGCCCACGTGCAGCCAAAATCACGCAGCACTGATCCCGCATGGCACAATACTCATTGCTCGCCAATGTATGACATTCAAAGAACGTACCTCACACACTGCGAGGGTAGGCTACAGGCCACGAAAATACAGATGGCTCACAGAAGTTGCGATTTCCACAGATCTCGCAAGTTTGCCCGGATGGATCTAGCGCTATTAAATGCGACTTTCACAGATCTCGCTCATTTTGCGGGGACCATGCTTGCTCACAGATAGTCGCCACGTCCTCTGATGTCACATGTTGGGAGAACTGACACGATCACTGTGATTATTTTACATACCCCACACACATTGCATAGAATAGGACTTTAATGAGGGGTAAATGCAGATTGTTTTTCTTTTCATTATTGGTTGTATTGACTGTTTTAGTTTTCATTTGACAGTACTCAGTGCAGTATTCTTTCTTTTCTCTATATTTTTCGTACTTTCTTTGATTTTCTTCGTTCCTCATTTTGCAATCATGTTAACTTATTGTAACTGACGAGAAACTATTTTAACGTAGCTTATGTAGACCTGTACAAGTAGCTATTTATCTGTTTATTGAAACTGCGTTCCTCTGGTTAACTGAGAGTCTGTCTGCGTTACAGCAATATAGTCTGTCGGCGTGGATAAGACCGTGAAGATGTATATGAAGTTTTGGACTTCACGTTTGAGGCGCGCGGAGGCAATGTGACATTTCTCAGACCAAGCTCTGTTAGTCATGTCTCTATTTTTCAAGAAGTGGACACGTCACGACTCACAATTAAAAAGGGGACGTAGTACTGGCTGTGTCCACTGCAAACCTAATAATAATTTTATATACATATATTAATATACATCTGTTCACTTGCAAAAGTCATGTTTGTAATATTTCTAATGACTTCAAATTTCCGGCCATTGTTGTATAGCATGTTACCATATTCGTAAAGTGCGACGTAGTACGTGCACCTGCAACACTACGTGAAGTGTGAAGGTGCGTGTGTGACGTCACGATTCAGGTCATTTTGCAATAACATGGACTCTTTGCGAGCGAGTATGTAAGGATGCATTTATAAAATTTTTATTTCAATATGAGTTTGTACCACCACAGAATGGTGTTTTATTGCTGGAAATACTGGTATCAGTACAATGTTGATGGCTGTACAACGGTTTCCCTTCAAATAGCATTTAGAAAAATTCAGCACTGACTACCTGGAACAATTTCATCATGAATTTTTTTTTTTTTTTTGCTTAACGCGACCAATATAGACTTTCGCCAATACTGATTTCTGATAGGCATTACAGTAATTCAGGGAGAAAGATTTGTTTTAATGTTTCAGCATTGTAGTGCCGTGAAGAAAGTTCAATATAGTATACTTACCTTGGGTAATTTCAACTCGTATTCCTTTGTATCTCCTCAAGGTTTCAGTGTTCTCGAGCCATATTTTCAAAGTTTCATATGCTCGCCCACTACACTGTTACCAATGTCAGACGTATACGGTATAATGCTCAATCAGTAACGTGTTGAGATGAATGGACAAAGTGGGCTTCCGTAATGAAATTGAAATAGGAGTGTTTGCAACCCCGTCAATATTTACATGAATTCAAACTTGAAACTATTTGACAAAAGTCTTCCCAAAGTTTCATTCAAAAGTGTTGTTTCCTTCTGAACTTATACACTTTTGAAATTGCTTGAGTTGAATGCAAGCAGACGTCAGTATATGTCGACATATAACGTCACATAACCTATGAGTGCAGGACTTTTTTTCTCTTACACTTTTAATTTCCGTGAATTCCCACATATTCCTACTTGTACACAGTTTTTGTTGAATTACAGAGGTGTATTATGTCTTGGAAAGTAATCAACATATTTAGAAGAAATTTGGTGATGGTATTCATCTTATGTTAGTCCCTCACTTAACGGTAATATTTTTTTTGGCCAAAACTTTCTTTAAAATCGATCACTGTAGGTATGGTCGATGTGTATAACCGATGCTGTGGCCGAGTGACTTAAAGTGGTTTCATTTGAAGCAATAATTGAAACTTAGCAACGACTGAGGTTCTGGCTTCGATCCCTGGTCGGGTCACGGTAGGATGGGTTTTTCCTCCAAAAGTAATCTGCGAGCGTGACTATGGCACAGGATGTGGCAAGGGCGTAGCCAGGTTTGTTCGTGTGAAAGGGCAACATCGACTCATCGTAGCCATCTTTGACTGCTCTCCCGGGGGAGGGGTATAAGGTGAGGGGTGTTGCCTTACCAAGGCTTAAGCCAGGATTCCAAATCATTCGATCCACAGATAGGCCTACTTGGCACGAGGAAATGTCTAATTAGGGGATGAGGACACCCTTCTCTTTGCCTGAAAACGATCTCAGTATTTCTGTATGTTTGCCCTTCTTAGTTGCCCAATCATAGTGCAAAGTTGCTTGCACTCATGAGCGTGAAATAAACCTCCGCGGAAGGAGCTGAGTAGCGTCAGGACTATTTAAATGGAGCGCCAACATCTGTTGGCGCGGAGTGTACAAGAATTTCTTTTCCTTTTGAAACCCACCAGACGGCCAGCAAATGGAAACGGCACTTCCAAGCTGCGCGTTCCAAGCTTCATGTAGCCAACTTTTCTAAAAGTTAGCAAATAGTAGGGGGTGGGGGAGGAGGGGTTGCTGAACATACCTTTAGGCACCACCGTTGGTTGATAATGACACATTTCTTAGCTTGAAAATAAAAATGGAAATTGGGCTACGCTGTTGAATAATGCCTAAAGCAAGGAAGTGAGGCAGAACCCGATTGGACTTTTTTTCTTTGGAGGAGGAGGGGGGGGGGGGGAGATGTCCTTCAAAACATGAGTTTGTTGCATGTACTCGTTTTGAAACATTTGCAACTTTTTTGGAAAAATGAAAATGACTTACTTTTAAATAATAAAATTGACATACTTTAATATTAAAATGACCTACTTTTAAATAGCAGTATGACAGAATATTGGTTCGTTTTGGTAAAGTTGCATTGACAACCAGTACACTTTGGCGATTTATTTTTTAATTCAGCGCTAGGATTGGAAAAAATAGGATAACATCGTTTCTAGAATCCGTGTCATCACTAATATTCAAGGTTTGAATTGACAGTTCGAAGAGGCGTATTGCCAAATTGATTCGTCCTAAATGCATATGCCAACCAGATCTGCTGCTGATTCCTTCCGCTAGCCGCATACTCGTATATACTGCTTATAAATTATAAATTAACGGGCGCACGGCCAATCGAAACCTCGAATCAACAATTCCACACCTTCGTGTTTCAATTTTATTGCTAATCTGTTCGTGTTAGTTTTCAATGTCATAAAAAGATCACACTTTTGAAGCCCAGCTGTCCCCCCCCCCCCCTCCCTCCTCTCAGTTTAGACCTGCCAGCTCTCCCTACTCCGTCAACTTATTATTCCTCCTTCCTCTCTTCCGCTTTTCTTTCGCTCTTCTTACTTAGCAGCATCATCCATCGCGTTCCCAAAATTTCTGTCTGGGCACCCTCCCCCCCCCGTTCACTGTCTTATAGGATATTGTTACCTTCTATACGGTATATTCTGTAGGATTTGTATGTTGTCAGATCAACACAAAGATGTCCTTTATTAGACCATTGTTATGAAAACAAGAAATAACAAATTCGTTCCAAAAGTAATAAGTTGGTAGTCACCGAAATACCCTGCGGAGCAGACCCTGCAGTAGCTTCCATGCAGATGGCGCTCTCTCAGTAATCATAATACACCCGGCTTTCTACACACTATACCTGTTGGTACGCCATGAAAGACACATAATATACATATATATATATATATATATATATATATATATATATATATATATATATATATATATATATATATATATACACTAGAAGTATTATATGTGATAGGATTATCTTTTGAACTAATAAAACACACACACAAAGCAGGCTATCACCGAACCTGAAGTTGTAATATATAATTCACAGGCTTCCTCTCATGAGTGCTCGCTTGGGGTTGTCACATAACTGCCCTTAAGATCTAAATTACTATAACGACAGTTTGCGAAAGATGTGGCTGTCGCTTTCCCTGTTTAGTTTTCAGAAGTAGATGTTTTTATTTTAGGTATGTGAATCTGTCCGATCACTCTTATGAAAGTGAAAGAAATGGAAACAAAATATTGACTCAAACAAAACACGCAGAATGACAACGAACATAACAAAAAAAAAAAAAAAATCCAAGTTGCATCCTGCGACTTCCGTCTTCATCAACAAGAGTATAGGATCACTGTTTTTAACTCAGGCTTCTAATGCCAACACGCTCTTCCGAACCTTTCATGTGATCGCTTGTATGCTTTAGACAAAACAAAGCTAATATGGCATGCCATATTTTCACAGGAAAATACGAATGGAACGGTCAAACCAATTGCTGTCGACACTGGGAATTTCCTTGCCAAAATGCCGGCTTTCATCCAGTATGGATAAAGCCGTACGTATAGCGGATGAGAGATTAACCTTGAGGCCTCAAGGTGATGCTGTTTGAATGGCTTTGCTATTTAACAACTGTCAGTTTCTTCAAAGCGCCCTCTTTTTTCTTAGTAGTACGTAATTATCTTTGAAATTTGGCCTAAGCGAAAACTTTCCGTGTTTTTGTTGCAGACTGCGTTTAAAGTGTGAAAAATATAAGTCAGACTAAAAAAAGTGTCGAAATATTGGGTCAATTTAGAAATGAAAAAGTAATACATCGATGCTGAACGAAAATGCTGAATCAGTATTTGGGTATGGAATTCGCACAATTCAATCCACAAACGCAAAAAGAAGTAGGAGAAAATGTTGCTTCTAAATTTCATAACTTACAAACCGAATATAGTTTTGAAATAGTGTTTTCAAAACTAACATTCGAGATGGCTATTTCCTCTCCAGCATGCTGCAGTTACCACCGTTTAAAACAGACTTCGGTAAGCGTGGCATAAACATTTACGAATACATACAAACAAGTACAAAGGGGCTAAACCGGATAAAATACTTGCAGTTTACTTTTGAATGTTACAGAACAGGGAACTGAAATCATGCCAGGAACGCTACTTGTAATAGTCACCAACGAGATGTATCACTCCGTGGTAGCCGGAGTCTGGATGAAACTGAAAGGGTAAAAATTAAGCTGACAAAGCTAAAAAGTA
Source organism: Stichopus chloronotus (assembly GCA_021234535.1). NCBI lineage: Eukaryota > Metazoa > Echinodermata > Holothuroidea > Aspidochirotida > Stichopodidae > Stichopus > Stichopus chloronotus. The sequence goes on from CM037847.1 coordinate 18,149,407, forward strand.
TTCGGGACAAGAATTGGTTGAGAGTAGTCCCTGAGTCTCCTTTTGAAACAATCCTGAAACACGTTGCTTATACATTTATGATACAATCATACATGAACTCAGAGACCGATGTTCAAACTATCAACGACTTTGCGTTAGCCGATATACCCTCTTTGACAGTACGTGGTTGTATCTGCGTTATATTTATGTATCGTATATCAAATTTAATAGCGTGCAAATAACGAAATTGTTCGTGAGTGCAGGCAGTAATAAGAATGATTTCATGAGCTGAAAGGCTTCATTAGCTTCATGAGCTGCCTTCATAATTATAGCTAAAGTATGTTTAAGTGTTCCTCATGCGCAGTAAAGCTTTTTTCTCCGCTTAAAAGCAATGATTGCCAACAAAGCAAAGACCAAAAATCTCGAGTGCTGGTATAGTCGATTGCAAGTCTACACCCATATATGGTCGAATATTATTTCACTGTGTTGTGAATCTCATCCTTTAAATCGTTTGGGCGGTCTTATGAACTCGTCCGCTCTCGATTAAGGAATGCAATATGACGATGATACACATTTTACACATGTCGATATTCCCTCAAGTCTTCACCATGTTCGGCCCAGAGCAATAATTTTGACATACTTGCAAAAAAAAAACAGCCTCAGCTTCAGACAGTATACGGTCCATGTAACGATCTGAGGTTTGACTGATCTATCGTAACTTTCTTAAAACATTTCAATGTAATAGACTGGGATGAAGGACCAATCCAAATTTCGATTGAACAGTTGAATCCAACAAGATTTACTATCAGTATATTAGACTGAATGTTTCAATCGAAATGTTCGATTCGTCCCTCATTTCAGTATTTCGTTGGAAGAGAGTTTGCCAATCCGGTGACCTTCTATCTGCCACTCGGATAAAGTACGTGCACATTTAAAGTACCGCGGCATGTAGTTAAACGTTGGAAATGGCCAAAATTTCCATGAAAATCCACCAAACATTGACTATTGTATAAACACATTTCAAATTTAGATATTGCATGGTTAATCTTCATGATCCAACTGCCCCTCTATTAGGACTTTTCAAGAAGAACAGTCACTGCATGGCAAATCCAAAGATACAAATATGTGACATACAAGATGGGACAAACCTGATATGCCTTATGTTATTCTTAGTTTGCTCAACCTTTATTTAAAAAACAAGTGAGAACATATGCCAAGAGGGTTTTATTTTGGAGGCACATACTGCCTTCTTTAAAGATATGGATATCACTTACCCATATGAAATGCAGTAATTAAGAGATAACATATGGAAGACCAGCAAAAGAAATACTGACACCGTGCAACATTCTACATCATCTGTTTTGCATTTTCATCGAGCTTTGAAATCCATAACTGAAAGTCGGTTGTCTAAGTATAAACACAATTCCAACGAAGTGAGATTCATGTTTTAACTCTGCAACGTCTGAAAGAAGCTAGCTAATTTCCTGATGCATGTCACAGTGGTTCATTAAAGGTAACGGGTCGTTTCATCATACCACCCATGAATTGAGAGTCTCGGAATTCGTTACGTCACTTCCGAATTTTAGGTTACCACATTGTTCACTGCGAATAGACGGATTTGTCACCAACAGTTGACTGAAGACGTAACTAAGGTACACACAGTGCGTGAAACTACAAAGTGCACACGCTCAGGCGTTCAAGTGATTCATCAGACGACCCATAGAGGGATTAGACAGCCAAGTTACTGCGTCAGGCTCATTTCCTTGTCATTATCCCATCGAATAGACTCACCCATAGACTCAACAACAACACCCCTCCCTCCCTCCCTCAACACTATCTACCCTTATTCTACTTTACCTCCTAATGCTGTTGGAAACAGAATCAAAAGTTTGCCTTTACTCTTTACTTTCACTTTCTACCGCTGAATTGAACTTTTATTATTTACCTTGTTTTGTACTCTTTGCCGGCTGTTTTGCAGTTTATCACTTCGGTCACAGTTATGCTTCTAGATCTGTAGTGACTTTTTTTCACTTCCTACTCTTGTAGACTCTTGATCTGCTTTGACTGGCCGCTGAGAGATCCCGGAGTTAGTTCTCTATGATATATCGGAGTTAACTTCAGTTAAACTGTAGTGGTGAGAGCGACATAAAACAAAACTCCGATATTAATAACAGTCATTATTTAGGGACACAATATCTATATCTATATATCTATATATCTATATATCTATCTATCTATCTATATATCTATCTATATATCTATCTATATATCTATCTATCTATCTATCTATCTATCTATCTATCTATCTATCTATATATATATATATATATATATATATATATATATATATATATATATATATATATATAGCTGTTTACTTATCCACAAAGTAGACCTCTTCCAGGAGAATAATTTGCAATGACTTTTTTGTCGTCGTTGCAGCTTTTATCTATCAAAGGATACGACCCCTTTTCTAGGTCCACAACCTTACCCAAAATATTGTTCCTAAATCATATGAAAATTAACGGGTCAGATAGATAAATCGCGCTAAACACATTTAGCATGGTACAGTGGTGATTACTGTGTAACTTATGAACAGGGGAAAAAAGAAAAGTATGTCAATATTAGTATACGTATATGCTATATTAACGTTACTAATATTACCTTGAATGCAAGTGAACTCGGCCATCGATCGTTGGCTCTATATTTTAGAAGTTTAAGGAAGTCCCAGTCCATACCGTCCGTGTACTGATGAACGCCTATGCACATATTGGTTTTCAAAAATCTTTCCAGGTGATCTCAGGGTCCGCAGGATATTTGTCCCTAGGTCATTGTCAGGAAAGTATGATCGAGTGTATGTGCCAGTGTTCACCGGTAGAACCGATATTTGGAAGAGGGATAGAGGAATTTGTTATACACATGTTAGATTATATACTTTCTTCTTTCCATGTTTGGCCCCATTTGCTGGCCATGGAAGCAGCTCTGGACTACCTGGTGCTGATATGCAGCTCTGGACCAGTCACTTGTGAGGGTCAAATTATCTAACAGGCAAAGACACCTCATGAATAGAAATACTTAAAGTAGGATGCGCTGTTTGAAGGAATAAAAATAGCCTCTACGGTTGGATCTTCTATCATTTTCTGTCATTTGATACCAGTGTGGATGATAGCAAGCTATGTCAGGTTTCTTTCATTGAAAATTTAATTAATTAGAGTGTTAATTACGGTAGAAAGAAGAGCGATTTAGTTTTTTTCTGCTAAAAAGTTAGCGGAACTAGACCCTGTGGTAAATGTGCGGCACTTCCATGTGAACACTGCTACAACGAAACTCCTATGTAAACGCATTTGGTTTAGAAATTAGGCTATACTTGGACAAATATGCCTGTATAGGAGTTTTTATAACTTTCTGCAACTACAAGAAGTATGCAGTCCTTTCGTGTACTTTGGAAAATGCAGGAATAACAGCACATCCTGCTTTAAATATACAGTTGCCCAATGGGTAGGAATTGCGAATTATCGAATGCTGTATATGTAATTGTTAGTTACATTTAAATACAAGTAACTTAAAACCATTCCACGTTTCAGTTCGACTGCCGTGAATTCGAGGTCTATGGCTTAAAAACACTTTGCGATGTAGTTTACAGTCTAAGTATAGCTGGTGTTGTGTATCATTTACCGCCACTGTGAACGAAGAATTCTCAGTCACGCACCTAAAATTCGTCTCGTTGTTTTATGTAATTGATGAAATAATACTTGGAGAGTGTTTGTTGAATCATTAACACCTTACTTAGTGTTTGAATTTTTCAATTTGATGCATAATTTATCAAATAACTTATTTCGAGTAAAAAGCATCTTTAAGGGAATGGTTGGTTTGTTTTTCTACGTATGAAAACAAAAATGTGATGGGTAGTGCTGAATTTTCCGTCAATCATTGCAACAGTAACCTTGATCTGAACCCCAGGCATTTATAATCTAGATGGCAGTGGGCTTTGCAACATGCAACCCCAAGAAATTACACATAAGCGTAATATTAGCAGAATAATGGTGTGTCTCAACTTGGCAACCTCATCCATCATAGATTTCGGTTCCTGTTTTGTTAGAACTGTGTGGAAGCTTGAATTTATGTCCATGCTTACATTCAGTTGTTTGTCCTCTAATAGTAAAGAAGGAGCGTTGAAATGCCGAGTGTGTGGCAAGAAGAAAATAATATACATATCAGTAGATTAACAGTTAATTTGAGGGCACACATTCTCAACAAGTTCCACACTCATTTAGATAAAAGAATTTATACAAAGGTTTAATCTATGGTCATATTCAATTTACAACATTGATGTCGCTAATGAATGACTTTAATAAGTACCCTTTGAGTTTATTTTTCATTTCCCCAATTGCGCACTCGACTCAAGCCATTTCCCGGTGTCCGCGCAGGAGCTTAATAAACTTTGCACGGTGCTTTAAATTATTACCCCCCCCCCCCCTTAATAAGAGGGGGATGTTCAGAAGACAAACAACCCACAACCTTCTCTTTTGTTTCCGAAGTAAGAAGGCTTAACTGCAAACTTGCAAGGTGTATTCACAATACTACTGTATAGTTTTGTAGCTCCCCGGGTCACTTGTTGAGATATAGTAACATAAACTGTACAAACATGACAATAAGTGAACTAGGTTATACATTAACGAGTAACATTGTCATCTGTATATCGTCATTCACATCTTTCCTATTTAATGTTATAGTCGGAAAGACGTTATGATATTGTCTACGGTATCATTTATGTTTGACATCACTGCCCTCTCAACTTGCAAACCTTCCTTGTATAACTGTAGTTCCATCGCTATTTATCAGTCGTGTATAAACTTCATGAATATTCATCGTTGTCAGGTTGCACCCGTAAGTGAAAGTTACCATATTGCAACTTAACTATAACCCTCTATATGCATTCGCATTTCCAGTGATACTATCGCTTAATTTGGCAGAGGATTCACAATAGATATAATTCCGTGAAGTTCGGTTGTTTGCTCCTCCCCTTTCAGTAGTTCCTATAACGTTATTCTATCTCTATCTCCGGCTAATGCCCTCGGAGTAAGCTAACAACCAAGTGTATAGTATTGAAAGAAACATTTTTTCTTTGACTTTAACGGAAGGACCGGTACGTCGGTACGTATTCTGCTGGAGCATTTGACGCACTGGTAAGTATTACTCTAACCAACGTTTGTACTGATTTACTTTCTTGTACTTTTTTGTGTCTTGTTTACGTTTTGTTATGACGAAACAGTTGGAAGCGGACAGGATTTTTTTTTTAATTTTATCTTCAACACAAGCCCATGTGTATAGTGTTGTATAACGAGAGATTTCTAATACAATAAAGATAATGAGATACCTATTGTCAAAGTTCATGATAACTCACCTGTGAACAAACTGTTTTGCATTGAACTGCTTATAGCAGTTTATCAGTCACAGTGTTTACTCTGAAAACTTTTCCTTGTGATGCAGTTCACGTTCGACGAAACTTTTGTAATAATTGCACTTTTTGCCAATATTTACTGCCTTTCTGATTTGTAATTGAAAACATCTGCGTTGCTTTTGGATTGTCTCGTAGAGTTAAAGCCAGCACACAATCAAAGAATGCACCAGACCACCAAATTCCTTGATATAAGCATTATTTAATCTCCTAACTATTTGCAAGTATGTGAAGCCGGAATAATGCCTTACTTTGCCTTTTTCCTGTTCACATTTGTAACTCTATGAAATAGAAAAGGGTTCTCCTGTACACATTTGTAACTCTATAAAATAGAAAAGTGTTCTTGATGTTTTGACTCAATGTGACGGAAGAATTACGGTTATTCCTGGAATTACTACGCTTCATAAATCGCATCTTAAATACATCTTGAACTTGGTCGATCATATTCTCATTTAGTGTAGGAAACTGTTGAACGTTCCGTACTTCTCAATTTTGCAGAACAGGCTCACGCAGACAGCGGCAATTATCTCCACTAGTTGTTTAACTACTTTGTGGTTTTCCTAGCTTCAGATATATGTTTCAATTAATTACAGTCCATTAGGAACCATCGGAGTAAACATCCCTAGAATAAATCTAAATTCACTTTCATTGTCGTATCAACTTACACTTTTTACCTGATACCATAAACCTATTCTGAAATTGTTGTTAACGTCTTTTTCAAAGAACGATTTACGCGTTCACATTTCTTAAGGTTTCTTTGTATTGGTTTGCTCAATTCGCCGGATAGTGACATTCTCCTCAGAAAACAGAAAATTTCGTTGGCGTATCACATGCCAACCCACAAATCGGATATATAGATATTTGTGTGCATGTGTGTGCCCTTGTTTTCGGGTGGGCTCGAGGACCGAAACAATAGATTTTAGGTCCTCTGTAGAAGATTCAGTAGATTTCTCCGGTCCTCTCAAGATTACCAATAGACAGTCTATTGTTAAGGTTAGGATTGAGGAAGAACAACAAAAGAAAACACGATGAGGTCCTCGGAATGAATGGAAAACAAAGCTGTGTGTGTGAAGCAGTAACTCGTAAAAAACACCAACGTCCGTTGTATATTAAATCGACTCGAATGATAAAACTACCCGATTCAATTATTTGCCTCTTTTAGTAACTCGAATTAGGACACGACGCGATTCCAATTAATTGCTTTACAACCATTAAGGTCACCGCAGTAAGTAAGTGTCGTTACGGTAAATAATTAAGACCGTACCATATATCAAATTTCTACACGTAATTCCTAATTTCAATATTTACCTGTGGAGTACGTTGCACGTTTTACACTGTAAAATCAATGTATGAAGCTTATCATGAATACTCATTAATATTCATATTTGTATTTGTCACTTCATACCTAGATATAGTAACTGGTTAAATGTAATTAATCCTTTATTACAGGGTAAGTGAAAGGCTCAGGGTTTAGTTAATTGTGCGTATTGAAGGAGTTTTATATACCTGACATGTGTGCATAGGTTTCAGTCAAATGCGGTTGTTGTTGTAAATAATTCAGTGGGTTGTAATCAACATTAAATAAATTGCAATGAGTTTTCATGCACATATTGCATACTACATATGGGTTATTCATCTGGGTCCCATATATGTCAGCCCAGTAATACCCATTTGGGGCTCATATGGGTGCCATACATTTTGTTTGTTGGGATACTTTGACCCATCTCAACTTTTGACTGTAAAAGGACAAAAAGAAAAAAAGAAAAAAAAAACTACCACTAGGTGATGATCTGTCATAGTTATTTTTATCCTGTTAATTTCAATTTTGACCAGAGCACTACCACATAAAATCACGTTCATGTACAGACTGCACAACTCTAGATCCCATGGCTGCATGGGAGGAGCCTAGCAGAATAAATTGCACATGTGAAGAAAAGACAAACAACAAGCCGGCTTGTGGATTTTATGGTCAATTAACAATGAACCGAACTTAGTGTGGTTTGAGAATGACAAAGGCGTCTTCCACACGACCTGTCGGACTGATCCATTATCGAATAGGGGATATTATTTTCACATACCTTTGCAGTCAACTGAGCCATTTGTGTACACTGTGGAGTACAAGTTGCAGTAAATAAATCATGGAATCATTGAGGTTGGAATATAGAATGGATTCTGAATAATGCATTGTTGAGATGTATCGACACATACTAATTCCTTTAAATATACTTTATTAGCTTATTAGTCATAATTTAAGGTAACTCACATTAACTCACTGAAACTTGTGAACATAAATTTACGGTTGCACGGTACATGATTTCATTTATCATTCTGACCCTAGGATAACTAATTTTAGGCACCGGTGTGAAATGCGAAAATTGCAGATTCAGTCACTACTCACAAAATTTGGTCTCAAACTGAAAGTGTATTTTTTTTAGAGTAACACATGGCATAAAAGGCATAGGTTACAGCGTAGGTCCATATATGTCTATCATGCCCAAATCTCTCACACTAAAATGAGTTCCTCCAACCTCACCTCTTCATTGCTTAGGTGAGGTTTACCTTGTTGCAAACCCTCATCGCCTCACCTCATATATACTGTGATGATCCACATGGTCAATTAAACATCGATCTCCTCAAGCAGATCAGCTGTGTCAATCCAATGTTGCAGCGGGGGTACGCAAAACATTTGCAATCGAGCATGGAAGAGAGTCTGTTGAATATTTTAGCACGGTCATAACATCATGTTCATCGTTAGCCCAAGTAGACAGACCTTAAGCAACAAACTCCAAAAGTGTGGTCAAAACTGCTGAACAAAAAGTTAAAAATCTTGAATGACAATTCACAAATAAGCAAAGATACAATTACAAATCACAGTGGCGTCGTGGGGAATTAATCTTAATTCATTCAATATCACTATCAAGATTCTATCATACAGGGACTAGAATTGAAATTATTGTTCCCTACACTGTGGTTATTGCACCCTTGTCAAGAACTTGGTATGGACCATGTGAAAGGAAATTCGACGATGGCGCCTCCGAACGATAGACAAAATATCTAAATTTTTCATTGATAAAAGCTATAACTACAATTCAGCTTCACCAAAACGATCCTTGATAATAGTAGAATAGCATACAAGCAAATAACGATGATGTATTACATATTTTTGAGGACTGAAAACGCATGAAAAGACATCAGTTTGTTGTTAGTTATACAACATATACTGTATGCTTAGTATATCTTAACTGTGAATCAAAGAAAATTGACGTCATATGATGCGAATGACGTAACTACAGGCTGACCAATGCCTTTTGATTTTGCAGACCATGACTTGACTATTCATAGTTTTTTAACCTTTTTCGTTCAAGTGAGAAACATTTACCATTTAGAAGCTACAAAGATTGTTACAAGCACTCCAGCACAATTTGTGTAATTTTAAAATAAAAAAAAATGTTGTAGGAAAAAAAAAGGAAACTCCAGAGTCATTGTGTAAGTACATGAAAATGAAGACTAAAGATTTTATTTTCACAAACCGTTTGGTACAAAATCTAGCATAGCTTAAAATTGAAAATACAAAAGAATAATGTAACAATTTGACGGTTTTTTTCACATGGTAAAAAACAGAGCAATCAGCCGTGTATTATCATATGAAAATTTAAGTGGTTGAATGACAACCGGTCTTTCTTAACTTTAAGTGATTATTGCGTCCAAACTTTATTTCCGACTGTAAAGGGCATAACTAATTAAAATGGGGATGAAACACTGCTGCCTCTGGATGAGAAATAAGCACAGAAACAAGATTAGTCCGAAGTTCATGGTACGCCTGTTTACTTTCCTGACCTTCTCATGCCGATTAAATGAAGATTTTTTTTTTTTTATTTATGGAGTAAATTAATTTACGAAACATGTAAACATTTTGACAAAAAGAAAAACGTGAGAAGTTATCTTTAATCGACTATAAAAAAAGCACAAAGGAACGCAGACTGACAACTGAGTCTGACAGGTGAGTCTCTGAGTGTGTAAAAGATTAAGGACAAACTTGACTTGCCTGATTAAGCAAGATCTCAGAGGCGGTCATAAGGTGGAGCATAGATTAACAGTTGAGCTACTTATACTGACATCACGGGATCTGTCCAGAATTTTGGCAAATTTGGCTACGTAAGAGTTGATAATCATGATTAAAACAACAACATTGTTTCTTAATCATTCCTCGTCTGTAAATAAAATGTGGACTCAAAGTTAGAAACACTTACCATCTGAAGGAGATGGCCAACTTCAATTGTGTTAGGTGCAGTTAGTGGCGTATCTAGGGTATCATAATGTCTAAGATGTCCATTCGTTCAACATGTTTTCTACAATTTGTTGTATTTTAGGTCCAAGGTTCCGTCGGGAGCTAAGTTGTTAACTATACAAACAATTCTCCAAACACTTTGTCCCCATTCAATTAATTTGTATGATAATTGGTAAATTCAGTGATTATGAAGCATTAAACATATTTTATGGTAGGATTTTTTTACTAGTTGTCTTTACTTGATTACAATGCCTACATCTATGTCACATATCTAATATCATCAAAAGAAGGATCATCGTCCAGTGGCATAATATATCACTTTTCTAACATGCCGTTATTCGAACGTTAAAATGGAATTGACTTCAACCTCAGTCTTCTTTTGTTCTACTGAGGTTCAACTTCTTGAAAATTGTCAAGGCCGTAGGTCAGTTTTATCACCCCATGCAGCGATAATCCACATGGTCAATTAAACATCGTTCTCATAAAGTAATTCAGGTGTGTCAATCCAATGTCTAGGCTTTCTTGAGCTGCCTGGCAAGCGGTATTAGGTGTCATGTTTATCGTAATACATGTGTAATCGAACATGAAAGAGGGTCTGTTGAACGCTTTAGTATGGTTTTGGCACGATTATAACGTCATGAACAACATTCCAGGTATGCAGTAAACATTTAATATCCAGTTTTATTGAACCTCGAATTACGATATACCTTATGCAAGGGGAAGAGAGAAGGGGTACTTTCAAGTTGTTGTTCTTTTCGACACCCTGAAGAGTATCCAGGATAGCTAAAGGACACCACGAGTTTGTCTGACCAGCATTAGTGTCTGTAGAGTAACATCACAGCATTTCTAATTAGTGTCTGACGATTTCGTGTGAATCTTCCGTTTTGTTGCTTATTTTACTTCAGTTAACATTGATTGAAAGTAGATACCATAACATTAATGTCTCCAATGTAAAGTAGTAAATTTGTTCGTTCAGTTAAGTAGCCAGAGAGTCAACAAAGTTAACTATGAGTGGTTAAAGATTACTCGAAAACGTGCTACTACCCCTTACTTACCAAAATTTCTCATGGCTCATATAGCGCATGAGACAGTTGCTATATAACCTAGCGTGAATGTGTGTGTTTGTGGAAATTAGCCATTATTATCGATGGATGTCTAACATGAATATGCGATAGAAATTATACGTTGTGGACGATACGTACAACATTATTTACCGTCAGTGCTTAATTTTGTAAACAAAAAACAAAAAAAAAAAACGAAATTTGAGGTCTAATCATACCTAACATGACAATATATATCATGGCAACTGATGTGTTTCCCTATCTTTAGGTACCTCTAAGATTTATGAGGAGATACATGAGTCAACTTGAAAATGGAGGAAGAGACATCGGATCAAAATGGTGAGCCGCCCTCTTGAATTCCATTTTAGATTAAACCAAATTTAATTTGAACTGCTTATATGTTATAAACCTACGGACAGGAATATTTGTGGCCGAAAAAACCTCCCACATCACTAGAAATGGTATTTCCAAGCTTAATTTTACTGTTAATTCTACCCCTAACGCCACACCCCACAGATAAATGTAGCTTAAAATTCCTTCTCAAGATAATGTACTCGTTTGGGCTGATAATGTGATGGGGGAGGTACTGCTTATCATCATCATCATTATCACCATCATCATTTCGGCATAGCATTTGTTAATAGATAAAAATGACATTTAATCAAAATTGTTTTTTTAAGAAATGTGTTATTATTAACTCATGTGTAAACTTTAACATCTAACAGAAACTCTTTTTTGAAACTTTTGACACTTTAATTTTTTTTTAGTTGAATGTGTAAAAATAAAAGCAAAGCAAGAAGTGAAATCACATAGGAAAAAAATGTTGGATTGAACTAAAAGAACAATAATAATTCCAAATTGTTCTATTTCAAGTAATTTATTGATAGGAAAGTTATGAGAATTTTTCATAACAAAAATCCGTTAGAGCAATTTGTTTTTAATTTTTGTAATTTTTTTAATCATGCTCCCTTTATGAAGATAGTCCGGATGTATTCATTTTCGCTTTTCTTGTTTAGATTGCATACCGAGATAAAAGAATATGAATTAGCATCATCTTTAGCATTCTGGAAACAATTTAACGTAATTGTGATATTTTTTTGTTGTTGTTTCAATTACTTTCATAGGTGGAGCCATACCAAAAATTCCCAAGAAAACGATAGGTAAACCACATACACTTTTAAGTTACCAGAATAACATTAAAAAAAAAAAAGGATTCACGCGGAAGCTTCAGAAAAAAGTATAAGAATAACATCTCATTTACAACTCACTTCTATATATAAGTAAATTTAAGCTGGGGTGTGATTCACACTCTGTTCTGCCAATTTTGTCTGGAACAACAACAAAGAAAAACAAAAACAATACGTTTTGGCATGTCGATCTGCCTATGCTGATATATGACGAAAACCTTTCATACGGGGATCATACAATTTCAACTTCTCGTAAAATCATGTTGTCAATAAATGCTTTTTGGATCGCATTTAGAAGAATGAATACTGAAGAAGAGTGTTACTCAATGAAGCTGACAGGCGCCAATCCGTGGTCGAGGATGAGGGGGTGAGGTTTTATGATTTGCATGAACTTAAACGACCGCCAATGAAATTCCAAGCAGCACCTCCCTGGTTAGACCAGGGGGTTAGACCCTACGCGAACAACGAATTGGGACAGACGCCGCTATCCACAGGTGCATGCACAAACAATCACATCTACCTCCTTCCCACGTTAAATCTTAATTTGTAGCATGATGATAATATTAGGCACTGGTGTGCTGGTTTGCTTTTAGTATCAAAGGTCTCATGCGTTTTTCATGATAATTCTACCCTAATCTCCACACGAAATGCGGACACTAACTAATACAGAGATTATTATGTCTTTACTTGTTAAGAATGGAACACTTTTTTGTTTTTCAACTTTCCTCGGTATTTATCGGTGTGACGTCTAAAAGCTCACAGAAGGGTCCAACAATTTCCGGACGAGAGATCGTGTTGGTAGTCCAAGGAATGAAGACTTCCGAAAATTTACAATGTCCAAAACCAAAGCATTTCTAGCAGTGGGATTCATTTTAATAATGACATAAGTACAACTTACATAGAAAGTTTAAGTGTGACGAAAAGTATATTAACAAAGTTCCTTCTTTACTTATCAAATAATGTCAAGGACCAAACACAAGACCTGACTTCATTATGTTTGTGGGGTGAAGGAGTGAAAATGTCAAGAGCTTTGCTATGTAAGCATACAACGAACAAAATGTCACTTTCAAGATTATAGAAAAGAAAAAAAAACCAAAAGCAATAACCAGCGATTCCACCAGGAGAAATTTCATTTAGTTCGTTAGCAGAACGTCAATGTTGCAACTGCAGGTATTTAAGAGACACCACCCAATGAATCCTCCTCTACCACCGTATCATTGATGGGTGACACATTTGACCATGTTTTGTCAAAACGTTTACTTAGAAAAAGGTTTAGCAGTGGCCTTTTTGAGAGAGAGAGAGAGAGAGAGAGAGAAAGAGAGAGAAAGAAAGAGAGAGATGGTTTGATTCACTGTACCTTCCCGTTGTGGACGACAAATGTTGGGACGATATGGCTATTACTATGACACCATAGTGTTAACACAGATTCTCTTCTTGAGGCTGAATGACTTCAGGGACTCACTGGTTTGTGCAGAGAGATGCAGATGAGTGTAAACGTTATCACCTGTAGCGGTCCAGCAACCTGTGACTCACTACCAAAATAAATTAGAAACATGTCGAAAAGTGAATATGTGGTTGTTTTTTTCAGTAAATAACGTGATACTCAAATGGATGATGTGACAGATAAGTGTTATGAACAATGTCAGACATCAATATATGCAAGGAAGAATAACTTGCTCGTAATTTTTTACATCAAACAATTTTTTACATCAAACAAGTTCGATCAAAGACACGATATATTAGCCAAATATTGTGATGGCAAACTATAAGGTGGAACGGGATATGATTGACTCTCGCGGGGTATCAAATCTGAGAGGTTATAGGTAGAGGTGCCATTATTAGAGGTGCCATTATTAGAGGTGCCATTATTAGAGGTGCCATTATTCGAGTTTGTATGACGACAAGTAGACGACGTATTTAGAATGGAACGAAAACGAAAAAGAAAATATTTAACTTTTCAATATATAATCACTAAACTATCTCTTAAGAGAGTTTACACTGACAATCAAACCAATACAGACAATACAGGAGCGTTTTATTTACGTCTATTCCATGCATGCAAATGTTCTAATAAATCAACTAGGCGATTATATCATAATATCGAAGTATGTGTGACAGTTGTTGTCATGATTTGTCCGTCACACAAACCATCTAACACATAACAAGACCCTTTTTAATTCCTTTCATTTACCAGACAGCGCTAAATTAGTAAAAACGAAAATGAAAGGAACCAATAAGAAGATCAAGGGAGCGAAAAAAGCAGTAAAAGGTAAGGTCATTTGTTTACTTCACAGGAGGCAGATACATTACAACAGAGACACATACCCAATCATACACAATCACTCGCATCAGTGAGTTCTAAATAACAGCTTCGTGATCGCATTCTCTTTCATGATCTGAGAGGCACACCCATGTTTAATGAGCGAAGTACAGCGAAGCGAAACCCGTCGAAACCCCTTAAATTAATTTACAATGTAAGAGACTGAATATGATAAGGCGGGAAGCTGTTGTAAAATATCAACTCCCTGGTTAAGGTAACTGGAAAATTACCCGATCTCTTCGGGATGTAGCAGACGACAGAACCCTCACTGTGCTTAATTCCTAATACCTGTTGGAACTATTCAATCTTAAACAACATCACACAAAAGAGATTATTGTCGGCAACTAGTTAGCAATTAAAGAGAATGGTTTCCATAGATCTCCAGATCTCTAATAACGTCTCCCTGCTTTACGTGAGACCTTGTGAAGACTGTAAAGCATAAGCAGAAGAACTGGCCTGATTGGGGAGAGGGAGGATCTACATTTTTCGGTCCCGTTTCGTAGGCTACCTCTGGCATCTGAGATGCGGTTGGTTGCAGAAGTGATAGCCCGTTGGTTGATAAGCCTTTGTTAGTTGCTTAAGCTGCGTCTGAAGGGTGACATACGGTTGACTGCGTGGAGGGGGGGGGGGGGGTGGCTATTTGTTAGTTGAGAGCCATCGGGAAGACGTCAGCTTCCCCTTCCCCTGAGATGGTGTTGTGTCGGTTGCTGGTATCCGTGTGTGGTGTGTTGTTATCCCCTGCAGTGTTTGAGGTTTGTTTTTTTTTTTCTTTTTCGGTAGAGTCACGTTGTAGGAGAGCTTCTTGAGGGATATCACCTGGCCCTTCGCTCGGAGATGCCCAAGGGGGCGGGGAATGCTTGTATCAGTATGTTGCAATTATTTGGGTGTCTGGGATTATTAGCTCGGAAATATAGATCAAAGCCACCTCTTTAAAAGGATGGTCTAGCCACAAATTTATCTTGGATATGTTGAAGAGTAAGTTTATCCTAACTTCAATTCAGTTCCCATGTGAGGTTCTCAAGATATTACCAGTTGAAGTTACCCCCTTTCCTACCAACTGTGAACTTGACGCAAGCAGGAGTGACATCATCTCTTCACATGGCTGAATAGTCTTTTGTTTTCTTTATTATTGAATTTATTATTTTGACCTTGCAATCAATAGGTGGTCATCTTAGGCACTGGTTATGTGAAGGTCGCAAAACTCTCATACCCATCGTACATTCACATTGTGATAGCACTAGATATTGAAGTATTAAATTTGGTGTAAATTTTAAAGAAAAGCATAAGATGCTCTATCAACGTGCTGAGGTGACATGACTCCTGCTTGCTTCAAGTCAACTGTTGGTAACAAATGTGGCAAATTCAACTGCTCATATCTCCGGAAACGCACTTGGGAATTGAATGAAAGTTTCAATGTAATGGTCAGATTAACTTACTCTTCAACATATCAAAGCTATATTCGTGGCTAGACCACCCCTTTAAAGGACTTGAAGATAATGTGTGCCATTTTAAAATTATTGTGAATGAAGTTAGATGTCAGTAAAATTGTATTATCGTTGCAAGAATACGATTTTGCGGTAATAAATTCAACGGTGTGCCACCATGATGGAACTAACTTAATGAACAAAAAAAATATACCAAAATTAAGAACATGGTCGAACTACATGTAACAAGGAACTGGATTAATTTATCACTTCAGCATCTGTGTCATTCAAAATTTCTTTTGCTGCTTGTAGAGGAAAGTGGTAAGTCAAGTGCTCAGAAAAAGAAAGGTGCTACTCGAAGGACGAAGGGAAAGCAGGCAAAGGAAACTGACAAAGGTAAGATGAAACTAGTTTATTGTAAACAGAAGTCAAAAAATTTAGTTATACGTAACTAAGAAATTCGGTTAGGAGGATACTACTTTGCAGAAACAATGCGGAAGACATTGCCTCGCCACACAGTGAGAAATTGACCCATTAAACACTTGGAAGAACTGGTGCTTACGGACTTCATTTTGAATTGAAAAGTGATTAAAAATATGTGGAGTTTACCAGACACGTAAAAAATTGACCTGATTCACACAACAACGTAAGGAAAAGTTGGCATGTATTTATTCACAAGTCTAATGGAGAAAAATGAGTGAAAACGTGAGTGACACAACTAAGAGGTGCACATACTATTACATTAGTTGCCTCTCCCAAGGTAACGGGATTTTTTGTTGTTTACTTTCAACGAAAACGATCGAATGAAATAATATCCGAAATTAAAATGATAATATAGGTGAAAGCCTTTTAGAGAACGAAAATGCACGTGTCAAACCTCCAGACTTGATTACTTCATATTTTGTTTCTTCAAAGATCTCGCCCAATTGACCAAAAGTATTCCAAGAATGCTGAGAAAAGTAAGAAAGGTTTTGAAGTTTACAAAACGTTTCAGAAATGAAGAAAGTGAAAGTGGTAGCGAAGATGAAGATGAAGAAGACGATGACGATGAAGAGGAAGAGGATGAAGACACTGGTGATGGAGAGGAAGAAGATGAAGATGAAAACGAAGAAGATAAGGATGAAGAAGAGGCCAAAGATAACGAATAAGAGAAAGACCTTTGAACAGTTTCATTCCTCTACACGCATTGTCATTCAGTTCATTTCTTCGTACATCTCTGCAGATCTGATGCCCTTGCCCTAAATCTAATTTTTTTGTAGACTAACGTAGTTTGAAGCGCTTTCCAACGTTTTTTGTATTGTTTTGGTGTTTTTTTTTTTAGTGGTCCCAATGAGGAGTTTTGTCCGCCTAAGAGAAGCAAAGATCTGGTTGTAGTTGTTCTTGATGGACTGAGTATCATTACTAAAAACTATTAAAAAGAAACTACATGATGTTTAATGATGATATTTAGTGGGTAACAGAAAAAAAATGTAATTCATTACCTGGAAAGCCATCACTAGCAATCGTGATATGTTCTCTATATTGTATTGAGATCATAAGTTAATATTTAACCAATCATTAAAATACAAACAAAAGCAAGTTCTGCTTTATCGCTCAAGTTAACCAAACCTAACGCTGCTATCAAAACAGCAATCTTGTGCTGAACTTAAGTTTAAAGCAATGCCCGGCCGAACGTAAGTGGCTGCCAAATAAATATAATAACGACCTGTCCATAAAGTGAGGTGTGTCGGTAATGCATGAGTTTTGATACGTCGTTAATTCGAAAGTCTATTTAAAGTGAAAGAGTAAATGCGAGAAGGAAGTTGCAAAGCCTTGATTCGAAACTTATTCAGACAAATTCGAAGTAAGACTGCTTTGACTAAATTCGAGTGGGAAGTTGTTACGATACATCTCAACTTCATTTTTTAAGGTCTATTTCAAAGTACCATACGATGAATAATCCTCTTTAATATATCTGTAGGCTAGGTGCAACTTGCAGATTGTTTGTAAATGTATGGCATTTATCAGCCAGTGCAAGACAAATTCGGTAAAAAATGTAAACTCAGTGTGGTAAATAAGTAGGCCTCATGCATGACAGAATACACATCATGATAAAAGGACCGTTGTACGGTACCATTAACGTCTATCGTACGGACAACATATATATATATATATATATATATATATATATATATATATATATATATATATATATATATATATACATATATATATATAAACTCAATCTGCAGACAGTACTGTTTCGTCCTTGTTAGGACTCATCAGTGCAGCTCAGAGTAAATTTCAAGACTGAATGACAGGATTGATACAAGCGTAACTTGCATCAATCCTGCCTTTCACGGTACATTGCTTGTGAATACCATATATATATATATATATATATATATATATATATATATGCATACGATTTTGTTGTTAGAAAAAATACTTTGCTTCATACACATGTTTAAAATTATTGTGTTAAAGCAGGATGTGCTGTCTGAATGTGAAGAATAGCTTTTGTCGTTCATTTTCTCTCATTCTCTGCCATTTGATGTCAGGCCGTGAAGGCGGCATCCATGCCACTTTTCTTTCAGGAGAAATTTCAGTCATTATAGTTTTAATTACAGTTGAAAGAAGAGTGGTTTAGATTCTTCGGCTAAACAAATAGCGGAACTGAACCTTGTTATGGATGTACGACACTCCGTGAACATAAACCAAATTTGCAATTCCTATGCAAACGAACGTGTTTTGGAAATAAGAGTATCTTGCACAAGCAGACCACGGTATGGTATTTCCTATAGATTTTACAACTGTGAGAAGTATAGTCAGTATACTTTGGTGTGTTTTAAAAACGCAGGGATAACAGCACATTCTGCTTTATATTCATTCAAGTTGTCAGATTATCTTTGTTATTTCATACCGATATTAGGCAGTGCACGATATCTATTCAATTTACTAGTTCACCTTTACTAACTTATCCCAAAATTGACACATTGTGGGATTTATTAGCCTATTTACAGTTGAAACCAAGGGGGGGGGGGGGGGGGAACGAGTCCAAGCACACTGACGATGATAAGTCTACTCTTCACATAGAGGGGGGTGGGGAACGAGTAAAATCACACTGAAGATAATGACTTTACTCTTCACACCAAGTGAAAAGAATAGCAAAATCACTCTAAAGGTAACCATTTTATTTTTCGCACTAAGGGAAGAATAAAATCACACTGAAAATGATGATTTCACTATTCACACCAAAGAAATAAAAGGACATTCCAAAATTCTGTCCTTACAAAGACGAAATTTCTCTTTCTAGCGACCTCACTCGTTCACGTGATTCGTTGTGACCTAATCTGAGGGGACCCCTTGCTGGTCATTCTGTACATGCTTTATTTATCATGCCAGAAACCCTACAAACCCTACTTTTTTTGTCCCCTGCTGCATCAAACAAATTAAAGAAATTTTGAAACTAGGAATGTTCAAAATGCTCTCATGTTGGAGATCTGAATATCCTTGATGTTAGTACGAGAAACTGTAATGAGGGATAACTGCATCACACCGATATGGCGATTTTAGTCTTTAAAGCAACTTTAAGGGGGGGGGGGGGGGTTGAAGAGGCCAGTCGCATTGTAGAGTACTTTGACTAAGATAGGAATGCACACTGGCTGCACTCAATAAGAACGAAGAAGGCATCACACTGGTGAGCTTATAATTTCCTTAAAGGAACTATTGGACAGCACAGTTTTTTTCGGTCCAAAAAATGAAGATAATAATATCAAAAGGGAACTGAGCGAACTTCCAGTGTATATAAGGTACTCATATAACTGTATGCCAAGAAGATTCGCTCTTTTAAATATACAATGTAATAAGCTAGAGACTACATTGTTGACAAAACCACTTGTGATAATTTCTGAGGAAACCAAATTGAGATAAATTTCACATGTGACGTTGCTTTAAATAATAATAATCTTCTACTGTTCGTTTAACTTGAAAGAACGTAGAAACTAAAACAACGCAAAATATACATTTGATAGTAAAACGTGCTTTTCCTACATTATCCTCCATTAAACACTGTTTAATGAATGTTATAGAACAGCACACTTAAACTTAACTATAACCTAACTATATGTAGTCAGGATTGTGGGTATTGGACTCATGGATTTGCCAGAACGACGATAGTCTGAAAGTCGAACACAGAACAGTTTGACTTCTAACATCTCAATTAAGCACATTTTACGACACCAAAGATGACAAACGTTGCACCAGAAATTTTTAATGGTAATTGAAAGACCAAATCTCTCAATAAAGCTGAAATACCATTGACTTACATTTCAGGCTAAAAAAAAGGCCAGTCGGAAAATCGGAAATATCTATCAAATTTCTCTCAGCTCAGTCTAGCACATTTTATGACTTCAGAAGACGCCAAGGGTTGCATTAAATGTGATCTAAGATTTCCTAGTGGGTGAACAATTTCTCAAAAGAGGAGGGGACACCCCTCAGGCCAGCCATCACTCACGTAAGATGCTTTCATTCACTCACTAAAATAAAATTGTATGCCAGTTTCTTCATTTACAAAAGTTAGCGATATGACGGAAAAATAGGTCCACTGTCAGAAACCATCGCCATTAGTATATTCATTAGTCATGGGCGGATCCAATGGAGGGGTGCAGAGTATGCAAAATATTTGCCATGCACTCCAAGAAGAAATGAAAGAAAATGCACAACTCAATATGATCCTTGGGTTATCTCAACGCCTCTGATAATGCAGATTTCAAGGATTGATTTTATTGTTTTTACACAAATTGATGAAGGTAATCCAGATATGAAATCCCTATGTCAATCCCAGGTACAAGCAGCGCAACCACACCTGTAAAGTACCTCTTTCGTCCATTTCGCCAGTTTAAAAAGTCAAAATTGTCCTTTACTTTCGGCGCCAAGGTGATGGCGCTCTGCCTAATTAGTCCGACCGTTCCCCATATTTCTCGCACTGTTGATCCTAGAGTGATGGTACCCTTTTCGTGCACTGCAATCGCTCTTGCAAACCTCTTCACTGTACAATTCTGTATCCACTTCTTATATAAGATACTTCGGACCATGGGACCTGTCGGGATGGTTTCGCCACTCAGTTGAAAAAAACTCTCTAAATTATGACCCTAGCTTCTACCTGTCACGGGGTTGTTTACCGCTCGCTGTTTGTAATTTAACATTTTAGTAATCAGAAGCGATGTGAGAGGTGCTCTGCCGGCGTACTTCATCCAACAGGGATCCTGAAGCGTAATTAGATACAAAATGTGATACAAAACAATTTAGTTATTATACTTCGTGTACTAGTAACATTCATGTCGGATGACACACGAATGCGAGTTATATGAAATGAAACATGCATTTTATGTACTTACAAAAATTGCGTCTTTAGTTTACTTACCTCATTAACTTCCTCGTAACATAACTATTAACGCAAGATTTATTTTGTGTTTAAAAAATCTTTACAAGTGAAAATAGGAAGAACATGAACTTAGGGAATCTCGAGGGACCGATAACGGGCTCATCTAGCACGATTCTAGGCGACGTCATATACATCATACTGTTAATATGACTTCCACTGTGAGGGAATTGTAATCAACTACATTTATTTTAACTACGAAACTGAGGGATGAATAAATATAACCCTCAACTGTATAACAACGAGGTCAGGTTGTATCTCAGCTAACGAGGGAATAAAGTTTGGAAGTTACCCCCAATCACTCACACAAGTCTGGGTGTCATCCCACACACTGCATGACCACATTCGAAAAAGTCGCTTTGTAAAACGAATGCAATCACTTATCTATTAATCCATAAAATTTTATGCAAAGTACTTGTCATGCCGTTTCTTGTACATTTAAATGGGATTCACTTCAACCTCACTCTTCTTTTGTTCTACTGAGGTTCTACTTGTTGCAAATTTTCATCGTCGTAGGTCAGTTTTATCACCTCATGCTGTGATAATCCACATTGTCAATCAAACATTGTTCCCGTAAAGTAATTCATGTGCTGTCAATTCAATGTCTAAGCTTTCTTGGGTTGCCTGGCAAGGGCTATTAGGTGTCATGTCCACAAGTAATACGTGTGTAATAGGGGATGAAAGAGGTTCTGTTGAACACTTTAGTACCATGAGAGGACGGTCTAACAGAACTCGCTGATCTACATCCCAATGCTAGCTCACTCTTCAATACACAGCCATCAGTGTCCAATTGGAGGCCTCACGCTGTTCTGTGCACTTACACCTACTCCCCGCTCACACGTTTACGAACCATGCGTTCCATTCCCGTGGAAGAACTGTATTCACAGTAATATCAGTATCGCGCTAAACACATTTGGTGTTTTCGCTAGTACCATGAACGTAACGGTAACAGGAATACAACTTGATGGAAAATGTCTCATTTCTGTACACAGTGAGTGCGATGTTCAGAAAGTTTTCTCCATCCTCAATGTGCCATCTCGACAGAAAATGTGTCGAGAACAAGACTCTTTTCACTGTATGCAAAACTGTTATTATCTAAAATTAGGAAACTTCTTTAATTGTAATATAGAGCTACCTACTGCCCTTGCCTGACGGTATAAATTATATTTATCTTCTAGGATCAACGATAAGAAACTCACGTACTCAGAGCCTAGAGCCGATTTTGATTGAAATAAAAAAACGATGGCAGAGAAAGAAAGAGAGGGAGTGGCGGGGGTGGTAGGGGTGGAGAGAGAAACCTACGCTGTTAATTTATCAGTGCTTCCAATAACACATAGCGGTTGCACGTATGTTGAGTATTTTACCTTGTCATTGCCAACAGTACACTTGGTACCGAGTGATTAACTGCATTCCATAATAAACGTACACTAACCATACAAAAACAGTAGTTATATTCAAATCTCACAGCAACAGCGGCCGAAGCTTTTTCTTCGTAGAGGTGTTTTGGTGTGCTACACATACACAACATGTGCCATGCGGTGCTGTGGGGAGCATCACACAGGCTACTTCGAAATGTATGTTACTTTCTGCGCAGGTATACTAAAGGCTCCTTGCGCATATCAATACTGTCACATGCATAGGGAGTTCCACAAGTGTAAAAGCGGTGGTCGTTAGTTGAAAATGAGAAACGTTTTGAAGAAACGTAACCCTGTCGTCTATCATTAAACTCAGGAGTTTTTAGACAGATTTACAATATAACTATTCCAGTTATATACACTGACTCCGTGTATCTCACAATTAAACAATTCTAAACAGAACAATATCAGATGAGGGTGTAAGTACAGTGAACGGATCTCTGCCTTGCTATTCTCAGGCCTAAATGTCAGGGAGAAAACATGAGCTTATTTCGTCATTTCTCAACCAATTTCTTTCGTCCTTTCACTTTTTTCATAGCAAATTGTCCATACAGACTTAACGATGCAAAATATGGAGCAAATAATTTCAATCCGCAAAGCTAACTCTCTCAAAATTTCGTCCCACTTATGACTCACTAACAGAAATGTAACTTTAGATCCCGGAATTTGGGACCAATGTCCCGGAGTTTGGGCCATAACAGATCAGTCAGTTCTGTTACATCAACTTAGCATGACGGTTGTAACGTCATGTTTTGTTGTTACACAACCTAGAGTATTTGTCACATAGCACTGATCCACACAAAGCGGACACCTATAGAGAGAGAGAGATATTGGTATATACTTCATGTAAGCCAACCTAAAACTCAATTGAGTAGACGCCTGCTAATCCTATTTTGTAGAGGCTACTCTGTCTATTCATTTCCCTTCTGATGTCTGTTCACTGAGTTTGAGGTTGGCTTATATGAAGTATATACCAAAATATTCCCCTATGTTATGTAACGATGAAACTGAGTAAGGTATAACAGATTGTACCACTGACACACTACAAACAGTTGATCAATTGACCTCCTATATGTCGTTAGCTTTTTAGCATGTATGCTTTGTTATTACAGATCGTAGCAATTAAATGTCCGATGAGTGAAATACAAAATCGCAAACGCTATTTTGACTTCGAAAAATTTAGCTTATACTATATTATGACAGAGAAAATCCTATGAATGAAACTATAATCTATGCGTGTGATGTCGAATGCAGGTCGTTTCCTAGATTGAAAAAAGTGCTCAGTTCAGCTTTTTAAGACTAGAGGGATAGTCTTGTTGGCTCTTGTTGTTCACTTTCAATTCAGCTTTCGATAAAAATTGAGAACATGTCTTGGTTTATTCCTAGTGAGACGGACGTCTACTACAGAAGGGGGCAGTAAAAAGGAGAAAAAAGAAACTGAAACGAAAATTTCATCAACCTTTTGTAGTAGAAGGGTACATTTCCAAATCTGTGTTCTTAAAAAATCAAAAATACTTCACAAGGCCAGAGATTTCCAATAATCTGACAAGCATTTTGATCTTCAATTTTCGTTGGTACACTATACACACCAAATGATTGTGGGACTCTGCTTAGATAGTGCCATGGCTCCTAGCTAGCCCTCCCACCACGTCAACACTCCCCCCCCCCCCCAACCCCCTAAAGTCAAATACTGGTAAACGCTCAAAACTCTTTCGGTTGAACGTCCTGCTGATCTGGTCAATTGAAAGTTCTCGCCTTTGATTTTTTTACCTACTTTGTTTCTATGAGTAGAGTTATTTCTTTGGAAATGAACCCTGAATGCTGCATGTTTTTGAATAGACGATGCAGTTGAAGTACTGTGATGTTATTTCCTGTAAAAATGACAAATCAAACGCAATAAATTTGTTTCTGGAATTCTCTCCCTTTGGGACAGATCTGCGTATCACATCAGTCAAAGATTTGTTCGCATACGTGTGCAGGGTAGGATCGGCAATATGTCACGATACTAGAAAGGCAAAATATGCCCAATGAAAAAGCTTTCCTCATATGCAACACGAGCTCCGGAAGATTGGATTAAATCCTATCAATCAATAAATCCAATCAATATTCAGTATAAATGACAGAAGAGAATGTCTTTTAGCGAAACTGGCTCGGAACACGAGAAGTGTCGATGGACTCTGTTTCGACAGAATTTGTATCAACTCACCTAAATTCAACAACTTGTGGAATACGTTTCTGTACAAAATGCAGCACTTACACGGAAGTTGGTCCAAAATACAGTAACTTTTTGCCCAAAGTGAAAAGTCATATCAGACGGTACTGAAAAATCCAAGATGATGAATATGTTTTTCAAAGTAGCATAACCAAAGCAGATTAGATCTTATTGACAAAATGCACCAATCAATCTCTCATAACATACTCGTTACAGGAAATAAATATTTTGGGGGTGTTTTCTGTGTTGTTATGAAAAATTTAAACCTGGACCAAAACACATTGTTTTATACGTGTTTGCTCTGATGTTTCCCTGGTCTAAACGCAAAAAGACAGCTGGTGATTGCTGACAGGAAGTTGTATTCGCAATCCTAGCCGTTTTATGTTTCGTTGATTTGTGACTTGGTGAAATGTTTCTGCAAACAGGGACAAGATAACCAACATTAGTATCACTGAAAGCAGATCGTCGTTCAGGAAGGGTGCAACTGTACTGTCGTTTGTGATATGTTCATCCCTTCAATGAATTATTTTCAAGGTATTTATAATCAAGATTACAATACGTCCCTAGAAATGAGCAAATGTAAGTCAATTTCCTCGATAACACTAATCCCATGAGTGAGACTATAAGTCTTTTAGAGAGAACCTACTGATGACACAAAGAAAGGAGTACGGTGACGTTGAAAATGCACATTATCAAACACTGACCTGTAGAAAACACTATGCACTTGAAAACATAAAACTATAACCACGCTGTATTTTGTAGTTTTAGGGAAATAAAGCAGAGAAAAATCAATTCCAAGTTAGGCAGTCCCCGATATTTTGCTATACTGTGCGCAGTTTCATGTGCTCGTGAAAGCTGTTGTGCTGTTTTGTATAGGCTTCCGTAGTCTTCCAAATATTGATCTGCTGGTCATGTCTGTTTTGATACATTCATTGAGCCAGCGAATATATCTCTTCGGTGCACTAATTACCATGAGACTAGATTTGGAACCTTGACTGCAAATATTGAATTTATTAATCTTCTTTATATGACTTTGGGTCGCAAGGACCCAGGGATGGGTCAGTTACTTACATACACAATGTGTTCCAATTTCATTACCGGGATAGATTCACTTTTCTTGGTAGACTATTTGGTTCCATTCGATAACAACTGTGCATTAGCCGAGGATAAGACTGCCGAGGATTAGACCGAAAGATAAATTTACTCAAAAAGTCACCTTTGATTCTTCGTTTACTTTCCAATTATTTCCAATTTATTAATTTCCAATTGCTACCACCGAGTAATTGCAACACTTCATCACGCATACTGATTCATTCATTCTGTTGCATTATTTAATAGTAGTATAGTGAACAACGATAAAATGATTTCAAATCCCAATTATATATATGTGATATTACCAAACACGATGTATTTAACTGTAGCTTTTTATTTAATGTTTTGAACAAAACAGAATATAGATATGCAGAATGAGTTTATCTTTGTTACAAACACATTGCCTTTAGTAGTTAGTCACAAACATTAAATTGAAAGCGATGTTATATCGTAGACATACATGTCAGTCAATGTTGAATAAAATACTTAGACCAGATTGGTGTAAACTAAATGACAGTTCAGATGCCAAAGTAAAAGAGAAAAATGGCAGGCTGGGGTAAGTGACCGTGGTCACTAAAGTATAGGTTTGCTTTATTGCTAAACAGATATGATACTTTATCACTATAAACTGAAGCCAGTAACAAGTTTGTAATTTACAAAAGTTAATTCTAAATCTCTGAGTTTTGCATTTCCAATTTCTTGCTCTTTGTTTGAAAATGGTAACACTGAATTTCAAACTTTGGCAAAAAGTGAGCTGATTTTTGACATTACATTGGTAAAGATAAGTAAAAGTGAAAATTATATAGCACACCGAGGAACTGTCAGGTATAAAGCATATTGAAGAGCTATCAAGCCACAATATCACATGGGATGGTTGGTGACAGACTCTGACTTATATTTTCTCTTCTTTACTTTTATTACTCCAAATACATCTGTTCCTCTTGTTCCATAATAAATACGCGATAAATGATATCACTGATTCATCAAAGAACCTCTCATATTTGTCTCTTATTTTCTTTGATCTGTTTAACATCGTTCGGTGTTATTATTTTTCCTGCTTGTGTGGTTATTGTTTTTATTTTTGTTTACTTTTTGCTCTGGCAAAACAAGCGGTGGAAGATGCAGTTGATAATCAACGTGATTTCGACAAAAGATCCTATATATGGCTAGATGAAGCCTGTAAAAGAAAGTGGTAGACGCTTTGGAACACGTGACCAAAGTGATGATATGTCTGGGTAAACAGTATAAATGATAAAGTCTGTCAAATGAGCAACAGACACTGCTCAACTTCGAAAAATCTCCCAACCTTACCCGAGACCTACTCGTTCTCAAATAACCGAAGCTCACTGTCCGCACTCCTTTACTCCCCTTATACATGAGCATGGGTTTCTTGCTAATTTGCAAGCATTTCTGAACAGAGCAATTTAGATTCTGGCTATTCCATTCGATCGAAGCTTTGCAGGGGCATACAATCCCAATTTAGCGTGAAAGAGCATTACATTGCAGCAGTCACTCTTTCATCATGGAGAGATTAAAAACAAAATGCTCATTTCTTAAAAAAGCAATCTGATAACATTTTAAGACTTATCACGAACCTTTCCATCAAAAATGACCTCAAGGTCTTGATTTCATCCGGACACCCATACAAACAAGGAAAATTCTCTGCCTCAAGTTATGGACCGGCTTACCCTTACTAGAGATTTTTCTTACCCAACATATCCTTCTGTGACACTATATTTCCAATGGCGAACACTGCCATTTTTATCCATGATGAGAGAGAGAGGTGGAGAGAGAGAGAGGTGGAGATAGGTGGAGAGAGAGAGGTGGAGAGAGAGGTGAAGAGAGAGAGGCGGAGAGAGGTGGGTGGAGAGAGAGGCGGAGAGAGAGTCGAAAATTCATCGATGCAAATGTTTGCAGATTTGTAGATTAAATTGACATCCCCATATACAAGGCTATATGTAATCTAAGGAAAGCAACGTAAAATTAGGACTACTTCAAACGCTTGCTCACAGTATTCGATACTATTATTCTTATATTTAGTATTAATATTTATATTAATTTAGACATCTTCTGTCAGCCCAACCTTCTAATGAAGCCTTCTCACCTTCTCAAGATACCTTAGTTTAGTCCAAAGGTATCAAGAATGGTGGCAACGAGACGTGATCTTGCTGTTCCTGCGTAATGTCTGCTCCTCTATCATCTTCTCCCTCCACAGAGATATAATACAACTGTGTTTAGTTTAATCTTGTGTAGTGAACAATACCGTGAATTATCTAATAATTTGAAATTACAAACAGCAATTAAGTGAAGTATACCTGAACACATGGCCTAGAAAGAACTATAAGACATTTTATAGCAACAAACCACTGCTACAAATAACAGTACACTTACTACATTTCTTGATGCAGGAAACGTGTTAAGTTACTCTTTTTTGGTTGGAACAAGCTGTTAAAGGGACATGAGTATTAACGTATAATGTTGCCATCACAAAGTAATTTGGTACGAATCCAATATCAAAACAATTATGAAAGTCAACGCCATTGGAAATTAACCAGCTGATTTCAAACTCAATTTGTTGTTAGCATTTATTACTGTAAGGTGAAGAAAATGCATATTCAAAAGAACTCATCATAAGTACAGTAACTTTAAATTCTCAGAAGGTAGTTACTAGTGTATAACATTTCCTTGAATATTCACACTTCACAATGCAATTGCGACTCTGGCAATGCTGAAGCAATAACACAAATCTTATATTCAAATATTACCTGAAACTAGAAAAAGAAGTACGGAAACCCTGAATAAACGCATTTACCAAACGTTACTCTGAAAATGGCAATATGCACTTGAAAACACGGAAATAACTCGATATTGAACTGCGCAGTATCAGCAAAATAAAAAAAGAACTGTACCAGTCTGATAAAAATATAAAATCAGCTTCTTAAAGTAAATCTAGTCCATTGTTTTATCGTACACGGTATTTTCTGTACATATCACATTTGGTATGCAACTTTGCAGGCATCCGTATTATTTCCAGTGTTGAAGGAATCAAATCAATCGAATCCAAATAGAAGTTACAACTATAAATCATTTTCGGATCTCACCAGATAACAGCGAATTAAAGAACATTCTTCTTTAAACAGTTAATGATATGGAACATTAAAATGGGTAAGTTACCTTAAGACACAATGTGTTCCTCTTTCATTCTCGGAAAAGGAAAAACCTGTTTGATCAATTATTTGTCTTTCTTCGGTAGCAACTGCACACAGGAGAAGACTAGAAACTGTATTTCGCGGAACTTGCAAGCGAATATATTTACGTCTTAACCAAATAAAGTTTAGACAGGCCTATAGTATTAGATCTTCAGTCATTACATAAGTTCTGATTTTTCGTCTAGTTTCCGATAATTCTTCGACATGTGGTTTCAATACAATCATTATTATTGCCAGCATTACTGTAGATATCCGATAGTTTTGTGCAGAAAGTTGTTTTACTCGGTCTTTGACATCATTTCTGTGTTTGTGGGTGAAAATCGTGACTTTTTTGAATTACAGAAAAGCCATTGCTACCGAAAAATGTGCATCAGACTCAACCACGCCAGGTGAGATATTTGTCATCAATGATTCAGTTTGGTAAATTGGTCAAAACTAGCCGATAAATTCTTTTCTTATTGTATGACGTTGTGACTGTGCTAAAATGTTCAACTGACCATCTTCCATGCTCGATACATGTTTCTCTAATATTGACATGACACTTTAGACCTCCTGCTATGAAACTCAAGAACGCCTAAACTTTGGACTGACACACCTGAACTACATACTTTAAAATGTACATGCTTAATTGACCATGTTGATCATCACAGGATGAGGTGAAAAACTTGACCTAAGGTGATGAGGGTTTGCGACGACTTACACCACACTAAGAGAATGAAAATGTGAGGTTGGATGGACTCCCATTTCAGTGTAAGATGCACATGAGAAGTGCGTGATTGATTATAAAGACAAAATAATTTTTTTGTGATTAAAACAAAACTCCTTCTGAAACCAGCCCTTTACTTACGTTGACGACAATCATTGCAGGAACACATTTGACATTTGGCTTGTAGCAACTCAGACATGTAACTCAGACATGTCTTGAGAATATGCAGGAAACTTAGGAATAGTCCGGATGTTTGATTATAAAATATTATCTTCATCTGAGAAAATAAAAGTGATAAGTTACTATGACGATTGAAGGCGGTTGCACTGACATTACATATCATGCTGCCATGTCTAGATCAAATCCTAGCTGCAGAAAATATAGCATACTTCATCATTAGTGGGAAGGAAGAATACAAAACAATTTTCTATACCTTAGTCGTTAAAGAAGTATGTTGTTCATGTGGATACAATTTTGGTTGATTTAAATATAAATACTTCTGTCGTGATAATACTACGTTGGTAATATTAGTATCTTTGAGGTCGAATAGTATTTGTGTCATGTTAATATTGATTTAGTCAGATTTATTATTTTCTCGTTTAATTTCCGATCGTTGGTAGCCTTCGAACGTTTATCTCGCACGGCATTTGTTGTCTTTTAACTATCGGATTCAGTTCCGCAAATATTCACGCTAAATCCTAAGTTCAAATCAAGATAAAAATAAAGATTAAGCTTAGTAACGCCTTGTGTTATCGATCTCAGAAATTATTATATTTTAACATCCAATAGTCTGTATAAATCTACATATCATTAATCGACGTTCAACATGTTAGTCAAAATGTATTAAAACTGTTTCAATTTCGAACAGAGCTTTCAGCTTGAACCTAATGTGTACGTTCAAAAACAAGATGCATCAACTAAGTCTGGTTCTGCTATGAAGGCTCTAGCCTTTGCTCTCATCACCCTTGTTTGCTGTCCGGAATCTTTTCTCTGCACTATCCCATCATGCATCTGTGCTATTGTGGTAACTAAATTTAACTTAATTTTTGTCTTTTAAGACCCTTATTTCTGCTCAATATGAAATATCATTGGTCAAATCTCATAGTTGCATTCATGCTATTACATAAGCTAGTGTAGCAATTAACAGTAATTTCAAAATATAATCAAGTATGTTGTATTTTACCAAGGATGTTGCATTCAAATGCCACATGGGTTTCACTTAATCTGGTTTGAACAAAATATTTGTAAAGCAACGTGTGCATTTAATAGTCATGCTAGTCGCAAACATTCGATAATCTAGAACAATGGTGTGTCTATAGAATATTTGTGTGTTTATCATTGACTAAAATAATACAAACTGTACCTCTGTAAGGATAGAGGGAAAAGACGAGAATAAGTGTGGGATGTTGCAGTGCAAAATGACTGAACTACATCTTTATTTTATTATAACGCAGAGTAGATAACTTCCATTTAAAATACTGTTGCATCTATCAAGCACTGTGCAGATTTCCCACCCTCAACTCTAAATGTCTTTATTTAGTTTCGTCACCGTTGTTTGTTTGAAGATGGTGTCATTAAAACATGGAAACTTTATGTCGTCATTGTATCGGGAATTACAATTACAAGATATTGTTGATCCGCCACGTCAGGAGCTTTTATATAAGACGGTACATGGCAAAATCAAGCTCAATGTTCTGTAATCCTAATTTCAATCAAGCATGACATCTCCAGTCCTCCATTTTTCTTTTCTTTCTTTACGATAGGCGATGAAAGATACGTCTGATTCATCAAAGAATCTGCCAACCTTGTCCATGATTTTCACTGGTCTGTTCTACATCGCTTTAATCATCGGTGTACTTTTTTTTGTGACTGTGTACTTTGCTAGCCGCCAAAGTAACCGTCCAAGATACCAGTGACGACAAAAATGACTGTAGCAACTTCTATGAGTACGGTCCATTCTTTTAATGATTTCTTTCTTTCTAACCTAAATCCATAATACCATTAATGGTTCGGAAATAAATAGAAAAGTAAAAAAAAAAATGACTGTCATGTAAGAAGAAGTAATTTGAAGTAACGCTTAATAATCTTAATTAGAAATGGTCTTTTAGAATATGGGAACCTTAATTTGGGAACCTTATGTTTATAATGTATATACATTTTTTATAAAATGTAATCCTCAGTTTGAGAAAAAAAAAATTATGTGAGATGTAAAACACATGGTAAGAATAGTTGATTGCTTTCCACATATCCAATGGAATGGGACACCATTGATCTCATTTGCACGGCTCTTTGTCATCCACTTAAGAGCAGTTGCCTTTGATATCATCGCAGTCTACGGAGTGCCTTAAAAACAAAGACCTAATAAAGTAAGACATTATTAGTTATTAAGATCTGTTCTATATAACTAAGACTATACTAATTATAAATTAAGAGCTATAAAATAAGACCCTGTCAACCATGAAGATAAAACCTACTAACTATAAAACTAAGACCTATAAATCTAAAACCCTACTAGCTATAAAACTAAGATCATAATATCCACAAATCGAAGACCCATATAATGTCTTTCGTTTCCACGATGGATGGAGATTTTATTGTATCTCCACCTTCTGCTCAGTTAGTAGGTTTATTTTGAAAGAAATTGAAAATGTTCCAAGCCATGTAGCCGCTCTATTTAGTATGGCACCGATAGGGCTTTGTAAGTATTTCCACTTCAAGGACAGAAAGGTGGGTAACTTCGAAAAGAAAAGTCGGAAATGGCTCAAATCAGTTTGTTATTATATATGAGGTAAATGCAACTTTACAGCTTAGGTACGTTATCAAGGCAACTGTGGTCATTGGTCACCTACTGTAGAGTAGCACTGATAGGGTTTTTGTGTCCGCAATATGGAATGTTTACAATAATGTAGAAACACTCCCTGGTAAGGTAGGAGGGTCATTTGAAAAGAAATCTGAAATGGTTCAAATCGTAGTTTGGAGCAAGGAGGGATCCCTTTAGAAAGGGTAAGACTTCACCACAGACTGGTTAGTCAGCAACCGTTGCGTGCTCACAGGTGTTAATTTTATGACAAGAAGGATCTAATCAGGTTTATAGATCTTAGTCTGATAGTGAGTTGGGTCTTAATTTTATAAATCTTATTCTAGCTAGCAGGGTGTCAGTTTTATAGGTCACATAGGGTCTTACTGTTATAGACCTTAGTTTACGCCATCGGTTTTATGTGAATATCTGCCTTTAGTCACCAGTTAACATCATTTAAGTTCATTCCATGGCAATGCAGGCATTTTGGATTTTTGCATGCAGTTACCATCATCGCGAGCAGTTGATTGTACTGTATGTTGCGTTTCCACTGCTGCATGCACTTGATAGCACTATTGATTTAATTTGCAGTGTTGCAGTTTTGCCTTGTTCTGTCTTGCTGTGTCGTTGATATTTTCACACACGGTAGCAAAATGAAACAGAAAATGATAGAAGTGTATTTGTACTTCTCCAAATGTATAAAAAAAGCAACAACATTTTCATCAAACTGAAAATGTATTGATTTATTAGCATGTCACGGAAATTCATTCCTTAAAGTTATGTTTGGAATTTTTTTCCTTTAAAAATGCCAAGCCATAACATTTTGAACTTTCATTAATAACACTAAATTCACCTAGCTGCATGTTTTTGAACAATATTACGACACAAAAAGGCTACATTGGAAACCCCAAGACCTTAATGAATCCATAAGTTTCAAATCACTTTTAAAGTACACGAGACATGGAAAACACATTGTTGAGTACTGGCGGACTTAATCATTCAAAGCTTTTCATCACTATCTAATGTATATTAAACTTCTTTTAAATTTGTATTTTACAAATTGCATTTTGAATGTACATAGGTCAAATTTGTGACTTCAAGGAAGAGCACATTTTGATATGGGCTTTGTTATCCTTTGCTTACCTAACCTTTATGTCAGTTTAGATAGTTGAGTCTTTTATGTGCCCCGAGAGTTCTCATTTGCAAGAAAGCATTGTCTTTAAAGGAGTATAGGTACTTGTGAAATACATCCAACATAATGTATCTCCTCCAAATCGTCATGTCTATTTAACAGATTTGTGGTAAAATATTTCTGCCATTGAAAAAATTATTTTAGGAAGGGCCCCCAGTAAAAAGGAAATAGTTAAGTTTAGATTTTTTCCACTGTTGACTTCCGCGAGAGAATATTCATGGTCTACGTCTTCAATGGTTTCTCCTAGCTTGAACATGGAATGCTGTTAGTTCAACGATTACCAATGTTTACTTGAACTCTGCAAGTAGACGTTGATGACTTTCAGCCAAAAAAATTCTTGCTGCAAAGCACATTGATTCTATAATCCTATGGGTAAAATGTTGCAAAGCCCTGCTTTAGAAACTCGAAATTTGTTTCAAACACATCTCAACAACCTGAACCAGTTTAGAAAAGAAAATATCTGCTCTCAAAAACCGATCTTCTGACACATCTAAAAAATCGAATAGTGAAATAGTACGATCTAATCATCCGACTTATATACCCACATACTTAGGTGCCTCAGCACAGTGCGCAATACCCAATATCAGACTTAAGGAAGTATACACATGTGGACAATAAGCATACTTGGGAAGGGAAAAACCTGCTTTTATTATTCCTTCTGTCCTAGTATTACAGCAACTTGTATAGGATTATATTTACTTCGACTGGGATTATGTCAGGGTATAGGCCATGTTGCATGTTACTCTAGGCTAGCAATAAAAATTAGTTCGTCATTGGTTCTTTATATGTTGGTAATTCTTCAACATCTTTTCAAAATAGATAAAGAATGTATTAAATTTTAACATTGTTACAGGATACACTTAAATACCTTCACATGCATGGTCGACAGATATTTCTGGTTGGTCACTGGTCACTCACTGACTACTTCGACCGTCCCTCACAAAATAAAAAGTGTTTCTATCGAATCGTTAGTAAGAAACATCCAATGAGAAGGTGATTCTCAATCAGTGACATATTAATTTCCTTTGGAGTCTAGGTGTAGGTGGAATGTGATATGTAAACGCTGCACAACAGAAAAACGGAGAAGTCAGTTTTCGTTTTTTTTTTTTGTTTTTTTTTGCGTCCATCGTCAAACCAGTCGCGCTTTCAATACTATTCTATATACGATTGTGTGCCCGAGGTGCGTCTGAAAGTAAAATAAATTGTTGATTATTTAGAGTTATATTAAAGGGAAATAGGGCGTTTGTTTCACAGGAAACATCCATACTTTTAAAACCAATGTTTGTGGACGCAGAATGATAAATTATTCCAAATAAGGAAGGACAGTAGCCTTCTTTTTAAGAAATAAGTTTCTCACCGATAGAAACTCAGTTATTTGTTGCTCAACACTAATTTGTTCACCCAAAACTTTTAATGATGCACCTTTCGTTACTCATCACATGCATAATGTTTTGAGGAGATGAAGCTTTGGCAGATGTTTATTGATGAGACTGAATGGTTTAAAAATGACAAACGCTATTTCTTTTGTATGTCCTACCCTATACATGGCAAATAGATGTTCGACCACTTAAGAAGATAGAAGATGTTTCAGTGTGTACATCTAACAGTAGATATATCTAAAGGCAAACAAAATGGATGTAAACAAATAATAGACTCTCAACAATTCGATTGTTGTTTCAAACATACCCTTTGAATATAAGTTCGATGAAATTTTGCAAGAGAAGAAAAAGTAAATCTTCGTTAGTTCACATGACATAATGATAGGAAAACAAGAAAGAATGACACAATACATCACAAAAAGCTCTACATACCCAATCGATGAACATGATAAAAAGTTGTTTCAAAACAGAGTTGACTAAGAGGGTGCCCGACGCCATGCAAACATGCGATATCAAGAAGGAAGTGGAAAAGTAGTGAGTTAAGGTAACGATCTGAAAGGAAAGTATCAGAAAAAAATACATGGGAGAGGTTTGGGATATCCGAGAAATGACAGAACTGCATCACGCAGGGGATGACGAATACTGTACATCACCTAACCTTTCAGCACAGGGGCTGCTCTTTGAATATATTTAAGAGAGTAGAAATTGGAGAGAAGTTTCAATGTATCTACAATTATTATAATAATACTGGAGTGTACTCCTTACACCATATACGATTATGGTAAACATTCAGTTGTAAAAAGCAAGGAAACTAATTTGCACTTTGCGTCAAAGCGACAAAGAATGTAATTAGTTTACTAATAGAAGATAATACGACGCTTTTATGACTTCATTCATGTTAGTGGGAAATTACAACAGTCGCATCCTCGCACATGCACCGCCACACGTCACTTGATATTGCAGGTGCGTGTTCTACGTTTCACTTTTTAAACATTGCGACACGCTACACTATAGAGCAGTGGAATATTTGAAGTAGTATTTGGAAGGACGTCAGTACGAAAATAACACTAGTACGGAATAGACGTAAAATATTGGCTGTTTAAGCTAATGTCAATGCCTGCTATACAATGATATTCGATGAATTCCGTTAGTCCGTTGTACATATAAAAATTACTGGTCCCTTAATACCTGCCTAAGCCTGCCGAAACAATGCGTGGAATACTATTAGGAACACCAGGCTGGAAAGTAATAATCATGAGTTACAGTGCATTTGAGTTAAAAAGCTTTCTCCGTAAAGCGAAGCTTGTCGTGAGTGGCATTTTCGGAGCATATATTAGGAGTATCGTCTAGTTAGGATAAACTGGAGCACGTTTACTCAACGCCTAATATCTGTATAGCAGACTTGTGAGTGCAAGGCCCCGAGTACGAAGGCCTCTAAAACAAATTTAGGTGTGTGTGTGTGACAGAGTTTGACAATTGGACCTAGACCCTGTGATAATCGTTCTATACTGGTCAAATCTAGCCTAGTCTAGTTCTTTTTCCAGTTTCAGGATTGTGGATGCTAAGTAAGGAATGGTTGTCACATTAGGAGACAATATACAAAGTTGAATTGCACTACTTTGTGCACCTAAGCATGTATGTGCACACATTATCATTAGTGAGTAGTTGCAAGACGGTTTTAAAACAAGTAGTCGGTAGCCATCTTGAAAACCGAAGTGGCGTCACTTTTTTATCACAGTGCAGCACTTCAATGTTGTTTCCAGATTTATACATATTTTTACTTCAGTGGAATGCACATGGCTATGTTGGCTATATTGTAACTATTTCTTAGCGCAATCGTTAACTACAGGTAACTTAGGTTCTAATCCTTCCATAATTTCTAATTAAAAAAAAGAGTTAGCTATGCTTAATTTTTTAAATCATTTGAAAGACACATTCCTAAAAAGCATCAATATCTTCGTTTATATTAACAAGTATTGCTTAAAGTTTAATATGTCTACCATTTGTCCTGGTTATCTCAACCAACACTGTTATCGTTGTCATGATAATTGTTATTCTTCCAAGTAAGTACAAGGGTCACTTACATCAGGCTCCAAGTATGGTAGATAGTGGTGCCATCTTCTATCTCGTAGATAGTGGCGCCCATTAGTTAACGACCTGAAGAAAAGTTCATAACTGGTCAGGAGTTACTTTTAACCTGTTTTGCGTTTAATGTTAACATCCAATGAAATTACTGAAGCGACGTGGAATGAAAAAAAGAGTATGGGCCTATGACGTATTTTGTAATACACCCTTTGCACTGTATAGAATCTTATGCCAAATAATATCTTCAGTTCAGTATTGTGTAACAGACTCTATCATCTTAGAAATAGGTTCGCCAATATCAGCCTTGCCAAACCATGTTTTCTTGTTGTTTTTAAAAAACGACTGAAATGACAATGCAACAGAAGTCGGTCAAAGGGCACAAATATATCATTTCATTTTGGCAGAAGTGACAAACGAAAACATTTATTTTCCTGTAATGGAGAGTACATGATTTCTCCCCTGCCTTCTCCATACACATATATGTCTTGTAGCAGAAACAAAAGGAAAGAAGGAAGAAGGAAGAAATCCAAGGAAGTTCCTTGTGTTCATTACCAGACGTCATTTGGCAATTATTATATGTTTTAAATTATATTGATAAAATCGCATTATATGGAACATAAAATTCTGTCAAATTTGATATGTGATTCTACTGCTTTTAGCAAAACTTTTAGCTACTATATAACAAAAAAGAAACGAATTATATGACATGTAATTTATGTTATTTAATTGAACAAAAGAACATTGTATGTGATATAATAAAAACAAAACAGATTACATCATATATAAATTATTACATGGCACCCAATTCAACAAAAATTATATGTGGTGTAACAAAAAGGACACAAATGATATGATTTCCAATCAAACTTCAAACTTACGGAACTAATCATGGTGTCGTTGCAATATACAAATGTGTATGCGCGACTTGTGAGTCATGGCATGACCAATTTCTGATACTAGTACATAAACTACACACGTTGTATCATCGTTGAATATTTAAATTTCTTGTGAGGTCTGAACTTACATGTATTAAGTTACTATAGGACAAGGGCCTAAATGTAGACTAGTGATAGCGACTAAGCACCACTCGTTACGCCAACGCCTGTGGTTTAGGGTACTTCGTTCGCTCTTCGAAGCTACCATCATGAGCATCGTACGTGAAGTTTGATTGCTTTACAGACGTAAAGGCGAAGCGTCACTGATTGGTTTGTTTCTACTATTCATTATGAATCATATAATATGTTTCCTTCTTATTACATTACATATAATTTTTCTTGTTGAATGTAATGCGTTTTTATTTAATAATGCGATTTTATTTAATAACATAACATATAACAGATAACATATCATGATTGTCATCATATGGCATATAATGAACTTATATGTCATAAATATGCTCCGTTTTCGTTACATCACATATAATGTGCTTTTGTTCAAATATCACAGAATATTAACTACATGTCACTACAATTTCATATCACAGATGATATTTTCGATATAAACATTTGTATCACATATCAAATTGGAAGGAATTTTATTTGCCGTATAATGCCAATTACCAATATTATTCAGAACAACTAATAATTTTCATATGTCGCTCCATAGTACCTGAGTCAGGTTTCCTTTTAGACACTGCGTCCACCGTATGGGACAATGACGTTCTATTAATGACATTTCTCATGAAAAGTGAAGTCAAATATCACGAAGTCTTATGCCCTATGTCCTTTCAGTTCAGTATTGTGTAACAGACTCCATTCTGCTCAAACTAGTTTGGTTAGTATCCTTATCAAGGCATATTATTTAAAGGAACGACTGGTAATAACATTGCAACAGAAGTGAAAGGGCACGAATGCGTCATTTCATTTTGGCAGAACTGACAAAGAAAACATTTATTTTCCTGTGACTGAGAGTACATTATTCCTCTCCTTCATCCTCTATAAAAATATTTCTCTTGCAGCTGGAAAGAAAACAAAAAAGAAAAGAAAATAAATCAGGAATTAAGATCGTTAAATATTTCTGGTCCATGAGTACTGTTTCATTTTAAGAGCTACGTCAAGAAAGCAGTAGACGATATTGTGAAAGCAATTTCCTACTTCCCAAATCTATCACGAAATGAGAAAAGAGTACATCGATAAAATATGTACAAATGAAATAAAATAAAATCGAGCTTCAGTAGAGGTTTGTTCAATGGTAAAGATAAGGAATAGCCTAGTGGTTCTCGACAGTTGGCCTGAGATCGCTATCTTGCAGTTTCGTATGTCTGGGGCAAGATGATTCCTTGCAGAGAAATCCACAGATAATTTAAAAGCCATCAGAAAAGTTCCACGTTTTTCTTGCACGTTCTTAAGAACACAGACATAATCTTTGAAAAATAGCTTTTTTAAGTATTACACAATCCAACATCTGGATCTAAAACTGGCCACCATCTGCGTGAAGAAAATGCTAAGTTACCGACTTTTCCGCCCGTGGTCGTCATCGGCAAACTCTAAACCAAACCTTGCTGGAATTTTCATTGAAATGATAGGACGTCAATCTATCTTCAACTCAGTTGAGTAACATCTAAAAAAGGATATACCTGTTTTTCTTTCTGACTTACGTGTGCAAACGTAATAGTCTCAAACCTACAATGGCCGCAACTCCACAAAATAGACATAATGTAAAATTAACCAACAAATGCTATCGCTTCAGTAACTTTAGTATGTGGCGGCTATTCGCGTCGCAACTTGGCAAGTCCTGTATTTAACACAGGATCCGGTGCAGCTAAAGTCATTGTTGGCTTAAGAACTATAATGAAATGACTATTCGCAGATGTACTCACAAGGCTTTCATTGATTCGGCCTAGGTTCGGAGGAGCAAGGTTAATGCTGGAAACTCGGAGCTTCCTGAAGCATTTTGGTGCAATCTTATTTGGTACCCTTTTCTGTTGATCACCATAGTTTTGGGAAAATACTAGTTGTATTTTGTCATATAAGGGCAACAACTGATATCTTCCATGATCTTTGGCTTAAACTGACAATTATTCCAGACGTAAATTTTAGAATGCAAACTTAAATCATGGTGTGCAGTAAATGTGTTTAAGAACATCATGATGCATCTGCTATAGGACAACTGGAAAATACGGCTATGAGTTTAGAGTTAAAGAGTATCAATAACCGATTTCTACATCAACTGGATGGGCTGCTCGTCGCTTCTCAACACTTAGTAAGCCAGCCGTCACTGTAACCACCGAATTATGTCTCCGACCATGTTTGTTCACGAAAAGATTTGTTGTCGGTGGCGTCATAGCAAAAATCTGTTCCACCGAACCAGCTAATGTGGAGATCGCAGTATCCACCAGGACTCGGTACATGCAGCGCATGTACGGAGTAACAACATAAGATGCATGTGGTATTTTGTACATGCTAGAGTCCACTGGCAGACAGGGACGTTACCGGTAGTAGTTGCATATGCATTGCGACCGCAATACATAGTTACGTACGCTAAGGTTAATGCAAGCTTGCAATGCATGATGAAGTGTTGCGGCGTAAGTTCGAATATCACACAGGGGATTTCAGGTTCATTGGCACTTTTTATTTTCTCTCGAAGTACAGCTGTAAAAGCGTGTGACTGTGTTAGTCGGGGGTAGGTTTTGACTCAGAGGTTTGTGACACACACCGTAAGCTTGAGGCTTGACATGACTGTTTTGTCTTGAGAAAGGAGGTAACTTGGTTTCGGGTACTTACAGACTGACATTGGTGGCCGTGAATTAGGCCTAGGGTTAACATTATCTAGCCTACACCACAACTGTTAGTTCCTTTCACGCCCGGAAGCTGCCACCTGTCCAAATGGCTCCCTGTTAAGACGTATTATCAGAAGCTGCGACTTACACTTAGATAAGGTACAGTACAAGACACTAACAAAAACAGCTTATGATGTGTTGAACTTAAGATTAGGGAAATGCCAAACGGAAGTGAGAGTCAAATTGATATAACTACAGCCTATAAATACGTTGTTTCAATTTGAAGCTGCACTTAAAGGGAACGATCAAATTCGAGAAGGAAGTTGTTAATTCTTGATTCCAAACTTCCTTTAAAAAGAGAGAAAGTCAATTTAAGTGAGAAGTTGTAAAACAATATTTTAGCTGATTTTTTTCTTCACTGAAAATTGTTGTTTGAAAACCGTTTCATATGAGCTTCCATATTTTAAAAAAAAAAATGTTGATATGCAAGTTTATTTTGATACGTCTACTAAGCACTTCGATAATGCTAGTTTTCGGTTCTCATTTCAATGAGAACCGTCTTGGATACTTGACTGCTAGAATTGGATTCGATTATCTTCCTTATTTGACGTTTGCGAACCAGTTCAGTAGACTATGGGTAAGTTAGATACACATTGTGTTCCAATTGCATTTTCGGAAAAGTTCATTTTTCTCGATGTAGTTTTCTACCGTTATGCGATAATAACTGTACAGTTTCCGACGGAACAACTTCTTTCATTGGTTGTGAGTAAATGCATCTAGGTCCCTAAAACAAATAGTATCCACAAAGTGTAACATAAATTTGCACAAAAGTACTTTTTAACTCTTTTTTCACTTTTTCTCTACATGCATTCACTTTTCATTATACAATCATTATCTTTCACGGTATCCGACAGCTTCGTAGGCCTATATAGGATTTATATCCCTTAGTTTCCCAGTGGTTTTTTATTGATCAACTGTTTTGAATACTTATAGAAGAACTGTCCATGAACTCACCTCCTCGATCTTTAAAGTGACTCTACGAAGTTTCCAAGAACAGCCCAAATGTTTGCTCTTTTTTATTACAATTTATGTAAAATTCTTGACTGTGTTGATTGACAGAAAATCAGCAACCACCGCAATATGTGGAGCAGAAACAACCAAACCAGGTAAGACATATAGCCTTGAATAAAGAACTAGCAATATATATGACCTAAACTTACACTGATATTTTAGCAATGATTACTTCATTCTCATAAGTGTAGCGTGAGGATAAAACATAAGATTAGCCTTACGATGACGTGACGTGATACAGTTTCGCCATCAGGCAACAGTGATAACGCTGTACTGCTATGTTTGTATTTTGTACTAATGGGGAGACTCAGTGATGTATTTTACGGTTTGTTCTCCAACAGACTTTTCAGCCTCAGCCAAATGTCTTGTATATTCAAAACCCAAATCCACCAAAGAGCGACTCTGGTAGTTCTGTTGGGGCACTAGTCTTTTCTCTCATCACTCTAATTTGCTGTCCGCTATCACTTCTTTGCACGATTCCGTCATGCATCTGTGCCATTTTGGTAAGTACTCGCAACTTAATTGCATCCCACAATTTTTACCATTAGAGCAATGTAAACATTTGGTTAAAAGACCGCTTTCAAATTTACGCTATTATACATTATTTAGCTGTACACCAAAATCCTAATCAAGTGAGTGTTACATTGCCGAAAATGAAGCATATACATATAGTTTGGTTTGAATTCGGTTTTGTCACAAGTGGAGTGCCCCAGCAGTTATGGCAATCACAAATATTTGTCAATTGAAAGAAATGTAATATCATTATTCATATGTTTTCTATTCATGCAATCAAATGCTTGTACAAGATTGTTAAATAACAAAATCAGCTCAGAGACGAAAGTAAAGTTAAACAAATTCAGTGTGAATGCTAACTTAAAGCTTTGTTTCTTTTTTAGTCAAATGTTACACGTTACACGTTACAAGTATAATATTGTAGCTAAGAATCAACAATTTGGCAGTTTTCAAAATATCATTCAAAATTTAATTTTTCAGCTTAGTGCATAATATTATTTTAATATATTATATTATACATTAGTAAAGTAAGAGGAAAAGACGTACTGTAAGGATATACAATACACTGAGGAACTGTTGATTACACTATCACACAAGATAGTGGGTCATCTTCTTTACCCTGTGCTTTTATTACTCCAAATTTGTCCCTGTTTCTATTTCTTGTGTATTTACAAAATAGGCAATGAATGATACCTCTGACTCCTCAAAGAATCTATCAAGGTTGTCTCTCCTTTTCACTGGTCTGTTCTACATCGCTTTCGTCATCGGTCTCATCGTTTTTCTGATTTGGTTCTTCGCTGTGGCCAAATCAGCGACGGAAGCTGCCATTGATGACCAACTTGATTTTAACTATGGATTTTATGGATTCTAGGTGAAGACTGGGTTAAGACCATCCTTTTCCTGGTATCATTCAACTGTTTTTTCGTT
Source organism: Stichopus chloronotus (assembly GCA_021234535.1). Lineage (NCBI taxonomy): Eukaryota > Metazoa > Echinodermata > Holothuroidea > Aspidochirotida > Stichopodidae > Stichopus > Stichopus chloronotus. Next base: position 18,192,862 of record CM037847.1, read on the forward strand.
GGAACGATTGCATATATTGTTATTACAAATTAATTATCAAAGGATACATAAAATGCGTAGAAATGGGAAGAAAAGAAAAAAAGAAAGAAAAGAAAATGTCGTCTTAGTAAGTGAACATTTATCGCTAGCGTGAATTTTTTGGGTTATAATAGTATTTTCAGATTAAGAAGCAAATTACATGAGAACCGTAAGACATTTTGCAAAACAGTGATTATTTTTGACAAATTTATTTCTTTGCTCCACATTAACTCCTACTGATTGCCTTTCAAATTGTAATGCCCTTTGACATATGATTTTATGGTGGGTCATTTTGGATGCAGAATTATCAATTTATGCAGTTTTCATATTGTTGTGATGCAGTTAACTTTAGTGCAGGTAGTTTACATTATCTACAGTAGAGTTGTCCATATCCCGGCGCAGACGGTTGACAGGTAGATTGCAAATGATACTGGTTGCGTTTTGACCTCAGTCTGTTCTTTTTGAGCTACTGTTCAGAACTCTTGAGTCAGGGCGACCTTTTAAGATTGTAGTTATGTACACTTACACAGTTACGTGTGAAGAATCGTTAGTTCCTCCTTAATAATTGCACAATTCTGGCCACTCACGAATAAATGAATTTACTTGTATCTATTACATAACAACAGATACATCGATGTGTAAAGGTCCGATAGAGATCTACATGAGGATGAGAATTACGATATGCCGTAAACCTGTTAAAAAGCTTGTTGCAATTATCACAAATTTCGTATATTTTAAGGTGACCTCAAGGTACATAAACATTGCTTTTACTTTGTTAGCCATCTTTTCTATTGTATTTAAAAGTCACTTATGGCAGATTCAGCTTTTAAACTAAAGTTAATTTTTCTTTGTGTAGTTTAAAAATAATTGAACAGTTTCAAAAAGAGTTAACGGCTGTTTCAATTATCTACGGGTATTCCCAATCAGGCAAATAAAATGCCTGTGATCTATATTGTAATCTTCCGTGTCCTACTGGATTAAATCAGTTACCCCAAGTTAGACCAGAAATTTACCAGTGACGGAACAAGTTGGGCCATACCTGGCTTACCAAATACAGACCCAATCCGGAGCTAAAATGTAGTCCTCAACTTGCCTAAAGCTAGAAACATTATTACGTTGTTCTTGTACATAATCCCGTAGCATTTGAATAAATAGGGCTAATGTAACAAACCCCTAATTAATGTGTAGTTCACAGACTTACGATTCAGTTAATGGAATATATTGTGAAGAAAGAATACGTTTGTCATTCTTAAACAGGGTTTGTGTACACGTTTTTGTTGATTAACAATGATAATGAAATGGGATGTGCTCAAATTATTATATTGTGATGATTTCTTGTATAAATAGTACTGTGATCATCTAAGCCTGGTAAGAATTATGAACACCCACTGGTACAAATGTACAGCATTAGAATACTTGTTCTCAGAATCCGGTTGCTCATCCTCTGATTCATAAGCTAGTGATGCTGGCCCTTCATTCGTTAGTGGGCCCAATGATGCCTTCAGGTTGACCAAACTTAACTGGAATTAAAATGCCAGAAAGGCCCAAAATGCAATCTTACTTTTCGCACAATTTAGTCTGATTAGGGGAAGATGGATAGATGGAATGGAAACTTAAATCTTGCACAAGCCTTGGAAAGTGCTGACACTGAAATATCACTTTTAACAACTTTTTTATTGATGAGTTAATCAATCTCTTTAATCTGCATATTCAACATTTTATCCAAGCACTAAGGTCTAACAAAGAACGTAACTTTATTACAAAGTGGCAGTGGGAAGTAATATTTGACATCGAAACCACACAAAATTAACACGGTTGACCTTCTAAACAGCTGCGTTGCATTGCTTAGCTCTGATTTATGGTCGAAATTTTCATCCTTCGGTTGAGTGTAAAAAGCAGGATATTTCACTGGCGGAAAGAGTACAAATACAAATTTCCCCTGCATTTTTTTCCGAAATTCGGACGATAATTTAGTTGCAGTAGTTCTGTAAGACGACTTTGGAAAATTGTTGCAAGACAGACGGTTGTTCTGTGAGATTTCTGTGAAAAACTGGCTGTATTTATTGAACTTTTTTATCTCTTTATCACGCGTAAAGAATTAGAAGCGATCTCCCATGAGTTATGTAGGGCAATTAGTCTACATGATGAATATGCAACAGCACAGCTTTTACTGGAGTATCAAAAGTATATTACACAGGATATAGCTTCTTCAGTGGGATCTGGAATCATAGCGTTTGGTGACTGAAAGTGATGTACTAACACTTGTAAGCTAAGTCTGGATCATGTTCATGATCATGGTAAATAGCGATCAGCTGATTTGACTTACTGAAAAATTCATTACTAGTCTAGTATACTAAGCTACAACCGTGCTTAAATATTTGAGTGGTGAAGTTGAATGTTGAAGTCCAATATCCACTAAGTTATCGTATTGTACAACTTTAGTCGTCATCTTATAACTTATCGAGATCGCATGGCAGAATTAATAAACAGAAGGCTATTTACTTTCTCAATGTGTGCTTTTAGAAGACATACTGAACTTTTTGATGTTGCGGTGCCTTAAACATTTTGGGCAACAACAGTCTGAAATTACTTGCACTGACGATGTTTTTTAGCAAAGATAGCTGACCAATCAGTCATGGTGTTACTGACTACTGACAGGCAATGCTATCACACGAAAGTGGTTAAATCAGGTAACGACCAAGCTCTAAATAATAGATAATATACGAGAAAAAAAATGTAAAATTGACACATTACAGCATTGCAGAAAAATACTGAAAAAAGAGACTGAACGATCCATAGACATAGGTTAAAAAATGTTATCGAGCATTAAATCGGTAAGGAAAAGATCTACATTGCAATGCGAACTGTGAAAAGGAAGACAAGTGTGAGTTAACGACGAAACACTTGTCAATCACCTTTCGGGGAGCAAATTTTGGCTCAAGTGTTTTTCTGTAAAAATGTCTATGGTTTTCTGAACTAAAGGGGTAGACGGATATGAACTTTCAAATGACACTTTCAAACTTTGAGACTATTTTTTGCTGCGGTTTTCGTCCTCTCTGTGACCCGTGTCGGAGTAAAACATTTCACATCACGTCGCTCATAAGCACTGTATTACGCAGATCATTTTTCTTGAAGCAATGCTTGCAGACTACAAGATATGCACTCAAGTTGTTTTCTTCAGGAAAGTCCAGGGTGGTTATTTTGTTAGATCATTTTCAGGTCAGGTCGAGTAGCTTAATGTGTCTAAATTGCTTTAAACTGGCAGGGTCATATGATAAGAATGTCTTCCGGACATATTATTACATCGAATTTGTAAAGCATTAAGCGTCAGCGGTTTGAGTCTTTCTATATCAGTAAGCAACAAGGCTTTTTTTTACGATATTCACAAGGAGAATGAAACAAGAGTCGAGCTGAATGTAATGTGAATATGGCCTCATAGGACCTCCAAATATATGACTGGTACACAAGAGTTTATCTAAAAATGATATTTGTATGTGTTTTGAGCCAAAAAAGGATGAAAGTTGGTAGATAGGTAACGCTTGGTGTGAAGTTGTGTCTCCCATGATCAATATGCAAGGTTATAAGTCACGGATCAAAATTCTAGTCATCAAAATGCTTTCAAAAGTCTTTCTGAATTTCCATTGAGACAGTAAAATTAATGAAGTTCAAAACTTGGTCCTTAGGTACCTGATTATGATATGTACTGCTCACCGGATGTCATAGGTCAATAGGGTGTATAGTACCATACAGTGGGTTCTGTTAGTACAAGGCGCAACATACTTATTATATCTTTGTTTTCCATACAATTTGGCTGAATATTTCAACCTATGGAAGCATGTTTGAACTGAGCGATTATATCTAATAACAATATCATTTCCATGCTTTTGGTAATACGGCTACTCAGTATGTTTTACCGTCACATGTTCGTGTATGCACTAGCCAAGGGATTGAGGTGTTTACAGTAGGTTTTGGCAAGAAAATAAATTAAGGAATGCAAATTATTGTGACGTGCTTCTTAGAGCTATAACAAAACGAGCAGAGGGGACGGCGCGGTGCTCTGATTAAAAAGGAAATCAAAGGCTGGATTGCTTTGACGCGCATGTGTGACTGCACAATTTACACAACACTTGTGCGTTATTCACACATCCATGCACAAGTGTGCTGCTTCTAGCTACCTATGTACTATGTATAGTGTAAAGCGCTGGGTGTTCAGTCAAACTCTCATTCTACTATAATACATATATGAAAAAGAAAGCACGTGTAAAAGAGCAAATGATTATGGACAACGTTAGGGATGAGATGCAGTTCCGTGGATTGCCCTCTTCTTTCATTGTAAAAATGCGTTTGGAGATTTAAAAAATCATTGAGAAACTCGATTTTGTTATGATATGTGTTTGTTTTACTGGACATGTGTTGTTTTCTGTACCAGTGACGGGACCACAGGACATGAACATATGACCTATCGTTTGTTTTTTTCCTTCTTTTTTTAACCTCTCAAAAAGAAATTTACTCAAAAACCATTTAAATCTTTATTTCCTTGTCTGGATATGAGTGAGGCGTAAATAAGACATAAAAGATGGGCCAGGAAATGCCATTTCCGGTGATCTATGGGGTACTTTTGGACAAATTGTTTCTCTCAGATTCGACTTAGATAGCATAATTTGTCCTATCAGAGACATGGTGTGTGTCACCATCCGTGAAATCCAAAATGGAGTCAGCGGGAGTCTTCAGACTGAATCCAGTCACGTGAGAACGTATGAGAAGAACCTACGGCTTTTTTAGGATAGACGTTAACTGGCTCTTGTGTTGAACCTCATATAAACGATGAAATAAGAATTATGGATACTTTAACTGATCCAACGTCTCTTGAAACTGGCATTAAAAGTCAATTGATCTCATTTAGATAGTCACGAAACCGCGTCATCGGAGTCGCTTTACTTGTCTTCCCATTTTTACACTCCATTTGAGAGTAACCCCCGACGAACTTCCTTTTTATAGTCAGATGACTCTTCTAATGCTTTGCGTGATGTAGACTACTTGATCAATCTACCCTACAGGCTCCATGCTTAATATCACCATAATTGTTTTTCCATACATAGCTCTATTGTAATGATTGTAATAAATGTCATTATAAAGGTTTATGTTTATTATTACAAGCAAATGAAGGGGCACTAATATTACGGTGGAGCTGTAAAAAAGGTTAAGTTACTAGCACAGAGATCATAGTTATGTGTTAAGTGGAAATATAAAAGAACGTGGATCCCATGTGTAAATAAACGTTCGGACGCCTCGGTCATAGGGAATGCAAATTTTGTTTTTACCTGCATAGGGATATCATTGATGAATCTTCGTGGAAGGTACGTCGAATTCTGATTGAGGACTTATCGTAATATGCGATTTCCTCGTGGTGTCAAAGATAGTATTGGTCAAATGATCTATGTAGTTTGTTTTATATGTTTTATCAAATATACTCCTAACACTTGGTGGACATTTAATATCTTTGTTCAGTCGTTATCTTTCGGATGTGAAAATTAAATGAAAAATTAACTACTATTGATAAACGTTAAACTGAAATTTTACGTTCCGTTGAATTGTGTGCTGCCCTTAATTTACAGAGGGCTGTAGACTACAATGCAGGTACAACTTCCTTTTTGATAAGTTGTTAAAGTTGTTAAATTCCTCTAAGTCTGTTCAGCGGAAAATCTTCGATGAGGAATTTTGCCTGGAAATAAATGTCACTTGTTAGAGGTCTGAGAGTACATGACCTTCTCTCTCTTGCTTAATAAAATGTGTGATCTTGCGAAAGGTACAAAACATGTCAATGAGAACATAAGACTGACCAGCATTTGTTATTCATGAGTCCAGCCTTAATTTTAAACACTGGGAGAAAGAGAATTCCGGATGGTACAGTCAAAACAGTTGCAGATTTCTCAATGATCTGAATCGATTGAATAAAAGTGTATTAGATAAATGATGTAATGTTGGGTTGTGGAGTTTTTTGGATGTTCGTTATGGGGTTGTCTGCCCATGCGCGAAGTCATTGGGATAATGACCACAGAAAGTTCACGTTACAGGGAAAAGGAGACGTCAGAATAGTTTCGAAGAGAGATTTGATAGATTTACTGCATTTATTGTGTTGATTCAACTGGCACACTGATCTTATGAAGTAAATCCAAGATTATGATGATGATGATGGCAATTGGAAAATCAATACACAGTTAAACGACGACGATGAAAAAAAGTGGGGGCAAGAGAGGACACGATGACACAGGTCTACAATATTACAATATATACATTTCGACAACTAGATTACTACTGTCACCCACGTGCTTGTCGACATCTGAACCCGGTGCACTTTTCCAGTTGAGGGCCACGAGATCAAATGCTTACGTTGACCAGTCATGAGTATAGAAAAAACATATTCAAGGAGTTGTCACACACAACTGACCAATCCCGTAAATATTGTCACATCCTCCCTTGTGTTAGTGGCCGCTCTGCCGATTGCAATTTATTTCATTGTCTGAAATAGCTGGTGTATGGAAATAAAGAAAAAAAGGTTAATAAATCGGAGTAAACATCGTACCGAGGGTTGAGCAAAGTCGTCCTACTGAGATACGGATGCTTATAATTAACCTGCTACATACGACAATAGTACACAACGTTTATAGAGAAAGACGCATTTAAGAACAATGACCAGAACATTTTGACTATTGAAAACTTTTTATTCAAGACTTACGCAATTAATCATTAAATGCAAGAAAAGTTAATAACATACTTAACATTTGAAATGTGTTTCATGATGGATGTGGAACTCTTGTAAGACAAACGTAGCTGGGATGTTATCAATAAGATGTTGTTGGATATGAAATTCCAACAAAAATGTTTAGGTCCAATGTGAATGTTTTCTCATACCAAATTTGTAAATTCCTCAAATTGTTACACAATTATGATGTCATCATGAAGTCAGTCAACGCAGTCAGTTACAAGTTGTGCCGTTCCCATGACTTTCTAAGGGAACGGGATAAAAATTGTGGGATGATTATCTCATCGGTGCACTACCATCCATTGGGGCTGAGGGTGGTAGGAAATTTTTTTGATGAAACCGCTAGGTCGCTGTTCGCGGGTCAGCACATGGAAAAGACATAAAAAGTCCATTGAGTACCTATATAGCGGTGTTGCAAGGGTTTGTAAGTCTATCTGTCTCCACGTAAATTCGACAACATGTTTCACATCGAAAAAAATAGTACCACACTACTTATAGCAGAATCAGATTCCAGAGACCGGTAATCATGAAAGGCTTGAGCTCTTGAGACTACCATTTATGCACCTGAAAATGTGTTACTAGTCTTTACAATAAGTAGCCTGAGACTGCACTGCGCATGAGCACTTAACTTAGAAAATCATCAACAATGTAAAAATATCTCTGTGGACACAAATGTAATGAAGCGTGATTGAAAACCTGCCTAGTGTTGACATCATGGACCCAAGGACTCATTATGGACTGAAGATCAAGTGATGTAATATTCTTTCCATTGACAATAAACTCCCAAATCTTCTATTATGTGTTAACGTCCTCGACTTCAGAGACCATGTTTCAGGAAACGAGAAAATTTCAAGCGCAGTAAACCATTTCATACTTGGCTCAAAGCAACTGAAAAACACCAACAACAAAAATGACACAAAGAGTTTAGAAACGTTGGGGAAATTTCAATGTATAAATATATCGTTTAATATCAGGAAGAATAAAGAACCATCAAAAAAGTTTGTTTACTATCAATAAAACTAAAAAAAGCACCACTGTATGAAACAAACTTCATACAGTGGTGCTCAGTGGCGTTAGTTTCTGTAATTGTTATCCTTTTGACCACTGGAGACCTTATACTGACGGTGGCATAGTGTTGACAACTGCCTTACTATTTTAAGAAAATTTTAGCCATACACAGGCAAGACACATAGGCTGTTTGGGGGAAATTCCGCTAGACAGGACGTTCACGAGACAGATTATACTTCAAGTGTTATGTTGCATTTACAGAAGTGTTAGGTTTGTTATTAAATAAAAATAAAACCAATATTGTTTTTTATTGTATGTTATCATATTCAATAGAAAAGTTAGTAGCTATGGTGTGCCATCTTTTACAAATTTGAAGTAGTTCTTATACAGATATACATAACTCAAAATATGGCATAACTAATAAATATCTTTTATGATGGAGCATTCGGCAGGACACTCCATTTTTCTCCTTTGTCGTACTGAACACAATTATGGACCATATTTTAACTCCATTGATAAAGATTCACAAATCTCTGTGTATGAAAATAATATCCCTACATCTATTGCTGCATAAGTACAAGCTGTTACGAGTATACGAATATTCATTTTGGAATGTTGCGGGACAGCCAATTCGTTTCACGACTTTCAGGTTTAGCAGCTGCATTTTTAAGGCCTCTAATCTAACGGACATACACGTTCTAACCATAACTATGATGATGGTGTCATAACACATGCATTTCTATGTAGTAAGTGCCTTAATAAGGTAACATTTGTAACTTATATGAAGAGCAAAATACTTGCATAGAAGGCCTATATCCAAATAAATGTAGAACGACAATACCATTAGAAAGGAGCAGTTCTATATCAAACAAAAGTTTTGTGGGCAGTTTGTAATCATTCTGCAGATGCGCATAAGTAAAACAATAAAACAACGCGAAACATAAAAAAGTTACTATTCTTTATAGGTAATTGCTTAAATTTACTTACAGTTATTTCGAAGATTTACTTTTCATATAAATGTTCAGAGTTCATTTGGGACTTCATATGTGTATTTAATCGTAAAACTCATGCATCTACATATCTATTTATCCAACATCACCACACTTTTTAAGTAAACTGTTGAATAATAAAGACCCACTAAAAGCACACTTAAAGGAAATACGGGCAAGTTGAAAATACAATATTATTGAAAGCTACTTTCTAGGACACAACGTGCACCTAAACAAACTACACTTATCCTATTGTGTATTGATAGTTTATAATAATAAAAAATAAAACGATAATAAGCGATAATAGTAATATGTACCTAATTAGCTCATTGATGTTAGTCTTGTCAGCGATTTATGTTATACGCTTATAGTTCTCTTCACCCGTAGCATTTGGCGTGCAACTTTGTAAGCTTCCGTATTTTTTTTCTGCTGTTGACTTGCTATAGATATTTAGATATTGTCAAACATATATCATATCATTTTTATACCAATACACATTACAACAGTCAATAAAATCTTCGAATCTCAACTGACAACAGGGAATAATATTTTATTTTTTACATTCAATCTTAAGGAAGGTTAAAATGGGTAAGTAGACACGATGTGCTCCCCTTTCATTCTCGAAAAATGATCACTTTTCGGGATAGATTGTTGCTTTACACTAAAACAATATCACACTGGTCGAAGATAAAAATATCTAATTTAGTTTTAAGTTAACGTCATAGGTCTAACTCACATACAACCCAACTTATCATGAAATTACTTTTGATTTTTTTTTTCTGCTGAAGATAGCAATTCTAAGGATACTGTCATTGCAATAATTACTTTGTAAGCCGCTCCTTTTCTTGGTCTTCTTCAGTTCGTTTGTGATAATAATTCAAATGGCAAACCGCCAGTGTACTCACCGTATTTATCCTGAAGGTATTTATTTGTTACACTTTATCTGATATTTCTTATTTCGTTGACAGAAAAGGAACAAACACCGCAATATGTGTATCAGACTCAACCAAACCAGGCAAGGTATCTAGCCAACAGTTATAGGAGGATATGCAACATGATAACATGCTGTAAAAACAAAAAACAAAACAACAACAAAAAAACCCACAAAGGAACGCCAAATTGTTGCACACATTAGTCAAGCTTAAAATAGATTTGACTGAACAAACGATTGTTGTTTTATCGTTATTATGCCACAGACGACGATATAAAACAACTGAATTAGAAGAACTTATCTGCTACGTATCTATACTTTTGAAGACAAATCATTGTCAATGATATTATAGTCGCGTAGGTGTACTAATCATATGCTAGAGTCACCTGTGTAATGCACTTTAGGCCATACAGATTTATCATTTTTTATTGCTTTGGTCACATTAACACTGTTTATTTCTTTTAAGCATAATTCTATATTTAACGGTTTGAAAACCTGCAATGGGTGAATGCTACAGAAAGCAGCAGTTCTTAAATTGTTGGGATGATTTCGTGAAAGTTGAATGTTGTTTTAACGAACATCATACTTTATGCTTTTCGATACCACGGTAGGTTTTTCATTTATCTCTCAAATATCTTTGGTAAGAGAGAGAGAGAGATCATCGCATCCAGGTGATAATATATAAAAGTATCATCTCCATCCACTCGTTATAAGTCGGTTTTACTTCAACAAATTTTTAATTCATCTGAGATAGAGGTCAAATAACGAAATAACATCAAAGCTAAATTGAAGGACAAAATTAATAACACTGTCATTTCTATGAGATTTTTCAAGGTGTAAATAATAACTTATACCTCATCGTTATCTACAGATCGTTCTATTTTTTACTTATTTTGGTCCTGGAGATATTATTTTGTTCATGTGAAGGTTATGGTGGTTAATTTTAAACTATTTAGGTCATGTAAACACATTTTGTGATGCAAGTCATACACAATTTTGGATCATCTGGTTTATCGTTGCCTCTGGCCACATTAGTATGTCTATAGCGTAAGAGGTTGCAAATATCTTACTTTATATAGGCCTACACAAATTTCCTTCAACATACTATTAAATGTCACAAGTTATTTTCCAATCAGTGGTGGAATAGTATTTAGAAAGGGATAAAATCTGAGACTCGCATTTCTTATTTATTAACAATCGGAAGCAGTTCTTTTAAAATCGTATAGTCTAAATCAAGATGAAGTTATGCTGTATAGCACAATATAACTTCTTGTGTTGCCTGTCTCAGATATCCTTATGTTTTCATAGGAAATGATTCAGACAAAGTTTCATGTCAACAAACACAGTGTGCCAGTCATTAGTGACTTTTCTCCACTCTTTTCGTTTGAACAGAGCTTTCAGCCTGAGCCTAATGTCGTGTATGTTCAAAGTGCAAAGGCACCGACTAACTCTAGCACTCCTGTTGGGGCACTCGTTTTTGCTCTCATTACCCTGCTTGGCTTTCCAGTATCATTTCTTTGCACTATCCCATCATGCATCTGCGCCATTGTGGTAATTATATACAATTTAAGTGCACCCTTTAAGCCTTCGTATTCAGTGTTGAAATCTTAAAAATTCATGCTAGCCTGTTAAATTATTAAGCTTCAGTAAAATGATTTCAGACCGTAATCAAATAAGTAACATGTTACAAAATATGTCGTATTGAGATGTTGCTTTGTTTTATGAAACTGGATTTAAAACAATGCAGCCAAGTCTTCTAGCAGGTATAGTATAGCGGTTATGCTTGTCACAGTTATTGTACATTAACAGGCAATGTAATATCATGATCACCTATGTACTCAAAAACTTACATCAGCATACAATAACGCAGCTACCAGTTCAAAAAGTAAACAGATTTGAAAAGGAAACGGATTTTTTTGAGTACTAATTTGAGTTCATAATTGATATCGGAAGGACCTCGCAAGGACTTTAAAAATGTCCACAAAATTCATTCTAAATTCCTTTATTGAAGTTAGTGCTATTTGCCATGATTGTACCATTAATACGATCATTTATTAAAATTACTTTATTTGTTTCGCAGTAACTTGTTATAGTAAATAAAAAACAGACGTAATGATGTAACAATATTAACAGCTGTCTCTAATGAAAGATGGTTGATATAATTTATTATATAACAGATATAATAGAGCCAGCTTTGATATATTGTCAACCTACTTTTAATCAATCTCCAAATCTAAAATCCTTCATTTCTTTCATTTGTTTCTCCACGATAGGCACTGAATGATACTTCGGAGTATCCAAGATTCTGACAAAGTTGTCTTTCATATTTACTGTTCCGTTCTACGTCGCTTTCATCATCGGTGTCATTGTATTTGTTATTGTGTTCGTTGGGGTAAGACGTTATTGATACTTGCTATTCATGCAACTGACGCTGTTAATGGTCAACGTTTCTATATCTTATTTCATGACCACTTGAAAAATCATTTTGCCATTCTTTGTTTGTACCATACGAGTTGATTATTTGGATGGGTTACTTGACAGTTTTAACGTAATTTCTACCATTTTTATGGACAATCTGACTCATTTTTTTTTTTTTGGGGGGGGGGGATTCGATAAACCAGACATTGATAATGAATAATGAATAATAACTGGAATTAACTTGAAGTAAAACTAATTTAAAAATACCGCAAAAAATCTTGTAGTCGATGGATGTTATGTTTTACTTTTTTTTATGTTTTACAAAAGCTTTCAGTTTTTGAATTGGTCATTGTCAGACGCACAATAACAATTTCCTTTCAAACATATGCGGCTTACGCCATTATTATTTTTTTTGCGTGTAAATATCTGTCAGGAACCTTTATTTGGCATAATGTGATGCAGGTGGCAGGAATGCATCCAGTTCGACCTTTGTAGTCCAAAGTAACCACTATCGGGGGAAGTTGGTAGTAATATGCAGGCCTGCAGTTACCATTGCTGTAGAAAGTTGAAAACATTGATTGCACTTGACACTTTTTGCAGGTTTGTCCTTTTAAGGCTTAGTGTAAAGATTACATTTTTTTACACTGTAGTAACATGGGACCCACAATATGGGAAATAACTGTACATTTGCAAGCCCGGCTTGATATCCTAAAAACAACACTTTTGTAATCAAAAGGACATTGTTGCGTTGAGATGTCAATGAAATTAATAAACAGAAGTTTGAAAACATGAAAAAATGTGATTATTTTTACCTCTCATCAACGCAACAATACCCACTTAATAAGAAGACGGTGACTTAATGTATAATTTCAGTTAAAACTATTTCAAGAAGCTGTACACTAAATATTTAAGGAATTAAGACCTAATCATAGCAGACTTTTTTTTTACCCACATGTATGAGTTCTTCAGGGCAGTTTGCAACACACGATAGGAGATTTAGGAGAGCCTTCACACCTAGACAATAAACATTTTGGGGAAAGAGAATGTTTTTACAGTTTCCTTTCGATATAATATTACAGTATTTTGTATAAGATTGTGCTTTTTCGTCTGAGATGAGGTCATCGTAAACGTCCATAGATTATGCTGTAACACTATTGAGTTTGAGTTTGAGTTGAGTTTAGTCATTCACGCATGTATATATATACAAATGATTTAATTATATAGGTTACTTGTTTCGTAATTATTAAGTACTATATACACATACATGAAAGGGACGTCATAAGCTCTGAGAGAGCTTGAGGTGACGTCCAACAGAAAATAAACAAAGTTATACTAATTGGGAATGAAGATCAGGTGACTTAAGAACAACAAAACTATACAATAGTTATTTACAACAAAAATTGTAAATGAAATAAATAAGAATAAAAAAAAGAACCTTAGGAGTGGGAAGAAAAAAAGGTGGGGAGGAGGGAGGTGGGTGGATGTAGGAAAAACAAAGGGAAAAGGGATGAAGGTTTTCTACATCACTTGTAATAAATCAGTATTGCATAGTATATTTATCCAAGATAAGACTCTTAATTTGTCTCTTAAAGCTATTTTTTGTAGGGCACATTCGAATATCCATAGGTAAAGAATTCCAAAGGTCGGGGCCAGTGTGTCTAATAGATCGATGGGCGAGAGCTGTTTTGGGGTTTTCTAGATGAACATTTAAAGAAATTCGGGTTGGATAATTGTGGATAGCAGAGTTGATGAGAAACATGTGTAACAGGTTGGCGGGCAGTTCTTGAGTATGGAATCTGTACATAAAAAAAAAGAGCAATTTGGAGGTAATGAATATCATGTATAGTAAGTGTGCGTAGCTCATAAAATAATGGATTCGACTGTGCCCGATAATCTGAGTTCGTACAAATCCGGACAGCTTTTTTCTGGAGAAGAAGCAAGGAGTTAATTTTAGATTTTTGACAAGAGATAACAAGTGGAAAATTATAAGTTTCATAATTATAGAAATTATTATTTTTCAGCAAAGTTTAAAACTGGATAGTATATATTTTAGATTACAAGATTGTTGCAAAAAATACTTTTCTGACTCGATATATGGAGTTAAGCAGATGTTTTGTGGAGGTCAATGGTAAGTAAGTGGCTACTGCATTGCAAGAGAATACCTTTTATGGAAATATATCTTTGATGATATGCATTGCAAGAAGTTAGTAACGTATGCGAATCATATTCATTTTATTTGTAGTCTACATTTCAATGAAAAATACGGGATGTAAACACTGTACTGAATAAAAGTCTGAAAAAGTCAGGTTTCGTTTTAGTTTCTTATTCTCAAAGAAGACATGCTTTCAGTAGTATTCCTTGTACGACTGTGTATCATAGGGAGCATCTGGAAGGACAATAAATAGTTGAAGTGATTATTAAATATACATGACAAATAAATGTCATATCACTTGAATTAATAGTAAAGGATTTATTTCGAAATGTCTAAATAAAACCACCACGTTTCAATGTGTACATCTAGCAGTGTATACAACTAAATCTAAACAAACTGGGCCTAAAAAAGCAATAGACTGAACACATTTTGTTTGATGTTCCTACCATATATGGCAATAAATACACTCGAATGTAACAAGTGATTAAAACTTCAAGATTCGATAAACAACATAACATAAGTTTATCAAAACAAGAACTTAAGCTACAACATACCACAAGCAGTGCGATATACCATCATCAATGCGTTTCACATTTTCAAACACAATTGAATCAGAGCGCGCTTGAGTGCGCTATGCAAACATAACATATCAGAAAAAAAAGGAAGTGGAAAAATTAGGGGAGGGGTTACAATTGTGGAACGACGAAAGATACTGTAGATAAGGCACATAAGTGCTTGCATGTGGACATGCATGAACAGAGAACGTATCAGGAATCACCTGAACTTCAAAACAAACCGTTACTAAGACTGTATATGTACAGAAAATATGAAGGACAATGTACGAAGAATTTTACAATATTTGTCAACGAAACTGTTCATATTCTGAAATACAAGAGAACGACAAGTTTATGATCTTTGTTACCAACTAGTTGCCACAAAGGACTATTCTTCTCCTACCAATTAAGGATTTAATGTGCTGGAAAAGCATATTAAGAACTCAAACATATAGGGTTCTTTTCGTCTGCTACCTTGTAAAATTACTGTGTCATTTTTGCAATTGGAATCGTTATTCTTCAAAATTAATTTTCAACTTCCCGACACCTATCGTAGATCCCTTTATGCTATGTACCTTATAAATACCTAATACCTAATAAATATAAATCAATTTGATAGAGTGTCACATGAAAATATAGTCTTATGACGGTTTTACTCATTTGTATGAAAGGCAACATCTTTAAATCTTACTCTTCAACACCAGTCTATATTAATTCCGAAGGGAAATCCAGTTTGTTTTGATTTGTGAGACAGTTGTATTGATTTGACTTCCTTCAACAACTTTCGTATCGAAGCATTTTTCTATGTGATCCTTTTTCATCGGATGTAAAGAGATGTGAATACCTTACTATAACTTGGATATATCACACAAAATTGAATGCCTTAAGCATCCTCTATGAATTGTAACAGTCTTATCACACGAAAAAAATATAATAGAACTAGCGTAAATTAAACTTTACGATATAAGTATTACAGCTCCGATACCTGGTGAAAGTAGACCAAACGTTTATATTTTCATCACGCTGTGTATCATTGTTATATTTGGTAACTTTGTTAAGAAACTTCTGACATTACCATAATATTATGTCCATCTCTAGTGCTGTCATTCCCGCCTACGATTAATTAATATGTATTCTCTTACCTTTTTGGAATTTTGTTGCCATCTTCATTTCTTCATAACTTAGTGACTTAGTAATACTTGAATGAATTGATATGAAATGTCCGAGTGAACTGACCTACTACCACAACACATCTCCTCAAGGAATTCTTACCCAATTATTGATATGTTTCTGACTGTGTGTACTATTTTGAACTCAATTTCATGAATTGCAGAAAACGAGATTGCATATTGTGCAATGATATTCCATCGAATTTCAGTTATTTAATGAAAATATGGACTCTCCGCTATTGTATGTATCACTTACTTCGTATTGTGATAACAGTGATTAATCTCACACCTCTTTTTTCCCTTTTATTCTGTTTTTGTATTCAGGTCTTTAGATCTACTTTCTATCCCAAAGTTACATCCTTATCTTCTCTACTATTTCTGATCATTCTTTACACAAAAAGGAAGATGACTGTTTTCAGTTTGTAACAAAATATGTATTTTAATATTCTATACTTATTTCCGTTGATGTATTTTTATTTTCTAGAATGGTTGTAAAGGATTTTCTCTTCATGTTTGACTTCATCATGTTTGTGTTTTTTTTTTTTAGTCTTGTAACATTGATCTGTGAGCTACAGAAGTTTCCAATAGCCCTTAGTCTTAACACAATTTTCTGAATCAATGACGTAACAAATTTATGCAATTTATGCAAGCAGCTGATCTGAATGACACATAAAAAAGTCGACTGCAGTTGTTCCGAATACACGTGGATTCAGTGAAAAGAAGCGTATAAGACACATTTGGCTAGAAGGTATGAAAATCATCGTAAATTCTGTTATCTGTTGGCATGTATCTGTTATATATGTGTTGGCAACTACGGCTAGACTAAGCGATTAGAAATCATGCATTCAGTGTTGAAACAATTGACTCACTGAATGAAATAAATCATTTATGTGACAGAATTGGGCTGGTTTAAGTTAAGAAACAAAGACTAAATTGTCGAATAACGTGAAATTATCTAGTACACCAAAGGAAATGTTTAGCTTCACGGTGAGACAAATGCATGGGGAATTTTGAATTTGAGATACCACAAAGAGAAAACATCTTACATCATGTATCAATGGGAATTAGAACACTTAAAAATCTCCACAGTGTAATATAGTCAACTCGATATTAGTTGTATGGCAATTTTATACACCGTTATTACACTATTGTGAGTATTCTTGTTTTCTCTCATCGGTGCTTCATGACAAAGTTATGACTCGTATAAAGTATTGACTAGTTTCCTTCTTTCCTTGTATGCCTTTGCTAAGAAGTGAATTATTGAAAAGTTGAAATATTTATTTTATCGGTATTTGATATTGGGGAAGTGTGGATCACAGTAATATGCTCATGGTTGTAATACATTGTTTGATTCTTGATATGATGAATATGTTACTTCAATGGGAATATGAGTCAACTGCTGTTGGTAACCAATACATAAAGTGAGCTACAGTAGGTCAAACAATGGTACGGCAAAGGGGGAAAAATATTTGTATTACGTTACAGAATCAATGAAAGTAGTATTCTATGTTAGCCAGCTGAATACTAGCACGCATCACTTCATTTGTCACCTACAACATGGAGTGAGAGCTTAAAAGTATTCTAAGAACATTCAGACGAACATAAGGCCCGGTTATGGGCTTTACTTTAATTCTCAATCATTCTTGATTTATAGGGGAACTGCTACATCTTCTATTAAATGGATTTGGCAAAGTTAACAACAGCCTATTGGCAAGTAATACCTTACATAAAAATGTAAGGTACTTACTTTCCAGCTAATTCATGTTCATTTCTTAAGCATCACTTTATGACGTACAGTTTGATCGACGTACAAACTGATAAGATGATTTTTCTCTCCCATTATTAAGACCAATGTTTCTGACTGCTTTTAAAATAACTGTATATCGAAAAAGGCAATCCTACCTCAAAAGTGAAATGTTTTAAATATGATGAAACCTTCAGCTCAAAAGACAGAATCATGCGCACAAGTTATTTGTAGAATATCAAAGACGGTAAAGTCCTTGAGACTTATCCTGCCACACACACACACACACACACACACACACACACACTCACGCAATTCCCGATCAAATGCGACTTTCATTGGATCAAAAACTAGCCCTTGATTTGTCCACTGTGACCAATGAGAAAACCACGCTTTACAGTTGTCCAAACCTTTATGTACATTCTGATTGACTAATCGTGGCTATCCATGAGCGCTATGTCATTTCTGAAGAATAATTGTACTTGTGAGATCCTCTGCAAAACACTTGCATGTTCAAATTCTCTTTCTTTACACACCACTTTTCAAATTTATATAGCTGTCGCAATCATTATAGTTCCCTTTCCATTTTTAAATGCACATGATACAAATGATTACAGTTGTAAGGACTACCATCACAAATGGTCTTGGCAGAATCATATACTAGAACGTTTAATAAATTTAGCAAAGACACATACGTACAGATTGTTTTGACTTTTTAGAGGCAGTTGTCACGTACACATCAATACGTTCTGAAATGTAGGGCAACACAATTGTGTACATCCTTTCTCTTCGTCAAGAAACGAAGAATGTTTTTTTTACATCACCATTGTTAGAGGACTATTTGAAACTAATTTACAAGAACATAATATTTCTTGTCAGGCTGTTGCACGGCTATCCAAATTCGAAGAGCCCGCAAAATGCTTGAAACTTCAAATGCTCTCCCAAGTATTTCACATACTACAAGCACCACTTTCAAACTAAAACTTCCCTTCAGAAGACAGATGATCAAACAAGAGAACAATACTTTACAAAGACCGATTGATGCATTGTGCAAGATGGAACACAGAACAAAGAACATAAGCAAGGAAGTTCCTTTTTCAGTGAAGTCAAAGATGCTGGATTCTCAAGCCGCTTAGTCCGATTCTCAAGTCCGCTAGAGTCGTAGGTCATATGATTGTGTTGAATAATAAGAAGACCCCTCCACTGAGCAACACCATCACTGAGAAAGATGCGCATATAAATATTCAATCTTCAGCAATATCCAAACGATTTTTACCTCTTTTGTTTGCAAACGAAAAATAAATATAATAAACTAAACTCTTGTGTCAACCAAAGTAAACCAAATGTCCCAAAATAACGGTATATTTATGTATTCTACAGTTTCTGATTTTTGTTGGTTTTTAAGAAGATTTTTAACATGATTAACCACTTATGACCACATGCACACCTAAGACATGAAATTAATATAATGAAACAAATATTTCTGAAGACATTACAGTACTACGTTACACATGTTGTGTGTTCCTTGTTTTATGGAGTATCTATTTTCCTAGTCAAGGCATTTGCACCAAGATCTAACACCCGAATAGTGAAGGTAGCTGTTCGGGAGTCCAAAATCACATCGAGCGTTCCTTCTGCAACCGGCTGCAACATCTTTCTCTCTTGTCAATCCCTGTGTAAAAGTGAAAGCTTAACAGTTGTAATATTAAAGGAGTGAAAAGAAAGTGAGTTTGTAGGCATACTCAGGTGGGTTTAACCAGAACATTATCGAACCTGATGAAGATCTGAATTGACAACGGAATTCGATTAAAAAAGAAGAACTGCAGATTGCAGTTGTAAAGCTATGGTCAAAGATGCGTGACAATTTTTTTCCATTTGAAATACTCTAGACAAGTGAAGACTATATCCCTTCAAAGGAATCATTGGATAACAGTACCCTAATATTAACTCTCAATTAATGAATGCCACATCGAGACGTACATCCGTATAGATGGTTCTTTGCAAACTGATTCGAGCTCTAGCTGACATGTCCAGTGAAGATGTAAAGTTACAGGTGAAACGTGAGATTCTTTGTTTGTTTTCAAATGAATGTCTGGTTGAAAAAAATAATCTTAACTTGAACGAACAGTCATTAAGGAATGCAGGTGGAAAATCTAACTAATTACTCCCTGTTCTAGTTCATGTTCCGTAGTTCACCTCTATGGTCAACTTGAAAACCCACTTACTTTGAAGATTAGTAACAGGAGGTATTTAAATACCACAACACTTATCGACTTTTGTAGTGGGGCTTGAGGTGAACATTTTCTATAAACTGATAGTCCAACGTCACAATTCTGATTTGCCCAGCACGTGCTCACATGGCCAACTCCACATATTCACCTCCACGAACTCCACCCTTTACTCATTCACAGAAAATGAATGAGCACAGGGTGGATATGTGGAGTACATGGGTAACAGGGTTCAACTGCAGAAGTCGTTCCCACGCATGTGCAATGAAAGGGACCACATTTTGATCACATTTTGTGTAAATGTAATATTTTGTAACAACTATTCATGGTTTTTTCATTCCATGGCCTATACGATAGGCACTGGTGAAAATGAAACCTAACATTTTGCAGTAATTTGCCCCCAGTTGGTAAAAATCCATCCCTAAACGATGGATATAATTTCCTGTCATATGTCGATGGCGTAACCGCATGAGTTGATTAGCAGGAAAGACACGATTTTGTTTGACCTTGTCCGAAATGTCATGTGTAAATATTAGTTTTAATTACTAATCATTTTTATTCCATCGCCTATTAGGTAGGGCGGCTATTTAAAGTAAACTCCCGATTTTGCAGTAATTAATAACTGATAGGCCGACTCCCAGTTTGTGAAAATCAAATTGTTTGGCCTCGTCCGAAATGTCATGCGTAAATATGATACTATTTATATTTTTTATTCAATGGCCTATTAGGTAGGATGGCGATGTAAATTAAACCCCCGATTTCACTTATTTTTAATTGATAGGTCCCCAGTTGGTGAAAATCAATCCTAAGACAATGCGATTAATTTTCTGTCATAAGTTGATGACGTAACCACATGAGTCAAAGTGCAGTAGCGGGCACGGTATCATTTTGTTTGGCCTCGTCAAAAATGTCATGTGTAAATGTAGTAAATTTTAATTGCTATTCATGATTTTCTTTATTCCATTGCCTATTATGTAGGGCGGCTATTGAAAATAAACGGCCGATTTGCAGTCACATTCAATTGACAGACCCCCATTTGGTGGAAATCGAGCCCAAAACGAGGCAATAATTTCTGGAATGGGGAAATGAAAACAAAGAAAAAATGGAAACACTTTGCAAAGAGTTTAGAAAATGGTAAGAGTAAGAATAACGACAACTATACTTACTTACTAAAGAAATGTCAATTTATCCACAATGTCCTGATGCCAGCAAGGGCAGCGCGCCCTCGAAACACCTTGATAAAATGGTCATCCTTAATAATAGAGCTACACACACAAACAAAAAAAGTAAAATCAAAAAAGAAAATATAGAAGACAGTGTGCAGGTTTGAAGGTCAGAATTGTAATGTCTATGACGGTTAACGGTTTTTGTAAGGTCAATAAAGGTGTGTAACCCTCTGAAAGCCTATTCAAATCCTACTCCATTCGAATTCTATCCGATAGAAGGGAAAGTTGACTTTGATTCTTACTAATTTAGTTACTTTCTTAAATTATCAACGATTTTTCCCATACAATGATTGTGTGATTATTGTAGATCAATACTTAAGCTTAATTCACCCATTGTTCTCAAGTTTAATGTTTGTATGACATAGCGGCAGTAGATTTGTCATTTGCGTAATAAAGCTTTTGTTTTGGAATATATTTAATAATATTCATTTATTGCACAGATTTTTCAGGCGTATTGCTAATTTCTGTGTGTTTATGCATAAATAAATACGTATCATATGTTAACTAGGTATTATTCCATTCATAGGTTTATAATAATCTGAACTACCGATTCCCTTATGTCCTTCGTGCCACAGTGGGTTTTACCTTTCGTCTGATAAAACAAATGTTACTATGTTATAATAATGTTACGGATTCGAACCCGGTATAGACAATATTTCTTCTTACAGGCTGTCTCGCCTCTTTTCCACAGCAAGGTGAAAATTCATGAAGACGAGCTGAAAATAAGACTAGAAATAAATATCCGGGAGAAAAGGACGCAAAAAAGAGAGAGAGGAATGTTACAAGTCGAAAGAATGATGTGGTGGCGCTATTCACTCATAAAATATGCCTAACTCCTTTTGTACCCTCAGAAAAAAAAAAAAAAAAACAGGCTCCATTTTACTTCGCTTACCCCATCAAATAAAGTTCCCTCTTTTAGCTTGTCGGATAGACAGACTGACCTTATTTCCTGGCACTGATTCTGAAGTAGTATTGTTAATAGTTCTTTGAAAAGTTGGAAAAATGGAAAAAGAATGTAGTGCCCTAAGATTTCCAGAAAGCCATCGAGTGACCATGTCAGTAAATAATACATTCCAGTGTGCTTTCTTTTCGAACAGAGTTTTCAACTGGGTCTAATGTATGTTCAAATTAGGGCTCAGCAACAGAGTAAATTGGACTTTTCTGTTATCTCGCGCATTTGTTGTCTGGCATACTTTCTTTGCACTTCCCCATTGTGCGTCTGTGCTATTCTGGTAATTACACATAACCCAGTTCGTCAGTTTTTTTTTTTTTTTTATAGTAGAAGAGAAGAAATCTATCTAAATTTCTTAGTTACATTTACATTATTAATCTCCATAGTAAACAACATAGAAAACGATTCAGAACTCAATATGTAGAATATTACCAAAGGTTTTGCATGTAGCTGGTTTTACGTGAGATGTTTTTAACAACAATTACAAACATTGCAGCATAGTAAAATCACCGTCGCATATGTTTCTCCAATTAATAAATAAAAATACTCAGACAACATTAATATAAGCGAAATGATAATTCACATGCCGCGAAAAAGAGTACTTTTACTTGTACTGCATTAATGAAGCATAAGTAATTTACCGAAGTTCATTCTAAATACCTTAACTTAATCTAGGGACAGTTTGCGGTATGAAGATATTGGTAGTAAAATACACATTTTTCTTTTATTTTTTTAAGGAGTGAAACGACATAGTGGCACAGCAAACCACGAGACGTAATTATACAAAACATTGAATAGCTGTCAAATATGTAACACATCGCAGAGGTGTTTTGTCATACTTTCATGTAAATTGGTTGGTGTTGGATTCGAGTTAATATTTTTTTTACTTTTATGACTCAAAACACCCGACTTTTCCCTTGTATCTTCACTAGTAGGCAACGAATGAAACATCTCTCATGGTTGTCTTTCATTTTCACTAGGCTCCTCTACATGGTTACCTTCAGAGAAGTTGCTTTCGATATTGTATACTTTCTTGTGGACATGCCAGCTTCGTGGAATGCCGATAATGCAATAATCATCATAGTAATTTCAACAGCTCTGTCGTAATTGTGAAGACTCAGTGGCCACTCTTGTGGTTCGTACCAATGAACTTCACTGTTTTATTGTTAGGATGCTAAGCTTGTTATTACTAATACATTAGTTACTCAATTGTAACGTATATGAGTGGCATGTGGTTAATTTCACTTAAATGTTGAAGGTACAGGGCTAAATTTAATAGTTATATAAACTTCTGTGTACGTAAAAGGTAACTTGAGGTTTCACTATTTCACCTACCTTGAAATACTCGAAAAGTAGTCTCCCATTAGTTGGAATGTAATTCTTATTCTGTATATATAATTGTATGCAATATTATCTTTAGGTTAAAGCTCATATCATATATCACTGTAAAACTAATTTGAGTTATGTAGTTTACTTTTGTCGTCCTGATTTCCTGTCAATGTGATTACAGTGCTGTCCTTGAATTACATCTTTTCTATCTAGATTTTCCGTTTGGCAAGTACTTGACATCATTCAAAACACATTTAAAACACCTGCAGTTTGAATCTTTGAATGTGCTAGCATTATTGCAAACATTCGAAATTATTTTACAATTGCAATCATTCCAATGTTTGGGCCATCTGCAAAAAGTGATTGCAGTTAAAGCTAATTGCTATTGTGACCTTGTTTCGTACTGGTGAAATTACATTTTTGCACACAGTAACGAACGTGTTGATCAATGAAAGTCAGGAAGTAAGAAAACTCGATATCAGTTTATGTATTTCTAGGAAAATGTACTTCGTTTCAATGGGAAGAGGAAATGCTCCTGAAATTCATTACCCAACTTTCGATCGAAGATTTTACATAGCAAACAGCAAACAGCTGTAGGCCAGTAAGTCCATGCTTTGAAAAAAAAAACAAGCCCACAACATGAAAAACTACACTGAAAGCAACATTCATAAAAGACACAAGAAGACATTCATAAGATGCAACAAATGACTTTGTAGCCGGTTGTTTATTGTTTTAAGTAATGTAGTGGTGGACTAGTAAGCTTCTCTGTTTTGGGGAGGAACTTTATCTTTGGCTGACATTTTCGTATTGACAAGTCTTGTAATACTTTTCTAACCTTTATGTTGTGTTGGTTTACAGGACTGAATAGCCTAAGGGACTGTGAGGATTTAGTCTCCCGGACGTCATTTGGGATTAGCCTTCCATATCAATTTTCTCCTAATTATTTTCATTTGCCGCAAACTTTTGAAGTTTTTACATTCTTATAGTTTGATTCCGCCGTTTTCGTATTTCTTTTTAGTGTATCAGCATTTTCCCCTCTCTGGGTTTTTAAAACAGATGCTTTACTCATAGGCAAACTTTTTAATCATTGTTCCTGTAAACGTTTTTTTCTATATACATTGTAATTCAGTCCTGTTTCACAAGGCAAAAATGTCAATAACCTTTCTTCCTGTTTTAACAACGCAAGTAATAATGGACTTTAACGTAGCAACGTACTTTCTAGTCAACATCCACCAAATCACTGATGCCAGTAAATGTAATGCTAAAGAAAATCAGGTTCATCAGTTTATAATATCAAGAAAGTTTTCATACGTGCTGAAAATACAAGTAAATTCAATTTGTATCACTTTATTCAAAATGGAATTTGACAACGTGTTTAAAATGGCCGTATCTGTGGCAACAGTTCGCTGTTTGCTAGTACTTCTTGTCCTTATATTGATCTTATCCAACTCAAAATAACTAAAATTTAATGGTTGTGTAATATGCTTCTGAAAAAACAGCACCCGTCATGCAAAAGTTGCAAAGTAAAATCCTGAGTGAAAATCAGTTGGAATTTTGTTTATATCCTTTACCGTTTCTCGGACATGACTTTTCTACGTTTGAGAAAAATGCAAAACAGACGTGGGGTGTTGCACAGTGTCAGCATTTCTTTTGATAAGCTTATATATTTACCTCTTAATCACTTAATTACTGATTTTTAATTTTCAAATTGGTAAGTGATATCGATATTTTTGAAGACGAAAATATGTTCTTCCAAAACAAAGCCCTTTCAGGCATATAAAATTCTCAAATGTCCTTGAAATAAAGGTTTCATAAACAAAGGATTAACATAAGACATATTGTAGGAGTCCAACGCTTGAAGTCACAATTTTTCATACTTAGCCAATGTTTATCCATGATAAAGCTGTGAGACACCAATTTTCCTGTAAATTGGTTAATCCTTGATCGATTTTGATGGAATTTTGGGCTATTTTTATATATTTGTAATGCTGAATGCACCCACTACTCCAAACTGACATTTTCATGTCACATGACCTATAAAAGAGTCATCTCATCCCCTTTTTGGTATATAATTATGCCCATGTGGGGAAAGATTTCGCATGCCCCGGGTTAGCAGTAATCGATTTAGGTTTTGGCTTGTACCATACTCGTTTCGATTTATTACAATGCAATCCGTTAGTATGTTTAGTTTCTCCCCTCTTTTTTGGCTATTAATCTCTTTATTCCTGCTTTTGTGTTTTTATTTATCTTACTGCTGTTTGTTATATATTCTGCTACCACAAAGGCAACTTTTCATCTTCTGTGGCAATAAAAAATGTCTTATCTGAACATGTGGGTTAAAGATAAACTACTGTGCATAATTTCAGTGTCTAAATTCTTAATTCTCGTTTCTAAATTAATGAGTAATAAAGTCTAAATTATAAGATATTCTTAAGGTTCTTTTGGAAGAGCAGTAGCCTAAAATTTTTCAAATTTGGAAAATTATAAATAGATTTTATACAAAATATACATAAAATAATAAATAATCATTTTATTTCCATGATTTTTCCTCTTCAAGTTTTTCTCTATCTCATCATGCAGGAAATTATTTTACATTGCCCTCGAGAAATCTTCTATTAGAGATGGATTGTAGGTGAGACTGAAAAAAAGACATTACTCCACAATACAGTGCTTTGACCTATTGTTATAGCCGTTCTTACAGCTAGCATGTATCTAAAAGATATTTTATAAAATAAAAAAAAAACAATCAATTAACTGACGAAATACAACCATTTGTAAACATGTACAATTATGATTAGAGCAAAAATAGGTCACTGCACTGTTTAAAAACAGAAGGAAGTCGGTATATTGAGTAAGTTTCAACATTACCATTCACTCACGCGAGGTATTGTACTCTGTCCTGCTTAACATAATGAACTAATTATAAGCAGAACTGAAATTCTTCGAGAAACATTACGTTGAGTTTTAAACGACATATTGGTGTGCCGAATGAAAGGCCTACAATGACATTTTTCTTGTTACAACACCTCCAAATTGCAAATAGAATATTTCTGTAAGTTGCATATCTGTTGTTTTGTTGGTGCAAGCAGATTTTGGATTTTCATGTTTGAATGTTGCCTGAATATACACTCACAAAACGTAACGGTAAAATAAGAACTCCATAATTTTTAGGTAAAAATTTACACACAGTTAATGTAAGTCTTACATTGTGTATATAACAATTTTACCAAAATGTAGTAAAATTTACCAAATTATGTAGAATTTACATATACTGTTTACATTAATTATATGTAAAATTTATGGAGTTCTTATTTTACATAATTTAGGTAATCAGTTGTGAGTGTGTGTACCCACAAGATATGTACCCACTTATTAATTAAAGGACATGCAGTTGACACTGACCGAGGATAGTCTCTTATTCAAATGCTGTGAACATTTCTCAAGGTGAAGGTATGCGTATGAAGAGAACAACACAGCTGAACTTGTTTTTTGTCTACCTTTGCGTGGTATACATTCAGACCCATCCTTTGTATATTTACATTTCACACAACAATATGATATGAATGGAAATGAATCTGTATGTTGACGTCAGTATTTAAAATGTAAATTGAACAACTGTTTAAGTCAATATCACACCCCTTATGAGCACAATGTGACTAATTGACACGGGGTGACGGAGACTTTGAAAACACATCATTGAACGTAAACCTCTGTGTTATTACTTGCACTTAAAATATATAAAAGCAACGCCTTTGCTGCATTGCGTACTTTAAGCTAAATCACATAAATGAAATAAAATCAAAGAAAAAAATCAGTTCTCTATTTAACTGTAACCGTAGATTTTGTGTTTCTCGTACCTTTACATTTGCTGTGCCTTTTTGTGGGCTTCCATACTGTCTAAGTGTTTTTGCGTGCAATCTGTCGTTTCACTTCGTCATCAATATTTCTTATCTTGGTTCCTTCACAACCATAGGATTCTCACATTTTAACTCATAATACGGAACTAGATGATCCTCTTTGGTTGTGATTTATTCAGAAAGACCATTAAAAATGGGTAAGTCATGCACAATGTGTTCCAATTCAGTTCTCGTAAAATTTCACATAACTTGAAAGATTATGCCTTAAAGTTATATCATACTATAACAACTGTACCATGGTTAAGGAAGTCTCTTCACTGGCTTAAACCGAATTAAAAACGTTTAAGGCAAATACCTTTAGCTAGCATAGTATTCTTTAAAAGAATCCCACGTCAAAGCTTTCAAAGCAAAGCATTGCAAAGCTTTAGAATAAAGAACAAGCAATCTGAATTTACATGGCGAATCCGACGGTTCTGAACGAAATTCCTGCAGACAATTTATAGCACAGTCCACAAAATCACGATAGCCAGCTAACGGTCTTCTCCTTAGTGGCAAAGAAAATCACAGACGGTATGCTCACAACTGCAAACAGCTTTTTCTCCAATGCAGTATACACCGAGCTCGGGGGGGGGGGGG
The DNA here is from genome assembly GCA_021234535.1 of Stichopus chloronotus. Lineage (NCBI taxonomy): Eukaryota > Metazoa > Echinodermata > Holothuroidea > Aspidochirotida > Stichopodidae > Stichopus > Stichopus chloronotus. Next base: position 18,220,836 of record CM037847.1, read on the forward strand.
GGGGTGAACTCAAAAGCGAGAGCTGTTCCATAAACTAACGATATCTTATAGTATTAAAAAATGTAGACACTGGTGTTTGGGGTAATTTGCACTTACACTAGGGCAACTATCTTAGCGTTGAGTCTGATTTACGAACTAGTTACTCAAATAATTTACCTGGACGAGATGTTTGCCTGCTTCAATAGTGTAAACAGTAAACAAATAGATGTAACAGACGTTATATCCATACACGTAAGTGGTGCTATCTCCCCCCCCCCCCCCCCACGCATGGATTCTTATAAGCGCCTAAGTAACCAGACATTTAAATTTTTTAAAGGATTGTGCAAAATACATCAACATATCATACCCTGTGCAAAATGTCCAGAAATTTTTGAACCAAAAACCTGATTTATGGATCGATTGCTGATATCCTAGTACTTTGACTTGGAATGTTTCTCGATTTGCTAACGAACATTACGGTGATCATGAAAAATTACGGAAAGCTTGTGGAATGTTCAACTTGAAGCTGTACTTGAGATGTTGTATTATTCCGCTTTACGCATACGTGTGAACGAAAATGTACAATTACGTAGCCAAAAATATTCCCAAGTGCATTTTCTTTTGCTGAGAAATGAACTGTTCATGCTTATCAACAATCTTTCCAGCAATCTCACTCTGGTGCTACATGTAATCAGTCTTTGACTATTAACGAATTATTTGACAGTACAAACCCTCTTCATAAAATTTACTGTAATTATAAAGAATTAACTAAATATTCTATGATGTAAACATTCTCAACACAAGGAAATAACATCGCACCTTATTGCAAAATGGACTGTTTAAAACTAAGTGAATATCTTTTTGAACAATGTGCATCTCAGCAATGAAACACGACGATGGTTAGTAATTGACTAGGATTTATTTTTCTCCAACATCTGGCAAATTTTTCAGAGTGCCTTCGCTACTGAACTCACCGCATCGTCTCAGGAGATCTTCCTCACCTGATGTTGATTCTGTTTCACTCACAAAGAAAAGCAAAATAGCACAACAATTAAACATCAAATGTCAAAATTGTCTTAAGCTGTATTTAAATAGTGGAAGGGAGTATGAGTTTTGACTGATGAGTGTGACACAGTATCAATTTTACTTCGTAGACTTACGTATATTGCCTCTTCCTATATGTAATTACATTCTGTAAATGTTATTGAAGAAACCATTCTCTACCGAAATGAAAGCCTCTCGGATCTTAACTTTCTCAATTGTCCTTGAAATAAACTTAGGTAAAGTAAACAAAGGATAGCATAAGACCTATCATTGGAGCCCATCCATTAACATCACAGTGTGCACCTTAAGCCAACTTGTATTACTGATGCAGATGGGAGACGGGAAATTGCCTATGCAATCGTCAATATTTGATGTATTTTGATGAAATTCAAGACTACTTTTAAAATTTGCAATGACTAATACACACAATACTCTAATACAGTAAAAACCCGCTAATCCGCACCCCGTTTATCCGAAACCCCGTTTATCCGAACTGGCCGTTCGGTTTCGCAAAACTGGCATCGTACACAAGCAATGTAAACTTTCAGCCTAGATTTGACAACATTTTTCCTCTCTGTTTAACTTTTCGATCCTCGAAGATCTTTATTGTAGTTAAACCAGCCATTGTTAATGTTTATCTCTACTACCAACTTAAACCGCCAAGCCGGAGGATGAATATCATGTATATCATTTTCAAATCACAGGACCTTGAACAGACTAAAAAGTAGCTATATCTCCCAACCATTGCACGATATTCTGACACTAACAATTGTGTGATATGATATCGCAACCACTTCTATACGATCTAGCCTACTTTCCACCACTGGGTTTGCTAATATTTACCGGAGGTCAGTTTACCATACACATAATGGTAGCAATGGGACATGTCACGTAAGAGCTTCGTGGTTCCTAATATATATAATAGATTTGTTTTTATGTGCAGACGGGAACGAAACATTACAGAGGAACTGATATCAGTTCAAGACGGAATTGATTTAATATGTATTTCTTTAAAATGCTTTAACAATGCATATTAAAATTCCTCTTCCGCATACTCGTACTTTAGCTACACCCATCATAACGATAAGGCCTACATTTCAATTCAGAACTATAGAGAACCGCAAAACAAATTGCCTTATCGCACGATTAGATATCAGGTCACGAGGACTTGCACATTCCGTGTTCCCCATGATGTGTGATCAATTAATGATACGTATGTGGTTGTCAAGCTTCAAAGTCTGTTGCACTGTATGTCCTTAAAGCCTTAGGTGTCTACATCGTCACCTTAAACTGCAGTAGTTGTCTGAGAAAAGTTTCTTTGGTGCTGGACTAATTACCAACGGGTTAAGGATTTCGTATTTAGGAATGACATACTTGTATAACAGCGAGTATAGACTGAATAGTAATTCGTCCTCCCCCAATGTATTTAGGCATTAAATCTATACTAACCACATAGTCACACAGAAGAGCTGCGTAGTTACATTATCGTGAAACGGGTATTTCGCACTTATTATTGGTAAATTGTATAATGTAGTTAATATAAACGCATTATGTACTAAGTGACTTTTACAAGAATAACCGACACATTTCTCTTAATTAATGGCTTGTAGAATTAGAAATTGAAAATAACACAAGCTTTAATCCTGTAAAAGATGTAGTACGCAACGTCATGTCCAGAAAAAATTTCTCCCATAAACACCGGATAGGGTGATTCAACCACATTACTTACCACAATGGAGTGGAATTTCCCCAATTCACTGGGTATCGGGACAAATAAGAATTACTTCCTTCTCCTGCCAATAAAAAGCCTAACCATTGGCGGTTGTCTCTGACAAGCCTGTACGCAACATTAAAATAAGCACTCGGACGCCAATGAAACGCCTTTGTTGTATAAATTATATTTTAAAAAATATTCTACGATTTTTTTTTTTTTGGTTTTAAGTATAATACTTAAACATTTGTGCTGTAGCTGACACATCAATGTAGCTATACGAGGCCCAAGCTTCCTTATCGTTTACGTTATTTTGGTGGCAATCTTGGAATTTTTCAAAACCGAACGATGTGCATCTTCACGTTCTTATGTTTTGGACAGAATGTCGTTGCATTATGGAACAGGTTTACTCTTGTTGCATTTGGGGCAGAAATTAAGTGGAGTTTGGACCAGCGTTCATACTTGTTACATTTGAGGTAAAACGGTAAAAACCAACTTTCCTAGTTGCTCCATTTTGGGCAGACAATTGTTGCGTAACCTTTGTTATCACCCATTTTGCAACAAACCGAAGAAAATCGAACAATTGGTCCAAAATGTATGAACCAGCGGAAGAATTACATCAAATGGGATTGATAAAATCAAGATGGACTTTTTGAAAGTGTCATAACTTAACCAAACAAGGCCAAATCGGACTAGGAGTTGCACCATGCTCAAATGTTTATAAGCTTAACGAAGAAATGAACAAGAGGGCAATCCACGGAGTTGCATATCTCATAGCCAAAATGCATTGATTTCAATACATGGCCTGCACATAGGGATTTGTAATAGTTTATTGCAACCAAATGTCACAGAGTTCCTGGCACTGATTCTAAATTAGAGGAATTTTTTTCGAACATAAAATGGTGGTAAGCAGAACCGAACATAAAATGCTTATATTGATATCAATTGTAAGGTAGCAAGCTAAAGCCTATAGTCTGGTGCCACTACTTAGGCTAAAGTAACAATACCAATAGCGTCTCAAAAGTATCTGTGCATATTACGCTACATAACGCAGTTATAACATTGAGTTATTTCATGTAGGTTAGGCTAAGTGGCTACAATAAGGGGTAGGATAAAAGAGCATCCCTATATAGGTCATATGCACATTAGTCTCCTATTTACCTGTGCAACACCTGTGTCTGCTACAATTATTGTTTGAACTAAAAATAACGTTCTCATAATTTGCAGGAATGTTCTTCGACATTACCCACAGGGACCAGTTCTGCTAAAGTTGTTTTGGCTAAAGTTAAACCGTGGTGTCTATTGACCCGGATGTCGGCTCTATAAATTTTTTCAGCAAACAATCATACAATTTCACCAATTTACTATAACAGTGATATTCGTTACTGTGTTCATAGGAGCAGCCTTGAAAAAGTTTGCGTGTAATGCTCCATTAGCTGTCAAGATATGCTGGAAATACAAATCTTGAGGCAAAATTAGCTTTCTCACATATCAGCACTGATATTTCACTGGATTTACCATTACATTAACGTTATTTTGAACAATGTGTTCTCAGGTAAGTCCTTACAAAGCTTTAAGTTGATTGGTCTAATAGTTCTCAAGGTATGCTGGAAACACAAATTTTAGGGCAAAACTGAGTTTTCTTTTGCTCAAAATTTAGCAAATTTCACTGGGTTCACCATTACAGTAATAAAATGTTGAGCAATGTGTTTTCAGATAAGTCCTTACAAAACCTTAAGTTAATTGGTCAAATAGTGTGCTAGAAATACAAATGTTGGGGTAAAATTGGATTTTTTTTTTCTCAAAAATTGGCAAATTTCACTCTCTTTAATATAAAAGTGATATACCTTGAATATTTCATTCTCAGGTAAGTTTTTAAAAAGTTTTACATTAAATACTCAGATACTTCTCAAGATATGCTCTAAATACAAATTTGGGGACAACATTAGGTTTTTTTACCTAAAAAATCAGCAATTTTCCCTAAATTTACCATTACAGTTATATTATGTTGAAGAATGTGTTTTCAGGTAAGTACTTACAAAACCTTAATTTAATTGGTCTAATAGTTCTCAAGATATGCCAGAAATACAAAATGTTGGGGTAAAATTGGCTTCCTTTCTCAAAAATCAGCAAATTTCACTTTCTTTACTACAAAAAGTGATATACCTTGAATATTTCATTCTCATGTGAGTTTTTGCAAATTTTTACATTAAATACTGAAATGCTTCTCAAGATATGCAAGAAATCGCAATTTTGGAGCAAAAGTGGCTTGTTCCCTTCAAAAATCAGCAAATATGACTCGATATACCATACAACTAATACATCTTGCACATATTGACATCATGCACAACCAAACAACTTTAATCACTCATATACTTTTCAAACTATTCTGGAAAAACCACAATTTGGACAGGTCCGGACGCACACACACACACACACATCATCCAGCTTTGTTTTCCATTCATTCCCATGACCTCATTGTGCTTTCTTTTGTTTTTTCTTCTTCAACCCTAACCTTAACAATAGACTGACTATTGTTAATCTTGAGAGGACCGGAGAAATCTATTGAATTTTCTTCAGAGGACCTAAAATCTATTGTTCGGTCCTCGATCCCACCCGAAAACAAAACAAGGGCGCACGCACACATATTGGCACGGAACACGTTTTCATTGATACCACCCAACAGGACCCTTCTGTACCCATGGTCACTCTACCGTGGGGTACCCCTGGGGTGTCGCTACTCATCCACTTCAAGCGTTTCCATAGCAACCGTTCTTTCATGGGTGCACAGTACAATATATAGCTCCACTGGCCAAGTGACTACAATATCTCATCTAGCCGCTATAGGGCGATGAGATAATAGCAACTATTAGTCAAAACAAAAAATAAAAAAAGTAATACACAAACCTATTCATTAAAAATTATTATTAATATGGCTGCAATTGTTAATATTCTCTATAGTATAGTATATTAGTAATTGATAGAGAACGTTCAGTTACTACCAGCTGCCATGTAGGACATGTATTTATAGCAACTCCGATTTAATGTCCAAAAAGCCATTGGAAAATATATGCTTCTGAATCGCATTGTGAATTCCACGTATACCAGCCGGGTCAGTAATGGATGGCCCTTCCTCGCACGTCTATTAACACCTGCATTTGTAACCTGCATTTGTTACACTTTACCTGAATTCTTGATTTGATTAAATTACAGAAAACCAGCAAGCGGTGCAGTACGTGCAGACGACTCAACCAAATCAGGTATGACATTCAAAAAAAAAAAAGAAATAATACATCTATCACAATATGATTATGTTCCATTGATTTGAACTGTCTCTTGGATGAGAAAAAAGAAGAGAAGAAACAACAACAGCAATCAAACAAAGAATATATTGTTTTACAAGTTACTAAGCTACTGTATCGGATGACATGTGTCTCGTAAATGAGTTGCTACAGAAAAATCTTCTCCAAACTCCTATATTTTTTGGCAACTCACAAATCGCCACTGGAGTAGCCTTGCTGTACCACTGCAAGGTGTAGCTACTCTTTCATATACGACAAGCTCAATTCCTTAAAACCTTTCAGAGTGAGGAGATCATCATACATATCAGGGTGATGTTCTACTAAACAGTCGCTTTCAAGATACAGCATAAATCAAAGATAAGATGAATTCTTTGTTCTGCGGGTCTTATAGACATCTTTATGTTACCTAATTGTAAGCAACTGATACTGTTGTTTCTGTGTTCATATCATTATTTGAGACTTAATATGCTAGACAATAACGTATACACTGTTTCCGTTTAGAATTTTCAGCCTTCACCAAATGTTGTATATGTTCAAAGTCCAGCTCCACCACGAAGTGACTCTGGTGGGTCTGTGGGGGCGTTAGTGTTTGCTCTCATTACACTTTTTTGCTGCCCGGAGTCCTTTCTTTGCACGATCCCATCATGCATCTGCGCCATTGTGGTAATTATATTCAACTTCACTCTACCATGTAAGATTTTGACACGAACACAATATGAAATATCTTTGGCAAAAGAGTATCTATAGGCTACAACAAATTTTCAAATTGCATTCAAATAATTTGTATTGTAGCAAAGGTTCCTGACTTGGAGGTAGCTTTTTGAATGTCGTTTGATACAAGTAAGAAGTATGAACCAAAGCAAAATGTTTAGTACGTGTTCATCACAATTTATGATTTGAATAACTGAAATAATTTGAAATGATTTAAATTATTTGAATATTGAACTCTCTCCTCATTCTCTGTCTTTTGCTTCTTTGCAACAGGCACTGAACGATACGTCTGACTCATCAAGGACTTTGACAAAGTTGTCTTTCTTTTTCACTGGTCTCTTCTACATCGTTTTGATAATCAGTGTCGTTGTTTTTCTTATTTGGTTTTTCGCTGTCTTTAAGCCAGCTGCGGAAGAGACTCTTGCCGTCTTTAATGATCAGAATGACGATAATCATAATCAATATGATTTCAACAGTTTCTTATATAATTTCGGCTAAGTGAAGACAGTCACTAAGACTAATAAATTACTTTCAACTTAGAATTTGAAATTTAGCAAATAGTTGGTCATCGGTAACAAGAAGTAAGAAGAGGGTAATTTGAATTTTCCTATAGGATAAGTCACTAAAGTTTAAGGCCTGCATAACGTTCACATAAAATTATAACACCCATTTCAGAACACAAAAAACAAATGATAATTTAGGGGAACGTTGTTATAGTTCATCTTATGCTCTTTAAAAAAAAAGTGTCACCTTTAGTTACAAAGTTAAAAGTCACTTTGTGAAAAAAAAGGTACTGCTCTGGAAAATTTCTGTTGATTGCATTTTAAGTTGCCTTTGCACTTGGTATGTAGTACTCGGTCACACACGTAGCTTTGGTGAGAAAACGTTTGTGACTATTGGCAGCTGGCAGTCATAACCATATATGTAATTGCGTAAACATCATTGTACGCAGCCGACGCCATTACATGTAGTTACCATCATTCCAGGCATTCGGAATTGACCTTTTCACTTGCAGTTTATTTGCAACCCTGGCTTAGTGATATAAAGCTGACGAATTTATATTTAAATACAAGTTTATGGCGGGGTCTTTAAATCCACTCAAACAAATGGTGAGTTTGTTTAAATTAAAAAAAAATACCGAGAACTTGACTTTTTGAAATCCCAGATTTACAAACATATACGTAATTATCAACGGTTATACTGAAATCATGAGGGATGTAGACGTTTTCCAAACTTTCCTTTCGTCCATATGTATGTGGTATATTTTTTTACCAACGTCGTTGCATTGTCTGTGATTGCATTCTTCTCAGGTAGCAATCAATCACACAGTCAAATGCCTGGGTTATATTTCATACCATGGTAGTGATAATAGTTTTCATGCATCATTCGTGAGAGAGAGAGGAAGATTTGTTGGTTATTTGAAGGAGGTTAAATCATCATATCTCAATCATCCAGCATCATTTTAAGACAATTAAATCACATTTAAATCATATGACGTCATACTGATACAGTGAAGCTCCGTCCTTGAAGTAGTTTTAGGAAAAGCATGAGAATTTCAGGAATTCCAGCCCTATAAAAATCCCTAGGATTTGTAACTCGTACGTAGAGTGAGCCTTTAGCTCCACGCACTCCACACCAGATCGAGCCATCCTTTGTATTTGCATGTGCACGTCTGCACGTGCGACGTCTCTGTGATACTGCTTGCCTCTTTGCCTGAAGGAGGGCGCCCTTGTTTGTTGTTATATGAAGTCAATGCAAGTGGGTCTACATGCTCTCGACAATCAAGTTTCCTTACTATGATAAAACTATGAACATTGAAATAAAACTGAGTAAACGATAGATAGATGATGTTGTGCCATATAAAGAAATTTGTGATGGTAGTGATGGGGTAGGCGTCGATGGAGAGTAGTCCTGGAGGAGATCTAGCTAGGGGAGGAGAAATATCTCCCAAGAATGTGTCTACCGTCTATAAAATAGGTCTAAAAGTTGAGACAGTGAGAAGTCGACGACTGCATCTGCTTAATCCAATAGATCAGAATAGATCAGACAAATAAATCAGTCTTTCTTTTTCGTTTCCTTCTCCCTATCCCCATATTTGTTGTTTTCATGGTTGAAAAAAGTATTTGAAAAGTATTTCAAAAGTATTCCTTGTAAATCTAAAACGGGAAAAAAATCAATTACATTTGAAATGATAACAGTACAAGTTTTGTGAATGTCAGCCTCTTTTTCTTTAATGTTGTATAGGTATGACAAAATTGTACAATGGAAGCAGGTGCCCTTTAATGTAAACGTAACTTTCCTTTCAGTTCTTTGTTTATTGCCATTCAAAATCATAGATAAAATTGTATTTATCTGACTGGTGAAACTTGGAGGGAAATAAAGAATATTTGATTCTAGGGTATGTTAAACAGAATGTAGGTTACTAGAGGTTAAGGGTTTACAATTTGAGAAATGGTAAGAAGTAATGCAATGGCTGAGACTGTTGGATGCAGCTTTCTTCTGAGCTCTTTTTGGTGATCAAACTTTATTTTCACCAGGGAGTGGCATAACCTTATCTTTCAAAGCGTTGTTTTGAACTAGCTTATTGTTTAAGGATTAGTTGACTTAAACGGTGTTCTATAAACGATATCGAATTGGAATCGATGAACAAAGTAAAGAAATACTTTTGAATTAATTAAAAAACAGCTTATCTTCACTCGATTTGTCGGTTCTTCGCAGTAATTAAATGTTCTGTTCATCTCAGTCACAGATTTCCTGGTTTCCAGCACGAAATGTATCTCATTGAGCATAGTCATTCATGAGGTGTTCATAATTTCATAATGTTCGTGTCGTAAGACCATTCAAGGAACGCGAAGAGTGCAAAGAAATAAAAAAAAGAATAGTTTTCGGTTCTACGTTCCACATTTTCAGGCTCGTATGCCTATTGAAGCTCAAGCCAGGAAGGTGCGATTTGAGAAGTATTTACAACATACAAAGTTCTGTTGAAGTAGCGTACTTAAAATCTAAAATCACCTCTTTTGTTCACCAATTCCAGATTCAATCGGTTTAAAGGGTATACTAGGAACGTAATGTAAAAGGTCCATCTAGCCTTCTCCTTTGTAAATTACTGATCGGAAAATTTTGTCTTTAGCTACAACCATGGAGGTGTAACACCTCCCTGCTATAACTTTGCCAGTCGGGGTGCGACGCCGATCGCAGTAGAAAAAAACAATTTGTTGAAGGATCGACGCTCCGCAAATTGGCGAATGGAAGCTAAAATTGATCAAATACCGCAGAAAAATAGCCTTATGACGGTTCTTGTCATTTGCATATGTCAAAGGTCTATGTATCCTTATAAACCAGTCTGTCTTGATTCCAGTCGCTTTAATTTTTGAGACAGTGGTCTTCAGTTGACTGTCCGCAACGAATCTTGCCTCAAAGCTTTTTACTTCTATCATTTCCACAGATGTGAATGAAGATTACTTGAATGCCAATCGAAATAATATACATCAAAAAAAAAATGCACTCTGAACTGTTCTCATACATATATGAAAGTTATCACACTGCTGAAAATTTAATAGGATTAGCATAAATTAACCAGGTATCTACTCAATTGCACTTCCCTGATTTCACTGGTAATGTCCACCCATATATTACGTTAAGTTTTATTGCTGAAAGAGATTTCTTTAGAGTGATTACGAGCGTAGGGAAAAAATAAAAACATTGAACTTTCATCTCCAAATTTTGGTAAGGCTTTTCATTACACCATTCAGACAATCTGGGAAAATAAATAGGTTTCAGTTGGTTAATTTTGCCATATCATTTCAAATTCTTCTAACATAACGACAGAAAGTGTAGAATACGATAATGTAGTGGTTGACAGCTTTCATTCAAATCAACGGTGTGCTTCTTTGAACAAGCCAATGGGAAATATACTAGTATTGAATATTCAGTTAGTCAATTATGATCACTGACGACGCGGGCAAGGTTGAGTTCAGTTCGTAGGTTATTTATAAATACAGTGTTTCCTTTCACCAAATACTTCACATCCGGATACCTAACAAGGAGCGACGACTTGAGTAGTATGTTTTTGATACACTAGTGAGACCTGTTCTGCTGCATATTCATTATGTAGGCGGTTATAGCAAGAACCGTTAATTTTCAAATATGATTTCTGTTGTTACTGTTTTTATGCAAATCCCGTTGCTTTTCGAAGTAGTTACTGGCATTTTCGTTCATTGAAAGGCATAGTCCGTTCATGTACAACCTCACGTGTACATTTAAAAATAAACAAAAAGTTAAGATCAAACATAATCTTATCTTTTTGTTTTTTCAGTACACATGCGATCAAGGAATTCTAAACTGTTCTGAGTCAAATATGAGCATCTCCACACCCCAGGTTACTCACATTGCGCTGTGATGTAATTTAATCAGTCAAACGCGTTACCTCATACATTGAGGCCACATGGCTACACAACATAACTTGGAGACAAATAACTTATTTCTCAGTTGGCTTAAAAGTAAATTGTCGTTTAAAATAGCCGTATTTTAATGTAATATTGCGATCTCCAAACTTACCCTGATGCAGAAGTGACTGGCTTTACTCTTCCTCTTCGTGTTCTGAATAACGATTTCTAGTGAGACCGTTGGGGCAAGCGGACAACTTCTCTTTTTCTTTATTTCAGGATTCAGGTCTTATGCGTAACTGCACATGTATATTGAATTGAAAAGCATAGGATGACATGCTTTACATAGTGCATTTATATTGTAGAACAAATTGTGATTGCTGCTGCTAGTTACTTTCAGTAAACTTTATTTACTTGTTACACGGTTGTCCGTGCTAAACCAACTGTCACGTTTGCCATATGATGTTATCGATCTATCGGACACTGCATCTCACACACATACGATCCAAGTTATATCTTCATTTCTCTTTACGTCTAGGATGTGATTGTGTCTAGGATTGTGACCTCCTTATTTTTGGTACCCCTTTGACCTTTAACTGTTTGACAGGAACAATATTTTCCTGAAAATGATTTGTCTCGTCTACATTACAGGTAGAATATTTTCATCTCTCCAGTACATTTGAATATTCATGTAATCCCAAAATGCATTGCTGACCCATGAACTTTGATCTTTTTTATCTACGACCTCATCAGGAGAATCCGCATCGGACGGACACTATAAGACAAAAAGTATTTGCTATACATGGCGCAGTTAAACCTTTAAAAATTGCAACCACTGTTTTTGTAAGCATGTAGCAAGTTTCTAGTTTGTAATGAACCCTGCTTACATTTTATGACAGTAAGTATCATACGAAATTACCCTTTGAATCCATACAGGAAATATATTGGGGGAGTGGAAAACCTGTCCAGAGCATAAGCACTACATTAAATTCTGTTCATAAACGCACTGACGCATGCTGTTCCTTTTACGATGTCAATACCAGCAAAGGCAGGGATGTTGGTATTCAATAGTTAACTACGCACGAAGTTCATCTGAAATAGCTTGTTCCATTGTTGATTGGTTGCGGTTTTGACACCTATTCATTAAAGAATGCCTGATTTGTTTGAGCACAGTATGCCTTTGAAGATACCACCAAATATCTGACATAAAAAAAGAGATCACATGTACTACGTACACGCTTCAAAGTTATAAAAGGGTCTAAGCTTTGTATCAAGAGAGAACAGCCACAGTGGAATACTGAAAATTACTATGAAAATGATGGGTTTTTTTGTCCTGCTTTTGAAATAAAGACTTTTTTAGAGATATCTTTCAAAGTGTCACACTACATTTTTGGCAACCTGTAACCTCTTGCAACTAAACTGAAGACTTCATGGTCATGGTATGGTTACTTAGAAGTGACATAAAAAGTCAACTCAATTCAGCTATATCGTGAGTTGTGGTGATTGTAATCCGTACCAGTATTGGAAACCTCAAATATGGATTTACAAATCACTACCTTGAGAGATAGGTGTGTTAGAATATGTTCAACATTTTGCAACTAAGGGGTTGGGTCGTTGAAGTAGGCGACCTGCACAGCACACCATACATATTGGAACGCTAACAAGTATAACTCTAACATCTTCCTGTAGTGACTGTGCACCATGTCAGCTGAACCTTTGAGCTAAGGAGACTTTTCATAAAGCCTATTGTAAATGTATTGTTTACGTCATTCAGCGACTAGAATTATTACTCAGACTTATAAAGTTTAAAGCACAGCATTAGTAGTTTTCTGTCCGTTGAGTTCATTGTTCCTAGTAACGGCCACCGTCACGGCTACTATTGTTCGTCAGCGTCTATTCATTCTGCCATTCTTTAACAATCAGTTCACCTTGAAACTGTGAATTTATGATTACAAAAGAAAAAAATAAAATGGTAAATAAGGGACCAAAAATTTACCTCTTGCAACTAAACTGAAAACCTAATGGTCAGGGTATGGGAGTGGCATAAAAAGTCACCTCAATTCAGCTTTATCGTGAGTTGTGGTGACTGCAATTCCTGCCAGTAGTGTAAACTTAAATATGGATTTACAAAATCACTTCCTTTAGAGAAAGGTATGTTACAATATGTTAAAAATTTTGCAAGAACTAAGGGTTTGAGTGGTTGAAGTAGGCGACCTGTACAACACATGCATACTTATTGGAATGAATTAAAATTATTACCTTAACGTCTTAAAGTCTTAATGTACAGTATCAATTGAAAAGAAAAATACTTTTTTAAAGTTTTTGTTTTGTAAAGTTGGCTACTCTTGTTTCTTCTTTTTAGTCTAGAAGCATGATACTAAAGCTCACGGAAATTGAAGAATTGAATAATTATAATAAAAATTAAATACAGATTGCCTATCTCACCGAACCAAGTTTGCACCAAACTACTTAAGTCCCCAATTCACAATAACCAATTTGATTTCATTGACGCTTATTGGGGGCAGGGTACCAAACCTTTTTCCAGTACTACAAAAGTCACTTTTCCTTAAAACAAAAACAGAGGGTAAACTTATAGCAGATACTTTAAACTCGGAGGCCTCATTCCCAGACTATAAATGGTCTCTTGTGATCCCTTCATCAAACCAACTAGCAGGCAATTCACGGAGTAGTTGAAATTCTCATCAATATCGTTTTTGTTTTTTTTTTCCACATTTTAAACTCAATTAAAGTCTTCGTATTAACTGGAATCTGCCTAATCTGAGCCAGCAACCCGAATCCCCATTATTTTTTCTCTACTCGACTAGGTTTTACTCCTCCTAAATATTTTGTTTTTCCACGACTCTCCAATTAGTAGTCGTTCACTTCGTCTTACTTAATCTTGTTAATAACGTGACGATTGAAGTTGCGAAACACTTAGTGTTTTCATTACAATCTTTGTGTACATTGTAAATATACTGATGTTTGGCATCAAATCAGTTATTATCTGGAACATTCCCAATATCGCTTCCCATCATTATTGGATACCCATCATGCTGTACTGTCTACTCCCAAACCTCGGTAAAGTATATTTATATGATTCACATTCAGAAGTTATGAGCAAAAGAGCATGATGAATATTCAAACGTATTTAATGGTGTGATGGTCAGTGATATGTTACAGATCAATGCATAAAGGATGAAACCTTTTTGTTTCCATTTTTCAGATTTAAATGAAATTATTTTACAATATTTAAACGAATTGGAAGCTGACATCTTTAAATTTAAGACCACCTTTCATGGGCATAATGCTATATATGAAATGTCTGACATTTACCCCAGTCTTCACATATTCTTACTTTATAATTAACTTCATAGATTATAGGTTTTTTCCGAACCGCCCTTCAGGAATTTGGCCGACATGGTATTAATTCAAATCAGTGAGTCAATAAAGATCGTACTAAACGACACAACTTCTAACAGTCTGTCCCTCACCTCTAGTAAAAAAAGAAATCGCCAGAAGAATAGGCAATCGCATAAGGACCCACTTGGAACAAAACATCTTACTTTATTTCTTCAAGATAAATCCAACATAAGTCAGACTTTTTGGCTCTCCGGAATTCACATTGGGCTTATCAAATATTCCTCTACAATTACTTTCTTCTTAAAGCGTTGCTCACGGGTAACAGATACAAAAAGCTCAAATTCAAGCTACCAATTAACCAGACTCTTCTCTTTCTTTCGCTCCAACCTCGAAGTCCAAATTCACTGCAAATTCTATCCTAGCGATACCCTCAACGCAGGCATCCCTTTACGTAACCTGAACCTTCTCCAGGTTAAAAACTACAAATTCAGTCAGTATTCCAATAATAATGGTATATACTGCACAAAAATCCGAAATTCAGATTCAGAAACAAAGAAAAAAAATCGGTTAAAATTGGGCTGATATCTGTTGCCATTTTTGACATAACATTTTTCAAAGTTGATGAAAAGATATGATGATAACGTGGGGTAGTTCTCACCGTCAGTATGTATTTCTTCATAGTGAACATATTCATATTTTTTCAAAGTTTTCATATTTTGCAAGTGATATCGATATTATGTAAAGACGAAAACACATGCTACCATGACAAAGCAAAACATAAACACATAAAGAATGTCCTTGAAATAAAGGATAACATATAATTATATAATAAAGGAGTCTAATATTCTATAGACTTGTGACTAATACAGGCAATACATCCCAAAATGTATTTTTCGTATCTCATAACATTTGTATCTTTTTTAGGAGAACGGAGCACTTACAACAACTAGTTCAGTCGCAGTACCCTTTAGTCAAGAGACTAAAAACAAGCTTAGATCAATCAAATTGAACAGAATAACACCAGCTTCATCCCAGGCTGCCCTGGCGAGAATTTCTCGAGGATTTCTTGTAAGGGTAGTATTTTCACTAGACCGGTACAAAAGATCTTTCCACGGGAGGGGGTGGGGTAGATTTGTTTGGAGACGCAGACAAAAATCTATAAAGTGCACGACACTAATTAAACGAAGACCAGCATCAGGTGGCGCGTGGTGTGCGTTAATTCGTTACGTTAAAATACAGTTCAGAACGCCGGAAAATATGTGTCCGACGCATTGACTGAGGTTTAATTTAAAGCATCCTAATTTCGAGGTGTCTTGTGTTACAATTTCAATGTTCGGTAAACTGATTCTTTCAGTGTATATTTTTCCTTATGTAACTTTTTTATAAATAAACAGATACCCTCCTGAGATAATTATTAAAGTAGAATACTCTGAATACATGGTTAAAAATGAAAAGTTCCAAGGTTAGTTGGCAAATTGGGAGAAACTACCCAACCATATCAGATAACCAGGGTAAGATGCAATCTCGTGCAGTGTTTTGTATCTTTTGAAGTTGTAACAGTTGACTGTGTTTACGACAACATACAATGGTGAAGTTGAACATTACACTTGGGCATAATACAAACAAATTAAACCGTGAAAGAAGACAAAAGCAGTATCAAGCGAAAGATATGATGAAAACAACAAAGAAACGTCCCATTAACCGGCTGAGTCCACCTGAAAGGCTCCCAGAAACATAGTAGCCACGGCCAGGTCCGGCATGCATTCATGTATCGGCGAGACGATTAGGCAGAGAGGGGTGAGTCCTTTCCTGAGAGAAAATGGCTCACTATCAGAAGTTCCAAGGTCCAAGGGTTTTTTTTTCTTTGCAGGATCCATGCAATGTTTTTGTTTAGAATTTGTAAATGGCACTGTACATACTGTTTCCATTTGACAATTACGTTTTAATTCTAAAATACTTCTAAAATAAATATTTAATTTTAAAATTAACAGATCAATACTATTTGTATCTTGAATAATGTTTTACGTATATTGTCGTATTTAGTCTTTAATCTTGACAAATAAATGTCATGTGGCCGTTGGATCACTTTAGCCGTTCCCCCCTTTTTTGTGGTGAAGAAGGGGGTGAACGACTCAGCAATTTAAGCTTAGGAGAAGAGCCAGACAGTTGTCAAATAAAAATGGGGAAGTCTGTATGTCCCACACCACCATTAAGCTCTCCCATTGACATACACACTAAAAACCGACCATTGACTAGGTCGCTAGTGCATGCAACGGAAGTCATATCAGAATTTCCCTAACTCTCATGCGATTGGTAATGGCCTAACATGTCATGGCATTTTAAAATCTTCCTATGTCGACGATTCAGATTTTAAACTACGAGGTGTGAAAGTTTTGGAAGATGCACAAGGCCCCTTGCCATGAAGGCTGTAGAACTGAAATATCACAACGAAAACTTCGATTTTCTAAAACAATCTTAATCGCTTTCAGTCCTTCTAAGATTCGTATTATCTCTACTTTTACGGGCGCTCTTCAGCGTCTCAGAAAAAAAAAAAAGTAAATGATAAATTAAATCATGACGGAAAAGAGATCTTCGTGGTTCAATTTAGACACTTTTCCAGAGGTCTAACAAATCCCAGGGATGCGCATAACCTAATACTGATACGTAACTTTAGAAGATTACGCATGGGGTCACCGTAGTCTGATAGTATCAGAAATTACAAATGAAAAATCTGCAACATTGCCTACAAACCATTTTGCAAGTGAAGTAAAACTATGCTCGAAAAACATGACAGGAGGACACTAATAATGCTCCTACATACATAAAAATCGTTTAGGTCTTGACATTTTCACCTTTGTTCTGAACTATCTTACGTGATTTAATTAGTCCCGCAAAATCTTTAAGGCTCCTGCCAAATCTAAATAAAAAAAGCGAAAACCAAAAGCATCCTTAGATGGTTATGAAAATAAGTATGAAATATACTCCTTTAACACAGCGTGCAACAATGTGCTCTTTCATCTGCATCCCCCTTCAACTACATGCCCACATTGTTAAGGTCGAATGTTTATAAGAACGAGCAAAAATACAGGTGAAAATGCAAATAACATAAGATCATCCTAAAAGCTATGGCTGATGTCTTTAACATTCATGGCCACTGGGTGAAATGATGGAGACGGTAAATTTACTTGAGCTCTACCTCTTCCCGAATTTTCTTGCAAGTGGTAGTGAGCTTCTCAAATCCTATCAACTCAAAGTTACTACAGGATTGAAAATGTTTACCCAGGGATGTACTGGCTTTAGGCATCTCTTTTCTATGTCCACGGTTTCTAATACTCACCCTTTCTCCTGTTTCTTCTACATACTGATTTTTACAGTCGATGTGAATGGGTTTTAAAAGATCCTTTACTTGACGTACTAAAGTCCTTTGAAATTTTAGCCTTAACAAGTATAGGGACTTTAAATTAGGAGGTTGTCTGAAAATAACCTCAGAGGGAGAGGGAAGTTGTCATTGAAAGTTTTGGACATTTGTAAAATAGGAAAATGTTTCTTGATAATCTTAGACAGCAGAGGAAGGTGTAAATTACGAGTATTAACAAAGGGAGCTATACAGCTGTCCATATGCTTTACTACCTAGAGGGTTTCTACTACGATATGAATCATATCGGAGATCGAGATTCTTAAAATTAGTTTGAACAAAGAAATCGATACAAATAAAACCGTCCTCGGTGCGTTTAACAAGAAAACGTGAAACATACATAAAATATATATAACTTAAAACATACATAAAACATATACATGAGAATAAACTTAAAATGCCTGATAAGAATGAAAACTTTCCAACACCCCCCCCCCCCCCCAAAAAAAAATAGTACATCTATGCATGTGTGTGTGTACATGTGTATGTCAATGAATATGTTTGGTGTTTTCGATAGTTTTCAGAGAAGTCTATGTTGTATCAGTAAACCGACATGAACACTCTAAAAACTGTACGTTTGAGCAATATGTGATCTGTCCTAATTAGATAAACTAATTGTATGTTGATAAGATTAGATCGTATTGAATAATAGCGAAGGGAACAATCTTGTTACCTTGACAGTGGCAAACGTGTTGGCTGTTGGTTGAGTTGAAGCATTGACCTGTCGACTTACTGTCGGTGAATTACATCCATACTACATAAATATTTACAAACCATACATTTTTCGGGATATTCCATGAGACAGGATGTTCCCCAAATCGACAAACGGTACTAATTAAATTTCTTTAGATTTTTACAAATATATTTGTGACAAATATAGACCGTCTATTATCAAAAATGATATCATTTTTTTATGCTACCAAGTGGACAATCAAAGGAACAGTGATTCTAGATGGAAATTGCCGGAGAAGACGGTTATCTACCAAACCTCCGTCACAAGGGAAAATAACGATGATACAGGATCATGTATCGGCATTTCCTCAACATAATTGAAAGATTGACTATGGACATTTCTTTTCAAGGTTGGTCACCATTAAGGGAGACACCATGCACTAGAAACAGAGATTTTTACACTTTCTGTCACCCCCTGTGTAAAATTACACTTTTTTGGTGTACTTTTACCCCATTTTTACACTTTTGCAATATGCAAGCCACGCCTTTGCTTCAAAAAAAGTTCACAATTTTTACGGACAATTTTTCACCTTTTATGCATTACCCTTTCAAGATCCATTCATCCCCAATATGATGAATGATTCCCTAGGACAGACGAAAGTGTAACAAGATCAAACCTTGTTGACCTTTTGGACATTATTTACTTACTATTTTGACACTGAACACGTGCTATTCAGCTGACAAGCGCCAGATGTGACTGCGGAATTTTAAGTGAAGCCAGGGTTACAGTTCCCCCAAGTGAGTTGTTGCCACGCAACCAGCTATTCACAATGTCATTACCATGTCAGTAGAGGTTACTTTAGTTTCATCTTGTGTGGAATTGCGGTAATTACAGTTTATGAGCAATGTGGCACTTTGTTGGTCTGGAGGAATGTGGTTTACTTAAAATACAATAGCCTGTTGCTATATTTTCTTAATTAACACTTTTTAAGTAGCTATAAAATGAGTCTCTTTTCATTCCATTGGATGCGCGTAAAGTACATGGAGAATGGAGCTGGCATGCAGTGTGCTCTGGTTCCCTGAAGCATTGTCAAATACACCAAAGAAGATATAAAATTGTTTAACTTAAAAAAAATAAATCATTCGCACTACAAGCACAATGTATTCAAAAAGGGAATTTTTGTCTGAAGTGGAAATAAGTCTATGATTTGAACCTAAAAATGTAACTGAAGCCAAGAATTAGAGTGTGAAATATATTTAAAACGTTGTAACATATTTTGAACACTGCAAGGTGTTTACTTTAAGGAGTAAGGTAGCATTATTAAAATACTCAAGGGCAATAAACGCTTCAGTTAGTCGACGTTAATGGGGTGACCATATTAATTATATATTCATTACGTAATGAAAGTATTTATTTTGAACAGTTCGAAACGTCACAAACACTTCTACTTAGTAAAACTTACTGATTGAAAAAATGCCTCACAGTTTGGGTTTCCAGCATACCTTGAGAGTTCTTTCGGCATTTACCTTTTATTTTGCCAGGATTTACATGTAAACACCTTAATCAAGATATGTCACTTTTTTTGTAAATTGAGTGAAAATTGCTGATTTTTGTAAGGAACCAAATTTACAACACGATTTACATTTCAGCATATCATGAGCACAATTTAAACAAATGATGCAATTTGTAAATACCTGTACATTAAATGTCCCCATTACGGGCACCTAGCATAATCAGATCTAAAATATTTACTAATTTTATTTTTCACGCGTCCTATTGAAAATAAGGAAAGGTCACGTTTCACATAAAATAACTTGTTGCATACTTGATTCAAGGAGTATTCGATATCATTACTTATTTTCATGAACTTATTTGGACCTTGCACAGGTTTAACAACATCTAACTACATCACTACATTATTTGTAATTACATGATTGGTTAATATTTTACTATATTACGGGTTCGTGTTAATTATAGGTGAATTTGTCACTACTTTATCGGGTTAATTTTACATTATCGGTTACTTTTTTATACATTATAGGCTCCGCGGTACTTGTCCGCTTGTTATCCAAAATTTGCAGTTTTGTAAATTTTCCATTTTCTCTTCTGCTTTTTTCCAAATTTTAATTGGTTTCCACTTTGATAAACTGGAATTCAGAATACACATACCGTGTTGTTTACTTTGAATATTGCAGAGATAAACACCCTGAAACATGTGTTGTGGAATAAAATGTAACACGACATCGCTTCGACTGTCTACAGAATTAAAGTGGACTCTTGGATCGCAATTAAATGACAAGACATTCAGACATTTGTCATCCTTAATTGTCACATTAATGTATGTTTGGCAGACGCCTCATTTTGTTTGCTTTTTCCATGTTTCTACTATCATTTTCCTTGTTTTAAGAAAATGATAAACTCTTGTTTTTACATCAATATAAAAGAAGATCTCAAAACTCACCAGGTACATTCATTGATGTTGAAAGAGGAGGTAGCTAAGCGTTTCGCACACTGTCATCCGAGGTCGCAAACCAATGCATTGAGAAATCAAGATAAGGCAGTATACACACGCACACAAAATTTAAACCTACGACCCGGTAACCTGCATAGTTGTAGATCCAAAACGGTCGATGTGTTGATTGGTGCTATGCATACATGCCTGACACAGACTGTTTCCTTCAAGACTTCAGTGTCATGAATATGTCTCTGGAATTTTGCAGATTGCTTAATCATGTACTATAGGCTAGCCGGCTAACTCGTATTTCCATCTCCCTGTCCCTAAACTACGTCGGCACGCACAGGCATGTTCAAAAATATATAGTCGAAGTACAACATGGCCCTGCTGGGGTACCCAGAAGTTTAGAAAACGCAACCTACAGTAGCAATGTCACGAAAAGGTCACCTGATCGTTTTGAAGAATAGGTCCCAGGTGAGTCACAGAAGATGGATTTGCAATCCTTACGCACCGTTAGTATTGCCACTAAAACCCAAAACTGAGTAGTCATTAGTACGATAGATAAAGGCTTATTATTAAAAAGGATTATTTTTTTATTTTTTGGCATGGCTATATTATAGATACACCCACTTCATTAAAGAGTAGTGTTTTAAAAAAAAAATAACATTTCACATCATTAAAACACCATATGTAAAAATTAATATCTCAAGTAAATTAATAAAAAAGAAATGTTATGTGACAACCACGTTTGATGACACAAACATTTACAGGGCCAGATTTTGTTTTAAAAGTGACAATTATTCTTTGCTACAATAAACAAATCTTCATTTTCATGTGCATAAAACGTACTTTGCAAAATGAACGCAAGGGTATGATGTGAATAATATATTGATTTCTACATTTGTATGGATGATTGCCCCTACTGTCACATAATCATTATCACAGTTGTTTCTCGACCATGTATTATACCGTATTGACCCATGGAATGTGTCACTGAGGTGCACTCAAGCTATGTTGCGACTCAATAAATTACTGTGGATTTGGGAATCGTCTTGCTATGATTATTATTATTAAAAGTCATATTCGTTAGTCTTTTCTGAAATCTTCTTAATCTTTTCTCAAGGCTAATTTGGTGTGAAACAATGATGTAAAACAAACAAATGATGAATGTTTTTCTTTGGTGCGACAGTACGAAGGTTTCTACTTGTTAAGTTTAAAGATTTGACGAGCATATTTTACCCTGCCTTGAAAAGAATGTTCTTTCTTTCAATCCAGGAAAAAATTCCTATTATGCATCTATACCTTTCGACCTGAAAAAAAAAATGTCACATGGAGTGGTTTTAAAGGTGTTGATTACTGAAGAAAATTGATATTCCATACATTCAATGTAGGTATTTTTATCGAGGAAAACCATATCTCAGCATTGTGTTCTATTTGGGAGTTAGCTAGTTTTAAACAAAATCTATTTTTGGGAGTTTATTGTACATTCCGAAATTTGTGATGTCACCCAGACACAACTACGTGAATATCTTTAAATTTTATTGCTTTTCCTTGTATTTCTTTTTATATTATTGTCCGTCCTGAATGAAGCATTACAATATTTTTAAAGCTGTGACCTTATTTTAAGGTAAATCGCACTGTAGAAACAACGAAGTTTTTAATTGCAATGGTCATTGCAGCGTGGTCTGACAGAGCATCAGCGCGGTGGATAAGGGGTGAGTGTGAAGGGGTAAAAATGAGCCAAATAATGCCACTTCAATGGTGTGTAAGCATTTTTCTTATCTACAAAACGACTTGACGCAATCAATCAAATCTCTTATTTTTTTCTGAATGAAAGTCGGCAATACTTCGAAAGGTGCTCGATGTTACACACTAGGATCAAATAAAAAGGATATTGCAAGCAGGCTAAAATGGCAATTAGCACTTAACAAAACAATAAATGTCTGCGTCACGTTCACTTTCACAATGACTGTGCACTTTACGTATGTGCACAAGAACGTATACGCAACTATTCGGCACCAACGCAATGAAAAAACAAAAATCACACGACGAGCTTCGTAAATCCAAGAATCATAGCTTCGATTAAAGGGTAACAAAAGGCAAGATACAAGTACAATTCACCCAAAAGATCACATCTTCGCGATTCCAAAGTCAAATCTAGCGACTTTTGAGCCACTATACACAGCAGCGTACATATTCAAACTACCCGCCATTGACATAGCCACTTTCCGCACCGCAACACACAAGTGAGCTGCCATTCGTATAGAATTTCTCCTGACCTCTGTGACCTGTGACGTAAACACCGCCCAACTATCTGAGGAGCGACGAGCACATGGTCAGGCTGTAACACTAGATAATGCACATTGAACATTTGAAGATAATCGCGAATAGCTGAAAAATTGGAAGACGCTGCACCGAAAATGCCGCATTGTCAGGCTTTTGGCTGCTCAAACCACACAGGCAGGGACCAGAAAAGTTATTTTAGGATCCCGAATCCTCAGAAGAAGCCAGAACTATGCAAAAAGTGGCTGAATGCTCTTTCAGTTACAAAATTAGAATTCAAAACTTTCGTAAGTGGCAAGGACTATGTTGTATGTGAGGACCACTTCACGGCGGATTGTTTCAAGGAGGACTTGCAAAGTAAATTGCTGGGTACGAAGCCTCGAAAGTTATTGAAGGAGGACGCAGTGCCCACTTTATTTTCTTTTCGACCACCTCCGAAACCCAGGCTATCCAGCATTAACAGAATTGCTTCCTCAGTTGCAAGAAAGGTGAGAGAATCGTACTTGTAATTTTCTTTCCCGTCAAGCCCACGCTGGAGGTTTGGGAACTAACCCCCCAGAATAACGTTTGGCATTTTGTTCCGAGAACTGCTCGTCTGTAGTCCTAGGCCTAAAACCAGCAAGTCATCCTTTCCGTGTTACCGAAAGAATTATTTACCTAGCATTTAGCAAGTAATGACGCACAAAATTCAAGACCTATCAAGCCATGTGGTGATTAACACTGTAGTGCAGGCCTGGGCCTAGCCTACACTGTTCCCCCCAGAAAAAAAACTGAAATACGTTAGCTTAGGCCTAACGTTAGGCTACTGTAGCCTACTGCTAAACCGTAACATCTCCTAAGCATACCATTGCGCACGAAGTGTGATTGATTGCTGCACTGATTGCTAGAACTAGCCTAGGTATACCCGTGTGCGAGATTAGGCTTAGCAAGTAGCACATAAGTAACATGACTAACGTAGTCATAAGTTGAGTAACTAAGTTAAAGCTAGGCCTATGTTTAGGCCTGCATTTAATTGAACAACACTTCATTTTAGCTAGGCCTATGCCAAATGAGTCTGAGTGACTCTAGCTAATCCATATCAGGTCGCACCTACGGTAGACCCTAGCCTAGTAGTAATACCACTAGTTAGGCTTATAAGTATTTCTTATATTAAACTTAGTGAAAGTTCTTAAAAGTCAAACTGTGTCTTCCACAAATAGTTTTTCCACAATGATAAATGATTTAGGATTATATACAGTACAGTATCAATGTGAGTCAAAAAACTGGAACCATCCAAACCAGTCAACGCTTTTGAACTTGAAGGCACGGTTGCTCAATTTTCTCCCACTGTCTCAGTCTTTTAGCAGTAAGAAAACCCTTGAAGGCATTAAACAATGTACAATTGACTGTTTCAGCTATGAAGCTATTCCATGCAATAGGAAGCTGAAAGGAACTGTTTTCCTACATCTACAGTAAAGACAACACTGACCCTTAAAATACTTGAAAATGTATCCTCTGGTAGCACCAGCATCCCTTTAAACTGAACAACTCCCTGTAATCAACAGCTTCAAAACCTTCGAACAAGACCAAAGACCTAGGTCTGATCCAAAACACCTCAACTCACAGTGTTAGAAGACTATGTCTACAAAGTGGTTGCCGTTATAGGCAGACTATGTTAGAAACTAGTAGAAAGCTTGGGGCCTACCTAAACATAAATGCATAGCCTGTTTTCGGTAAAAGTCTATGGTATAGTCTAGCCTGAACAGTGATATACTGCTTCAAGGAATATTTGTGCCTTGGCTAACATACTACATACTGTAGAGCAAAAGCCAACATCACCTCCTACTTTGCAAGTTACTTTACCTTCTTCCACTTGGACTGTGTCTTAAATTTACAAACCATTGGCCACCTAGCATAAGAGATTGCTCCAGATAATGCATTAGTCAACTTGGTGTGGAATTTTTGTTACTGTAGGCTACATGATGCAGTGGTTTCTCAATACGCCATTGTTCAAAATGTCTACTTGACACTTCTATGTTTTATGTTTGTGTAATGTCTGAAAACTTTTTGAGAGTACATGGTGGCGTAATCTCCCCCTATTGTAAGTGTAGATATGTGCACACTGTGTACTCTTTGCATTTTTTTTTTTTTTGTCATACTCATTTTATAATCATCTCATGCAATAAGCACAAAATGTTACAAAATAAGGCAGAGTTTCATAAGACATTAAGGAAAAAATTTTTTCAAGTGACTTCACTGCCTGTAGATGTGCTAAAATTATGGCACAATATCTCTTTCAGTTGTGACAAAAGTACTGTAAGCAGGTCAGAACTTCAGAACCCTGGTATAGTCTTTATACTTTTTAATGGAAATCTTTGTGAAAAGAATGAGCTAGTAGCATGCCCAACCTGTACAGTAGTTAAGTACCAGAAATGCCTCTCATCTCAATGATAAGGGGAACCCATGCTTAGAACTCTTGCCGTAAGCCTCACACTACTGCAGGGTAGTTCATTTCTTGGAAACCGGTAAGATATACAGTATCATATACAGTATCATCAATGATCTATGGAAAGCATTCTTGAGCAGGTTTTGGGTAGATATGCATCTAGAACTCCTGCCATCATGTTAACTGTTCTCAGTTCATATTGGAGCTCATTAAGCATTGTTCACATGGCCAATGATGAATGCAGATAACACTGACAGTTGTTAACCAAAATTTTTTTCATCTGATTCTGAAAGATTTTCAGCCAATGTGAATTTGAAGATTATTTTCTCTGTCACTCTATCTCCACAGTACTTGGAGTCAATCGAAGCAAGACCTGCCTCAGGCGCCTCCAGTTCTGGTACGAAAGACAAAGAAAGACACCCATGTGTAGAGGAGGTATGAAACACATACTGTTTCCTTTGTATGCTTGATTGTTTGTCACACTTAACATTTTCTGGGCTATTCTGTCTGTTGTTGTGTGTCAATGTCAATATTTATCTGTGCCCTTTTATCTTAGAGTATTGTAACTTCTTTTCTGTAGATGATATTGTGACACAAAGATGCAACATCATACTGTATGTAACTGAGGGTGGACAAATATCACAAATCAAGTTTCTATTAATTTGAAAGCATATTGTAGTAGTGGACTACAGTTTTCTAGCTAGAAACTTTTAGTGCCAGGCTCCAAGCAAGGGCACCGGTGCACTTCTGGTGGGGATTAGAGACTTACACTGGGGCCCCCTGCTGCAGTCCAGAGGTAAAGCCCTTGCATGAGTCCATGGCACAGTACCCTCATAGCATTCTATCCGTACTGTATGTCTTGTTAGCACTGTTGTTGGAATGTACTCACAAAATCTGTGAGTTTTCATTCAAAAGGCCCATTTTCCCATCATATTGACCACTTTTGTGTTCAAAGTTAGTGCTGGGTTGTAAAACATAAATTGATTGTCGTGTAATTATACACCAAGTTAGCTGGAATTTGTAATTCAACTTTGCTTCTTTAATGTAAATGAATGCCATAAAACCAGTGTCAAATAACATGGGGATATTTGGTGGATACAATTAAGTTGCCTATTTTTTTTTTTTTTGGCATTTCATTTTCACAGGACAGTGAGTCAATAGAAGAACCTGGTTTTGAAGACTGTTCAACTTCAAGTTCTGCCAGGAGGGGTTCCAAGAGACCTGCAGGTGATGGGAAGGTATGACAAGATCCTTTTTTTTTCATGTTGTGGGAGTTTTGCATTTAAAGCTCATACTAAACTTTTGGACACAGAATTTGTATGTTTCCACTTTTCACCTTTGCATGCAATCACTTGAAGAGTTGTTATGTAGGTGGTACCTTTGAATAGATTATCTGGATTGTTTATTCTGGGAGGTCAAAGGTCATTTGAGGTCAGTATGAACACTTTTTAAGGGCTTTCCTTCAACTGATTCTTGCTGGATCTTTGAACTGTTAACACTGCTATAGTTTTACATACTTTGGACACCTTGTGAGCACAGTGTCTCAAAAAGAGATTGTTACTGGAATTTCAAACCTTGTGTCGATTGTCCATTGTGAGTTAAAGTAAATAGTAGTCATTACTCTCCATTTAGTTGAAAGTCACTTGAGGTCACCAGAGGTTAAAGTCAGAAACATCTATTTAGAATGAAATCTTAGCAACTGATTCTGGCTGGAACTTGCAAGTGTTGTCATTGCAATTTTGATGAGAAGATATTGTCATTTTCTTTGGTGAGGAAGTGTCATAGTTTGAAGTTGTAGATGCAGTACTTCAAAAAGGGTAATGTTTTTGAACTTCCAAATTGGTGTGCGAGTTTTGTGTTGTTGTTTGTTCTGGTTGTAAGTTACTTACCTATTGGTAGTGTAAGATCAAGTATGGAATGTTGGCTAACTGTACAGTAAATGTGTAGATTTCATTTTCTGTGTTGAGGCTGGAATTACCTGTCAAGTAATTTAGGTCAATTTGAAGTCATTGTTATTTTCATTTGACCGCAAATGATAGAAAGGATTCATTGCACATTTTCCTTGGTTCCCTTGGAAGTGTTCAGTCTTGGGCATTACTACAGTGTTTAATATGCAAATCAGTTTCTCACCATTGTTCTCATATTGTCAGTTGGATGTTTCCCACAGTCAAACATGGCCATATTCAAGTGCGGTATGTGAAGTTTGCCATGCCCATGCATCTCTCTCCTTTCCAATAATGATTGAAGTTGCAGGCCATAGAGATCTTTGGAATAAGAATAGGTCTGTACAGTATGTTTTTCGTGATCATTCTCTGAGTCTTTTTTTTTTTATTTCCTTCAAGGATGGTGATACCAGCAAGCATCAAGAGGTACCCAGGAAAAAACAATGGAAAGGAAAGAAGACAAGGAATGTTATGGTCAAGGTAAGTAAGCGATGTGCTGTACATGACTGAATTAGGAGATTTATGAGCAGTTTATTAAGTCCATTTAGGCACCCAAATACTTCAGTAAATTTGCATGCAGTTTACAGGGGGAATGTTGCAGTTAAATGCACCAACATGTCATATAATGAGCATATTTTTAATCATTATGAAACCATGCAGTCTCACAAATGATCATCAGTAACAGTTTCATCTCTACCAAACATAATGCATAAAAAATTAACAGAGAGTGTATCAAAGTATTGTTAAACAACAAATAATGGAATGCACATGAAAACTTGTCTCTTGAAAAGACTGCTCCCATTCTGCATAATTTTGTTATCTATCACACCTTAAATAGTATTCTAGAAGTATATTTTTTTTCTGTAAAAAAAATTTAAATATTATCCCCCTTTTTTCATGCTCTGAAAAGACCAAGCTGATACCATATGTGAATTGATGTGAATGTTTTTACATTTATGTTTTATGTATCTGAGATCTTTGGATGATTGTTTTTTTTTTGACTGGCTAGGAACGTACTTTGTGCAAATGCTACTGTACCAAGATTCACTTACACAATAAAGGCTCAAATAACTTAAACATCTTTGCAAAGCATTTATGTAAGTGTGATGTACAAGTTTGAAGCATGGCAAAAGTGAAGCATGCCAATCTGATTCTGTGAACCTTAGGGATAATTTAAAAGTGACCTTTCTCCCATTATCATGTTGTGAACTTATGCCATATTAAGAAAAGTGAGGAGGCACTAGAATTGTGTGCAACACGTTGGGAAAGTAGCGTCAATTTACTAACTCTATTGTTTTACCTTCTTCAGTTGATGGTAGTGAAACTTTTCGGTAACTGTAGTGTACTTGCCAGTTATAAACTCTAAATGATCTCCTACTTGGCATGTAAATGATTTGTATTGAGTAGATGATCCCCACTGTTTTGTTTCAAGGTCATTCATGGTCACAATATGTCAAATTTTGAAAAATGCTCAGAAACATATCTCAAGAATAAAAGCTACTGCTATCTTACATGGCCTGCAGGTTACCCATTATGAATACTGTAGATGATCCTGCTGTATTGGTGTGGTCAAAGCTCAAAACCCTTGTAAACTATCATACTGTAGTGAAGCTTGATGGATCTTCATTTTTTTTAATTTAAGCCATTTATAATGTGATAGGGGCACAAAATGTTAGTATTGTATGCTATTGCTAGCTTATATGGTTTATGATAATCAGGGTTGTCACCAGACCATTTTGAGAGCCGGGTAATTTGTGATCGCTGTCCTGGGGGGTTTAAGGGGACCTCCCCTTTGAAAAATTTTTGCGGGTTGGAGAGTGCTTGGATGTAAAATGGTGCACTCTAGAGTATAAATTATGAATTCAGTACTTTGGTTTCGACCAGTGCGGAAATGTTTCAGCTTACTTGGCCGTTTTGTGATAAAAAAAGGATAATCACTCAGAAGTCTAAAGAAATCTAACAATTTTATTCAATTAAGTTACGAAATTTGTGCGGGGCGGTGATGCTGAAATTGACGGCGAGTGCCGGGCGGAGATTTTGAGAGCTGGGTAGCACCGCCCGGCGTGGTGACAACACTGATGATAATCATGCTGAAAAGTGTAGCACAGAGCCTGCCTACTACTACACCTCCTAAAAGTAAAATTAGCAGATAATGAGATCTTCGTATTTTTTGTTGATTCCTTGCCGAAGGCAAAAGGAATCTATGCGGTGGTGATGTTGTATGTGTGTATGTATGTATGTATTGCCTTGCTTGCAAACACGGTATCTCAAGAAGGGTAACCCTGACTAACCTCATACTTGGTGTGTTGGTTGGACGTAGTGAGTAAATGATTCCCATTGATTTTGGTGTACATTATAGTTCATTTGAGGTCACCAGAGGTCAGATTGTGAAAACATTTAAAACTACAGTACCTGTAATCAGCACACACAGTTATCAAAAGAGCATGGTGTAGGCATGCTGTCTCAAGAAGGATAAGGTATTTGAACTTCAAGATTGGTACTGTATGTGCATATTGTCCTTTGTTATCATGAATATTGGCAAGGAATCACATAGTCATTTGACTTTCTTGTTTTGTTTTTTTCAGACCTCAAATTCTGCTGACACAGAGGTGCAAACAGATGGCACTGGGCAGACTTCATTCAGCACACAAACAGAAGTATATTCTGTGGATTTTTCATGCCAATATCCTGAGGAACCTCCATCACACATGGCACTTGACCATAACTATGTGAAACGCATGCCTCAGCAAGATATTGGAGAGACACCAGAACATGATTGCCCAGTATCCATTGTTGAACCACAACCACATAGTCCTCAGTATGAATCCTCAGTACCCTCTGTTGAGCCACAAAGTGAATGTTTTGTTCAGCCTTTGGCGGCCACTCCTGTGCCTTTATCTGTATCTGATGTCTTGCCTGATGTGTTCACTGAACTGCCAACATTAGAGCAAGATGAAGCACAAAAGAAGTATAGTGAGGACATAAGTCCAGGAGGCAACTCATCACCATCGTCGTCGTCATCATCATCATCCTCATCCTCATCATCATCATCATCATCCACCTCATCAAAACAACCAAAATCATCATCTTCATTACCAACATCATCCTCATCGACATCACCCACCAAAGCTGCCCGTGACAAGATGGTAAAGAACATTAGGCAATTGTCAAATATTGTGGAGAATACATCATCCAGTGAGGAGAAGAAACCATATGATCAAGATGACACACTGACTAGTCGATCAGAGAGGTCATACAAACCTGATGATTCCTCATCGAGCAAAAAAACAGAAGACAAACCATCAGACCCAGATTATCAGCCTGACCCAGACTCTGAGTCTTCAAGTGATCAGGACACTGTGTCAGAAGAGATAGGGTTTTGTCAAGAAAAGAAATATTTTGTATTTGACTCTAAATTAGATTTATTGTTTTTTTCATTGAAATGTGGAAATTGTACTTTTGGACACATAGATGGTGTCAGTAAAACTAATGTAGGCTCTTTACTTAAAGTAAAAGTCACATGCAGCTGTGGTAATGAAGTAATCCAATGGGAATCACAGCCTAAAATTGGAAGGGCTCCAGTCGGTAACCTGCTTGGTGCTGCTGCTATTTTTTTGTCGGGAAACACTTTCAAAAATGTTGCCCAAGTCACAAATTTGATGGGTGTTCAATTTTTTTCCGAGACTGTTTTTTATGATATTCAGAGAAATTTACTTTTGCCAGCTGTTAATAACTATTTTATGTATGATATAAGAAATGATATTGAAAAGTTTCAAGGCCAAAGTCTCTGGTTAAGTGGTGATGGTAGATGTGATTCACCTGGCTATAATGCCAAGTACTGTAGCTACACCATGATGGAAATGACATCTCAAAAAATTGTCACATTTGACCTTGTCCAAGTGAGTCAGGCGAGGAGCTCTGTGGCCATGGAAAAAGTGGGATTTTTGAACTGCATGGGAAAGATGGCACAAGCTGGGTTATCGGTTGGGGTTGTAGCCACAGACAGACATGTTGGAATAAGGAAAATATTGAAGGAAGATTTCAAAGAAATCGATCATGAGTTTGATGTGTGGCATCTTACCAAATCAATCGGTAAGAAATTATCAGCTAAGGCACGCCTCAAAGGTAATGAAGACTTGGGACCTTGGGTGAATTCTGTTAAAAATCACCTCTGGTGGAGTGCTCAGAATTGTGGGGGAAACTATGACCTTTTGAAGGAAATGTGGACCTCCATTGTCCACCACATATCAAACATACATGAGTGGAATAGTGCCAACTACTTCCACAAGTGTGCCCATGATCCCCTGCCAGAAGACACAGTGAGGTGTAAAAAATGGCTTACACCTGGGTCAAAGCCGCACCAGGCCCTCTCCGAGGTTGTCTTTGACAAGAGGCTCTTGAAAGACCTCAAACATGTCACAAAGGCTTGCCACACAGGTAGTTTAGAAGTTTTTCACAGTGTGTTACTGAAATACTGTCCAAAACGTTTACACTTTTCGTATCCAGTAATGCAAGCAAGGCTGCAGCTAGCTGTGCTAGACCATAACCACAATGTTGGTCGTGAGCAAGCATTAGTTCAAACAAGTAGCAGCAGGTCAGGACCAAAAGGAGCAAAAAGGTGGAAATACTCCTACTCGAAGGCAGCCAAAGAATGGTTGTCCAAGCCTGTCATGGAGAAGAAGGAATATGAGTACCTTAAGGAACTGATGGTAGATATCATAAATATTAAAGAGGGGACATTTCAGCCACAGGTTTCTGCTCTTCCAGAAATCCCCCCTAACATTGCCCCCATACCTCGTCCACCAGTTGGTGAATTGCAAGACAAGGCAAAGAGCAGATTCATAAAGCAGTAATCTTGTAGCATGTGTGTCATAATTTCAGTTTGTTTCGTAGTTTTGTACACTCTTGTATTTTCGTTTTTAATGTTTGTTTTGGCAGTTTGTGTGTTAGCGATGAAGTTAGTACATTGCTTGTAGCTTTTGAGAATTATTGTTTTGCTCAACTTCCAAATTTTGGACTGATAGAACCTTTCAAAAACTGATGCAAGTTTTCAAAAGTCTTTTCATGTGTAAAGTTCATGAGCTTGAATTGTTCAGTAATGATGAAAAGAATATTTTCTGTGTGCCATATTAATGCATTATAGGTATTTGGTGATGGGATGGGGGGAACCTGTTAATCTTGTAGTAAATGTTACTATGATATGGAAGTACTCTTTACCATTTTAGCAAGCAGTAGCAACAAGCTGTTTGTATCAGGGGTGATATCTTCTCCATGCATTTTTGAGTCACTCATTTTTGTATGTACACAAGTAAGTTAGTGTGGCTCAGAACTTCTGAAATAATAAAGAAGCTAGTTAAGTTTATTGAAACTTATACATTATGGGTTGAGTGGATTCTGGAAACTTATGGAAATGGGGTCTCAACCTTCAATTAAATGTTACTGTGATCTGAAAGTAGTCTTAATCATTTCAACTAGCAATAGCAACATAAGTTGTATATATCATAGTTAGATCTTTTTTTTCATCCAGTTTTGGGTCATCAGTATGATTATATATACAGAAGTGAATTACAACATAATAAAGGAGTTCATTTAGTAAGACCTTGATTCTCATTTGATGTTTCTTTTTTTGACATTGATAGTCAGCAATATATAAAGGAGATGGGTCTTTTAATGGCACTAGCGGGTGGTGTGAGGACACCCTGTGAAGAACAATTCACCCCCTTCTATCAGAGAATTGATGACAAAAGTGAAGTGTCAGTGCGTTGCCCATGCGTACAAAAAGCGCACAATAGAAAGTCAAGAAGTTCAATTAATGATTTTTATATAGTACTGACACTTAGTACATTACTGTGCATTTGCACTACAGTGAATCTAAAAAGGTTAACAATTGCTTGGTTGGCTTTGAATGTCCTCTCATCTTCCACCAGCTGGTGCCATCCTCCTGTTGTTAGGTGTGAGGTAATATGATTTAGCATTTTCTGGACGACCACTTTGGAGCTCAGACCAGGGAGCTTCATACTTTCCCCTCCTACAATTCCGGTCAATCCAACCATACCTTCCTCACTCAAATGCCTGTGTCACATTTCACCTAACATCTAGGGGTCATGCTACTTATGTGCTCAGGAGTGCTGACAGGGTCTTATCAAGAGGGAAGGGTATACCTACTGTCATGTAGGAGGTATCAAGTGCAGATCAGGATTTTCAGCAGGATGAGTGAGGGGTCTGGACTGATTGTGAAACCATTCTGCACACATGGCAGGACTACCTTAGGGAAGCGTTATAATCGCTTGGTGCTGATCATACAAGATATTTTTTGCCATACAACCCCCCCCCCCCCCCCCGCCGGCATCAATATGGCCAAAAGTGGCACTTAACAGGTGTACTGCTGTGCATGTACCCAGCCTTGAAAATAGATCTCATATCTGCAGTTCTCAAGTAATGAGAGAAACATCATTCCATGAAAAGATAATTTGGATTGTTTTTACCCAGAATATTTCCAACTTTGGAATCTTGAGCATGAGGGGGACAACGTATCTTGAGGTTGTCTGCTTATACTGTCTTCAAGCAGAGTGCTGCCATTTGCTGGAGTAGAGAATCATAAAAAGTATTTGGCTGAGAATACCTACAAGGTTATAGGAAAAGGCATTAATGGTTCAAAATGACCCCTCCCTCTACCAATGGCAGCACCAATTACTGCCAACAACATGAGTCAAAGATAAACTCCTTGTGATGACATGGACAACAACATGAATGAAGAAATAAAAGGCAATTATTAACAAAATATGCCTATTTATTAAAAACTTCCACTTTGCTACTGGCATTTGCAAAGGCTAATATGAGTAATATGCATAATTCATATAACACTTAGAAAACTTTAGTAGAAAAAGTAAGTAATATCACTAAACCAATAGTTTGCTTCAAAATGCAAACACAAGTATATGTGTAATTGAAACAAAACTATGTGATATGAAAAGTCAATCCCCAAGAATGAACCTAGAAAACAAGAAATGAACATTGACCTTATTTTCCTGGTGATGAAAAGTAACCCCAAATTCTGAAGAACTGTGTTCCAACAAAATCTATAAAACTGTTGACAGTTTGAAAATATTTTAGATGATGTTAAATATATAAAACATAGTGATGGTCATTTCACTTAAACCAGTACTTAGTTTGACCTGAAAACATGAACCCTTTTGCTCTCTGCAACCACACTTTTTTGTCAGATCCATCTCTTGCTAGATGCGAAATGAATCTAAAATTGATTCTGACCACTTACTGCCAGATAAGCAGTTAGTCATGATCTATGATGCTGTCTTGACAGTTGTATCAACCATTTTAAATTAACATTGCTAATACAGGGCATTACCACTGTTATTCGGATTTCAAGTTGTCAGACAGTAAAAAAAATCTGTATCTATCAATCTATCCATCTATCAGGACTGCACAATTGTGCCACACACTTCACAAACATAAAAGTTAATTCGCATAGTTTAAATCTTTACGGCTATTTTCTTTTACATGTAGTAACCTATACGTAACTTGTTTGTAACTATGTTGGCAACTGACATGCACACTCTTCTCTTTATCAGGATTTATAGAGTATCAGTGATGATACTGTACATGTCAGATCAAAACTGGAAGACTCACGAAGAGACTCAAAAATACTAAATGGATTTTGTGGACATAACCATCTGCAACATGAGCTTACAATACTGATACGAAAGAGATGACATTACAAAGAAAAAATGGATGATAAAAAAAAAAGTAACAAAATTTAAAAATCAAGGAAAGGCAAAAAAAAAAAAAAGACTTCATGCACTAGTAATACTGTATGTAATTCCTCCAAGTAAGACTCAAGAAACAATTCTCAATATTCACTTTTACCCCTTCAGCTAACAATAGAAAAAGTCTATAAAGATGATACAGGGAATATTTATAAATTCCCATGGTGATTGTCCATTTTGGTAAATAATCCACAGTGTGTAACCATCATACAAGGAATAGCAAGTGATCCACAGAAAATGATGGAAGTCCTGAAAACTGCATGTAATTAAACACCCACCTTATTTGGTAGATTAACCAGAAAACCAAAAGGCTTTGCAACATGGTTATATTATAACAAACATGAATTACCCACATGACAAGTATGAGATCAACTGCAGTTATTGTTCTTGAAACACCTCCTAAACAAGTCTTTATCCCGCAATGACCTTTATTTTGGTGACCTTAAATGACATTTGACATCCACAAAAGCAAAAGGGATCACCTACCCAGTACGACCAACCCACATATCAAGTATGACATCAGTCAACATTACCCTTCTGGAGATAATGTGTTAGCAAAGTTTGACCTAAGGTGACTTAAAACAACCTTTGACCTCCACCAAAAACAACAGGGCTCATTTACTCAATACAGGCAATCTACATGCCAAGTATCATGTCCCTAGGATTTCTCTTTCTTCAGATATCGTGTAAACAAGCTAGGCTTCCCACACATACATACACACACAACATCACCATCTCATAGATTCCGTGCCAGCCTTTGGCAAGGAATAAAAAACGACAAGATGCAAACATGCAATGTTTCTGTATGTCCAAGCATTCAGATAGCTTCCACTTCGCCAACTTCTAACTCTTCTCCATTGTCTCCAAGGATAAACCCTACATATTGCCCTGTAGGATCTGGAAATTCTCCTCGAATTTTCCTCACAGCACAAGAAGGCACCACTTTTCGGACCCCTTTGCCAAGTCGACCATGCACCCAATATGTAAACATTCTGTATGCAGAAAAGCGATATGATCTGTAAAAGAAAGGAAGAAAATTATTTCAATCAAGGTAAAATCTCTTTCATTGCTGGCATTGAAATAAAACAGTAATTGGGAAGAGTGAGATCAAAAGTAGCCAAAATTAATCTGCCATGATACCAACAATGGAAGTCTAAATAGTCACTCATCAGTCAAATGGACAAAGAGAAGATACGAAGAACACTGAGGGTCATTAACACTAACCTTATGGTAAACTCATATTTGATTTTGAAGAGCAAATTGTCAAAGAGGAGGGAAGCACCAATTAATTCTCACTGTAAATTGCAACATTTTACTAGAAATGCAAATATCCCATACAGTAGCCCTTACTGTAAGTCACTGGCATTTTGCGGATTCCACCCACCTACAGTAATCAGACCAATGTTGACCAGTACAAACATACGAAAAACACAGTTGCTTAGTTGCATATTTAAGTTAAGTGATCTTTTCTTTTCTTTTTACGTTTTCTTTGTGAAGTGGTCTGCAAGTCATTACAACTCTGAATATCAGTGGGGAACTATAATTATGTTTGTTGTCATCTCTGGGTTCCATATCATAGAAATTATAAGGCTAGCTACAATCGACCTCAAGTATGATGAAACTTTGCTTAGCTACTGACATAACCAGTCACTTGAAAAAGAATCATCCATCCCCCTGTGACATATTTTTCTGCTGTTAAAAATAAATGAAGGACGATCCCAACAAATAATAACAGAACAATCGTTACTACTTTACACCTCTCTGATCATCAGACAACCTGTCAACCACTACATTTTACTCCTGTGATACTGCAGGCTATTCACATTTTCAATCTACAGTAGTATGCTCTTTATCGACAATTTAGCATATAAATTAAGTTTGTCAGTCATAACAATATGACCAGAAAGGCTTTCAAAACCATATTACTGAGCCTGCAAAGCAAACTCATCAGATCATCTGAGAAACAAATCCACATGAAAACAGGACATTGTGGGTAATTTTACAAAGATGGGCTAACCAGTACAACGAGTTCTGCTCCATGTTAAACCGGATGTCTTGTTACCCAACTCAGTATTCAAGTGAGATGCAAATAAGTAGTGTACTAACACATAGGCTACTACGTCTACATGATATAGCATGGTGGCACCTAGAATGACATGCCTAAGGACTTTATCTATGAAGTTAAGGCAGTGAGGTACAAAACCAAAACACTTATTGGCTGTTGGGTTTTAGTAACTGAAGCAGTATCTCACAAATGTAATAACATGGAAATATTTACTGTACAGTGTACTGTCCTTTTTCGCGATAAAAATGAGCACAAACTTGTTGTCATTCTGGGTACTCTTGCTGTTCTCATGTAGGCTAGATGGGCCTAGGTCTCACCATGGCATGACGGCATAACAACTTAAACAAGTAACGTATACGGCATAGGCTTCTGAAGCCTACCAGTACTACTAGGCCTAGGCTAGGCTTACTTGTTGTTCAGATCACGTTGAACATTGATGTCGTGTCCCCTAACGTCGTTTCTCATTATGAGAACTGTTCTCAGCACAGCCCTATTCAAGCAAACTGTCCTGAAGCAGCATCTGCACTCCGATAGTGTAGGCATTACTGCACAGTTTGTGCACTGACACCAGTTCAAATTATGGAGTCTATTATTGGGTTCGTGTATAACACCAAGCACTGGTTCCTCGATCACCTCGTTTTGCCCACCTTCTTCTCTTCTTCCTAACATCTGTTGTCGAAGTTCCTCTTCCGTGAATTCAGGTTCAAATTCGTAGGCTCTTGGACCTTCGTTTGCCATGACAGATCGATATGTTTCCCAAGTCTTGAGTGTCGAATAACGTTGGTAACGCGTACTATACTGTATGACTGTACTTAGGTACGGTTCGTACGTAAGTGAGGCTACCGTTAGTTGTCTAATCACGCGATGTGTACTGCATGCAGAGTGAATTGAGTTGAAAGTACAATGTTATATGTACATGCACCCTTCCATAATATATTTACTGCATGATCGTAGTTCAGTACAGAACAATCGACTGGATCTTAGGTTGGGCGTCGCCTACGTCACAGGTCAGGCATGTCAATGATATGCAGAAAATAATGGTATCCCACAGGTGTGTTCGGTGCACAGTGTGAAAGTGTGTAAAGGGCGGGAAGTACGAACATAGATGTAGATAGTCCTAGGGCTCAAAAGTCACTAGTTAGGGGTTCAGGGTCGCGAAGATTTGGTCTGTTACGTGAGTTGTACGAGTCTTTTACCTTCTGTTCCCCTTTAATATAACCATGTCACAAAAAAAAAAAAAAACACACACACACACACACACACACACACCTCCGTGTAAAAAAAAAAAAGCACCTACAACTTACTACAACCTACTTCACTGATTATTTGAAACCACTTGGTTACGGACATAATTTTGGTTGAAGTGTGTGTTTACACTCCCATTGCACCCCGGATGCTGAGAGAGGATGGATGGAAATTTCTACTTTTTGCGGAAGGTTGTTTCTTCGGTGTTTCAATTGTTCTGTAGGAACACTGTAGACCCAAAACAAACTTCTAATTTTGAAAACAGGACAA
The DNA here is from genome assembly GCA_021234535.1 of Stichopus chloronotus. NCBI lineage: Eukaryota > Metazoa > Echinodermata > Holothuroidea > Aspidochirotida > Stichopodidae > Stichopus > Stichopus chloronotus. The sequence goes on from CM037847.1 coordinate 18,259,886, forward strand.
GGAATAAAGAAAATATGAAAATACAGATAAGCACATTCTTTTAACCCAACGGCTACCATAAATAACTGATATGATATGCCAAAATGACAGCCGCGTCATCAGCGGGGTTAGAAAGGTCAAAATCTTTCCCTGGTAGTTTCAAGTTTACCCGTAGTTGGCCCCACATACTGTAGTATAGTGAAAGCAATACCTTGTAGTTCATTCCTATTGAAACACTCAGGCATGGTTAGTTATATTACCATTGCCATTGTATGCGGAGCGGAGGTTTTTAATGAGGACAAAGATATTCTTTTTTATGCATAACCTCACCTGCTACAGCAGTTAGTAGCTTAAGTGCAGTTTCTGATATTTGTGAAAAAAGATTCTCTCTTGAAAGTATGAAGTCTAGTCAGTCTTTGGCACCCATCCCTCCCTCATTCATGGCACCGCTAGTGCCTGACTTGTGCATGGAGACAAGGTAGCAGACAAACTGGCAAAGGCAATAATGAGTTGCCAAGAGAAGAGGCGGGCATAGTTTGCCGCAAAGCCCGTTCAAAGTGTTCCCTTTTCAGAATGCTATCCGCAAAATTGATAAGTAGTAATTAACTTGGCGCTTTAGGAGAACTTAAGTATTAATTTTGGAAACTAACTTGAGTTTTTCATATGAAAGTTTTAAATTTTCGAGGTTTGTGCTGAAGAAATCTGCCCTGAGATCAAACAGGTAGTCAGGTATAATCAGCGGCTAATCAGAGTTACCGTACAGCATTTATTGGTACGAATGTAATGCTTATGAAGAACTTTGATTATGTCTTCTTTAACTTTCTGTCATCTTTTAGATTATTATTATTATTTTGTCACTCGGTGTTATGAAACCTTGATGAACACGTAATTTCAAACTAATGATACAGTAGAACTAAATACGGTATAGATTATAGAGTAAAACTTTGCAGTACTATTACACTTTTCACACATGTGATACATTGTTTGGGTATATACCAAACATGTAAGGAACAAGGTATTAAACAGGCTTGTATCTTTTACTTTTTAGTACACCTAATATTACTATACACAAGAGAGTTAGTCTTGCCAAAACCTTACATAGCAACCTATTCAATGGGTTGAAGGTTGAGGTCAATGTTAGATATGGGACAAGACATGTGAGGATGGAAAGTAAATTGAAAGTTCAATTTTGGCGGGAGTGGATAACGGAGATTGAACTTGAACGGATAAAGGGCATTTCATTGCAAGTTACTAAATTCGTAGCCATTTTAAATCGGTAAAATGCATTTTAGGTCAACCATTCGCAATAAAGTCATCCCTGCATGTAAATTTCTTCAAAGACCAAAAAACTAACATCTAACTAAGGAAATTTGCATCCTCAGTAGTACTGAAAGTTCACCCAGGCTCTTGAGTGAGAGTTTATTTACTCTTGGGGAGGCAATGTAGGGGCAAAATTGTAACTAGTTGAGGATTTTGATATGCTCCTCATATTGCACGAAGTGGCAGCAAGAAGAGGGGGTGGGGAAGTGGAGGAATAGTTGCCACTTGTGGCTGGGGGTCTATTCCCCTCACTTTTCAGAGAGTTACCTCTTCGTCACGGTTGTAATTAAATTTAAACTGCGTTGAAGCTATAGATTTCTGTAGGTTTGAAATACCCAGTTTGAAGTGCACAGTTTTAAGTTTAAGCAGACCTCAAAAAATCGACTGAAGCTTTGCTGCCTTGTTTTGCCTTTTTTTGGTTCCCTTCAAGTCCTCGACGGGGGAGAGGTGCGATCGGAATCTTGGCACAAGTCCCAGGTGGAAATTGTGCTTTTTACTTCATGCCTTTAGTAACTGCACGCGAAAATCATATTTTCCATAGGAAGAGACCAAGCAATTTTATCGTGCTTTGTTAGTTACCGCACAAAAACAAAATAATTTCCCGGAAAAAGGAAGCTTTTTCCCTGGCTGTGTGATATATGCACATTCCTATCACACGTACTCGCGAATGGTTTTGCCTTTCTCAACATTCTTTGATTAGGTCAATTAAAGGCTTCTTGACAATTCCAACCTTCCCATGGCATTTTGCAATTGAGATCCGAACCCCATCGCTTATACCAAGTAAAACTGTCAACTGAAGCTTTGCCAAGCCTCTGCCTGAATCAGGACTGGGTACATTAAAACTTCAGCCCCTGACTTCACTGAGAAACATTATTTCAAGGGCACGCCATACACGTTATTCTTGATGTGCATACAAATTCAAGACAACTTCTTACACCTGAATATTATTAAAAGTATTAATATTAAAAAAAAGAAAGACATTTGTATAGAAACTACACCTGTGGGGAATTTGACGTAAATGCCCAACATATAACCGCGACGATTCGATCCAGAGTTGACCTACGTAAAAGCTATTCGGTAACTTAACAATTGTCTCTATTTTGACCTCAAGTTCGACAGTTGTGGGAACCAGACGTGCCCTAAATAATCACTGGAGATCTAGACAGACCGTATAGGATCGCATACTGAATTTATACTCTATCGTGTAGTGGGACATGTCTGAATAGTTACTGTAATGATGATCTTGGTGTAGTTTTAGTTTCTTTATCGAACACCTAGGCAGACATATTGATAGCAACAGAGCTAATGGGATTGTATACCTGTAGGCTTATATTTATAAAGATGGACAATTATTCTCTAGTAAGCCTGTAGTTTTTATTTTCCATAAATGAGCCTTCTTTACCTCGAGTGGATTGTCAGACATCCTTTACCTATAGTTATCGCATTTGTCTTTATTTGTAATTCCATGGTTTAAAACTATAACAAAACGGAAAGGAATGGAACATGTTGACTTCTGGGGAGTATGAATTGTGTTAAATTTGACCAAACCTCTGTTTTTTACGAATCTGTTTTCCCAACGTAATGGGTAAAAGACATATGTAAATGACAATTCAATGAAATTTACTGAAAGAGACTAATGTTTCACTGCATGAATTTCGAACCCCATGTCAAATCTTTTTCCTATTAGACAAACTTCGCAGATCAATTTTAGAAAGATTTCCAAGTGTATCAAAGTTACCAAAATGCCATGTCAGTGGCAAAGTATTACACGAAGTTTTTCTTTGTTCTTACTTAACATTAAAATTTAACATAAGTGAAAAGTTAGATTGGGCATGTTGTAGATGTACCCGAAAGGGGGCTCATGGAGTTGATATCCATAGACATGTGAGGATTTTGAAGGCTACATAAACATTAAACTGCAATATAATCTGCCATAATTAGTAAAATCTCACATTTCACAATTGCACATACTCATTCTTTTTTTGTTTTGTTTTAGACCCTAACATGTACTTGCTCTGGGCATATGAATTAATACATACAAGTGTCTGGTCATTAATTTAAAAAAAACAAAACAAAAGTGAATCATTAATTACTCAATCAGAAATAATCGTTTGTATGTAACATATGGGGATCCCTTTAGTTTGACCATTTGTCCGATGCACACTGTTTCAACTGATACACGTTTTATTGATTGATTGACTGATTGATTCACATGCATGGATTGATTGATTGGTTGGTTCGTTCGTTGATTAATTGATGGATGGTGATCATGATTTCCTTGTTTTAATATTTTGTTTCCATATCACTTTATTGACAGGCGACTTGTATTATTATCAATTCAAAAGCACCTACAACTTACTACAACCTACTTCACTGATTATTTGCAACCACTCTGTTACGGACATAATTTTGGTTGAAGTGTGTGTTTACACTCCCATTGCACCCCGGATGCTGAGAGAGGATGGATGGAAATTTCTACTTTTTGCGGAAGGTTGTTTCTTCGGTGTTTCAATTGTTCTGTAGGAACACTGTAGACCCAAAACAAACTTCTAATTTTGAAAACAGGACAAGGAATAAAGAAAATATGAAAATACAGATAAGCACATTCTTTTAACCCAACGGCTACCATAAATAACTGATATGATATGCCAAAATGACAGCCGCGTCATCAGTGGGGTTAGAAAGGTCAAAATCTTTCCCTGGTAGTTTCAAGTTTACCCGTAGTTGGCCCCACATACTGTAGTATAGTGAAAGCAATACCTTGTAGTTCATTCCTATTGAAACACTCAGGCATGGTTAGTTATATTACCATTGCCATTGTATGCGGAGCGGAGGTTTTTAATGAGGACAAAGATATTCTTTTTTATGCATAACCTCACCTGCTACAGCAGTTAGTAGCTTAAGTGCAGTTTCTGATATTTGTGAAAAAAGATTCTCTCTTGAAAGTATGAAGTCTAGTCAGTCTTTGGCACCCATCCCTCCCTCATTCATGGCACCGCTAGTGCCTGACTTGTGCATGGAGACAAGGTAGCAGACAAACTGGCAACGGCAATAATGAGTTGCCAAGAGAAGAGGCGGGCATAGTTTGCCGCAAAGCCCGTTCAAAGTGTTCCCTTTTCAGAATGCTATCCGCAAAATTGATAAGTAGTAATTAACTTGGCGCTTTAGGAGAACTTAAGTATTAATTTTGGAAACTAACTTGAGTTTTTCATATGAAAGTTTTAAATTTTCGAGGTTTGTGCTGAAGATATCTGCCCTGAGATCAAACAGGTAGTCAGGTATAATCAGCGGCTAATCAGAGTTACCGTACAGCATTTATTGGTACGAATGTAATGCTTATGAAGAACTTTGATTATGTCTTCTTTAACTTTCTGTCATCTTTTAGATTATTATTATTATTTTGTCACTCGGTGTTATGAAACCTTGATGAACACGTAATTTCAAACTAATGATACAGTAGAACTAAATACGGTATAGATTATAGAGTAAAACTTTGCAGTACTATTACACTTTTCACACATGTGATACATTGTTTGGGTATATACCAAACATGTAAGGAACAAGGTATTAAACAGACTTGTATCTTTCACTTTTTAGTACACCTAATATTACTATACACAAGAGAGTTAGTCTTGCCAAAACCTTACATAGCAACCTATTCAATGGGTTGAAGGTTGAGGTCAGTGTTAGATATGGGACAAGACATGTGAGGATGGAAAGTAAATTGAAAGTTCAGTTTTGGCGGGAGTGGATAACGGAGATTGAACTTGAACGGATAAAGGGCATTTCATTGCAAGTTACTAAATTCGTAGCCATTTTAAATCGGTAAAATGCATTTTAGGTCAACCATTCGCAATAAAGTCATCCCTGCATGTAAATTTCTTCAAAGACCAAAAAACTAACATCTAACTAAGGAAATTTGCATCCTCAGTAGTACTGAAAGTTCACCCAGGCTCTTGAGTGAGAGTTTATTTACTCTTGGGGAGGCAATGTAGGGGCAAAATTGTAACTAGTTGAGGATTTTGATATGCTCCTCATATTGCATGAAGTGGCAGCAAGAAGAGGGGGTGGGGAAGTGGAGGAATAGTTGCCACTTGTGGCTGGGGGTCTATTCCCCTCACTTTTTGACTTTATAACCAAAGAAAGTATTAGTTTATTTTTTTTTTTTTTGTGAGAAGAAGACCTTCTTCCTTAAGGGACACTTTTTTGAAAGCTTCCTGTTTCGATAAGAAAAAAGGAGCAGAGATCAGACTCACATTCTCCTATAGCCATTAAAAGTTTGTTTCTGGCAATGAATCTGTGAAGAAATTTGAAGTGGAAGTACTGAATCTTCAGACACTGTATAAACTGGCATGGAGAAAATTTTACAAACACTGAAAAAATAAATGTAAACTTGTTTTTTCCGCACCGACGTTTCAAGTTAACATTTTCATCTACGCGATCTTTTAGGCTTTCGTTGGTAACAGAACTGTGAACTCGTTTAGATGAGTTCACTGCCTTGAACATGGTTTCTATTCCAGCCTTCATGTTGTGTAGAGAAACTAAGTTCCTAGACATTTAACTGATATATACAACATGCTTTCCAAATTAAAGGTAAAATAACAACCACGTAAAGGTTATTAATGAGGCACTGATACAGGACATTCCTACCAGTGCAAAATATTGACCTTTTAAGTTCAGTAGTGCTGAAGGGGCTTTCTAAGTTGGTTCTCAAAATTCTTTTCCAAAGCTTCCTCACAACATCTATAGTGCTGTCACATATACAGCCTGAGCTTCTATACATAGCACTGTGTACTGATTGCTTTCGTTCGCTGAACCGTCAAAATCGGGTAACGTAATAAGAAGTCAAAGATCAAGGTCATTAAATCGTATAATACAGTGTGGTAGGCGTTGGTTGTTGCACATGGTACGTATCAACAGACATCTTTGATTTTCAATAAATTGGGAACATTTTTAACTAATATGCAACCATGTTTTGGGCTAAAATTTTCCATGTGTTGCTGTGGTACCTTCACTCAGTAGGTCTATATTTTAGTCCTATAAAAGGCTCCTCATGTGACGTCACTGAGGTCTGAATTTGGCATAATAGCAAGCCATCACTGACCATGGGCGGAGGTTGTGTTATAGAAAAACTAGGACACAGAGTCAGTAGCAACATGTTTAAAGGCCAGTTCATACTTCTCCATATCGCCAGCGCTATACACCCACCGGTTGCTACAAACAATTCATACATGCTAAAATATGTTCCTCTCGCAAGAAAAGTTCAACTGAAATACAGTGCAGCACAGAGTAACTGTTTTTGTGCCATTTTGTAGGCTTCCGTATTATTCCTATACCGTTGACGTCAAAGCTCATTTGGAATGTTGACAGGGCTATCAAATCATTCAAATTCAGTGACAAAAATTCTTTTTGTCACTGAGTGTATGCCTAGACCAAATACAATTTAGATAGTATAGGATGCTTAATGTCTCATAAAAGTATTGTAGCAGGCTACTAAATTTGGCCCATCTCCCAGTTTTCAGTGACTCTAGTCAGGAGTCAATGAACTGCCAACAACCTGTTTCCCGTCCATTATCACCCCCTGTCCATTCTTCTGAGAAAATCACTGATAGTTTTGGTAAACATCGTGAGTGATATTTTAGGTGTCTTTGTCCCACTCCCATGAAACATCACTGATAGTTTGCGCAAACATCTTAAGTGATATTTTATGTTTCTTTGTCCCATTAATTAACACTTGATGCTTCCAAGATCTGTTGGAAGAGGCATAACAACTTCTTTAACTTGTTCTTTATACTGGTTGGCTAACCAATGTAGTGCTGTGGTTGAGGGGCTCCTGCTCAGACCTCCCTGCAGAGACAAACTGGCTCCTGAGAGCTATGTAAGTTCTTGTTTAGGGTGGGGGAAGTGGTTAGAAATAGGAACTGTCAATCTTCTGGACACTAACATGGGAATGTTGTGAGAGAGAATTTCTTTGTTCTGGGGTAACGACCTCACACCGTCTCTAAGACTCGAGTAAAGAAATTGGGAAATTAAAAAGCCTGACTCTCAACTGGACTTCACCACTCATCTGCAGACTGCTCCAGCTACAGTACCTGCTACTTTGAGTGTGCATTTGTCCTTGAGAGACACCATTTCTTGAAACTGTGTGATCCTCCCAATCACCCAGGTAAGAGTCACAACTTTTATTTCTAAGTTGCTTCCTACGCTAGACCCTGTAGCTATGAGCTCATTGAGACATAGCAGTATTGCAATTATGTCGATGGGGTTATTTTAGACCTCGTAGTTAAAGTGTAGCTGTATTTAATTCTTAACTGTTCTGTAACTGCAATAGAATGGTGATATACATGTCGTCTGATCAGGTTAAAGTTTATTGCACACACTTAAGTCTATCACATGCGGTGCTGTGTGTCCTCCACTGTACTTGATTTTATGTAAATTATTGTCTGGTCAGACTAGTTATTGTATGACTATAAATGGGTCATGTTCGCCCGTTTTATTTGTAATGTGGCAAGAAGGGACTAACTTCTGTGATGGCTAGCTTTACAAACAAGATTGTTACCAGTTTAGAATTGATGCGAGAACTGCATTCTAATGTTGTATTTTGTATTCACGTTATCCCCGCTGGGCTATGTTACATAATACTCTTATTTATGTTGTTAAGGCAAGTAACTATCTTGTTAATTATTTAGCCCCATGCTAGGTGTAAGCGTATGCTCCTTTGTAAATATTTTATGTTGCCTTATTGCACAGGTGGGAAGAGTTGTTGATCACTGGTACCCCATGCCCCTTATCTGCAATACCTTGTCTGTTATTAAGTACGACATGCATATGCCCCCTAGGCATTAAGTCCCTGAGGGGCAAGGGATTGCTCTAGTCTTTATGCGGTACTAGCCATCATTTGCGTTTATTCATCGTTTATGTTTATTCGATTTGTTACTACTTCTGTAAATATTTAACTGTTGCGTACTGGGTATGTTGCATGCTCAGGACTCCAGTCAGTTGGGGGCTGAGCCGTACTGATATTTTAGTCCGTCTCCATTGGATATGGTTGGGGGTATAGGCACTCGGGTCTGTTACTAGATTGTCTCTGTGAAACCTGTGGGCCCTAAACATAGTCATGTATATCATCCAATTAAGTTGTAAAGTGACACTTAAAGTATCTTCCCCCTTGCTTTTGAGATTGAGGCAATTGGTCCCTAGGGAGTTAGTGGGTGCAAGGGTAAACCTCTCCCTGTGTGTGATCATACAAATTCATGTTGCATCAATCATATCGTATTGGCAATGCGTTATTTATTGCCCCTGTCACTCTTTTTATTCATTCCTTATTATTCACTATTATTTCAAGTAGCGTTAGTAATTTCTTTATAAAATGAGGTTGTACATTGTATGTTAAACCACTCATCTGCTGACTGCTCCAGCTACAGTACCTGCTACTTTGAGTGTGCATTTGTCCTTGAGAGACACCATTTCTTGAAACTGTGTGATCCTCCCAATCACCCAGGTTTGGTAGCTATTGGCCACGTCGCCGCCCTTGGGTAGTGAAACGGGTAACTGAGGACTGGGGGTCGTGAGACTGGTACCCAGGAGTTAGATGCTGGCGCTGTAGGGTCCCTCGAGGCTGGACGGGCTAGGGCGCCTCCACAATTGACTGACGCTGGAAGGTCAGAGGTAGTCGCCTTGGGGTCTGACAGACCACTGTGGGGTACCACGCCACATCGAGGAGGGGTCCACCTAAGTCAACGCTACTGGAGGGTAGTTACCATATAGTCGCTGGAAATGAGCTAGTTGACACTTATTATGTTATGATTGTTTTATTGTTGCCCATGTTGCCAATGTTTTTTTCTAATTTAATTGTGATATTGTATTCACGTACAATACCTGTATTGCTCTCAGTAATAGACGCCACTGAGGAATAACGGCCAAGGATCAGGGCCAAATTGTATAATATATGCTGATGATACATGTTCAACCTCTAGAATGGTTTTTATGTCTTTATTACTGCATCATTGGTTTCGGTAGTGCTTAACTCATGTACTCCGCTTATAGCATTCGATTGTCAGGATAGAACCGACAACCCGCATCCTGCTTGCTTGGTAGGGTGAATGCCCCGTACCCAGCTGCTACCAGGTCGTAGGTGCCTGTCTAGCAGCGTTATAGTATATTTTAATTCTTTTTCGGTTATCGATAGAACGTTTTTCTACAAGATCCTTCGGGTTTGGCAGTTCTCACTTTGTTCTTCCAAATCTGGTATTATCATGATGTATCCTTAATCTGCAGGCGTCAAGTGATCAGTGACCCTGAGCAAACAACATTTCAGTTTGAAAGCTAGGCCCAAGCATAAAATGAAAACAACACTCATGGAAATTACATGTGCGAGGTCAGGTGAGGTCATTTTGACTGAATTTGCAGTGGGTACAATTATACTCGCTTTGTGATAAGAAAGTGTAAACGTTATGAAAGATATATGTCACAATTCTACTTAAATGTATTTGGCAGATCAGTGTCATATCACTATCATATCACAGTAACCTTTTTGACAGTCCCTTTTCACCTCCAATAGCGTGTCCTCAGAATAATGAAGTCGTATATATATATACATATATGGCTAAATATAGCAGTAAAGAGCAGTATAAATAGCAGTGGTGAGGGTATATGAGCGTATGTTAAAAATGCTTATTGGATTGTTGGGAATGTCAATTCGCAGTCTCACAGTTTTTTGTTCAAGGAACCAAGTTTCCATTTTTTGTTTTCTTTTTTTTCAGAACACCTAACTTTTTTTTTAACTTTTCTCTTAGAATATTTTCCAAATATTTCATTAGAGAATGAAATTGAAGAAATGTGTAAAATTATATAGTATTAAATTCTAGTTGTATATTATAAAATGTAATACTTGCGTGATTAAAATGTCATTTTATTGCAAGAATTGTCGAGATGTAAACTCCAAATGAAAACAGCTTGTGCTAATGATTGAGAACCAGAAGAGGTACTCGAAGCTACGTAACAATGAACCACACGTGCGTACATGCATCAAGGGCGGTCCTCTATGGTGCGCCGTTTGTACCATGTAAGTACGCTTTCAAAACTCATTACGCCGTCAAACAAATTCCGTTGGCAAGACGTATTTTGCCGTCAAAAGCCGTTAAACCTTCAAAATTCTTAAGCCTTTAAAACGTAAGCCTTTAAAACTTGGCAAAACAACTTTGTCGTCAAAGTGGTCAAACTGTCAAACTAATTCCACTGTCAAAATTACTTTTTTCACCATGAAAACTAAACCGTCAAAACTACTTCCATTCTCAAAAATACTTTTGTCGTCAAAAGTCATCAAGTCGTCAAATTTAAATCTACTATCAAAATTACGTTTGTCGTCAAAAGTCCTAAAGCCGTCAAGAGCTACCAAGGCTTCCAAATTAAATTCGTTGCCAAAAGTCATTATGCAACGCAAACTTATACCTCGGAACGTCATCAGTATCATGTCGCCCTTATCGAAAAGTGCAACCATAAACCTCTCAAATACGTTACAGTGTGCTGGCGCATGGTGTAGCCTACCTTTAGGTTTTGTTGTTTGATGTCGTATTCGAGGTTATGTTTTAAGATTTGGCTGAACTGGCACGGAGTTATTCTCAATTATTGCTCCGAAAAGATCAGTTAGACATAAGCATCGTCTGAATCTATTTCTTCCTAATAAACCTTGATGTAGAAAGGATTTAGCTGAGATCTTTTAGCCTTCTGTCGGCAATGGTAGGTTGTTGGGGGAGCAGATTGGTTAACTGCTGATTTCAAGTGCCAGTTTTGTTGAGGCACTTTGAGTTGCGTAGTTTTAATATGCGGTGTGTAGACTACGTTAAAAAGGATTGATAGTGCCTTTATGTAGAATTTCCAGTCAAGATGGTTTTACAGATAGCAAAGCCGTTAGTGGCGGAGTTGATTTCCTCTCTTGAGTAAATCTTCAAATAGCACCTTGTTCGTGAGGAAGCTACAAATTGCAAGGTGTGTGCCGAATTTTGATCTTTATTGTCGGAGGTTTCGTATAGACTTTAATGTCCAGGAGGAAGTTTGTGCGAAATTCGTTCGCCTTTGAATATTTAAAAATCGAGGTTTACATAACTTCCAAGTTTGAAGCTCCGATAGAAAATAACCTTTGCTGTTTAATTAGCGATTAGTATCGAATTCTCATTACGTATCTATCCCTTTTCTTTGGAAAATTGGGACGTACGTTGGATGCACTGACTATTGCGTCACGGAATCTCTGACGTATGTAAAAGAACTTGAGAGACAAGTGATTTACTCCTATGAACTAATTGGATTTGGAAGTGTAAGGTCATCTGTTGACAGAAACTGGTTAGCGCGATGTCCAAATCAAATTCTTCCTCTTGTAGCCTTTTTTTTAATAGACGAGATACAGCCATCACCCTGTCCACCACGTTTTCAGAAGGGTATACGTAGGCTACTTGTGTCTGGACATCTGAAGCGATGCACTAACTGTGAAAATAGATAGATCGTGTGAATAATTTTCAAAGATAAAATAAAAAATATATAAATAAACAGTGACCACGCAAATGAGCACAACACGGCAAAAATCAGCAGCTAAAAGCCTGTGCGGCCTCACAATACGTCCTAAATATGGATACGACCATAATTATGAGGGTCCCGACATTGGTGTGGGCTCTAGGCGGTCGCAAAATGCAGCCTTGATCGACACTGGTGCAGGCCCTATACAGTCCCAAAATTCAGTCACGATGCAGTCCTAAAACGCCTATTCACTACTTGCTGGCAGGGGTGTAGATTTCTTTTCAACATCGGGGGGGGGGGGGGGGGGGGTGTGATGTGTGCACGCGAAGCCCCTAAAGGGCGGGGTCCAGCTCCTGGGTTTTAACGCCTCAGAGGCCCCAGGAAGACTGCTTTAAGGGGTAAAATACAGAGGTAATGTTGTAGGGTATTGTCATGGGTTTACCCTAGGAGTCATATTATGTATGCTTGTCCTTTTGTGTATACCTACCCATGATTATTCAATGTGTGATTGTTTATATGTTTACGTGCCCATGCGCACAAGATTAAAACAAACTTCATCGATCTCCGCGGAAGTCTTACCAACTTCGAGAGAGCTCATCGATGATCAGAGGTTCTTACGACACGTTACACCACGGAAGTTTTGTTGGTTTGTGAGCAGAGTTTCGCCTCTCACCTTTAGCTCTCTCACAGTTCTCGTTACCTTCATTCATATCCTCGTTATTTCAATACGGTGGATTTTATTCACGAAACCCACGTTCTTTACTTCTGGATTTCTTTTACCTTATTCCGGGTGTTATTCGACTACACATTACGGTGTCTCAACTCCACTCTCATTATTGGTGGATTCTTAATGTCATCGGTTCTAGGGCCCGTTTTGCAGTGACATTGTTCCCGTGAAGACTGGGTGCCGACCGTTTTACACCATCCTTTAACTGGTGTTCACCTGCTGTTTGTAACTGGCAGTTCCCCGATGTCCCATTCCTACTCAGGATCGTTTCATACTTTGGACATCTCGTTTATTCTATAATCTGTGGCTGACGCTCCGCTTTATTAACTCTTATCGCGATCCGGCTATTGAAGTTCTCGTTCATCTTCCGCGCCGCGCTGATTTGAGAAGTGACGTCATCACGAAAGTATCAACGTCTGCGGCCGACCAGTTATGAGATAAGTTAAATTTCATATTTTATCTGGCGCCTTAAGATCGTTTGTATATTGTTATTATCTGTATCATAATTGTGTATTCATTTTTATGCATAACCTTGAAGGTAGAGTTAGATTTAGAATCAATATATTATAATATTGATATTACTTCAAATTGTCTATCTTCTCTTTTGTCTTGTACTGACAACCTCAAAACCTTTCTGCCGGGATCTGAGTTCTTTCCCTTCTTATCCCGTAACAGGTATTGACATGATTAGACGCTTAAGAAAGGTTCTTTTGAGCACAAAACTCTTTATCAAGTTGCACTGGAGGACTGAAATTGAACAATTCTAGAGCAACGATGTGCCGTTCAGTTTTAAAAGGCAGGTATCAACTCATGGTTATCCCCGGTAACAAAAATTTGAGTTCGAAGACCATTACATGACTTGCAAGTTGGCTGGAGATAACCAGAAAATTTTCAACTTTATTCATGAAAGTAATGCAAAGGACATACATATGAATACATAAAACTTAAGCTGGAATTTTTTGTGCAACCTAACAGAATGAGATGATATAGTTCCAAAATTATCAACCATTCCCGCCAAAAAATCATCAAATATCGGTAAATAAATTGAGTTTGTAAAAAGGATTGTGACGGATTGAATAGTAAAACGTTAGAACAGTGTTCTAATATGGCTTTATCATATATTATTCTCACCACCTCAAACAACTTGAAATCGATTTACAATACTTGCAACCATGGAACAACGCATAGAGATTAAACGGAGACTTGAGATTTCCTTACGAAAATTACCCCATCGATATTCACGAAAGTAACTTACTTGGTGCCATTCACTGTCTTAAGGACGACAGAATTTGCCCGACGTACCCTTTGTGGTAATAATTCTTAACAAAAAATAGCTATTTACTGATATGAGACCATGCATCGGTCAAAGGGTTAGGGTTAAGGTTTTGTACAGCAAAGAGGTACAGCCAAACGGTCGCATCTCTTGGTAACCTTGGGCGCAGGTGTGACGATTGCAGCTAAAACAACTAGCCTGCACATTGTAATTCTTCTCAGGCACGTCTCCGGTAGAAGCCCGCCAAGGTTAAACGAATGATATGGGACCGGTCTGGAGTATTTCAGCGAAGATGGGAGACTAGTGACTACCCAGCTTAAATGACAGAAACTTAAAGGATGTGACTTTCATGGCTCGAAACGTTTTGAAAATGATGTAAAAAATTTGGAAACCTGATGTAACGTAGCCTACATATACAGCATTATATTACACACGTAGGTGAACAACGTGCGTTATGTTAATCATGAGGGGAGAATAAATGTAGCTTACTTGTCAGTAAAAAACACGTATCTGTAGACTGAACATTGGGGGGATGATTACATTGACCATCCCCCCTAGTCAAATATTGGGGGATATATCCCTCCATCCCCCCGGGATCTACGCCTATGCTTGCTGGGTGGAAAGTTGAACTCACTCACGTATGTGAATAAGCTGTCTGAGCAGTACGTTATTTACAATAAAACTCATTACTCGCAAAGTATAGCCTACACATCTCTTAAAAACATTGAAAAACTCTTGGTATTTATTGAAATATTAAGTTGTGACTTCAGTTTCATCCAATTCGGAAGGAAATGAAACTTACGTTTAAGTGGTTTGGTTACATATGCAAAGCCGGCTATTTGGTCCTTTGCTCAGCTTCACATATAGACATACTGTTAACACGGAGATATGTAGCGTGACAGTTTCTTTATCCCACGTGTCCACCAAATTATTTCCTTTCGATAAAATGCATGATATGCAGATGGTAACAAATGATAACAGATTTACAGACAAAATAGTAGCCTGCTCATAGAAAATGTTATCAGCAAAAAGCTTGATCTACAACCTTCCGAGCAGATTAAAAATGAAAGGATCCCTTAGGTGTTGCGTAGTTGTAGGCCTTTCTGTAAATCCGTACCGGTATTTTTGAATTATCACCCATGTTTTCATTGTATGTGGTATAATTCCAGTTCTTTGCCGGTATAAGTAGTTGAACGGTAGTCTGTACCTATCCACGCACTAAGCACCAAGGACTTACAAAAAACCACGCACTCAAATAATCAGAACTTTCCATCAAAGTCTCAGTAAATCTTTACTTGGTAGTTACCATGGTTGTAACATTCTGATAAGAAAGCCACTTCGCTTATTCATATTGATCCGATTTAATTATTAACTTATTAAACGTATGGTATGCAATACGTAATTAGTTACATTAAAAAGGAAGAAAGCTATCAAACAAAACCATGACATGTTTTAAAGTCAAAGGAAGTGGAGTTTTGTGCTAAATGAATTTATTTAAAAGAGTTATCACAATTCATTGCTGGCCTCAATGGCTATGTAAAAGCGGAATTTACCGAGGAACATCAAAATGCATACACATTTGCATGTACACGGTTACACTGAGGTTTTGTAACAGTTGTTTGGCAGTGGTTGCTTCTCTGTTACCACACTTCTAACCACTATTTACAATCTAATATATGAAAGCAAATACATAATTTTGGATTCATTCATCATCTCAACCCATCTGATAAGTATTAACGTTTTCGAAGATTAACTTTTGATGACATGTATTACTGTCAGAGTGCAAATATTCATCCAAATTTGAAATTTACCTATGAAATTGGGCCAAACCGATTAGCTTTCCTTGACACAGAAGTCTGTTTACCTTGTGGACCTGATTCATCGTACTGTTCAACAGTCTATCGTAAGCCTAGTAATACAAATGTAATCCTAAATTTTCATGCTATCTGTCCATGGATATGGAAAAATGGTTTAATCAATTGTTTTCTTAATAGGGCATATGCTGTATGTAACAATTGGTCCTTATTCGATGTAGAAGTATCCAAATTAAAAGAAATCTTTTACCACAATGGTTATCCTAGTCAGATTTTTGATAACTGTGTTAAGAAATTCCTCAATAATAAGATCAGTCCAGGAATGCATAGTCAAGATAAGGAGGATCATGATATTGATTACATGGTCACCATTCCATTCACAGGTCACCCATCACTAAACTTTAAAAGATCTTTAACTAATCACCTTAGAAGTATCAATAAGAAATGCCATGTGGTTTTCAAAACTTTCAAAGTTGGTAACTACTTTTCCTTGAAAGATAAGACTCCTAAGATCCTTAAAGCTAATGCCATCTATTCTTTTGAAGGTTCTTGTGATAAGAACCAAACTTTGGTCAGACAAAAAGGCATCTGGCAACCAGGATCAAGGAACATCTCTCAGGAAAATCAGCTATCCATGAACACATCACTCAGTGCATAGACTGCCGAACAGCAAACAGCAATAATTTCACCATCATAGATACCGGAAATACAGATTTTGAACTCAAAATCAAAGAAGCTTTACACATCAAAAAACTCAAGCCTGTTCTAAATACTGTAACCAACTGTTCCAACATGGATCATCGTACACACTCAGCGTCTTTTAAAACCTTTCAGATGTTATATCTCTGATCCTATATTGTCTTATCTAATATTGTCTTCATAATTCTGTATATTTCACTTACCTGAGGAGGAAGATGTGATATCTTCGAAAACGTTTGTAATAAACTATGACTTTTGTTCACATTTTCGTGTTAATTTGCTCTTTTATATGGTTTTTCAAATGTACAACTCCTCCCAAATTACAGCAAGTAACCATTTCATTTTCCTCTCTCTGATTACAATATTTGACAGTAGGAACATGGCCTTAACTTGTGGTACACCACACCATACAGAATATACTGCCCCCACACGTAATATTGACAGACATATATTTTATGTCGATAGCAAGGTGTCTTTACAGAGCAACATAACAGCAGATACTATATTAAGCAAAGACAAATATTTCTTGCTAAATCAAAAGTTTATTAAAGATAAAGATTAAAGATAACAAAGATTTTCAAAATGAAATATACGTAACAGCACAGTCACGTAGGAGTACTAACTTTCCTTAATTTCGGTGGATGTAATATTCATCAAATCTATGTGACGAAATTCATTAGTTGCAAAAAGAAAAGTGATTTTAGTACCGTCTATTACGTACTGAGTAACTGTATAATGCGATACTCATTTAGAAGTAATGTTGCTTTTTGCCAAAGAGCTATCTGTTGAATAGTCTACCCGGTGTTATCAATTCATCCATTAAATGAAATGATTTCGATTTTTCTCAATAAACGATTCAAACATTATTTGGAGCTCATGCACATGCTTATGCTGTGTGAGCTTGCCGCAAAAGACCATGTATAAACCACTTTCTGTGCCTTCTTTTCAAAGGCAGTAACCTCACAGACCCCCATCAGCTTGAAATAATTCTCAGACCCGTGATTCAAACAAACAGTTTAAAATGCCTGTAATGCTCTTGCCTGTGGTGCAAAAATATCCAAGGAAAGACATATCTAGTACTACCACTGTTTGAATGTAAAGGATGCCTTATACTGTAGGAATATTTCGTAAGTATTCTAAATAATAAAAGGATTGATGTACATTGTTTTATGTTTTCTTTCTGGTTCAAATTGAGGAAACAAAGCCAAAGGATAACTAATGAATATAATTGCTTAATTTTCCTATATCATTAACTGTATATATATATATATATATATATATATATATATATATATATATATATATATATATATATATATATATATATATATATATATATATATGCATTCTCCAGATTATAATAAGCTATTGCAAGTTTTGGAAAATCTAGCTATAAAGTGACTATCGAAATGAATGAGTAACTTGAAATCTTCATGTAATGTAATAAAATGAGTTTATATACAAAAGTCATCCCAAAATTGGAATAGTGATCACATTTTTTCAAGTATTTGCCAAAAACGACAATAGAATTTACAACAAAACTGTTCATTCATATCAAGTGTCACTGCTAACAACCAGCTATGCCCTAAGTGTTTTAACTAACCTGAATTAAGGAATTATTAGCAATAACCCTATCAATTTATCCGCAATGCAAACATCAGTATGAATATATAATTAATATCATAAATATTCATATCGTCGTTATATTTAGTGATTTGGCACTGTGTACACCATTCGGGTGAACCTTTATATAAATCAAAGGGGCGACAGTGTTACTTTAAAACTTTATGGAATACCACTGTACACGGGAAAGCCAGCGAGTATCTCTATTATCCTCCTCTTCATACAATCTAAGCTAAAAAAAAGCAAAAATCGGAAAGCGTAAAACAAGTGAGACAAAAGTATGAACGAAAGTAGAACAGTAACAGTATGAATGCAAGTGTTTCTATAGTAAGCAGGATTTATCAAACGGTATGTCAAAAGAATCAGTTAAAAAATACTCAAGACTGCTATAAATTTTTACAGACTGAACGTACGGTACGTTACTGTAACGAAAACAATAGAATACTATAACCTTACAGCGATTCCTTACAGGAAACTCAGTAGAAGTCTAGTTTAAAAATTCCTTTATCACCATAGTACGAACAGGACATTCTAAATATAGGCCTAATAGGTATGACTACAGATTCAGCCAACTCTCCTAGCAGGTACAGAATTAACCACGAATAAATTAATAACATTACACAGTAAAAGCTGCTCTTAGTTAGTAACATGTAACACAACCAGGTGGTCTATCAGACAAGAAAAGAGGGCGTTTTTTTTTGTTTGGTGAGCCTAGAAATTGGGGCATGCTTTTTTATTGGGGGAGCGAAAAGGAATAGCGCCATTATTTACGTGTAGTTACGTGTGCTATGTTTCACTCTTCTTTCCCACTCCCGAAGGTTTTATGTTTCTTTTTTATATTTTCCTTGAAGCTGTAGAGGAAAGAAGATATTGTTGGAAGGTTTATCAGTATACATTGGATTCGAACTCATGATTATAACACTTACGTGATCATTAAGCGGTGTACCCTATGCCACTCCAGCCAGCATTACTTTGATTGAAACTTCTACTGGGAGTTAAAAACTGTTCACCTGCCTCTGAAGGTGCATTTTGTTTAATACGGCATTGAGTTGTGTAAACAGAGAGGCATGGGACTGGGGGAAACCCCAATCAAATGTCAGGCCTTAATCACGAAGGTAAACGAACACTTGGCACAACTTTTATATCAAAGTATCAAAGTATACGTATTTATTATTTTCAGAGTACTTATTTCATGATCATTTTCAATCAACATGGAAGTGTACATTTGAAACTCGTGACCTGAACAGTAAAGAATACAGAATTGAAACTCATGGAGCCATTTTCTGCAATTTGTGAACACCTTTTCTTTACTCGCAACGTTCAAACAGTGGAGTTCTGCGTAAATAGCATAAAAACTACTTTTTTTAATGCTTTACCCCTCCTCCCCCCCTAATAAAGTATAGTGTGGTTATGCCACTGGTTGGTGTCCCAGTTCTAATTCGCTGACTCTCGCTTTTCTTTCAGTTGCCTCCCTGCAACAGCAAAAGGGGCATGGATAGAAAGAAAATAGAAAAAAACCCAATACATTCCCAATAGTGCCCCCTATGATACCAAACAAACTCTCCCAACCAGCCCTTCTGATGCTGTAACGAGAATCACCTTTATGGATGCTTTCGTAAGCTTTCACATTTTTGACAACACCAATACTGAACAAGAGCGAAATAAGAACAACTAAAGCTGTCTGTAACACAAATTTAGTCGTGGCGCATCTACAGGCCGACGTGCACCATCTACATGTTCTGTTTATTTGATTTAATGTTTCTTGTCGTATGTCGTATCTGATAGTTATTCCACAGAATAGGATAACATAAATGAATTCAAATACACTTAGCATAATGGCACCGATAACTTCTCTCGATGGACCAATTCCCTCTTCTATGACCTCTGACAAAACAACGGCCAAAGCAAGCAGGAAGAGATTTGCAATTATTCGGACCATCCATCCGCACAGAGATACCTTCCATTGATAAATTTGGTTACTCTTGTGTCCACCCGTCTTGGAAAACGTGGCAAGATGTTCACAGTTGTCATCACAAAGACTGTAACCTTTTTCTCCTTCTCGGTACTTTGCTCTCAATAAGACTAACTTTGGTGGATTCTGTTCTTCCACGTCTTTGGGATAATATACTTTGTACATTGGACTCCAACAGCAATTTTCTATAACTTCGCATTTCGAAATTCTATCTTGACGGATTCCTTTGCAAGTCCAATGCACTACTTGAAGAGAGCCATCATCCCCATTTACTCGATATACGATTGCGTGGTGCCAATAACGGAAGCATCTTAAAAATGCCACCTCATCACCTTCACGGAGACCTTCCTGAAGTGATGTCACCTTTTTCCACGACATGTATTTGCCAGTGTCTGATACCTGAAGGCAGCAAAATTTTGGTGCAGTATAGCTTGGCACTTCACATTCACGTGTGAACAGATCCCCGATAGCCCATAATTTGTTGCATCGTTTACACATAACGCTGTCTGGAATTAAAACAGTATTCCTATTATTGAACCAGCGTGTGTAAAAATAATGCTTACACTTCAAAGAATACGTGTTCAATGGGTGCATGTGATATATATATACAATTATCATTCGAGCTGACTGACTTTTACGACAAATCCCGGAATGGTACACGGA
This sequence comes from Stichopus chloronotus, assembly GCA_021234535.1. Lineage (NCBI taxonomy): Eukaryota > Metazoa > Echinodermata > Holothuroidea > Aspidochirotida > Stichopodidae > Stichopus > Stichopus chloronotus. The sequence continues at coordinate 18,280,465 of CM037847.1, forward strand.
AGGAGCAAGGGTTTACATATCCTATTGCAGTGCAGTGATGACAAGATGAGACACCTAACTTCAAAACAATATCACACAATCTACAAGTACTATAGGTCCACACATGTCAGCTTTTGCTATAAATACAAATTTCTAAGATCGTGAAGTCTCCAAGCTACTTATTCAATTCTACCAGCAATAAGACTTCAATGTTCCAGCAATATTCCGTTGCTGAAGTATCTCCCTTTCACCGGATGTGATACTTTAATACTTTTTCATTCACTCATCAAGTGCCACCAATGATAAGAGGTTAAAGTTTCAACAAGATTCCATTGCTAAAATATCTCCCTGAAAAGATTTTCATATTTTGTTTTATGGTGACCTCAAATGAGCTGTGACCTCCATGAAAAACAATAGCGATCGTCTACTTACAAAGGAGTACCAACATGGTAATTTTAATGTTCGAGCACCTTTCCTTTGTTGAGATATCGTGTTTACAAGCAAGGGAGTGACACACACACGAGCCATCACCATCGCATACATTCCTTGCCTGCATTCGGCAAGGAAGAAAAAATGAGTAAGAACTCAATTAACAAGTGTGGAAGTTTCAAGTCAACCATTTAATTTATGGAAAAAAAAACAATGAGCCACATTCGTCTTTCAACTAGAAAATGCTTATGTCTTGTTTCTTAAAATATATGCAACAGAAATATAAACATAAGACGCATAATTTTGTTAAAGCACAACAAAGTTCGCTCCCAGCAGACAGAATATGTGAGATCCATCTGGGCTTCATCTGAGTGAGATGGTGCCCATATGTACCACATGGGTCCAAGATGGATGTCATGTGGGCTATATGGTATACGTTCGCACCATTTTATCCTTATGGAATCGAGATGGGCATCATCTGGGCAAAATCGGTGCAATTTATTTCCAGCCCTACACTCAAGTTTCTTTGTTTCCCCCCTCGATGCATGGCCTAAAAGAACACCTGTACAAATTCCGCATTAAACTCAAACTGCTCAGTAGGTTGCACGCGTTACACTGTGAGAAATCATTGTAAAAATCTATATCATGAATACTCTGTCATACTTGTCACTTGGTCCTAATTCAAAGGGTTTAATGTAGTTAATCTTTAATGACAGGGTGACATAACGTCGCAGGTTTTAGTTAATTGTACATATTGTGGTAGTTTTAAGCAGCTGACAGGTATGCACAGGTTTCATTCAAGTATCGTCGTTGTTGTTGATAAGTAATTTAATATATGAGTAAAACCTCTTAATGGGTTGTGATAGCAAATATTGAGAGGGTGAGCGGGCGCTCTCAACCAAAAGAAGCTTCAAATTTAAGCAATTTCAACATTCAATGTGGGACTGTCTGTAGTGCTCCATGTAATATTATCGGGGATTGTCTGAACTCATGTACACAGCTATGGAAGCACGCGAATATACGGTAGAGTAGAGAAGTGACCAAAATTTCCTGGACAGGTTTAAGATAGGAACTCTGACAGGAACTTTGCTGTTATCTATAAATGAATTGTTTTATTATCAACATACGAGGTTATCAGTCATTGGATCATTTCACGAATTGCAGCAAACTGTATATATGTGGTTTGACGATAATATGTTCAGATGATATTACATACTATGTATATCCCAGATAATTTATGCATGATTGAGCACTTTGTATCATTCCCGGTTGGTCTGGTGAAATTCGAACAACTAGAGTTTGACCAGAGCATAATTGTATTTGAGAATGTGTTTGGTAAGTCTTCAGCATTTGATCGACTGATCCCACCAATTTTTATCTTTATTCAGGTTAATTTCATACGTGCAGTTAATTGTTGATGGAATTTCTGTTATTAGCCTCATTATACTGCCCATGACGTCATGGACAGTGCCTAGGCACTCTTCTCACCTTCGAGAGGCAGTTCTTTCGTTAAATGTTTCCTGATCCATATCCAGTTGTTTTCTCTACAATTGAGCTCATTGTGTTGAGCGAATCATGTAGACGGGAAAAAGACTTTTTTTTGCAAATTTTGGTTGGGAATTGGCATAGTAAGACCGATTTTTATTTTGGCAGTTTTGTATTTTATTGTGTCGCAATTTAACACTTGAGTTAGTCAAACTCCAAACGGTGTACTGTACATGCAAGCATGATAATCTTTTCGACGGTGTATCAAATATCTCTGTACATGGTCGCAGTCCCTCCACCGCAGAGACAGTACAGATGCTCAGAATATACAATACACTGACATCTGACAATACTATGATACGGAGCCTGTTTACCAGGGAAGCGTAGAAGGAACATTCAAAGGAAAAAAAGGACCATCTCGGCAAAATGACAATGACAATTTTTGTAAAATTGACAATTTGACGACTTGAATAAGGTCCTCAAAATGACAAAAATCGGAAATTTGGGGAACGGATTTAATTATTTTGTCAAAAAATTAAAATTCTGAAAATTGTCATTGCTGAGTTACAATATCTCAATAATATAATTACAATATATCAAAGTGACAAAATTGGGATAATTATCATTTTGTAAAGATAAAGCAACTCATCAAAACGGGAAAATTCGAAAAGATATAAAAAATAATAATTTTGTCGAGTTAGAACATCTTGTCATAATGGCAAAATTAGGTGTCATTTGGCCGAATTCAAACATCTCGTCACAGTGACAAAATTTAAAAAAATACCATTTTGCCGAGTTCAAAAATCTCTTCAAATTGACAAAATTTGAAAAATTGTCATTTTGGAGAGATAAAATAACTCATTAAACTAGCACAATTCGGAAAAATGCATTTTGTTTGACTAAAAACATCTTGCTTAAATTGCAAAATTCCGAAAACTGTCATCTTGCCGAGTGAGAACATCTTGTCCCAATATCGAAATTCGGAAAATTGTCATTTTGTCGAATTAGAACATCAAAACTGGGGGGGGGGTCGCGGTCGACGATTTCAACTGGAAAAAGTGAACACAGCTTGCAGGATGTACTGGTTGAAAACATCGCATACATGATACAATACTGCATATCGATTATACCAACATACAGTGAAGCTCACCTTATGGTTACAATTCCGACTCTCTACACTATTGTATATCAAAATAGTGATAAAATTCCGAATTTCACTATTCTGAAGAGATTTTCTAACTCGGCAAAATGATATTTTTCCGAATTTTACCATTTTATGAAATGTGTTATCTCGGCAAAATGACCATTTTTTTTTTTTTTTTTTTTGAAGCAATGTTCGAACTAGACAAAATGGCATTATTTTTTAATTTTGCCATTTTGACCAGATGTGGGAACTCAGCAAAATCGAAGTTTTTTTTTTTTAAATTTTGTCACTTTGACGAGATGTTATCACCAGGTAAAGCCCCAATTTCCCGAATTTTGCCATTTTGACGGGTTGTTTTATCTCGACAAAATGACAAATTCCTTTAAATTGTAGGTTTTAAAAAGATGCTGAATAACGTCAAAATGACAATTTTCAGACTGTTATCATTTCAAAGGGCTTACTTAGTCATCAAAACGTCAGTTGTACGAGAATTCGAGTTGCTGTTGTAGAGAAAAGTGCCAAAAAACGACGTCATTATGAATGGACTGGTTATTTGACCATAGGAAACGACTTTTAGTTTCACTTGACTATCAAGTATTATTTTGTCAGAGAGAAAGTCAGTCAGACGCAGTGGCCGATAGAGCCGTAGACGACCGTGGTTTTTGTGGACGGTCATTTAAGGCTTGTCGATATTGCAAGGTAAGCAGTGGTGTGTTCATGCACACATATTATTATGTAGTGGCTTTTGCTAAGGTAGTGGCGCATACAGCCTAGAAGCCTTGCAATTGAGAGCTCCCGTCATTGCGACTGGTCGATTAGCTTTTAATGGCGTGAGTTGACGTTCAACATACAGTAAAACTATGGCCAAATGAGGCGAGTCTCTCTTGCCAAAATGAAAAAGAAATACAAAAATTATTTCACCTACGGCTCTCCAAAGTCCGAAGTCTTGTGAAACGGGCATTTTAACAGTAGGTTTAGGACTTACAAAGTTGAAAGGAAGTGGTCAGATGAGACGTTGACTTTACACAATCACGAAAATGAAATCAATATATGGAGTTTTTATTTCTTGAATAACTTTGATACTATCTTGGGCTCTAATCCTAACGGAGGACAGGCAAGGGTTTGAATTCGTTGACGTTAACTAAATTATTAAAACAAAAACAGAAAGAAAAAAGAAAAAAAAGGAAGAGAGAAATGCATACGTAACACGCCATTATAAATACTTACAGGTATATCTACCTGTACGATTATCGATATGTCAAAAAGCCTGGATGGAATACCTTTACACAAACGTACAACACAAGTTCGTTGATCTTCCAAAATCAATACTCCCAGAGAGTCCCAGTTCTTAGAGACAATTCAGGAGAAAATGTGAAGAGGAAAAATGCTCAATTTTAAATAAGGAGCATCAGAACAGTTTTTCGTGAGTCCTTTAGCTTTAGTGATTTTCGTTTTAAAGCAGTTTAAGTTTAGACTATAAACATAAGAAGTATTTATGCGTATTTTGTACTTCTGGAATGCATCTGTTTATACAGTACCTGTTTGCTTAACCGGGAATTATAATAAATATACTACTTCATGTTTTTATTTTTTTTTTATAATTGCGGACTGCGTCCCATCATTTTTGTCAAGGATTGTGGGTCCCATATAGGCTATCTGGGTTCCAGTTAATATCCAGTCTGGACTCAATGCGACAGTGCGCATGTGGGTCCCATATTTCAGCCCAATTATATCCATCTGGTGTCCATCTGGATCCCACATACTTTGTTTATAATTACTCTTACACACGGACTTCGTCACTAAGACGAAGTCCGTGTGTAGGAGTATTTAGACAGAAGCTTTCTCTAATTTAGGCAGAAGCTTTCTCTATCAATGCCGTATGAAGGTTTTTTCTACTTATGTTTTTTGCTCGTACTATGCTGCCTTATTTGTCATATTTTAGCATATACTGTACCTGGCGACGATGAGTCTTCCTCTCTAGTGAACTCAAAATACGACTCAACCGATTCCTGACTATCCCATCGACATTCATTATTCCAATGTTCTAAAAGTGGACCAAAGTCGATATGGTGAGCACTACCGCTGCACTGTCCTGTTGAGATAAAGGGAAACAGTAGTAAAACATTCACAGGACTGTAAATGCCAACAGATGAGAAGGCTCTACAATTTCAGTTTTTAAGGGAAACTCCTATGCATTGAAAGTACCACATAGCCCACGCTAAGCAATAGTACTGTAACAGCGACTTGCAATATCAACAATATCAAACCAAAGAGAAACACTGTCTTCGACTTTATGCATCCCACCCCTCGTTACAAGCATTTTAATGACAAACCTTAACTGAAGTTGCTAATATCGTAGTTTCTTTTGTAGTTATTGACGACCATTTTGCAGTGACGTTGATGATCACTTACGACTTAACAATCTTCGTCTTTGCCTGTCTAAGGCATCTGCTGATACATTTCGTTTTGGAAAATCAAAGAGGGAAGATAAGACTCATTTGATCTCCCGGAAGTCTCTTCATCGCCAGTGACTTCATTAAGTAAAACTGCAGCAACCTCCAAAATATGGAATCTATTCAATTTAATTTCATTGAGACATTGTGAATAACAATTTGAGAATTTGAATTCAAACTTAGCTAGTTAAAATATATAAAGGCTCTCCGGGGAAAACTTAGTAGCCTATACATGTTCTGTGAAAACAATAGAAAATTTAGGAGATACTCCCTTTAAATTCTACGTCTCATTTAAGACTACTGTAACATCTGGAGATAACATGCCTTTACTGCCTTACAACAATTTTTATCTCAAATAAGAAAAATGTACCCGGCATAATTAGGATTGGAAGGGAAGGTATTATGGGAATGTGTTCAACAAAATCGACACATGGGGGCAATTCACCTCAGTAATATACATTCCACAACAGAAAAGAATGAGATTTGTACCTGCATGTGAATATACTTTGCTATAATGCGTTGGTGTTAAGCCTACTTCACACGTAGAAGCTTCAAAGTCCTAACCAAAGTCCAAAGTCCAAAGTGCAAAGCTTTTCAGATCTGTATTACTTTAAATATCTCAAGAATAAAGATCAAATAGTCAAATACCGCCAAATACCAGGCAAAAAATAGTTGATCATTTTGATGTTAAAAATCTAACGGAATTATGTCACGGGTGACTAGTTTTGGGAGAGCATGTCTTTGTCTGACATTAACACTTTTCTGCCAGAAGTCTGTGCAGACAATAATTACCACAGAACTCGCCAGCGAATTTCAAAGAAATTGAATGTTCGACACTTAATCCCGTCAAAATCACACATGCAAGGGATCTGTGACCTCATGAACTGAGAACTATGGAAAGTGGTTCACCCATTACATCTTTTACAAGGTTTAAAGAACTTATCCGATAGGCAAGGAACACTTAGAGCTGCTTATACGCACACAATCCAGGCATTATGCAATAAGTAAACGGTTGTTATCAGTGCCATGGAAAGTGTCTTTCTTCTTTTCAGTGAGGGTGGAATGCTAAAATATGACACCTTAACCTGGTAGCAGTAAACGAAAATACTTGGTATCAACTTTCCTAGATGTTATTAGTTTTGCATAGTGTCACATGATGTCAGCAAGAATCCAGCTTCACTGGCAAGCTGTGTGATGTTATCTCTTCAATTTCATTTGCCTTTGACTAATGGCAAGCATGTGTGAAAAAACCACTTATGAGTAGGCTAAATTTCGGCATTTTAACAAATGAGAAATAGCGTAGAGGCGTGATATTTTTTTTACTTTAAATGAGAGACAACGGCATGAAAGGAAGCAACGACATTAAAGTAAACAACAGTCTTCAAGGAAACGACAACATCGGAGGAGACAAAAGCATTAAAATAGATTACGGCATGAAAGGAAGCAACATCAAAGTAAACGACAGGCTTTTCCTTTGAGCGTTCTATATATTCAAGCCTAAACTTTACCTTATTGTTAATGAGATACTGCAAACCTGTTTTTCCTATCTACCTGTGACGGACCTCATGATGACCATTGGCGCCAACTAAAAACAGTTCCAGACGAGAACTTTGTACGTCCTACCCACACACCGACTTTCAACTATCCTGCTTATTCCTTTCACGTACTAGACCGTTCACGAGAGTTCACAAGCTTTTTTACATTATGGACTCTGACGATCCATAAACGGTGGTAACATTTAAAGCATTGAACCTTAGCAATCGGAATGGTCCGAGTTCGATCTCTTGCCAGGTCACTGAGTCCTTCGTCCATAAGTAATTTAAGGTTTCCCATCTGAATTGACCTTCTAAAAAGATATCAAATTTTATCCAAAATTGTTACGGCACAGGTTTCCTCCATACTTGTATGGTCGCTTGGGGTAACCGTTGTAAAATAATTGCCCCTTATGGCCTGAACTATTATTATAATCTTTGAGCTACAAGAAAACCCTCAACATTTCGTTTATTAAAAGCATTACATTCCATCCAATTTAAAAGTTGATGCAAAGTGTCCTTACTGTATGGCCGACATAAAGCGTCACGCGATGTAAGATATCGTTATACGAATAACGCGTTTTTCCGACAAAATTTTGCAAATTGTCGAGTTACCGACTTATATTAATTCGACATCCTGGGAAAAATTCAAATCGTCGAGATACCTAGTTACGCATAACTTGCTACCTCGGCAACATTTTGCAAATTCTCGAGTTACGCTTAATCAACGTCTCTGAAATAGTCTAGGCCACAATTTGCAAAATGTTGTCGAAATAAAGAGTTATGTGTAATTCGGTATCTCTATCATTTGCATTTTGGTCCAAGATGCCGACTTAGCGTAAGTCGGTAACTCGACAGTTTGCAACATTTTATTCTGTATAGGTTCTATTGCTGGAGTTCGTTGTATAACATCTGCATTAGAGAGTTCAGACAAGAAGATACACGAAAAAAGTACAAGAGAAAAGATGGAAATTCACTTACCAGATCCGCAGTGGTTACATTTCTTCGGTGGCATATTGCAGTTTAGCTTTTACAACTTCAATTATGTTGGATCTTCCTTATTGTTTTTATATACTGTCGCAAAGAGATGGAAATGAAATACATCCTAGTTAGATATTCTCTGCGATAGTTCCACAACAAACACATCGGGCAAATATATGGTAATGGGGTTAATACATGTTACTTTTCTGTTAATAAATACATCAGGATTGTCTTTGAATATTCAAAACATTGTACTCTACCAAATCCTTGCAGTTCTCATTAGCAACGGTTGCAATTACCATGCTCTTGCTTCACTCTTCATGAAACGTTCTCGTTTCTTTCTTTTCTGTGGATTCGTGGTCTCAAACGATGTTTGCAGGGGGAACATAACAGGCAAATGGTCATGTCAGATTGCATGGGGAGGGGGTAGGGATAAGTAGGGCAGGTCCACAGACATCCGTCGTAATGCTGAGTTTGCGCGTTGTCCCTGTCGACCTGAAAGGATTCTTGTTGGGCAGATGGAAGCATTGGTGAGCCTCTGGTCAGGAAATTTATACCAATGAGGCACCGTTATATGCAACGTAGCGCTCAATTTTCAGCCTCTTACATGTATGTATTTATTTTTGGTTTTTGTCGTCAATTTCTTCGTCACAATTTTACTGTTTCACTTGGTCTGGGGGTGAAGCTTATGTGTATAATCTCATATTAACATAATTTTGCTGTTAATGATGTCCATCCCACTTCAAATGAATGAGATGGAAACCAAAGGCGGCGGACGTGAAGTTTTACGAAATTACATTTAGCGACACTTTGATTCTATCTATGCAAAGCGAAATCATCAACTGGCAATTGGCTTATCAGAACATTGCTGTCAAAACTGCTTGGCAGGACATTTTGATTCACAGGCATATTTTCAACCCAAGGCGTTTCAGTGTGTAACAGGGGGCTTAAAATATATGTTTGTCTAAGATTTTAATGTCAAATGTTTATAATAGGCTTGGTATTTATTTGCAAATCGCTCAGTGTCTTGACAAAGAAGGTTTTTTTTCGATCACGCAATCAATTTCCACACACCTGAAGTGTTCAAAAATTTAGAAGAAAACGTCATGCAGTCGTTATTTTAGAAACAAAAAAAAGATCAGTCCACTTGTTTTCATCAATAGTGCCCATCATCTATATATTATTGAATGAAAGGGTATGGGTATTGACCACATAACCACACAGGAATATATCGTCTCAACGTCTTGACATCACTATTTTTAGTTCTAATGTAAGGTTCACTAACTAGAAGTTTCCCTTTTCACAAGACATATCATGTTTGTATGTGTTTTTTGTTTCATGTTTCTATTTGTTACTTTTGCTTGTTTCTCTGTCAAAGTGCCAGGACCAATGGCAAGGAAGAGTATAGGGTTGCTTTGCACTGCTTTTCCCTATCTTGTTTCAATGAACATGACTATGAGAATAATAAGCAAACAGTTCTCGTGCTGTATGCACTGGGATTCTGCGATCCTCCCCAGCGCCTGCTCAGAGTAAAGGCAGCCGAAACATGATAACCTTTGATCAGATAACGCTCAATTCGTTAAAGCTGTAGAAATAAGATGTGAGTGTCGGAAAATGTTAGCACCGGTAAAGCCATCGCATATAGAGAAAAAAGAGATTGGCTAATCATATAGTTGATTTAATAAATGACAATGACATATTTGTTTCAATCTCTCCGCGTAAGGTTCCTATTGAAAATGACGAAGAATATACCATTAGTGTGCATCTGCATTCTGTGCCACACTCATTGTTAGAGGCACACATGCATGCAAATAAATGTTATGCATTTCACCGAAATATAAGAAAACTAAAATTAGGTTACGGTACTTTCTGAGTAAATGTGCCATTTGTAGAACGATTCATATGACAAATTTGTTCGGGAGATTTTCTGCGCCTTATTTGGAAGGAGAGACCCAGCAGAAAATTCTATTTAATAACTGTTAAACAGGTAATTGGAACAGATATTTAGAATCAGGTACTTACAGGTATCAGATGGTATAAACCAGGTATAAATGTTTATCAGGTACAAACAGGTTTCAACAGAGATCAATCAATAGATAACAACGAGCTTGTCCTGGGTTTACAGCTGTTTTTGTCAGCTGTTTGTTAACTTTTTAAATGTAAGTGTCGACACACACTTGGCAAAAGAACAAAGTTATTAACTTTCACTCATATGCTGAGATAAGAATTATTGCTTCCACATAAAAACCTTCGGTTGTATTGGTGAAAAAGGTACATATTTCTGTTTTTGTACAAAGTTATGTATAATCAGTGCATGGATATATGGCACGAGTTAATATAATCATATGCTTGCTTTAGTGATGTTTATTTTCTTCATCGGATTAACCTCAATGTTACGTCATAATTAAAAGAGATCAATTTCTTTGAAACACATGTCGTTAGTATATATCTCATGCTTCTCGTTTGGTATATTCATATAGCGCACATCCTAAGTACATGTAATAGGCAATTCACCTGCTGTATCGGGTGATTACAGGCAATTTACAGGTATCAAATGCCTTGGGATTAACTTCCTTTAAAAACCAGCTACAATCAACAGGTGCTAATGTAACCTGCTTAAACCAGTTACAAATGTCAACAGGTGTCAATTTAACATTGTTCCCTTGATTTGTAAAAAAGTTATTGATAATATGTACCACAAATCCATTGCCCATTACGGTACACTCCAGCATACGAAGAAATAGAGAAAACTGAAGAGTGTATGTACTTAATTTACAAACAGAAATGGAACTTGAAAAGGAGATATCCTCACTGGAACAATATATCAGCTTTCACTTTCCATTTGAAGGTGCTCTTTTGCACTCTAGAGAGATGCTCACTGTAAAATGTTCCTCTCTCTTTCCCTCACTTTATTTAACATCACTTCAGTGAAAACGTAATGTATAAACAAAGTACACAATATTTCCTAGAAAAGAAAAAAGTACAGCCGCACCGGAGAAAAACCGAGGGAGAGAATTTTCAGCATGATTGTTTCGGTCAGAGAGAAAAAAAACTGAGCTTAATACTCACCAGGCATACAACTAAAATCTGCTGAGGCATAGGACTGTCTATTATTACCAACTTGTTGACGTTGATGTTGATTCGCTAAGCTCAGGTAAATTCAAACTTGCTAAAAAGAGGATTGAAAGCATCAACATCGCACACATGAATATACGCACCATCATCAATTACGATCTCTCTTCTTGCAACAGAACTCAGACATGTAGTCTCCACGATGTTGCTGATCAGTTCAAGACAACGTTCATGTATATCCGCAAGGTTCCACCATTTACACTGAGATCAAGTTACGCAGTGAATAACCTATTGAATGGGTGAATTTTGACTCATAAAGAATCCGTCTCCTCGTCCTCCCGGACCCCGTATGGAAATGAAGAGGAGAAAATGACAAACAAAAATCGTTTACACACTTAACGAGAATAGGCGGCGAGAATAAGACAAAATGATTGGAAGAGAAAATCGGAGAGTATGTTTTTGACGTATTAACAAGCTAACCTGAAACTGAGACGTATTCGCAGCAGGGTATGCCCGTCGACGAAAAGCCACGTTGTTGAGGCTAGCATACACAAAGGACATCCTCAATTGGAATTTGACATGATTGCGACATTTAATCACTATGCTCATAACATCTGCTGTCAAATACGATAGAACAGCGAACGTCAATGTAAATAAACAGTGTAGATTGCCATGTTTTCAAAAAATACTGGTACAACGGAGGTGAATGTTATGTACATGAATGTCTAAGTTAATATTTTGTATTTTTGTTGGTCCAGTCCGTAACATTAAACGGGTAAGCACATTTTTAAATAAAATGTGACAATACGTTTAGGGCACTTCGCCGAACACGTTAACTGAATATTACAAGTTGTCCACTGAAATGTCAGTCTCTTTTCTTTCTTTCTTTCTTTCTTTCTTTCTTCTTTCTTTCTTTCTTTTTTTGAAGTTCGTGTGACATACATCTAGAAAAGAGCTAACATATTCACTTTCTAGACCGAAAAACTAAATACAAATCGTGAAATGAAATAGTGTTTCTGCCTATTTCCGTTTTGAGGTTTGCAAAGTTTCATGAAAATACAAAATGAATGATGCAGCGTGTTCCACGGTGCCAGTATTTCTTTCGTAATTGTTTTATTTCTGAATTACATACTTTTTGGGTATCACATTGATAGATGGTATCACTGTTTGGAAATAAAGAAATACAAAACACTCTTGGCATGTACCATTTTCAATAGTCCTTGAAGTAAACGTTAAGTGAACAAAGAATAACACAAGACACATCATGCAAGCTCATTTTGACGTCATAAATTTGCATACTTAGCCAATGTTTATTCAAGATGCAGGCATAAGACATTAGTTTGTCTGTTAAATTGTGAATATTCGATTGACTTGTGACATTTGTGACTATTTTTCAACATTGTTGTATGATTAATAAGATTAACAATGAAATCACACAACCTTTAAAACTGACTGATGGAAGTTAAGTCCGCCGTTCAGGAGACCGGTTAGCAAAAATTGCAACTACCACGAAAAGCAACTACGAGTGCGGTATTCAAGAATATGCCACTGACGGGGATATCGTTCGCTCATCATAGTTTGACGTCGTTCCGGTTTTCGTGGTCCTTGTCAGGCAGGAACATTTTTCTTTCTTTCTCTGTCTTGAACATGTAAAACAAAATCGCATAAAAAGAGCGAAACATTGCAAGATCATCTAGATTATCGGAAATAAAATTCAAACCAGCTTATTCTTTGCAAGTTACAGTGAATCATGGTGCGAATGGATAGCATACTGTAACACAAGGCTATTTTTCTACACGCCTGAGCTCCTCAGTGAACAGAAGATTGCCAACTGTAAATTTTCACAAATATCACATATGCAGCAAAAGTTCTGTTAGGATCTCCTGCCGTCATATTTGACTTATGATTGGCATTCAGTGGGCCAATAAATCATCACATGATAAAGAGTAGCATTCTTGCTATCTTGTATTGTGCACATCTGCCCCCTGTCAACCGTACTGACAAAGAATTATAATGTAAACAGATGAAAATATAATCTTCTTTCCATTTTTGTCTACCAGTCATTGAATGTCTGCCCTTGCATATGCTCTCGGAGTCACAGCTTGCATCTATTCCTTATCCGCTAAGTGGGAACGTACAATAGACAAGCGGATGTGTTGCAGGAGCATACAAACGTGTCTGCTAGTGAAATATGACACCACTGCTGTTAGTGGTTGCTAGCGTCGAACGACTGGTATATTGCTCGAGAAAGTCATGTACAAAGACGTCGACATGTAATGGCTCCCGTACTATTGTATATTTGAATGTAGTACGTAGCATGGAATGTCTTTTTTATGGGCACTTTTCTTTATCTCTATTTCTTTCACCTAGATATCAAGTCACAACAAAGGCCTAAAATGTTTGTGTGCATTTTCGAGCAACACTGGAGGTGACTCCTTGCAAATATAACTGACCTCATTTTGCAAAACGTGACAATTTTTTTCCTTAGTTTTTTTGTCATTGCTTCTACTGCAATCATTTTAGTTGTCCTGCAAATCCATTTTTCAGATGGCGTCACGTGGACTGGAGAGCGCATCTAGAATTTGCTTTCTAGGAGGTTGTTGCCTTACTGAGTGTCATAAAGTGTGATTCGGAAACACATACTGCAATTGGGTACACAGAACGGTGGACTATGGGTGGACTGAGTGAGGGTTGTGTAAAGGCTGTGTGATTGGAGAGCCACCGCTGTTTGACGTAGAGAGAACCAGATTATTTTAGCATAAAAATACTTTCCTAGATCACCAGAAATCATCTTTGCCAGGCTCAGCAAGTTAACCTCACGAAATGGCACTGCCAATGTTTGAAATAATTAAAAGCAATACAAATTAATCATGGAAATAAAAGATGAAAATCTGATACAGTTTTCGCATTTCCTGATAAAGAAAGCGTACTTTTACAATGTGCTGATGCAGCACTTCTGAAGATTATCTAAATACCTCCTAATAAGTGCTATTTACGTAACACTTCGTTTAGAGCTCTCCATAACACAGAGGGTGTCCCCTTTTGCACTCCTTACAAAAGAAAATGACATTTTATTGAGCGTGTGGATTATTCACTTTCTTTATATTTCTTTTTACTTCCTTTTTCTGTGATCGAGTCAGGATGTATCCAGTTAAGCTCTTTACAATTTTCTTACCATAATTTCTTTCACAACAAGTTGTGTGTAAGTAAATTCAATTGTTCAAATGATCTTTTCGTTATAAACCTCCGTTCCTCCATGAAACCCTATCAAGTAGCTATAAGTCCTTCCATTCATGTTGGGGCACGCAAAAATAATTGAAATAATACTTCGCCTCTCGGATTGGCACGCATTAGATATATCTTGTAAACACTAAAAGTCTATCCTACCCCTTGCACACTGGCAATTGTCAATGTAATGTACTCTTTAAAGTATATACACTTTTCATTTACTAAGTAGGTGGGTAGAGGGCTTGTGTCATCGAATAAGAACTGAAAATACTATGTTTACTAATTTGTGGTTTGCACTACTTTTGTTATCTCCGTATGTTTATCTAGATAACCTTCCAACAAAATAATTGCAATTTAGAATCTTAAGGTGATAAGTGAGCGCACAGAATTAAAAGAAAATAACACCGGAAATATTAGCAGGCCAGCGCGGTTCTACGGCTATTACTTTCGACTGGACAAGTTCACGTTTAGCCAGTTAAGCGTGGCTCCACCATCAGTTGGCTCATAGAGCACCAACAAATTTTGGCCAAAGAATCCTACGAAATTTTGGGAAATGTCACTTCTCGGACCTGCATCCAGACATTCGTCATTTTGAGGACCAATGTTTCAAACGCTTATGAAACGGATATTTAGAAAAGACTTTAACGACACTCCGCCAACAATGTTGTTATTGCGCTTCTTTTTGACAAAAGAAGAAAAGAAGTAGTTACAACAGTGATTGCTTGGGACTTGTATTTCCTTACTGCTATCTGTTTCCCATAGGATGAAATATCGTGTTTGCCTTGCGACTTCAAAATTCAGTTTACTGCGGATTGAAATTATTCTGGAAAGGGAATGAGACAAACCCACGACTGGAAATATATCCATTAACACAAGTGTTATGCCCAATATTCAGTGGCGTCATTCTGCAGGTGAACAATACACGAAGGTGGTTAGGATCCGTCGATTTGGAGTAGATTGTAGAGTAGATTGATGTACTTTGTTGCTAAAAGGTTACCCAAGGGTTAACATCAGAGCATTAATGTACTGCATTATGATGCACAACATGTTCTCCACGGCTCTCGTAAACTGTTTATTTATAATTGGAAAAACAATAACATAAACCTTCTCTTCCTCATAGCACTTCACCAGCTTTGTTGGGGATTATATTTTGGGAGTGGCAAGAAATTTCTTTAGCAAGTGATGCACGTGGATGGACTCTGAAATCTGGATACCTGGAACCGTTGCCTACGGACTGCCAAATCCATTTCCAAACCTCTTGCACGTGTACAATAAGAACTGCACAAACTGATTCAAGTTGTAACGATTTTGATGATTCTTATAGTAAATTCTAGTACAGCAAGAAAATGACATCAGTCCAGTCTGACAAAAGTACATGCATAACATATTAGTTCTATGCTCGTCGGCCATTTTGAAATTCAAAATGTTGGCATTTGTCACGACCAATGACCGAGCATTACCAGTGAATTACGTGAGCATAAAAAACATAAATATATAGAAACTTATGTTTCTATTAATCTTAGGGATAGGGATATGAGTATTTTATGAGTATATGGTAAATTATCACCATTTTGTATTTCAAAATGCCTTCCAATTTGACCCTGTGTCATTTTTGTTGTTATGAAAGGAATCCCTAATCATAAAAATATGAGTACAGATATTGGAATTGTGACTCACTGTGTTTCACAAAGTTATAGGTGAAAATAGTTCCGAATGGAGGTCATTTTGGAAAACGAGGAAAATTCTAATTTCTTGACAATATTTATACTTGATCACGTGTGAAGTGTTACTTAAAAGTGTACTACTGAAGACAGTATATCACTCATGGAGTTTCTGGGAGTGTATGGTGAGGCAAACCAGCTCATTGACTACAAGCAAAAGACACGGGAACCCTTGTTCAACAAGTTGCTGTAGGTTGTTGTGAGTCAAGCGTTTAATTTTATTTTAAATTCTATTTTCAAATTTAACAAAATAAAAGTACAACATATCTACTGATATCTTTCATGAGATATTTAAAAAAGATTCAATTGTTTGCTGAGCTCTTTTCGGGGCATTCATGATATTTCCACAATCCTCGAGAACAAATGGGTGAACACATTGTGATGCTGAACACAAACAGCGAAAATTGTCAACGACTATTTATGAATTTTCCCTGTTTATACATGAAAGCTCTGACGCTCCATGAGTAACCCTAAATGTGAACTCATTAGACCTAACGCAACACTTTTGACCACCAGAGGCTAAAAAAGCCCCCATGATTCTTCCTAACAAGAAATAATGTATTTTGGCAATGAATGCATAGTGTTCATTTTACAAAAGGATTGATTATTGAACAGATGGTGACAAGAATGATCTTTCTTTGTTCTTACGTGAATCGAGTGAGAAAGTGAATAGTGAAATTTGTCTGGTATACTTAAGCTCTAGTGTCTTCATAAGCCCAATGGTTTTTGTACTTAGTTATGTCACGTTAACAGTGTACGACATCAAAAGATCATCCAAATCTTGCAATAATTTCTCATTTCTACTTACAAGTATTTTTCATAATGTTGCTGAATATCAGTTACTGCATTTGCTGCAAAGCTAAGCAATTCAACAGCAAAAACTGATATCACATCGTAAAAAAGAGCCATTCGGGAGTCAGCATAAGCTAGGGGGCCGTTTCTCCCAAAAGTTCAATGGGATAATCACTTAAAGGAAAAAATGTTTAAAGTCAGGGACTCATCGCCCCAGATAGTTCCAATTCTCCCAACCACTTACTTCTAGTCCTTGTCACAGCCTACGCGAAACTCATTCGCATGTCTAATCAAAACAATGGGCCAGTGTGCATGCTGTGTAATATGGCACTACTGTGCATCTTTTGAATGTGCGTCAATCAAAGAGCATAGGAAGTCACAATTTTGCTGTCCACCAGCCATAGGTATAGCTTTTGGTGATGAGTGAATGTCTTTAATTTAAAGAGTCCTGAACCCTTGGCCATTTCAACAGGAGCTTTGACGAGAACACAAAAAAGCAGTTATCGAAATGGAACTAAGGGGAATATGTATAGAATAATTGAATGTCTCTAAAGATGGGAATCCAATACAATATATTCGAAATCAAAGAAACTGAAATTCGTCATTGTCAAAAATTGGATGAAACGATACATAACGTTAGGTATAAAACTGTCATTCACTACGTTGTTTTTCGACAAGTGTAATGAGGACACAACGAATATTTCTCCAGGATTCAACTGGATTTATTTTACGACTATTACTATTTTACGACTACCACTTTGTAGAGTGAGCTAACTGGAGACGCTATTTTACAATCGTTAACTAAAAGACTGCACACACGCACTACTGTATCTTCTGATCATCACGCGTCAGTTAAAGTCTACCGAAATTAGTCCTGTAACTCTGCTTTCTAAACAACAGATGTACTCTTCATTGTTAAAACGTTGAAGTAATCCACTGTTACTGGCATTGTTCTCACATACCATTACATAATTTTACAAAGCTTGAATATGGTAACCACGAAGAGCAAAAAAATCTCATCAATGCATCAGTGCAAAAAGAAAAAACAGTGCACAGGTATTGCAAATTGCTAGTAGTAATATTATAATCGCTGAGGAGTTCCTCTGTATTTTGACCAATGATCATTTGTGTATTGGCAACTTAATGTTGTGACCATCTGCAGACCTGCCAACCAGTCTCACCAAAGATACGGAGATTTACATTTTCCAGAGCAAAAATCCGGGGAAAATATAAAAAAAAAAAAAACAGGGAAAATGGTGGTAATTTTCAACAAAAAAAAAACAGTGGCAGAGAGAATCATCACCCATATGCACAGCACAAGTTGCCCATGTAGCCCTATTTTCACATACAGTGCAGCTACATGTACGACCCTTTGTATGCACTGCAGCCCTTAATAAACTGACGACTAACAAAGCGGCAACCTCCGGTTGGTGTAATTATACTAATGTACAGTTTAACAGTTGAAACTTTTGTAAACAAGAATCTGATTGTGAATGCACTATACGTTAGTCTATGACAAAATTACTCGAATAATGCTGTTTTTTCTATTTTCAGAAAAGTCACAAATGGACAAAACTGGGACATTAGAATATGAAGTCGGGAGGGCGAGAGATCAGTACAAAAACCGGGAGTCTCAATTGGGAGTTGACAGGTCTGCATCCGAATCATCGAAGTAGACATACATGAAATTAAAGGACGCTTATGTCCATCTGATTCTTGTCTTGGCATTGCCTTTAATAAGAAACATGACAGGATGAGGCAATCCTTTTTGATGCTTTATGCATTGAAATTACGTTTTGATTTGATTCTTTTTTTCTTTATACATTTCTTCAAACTTATAAAGTCAAATTCCATTCATCGTCAAAACGTCACACTATCAGAGGTGTGACCTAACTGAGGCAAAATGTCAAATTTACCATAATGACAGCTTTACCGGGTAGATATACATGATATGATGACTGCAGGTGACAGCATACATAGCTGCGCATTGTAAAAACCATTTTCACTAATATTGATGTACTGAACATAAAGTGCAGGTTATGGGGCCACAATCTGAATGATTTCAGCTTTCAGTTTTAGTATGTGCTCAGTTCACTCAGTTACAGTTTATGTTTGATATGATGCAATTGTATTATCATAAGGCCAAACATAAAAAAGGAGACCACTTTTGCACATATCACACCCGTTGAAAAGAAAAAAATCAAAGACATGCATGGCCTATAAACCGAATATTATATGAAGAGATACAAATTAACATTAAACTGCCAAACTTCCTGCCGAATACAAACTTGAACACAATTTTCTCATAATCCACATGACATTGCCAAACATACTTTAATTTTCATAAACGTTTCGGGATTATTGCCTCACACAGCGAGAAACTACTGGAGACTACATTAAATGAGTGCCATTGTTGAAAATCTAGATGACTGAAGTAGTTGCGCTAATAACTGGATTTAACTTGTCAAAGAATTTTGGATAACCCAAGAAAACTTTACCACACAAATATTTTAAACTTTAAGCTAGTTTTTAAACTTTGTAGTTTAAAAACCGAATGAGACGTCTTGTCAAGGACAGATATTAGGCCTAAGCGACACAGTGAACACAAATTCAGATATGCCTAAAAACAATTACCCGAAACCCAGTGCTACAACTGCAACAAATACATTACGCTAACTGCGGTAGGAGGATTAAACCCTCAAAACATGTTAAATCTCTAACCAAGATGCAACTAACTCAAAAGTTGCAGAGGATGTGAGCGAACTCAAAGAGAAATGTGAAGAACGTGGCCACGTAAAGCCGATGCGACTCCAAAAAGACATCTGTGCGCGTCCTTAACGTGACTCAAAACTTAAAGCCAAGCCAAGTTATTACGTAACCTCCGCCGCCAGAACCATGTAAGTGACGATGGGAATTACATTAAGACTACTTACGGAGATTTGCCAGCCTAGTAAAACAGTGCTTCTCCCATAGAAGTTGTTGCAAAATGAAACCTTTAAATTAATTACGACTTCTTGCGTTGTGCGACTTATTACGATTTGCTATGTTTAGTTCTTTTTAAACAACTTCCTTAGGACTACTCACTAGAGATTTTCAAACAGCGTTGCAGAAAAAAAACTTGCCACGACAGTTACAAGATAGTGAATATATTGATGTAGATCAAAAGCGATAAGCGTATTACATGCAAAACGCGTCCACACTTACATGCAAATCAATGTTTCTTCAGAAAAATATTTTACACTGAGATAATTACATTATTAAAATTTATCTTTTACCAAACAGAGTGGAGTGATATTCTATGGATA
Source organism: Stichopus chloronotus (assembly GCA_021234535.1). NCBI lineage: Eukaryota > Metazoa > Echinodermata > Holothuroidea > Aspidochirotida > Stichopodidae > Stichopus > Stichopus chloronotus. The sequence continues at coordinate 18,300,586 of CM037847.1, forward strand.
AATTGGTATAGATATGAGTTTCTTTTGTATTTATGAAAAATAATGTAATATCCTCAAAACCTTTTCCAACTTATAAGAATTGACACACATGAGACATTGTAACAAGGACTGCGATGAATAAAAGGAAACTCTTATACGGAAACAGATACCCCAAGATTTTACAGTGACCAGATAGAAAAGACTGTGATTTTCTTAAACCCTCGGTGAAATAGGATTCATAGTTCCTCTAAGTAAAGCAAACATTGAGAGAAAACCATGATGAAATGTCAAAGCTGCACTACGTCATCACGCCCAGTTGTAAGAAATCACAACAACTGCCAAACCAAATTCACACATTAACATCACCATAGTGCACTGACTGTAAAAACAAAATTGTAAAAGCATCTTGGGATGCTGACCACTAAAGATTCTAGCTGAAAACTTGCATATTCTTTTTATCAACAAGAAATAGCGTTAGAAATAAAGTATCAAGAAAAGGGAGATGAGATACTCAATGCTTACTGTCATTTTCTCTCTTTTTGATGGGTTACCCTCTACTATTGTCAAAGAGTTACATCGTTATTCGTAAAACCCCGCATTTAAAGTACTTTGATGGTACTGCAATCATTGCTTTGAATCTTCAAGTTCTACTGAGAGTTGTGTCTATCCTAAACAATAATATTTCCCTGTGCCATTTCCTGTTCGTTTCTACCAGGTCTAGCTTCAGTGGCTTTTGTTTTTCCTTCAGTTCCCTTCCTGCTGCACCAATAAGGCCACGGAAGGCACGAAAATAGCCAAAATCCCACTACACTCCCAATAACACCTCCTAGAATACCAAACAAAATCTCGAAACCAGCCACTTTCCAGCGGTCAGTACCACTTTCGTTTAGGTTCAAGCGTTTTTGTACTTGTTTCCTAGACAGAAACCGCACAATACTGACAGTCCCAAACTTAAAATTGTTTGTAAGAAAACTTTCATCGAAGGCCATATCCAGGCAGTTCTTACTCTTTTAGCTGTACAGTATATGATTACCACACGTACGACAAAGTACAGTGATTCAAATGCACACAGAGTTATGATACCAATACTTTCTTGAGATGGATTTTTGGCCACCTCTATCACCTCAGACAATGCAACCACTGAACCAAAAACAACGAGATTAAGCCAAAGGTTCAGCAGCCATCCTACCAAAGATAACCAGAATTGACGAATTTGGTTACACTGGGATGCACCTGTCTTGGAATATTTTGCCATATGTTCACAGTTCTCTTTCCGCAGACTGTATCCTCTCTCTCCTTCTCTATATTTTACTCTCAGTAGTACTAACTTTGGAGGGTTCTCTCTCTCCATATCATCAGTATAATAGGATTTGTACATAGGACTCCAACAACAATTTTCTATGACATCACATTCCTTTTTGTTGCTTCGAAGAATTCCATTAACAGTCCATTCCCATACTTCAATAGAACCATCATCATTTACATAATCCACTATTGCGTGGTGCCAGTACCCAACTGGTCTTAACCACGTCACGTGATCACCTGGGTGTAGGACATCTTTCGCCTTCTTCCATGGAATGTATTCACCTGTGTCTGATTCCTGAAGGCACCAATACGTCGGTGCACTGCAGCTTGGCTGTTCAGTTTCGGACACTTGCAAATCCTTGATAGCCCATTCTCTGTTGCACTGTTTGCACTTGAGGTAAACGCTGTATACGATGTCTGGAAGTCAAATAGCAAGCATTTTCATGCAATTGATCTAGTCCCTATGAAGGGAATGAATTCAGCAATTATTATACTTCAAAAGTACATTAAGCGACTCTAGACGTGTATTCAGAGGGGAAGGGCGCAGTTGAGTATATCTCAATACACGATTATCGTTCAAACAGGCTGAATTTTACATTTTCATTACCGAGACGTACCTTACTAAATCTACGAGAAAGGCATTTTAGATCAAAAACGGTCTTCTTTCTCTAAATGGGCCATCGGAGGATATTCTGGGAAGAATGTGGATCTAACTGTAATTAAAACTCAAAATGAGATCAAGGAACCTTTACCCGATGCCAATAAATTTTATTTAACAAAGAGACAAAAAGACAAGTAGTAAATATTTAGCCAAGTTTTTATTTTATTTTTTTAAGCACTATGCAATATGCAAGTGTCTGGCTCACGTAAGGGTTGTGTAACATGAAAATGATGTTTTTCAAGATTGACCTATTAACCAATAAATTTAGAGGGGAAATAGCCACAAATTCCACCAAAATCCATCGAATATAGACAAATGTACAGGCAAAGTCTAGTCTTACACCTGCATCATGACGAAATATTACCTAAGTCTGCAAATTTATTAAAGTCAATATAGGAACTCCCTTTTTTTCTTTAGATTAGGTTCCTTTAGATTTTATCTTATGTCAAGATTGCTTTGTTCCGAGAGCTTGTACTGTTTTCTTTTCAAAAATCGATATCACTAACCAATGTGAAACAAAGAAATTAAATAATTAAGTGATAATATATAGGTCACATCAACAATTTACAATTCAGAATTTTCATTTAATCTTTGATAATACTTCATGTACCTCGCCCTGATGACCCTTGCTCTGATGAATTTGGCTCTGATGACCTTGGCTTTGATAAGAACTCAAAAGCAGCGGAGCCACGACAAGGTTCGTTAACCTGTGGACATTCATTATCCCAATGGTCTGAAACTTGCCGAAAGTCAATTTTGTCAACATTTATTCGCGTAGCATTTTCATACCACTGTTCTGTTGATATTAAGGAAAATAATCGTTTAATAAGAGCAAACATAGGTTTGAGATTGGCTATAGGTAACCCTTTCCTTAGAGATTTCCACTAAAGCGAGATAAAATAATCTATATAATCTACAAAAAAAAAAGGTATGGATCGATCACTTACTGAGTGAAAACTCATTTAACACGTTTCGCTGAAGATTCGACCAGATAAGACACTTAGGATACCACACATACGAATACATACGAAAACATACTACACAAGCAACATAACAGACAAACCACACAAACGGCACATGCCATACATACCACACATACCACACACGTACGTAACACTCTTACTAATACAATACACAACATAATATGTAATGAAGAAAATACCGTTAAAAATATTCAACCAGGCTGGATAGTGACAAAATGTTCATGATGAAAGTGTCCCTCCTAAAATCTGTAACGTGTTCACTGCTTGATTACACATTACCACCTCAGGGAGAAAATTATAGACACACTGCAGCCTTAACATCAAACAAAGTCATTTGAGGAGGTTTGTGCTCAATGGGACATTTGTTAATTTATTATTTCTGCATTGTGGGCAGAATAAATGCCAAAAAACTGGAGGGCACAGATCACGTTACAAGGTGGACTTCTGATCATCCGCCACGTCGCCTTTGATGTTATGAGGTATTCATTTAGAAATTTTAAGAAGGACAGAAACTGCATTTACAGTTGTTCCCACAAACTATGTATATCCTTTCCTCTTAGCGGTACTGCGGCCTACCTATCCATCTCTCCCCCCCCCCCCCCCCCCCTCTCTCTCTCTCTCTCTCTCTCTCTACGTATTTGGGACAATTTTGTAAGTAAAACTACACAGCAGTTTCCCATGGCATCACATTAAGGCTCTATACTACGATGCATTCCCTTTCGAGATCATTTAAAAGCTTCGATAGAACCAGCACCATTCACTTCATCTACGATTGCGTGATGCCAATATAAAAGATATATCAGTCAGGAGACGTGATTATCTAAATGGAGACTACTTTTTGCCTTCTCCCAAGAATACATTTACCTGTTTGGAGGCACCAAAATATCGATGCCTTGTAGCTTGACTGTTCAGTTTCCTGCGTGTGCAAGGCGTCCATCGCCCATTCTTTGTTGCACCGTGTACATCTAAAGTAAGCGATATCTGGAAGGCAAGCAGTAAATATTTTCATATCATTCACCTCGTCTCAGTAAAGATAACGTCTTATGTTGATATTCTTTTAAGTGTGGAAGGGAAAGGGGGAGTTGCATGAATAAAATTATCGTTTAAACAGGCTGAAGTTTACGTTAAGTCATTGCGAGGTACATTACTGTGTTAAAAATCCAATTAAGGGAGAAGCTCTGTGGATGCAGAAAGACGGTACATATTCACATTTGTTTTGTCTCTCCAAATGCGCCATCGGAGGAGATTTTGAGACGAATATGTTCATAAACTAAATTTCAAACCGAAAATATGACCATGAATCATCATGGAGCATCCGACGGCGCGTAGTTTAAATAAAATTTTTTACTTAACATGCTCTGCTTACAACTAGCTAGTGAATGTTTAGCCAAGTTGCTTCTAAACCATGTGCAATATGCATACGTTAGACTCACATCAGAAGAACGTACACTATTTTTTTTTTATTTTTCTGGCAGCATTTTCCGTTCTTAACATATATACCAATATCACCTAAGCCCTTCGAAATATCGTTATTTTACAAACACTGACACATACCCTTAGCACTCTACTAGATGTTGTATTGTACTTATGGATGCACAATGTATGTTAAACCTGTGAGATACGTCAAGGTAAATGTTATTCAGGCCAGCTCTGATCTGATCCCCTAATATCTCGTCCATCTCTACTGTTTATCCATGTAGAAAACAAATTCAGTGTACATCCTGTCATAGTATTTGCTATTGGATACGCACGCACATCATATGCAGCAGATCTATAACAGTATCGACGGCGGAAGAGTGCCGTTACTGCTCAAGTCTGCGGGAACAGGTGTCATCCCCACACCAGAGAGACCATGTCGCCATCAGCGCCCATTATAGTTAGTACTCCACTACTCTAGATTAGTTAGTGTACTTCTAACATCAGCCATCTCAGGAGAGACTATTCCGCTATCATCGTCTATTATACTCAGTACTCCATTACTCCAGTTTCGTCAGTGATATTTCTAACTTGAGGCATCCCAAGAATTTGCAATTTAGATTTTTGTTCTTTTGACCAGATGTCCATACTTTACCATGTACCTTGCCCCGATGAGCTCAGCAATGTTGACTCTGGTTCTGATGGCCATGGCTTTGACAAAAACTCAAAATCAGCGGAGCTACAACATGGCTCGTTAGCCTGTTTACATTTTTTATTCCAATGGCGTGAAAGTCGCTTACAGTCGATCTTTTGAACGTTGATCCGCTTAGCTTTTTCATACTGCAGTCCTGTTGAGATTAAGTGAAATGACTGTTCAAAAAATTTAACATGGAAAAATAAATAGGTAGATATTCATATCGCGAATTATTGAAGAACACCAGGGAAAACTCAAAACATCAAGGTTTTTGTCTCTTTTAGGGACTCATCCGTTGACGGCAGGGATCGACTACTCATGATCTTTAGGCACCAGCGCACACGTCTCTACCATTCGACCACAGCTCTCTTTCGATATTGAAAGTTGAAATTGGCCCTTTGGTGGAATGGTGCACTCCGTCGCCAGATGGGTATCACAAGGACAAAACCGGTCTTCAGTAGTATCTCCTACGTTTCAGGAAATTCTTATTACTTTATTCTCTGTCAGTTTTCATGCAAAGTCAATTTGTGTTTCTTATCATTTAGAAAACGGGAGTTTAGGGCAAATTTGGAGAAATAGTTACAGTTTGTAACGTCTGTCTAACTAAATTACAACTATTTTGTAATGATAATAGTCAGTCAGCCAGCTATCTCTGAAATGTTGGCTGAGAAACGTCACAACTACGTAATAAAAATGTTAGCATACCAAGGAGTCAACCTGGCTGAACAGTGACAAAATGTCCACAGTCCTTGTACATCTCATCCTCCTCCTTCTCGATATTTTGCTCTCAGTTGTAGTAATTTGGAGTATTCTCTCTGTGCGTATTTGCAATAACGAAATTTGTATGTAAAAGCTATACATGCCCGCAAACCTCAGTCCCTCAAGGGAGTTGCCTCTAGTGGCAACTCCCTGGTCCCTCCAACCTAACCTTCTCATTGCTTAAGTGAGGTGAATCTTGTTGCAAACTTTCATCGCATGAGGTCAGTCGTATCACCTCATGCTGTGATGATCCACATGGTCAATTAAACAGCAATCTCGTAAAGTAGTTTTGGTGTGTCAATCCAATGTCTAGGCTCTCTTGAGCTGCATGGCAGGGGGTATTGGGTATCACGTAAATAGACAAAACATGCGCTATCGGTCATGGAAGGGGGTCTGCTGAACATCACAATCATAACGTCACGAGCAGTCATTTCCTATGACATCATATTTTGACTCTTTTCTACGATGAATTCCCATTCGAAACTAATAGAATTATCATCACTCACTTCATCCACCATTACATGGTGCCAGTAAAAAAGGTATATCGTAACCATGTCACATGATCACCTTGGTGGAGACAATCCTAACCTTCTTCCAAGGAATGTATATTTTTTACCTGTGTCAGATTCCTGAAGACACCAAACTATCGGTGCATTGCTGCCGGGCTGTTTATTGGGTTGTTCATTGTCCTGCAGGAGCAAATCGTTGATAGCCCATTCTTCGTTGCATCGTGTACACTTCAAGTATACGATGTCTAGAAGTCAAATATAAGACAAAGAAATCACATTATTAATCTCATTGGCATAAAGATAATGTGCCGGGTAACCTAATATACTTCAAAAGTTTGGGTGGGGTTACTCTGTGCGCGTGTGTGTGAATGGGAAGGGCAGCGACTGCATAAACCTAGCATAAACTTAACGTTAAACCAAGCTGAATTTTACATTACATCTTGGAGAGGTACATGATTATATTTACGAGTGCTTCTACATTTTGTAGATGTAAGACATGCGTTATACATTTATTTTGGTCTTCTTACTACAAGTGAGCCATCAGGAGAGATTCTAAGAAGAACTTGGGTAGAAACTGAATTGAAAACCGAAAGTGTGACCATGGACTCATTACACGATTCCAAAGCGTCTAAATTAAAATTTTACTTAACAGGAGAAACGCATCATTTTAAAAGATTTGCTGTGATTTACTAGACCATCTGAATAGTCTACCAGGGTGTCTCTAAGGTAACAACTTTTCCCTCTGTCTGAGCTCACTGGCTCAACCGTGTCACAGTGTCTCAGCGAATATCGAGTCTTTGTATATACATACATACATACTAGAACTAGCCTGAATACCCAAGATTATGTTAACCATTCAGTGGCATTATGTGGTCATTAAGCCATGAAAGGTAATTGAATGTATAGGAGCTGATGTTTGCTGAGGAAAAACACATGTTTCTACCTATCCTTTAAAATGATGTTTACTTAATGGCAAAAAGACACATGCTGCTCATAACCAGTGCGTAATTGGACACGTTGTTTCTACACTTTGTGCAACATGCATGCGTTTGGCTCCCTTACATATAAAGGAAAAAAACGTACGCCATGTCTTTCTGCCAACTTTTGTGTGTTCTTACCATATATACCAATATCAGTTTAAGTAGTTAATGAGTTAAAACGTAGTTATAAACACTTAGGAAAGCACCTAGCCCTCTTTTGTATGTAGTATATCACTTACTGGATGAACAACGAACAAATGAATATTATATTATTGAAGTATTTTTAAATTAATTAAATGTTATTCTGTATATCTCTGAGCTGATCCCCTACTGTCCCATCCATCTCGACTGTTTACTGCTGCAAGAAACAAATTTAGTATACTTTTAAGTAGAACTATATAGAATTTTATATAAAAGCAGAGAATATGCAACAGATCTGTAACAGTATCAACAAGGATTAGTACCGTTACTGTTTATGTTTGCAGAAACAGTCACGAGAGAATTTCGCTGTCAACATCCATCATGGTCAGTGATCCATTACTCCAGATTAGTCAGTCACATTTCTAACTTCCGTCATCTCAAAAATGTACAATTTAAGTTTTTGTGTGCTTTCACCTATGGGTATGCTTTAGAATATACCTTGCCCCTATGACCGTTGCGTTGATGACTGTGGACTTGCGGACCATGGTTTTGATAAGACCTCAAGATCACAAGAACCACAAGATGGGTCGTCAGCATGAGGACATTCGTCCCAATGGGATGAAACTTGCCGAAAGTCAATCTTTCCAACATCGATCCGTTTAGCATTTGTATACCCCTGCCCTGTTGAGAACAAGCCAAATAATCGCACAAGAACAATAAGTATAGTTGTGAGAATGAATAGCTAACAACTCTTTCCGTGGGGGCTACCGGTAAAAGGTGAAACAAGAAAGGATGCAAGAATAGCATAACTGGATGATCGAATGAGTACAAAATATAGAAAAATCTTTCGGAATTTTTGTTCGCTGTGGAACCATGCTTCTCCATCGAATCTAACAGTACAGTAACTTAATCATTGGTTGTAATTAGATAAAACAAACAATGTACATGAAGATACCAAAACAAACTTAATAGGATTAAACTTACTATGCTGGGCTTAAAGGGCCTATACTGAGTTTGTGGCTTTTAATCCGTACTAGGCTGATCTTTTTGCACGAGCGGTACACTCTAGTCTTTTCTACCAACAGACCTCAACTATTACTCTGAGACCTGGGAAGTTCATAGAGACTCACAGAATGCGGTTTTTTTTTTACTTTACTATACAAAATGTCCGCCAGCTCACTTCCATCGGTGAGACTAGCGGCAGTGTCGAGCATAAAGTTCAGAATACGGTTTAATAACCACAAAATAAGCACATGCCAAACAAAATGGGATTTCTGTTCCAACAATTCCAAAGGCCTGCAATATCGTCCCTCCCAGTAGACCTATCGTTTCAGGAAATGGAACCCAAATCGAATACATTTCTGGATACATCGAGTCAATACCGTAACGTCTTACGCCGCATATCCCTAGTTTTATAATGTACTCCGCAGATTTCCTGAATAAACCGGCTACCATCAAGGATATTCCAGACGACAGCCTGTTGGACGTGACCCTCTCGTATACCAACATCCAACATTACGACGGGATCAGGGCTTGTGGCCACTTTCTGGACTTTTCCTGTCACCAAAATTCCTACCGAGGTGATACGTTCACTTGTATCTCTCATTATGACACACAATAATTTCACGTAGGGAAACAAGCGTTAAGTCATGGGACGCCCTTTCGCACCAAAATTCCACCTAACCTCTTCATGGCTTCTACCGAAAAGGAGTTTGTTGATGACAGCCCACACAAATCACTTCTCTATACGCGTTTCATTGACCATATTTTCTTACTCTGGACCCACGACCTTCCCGCTCTAGATGACATTATTCTAAAGATTAATTCAATCCACAACTGTTTGGATCTATTCGCCCATGAATATCCCTACCAAGTTCCTTTCCTAGATGTAATGCTATGTCTCTCCCTCTGTGGGTTTCAAAACTAGCTTGTATAGGGAACCTGCCTATAGGTCCAAATAGCTTTTTTACCCACCATTCCTACTTAAAGTACTTTGGGATTCCTTACCAATATGCATGAAAATGACACTAGAAAATGTGATTACGGATACCTTTTGGTATGGAAGTAACCTTTGTTTATGGAAGCAAAGGACTATAACCCTAGTTTTCCATATTTCTCCAGCTTCCATCTTTCCCCGCACTACTCACCAGCCCACGAACTGGGTGGAGTCAGTGTGTGCTCAGTTACATGGTCAAAACATTTTACCTTCCGCTTGAGGTGGAGTTTAATCAGCGTATAGGCCACGAAATAGAACCCACTACCTGTTCGAGGGCTCGGCCTTGCCCTCTTTCTCTTAGTCTACGGACAGTAGTACCTTACTTTTTAATGTTCGTATGTTTTGTATGTTATATATTCAAATAAAAACTTCGAGTCCTAACTATTGTTTATCGTTTTAAAACCTAACTATCTTTGAATGGTCACACGAAATTTCAGAATCTCCAATCCTGCCCAGGCTGATTGACCTACAATATCCAGAAGTTTCCAAAGAGACATACGTACACGTTCACATTGGTTGATGACCATTTTGACTGTGTCTATACTTCACTATGATCTGCATACGATATCAAATGTTCCATGTACATGACATTTCTGGTGATGATCTCCTTTTCTAGAAAAACTGAGACAAAGAATATGTCACCTAAAGTGCTCCTAGGATAGCAGCATGTGTATGGAACGTTATTGCTTCCATGAACATAATGGCAACACATATCAATTTCGAAGTATAAACACCAGGTGACCTTAAATGACGTTTGCTCTCCAATAAAAAAAAAAAAAAACAATAGGGATAATCTACTCACTACTACACTATCCACACAAGAACTGTGAAATCCAAGTATTGTTCCCCTCTTGAGATATTGTGCTTACAATGTTTTCAAACTATAACGTCTATTGACCTCACATGATATTTGACTTCCATAAAAAAGACTCATTGCAAGTGCGTGCAACCGATGTTACAAGTTTGAAGGTGCAGCAACATTCAGTAGCTGAAACATCTTCCTTAATATGTTTTCATACTTTAAGCTTTGATCACCTCAATTTACCTTTGACGTCCATGAAAATCAATAGAGACCATTTAATTACTATGGCCCACCAACATACCATTTTGGACGTTGAAGTATGTTTCCATTCTTGAGATACAGTGTTTACAAGGTTTTCACACTGTCATCTATACTGACTTCACATGACCTTTGACCTCCATAAAATTTACACACATTATCTTCTCATCAAGTACTACTAATGTTAAAAGTTTGAAGTCCCAGTAAGATTCAGTTGCTGAGCTACCTCCCTTAATATGTTTCCACAGTTCAAGCTCTGGTGACCTCGAATGACCTTTGATCTTAACGAAACTAATGAAACTATAGGGATCATTTACCTACAATGAAATACCGACACATCTAATTTGAAGTTTTTAAATTTTAAATAATGTTTTTTTTTTATTTTTAATAAATTTTAATTTGAAGCACCTTTCCCTTCTTGAAACACCGCCATTAAAAGATTGTCAAACTTCGTCCTCTATTGACCTCATATGACCTTTGACCCCATACAAAATGCCAGACATCATTTTGTGTTCCGCTTACCACTAGAAAGCCACATGTAGGAGAGGCCACAGAGGTGCGGATACGCAGGCTAGATTTTCATTTACCTCTTCTGGATTCAGTATTTACAGTTGTCGCCATACCCCCCCCCCCCCCCCCCTCCATTCCATTACCGGCTAGTTTCCCATGATTTGCCAGAAAGTTGTGAAACTCAACATGATTGCTCTCAGGTGGAAATTTGGTCATCATGTTGAAATTGTTGATAATGGGATCTAAACAGGCTAAAACAGCTACCTGACCAAAAGGTGACTTGAGCTCAGTTGTAAAGTTTGAATGTTACATCACCACTATATTAATATTCTCAGTCTAAAATTCTTGGCTTCGGGTTTGTCTTTCACTTTGAGGCATATACATGCAGTCTTGAGGGGTTATCAATATTCTTCAATGTTGTTCTAACATGGACAACCTCATGGACAACCATGTCAGCAAAAAGAGTCTGTATCCCATTCACGTCTAACCTCTTCCAGGATGAGTTGAAGCTTATACAGCACATCCATTACTTTGATTTCTTACAATTCCGTTTACCTCAGAAGACATTTTTAGCATCACTGTGCAGTCAGTTTTACGTTGTGAGCTCATGAATGTGTAGAATGTCTTATTTCTTCAAGTGAAGTGATATGTGCCTCGTCCTCGGGTACTGTTGTATTTACTCTTTCGTCACCACCGAATATGCGGTAACTTATGCTTGCAATAACAATAGCGAACGAAAGAAGTTATATGGTACAGCATTATCGTAATAAAACCAATTTATCTCATATTCACCTAATGCAGCATGTACAGATAATAGTAACAACAAGCCAACATGCGTGTGATTAAGCTTTTTAATCATAGTATCTGACACAATTGTACGGTATTTAATTACAGTTAGAGAATAGTTGGCTCTCAAATGCTTCCTCTGTGGCCGGCCGTTGCGCCCCGACTCATTGCGTTATGACAAATCTGTGTAAGTTAGTTCAAAGTTTACACAAGGAGAAAGATGTAAGCAAAAGACGAAAACAAACGTGTTAATTCCCTCACCAGATTCGCCGCCGTTATCCTGTGACATATTAAAAGTAGGCTACACCTTCTCTGTGGTCTTTGGGCGGAATCTGCTAGGTGATCGTTGTTACACAGATAACAGACCTGTCACAAGGAGACATCAATGAAAATTGATTTTAACAACAGGTAAATGCCTCCCTAACATCATCAATTGATAAATCTTTTTTTTTTTCATTTTGATGTTAATAATAAATTGTTATTCATAATAAAATTATATTTTAAAAATTCTGCATTAATTTCTTTAATGAAAAATTATAATAAAATTAGGCTTAGGCTTAATTTGTTCAATTAATTTGTAATTGTTTAAAGCTTCTTGTTCTAATCAACACATGACTATCTCAACAAAAGAAACTGTACTACTTCAAAGAGTAGTATCGTTTGTAACCAAGGCTTAAAAGGAACCTGTCATAATCCTTAGGGTTATTAAAAACTGTTTAAGAGTGTCTTCTTCTTATGCATTTAAGGAATTCAGCTCCTTCCAAAAGAAAAAAAAAGCATCTTGCCGTGGTGTTGTCTAGAACTGCAGATTTGGAAACTGCCCTGGATCACAGTAACCCCAAAACCATACGATCTATCAAAACTTCAAACCTCAGCTGAAGTTACTGTTAGTTGTTGGTTAGTGTACACTTCCAATGTCAAAGACTGTCATTTTTGCATTTGGAGAGTATGCCTTAGTGTACATCATAGCGACTGAATTATATAAACTGACCAGTTTTGGAATAGCCTACTTGGATCAATGGTAAAAGTGATAAAGCCAAGTAAGAAACAAGCTAAAATTCACTGAAACACGCATTGTGTATTCAGTTTTCTTAATTAGCTTCTTTTTATTGGTAACTTCCATTTTTTTTATAGCAGTGGAAGTAATCACAATTACAACACAATTATTATTTCATTGATTTTATCCGTCGCTTAATCAGTCACTACTATTTCAGGTTATGCAAAACATAGTGGTGAGAGTTGTATACAGCTATCCGAGGCAAAGTTTAGATGTTATAAGTTTGTAAACAGAAAAACAGCTTCACCAGTTCAACGTTTGAAGATCCGGAAGCCCGGTAGCTCATCAAGGACCAGAGTTATGACTTATGAGCACCAATAAAATTCACTAAGGTCCTCTTTTGACAAGTTCTCAAAGTTCTATGAGGTAGGCATGTATTGATTGCTCCCAAACCTGCCACATGTACACTCCCTAAGCCTGCCCCATCTGACAGACATGAGTGTGTCTCTATAGTCTATAACCTAGCCACTTTCAAAAGGCTGAAAAGGTTCCAATATCCCACTGGCTGACAGCTGAATTAAACAGTCGAGAGTGGATGACTTGTTCAATGCGACCTTCCTTACCAGATACCCACCGGGATCCCATTCAGGGACCTCTAGTAAACAAGTCATTACAGTCACATCACCATAAGCCAATTCCACTATCAATCTATGGGACAATTTAAGACAGTTATTATTTAACTAAAACAAGTCTCTTTTTTTACATTTAAAAGTCTTAAGACTACTTTAAGATAATTGTATGTCGTCGCTGTTATATTACTTCAGCCTATAAACACGCTTAACAAATGTACTCAGCAAATATACTTTTACTCGAGTACATTCTTCTGTTCTCGCCCTGGTACTCATGGCTTTGGATTGTTACCGTTACTCATGGCTATGCACATGCACACGTACTCATGACTTTGGAATAGTACTCGTACTCAGAGGGTTTGAAAATCAGGTACTCGAACACGTATACTCTTGGCTTTATACTCCAATTCATACTCCTACTCAGGGCCTTGTACTCGTACTTGGGATTTTGTACTCGCACTACAAGTCTGCTTTACTGGTATTTAGTCTTGCATGTATCTACGACTCACGCCACAAACAGACTTGTGTGTATGTTTTTAAACACATTCACCCCTTTACACGGGTGTAGATCCATGCATAGGAAACTGGGGAAAAAAGTCAGATCGACCTATAAAGATGAGGGTGCATATCTGATACCCTAATTTGTATTATGTTACAATATCAGGAAACAGGGATATCCCAATTTTTCTGCGAATTTCCTGTTACATGCTCCAAGCTCTTGTGTGTGTCCCCTTTCGGCGCACACACACCGATTAATCATCGGAAAGATAGATTCCTTGCAAGCCTCCGGCAAGGAATCAAAAAGGATATCTGGACTTTATGAACCAAAAAAGAAACTTTGCTTAGAGAGAACTCACAAATCCCCCCTACCCCCCATACTCCTGACAGATACCCCTGATAATATCCCCACCCCATTGTTTGTTTTTTTATCACCTGGTGGCAAAAGACCTGAGTGTATTTGCCTCGGTACTGTATTTGTCCAAAAAGTGAAATAAAACACATTTCCATAAATTTCTTTCAACGTTTCACCTTCAGATTGCACAATGTGTTGAGTTTACTGTTCGGATAAAATAGAGTGATCTAGTAGTTAAGAGGATCCTATGAATAAGTCTAAATTAAAAGAGTATTATGTCCCAGCTTCTGAGTTCAGCAAGAACCGGAACCAATCATTTAAGTTATATTATAAAAAAAATGTCAGCCCATTTCCTCTTCTGTTGGTTTCTGAGCTATAATTCTTAAATATTTACTCTGGAAAATTGTCAAAAATTTAAGGAATTTCAAGCAGTTATCAAGCAAAATTTATCAACATTCTGATTATAAGTTTCATAAAACAACGTATCGCTCCACGGAACTTGCATATATTCCGTTGTAAGCCAAAGTACAAATTAAACGGTAAAAGCTAGCTGCAATGTTAAATTTATATTTAAGTCTATCAAGAAATATGTAAAGGATTGCCGGTGTCTGTCCAAAAAAAAAAATCATTACGACGTAGCCTACAACAATCTTTTCAAATGATGGTTCATAAAATACAACTTCACCACTAATCAATTCTTAAGGGCATTATTCCATAACATTTCGTATTACGGCTAAGTCTTTTTCCCATCTTTGGGGTTTGCACAACGTTTGAATAATCATTCCATCATTGATATTTCAAATAGACTTAACATCGTCCGATTAACAGTTTCTTTTTCAATATGGAAATTGTAGTCATATTTCAGGCCCGTATTCATGGGGCTCGTACGAACCAGATCTGGATTTCCCCTCAGCGTATTATATATAGGCCTACGTTAGCAACATATATATGGAGTTTTAATTCAATTATTGTTCATAATTGTCTGGTAAAATGTTTCACTTGTGGTAAAATCGAACCCCCCCCCCCCGTAATTAAAAAACATCATACGGGCCTGTATTTTCTTTCAAAGTTACATGAAAAAAATAAGATTTTTTTCCAGTGTTTATTAAAATCATTGTAAAACACTAAATCTTAGCCTTCTTATGTAACCACATGTATATCAGTGACTGTTAGGTCTTCCGATGATAGAGACCATCAATTATGGAACACTTCACCTTATCTGGATTACTAGCCCAAATAAGTTATCAAACGGTACATTCATGTTGAACTTCTTTCATAAAAGTTTTTATTTTCTTCGTGGGGGGGGGGGGGGCAGGGGTAGTGAGGACAGCTCAAGAAAAGATAGTGGCCGGGGAAGTTCCGAAGTCTTACAGTAATGCTACGGGTAATATGTATTAAATCCCAACTGGTTTAGTTCAGGGGTTAATACGATCTGAGTATGCTAAGAAACTATAGACCTTGCACAAATACATAAATGCATAAATGCACAAATGCACAAATGCATAAATGAAATAATTAGCAAAGAGAACAAGTAAATCCACAGTAAAAGGAGGCGAAACGAAAAATAAAACACCTTTCCAAAAGAAAAGGGGAGGAGAAGGTTGATCCTTGAGGTAAAAAATGTTAAATAAGATGCAATAAAAATGTATAAGCTGTTCAAAATTGTAAACATAGATTGATGCAGCTGCTTATCGATGCCCTAGATGGGACCAATCTTTTTCCTGAAAAGTCGTTTACGACTCAGGACCTATACTGATCTTCAGGCGTCGCCATATGCCACCAGAATTCCAAAATAAATAGCTAACGAAAAAATCTCCAATCACACAGAAACACACACGATTACGGGAGAAAACTGTGGGTGTAATTAGACGTACAAGACAAGTTATACCGCTTCATATCATTTGAAAAAGGGACTTTTCAAAACTCAGGAATAGAGAAGAAACGTGATATGGCGCATTTGGTTGTGTTTTCTTATGTCGTTATGTTCCTTTTCAATAAAATTGCTGGTCTGGTATAATATCTTGTCTGTTCTCTGATATCAAACTCAGTCACGCCTTTTTTTTGTTAAACCTTGTGAAACCCTACTCAAATGGTTTACAAGACTCCATACGTATACACGGTATACATCACTGAGGTATACCTGTGCATTTAGATACCGCGTGTTTAATGATAATTTTGTATCAGTCCTATTTCCCATCTTTTAAGCAGAAAGAAGAGAAAATGACGAAATACAAAAAAAAAAAATAATCATAATAATAGTAATCATAATATTGTGTGCACTTACCGGCAAAGCAGAGTTTATAACAAGTTGTAAGCTGGAAGGAAAATGAAATACATTCACATAATCCTTGCCTTCAATACTGACGCCTATACTAAAAAAAAAAAACAGAAAACGTTCTTGCAGCTAGCGATCACGAGGAACAACCTCAAATGGATACCACAGCGACGTTAAAAGCAGCATGCTGTTGACGTGTGCTGAATGCATCATTTAGGATCGGATGTAAATAAAAAAAATACCGCAATGTTAATGAACGTGTTGTGGTACAATATTTATAGATCTGAATTAAGGAAAATTTGAATGTTCGTCTCATTACTGTTCCAGGTAAAATTACACTAATTTGAATGGCAGGTGTTCGGCAGTCTGTAAAATGAAGGTGGTACGGTCCTGTTTCTAACATTTCTCTATACATTAAGTGCCACCATTGCATCATATACAAATCTTTTTTTTTCTTTCTTCGGGCAGCGACTGTAAGTTTTCCTGCAGAAGAGAAAGCTGATTAAGTTTCTTTTCAACTTTGGTAAAATTAGGAATTGATACAGAAAAGTTGAAACATATACAGAGTGACAGATTAGGTCAAACCTGAACCTGAAATTTACAAAAATTTACAGAGAGACAGTAAAGTGCCATTTCCAGCAATCTGATCTGTTGTTATCTTAAGACGTTTTCAGTACCCTACGCCATAACTAACGGAGTCACTGCTCCTAGACAGTATGCATGGTTGCTGTTTGTCTCCCACTTAAAGCTCTCCCACCGTGATGACAAAGGTTTGTTACGTCACTGCGTCAAAAGGTTTTCCCGTTGAGAACAAGATCCCCAGGCTTGATCTGATGATTTGGAAGTTTGTTGCTGTTTCTCATTGGGACGACCTTGTTCAGTCCTGGTATTATGCAGCTTAGAACACCGCTTCCAACTTTTTTTTTTTTTTGCCGTTCATAAAGCCAACCACTATTTTCTTGTACCATCCGCGCCGATTGATGGTGGAGCCAATCGATGGTACCTGCAGGGCTCCGCTGAAGAAGCTACGCCGACACTCGACTCCCTGCCTCCACTCCCTATTCTATATTTTTTGTTTTTGTTTTTTCGTTCTGCCCCGTTTGCTATACGCTAGCAGCGATTTGATACAATTGTGAGGCTAGGAATGACTGACGTGCTTTACGTATCCGTAATAAACCTCTTAATTTGGCTCTGCTCCTGTGCGGGTAATAGAAAAAAGCTGTTCCTTGACCATTATCTTGAAGTAAGCCGGGGGGGGGGGGGGGGTCTGTACCTTAATGATGTTTTATGACAATGAAGTTGATCTAATATACGTTGTTCAATTAGATCCATTCAAATCTATCTCATTTTCTTCATTCAGATCGAACTAGTAGATGTGTCATCATTTGAGGAAATTCGAACAAAATTCATTATTATTTTGGGGCGCAGATTCGGACTGTCTCCTTAAGCAGAAGGGAGCCCATGCGCCTACATGCTAACCTGTCTTTAACAATTTCACGATAGAAATTTCGCATAGGAAAGTCACTACGCATTTATCAATACTATGATCAGGAGAGAGATAATGACTTCCATTCCGTTCATTCATTGGAAATGAAATTTCTACAGTTATAGCTTGATATTCTTTCTTTTCTGGATCCTTCTTCCGACAGGAGCGTCTTAGTTTTGTCGTTTATCGCCTTTTAATGGGCTACAAAGTTGCTATTTGCAGATTACAACCTGGATGGTGAAAGAAAAAAAGAAAATGTTCACTCAGATCGACATTTTGAGCAACTCAATGAAACGCGGATTTTTAAATTTAAAATTCCGGAGATGCATCTTCAATCGAAATATAGCGAACGACAATCACATCCGTTTTATGCATCACTTAAAAACTTTAACGGGGTTGAAACGATAGTAATAGAAACTTGACGTAGAAGGGATCACGGCATCTGCTACGTCGTAAATCGCAATTCCCTCTTTTGACTCAAAATTTGCTCTCGGTTCGATTAGTGTGACTTATCACACAATAGAGGAACGTATATGTCTGCTGTCTTATGATAAAGACAGTGCACGTCTACTCTTGCTATATCTAAATTTACATGAAGTTGTCTAGATATGAAAAGACCAGATAAACCTGTTTTTTTTTTTTTGGGGGGGGGGGGGGTACATGGTAGGTAACTATAACAACATTGTCTTCCCGTTGCATCTACTGTCTTTTACTACATTCAGAGCTACAGCATTCATCCATACCTTTAATTTGTGTCAAAATGCAAACAATTGGCCGATCAGATACGTTAAATCCCGAAGCATGCACTTTTGTCTGCTGCTGAAATATATCACGGCTGTTGCCAGTGGCTGCTAGCGTCCAACCACCAACCACTGATATTTTGCCCCGCCAGACGGTCATGACCATGCACAAAAGACCGCAATGTGCACGATATACACTTCACGTACAATCAGTGGGGTGTGTATTATGACATTGTCAGTGCGCACTTCGAACATTAACTATGATTGCAATGTTGTATATCACGTGATGTTGTTTTTTAATGAAGGTATGTTTTCTTTCCCCTTTTTCCCTTTTTACTTGTTTGCTAGGCAAAGGATTTCAGTGATTTTTTTTTTACTTTGAACAGGCCTTACAATGTGTACGTGGGTTCCAAGAGAGAGGTCTTCACAGATGTATCCACTGGATTTTTCCTTTGTCTTAATTTTGAGTTTTATTGTTAACATAATTTAAATGCAGCTGCGTATGGAAATTTCCAGTTATACCAGACAGGCAAGTGTAGGACGCCCGCAATGGTATATACCACTGCTATAACAGGGGTATGAATGCCATCAATCACTGGGTTTGTAGTGCATTCTACTGAGTATGCACATGGATGGTCTTTCCGTCTTGTATTTTCAAATAGAACACACAAAATCTCTAATCCAGAAAGCTTAAGGTCGGTAAGTGTTTCTTAGACAAGAATAGCAATATATCCGGTCGATGCCGTAGCATAACCAGAGCTAGTGGGGGGGGGGGGGGGAGGAGGGAGGGGGAGCCCGTATCAAATGCCTTGCCTCTGCCCCCCCCCCCATCCCAATGAAATTCGAAGATAAAACATATAGAGGCAAGATTCGGCCCTAATTTATTGCTTTATTGTAAATGTCTTGTGGGAGAGTCCCTAGCCCTCAAGGCATATGCATGACGGGACGAATAAAAAAGATAATAATAAAAAATATATATATTCGTACAAGACAAAAACTACTACTAACAAGGTATATTTTCATTAAAAAAACAAAAAAACGTAGGAGGCTGAGCTTAAGTTTGGTACTGATAAATAGTCAAGATCAAACTGAAAGAACCAAGCAATTTAAATGAAAACTGAACTAAAGTAGTAAAGTGCCCATGCTACATTAATTTTTTTGTTTATCTTTTTCGGACAAAAGTCAAACTCGGTATGTCCGTCATATTGAGAAAGTGTGCCCTATTGTTTTCGGTTAAGGTCAAAAATCTTGTGAGGACACGGGTGGGGGGATGCAAAACTCTGAAAACCTTTTATCATAACATTTCTAGTTATAAAGGTTGGACAAAGTATAAGAGGATGCATTATAGTGGGAAGATGGATTTGATTTGTTTTGGTGAAGAGAAGCCATTTGAGCTACGGCACGCTCTCTATACAGAAATTGCCGACTACAAGCAATGCAAGTAGTTGACTCTCAGTGATTTACTATGAACGTACAAAACAGTATTGTCACTCAGCTCAAGCAGGTTCACGCTACGGATGCGTAGATAGGCCATCATGATATAGCCACTGAATTTGTCTGCAGAAGTACTGATCTAGTTAGTAACTTCTCCTGCAGGTTAAGTAAATGCCGAAGTTGCTCATAAGCTATGATGAGGTTTTCTATCTATTTGCTCAAAATTGCTATCAATTACTATCTCTCTCTCTAACAAACTTTGATGATGTTTCTTGAAAGTTTGGGACAATGATCCTTGCGTTATGTGCCTTCATTGAGTGTAGAACATTTCGACATCAATGGTCACATGTGAGCAACAAAGTGGTCGAAAGAGCCTACAGTTTGCAAGTGTTTTGGGTTATTCTGCCACAGACTGAATAGCAGTACACTGATGATATGTCACCTCACTATGGTACAGGTGCCTTCGGGTGTTCAAGTGTTCATTTTGGGATTCAACGTCCAAATCGGCCATATGGCCTATTTTTTTTTTTAAAGCCTGCAAAATGCTTCGTTTGTTGTATGATATTACGGTAAAATTGCGTTACATTACTACTATGGTAGTGGTTTCTTCAGGTTGTTCAGGATTATTGGTCCCATATATGGATCTTATTGACTACTTTATGAAATCACAAAAACCGTTTCTTTTCTACATACTTTGCTTCACAATGTGAACTTTCGCACAGACGCTGTTCAAGGTTATTTGTAGATACAGTGCTTCGTTTCCTCAAATACTTCAATTCCTGATACCGACCACGCGGGAGCGACGACTTGAGTGCTTTTGATACACCGTCAGTGAGCCTGTATGTTGCACATTCATTGTGTAGGCGTTTATGAACCGTTAATTTTCAAATATAATTTCTGTTTTATCTCTTACTGCTTTTATGCCAATATCCTTGTTTAATTGTTTGTTTGTTGTTTTTTTTTTCAAGTTAGTTACTGTCGTTTTCGTTCATTGAAAAAGCTCTAAGAACCCTTGCGGGGTCACTGACCATCAATCCTTAGCAGTAGACTGACGTCTGTCTGAGTCTAATCCCCCCCCCCCCCCCTCCTATCGCACTCCTTCCCTTCTGGATTCTGAGGTCTGTGAGGAGGGATTTGGATCTAGTATTTGTTTAACGTTTAACTACTCATGTTTAATTCAGACTCTATTTTGTGTTTCTTTCCAGGGGATCTATTTATGCTCTTTGCAGTAAAACCTTTAATTGGAGGTAGTCAATCTGAACTCAGGTGAATGAAGGGGTGATATCCGTCTGCAATCAGGTGGCACAGTGAAAACGTTTGATCTGATGTGTTTGTTCCCTATTATGTGGTACGTCCTGGTGCCCACATTTAGCAGAGATGTAATGTCAGAAGTCCAATTCTGCATATGACGGATTCTACCTTACGTTGACCGACGATCTCGTCGATTTGCACAAAATAAATGCATTGGCAAGATCCCGTTTCTCGTCAAAGTCAGCTTTCTGAATTTTCCCATGTTTTCTACCAACTTTCAAACATGAGTAAAGCCACATATGGCCGGGCCCATGTGATTTTGTACCCACGACTCATGGTCATGTGGGCCATCAAAATAACCATATGTCCCATAGGACTGTCCAAACATATAGAACAGATCCTCTTGATTACACACGTTTTTTCTATCCACATGGCATCTAATACCACCTGTCATGGCAGCTCAGGAAACTGAGTTTAGGTATTCTACTTGGATTGACACACTTGAACTACTGTGCAAGATGGATGTTTATAATTTATCAATGTGGATCAATACAGAATGAGGTCACTGACCTTAGCCAATGGGTGTGTTTGCAACAAGATGAACCTCACTAAGAACAAGAAAAGCAGAGGTTGGAGGGACTCTCACTTTAGTGTAAGAGATTCGTCATGATAGGATAGTTATAAGACAATTGTCCGCTTGAACCCCAGAACTATCCCATATGGGTCATATGAGTTACAACCCACCCCCTGACCCACATCAGCCCCCTTATGAATCGTGGATGCAAATTTGGCTCCGTATGTTGGTCGATACCGGCCCATTTTGGAGTCTTACCATGATGTTTAATCAAGATGGGTAAATAAAATGTTTTTTCTACACTTCCGTAGTATATCTGTACGGGAACTGTTTCGTCACGTAATAGCGTTACTTTTTCAACTCACGTGAGATGCACCTGAAAGTTGTGCACACGTTACTGTTTCGTGGAACTGCTGAACCTGGGCATTTTGTGCTAGTGACTTGTACACATTTGTACAAAGTGCACACGATACTGTTTCGTGAAACTGCTAAACCTGGGCATTTTGTGCTGGTGACTAGTACGAAACCAGAAGTTGCGACTGGGCTCTTTGCGGCCTACATTGTGGTACAGCCGTACAGTGGAGTTGGACAAGACACTGTACAGAGGCAAAGCAACAGCCACTCCTCGGGTGCGATTCGTTGGAAGTGGCAGAGAACAACTGACATTATTCGATAACCATGGCGAACGAATTTCTTCCTAAACTTTTTAAGTGAGAAACGTTTTGGAAAATTGTATCGACACTTTCCTTCGTTTTGTTGGACTATTTATACTGTTGTAGCCTAACTAGTAACTTAGGTCTTGTTCAAGTTGCTGAGAATACTGTTCATAGGCCTACCTTGACTTGAGCAGTTAGACTATTGTAACTACAGTCTGTAACTAGTGTTAGTGTTAGGCTAGCCACAATATTGCCAGTACTGGTTACTAGTTAACTAGTTAAGTGAGTAACCTGTGTTTGACACATCTCCTAACTCAGAATGATGCACCCCCCTTCTACCGCCTGGTTGTTGTTGAGACAGTATCAGTTCAGACATGCTACTCAGTAGTCAGTAGACTTCCGTAACTAAATTTTGCACAATTTCAATAATTTTCAGCCTTTTTTAAGTTCTGACCCTCGACATCAAAACTGGCCTGGTTATTACAGCAGGCCTATGCCAAGGCCATAGCACTGTACTGTTAAGTATCAGTTCAAATCCTCGTAAAAGGTATCCATGGTCAAGCTAATATCCCTCTGTTTGGCCTTTGTAAACCCACTGGCATTACTCGCAACGTGCATGCCTTGCACTACCGCACCCCTTCTGCTAGGACAAATTGCTTCAAATACAGTTTTATCCCAAGCACAATTCGGGATTGGAATGATCTCCCTGGCAGTCTTATCGAGAGGGCCGTTAGTCACCATAAGCCCGTGGAGTTTATTATTAATTGACTGAGGGTTTGACCGACCTCACGGGCGTATGTGGTGTACTAATGTCCTTGTTTGTATGTCTCACCGTATTCAAAAGAAGAAGTGAAGATCTGTCAATCACTGTACAAATTGAATGTTGGCCCTAGGTCTACTGTAGGCAACATGAAATGAATTCATGTAGGTGGTGACTAAAATGAAAGACCATTTGATGACACTTCAATGGAATGCCACTCGGCATTCTGGTTTGTTTGGACGACAATGAAACCAGATTAAGAAGATCAAAGATGTTCTGGCCATCAGGTCCTTCATCATTCATCAGTACTGTGGCAGCCCTATATATGGCCACACAGGAAAAATAGTAGTACAACTGTAGACTACCATGTGGCTAGTTTGGAATGTTTGCAAACTGCACAGGTGTTCATAAATTTCCTAATTTGCATTGATACTGTAGCTCATCTTTGTTCTTATGCCTGTATCTTGGGGGATTTCTCCCTCGGAAACAAGAATAAAACAGGTTCAAGCAAAAATTTAACATCAATCTTATCAATCTGGAAATAATGTATGTTACATGTACTCTATCCTTAGTCATGTGCTTCATCAGTTAATTTCGAGATAAAGTGTTTGGAAGTGCTCAGCAACGGTGCTGGTGCCACCGGTTTGGAGAGGGCATGCATTCACCCCCCCCCCCCCAAAAAAATTGTAGAACATGCCCTTTTTGACAAAAGCACCCTTATTACCCCCTTTAGACATGAACCCCTCATCCTCTAGATAAAGGGTATATTTGCAGAGCATGCTTTAGCCCCTTTAAACTGTAAGAGATATCAGCCGTCCCTGAGCATACTAGTGGGACATTACTGAAAACTGCATGTAAACAAGAACACTGCTGAAAGCAACAAACTTGAGGAAGCCAGAAACATATCAATGGAGATGCCAGATTTTCACACAGTGTCTGTCTGCTCTGAAGATAAGCAAGGTAGGGCAAACTAGCCTTGCTAAGACCCTAGTAATGTAGTGTATATAACACGCACCGTGCTTCTTTTGTACAGAGCTGACTGCGCTTTCTACTGTTCCTCGTCGATTTCTACTTTACGCTGGGGTCTTGTACATTTGTTCCAAACTTTTTAATTTATGGCCGTTTTGCTTCAAAAAAATGGAGAAACCAGTTGGATTTGATCATTTAGTTCACACCCTAAAATGACATGTGTATTCATGATTTCTTCCGGGAGAGTAAGAAATCAGGGTGAACAGTGAACAAGCACTTCGCTGTGACTGTGTGAGCACTCTGTACGCAAGCAACAATGTTACCTGAATAAAGATTGAGTGTTTTGCACATGGTTACGCCCCATTTGTGACAAATGTCCATGACATTTGTACTGAATAGTTCCCGGGATATGCATAACATGGGTGGGTACGGAGCTTGCTTGTAAACAGTTGACAAGCAGGGTGCTATCAGATTAGCAGTGTGATGTAGGTACTGTATGTTAAAATGTCTTGACCTAGACCAGTTCAAACTCAGAGGCATGAACAATTTATATTGTGGCCAAAAGCTTCATGTGCATACTGGCTAATGCAGGGATGTGTTGTAACAACCTACAGTGCAATACTGTAGATCTACTGTACAGGGATTCTACACCCTTACTACTGTTTAGTGTTTATTCCACTGTCAGTAGGTTTTGTTGGATTGAAAGACTTAATTTAAACTTTGCACATGTACAATATAGAGTGTACTAAGCACTGTAATTTGTTTGTTTTTGATGTTGTTCTATAATTCCTGTTCCTCAGGTATGTAGATGATCATCAAAAGGAGTACATCCAGCGCCTCTCAGATGCGGTGGCCATTCAGAGCGTCTCTGGTTGGCCAGATAAAAGGCCAGAAGTTATTAGAATGGTGAAAGTTGTAGCAGAGGTATGGGTACCCCTAATACAGTAATTGTGAATGATACTGAAATAACATAGACCTACAGTATGGCCTCTTTGCTCATAATTTTTACTGTGCCCACCCTTCTGCAAGCTTATTTCAAGCCCTGCAGCAATGCAAGTGGAAAGTTCGAATTTCATACAAGCTACTATATTCTCAGTCTACGTTTATTGTCATGACTCCTCCAGTACTGTAGGTGTGTATTTCATCTGTGTGTCGTGACTCACCAAGTTGATCTCAAATGTACTGTTTACATAAAAACAAAACCTTTTGTGTCATGGAAATTAAAAGATTGACTGGTCTTTGGAACTGCTTTTAGGACCTGAAAGCCGCTGGTGCAGAAATAGAGCTTGCAGAAGTTGGCAAACAAACACTTCCTGATGGTTCTCAAATAGAACTACCACCAGTTATCTTGGGTCATCTTGGAGCTGATCCAAAGAAGCAGACGGTGTGTATTTATGGTCATCTGGATGTCCAGCCTGCAAAAGTGGTGAGTTGAATATTAAATCTACACCAAGGTTTTTCACAGAAAGTTTGTGTTGCCCATAAATGGTCAGCTGGAAGAAAGAAATTGCATTGCCATTTTTTTTTTTTTTCTTTTCACACATTTAGTGGAAGCATATTGAGATCTACTGTACTTTACTATAGTTGATCATTGCACAGCCACAATGTGGCTCTGCAATTCAGAAACTTTTGTAACAATTTCTTTTGATGGAAGCAAATTTGTACAGGTATGGGTATGTCTATGAAACCAATAAAATGTGATATGGCATACAGTACCGTACTGTACATGTGGGGCATAAAACATGCTACTTCGGTGTGAGTACTGTAGTTCAAATCAAATTGTCCAATCAGTGGAAAAAAAGAATTGCACGTGCTGTAGGGTACCTTGAATTACATTTGCTGTTTTTACTGATAAGTACATCCCAAAGAAGCAAACTTTAACAGAAAGTTGAGCAAATTGACTGGTTTCACAGTTCCATCAGCCTGCCCTCAGTACATATAATGCTATACAGAACTACTGTACCTTGTCCACAGTGTGTCATTCATCTCCCTGAACTATGACATTGCCGCAAGTCCCGCCTCTGAAAGAATGTTTAGCTTATTGTGCTTATTATTCAATGATTTTCGTAGTTTTAAAGCTAAATTTAGGGAGCCACTGGACTGTATCTGTACCTTCATTTCACAGTATCATCATAAAACAGTCACATCACTTTTCCTAATGTTTTAAATTTTCTTTTGCATTTATTCTGTGTGAGCCCTTAATTTCCTTCTGTAGAGGAGTAAAGTTTTGCTCACTTACAATACCACCTTAGGGATCATGGTATGGTAATTGAGAAGGTCGCCTGAATTTGAAGATTTAAAATTAGATTCATATAACGGAAGAACATACACCAAGAATACACCAAGAGGGTATACAAATACAATAAATTTTATCATTTTAGAACCATTCTGTCTCATGGATAAACATCTGTGCAAGTTTCATCTTCTCAAAACATTATGTATGTGAAAAGTAGTGGAAGATGCATCATTTGAATTTTGAAAAGTTTGGGTAAACAAATTATTCTTCAGCAACAAATAACTGAATTTCTATCCGTGATAAACTTAAAATATTTTGAAAAGAAGGCCGCTGTTCTTTCTTATTTGGAATCATGTCCACAAACATTGGTTTAGAACATGGTTGTTCTCTGTAAAACAAACACCTTACAGTATTTCCCTTTAACTTTCTTCATTCTACTGCAGTTTTACTGCTTTATTATGTAGGAAGAAAGGCACAGTCAGCAGTAGAGGCAAAAGCATTATAAAGCTGGCTGTGATTCATTTTCAAATCTTTTTGATTCCATATGTGTGATCATTGTAGCTGTTCCTGTGCAAGAGTTGCAGGATTGTGTGCAGTACTGTAGGGAAGAGGTGTAAGTACAGTACTATTTGATCGATCTGTAATTCCATGAACTGTCAAGCAGCCATTTTACTGTAAGGAAGAGAAGATAGAAGGATCATTCATGTAAGATTTATGAGTTTATACAGTTTTTCATGTGTTGTAATCCTTCCTCAAACTCAGGTAAATAGACTTCAAAAAGGAAATGAGTAGACTAAATAGCCTCTGCTGACTAGGATGAACAGTTACAGTATCTATTCAAGTCAGTTTGAAGTTGGCTTACATGATGTATACCAGAGTCACAGTTCCTTAAGCTTGTAGTGCCACTTGTACTACAGTACATTACAGTAGCTACAGTACTGTGCTGTGGAATGACTTTCCTGTATAAGTTTCATCTGTAAATAACTGCAATTCCTGTAATAAATGAAAGCACATGCACTGTAGCGGGTGAAATTTCCAAATGAACTCACTTTGTTAAATGGACATTTGAGTTGCAGTGTCTTTGACTGCAGTGCAGTACATGACAATTTCTTTAGTTTATAGACCCTGTCCAGAAAATTAAAATGTAGAATTTGCTCAGTATTTGTTCCTACTGTTTACTTTATTTCTTTTTACAGTAGTGTACAGTATTAACTGTAATTAAATGTTGCTACTCTGTATGCTGGAGATGCACAGTATGCAGTAGTAAAGAAGATTCATTTTTATGTTTTTGACCTACAGTATTTTGAATGCACAGTTATTGACCTGCAGTATGTATTACCTTGTGTTATTCAAAGCACGCAGTCAAAAGCTATTTGACATACAGTGGGAAATAACAAAAAAATATCAAAGAGAACTGTGGGACATGTGTCTTCACTCATTATGGACATTGCACTTGGCTGTGTATTGAACTACTGACAGTACTGTGTACTACTGTACTGGACAGTGATGAAAAAGTATTAGAGTAGTGCCATGCGCTACCATGGTGTGCATGTTCTGCTTGACAGCTCTCTTTAGGAATGCTGTTGCATTTCTTTGCCACAGTGTCAGCCATCCATGCCCTTTTCTTTTCTCCGTAATTTTCCATTTATTATAGCTCAACAGAGTTTGAGATGTAAACCGCCCAGCAAGTTGTCCACTTGCTTTTTACCTAATTGGTTGTCATATGCAATAAAACTTGACTGTGTTCACTCAACCAGATCTCTATTTTTCAAGTAAGAACAAATAATATGCAGCCTTGAATTGAAACAACAAAAAGAAGATTTAAAACAGAATATTGCAGCATGGACTTCTTGGCATGGTGGTTGAGGTGATGCTGAAATTTCCCCTTTAAAAGGAAAATGGGTCATTTACTATGCATGAACTTGGCAGATGGTATATATAACAAAGAAAATAGCTTTAAACCATTCAGGCTTAAAAAACAAACATCAGTAACACCTTCATCTCCTCAAAACATTTATGCATAAGAAGAGTTATGGAAAATCCATCATTTGAATGATTGAAGTTTGGGTGAGCCAATTATTCTTGAGCAACAAATATGAATTGTATCTCATTTCTTGTATTTAGAAGGCCACTGTCCATCATTATTTTGAATAATCTGTCAGTCTGTGTCCACAAATATATTTTGGTTTTGAATATGTGATTTGCTTTTCTTTTTTTTTTTGGTGAAAGAAATGCCTTTTTGTCTTTCACAGTAAGTCAGTGATTAAGTGATGCAGCTCTTCAGATTGTTGTAAGAAGTTGCTTTGGAAAGGGAATGGGTATGTCATTGACAATCATACCATGTACTTGCTGTATACTGTTGCATCTCATACTGTATGCTTCGTAAAATGGCCGTTCCCTCCTCCTCACAGGCTGATGGATGGGACACAGATCCCTTCATTTTGACTGAAAAGGATGGCAAACTCTATGGCAGAGGGGCCACCGATGACAAAGGCCCAGTTCTTGCCTGGCTGAATGTGATTGAGGCATACCAAGCCCTCGGGAGGGATATCCCAATAAACATCAAGGTTTGTGTTGACTACAAAGTACAGTTTGGTCACCATGGCAACATAAGCAAGGATTATGAATTCCAACTCGTAGCAGCTGCTTTGTTTCCATATCTAAGGCTGCATTATTTTACGGAAGAATAGAAAACAACAGTGTTTGTCTTGATGGTCTTCTTTTGCCAAACTTGTTTGCAACGAACAAAGACAAAACAGAAAATTTTACTGCACACCACAAAAGTCAATCAGATGAAACTTCAAACATTTGAACAACTATTCTGCAAAAAGTGAAAGTGATGATACATTTTTTTGGCTTTAAGCATTGAAGATGCTTGCCAGATGCTTCTTAAAAGGATGGTCCAGCTACAAATGTAGCTTTGATATCTTGAAGAGTAAGTAAATCTGTCCATTATAGTGAAATTTCAATGTGATTCCCATGTATAGTCCCTGAGATATCAGCAGATGAAGTTGCCACATTTGGTTCCGAAAGTTAACTTGCAGCAAGCGGGAGTGATGTCATCTCCCCACATTGATAAAGCATTTTATGTTTTTCTTTAAAGTTTACACCAAATTTAAGACTTCAATATCTTGTGCTATCATAATGTGAATACATGAGGGGTATGAGACTTTTGCTACCTTGTTGCAACCATTACTTAAACTGACCACCTGGTAATTTCAAGGTTAAAATAATAAATTCAATAATGAAGAAAACAAAAGACTGGTCATCAATGTGTGGAAATTATGTCACTTCTGCTTGCTTTAAGTTGGTAGCAAAGGACAGGTGGTAGCAAAGGAGGTAACTTCAACTGATAATATCTTGAGAACCACCCATGGAAACTCAATGGAAGTTTCACCAGAATGGTTAGATTAACTTACTCTTAAAACATATCAAAGGTAAATTTTTGGCTGGACCATCCTTTTAAATGTTGAAAAACTTGGAATTATACTCGCAAAATTCCTGTTCATGTTTCTGTCGTTGCACAGACTGTGATCAAGTTTGATCAATTTTCTGTATGTATACTGTGTTGAAACTAGTTGTTACGTAGCTTTTAGGAACATTCGAGAGCTTTCACCAGATGCAGTAGTTTTTGTTAGTGATGAGTCAGTGTGGCAGATTTAATGTTGGGAATTCATGCAGAAGTTTTATAGAAACTAGAGGATCAATAATCAAAAGTCTGGAACTGATTTTCTCGTAATTAATAACCACAACTTTGATAGTTTCGAAAGGAAGGATATTTCACTTTATATTTGAAAGAAAGGACATTTCACTTTTATCTTGCCCCAAAATGCTACCAGCTGCTAGTAACTGTAAATGAATTATCAATAATACCATTATTAGTGTTTTCATGGGTTCATGAAATCAGAATGGGTAATATTACCTCACCAAATGTAAACACTATAATTAACATTGGTTTTTTTGTCTTTGTAGATTATTACAGTGGTCCAGTTTCAGATGAATAACAGAATTATCATGTATTTAAAATAAATAATATTTCTTTTGTTATGGGAAATCAAACCCAAAGATACAGTAGTTGTAACTTCACAGTTCATATTAGCAATTGCTTATAATATATCAGATACTGTTTGAGAGATACCATGCAATATTGATCTGCAGAAGTTTGTTGTTTCGTGAAGAAAATTGCAGTTAATATTGACATCAGGTAGCAACTGTCCGAACGGAATCTGCATTAGCAGGGTTACCCACATAAACACTGGTTTCTATAAATTTATGCTTGGGGTGGATTGATTGCATTGAGGTTAAAGGAACTAAAATCACATCATCTGTGATTCCTCAGGATCTGCACTGCCACTTAGGTGTAAAATGGGAGAATCGAAAGGTGTGAGATGCGTCCTCATTTTTTTTTCTTTTCTATTTTTATGAATAGTTTTGCTTTGAAGGAATGGAAGAGTCTGGGTCAGAGGGCCTCGATGAGCTCATTGAGTCACGCAAAGATACATTCTTCAGCGTAAGTATTGTCATGCGCAGTAGACTGCACACATTTTGATATGTTTGTTGGTGGAAGCCCATCCCCACACATCAAGGGAAAAAAAATGTGTTGGAGAAACAAACAGGTACCAGTTAATTTGTTCAGAATGTGATGTAAATGCCAAATAATTTTGTTAATAACAATAGTCCAAACCAAAAAGACACTTCATGACACTTGCATTTGGTTATGTCTTGCTTTTGGAATATTGATAGTTAAAGCTGTAATATTTCTGTAGACTGCAACTGGTTCCAACATTTTGTTAAACGTCTAAATTGTTCCTACAGAAGCCTAATTCCACCAATTGTATTAGTGAAAGTGTGATTGTTTAATCAGTGTTATCATGTTGTATTCATATATTCATATTCAGAATAGAATGACAGTGCAAGAAAAATCTTATCCAGAGAGCAATTGGAGGCTTTTTAATATGGCAGATAATATTGCATGCTGCATATGCTGTGTACACTCATTCACCTTCCTGGATATACATCCTAACAATGTGCAGATTCTTGACTCTAAATTACTGTCTGTCTATTTTCAGCAGAATTCTTTTCGCAAAGTTAACCGTTTTGCTCTCATACCCAAACATTAGCATGTTGAAAATTCCGCATGGGAATGGAATTATTTGTGACCATTTTTTAATGCATTGTTAATACAGTAATTTTCTTTGCTTTTTTTAGAACGTTGACTACGTTTGCATCTCAGACAACTATTGGCTGGGAACCACGAAGCCCTGCATCACTTACGGACTTCGGTAAGACAATTCATCGTTGATTCTGCCACTGTGAAGACACTGTCACACACAACTTGATGGGATCAATGTGCACCACCATACACTTTTTTTTTTCTTTTTTGGAAATGGCAGAATGAGCATTTTTGAAACAAGGAATGTGTGCCTGCAGGAATGTAAAAGACAAGTGAAGTGTGCCCGATGCTTGACTGACGTTATTGTAAACAATCTGTTAGCATTGCAGTCGGATACCACTGAAAACAGAGAAACATGTATGAATAGATGAGTGGCAAGTAAATGAAGGACACATCTGAGTTAAAACGAAAATGAACCAGACAAATACCAGGTTGGCTCCTTCAGTGGTCTTTATTTCAATCACTCACAAGTTCTGTGCATGCACAGAAATTTTCATGAATGGGCATGACCTGCCTGAAATTTGCCGGTCACACATTGCAAGAGGGTTTGCCACAGTTGAACGGGATATGTACTGAAAGTTGACCTTACATCAAACAGACTTTGACAGATCTTAAAAAAAGACATGATACGTTTGTTATCCATAGGACCAACCTGGCAGTGTGTTAAAGTAGTTTAAGTTTGTATTTGTTTTGAAGTTATTTTTCATATGGCACGTATCTGTTATGCCTTTTATTGCTGGTGATTGAAAGCAGTACCACGGCAGTTTACATTGCTTGTTGATTACCTTGTTCTTCAGCACTTCTTGTTAAATACTCCATATCAACACTAACCAAGTATGTTGGAAGAAATTTTACATTAAAAACTTGTCATTTACAAAATTTAGGATGTTTGTTACCGTGAGTGAGAAAAGAGTTCGCTTAACTACACAAAACTGTGACTTACTGACGGAGTTTCATGCCCACAGGATTTGGAACACTTCTCTCTGTGAAGAGAGAAGTGCATGCAGTCAAATGCCTGGTTACCGGGTGGCTTCCAGTACCATATCACTGAACCCAAGCAACTATACTGAAAACTTGAATTTTTTCTACACACTCAACACCCATTAAATATTTATCTTTTGTCTGGTTTTCTTTTTTTTCTGTCAAGGGGCATCTGCTATTTCTTTGTGGAGGTGTCATGTGCTGATAAAGACCTTCACTCTGGTGTCCACGGTGGAGCTGTGTGAGTTCACTTTCTGTTTTCATTGGATGCTCAGACAAAGAGGTTAAAATTTGCAGCAGTTTGGTAGAAATGAATTATTCGTGTCTGTGTGCTGCATTATCTGACCTTCTATTGATGTATGTGTCCTCTGTTGTCATACAGTGAGAAAGACAGCAAAACATTATTTTTTAGAGTAAAACATTTTTTTCTCAAAGCACTCTCTGCCTTTCGAATATTCCATTTTCTCTCTTTTGTGCCCTGTTTTTTTTTTTTCTCTCTTTTGGTAAGACATTCTTATCTTTCTACTCATTTTGCTGTGGAATTGGGAGTAATTATCCCACATGCAAATGTTTCTGTCACAGCTGTGTATAATGGTGTAGTAGGTACGTAAATGAGTCACAAAGTGTGTGAGTATTTTACCTCACACTAACTGTGTTACACTACCACACAAGGGCGAATCATTATGACCTCGCTTTTTGCCCAAATACTGAAGATCTTTTATCTGGTGACATGTCAATGTTTTCCACATGGAGGCTTTTTTGTTATAGTCAGCTTGGATATGAATGAATGTTTGCCCACAGTTCTTATGTGCATCCAAGTGTAAATCTATCAAGCATATCCCTTTTGTATAATCTCACTAGGCCAGAACCAAAGGTCACGCTTGCAAACCTTCCATAATGTTGATTTGACTGTGACATATATGTATCGCAATTCGTTGCCCTTTGTGTATGTGCGTGGGAATATGCACTGCATTGCTCTAGATACGCATTTTTTTCTGAAACGTAAGATGTTGTGTCTGTTTTTATTAGTTTGCAAGTGAATCGTACAGCCATGGTGATGACAGTTTGAGTAATACATGCCTCACTGAGAAGTGGTTAAATTACAAGTTATGCTTCCGTTATACCTTGCTGCATCAAGAATGCTTCTCCCTGTGGTGAAAAAAATTTCTCATTCATTAAGGTGCCCTGCAGGCTGCAAGATTGCTAATTAAGAAAGGGATTCAAGTTTTAGTATAGATAATTTGCTTCCACAAGTAGTGAAATAAGTAATAAAACAAAGTTTGCGGATTCCATTCTTTAAAGCATTGTCTTTGTGGGCAATTAGCAGCGGTAGAATTGTCGGTAAAGCCATGGAAGAGGATGGCAATTTTATCGCCTCTCACCGTGATTGTTAGATAAGATACAACTTATCCCAAAGCTGACTGTAGTGTCAACATGTTAAACCTTTCTGATTAAATGTATATAAAGTGGAACTGAACATTATACAGTGTGCAAGAAAGAATTCGTTCTATGGTACAGTGAATCTAGATGTGTACTGCTAGCTTTTGTAAT
Source organism: Stichopus chloronotus (assembly GCA_021234535.1). Taxonomy (NCBI): domain Eukaryota; kingdom Metazoa; phylum Echinodermata; class Holothuroidea; order Aspidochirotida; family Stichopodidae; genus Stichopus; species Stichopus chloronotus. The sequence goes on from CM037847.1 coordinate 18,334,930, forward strand.
CAAGTGCATTATCAGTTAAAATTAAAGTTATCCTGCAAGTGTCAAGCGTCAAGCTTGTACTTTTGATACCTTTACTGTTGATAAGGAATGCAACAGCTGTGGGTGTAAATTTGTTAAGTCCTTGGGACACTTTTGGTGACATTTTTTTTTTTACTACAGAAGTGATCGTTGTTATTTGGCGTTTCATGTGCCCAAATAAAGTGGTTACCCAAAAACCTTTACGTTAAGTGTTTTTCCCTACTTCATCAGTCCATTGAAAATCAAATTTGTTTCTTTTCACTGCAAAGATATGAAGCAATGCATGACCTCGTGCACCTTCTAGGTTCCCTGGCGGATGTCAAAGGTCGTATCCAGGTGCCGGGAATCTACGATTCGGTGGCGGAACTCACACCCGAGGAAGACTCCCTTTATGCAAACATTGAATTTGACATGGCAAGTGCTTTATTTTGGAGGTCATTGCCAATGAAAAAAGAGAGTCTGAGTAGAGCAGAAGGCGGGGGGCATGAGAAGGGAGAAGGAAGGGGGGCTTCAATTGGGTGGAAAGAGGGAGATGTGTCCTGATGGGCAAACTGCTCTGTCATTATTAAGTACTGCACTGTAAGTGAAAGGTGCAGATGCAATAGGGAACCTTTCGTAACGTAACATCCTGTTTGGCTGGTTTTTGTGAGTTAGTTTTGCTGTATTCCTTTGTTTTTGGTCTTACTTTATGGGAGGAATTCGAATTTCACAAGGAATACAATTTCTGCTCAATCCTCAGCAGTGTGGTGTCCTAGGAACTGGTGAGGATTGTATTCTTGTTGCTACACTATGTACTTTGAAGATCATTTAAACATATGATTCCTGCTAAGCTACCTCGTCAATTTCTTTACAAGATTTAGACTAATTATGAACATAGCTTCAACATTTTTGGCATGACTTGTACAAAAACTGGAGAAATGATTGATGTTCATGGAGACGCAGGATTTGACAACAAATTGGTCTAGTTTTCACCATTTTTCCCATTAGTTAGAGCCTCGAAACTTGCTGTCAATACATATGCATGAATGTTTCGTATCAAGTTACAACATACATTAATGTAATTTCTCATATTAGTTTAATTGTACCTGGTCTGATCTCGTCGCTTGTAGATATCATTTTAACATTATTCGGAATTTTGTTTGTTTGTCTCAGGGTGCCTACCAAGGTGATCTAGGATGTTCCAAACTTCTTCATGATACAAAGGAGAAGCTGTTACAACACAGATGGCGCAATCCATCTTTATCCATTCACGGTAAGGTTGAATGTTTACCAGCGGTTTTATTCGCTTCCAACTCCGTTGTCATTGAATGTCGCATGCAGTGATCTTAGAAGCAGTTAAACAAGGACATCAGACACACTTAGCAATTGCACAAAACTCATGCAGTAAATTACAATATATTTTAGACATCACAAGAAAAGAAAAAAACAGGCTACAATGTGTAATTGTACATACTGTGGGTACCTCCATGTTTTATAGGTTTATTTATTTATCTATTTATTTTCTTCTGTGATTTTGACATTGTTTCCTGGATTAAAGGATGTGAGTTCATACATCCTATGGAAACTTTATTGTGTCTGTGACCAGTTTGATGAGCTTTCCCAAAAGTGAATCAAACAAAGACCAAAGTTGAGCAATTCAGGAATTGCAAACAACAATACGAAAAAAATGCAAATGATGTGTTGGTTGCAGAAAATTCTATATCTGACGTATTCTTTGTTGGTCAAGGGCAAATCCCCTCATTGAGTGCTGGGTGTCATACTGTACAACCCCTAGGCAAGTACTTCACAAAGATACTGCTTGGTCAAACAACAAAGCTAGTTAACTGGTCCAGTAACTCTTCTTGCTTTTGAAATCACAAGTCCTTGGAGGTGTTTTTCCTTTGCTCCTAGTACATTAAGTCTATAAACTTTATCTTTAAAAATAGTGGTAAGAGCTCCTAGTTAGTGTTGAATTCACTAACCCTTGGTGATTAAGTTATCGGTCCATCCCTGTGAAACACACTGATTTTTTTGGCTTATGTACAGGCATAGAGGGCGCTTTCAGTGAGGCTGGATCAAAGACTGTGATCCCAAAGAAGGTGACCGGAAAGTTCTCCATCCGACTCGTACCGAAACAAAAACCGGATGAAGTTATTTCATTGGTCAAGTCTTACCTGAATGATGTGCATGAGAAGAGTGGTTCACCAAATTCAGTGAAGTAAGTTAACCGTGGTTAAGGCTGATTATGTAGTACCATTGTCTCTGAATATTCCAGCTAACCAGCCAATTTTCTTAAAACGTTTTTTTACAGTTAACCCCAAGCAATTAAAATGAGGCAACTCTTTCAGACTAGGAAAAGATCCATTCTCAAAAATCTCACTAAGTTTGTAATTGTTATTATGAATTCCCTTTGTTAATTATTTCCCTTTCTCTTAGGCTGGTGGCTTAGGTGTCTCACTATCTTCAACTTCCCAGGTTATACTTGTGTTTCTTGTTTTTCCCTCTTTTTTCTCTTTCTTTTTTGTATATTTTGTAAACTTGTATTGTTTTTCTCCGTTCTGCAACTTTTGTAAATATTGTATTATGATTCTCACACCTCAAGAGAGGTTAACAGAATAAACTGAAACTGAAGCCAGCAGTAGCATGTCATTCATTAAAGCCTCCACTACCAGTGAATTTGATGCTGTTTAATTTTGCTGGCTTGACCATGTTTCTCTGACCTCCCTGTCTGACGATAGGGTGACACGTGGAACAGCACTGATAGATTGGTGTAACAGAGTTTCAAAGACATTTGTAAGACATTCTCACACTGAATGGAAGATTCTACAGATTCTGTCACAACACACAGTGAGACCAAAAAAATAAGTTAGGTATAACTTGTTTACCCACTACATCATCTTAAAGTATTTTTGTCACCTCATGTTGAGTCTATACCACTCAGGTGGCAAACAATAACATAATCAATAATTTATCTGATGCATAGATTTTATTGAGCTGTGTTATGTATCATGGCAGGGAACATAAGCCGTAATGCCCACAGGCAAAAATGTGTCATTGAGAAAGGAAGAATGCTTCCTGTCTATTTTAAGAAAAGCAGGTCGGTGCGATTGTGTGAATCAAAATATGAATATGCCATTATGTCAGTGTTTTGCATCACTTTAATCCCTATTGGGACATTGCTTGTGATCAGTTGACGTCTTTCCCATCAATACAGGGTTTCCTGTTCTCATGGCGGTGAGAGTTGGATGAGTGACCCGTCTCACCCTCACTTCCAAGCTGGGGCAAGGGCCACTCAACGAGGTGAGCTGTTTTGTTGTTCATGGTTCCCCTACATGTTAGTCGGCTGTTACAAAGAAAGTGGATTTTGTCAGCTGACAATCATTTTGTGGACACAAACTTAAAATCATGACATTTTTTTATGTAGCACACAAGCAAAAGAGACAAAAACTGGAGAGAGGGTATCATTTTTTGAATCAGGGAGCAGATCTTACTGCTTATACTCATAGTTGATGTCACATGAGGTTCCAGACACCTTTGTCAATTTCTCTTCTAATTTCATATCATGATGTAGTAAAGTCTGTGAACAGTCCTATTTTTGCTGCATCTTTGTGGTGACCATGTGTGATTAGCCCTTTTTGCTATTCATTTCTCAAGCACTTTCTTGATTAAAGTATCTATGACACGTCAGTTGTTGTCCTTTAGATAACTCATTATTTTATTTGTTTTGTTTTCCACAAATACATTCAGAATGCAAACAAAAATGTTCCATATGTTCTAAGAATGTTGTGTGTCTTTTGGCCAACTTGAGAAGCAGTCAAACTGTCTGCAAGCACTGCAGCAATATAAACTTTGCTACACAAATAAATACTTGAAAGTAATTCCAGATACTGGTCATCAAACACTTAACTTCAGGACAAGTATCTGCTTCTAAGTATCTTTAAATGTGGAGATACTACTGCTTCAAGTTTTTGTTAATGTTGCAAAATCTTGCTGGCATCTTATAATCTTATAATAATTATCTTATAATAATAATCTTATTATAATAGTCTTGTAATATCATTACTTTTTTATTCCAACCAAATAGATAATGTTCTAAGTTAAGCAGCTACTTATGCATTTTGTTAACTGACCTGTCATAGTTGTTTAAGCCAAGTTATAAATACAATGAAACTTTGGCCAAGGCTGCTGTTCACTTTAGCATCCATGATGGAGATTTTGGGGTCAATTTTCTCTCTGTGGTCTTTTCATGCATGTTTGTAAATGAATAGTGATGGCGTCAAGCTCTCAGGACACAGTTGGTGGCAAACTAGTTCATTGAAAGGTCGACATGGATGCTAAGTATGGTGATACTGTCTTCATCTCATAATTCTGTGTTTAGCCAATGGCTGTATCACAAATCAGGTGGAGGTGCAGCCACTTAGAGCCACTCAGCTTATTCCCTTTTCCATACTACAGTTCATGGAGTGACTCCTGATATGACTCGAGAAGGTGGCAGCATCCCAGTCACGCTGACCCTGCAAAATGCCACCGGCAAGAATGTCATGCTTCTCCCGATGGGGTCCTCTGATGATGGAGCTCACTCTCAAAATGAGAAGTTTAACATTTCCAATTACATCCAAGGAGTAAGAATTCTATACATCATTTTTATTGGCCAGTAATCATCACAGATATTTTCTTTCATTTTTGGTTCCTTGTGTCAGCAAAGGAGCCTATGCAGTCAGGTTGGCATGTATGTTCAACTGTGTATGTATGTGTGTCAGTCTGTCTGTGACATTTGCTTGGGTATGCTCTAATTCAGTGAGGGAAAGTCAGGTGAGAGTCAAACTTGCTATGTAGATCTGTCTATCTGTAGATCTGTCATGTTGTTTTTGGTGTTCATGTCATGCATATTTATACAGTTGTGGTCAAAGGTGAAAGTATTTCAGTGGCCATAATTCTTCAAAAATTAGTTGGACTGAATACAAAAGTAGCATAGATATGATGATAGGCATGTGTCAGTGTGCATTAACTTCCATAACATGCTTAGTTCTTCGCAGGAGATGACTCTCAACCCAATATTGTTTACATATAAATTCAGCTGTAAACAACCTTTGTGGGTTATCGTACAAAGTGTTGACCAACTGGGTGCATTTTCGTGTGTGACTTGGCATTGTGGTTAGTACAGTGATGAGGCCAGATTCTTTACATGCTATAGTCAATGATAAAAATTGTCACAGAAATTTGTTGGCGTCCATAGGGCACTACGGTAGTTCCTTTGGAACGTTTGCAGGCTGATATTTACTTACAAAGTTTATAGTCTAGACTTCTTTCTTGTTTTGGTTTCTGTTCACACACTTTCATGGAATCCTGAAAAGTCTTTTAGCTTCTGTGGCTCCATAATAGTTATTCAAGTTGTATCCAAACTAAGTTATTATTAGGGTGATTTTTGCAGCGTAATTTTGGCTATCTAGACCTAATGCATTGGTAGATGAAATGTTTTGGGCTTAATGTTTCTGAATACAAAGTTTGTGTGAATGAGTTACTCTCCATTTTGTGGCACAAAGTTTATATGGACCTAAATCTCGACTGCAGTAACTTGACAGTCATTAGTCAGAACTTATGCAGATTAGGTATATTGGTTGTTACTATGTGTTGATTGCATGGCATTTACCACGTAAGGAAGAAACCATAGGTTCCCTGGGCTCTTATATATTTTCTTCATGGAGTGTGATCTGTGTTTGAACCCTCTGACGGAATTGCATCCAATATTTTTCAGGTGTTGGCGACTTTCCTGTTTTTACTGCCAGTACGAATTTGTTCTATCACATGAATTTACCAAAGTTCCATCCAAGGTAATGGGTGATGTATTCCACCATATTTAGGAAACTAAAATATAAAATAATGTGAAGTATTTGAAGAACCAGATGAAAGAGCAAATTAGCACGAAAATGTTAACGAAAGTCATAGTTTAATACAAACGTTTTCGGAGATATCACATCTTCCTCCTCAGGTAAGTGAAATATACAAAAGTAGCAAGACAATATAACATATTATGACAAGTAGTATCAGAAATATAACGTCTGACAGGTTTTAGAAAACGCTGAGTGTATAGGATGATCCATGTTGGAACAGTTGGTTATTTAGAACAGGTTTGAGTTTTTTGATATGCAAGGCTTCTTTGATTTTGAGTTCAAAATCTGTATTTCCGGTATCTATGATGGTAAAGTTTTGCTGTTTGCTGTTCAGCAGTCTATGCACTGAGTGATGTGTTCGTGGATAGCTGATTTTCGTGAGAGATGTTCCTTGATCCTGGTTGCTAGATGCCTTTTTGTCTTGCCAATGTAAGTTTGGTTCTTATCACAAGAACCTTCAAAAGAACAGATGGCATTAGCTTTAAGGGTTTTAGGAGTCTTATCCTTCAAGGAAAAGTAGGTGCTAACTTTGAAAGTTTTGAAAACCACATGGCATTTCTTATTGATACTTCTAAGGTGATTAGTTAAAGATCTTTTTAAGTTTAGTGATGGGTGACCTGTAAACAGAATGGTGACCATGTAATCAATATCATGATCCTCCGAATCTTGATTATGCATTCCTGGACTGATCTTTTTACTGAGGAATTTCTTTACACAGTTATCCAAAATCTGACTAGGATAACCATTATGGTAAAAGATTTCTTTTAATTTGGATACTTCTACATCGAATAAGGACCAATTGCTACATACAACATATGCTCTATTAAGAAAACAATTGATTAAACCAGTTTTCCATATCCATGGACAGATACCTGTAGCATGAAAATTAAGGATTACATTTGTATTACTAGGCTTACGATATGTGAAGTATTGTTTTGTTGGTGTCAGAATCACTTAAAGTTTGCTTCCAGGTTGTTATGTTGCAAATCAAAAGTACTTGAGATGGCCAGTATATGCTTACTTAAAGGATACTGCACCTGACAGTCACGGTTGTGCATTGCAGACTGAGATGGGTATCCCTGGTATTAATTTCCTAGACTTGAGTATGGTTTCCTCCAATCCATCAAAGAGTTTTGTCTGTATTTATGCAGGTTTAACCTGTCATCAGCCATGTAACAATCACTGAGTAATGTCTTAAGACAATGTAATCAGAGGTGACAGGTCCATTGCCTTGACAATGGTAATCATAAAATCATAAAAATGATTGTCAACTTAATTGGCAATCAGGTGTAGACAAGAAATGGTAGGTGCCGACGAAAACTTCGGCTTCGATTCACAAAGTTCTCCAGTAACTATGTTAACAAATTCATAATTTGCCAAAAACTATGGGGTGAAATTTAGCATTTCATGGTCTTCTGTTTTTGAAACAAATTTTGTGCAGAGTCAGATTTTTTTATTGTTTTCTTTGCTTGTTTTCTGTCACTTCTTTTTCAGATAAAATTACTCGGGGCTTACTTCGAAGAAGTTGCCATGCTGTAGAAAAGCTGTTGTGAACATCTCTCATTTATTGTATCTTTTATCTGGGGACAACATATGAACTAGTTTTATTTTTTATTATTGCTTTATTCTCATCTCTATGTTCCTGTACTCGTTGATTTTGCTTTTGCCAACGTCTTGTCGGTCAGTTTAACTAAATGAACAAAGGTGACTTACGAAACAAACTTACTGGATAAAAGAACTAACCATTTTCTGCTCATTCAAAAGTTTTTAGGATACTACCTTTTGCCATAAATCAGATACTACATTATTGCACATTTTGATAAAATCAAAATTGATTTTATGTAATGTTTTGCTTTCTGTTTATTTTGTAGTGTATTGTTTATGTGTAACAAACCACTTAGATGTAGCTTGAAACTCAGCTAAATGTTTCCTGACTTAGACTGTTGACTGTAAATACTAAAACATTCCAAGTGCTTTCAAGCTAAGTTGAAAAAGAAACAGTTGAAAAGGAAAGTGTTCCACTTTTGTATTTTTAACTTGATTTATAATTTTTTGGGCTGAAAAAAGAAATACTTTGTTCATGTTTGATAATTAATGAGTGTGTCTAAAACAAAAGTAAAATGTTAGAAGTAAGTGACAGGTGAGAAAATATGTCAGCAATGTGTATTTTTGTTGGTGGACACAACATGCAATACTAACTACCAGCACCGTATATTGTAGAAATGATACAAGGAGATAAATGCTTATTTTTAGCAACTGCTGGCTGGTAAGGGGGGAGGGAGGCAAATTGAGTACACCAATGGTGGATTATGAATGTGTAGTTTCTTCGTTGTCGTGTCATGTGGACTCTAGGGGACCCATGTCAGTGTTTTTTTTTTAATTTTTATATACGTTTTTATTTCTTTTGTGTCGACCTGAGGAGGGAGCAGTCACACCACAACACCACCTGCGCCTTGATCGCCATTGCGCGGAATCATCCTTTCACGTGACCTAGCTGTAAGGTTCCTCTAACATTTATGTGTACATGTCAGGAGAGTATGTAGGGTATAGTTAATATAGTTTTTTCCAATTCAGTTCCTCTTCACTGAGCTTAGACTTACTGTTGAACAGATTGAAATCGTACAGATTGAATTTTAGGTAATCATGTACCTACATGGCATCTTTTGCCTTCCTTGATGAATATTCATGTGTAGACAGTGAGATGTGCTCTACATTCATGAGTATTCAAGACAAGATATGCATATTTGTGTACATGATGCATAATTGAGTAATCGTCCTGGCATACCAGGCCAAGTGGCATTTACATGATTAACCAACAGAGCTGCGAGTGTTTATTTGACTCCCAGTGCAACAAAGTTTGAATCTTTTATGTAATACCCATGTCATCCTTCCTGTAGCACAAATACTTGTCTAAGAGACCAAATTTATCTTCATGTACCCAGCCATTGTGAAACATTGGTATATCTGTAGTTATATTTTGTTTTTTTATTTGTCTGAGTCAGTTTCATCTGACTGGTCTCAGGCACATTGCTCAGACTCATAACTGTATTTTAGGTGAAAATTTAGAGGAAAAAGCATCTCTTGGCACGTATGTTGCCGACAAATATGCTCATAGAAAGAGTGAGATGCCCACTGCATGCGTACGTATGAGCAGGGTTGTTCGATTTAAATCAAGCTGACTAAAATCATAATTGAAATCGATTTTATTTGATTTCAATCATGATTTTTATTAAATAAAAAGAATCAACAACCAAGCACAAGAGGTACATTTTTCACGCTACTTACCAAAAGGAAATGCATCTCCTATTACATCATTAACAGAGTTAGAGATTGGAATTATCTCTAGCTTAGTAGCCTATGGCATGTATTGCTGTCGTAGCTACTTAACTGGAAGGGTATGTGTCAGATTGGCTCAGATGTGCTGTATATTCATGAATATTCAAGAGATGTGTTGTATATTTATGAATATTCAAGAGATATATGTGTCTTCATGATGCAAAATTAAATGATCTCTTTGACATGCTATATGACATATGTTTGTGTAACTGACATGATTGGAAGTCTTTACCTAATTGGTAGTGAAAAATATGATGCTTTTACATTACTTCACGTCATCTTTGTGTGGCACTAAAATTGGTCCAATGGGAATAAAGAGGTGATCGGACGAGCGGATGTCCCTCGTCCGATGCATATACCGCTTCATTGCTCTGACCGGGCATCAATTTCTGTCCTCGTTAACGGGGCACGCGGAGGATATTTCCCGTATGAAGATATCCCCCACACGAAAGTGAGCGTCTGGTCTTGGCCACAAAGGAGGGGCTGGGAACCATTCCAATCCCATGGTTCTCGAACCTCAAGTGGCCCGGCTTGACGGAAAGGGCCTGAAAATCAGCTCCTTCGTCTCGCCGCTGTCACAGAAAAGAGGATCAAGGTCAAAAGTCAAATACCCCAGGGAGCTAGAATGCATTGGCTCATACGGGGCCTGGACTAAAGTGTGCAGGACGCTGTTGATAGACCAGGATGGCGCCAGCTGGCGTACTATCGGTCTTGACCCCATGCTCAAATCGTCCTCGAGTTATCTTCATCAATCCAGCCGTCACAATTTGTACTGAACTGTAGTAATATTCAACTGAAGACGTGCAATGCATTGTAATGAAACACTGGATATTTGTCTCCCTTCAGACGTATCAGTATACCAATGTTACTGACTACTGAGCAGGGACGATCAGCCTTCAAATGAAAGCACATTCTACCCAAATTATGCTGTCAATCATGAAATTTGCGGCCTTAAGCTTGCTACTTCAGGTCAACTTGATACTGACAAAGGACTAACATTCCTTACCAATGCAATCTTGTAATCAAAAGTAATGAGTGAGTTAATACATCATATCATCAATTGTCAGTTATGGTTAGTTAATGTCTATGTTGATGTTATCTGAGTTTTTTTTTTACTTAACCAACTGCCAACTTTAAAGAAGACATGTGACCTGACATATGCCTCACAATAACATGTTTGCACTTTGTACCTTCCAAGTCGGCGATTAGCATATATCCTCAACAGATTCGTGGTAAAAGAGGTCTAAAAATTGCAAGTTTATTGAGAAAATGACCCACAGTATTGTATGGAAACGTTTGTTTTTTGTTTTCGTTTAACTTTTCTTATGGTGACGTTACACTCACAGTATTAAGGAGTATGTCTGCCTCTCCCTATCTCGGTACATGGAATGTGTGGTCAAAGGTCATCAATGTTTATTGACAAGAGTTAACTAGAGTTGAGAGGTACTGTACACATCGGTGACCTTCGGCCAAACTGAACGAGGCGTTTATTGTTATCACCAGAGGTCAGATGGTGAAAGATATTTGCAAGGCTGTCAGCTCAAGAGTGCCTCTTCTAGATCATGTGCGACATAACCCTTGAGAGTCTTATGAACGATTGTACTAAAGGCTTTAAGCCTTATTAGGCCCACCAACTTTGTAGACTGACTAGGCGTACCTGTCATGTAAGGACTTCATCCCACCTTCTGTACATGCCGATCAAATATTCATTTGTGGCCAGTGACCCGTGCATTGACGCAACCAGTGTCTTTTGAATGTTTTGCATTTCATTTGGTATGGTTTCTCAGCAGTCCATGAATAATTGTTTTTCTTTTATATAAAGCAAACCGATCCACAACAAAGTAATTTAAGCATAGTTAGTTGTACCCTTGGATTATTGTAATGACAGACAATCGTATCAGTTTCCATGGAAATTTCAAAATAGGACTCCAACAGATCACGCGCACTGGAAGATCAGTTTGTTTGTTTGTTTTTTTTTCATATTAGTTCATTCCCCGACATGACTTTGCCTTTAAACTTTTTTTGAGAGAGTCATAAGTTTTTGGTGAAGTGAGCTGTTCCGCAACATGTTAACCGAAATAAGACCCCATTACCCCATGTCGATGCAGTTACATAGTGAAAATTCAGCAGGAAGTATCACGTGAAGGTGAACTATAATACAATTTCGTAGCCCCTGTACATGTGACACCTGTTGTTAGCCCATTGAAAATTCAATTGTTGCCAAAGCTTGATTTTAGATCCCTCGCCCTCTGATATACATTTTTGAAATTATTATTTTATATGCACAGGTTTTCTCGAAACGCTCAGTGCGTGGCTCAAGTATCTTTGACAACCGTGTGCCCTCCCGTATTACGTCAGATCAGTAGATGTCCTATACAGACATGTTAAACAATATTATCCTCGGTAGCCAAACGGAATAGCCTTAACCACTTTAGTACTTGATCGACTAGCATTGTAATTAATATGATCATTTGCATTTGTCTGGGGGTGCCTCATATGCTTGTCAAAAGACAAGGGGTAGAAAATAGGATAAATGAGCCTGTCAGTCCTTATACATACATTTTGAAACTTTATCGAGAGGATACTGACCAACATTTAAAAAAATACGACAGTAAGGACTCCCTGGTAAGGGTATGTACGTACACGTGTGAGTAGACAAAAAATGTGTTTCCAAGGATCTGCATTGCACCTGTATCCCCAAGTCAACACCACCAGATGGGGCCACCGGTGGCCATAAATTTCACAGAGGGTCATCGGCCTTCGATTACGCTGAAGAGAAAAGTGCCTGATAGGCTACAGTTTTTTGACAAATCAGCGTCACCGTTTTCGGCGGACTTAGTTGAACGACAGGGCATTTCCCTGGCCAAATGTTACCTTCAAGCTTGCCTGGGCTGGATGTAACTTAGGAAGTCCCCAGCCGACTTTTGTCATTATAAGTCAAATGTGGGCATTAGTTCAAAAGATCAGGCTAAAACACTTCGATGTGGTATATCTAGAAACGTATTTGGTTTCGTTTATTCCAATACAAACTGCATAAAATGCAATTCCTAAATGGGAAAATGTTAGACAGTGTTACACAAATACAAAATTTCAGTGTTAGTAAGTTTGCACAAGAAACACTGGACAACATTTACGGAAATGTAAAATTTACATTAAGTCAAATCATATAAAGTGCTATGTTGAGTATAAACTGACCCTCTGTATAAAGAAAAACGTTTTTAAGAGCGTGAGCTAAATATTTTGGAGTTATATTGCACGATCCCTGAGATATGTCTGGTTATGTTTCAAAATATGGCCTTAAGGATGGAAGTAGTATGGTACGTTCCCATGTTGCCTTTCATCCTCATAGACATAGCCTACATTTACTTTTTAAAATATGAACGTGTTTCCTTATTTTAGTTATGACGACAGAGGCCGGCCTAGCCTGCTAATAAGCTTGATCACCGTATTTTCCTTCGAATGTCATTCCGCCTGTAATTATTATGTCCAAGCATATACTTAATGTGTGCAGTTCAAATCTCCCTTTGTACTTCAAACGATTGCATATGATTACGATGCATGAAAATATTGGACCGTAGAAACTATTCAATGCCTGTTGATCAACGTTAACTAATTGGTCGTCCCCTGAGACGTTTTAGAAGAATCAACTTAAAGTTTCTCGTACACGGTAAGAAAACCATAAAAAAAAAAATGTCCACGTACATGTATACGTACTTTTCTAGTGCATTTTATCTTCATCAAGGGGATTCACAGGTCATTTGCCAACTTCTTTTTTTTTTGCAATAGAATAAGGGTTTCCATGTTACAAGATGTAAACATACAGAGGTGGGAAATTGCCCGACATTAAACATGGCCCTCAACTATGATCCGATTTGCGCAGATCTGCATTAAATTAAATCGCTGTGTTACAAAAGAAGTGTAGAGAAACAAGGATGGGTGTAGCCGTTCGTTTGATATCCCCCTGACATCAGTGCACATGTAGTCATATATAGGACAACACAACTGTCACCGAGCTACTACTATGTGGTAACACCAGCTTGCATATGCTATCATCTTTGAACGCATTGGCCATGCCATTGGTTCAAATTTTAGACGTAATTTGTGACAGATCTAGGGATAGCGATCAAAGATAAGAGAACAATGATATAAATGTTAATACCTAACAATCTGTACGTACATTGAGTCGGAATCCAAGCGATAGTTTGCGGACGCATTAGGAATGCAGTCACATAGTGGTGAGCAGGGCCGTATCCGGGGGGGGGGGGGGGGGTTCAGGGGGTTCAGACTACAAGATCTGGAGTTTCGCTTAGCCTATGATATTAGGCCTACGTTAGCAACATATATAATGAGTTTTAAGTTGTTGGTCATTGTTATCGGGAAAATGTTCCACTTGTGGTAAAATCGAACCCCCCCCCCCCCCCACAGAAAAAGCTGCATACAGGCCTGGCGAGGCAAGAAAAATGCACGAGTGTTGTGCCAGCTAGTTTTTTTTTTTTTTTTTTTCTCCACTCTTCATTTCTCGCATGGCTTACCTGCAGCAGATATAGTAATAGCTTGAAATCAGTATAGCATGTTTTACATCTGCTGTTGGTGACGTTTTGGGCGTGTAAATTACTACCAGTAAATTAAAAAAAGGAAATACCATCATAGTTTTGGTGTAAATTACAAGGCCTACAAAAAGTTGTTCAGATGCAGCATTTATTGCGGGGAAGTGCAATTTCCAACAATCATGGAGGCTCTTTTGTCAAAACTTTGTACCAACGTTACCCCTCAGTTTCTTATTGACTAGGAATAGAACCTACAAATGTACGCCTCATCTCAAATTACTAATAAACTGAAGGTTTACTTTCCATACCTGTCTTCAATTATAAAAGAAGAATATTTGAGTCGATGCCCAAGATGCCCAAATACTTAGAAGTGCTATTTCCTGCAAAATGAGAGGTTTATGCTGGACAAATTCTCTCGTGCGTTACATAACAGCTAACCAAGTAATGGCGCTTCGCATAGACAGTGTCACTATATCAAACTGCGATCATCAACACTTTCCCCAGGTTCCCTTCCCCATGATAAAGACTGCTTACGTCACTGATGGGATTATTACACTAATGGGGAAGGAAACAACAGCTCTTTCTGCTGGTCAGGTTAGTTTTCCAAGTATTCATTTCCTGTACGAGATTTATACTAACATTTTATTTATTTATTTTTTATTTTTAAGGCCTCTACAATCTCCTATCTGTAACCTAAATGTAACTTTCCACTAATATAGAATCCACCAATTGAAAATAAAGAGAGGACAGTGAAATTATCACCAAAATGTGTATTTTTCTGGTTACACTGTAACTGGGGTGCTTTTTTTTTTTGTCATGAAGCAACATTGGCTACGTACGTACATTTATGACGTCATGAAAGGGACTCACATGATGTGTCTCATCATTTGTTTACTAAACCTTGATTTTAAGGGCAATTGAGAATTTTACATGCCCTGACGGTTTTGCTTTGGTTACATATATGAATTATAAATAATAACCAAATATAAAATATTGTTATAACTTGCTAGTGTGACACCAAGTTCGGCCAACGAGCTCTTTTTAGGAGATACAACGTTTTGAAGTCATGTGTATAGCCGCCAATTTTTACACGGTGGTTTATCTTTTGTATCGTTCTTGAAATTTCTATGGAACTAGGTCTCTTCTGCAGTTACGTACAATTACGATGTGAGTTAGGAGAATTTTTGTACTGCAACATCATTCCTAGTCGTCAAGGGAAAAATAATGTTTTTGCCTCGATATCGCTCGGTGTCGAGATATGTCTTTTACTAGTACAAAAGAAAATCCTACCTCTCAAAAATTCCACTTTCGAATTACATATAATACTTGGACACACCTACATGGCATACCTACAGGTAGGCTAGGCCTATATATTAGCCTGGCAACTTATCATAGAATCTCATTTGCGACCTCCGAAAATGACGTCACAACAAAAATAAAAAAAACGTGAACATTTATCCAACGTCAGCAGGAGGCGGAGTCGCGTCTCAACAATTTGTTAAAAATTGCACAACTTAAAGGAAGTTAGCACATAAGCGTTACGCACGGCAATCGTTTAAAAGCACATTAGGCTTATAGTGCATACAGCGTGTAGCTCTATCCGTCTAGGCCCCAGGCAGCTAGGACAAAACATTAATTCAATTCCCAATGGCGATACGAATATTTACAAGTAACCTACATTTCCTGATATGGCCTATATATACGCCACAGAGAGTGGTGCACTGTGTGGCAACTACATCACAGAATGTCAGACTTAGGAGTTGACGTCTGAGGAATAGAGGAAAAGGGTACCGAACTTTGAAGGTCCAATCGTAGGCAGACTGAATGATGTAGGCTTGCCTTTTGATTGTGTGCTCTCCATGATGACCTATAATGTTTGTGGTGAATATTGTCCAAAAAACTCATAACCTACCGCAGTTCTACTTCTGGTAAAAGTAGTAGTTTGACTTATCATAAGGGTACAGTAGCGCAACTGTTACTGAACTTGTTATTGTTAGAACCTTTAAAATCTTCCATTTCTTAGCCTACACTATAAACTGCAGTGTTACACTTCGAGACGTTAGAACACGATCTGAAAACCCAATATTGCAAAATCACTAAAAAAATAGGCCCGACATGAGCCACGTTCAACACTAAATTAGCCTAATTATTAGGCCTACAAGTCAAAGGCTGGTACCTATAGTATGGTGGACTTGTTGAAAAATGATAAGGAATGCTAGAGATTTGTACTTCCCACAATGACTGAATTATTTCTCGTAATGGCTAATTTATGTGCATACATACTGCCTTCCACTTTCAAACTTTCCTTGTGACTATTCATACATGTTTCGGACTTCCACGTGATAAATTATGAATAATAATAATACGTCCCGTCATTGCGGGACTCGTTTAAATAAAAACCAGGCGCATATTTGCCGACTCAGTGTGCGGTACAGTGCATAGAGACGGTGTACGTGTTACGATTTCTGAAAGAGCGCCATTTTCTTGGGGGTAATTACTGATTCTCCTCCGCAGCTTTTGTCGCATATGGCAGTGGGGCATTTACGTTGTATATCATAACACGAAAAAAAAATTAAATCTGGCTATTAATTCCAGTGAACTTCACATAATAATGATTTGTTTTTGTACAGATGTCTCATTTTAGACTTTCAATGAACATTCAGAACTGACGGTTATTGGAATTATCTCTCTATTGGGCAGCTAGCTGAAGATGAGGACTAAGCACGTTTGCAAGTACTGTTCGTACTTGTGTTCAAAGGCTAGATTGTACATTCTCAAGCACGGTTCGCGAAGTAAACGACTAGTTTCTTTTATTTTTTTTCCATCGCGGCAAATGGAATCGCCCACTCTTTCGATATTTTCATAAATAGTAATATTTATTATGTAACGTTTTTTATTTGCTTTTGCCATACAGCGAAAGGGCGTGGGTTTGCTCAAAACAGCCAATGACACTTTGTAAAGACCTTGAAGCTTATGATTATTCACACCCCTTATGTTTCTTCACCGTTTTCAAATGATTTTGAGATGGCTAACTGCGGGCCGTATAGATCAGCGTGTAAAAAAAACATTGAATCTTCGGGGTGGGGGCTGATGCCATTTGCACAACTTCAAAACATCGATGGAAACTAAGAACTAACAACTGTCGTTAACAGAAGGTATTGAAAAAGTCTTTGAGACAGAATTCCACTTTTTCTAGTGTAGGGTTCCAAGACACACAGTAAGATAAACAGCCTGTGAACATAGAGCCCATTGAGCTGTGTGTGCTGGTGTTGACATAAAACGAGCGGAGGCGTGTAAACATCGTGCTTATGAGACAAGTAATTCGAAATGCTAGTTTCCAAAATATTAGAATCCCTTAATTCAACACATTTTTCATTCGATCCTTTGATCACAATAGGGATAACTGTATTATTCATTTATATCAATTAAACATGTACAGTCCTTTGACAGTGATTTCATCTTGTTTGTTTCTGAATTTTACATTATTTCATTTCTGTCATAGTCAATTTGCTTTGTTATATGTTATATTTTGCTTTTAGCATAGAAGTTTCAACTGTTTCGAATTATGGTCTTATCACAATGAAATGAATAGATTTTGATCAACATGTTCGTCTCGTATTGTCAGATATTAATTTCAGAAGCTGACGAAGACTGCCAGTGTCATGTGGTCTAACTCTTAGAGGTGGTTGTGTTGCAGTTCAAAGGTCAAATTAATAATGTAAGTGTTTTATGCCACCATATCTGAAACTCTTGCGACTAAACACATGAGATCAAAGAATTATTCCAAGTGAGCTAATTGTATAAGGGTTAGGTACCTTAAATGGAGTTGCTGAAGTGAATGGTATTGGATTATTGTAAAAAAAGAATGAAATACCTTAATACCAGTAAACAGCTTATCTTCACTCGATTTGGTGGGATTGAAGCATTAAGAGTTATTAAATTTCCCGTGACTGTCCAATCTCCTTCTAATGACAGCTGCCTGGTTTAGACAGAGAAAACAACATTAAAAAAAAAAAAAAAACACTTCTTTGTTGACACCGCTACTTTTTGGTGGAAACTCTGCTTTCGATTCATCATTAGTGATGACAAAAAAAAAAAAAATATTTGATCATGTGAACTTCATTGTGAAGAACCAAGCCTAGAGATCCAAAACCTCTTGGATCAGCTGTCCCTACGACCATGAACGAAATAGAGGTATATAATAATATAGGTGTGCCTTCGCAGTCTCGACACAGCTTAAAAAATATATTCTGCATACCGCCATCATGATGCGATGAAGATATATATGATGATTTGTAGGTCCATTGAATCTACCGAGTCAATTGCAAAGCCTTATTCATAAATGCAGTAGGAATAATGACGTAAATCGTAGGCTAGCATAATTTTAATTAGTGATGATTTACATACCGTAAGTTTCAAGGACCCGTCGAGTAGCTACAGGTGAAATGAATAGGACACGGCAGGTTGAAAAGTGTTCTGTCTCGACAAAACACAATTATGCATCATACCACCATCATCTGCAAATCACCCAGACAAGAAGTGATGGTATACAGAGTAAACTGTTCAATTCTTCGCTTAACATTCATACCTACAATCGAGACATCTAGGCCGGTATTAGGTTCTTACGTTTGTGAGAAGGAAACAGAAACTGATGTATTGAGATATTATGTGAACCTTTTTCACTCAGGTAAGTCTAAGTAAGAGTAGGACCTTCATAATTTTTGTTTCAGTGTATTTTTGTAGGTATTAATGTACCAGATGCTGTTCGTTTCTGAGTAAATTTGGTCCTTTGTAGTTGACGTTTCCAGATCCAAGTTTTCAATTTAGTGCATCGAAACCCTGTGATTCAGTTGGCCGTATTTCACCGCATATAATCATGGACCCAAGACAAGGGCAAAAATTGTAGAGAAATGCAAAGTTGCGAAGATCTGTGAATGGTGGGTTACGGTCTCCTCCTAATTTCTACTCATACCCGGTGCAATATAGTATCCTGGGTAAGCGATCTAGAGCATATATATATATATATATATATATATATATATATATATATATATATATATATATATATATATATATATATATATATATATATATATATATATATATATATACCTGGATGGCACCTTTGGTGGACAATCCATGGTAGAATTTTGGTCAGTTAGTCGACTTGCACATTTCGTGGACACTTTTCTGTCCACGAATTGTTTAGGCGATTTTTTGAACACTACAGATAGAGTGGATACGACTCTGGCTCTGGTTCTGTGATCTGTGAAGCGCCATCTATATTGTGATGAACTCCCGCCTCTTTTGCTATTGGTCTATAACCTTTTCATACGTACTGAAGTTCAATGATGTATATCGCATGATTTCAAATTGCGTCACTAAGAGGACATCACATTTTTTACGATTTATGGAGAAGTTTGATAGGTATATCTTCGTTACAAAATAGTCACCTGATGCGTTTAAAAGTCTGTTATACCATACGCTAGTGAAATAGGTGATCAAAGCAGCGACAGACATGTTTTATGAAATATACGAAAAGCAGGTACCAATTTTGAGGCGCACAGACCAGACTCTTTGCGCATGCGCATACTGTGCACTGAACAACTTACTATGTAGGTACTGTACAACGTGCATAATACACTACATCTATCACAATATATCAGCGGGAAGTCCGGCTAGAGGCTGGGCGCGGCGCGCATGTGGGGCTGATGATCATGGAAGACAAACTGGAGTTGAACCCGATAATATGACGAAAATAAAGGTAGGTGAATTCAGCTCCCTCGTAATCAATTTGGTGCTCATTGAGGAGAATACATGGATGAGCTTTGTATTAGAATCTACACCTTGACTGATTTGTCAAAATAGAAAGATTGCAAATGAGGGAGAAAATATGTGTTACGATGTAAGACTAAGATCAAATGAATTCGTTAGGCTACTATAGGAGACTTGGAGAGTTTACGATGTATGGATAAAAACAGATGAAGCCTAACGTTAATCGAGGCAGAGCCAATTTTTGGCTATCGCATGCATGTCTAGCGTAGTTTACCCTACATGGTAAAATTTAGTAACAGCGAACATAAACGTTTGCCAAGTGTCATATTCATTCAGCAAATTATGATGTGTCTTACGTATAGGCCCCTAGGCCTAGTTCGATCTGCAGGGAGCCCTATAGGTAAGCTACCGGTGGTACAGGCTAGGCCTAATTTTAGGTCTTATCTAGCCTGTTCAACATTAACAATTTGGGGTTCATGCAGCATTCAAGTGAGCAATTGTAATACCTATGTAGGCCTACAATTAGATTCAACTCTAACTCACAATAAGGCTTGTATGATTAGACGAAATTTTAAGTTTTTTCATAAGGATATTGTGGTTGGGCTCCACACTGCAGTTAGTTAGGCTTAGGCTCACACGTACCTGTAGTATATATGCTGTGGAGGCTTGCAATCCATTTTTTTTTTTTCAAAAGACCAACATATTTGGGAAAGAGTTCAGAAAAGAGCTACAAGGCTGGTTAGTTCCACAAGAGGTTATGGTCACAGGTTAAAGGTAGACCCACTTAATCTTACTTCCCTTGATTGAGCTAAGACGTCTTCGTGGTGACCTGCATCAATTGTTTAAAATCGTTCATTGTTTAAAAATGTAGTTTTCAATTACTTTTTTCTGTGGTGTAATTCGAGGAGATCTCGTGGTCACAGATTTAAGCTCCAAAAAGACGCTGTATGTTAGGACGTACTTCTCACAGAGAGATGCGGAGGAATGGAATGGCTTGCCTGAGCCTGTGGTGATGTCTAATAGTGTTAATGCCTTTAAGAATGCACTTGACAAATAGTTTTCAGCAGTGTGGGAGATATCTCATTTCCCTTGTCTATTTGGGGATGTTTGGCAGGGTCTTTTTATGAGGACATTGTCCTTTCTGACTAACCTAGAGTAAGTATACTACAGCTTGGGATGTGTTAGTTTCCACACCAGGTAGTTTATTCTTTGTTACTATGTCTTGAAATATAATTTGACTAAGTTAGGCCTATCTTGGGAACATTCTGAACGTGTTTACAAAGTGGAGGCAATAGGTGTTTGAAAACCGTGTATGTTCAAAACCTTGTTTTTAAGCATGTAGTCTAAACCCCCTAACATGTACTTCCTCCATTTTTGATCGGCAATGACCAGGCAGCCACCGACAGCATGCACCAGCTCTAAATACTTTAATTGGTTTGATTGACCCTCAGTATCACTAGCGTTATTGCATATCGGTCAAATTCGAAGTAACTTTCCACTCCTGAAAGCGGTGTTTTACAACAAAAAAGTCAGCAGTGGAAATAAGCCTTTTTGAGGTAGAAACTACCGGGGGAGGGGGGGGGGGGGTGAGAGGTAGCTAACATAATTCCTACAGCTGTGCCTAGCCTTTGTGTAAGTATAAGGGCTGTAGATGGTTTGACTTACAATTTATCTTTATGACCTACGGCTGTTAGTGGAAATTGGAATGAGTATATATGTGTGACATTTCGTATTGAATATTAAAGTCAGTGTAACTTTCCCTTCACTGTCAGATGGAAAGGAGAGCACTTCGGAGCACCATCATACGTAAGCCTAACCCCATAGAGGAGGCAATCATCCACTGTGTTTCAGGAGAGGATAAAGAAGGATTTAAAATCAGAAAAATTAATGATACCATTGGTAAGTTGCAATTTTTACATTCTAGGCTTAGTCAATCTTGGAAGATGAGATTCTTATAGGCCTAATTAATATAGACCTGATTCTATATATACTGTAACAACATACAGCAGTAGAGCAACCATTGATATGCTCATGAATTTTGTTGTGCAACAGTCCTAGTATAGCCTGAATAGCTTATCACTGTGACTTACGTTAATTTTATGTAGCTTTTGTTGACAAGATACTGATTGGTCAATTGTACCTTGCATGTGGTGAGGTTTTGCAGCTGGTAGCATTATAGCTAGACTTAAGGGAAATCTTATGGTATCATCATGCCAATTCATATTCATAATATAGAACTGTGTAAGCTTCCTTATTACCCACTTTCATTCCTGTAGGAAATGTGATGTGGGAATTTTGGCATGTGGAAGATGAGAGAGCAGTTCACATGGGAAATCTATGGGAAAATCTGTAGGAACTTTTTCCCTATATGGCAAATTTTTCTTACATGGGAAATGTGTGGGGAAGTTTTTCTCCATGGGGAATCTCCCCTTGGAGGAAATCTTTTTCTTATTTTAATGAAATTCTTTGAATTGATCTGAGAGCTTTCATGCTTTAAAGACAAAAACTCATCACCCCAGACAGTTTCAATTCTCCCAACCACCTACCTCTAGTCCCTCCCTCAGCCTGTCTTAAATTCCTCCACATGTGTAATCAAAACAATGGATCCCCGTGTACGCTGTGTAATACGAGCTGCTCTGCATCTTTTGAATTTGCTGTCAATCTAAGAGTACTGTAACTTAGAACCAGTTGAGAAGGTAAAAATATAGCTTAGGGTGATGCAATACAGCCTTTAAGCTATTTCAATGGAAGGAGTCGCATTTCCTTTGTCCAAGTTCACAACTGTCAATAAGCCAGCCAGAGCAATGAATAATGTAGCTATTGTTCTCTTCTATATCCCAACTGGTCGAATGGGCAGGACTTGTTCTATTGCATAGCACATGCACGCGTACATGGTCTGAATATATGCTGCGCTATCTATGAATAGTCATTTTGGGACGTTCTTACTGCAAGCGGTTTTAATTGGGTTAGGTCCCTATATATGGGAGTGCCAGAAATTTAAACGCAAATGATATCATTGGCTAGTTTACTAAGTATCACCTATCCAGCCATGCATGCAATATGTCAATCTAACCTGTTATGGTTAAAATGCTTGCTGTGAAAAATCAACCTTATTGTTTACCGTGTAAAAAACTTGACCTAGAAATCCATCCAGGTCCCTATGTGCAATTACTTTCTTGTTTTTTGCCTTCAGTCTATTGTAAACACTTAAACTTATACTCATATACTCACTGATTGTTTAGTTGTAATTTTTATCTGTACCCATACCCCTGTCCTTGGTCTAGTACTCATATCTGGTACTCGTACAGTACCTATGGACATGTAGTCATACCATGCATAATCATACTCATTATCTGGTACCTGTACACATACTTGTGACCTGACACTCGTACTCGTACTCATGACAGCGTACTCAACTACTCATACCTGATTACCCGTACCTCTAATCATGTCAAGGTACCCGTACTCGTGCCCATACTCATGATCAAGATTTCTTTGGACCCATACTCATGCTCGTGACCTAAAACTCATACCGGTGCTCATGTCGTAACGATTTGCAAATTTCACCATGTAGGCCAGTGTCACTAACCTAAGTTGTAAACAGTGTGGCAATGTATTTTCAGTAACGTCAGTATCACACTACAGACTCATTATATCGTCACTAAATCGGATAGGTCATACACTCCTCTTCCCTGGGGCAAGCTTTTCTGAATATTTAGTAAAAGCTAAAATGGCTCGCACATATGACTCAAATACACACTTTTGGTAAATGTTGCAGCATCTGTCTATTACACTTGTATTAAAAGATGTTGGTGAACTTGGGCAAGTTCAAAGGTCTCAGAATCAATTTTTGTTCGGTGACAAATCCCAATGGGAGTTCAGTCTGAAAAAAGTTGATGTTCGCCCGCGCTACATATATTGGTATTTGTTTTTAGTGGCGGGTAGTTTTCGTTGGTGATTGGCTAACTGAAGTCAATATTCAGCGGTCCAACATAAAAGTAAAACCACTGCATATCAAGGTTTTGCTGTATTCTCATACAGTAAATAAAGCCTTTAATTTTTAAAAACTTTTGGTAATTTAGGCTTGTGACAGGGGAACGTACAGGGGGCACAGACTTAGAAAAGATTCGGAGATTAGTCATAAATATACCAGTGTTGGAGGTCTCGCGACTGGCCTTGAGGCCAATTTCTCAGACCTCGCGACCTCGGAGGGTAATGAGTCGGCATTGACCTTGTGCCCTACTGCCTCAGTAATTTGTGTTGTGGCCAGCAGTATTTTTTTTTTATTTTTCCAAGCTCATTTCTTTCATATTTTCATATATCTCATACGGTTTACGCACTACATGATGTCACATGTCACAAGGTCGTATGAAAGTATTGCTGAAACTGTTACAATTAACCCACACAATGGACGAGCATTACTCATGCACCATTCGATGTGTACGTTAAGAAAATGGTACATACAGTACCGACACCTGCTTGGAAGGTTTAAACTTTTGGTAATCAGTCACATACTACTGTATTACGAGTGTCAGGTGTACTGTACATAGAAGTACACAAGCATAGCAACCTCAATGAAAAGTTACATACTGATCAGTTTGTGCCATCAATGGTATGTACAGGTATGTAGAATGGTAAAAAAGTCATCTTTGCTGACATCATGAGAGTGATTAGGTGCAATGCAACTTTGGTCTAGAACTCATAGTCCTGATAGTATTACTGTAGTTCAACATTTGCAGGTCTACTCTGTACTCGTAACGTTTAGCCAATACGGGAAAATTGTCACTACGTACTGTATTGCAAGATAGTACTAGTTATGCGAACTTGAAAAATTAAGTACTTATAGGCTTAACTTACATATGACTGGGTGACTTTACGAGGCCTGTGATTTTTTTTCTGGTTCAGGAAATGTTCTTTCCATATATTCTCAGAGGATGCGTTTCTTTTTTTTGTTTTTACATTTTGAGAAAGGGTTACCATTACAGAGCAGGTTTACCTTAACACAAAATTCACGAACTGATCATTTGGTGTGTAGGCCGCCCTAGGCCTATACCAAAATCTACTAAACATATTGCAGGAGTAGGCATAGCCTGCAGCAACCTGTCGTTTTGAAAGGGGAAGATAATAAATGCTACCACAAACATGATCACCAACATTCATGTGGGGAAACGAGAGAAGTGGAAACAAGCTTTCAAGTGGTAAATGAAGAAATTACCATGACTTCCTTCTATCCAATCCAGTCTGCATTAGGCCTGGGTGAATGAAAATGTACTTATAGGAACTTACTGCAGGTAATTAACTAAGACCACAAACTAAATGAACAACACAAAAAATAATGCAAATGAAAATACATTCATTGTGGGAGAAGTGCACCAAAAGTTAAACAGTTTCCTGGTAAAAAATGGATAACATAAACATTACTAGCAATACCACTTACTGTAAGTATTTCTAGTCCCAACTTTAGTAGTTGGAGATAAACTGTACATAAACAGTACATATACTGCACAGCAGACAAATAAGAACCTGACCTTTGCAAATGCCTAATTATGACATTCATTAAAACAATGTGTCTATCTCATCTTGAAATTTATGGCTCAGTATCTTAACTAAGTTCACATCAATTACAGGCGCACACCGGCACTGAACCTAACAAATAACATGTCAAACCACCTCATCTGAATTGTTTGTGACAGTATCAGGTTTAGACCAGTATTTGACCTTCAACTTATTATTCGAAGGTTGAACAGTTCTGTATGAAAGTCACAGTGAGAGCATGCATGTTTGTGGTCCACACAGCTTTGGTGTCCCCATCACTGTAGTGTCTTGTTACATACATCACAAGAAAACATGAATCCTACAAAAATGCTGGTTTGGGACTCATGTGGAACTCATGTTGACACTTTTGTTATAAACTGCAACTCTAGAATGAGTAATGAGCACTAAAACATTCTCCTATAACCTGAAAAATTGGAGATTTGAAAAATTCAAATTTTGGTGTCCTACGGTTATGTAGGTCACAGTGTATTAACAAAATTTGCACATGGAAATTTAAAATTGGCACGCAAAGATTTCAATAAATGTGAAACATTGACTGCATTGCTTCAGTGGTACATTAGTAACTATAATCTGTAAATTAGTATTTTGGTTGAAACTGAGAAATACAAATTTTCAGTGAATAACAACAAAAAACAAGTAAGTGTGATGTAATAACGTAACAGTGTCCACTTATTGAACAGTGTGATTTTGATGCCCTTTTGTAAAATTTGTGGAATATTTCAGTCTATTCATATTCTACAATCATTTCATTTTGTATTCAGTTGACTGCAAAAAAGTAAATGATGGGTTTGCTTTTGAGATAATTTGATGAGGTCTAATTTTATGCATGCATGTCACACTTCATTAACCAGTATTGACCCATATACAAGAATGTATCCAGCATGCTATAGGACTATATAAAGGGGGGGGGGGGGACTTTGTTCAGTCTGCCTCCCATGAAAAAGTGAGTGGGAACTTCAAGAAAAGGAGTTTGCCAAGATGATTGGACCCCATAAAATTTCAGTTGGACCCTTCAAAGTGAGTGTTTCAGACTTTCAATAGGTCCGAAAAATTGGTCTGGGAGCCACTTATTTTTCATTCCTTGCCGAAAAGGCCAAAGGAATCTATGCGATGGTGATGTCGTGTGGGTGTGTGTGTGACGCTGCTTGTAAACACGATGTCTAAAGAAGGGTTACCATGAATGATCTCATACTTGGTTTGTGGGTTGTTCATAGTGAGTAGATGATCCCTATTGTTTTTGGTGGAGGTCAAAGGTCATTTGAGGTCACCAGAGGTCAAAATGTGAAAACCTTGTAAACACAATATCTCAAGAATGGTAACTGTGACTGATGTCATACAAGGTGTGTTGGTTGGTCATATTGAGTAGATGATCCCTATTGTTTTTGGTGGAGGTCAAAGGTCATTTGAGGTCACCAAAGGTCAAACTGTAAAAACCTTGTAAACACATTATCTCTAGAAGGGTAACTGTGACTGATGTCATACGTGGTGTGTTGGTTGGTCATATTGAGTAGATGATTCTTATTGTTTTCGGGTGGAGATCAAAGGTCATGAGAGGTCATGAGAGGTCAAACTGCTCTCAAACTTGTCATGTGGATAATTCATGTTTGTTATAATATAACCATGTTGCAAGGATTCACAAAGCCTTTTGGCTTTCTGGTATTTTTCATTTTGACATGGTCCCTTCCCTTCTCCACTAAGTTGCTTTTGTTGGTAAGTGATTGTGTATGTATGAAAAAAGTAGATATTGGCAAGGAATCACTAAGTCATTTGACTTTCTGGTTTTAATTCTGCACTAAACAGTGCTAACCTCTGATCTAGGGTACAGATCGTCATATCGTTAACTTACCCTAGGTACGTAAGTAGTCAATATAAGTCACTCTCTGGATTGTCTGACGGTGTGTGAAACTTTCTTGTGAATTGAAACCTCTTTTCACCTTCCAGAATTTGTCTGTTGGATTTGACATACAAAATGAATCAGTCCTTTAGACAGCATGGAGATCTCAGCTCTGAAGTACAGAGAGGAGACTTCAAAAAGTGTCCTGTTCTCACTCCAAACTTGGAGTTCTAACTTCTATAAGCCCGGCAATACTGTTAGCTTTTGTCTTCCACAAACTGTTGGCATGGGTGTGGGAGAGAGGAGATGGTGGATGCAGTCAGTGACTCCATTCCGGTTTGGTTTCAGTGGTAATCAAGATGGCATGTGTGTTGATGTGTATTGTTTATTTCAATAACGGCTGCTTGGGCATGATGTCAATTACTTGGTATGTGTATGTACCATATTAAAGGGAAATAGGGCGTTGACAATGTGCCAGCATGGTATATAAAGAAAGTAGCTTTAATCACTGTTATTTCACGCTTATCAATAAACATCTGCCAAAGCTTCATCTCCTCCAGAGATTATGGATAAGATGGGTAACGGAAAAATGCATCATTTGAATGTTTGAAAGTTTGGGAGAACAAATTTATTCCTGAGCAACAAATAACTGAATTTCTATGAGAAACTTATTTCTTGAAAAGAAGGCTGCCATCCTTCCTTATTTTGAATAATCTCTCATTCTGTGTTCACAAGTATTAGTTTAAAAACTATGACTTGAACTGTAAAACAAATGCCTTACTTCCCTTTAAGTACAAGAAGTCTATCAATTTTGGTAGACCTCAAAGGTCATCTAAGAGCTGCAGATGCCAACATTTGGGAACCTAAAATGTCATTATGTACTGTATAATGCAAGCTTGGACTAATCTCATATTTAGCATGATAAATATCAATCGTATTTCGAAATCAAGATCCCTGTTGTTTTTGGTGAGGGTCATTGCAAACTTAAAATGAAGTCAGCCAAGGATAAACCATGAAAGTCTTATAAACATATCTCAAGAATGTAAGTTTTGACTGTTCTCATGTATAGTCCAATGATGGTTGACATTGAGAACAATATTTAGTATGTGTCATGTTATACAAAGATGTACTATTTATCATAGCCCAAATCATTTTGCTTGAATGTGACATTGAGCAGGAAGCCTGGGTGGCATCATCAAAACCACACAGTATAATCTTGTTAAGACATAGTTTGGAGAAAACTATTGTGGATGGCACTTCATGCTCTGCTACCACTCATTTTGGTTGGTGTATAGGATTGGCTTGCTGACGAGTCACCTATCCAGACATGAATGATTTTCTGCCTAAATGATCTCAATTTAGAGCTAAATTCAAATGTGAAAAATAGTCGTATTTATTTTACTTTGCTTGCTTTAAGGTTCAGGGGTGTTTGCAACCAAGGAATTTGAAAAATCTGAGTTCCTTCTGGAGTATCATGGGGAACACATCTCAGTGGAAGAAGGAGAGAGGAGGGAGGAAAGAAGCAAAGGCAACTTCCTGTTTTTCTTTGGGAAAAAGCATTGGTAAGGAAATTTCTCCCAAAACATTGCCATGTCTTTCATTTTTTTTAATTCTTTGATTGACATTACACATCTCCTGGGCATATGCACACCCTCATTCACACTTTCCTGAAGGTCACCATCCTGATCCTTCTCTTATACTGTACAGGTAGGTATTAAAGTACATGATTGTCCCTTACAATGATAACCTGTATTTTTTCAAGAAAAAACATCTTCAGCTGATGAAACAAATACTGCATTTTATAGCAGACACTGTACTGAATATGAAAATGTATGAATATCCCACAGTATGAATTTGTTTTTTCCCCTTATTTTCTTCTCTGTTTGAACAAAAAAACCCTTTTGTAATAACAAAAATTAAGCTTGTTACACATCCTCAGCTAATGCATCATTTTAGATGCATAAAAAGAAATGCTTATAATGGAAGTCATGGAAACCACAATGTGATTGTGCATTTTGGTTAAACCTAGAGCATCTAGGCTAATTGATGTTAGTGTTACAATGGGAATTACTGAAGATTGCTGTTAAAACGAAATTTGTTTCTACAGTACAAAATAGTTTCAATTCCTATACTACACTGTAGCAAGCGTCCACTTCCATGTTTAGCATGAATTTCTGCAAAAAGGGAAAATCAGTGACACTTAATGCAGTAATTGGCAGTACAGTCTGTCCAACCCTGAAACACAGCATAGTAACAGTTTGTAACTACTGTATTATGCTCCAGAGACAGTAATGATTAAGAGAACTTGCAAGTTTGAAAGATTTGCTCACTAATATGGCAACTTTGCAAATAACTGCTTGGCTGCCAGTAATACAGGGTATGTATATCACAGTACTATTTTCTTCCAGTGATCTAAATGAAAATTACTTTTATTGCAGCATTGATGCAACCTATTCCCAAAACAAGGGACGAATGGTGAATGATGAAATAAGGACGAAGGCAAACTGTGTAATGAAAGCAATTAGTGTTGATGGGGAAACCAGACTGTGTCTTTTTGCACAACGCAACATAGTCATAGGAGAAGAATTAAGGTATGATTATGGTGTTAAGGATTTACCCTGGAGGACTAAAAGTTCTAAAGACAGTGCACTTGAAGATGTGGCTCCTTGTGCCAAACGAGTTAAAGAGACCAGAGAGAGTACCCTAGGACTTGACCCAGATCAGACCTATGATGAGAACTCTGGTAATGAAGAACAACACTTGCCAACGAAAGAAAAAAATGTTGCCAAAAGGGTAACCAAAGCAGACAAAAGAAATGTCATTGAATTGTCCGCAATGATGAACATACGTAATGATCCCAACTGCTTGTTGTCAATGCAACAGTCTGACTTAGTAGCTCTCAGAGGAGAAATTGTGGAGACATCCTCAGTTGAGGATGAGACCAGAGAGAGTGCCCTGGAACTTGATTCAGGTCAGATCCATAATGACATCACTGGTAATGGAGAAGAATCCTTACCAAACAAAGAAAAGAATGTTTCAAAAAGGGTAACTGAAGCAGACACAAGAAATTTCATCCAAGTAAGAGAGAATACCACCCTAGAACTTGACCCAGATCAGACCTGTGATGAAAGCTTTGGTAGTAAAGAACAACAATTGCCAAACATTAATGAAAAAAATGCTGCCAAAAAGTTAACCAAAACAGACACAAGAAACGTTGTTGAAGTCTCTACAATGATGAACATACATGATGATCCCAACTGCTTGTTGTCAAGGCAACAGTCTGACTTAGTAGTTCTCAGGGGAGAAATTGCGGAGATGGCCTCAGTTGTGGCCGAGACCAGAGAGAGTGCCCTAGAACTTGATTCAGATCAGATCCATAATGACATCACTGGTAATGGAGAAGAAAACTTACAAAACAAACAAAAGAATGTTGCCAAAAAGGTAGCCCCCTCAGACACAAGAAATGTCATTGAAGTAAGAAAGAGTACCCTAGGACTTGACCCAGATCAGACCTATGATGAGAACTCTGGTAATGAAGAACAACACTTGCCAACGAAAGAAAAAAATGTTGCCAAAAGGGTAACCAAAGCAGACAAAAGAAATGTCATTGAAGCTTCCACAACAAGGAACTTACATGATAGTTCAAACTGCTTGTTATCAAGGCAACAGGCCAGCTTTGTAGCTCTCAGAGGAGAAGTTGTAGAGATGGACTCAGCTGAGGCTGAGACCAGAGAGAGTGTCCTGGAAATTGATTTAGATCAGATCCATGATGACAGCACTAGAAATGAAGAAAACTTATCAACCAAAGAAAAGAACACTGCCAAAAAGGTAACCAAAGCAGACGCAAGAACTGAAATTGAAGTGTACACAGTGATGGACATACATGATGATTCCAACTGCTTGTTGGCAAGTCAGCAGTCTGAGTTAGTAGCTGTCAGAGAAGAAATTATGGAGATGGCCTCAGTTGAGGATGAGACCAGAGAAGGTGCCTTGGAACTTGATTCAGAACAGATCCATAATGACATCACTGGTAATGGAGAAGAATCCTTACCAAACAAAGAAAAGAATGTTTCAAAAAGGGTAACTGTAGCAGACACAAGAAATGTCATCAAAGCAAAAGAGAGTACTGCCCTAGAACTTTACCTAGATCAGACATGTGATGAGAACTTTGGTAATAAAGAACAACCCTTAGCAACCAAAAACAAAACTGTTGTCAGAAGAGTAACCAAAGCAGACACAAGAAATGTCATTGAAGTGTCCACAATGATGAACATACATAATGATCCCAACTGCTTGTTGTCAAGGCAACAGTCTGACTTAGTAGCTCCCAGAGGAGGAATTATGGAGACATCCTCAGTTGAGGATGAGACCCGAGAGAGTGCCCTGGACCTTGATTTAGATCAGATCCTCCATAACGACATCACTGGTAATGGAGAAGAAAACTTACCAAACAGAGAAAAGAATGTTTCAAAAAGGCTAACTGTAGCAGACAGAAGAAATGTCACTGAAGTGTCCACAATGATGAACGTACATGGTGATACCAACTGCTTGTTGTTAAGGCAACAACCACATTCTTTTAACTTTGAAGGACAGCAAAATGAAGAAAAATTATCAGTTGGAAAAAGAACTGAACAAGAAATGCTTGGAAGGAAAAATAACAAGAAAACTTACCCAAGAAGAGTAGCCAGTTTGAATCATCTGAATATGTCTGAGACTTGCAGTGACTGTTCTGACCCTGGAGACTCTGATTTCCATGATCCCACTTACAAATATAGTGGAGATGACTCAGAAGACAGTGATGATGATTCTCAGAGAAACACAGAGATTGCTCATCATCAAGAAAGCATGTGCTCTCTTCAGTCTGATGCTACCAGTTCTTCCACTTTCGTAAATGCTCCAAAATCGACTTATGTCAGACCAAAACGACCATGTCCTTTTTGTGGAGTTTTTCAAACTAAACTTTCCAGGCATATTAAATTGAAGCACAATGATCTTGACGAAGTTGCTGATGCACTGAATGCCCCTAAGCAGGATAGATGGGCAGCATTTCTTGGCTTCAAGAAACAAGGAATTTTTCAAGAAAATAAGAAACAATCGAGTGAAACCGAACCTGTATATCAACAGGAACGTAAACCCAGAAAGCCTAATTCTAAAATTGTCATGTGTGGAAAGTGCAAAGGCTTTTATCATTCAAAGTATCTATGCAGACACAAGAAGGTGTGCTTGGAGTCATGTGAACCATCAGTAAATGTACCATTATCTCTTTTGTCAAGCTTTGATGGGGATATGGCAGATGGTTTCTTGAAAGAAGTCCTGTACAAGCTAAGAGATGATAACATAGGGGAAATATGCAAGAAAGATCCTTTCATTGTCATCATTGGCAAGAGGCTTTGGATGAAGAACAAACTCAAACTGGACAAACAGGGAGAGATCAGAAAGTCTGTAATGACACAAATGCGTCGACTGGGAGCACTGTACCAATATTTTCTTTCCCAGCAACAGGAGCTTGGTCCTCTTCCAAGAAAAGAAGGAACTTCAGCAGATATGTTCTGTCGCAAAAATTTCAACTACCTTGAACAAGCCATTAGAGAGTACACTCTTAGAGGAGAAGGGACCAGTATTGAGGAACTTAAACATGGCTTGAAAACAGGCCTTTATTATCTGATCAAGAAAAGTTGTAAGATTCTCAAAGGGACCTATCTTATTGATGACGATGACAAGAGGGCAGAAGCAGTAGACAAATTTGTTGAAGTTTTTGAGTTGAACCATGACTCATTGTTCGGTGATGCTTCATACGCTATGAACAAAATTAGGAATGAAAAGCTGAGAAAGCCTGAAGCGCTACCTTTGGAGGAAGACATCAGTAAAGTTAGGAATTACACCGTGTCAAAGATGGAAGAAATCATGGGTGACTCATATGTGCTTTGGGACTCTCACATATATGTGGAGATGAGAGACCTACTTGTCTGCAGACTCACACTGTTCAATGCCAGAAGAGGGGGAGAGCCCAGTCGTTTGAGACTAGTTGAATGGAAAAATGCTGCAAATAATGTTTGGATTACCGATGAAGAAGTTGACAAGCTTGACAACCCTCTTGATAAGTTGCTTGCTAAAAATTTAAGAATAACATATCAGACTGGCAAAGGTAACAAGCATCTTGTACCCGTATTGATACCACAAGATACTCTAGAACCACTGAAGAAGATAGCAGATGAAGGCGTGAGATCCATGGCTGGTGTTGCCAAAAACAACCCTTATCTCTTTGCCTCTACCCAGAATTCTGACTTTCATGTGTCAGGTTGGCATGCAGTGCGTGCTGTATGTGACAAGCTGAAGTTGAACAGAGGTGACCTCTTAACGGCTACAAAAAACAGACACAGAGTATCTACAATTTATGCCTCCATGGAAGTTCCAGAAAGTGAAAGGCGCTATTTCTATAGTCACATGGGACATTCTAGAGAAATGAACGAAGACTGCTACCAGGCTCCATTAGCACTGATGGAAGTGATCAAAGTTGGAAGATCTCTTAACATGATAGATGGTGAGGATACTTGGTTTTTGTTGTTCCCATGGAATCCAAAAATGTGAATGCCACTCATCAATAGATATCTTTTGATTCTTAAAGATAATAAGTAAAATAACTGACATTTGATATTATATTTTGCAATATGTTCAGAATTTGCAAACTAATTATTGGAACTAAATTTGCAGAATTAGTTTACGTAGTAACAAACTGAAGTGAAATTTAATTGATTTACAATTCTAAACTGGCTTATTTCCTTTTTCCTTCTTGCATTTACTTGTAGGTACTTCTGCTACTGCTAGTGTGACCTGTGAAGCTGATACAACATCAGCCAGTGCAAACAGGAACCATTCCAAGAGACTGTATGGCAAATGTGAGTACTTTCTATTGGAGTTGTGTGTTATAAAGGCATGCAAGGCCACATTATATGCCTTAACAGAGTTGCAAATGTATTGTCTGTGCCTCCCCAATATGTAGGAGGGTGGCCAGAGTGGCAAATATAATATGTTTGCAACATATCAAGCAATGCCCCTTAAAGATTTCTGCAGAAACTGTACTGCCATGCGTGTGATGTTTATTTCCAGAGTCCTCTGATTAATTGTTCTCATTTCCCGTCTGCAGTCCAAAACCCCGATCAACGGCCCATACACAGTCAGGTATTTACAAGTTTGAGTTTCTGTAAGAGGCCTTTTCATTGCATGACTCCATCAACAAAGATCTCCTTTCCCTACCTCACCTCCCATTCTGTGACTTTCCACTAGTGCGCAGATGAGCAGTTAGTAATTCTCGGCCTAATACACAATCTCAAATATTACCCTCACAGTTAGTTTAATACCCATACCATCAAGACTGTAAGAGAATTGAAGGAGAATTGTTTGATCCACCCTGACAGTTAACTAGTGTTTCAGAAGCAAATGTTGTAGAGAACTCTATAACGTAGTACCGTATGTTCTGTAATAATTGCCATCTCTCTAACAAACACCCCCCCCCCCCTTGATTTTTTTCGTTACCTTGCATGAGGTGAAATTTTGAATTTCTGAGAGAACAGAGTAAAATGAAAATGAAATAATCCAACCACATTAACACAAAATCTCATTAAGTCCCATAGCCTGCCGCAAAAGAATGTTTCTGCAAAAAATACAGTGTCTGTGTATTATGTAATGCTTAAAAGAATTCAGTTCTCATCTTTTATCCATTGACTTTTCTCAGTGGCAATTACAGTGGCACCATCATGGAAGAGGGTGGATAATGAATTTTGACCCAAAACATAAATGTACTTGAAAACCTATGTAAGCACATTTACTTGTAGGGGGACGTAGAAGGCGTAAAATAAACAGAAAAAATGGTCTCGGGAATGCGATTTCTGATGATCTGGGAGGTGTTTTCAGCCAAAATGTTCCAATGTATGCTCAGCGCCAACCGATTGTGTCACTCTGCTAGATAGTATATGCAGGAGATTGTAAGATTTTTTACTCATGTCAATTTTAAGATGTTTTTTTAAAGATTAACATGTGGCAGTCAAAACAGCCAAAGTGATTTAATAGGTGGATATGTTGTAGATACAAAAAAGCAATTCAAATTATTACCATGTTTCCATAGATTAGCATGTTTCTCATTGATTGAGAAATTACACCCATGAGGTTCCTCTTTCAAGGGTAAGTACATGGAGCGTTGCTGGACACCCAGAAGTGCCATCGCCGACCATTAGGGGAGGGGATTGTAAAGTCAAAAACTTTCAGACCTGATCCGCACCAACCGATGGTGGCACTCCGCTTAGGTAGTCCTGCACCCACAGTGCGCGCAAAAGAATCATGCCCTCAGACCAGACCAGACCTCACCCCCTATTGAAAAACCTGGACAGGTACCTGGAATGTCCTATTGATGACATATGGCAATATAAGCGCCCCAATCATTAGACCCCGGTGGTGCCCCTTGCAATGACAGAACAGGGCAATTCTAACCTCATAGTTTTTGATCACTGGTACCATGAAAAAAATGAAAGCTGAAATTAACATATACTGTCCACTCAGTGTTTCCATCACCTTCCCTGTTAAGAACACATGTGCAGAAAACACATGCAAACTACAGTACTGTATATGTCTACTCAATGTTACATTCTGAGAGGTAGCACTTGCACATTTACAGGTATATATGAATACATATGTTTTGCTGTTGCTCAATATGGATGTCTGGATGTTCAAGAAAGGGAGTGAGGGCCCTTGCATGCTCTTACTCTCTGTAGAGCACACATTCATGTATATGTCTCTTTACAGGCATTGAATTTCTATTCCCTTTTTCTTCCACCACCACATCCCAATCCTAAATTTTGAGAGGAAAATGGATAATTTTTGTTTTTGATGAAAGAGAAACCTCGGCGATAAGTGATCATGTGTTTAAAGGGTATGTGTGTGTTTGTGATGCATCATTTGTAAACATAATATCTTAAGAAAGATAGGTTTCAGAGTTCTCATACTTGGTGTGTGAATGTCACATAGCAAGTAGATGGACTCTATTGCTTTGAGTGGAGGTCAGAGGTCATCTGATCAAGACATCAGAGACCTGTCAAAACAACACTGAAAACTTTGATAACATAATATTTCACAATATAAGTCATGATACTTAGCATAAAATGTGATATATATCACTCAGACGAACCCTACTATGTTTGGTGGAAATCGAAGGTCATCTGAGGTCACCAGGAGTCAAACAAAATTTTGTTAACACCTATCTCAGGATTCGTAAAACATGGAAAAATTTTTTGCTATGCATGTGAATGCATTATTTAAGTTAAAGAACCCTATTGTTTTTTATGGAGGTCAAAGGTCATCTCAGGTTACCAGAGGTCAAACACTTAGAAAATAGTGGCATGAGAAAGTCACACAATATTCTTGGAATTATGCATGAGTACTTAGGCTGTACATAATGCTATGTTTATTAATCTGTTGTGAATATTGTATCTCCTTTGGGCTATTATAATTCACTTTTGTAATGTTTATAGATTTAGCCTGTCAGATGTGAAGGCTTTTGCATGTACACACTGCATATCACCATATATAGCTGAATGGGCTGTGTAGTATATACGCTGGCCAACCTGTCTCTATGACAATTCATGTATGGACAGAAGGATCAGATACAATTTTCTTAGCAAACTAACCCAGCCCCTTGCTTACCCCCATTGTCACATCAGTGGCAATCAAAGAGGACATGGGTTTAAGGTAAACTGTAGTTGCAAATTGGTTTATTTACTGCCAATAGTTACCCTACATATTAGGTATAAAAATAATTCGGTCGATAAAGTGTCCACTCACTGTTACTGAATTGTGTAAGAGGGCATATGTAAATTAATCCACACCAAATTCTAATTTGCTGTAAAACAGTTAATGGTCAATTGTTAAGTCAATGGAAAATGTTTGTGTTACATGTATCAAAAAAAAATTGTTCCTGTATAGCTTACTCCATGAAGCAGTAACAGTAGAAGTAGTGATATATGTGATGAAATAGTGTCCACTTAATGTTACTCACTGTATGAAGACAAGCATATAGTAATGGAAGGAATTGTTTCATATAGTCTTCTTCCACAGAGCTCACAATGTTTTCCTGCCACCTATGTTTTTAAGCAAAGTACACTGCATGTCGAGTCAAAGTCAGCTCGATATAATTAGAGGACACATACCATGCTACCCCTTGAAGGCATTAGGTTTCATGCGGAGAAAAAATATGCAGATATTTGTCATCCTCCTAAAGGGAATAAGCAGTTGTCCCTACTTTAGTTTGAAAAACCATCAAGTCTTGCAAAGCTCTTCTCATTTGTCTTTGTTTTCATGATGTTGCTGAATGCCAATACTGCATAAGTAATGTGTTATGCTGCAAAATTAAGCAATTCAGCAACAAAAATGATATCACATAATAATATGAGCCATTCATGAATTACCATGGGGGGAGGGGGAGGTATAGTTCAATTTGGGATGACTGCATTTTCCCTTTGAGCTTAGGTTATTCTGCTTGTCTATTCCATGTTTGTCCTTGCAACCCTCCCCACCCCTTTCTATAATTTGTTTTTTTCAGATACTAAATTAGACTCATGGTTGTAGTATGTTTATTGTCAAACATGAGGACAGAATATGTAAAGATTGATGTGGTTCACTGTGACAGTTAGTGAATAGTTTTCCCCACATACACTGAAGACTCCAAAACTGAATACTAAAGGTCAATGAAAAAGGACACTGTGACAGACTGTAGTGCTTGCAGAATATTCTGAAGAAGAAAACAATAATACATGAAGACATTGTATGGGCTATGTAACAGTAACGCAAGGACACTATGATGACTGACAAATATGTCTTATAGGACAAAGCACATGCACAACTGAATCAACTCCATGGCTAAATCCAGTCATAAAGGTCCGCAGTTCAGAATATGTAACTTTCTTGAATGTGAATTTAGCGGCAAATAACATTAATTTGATGTAGTCGTATATATAGGTATGTGTAGGTATATGCAGTTGAAAACAAAAACACTTAATGTGCTCAAATAATTATGCAGTCACATCACGTGCAGTTGGCCCCTGCACATCTTTAGACTTGAGCAATTAATTGATAAGGAATTCTTTCATTGGATTCTACTTCCATTGCTTTGGATGGACTGCACAAATGCATTTGATTAGGCCAGGGAAGAGGAAACGCTATACCTTGTGGTTGTGTTACATGTAAATATAGCACCATGCAATAATATAACTGAGCTCTGACTTGGACCAAGACTGTCTTGGATTTTACCTGTGCTGGACTTTGACTACAAGGTGTCAGCTGGGAGCTATACACTCGACTCACTTCAGTATATTTATACTACTGCAGTGTAGTATACACTGCCCTGTCTAGTGGATGTGATGAAACTATTGTGTCCTCTCAGTATTACCACAGTGAGAGGACACAGGTTCATCACTCCTTGAGGACATTGAGTGTCATTTCACTCGATCTCCTTTGCTTCATCCAAAATACAGCTTACTACTGCTGCACTGCATAGGATTAATTGTTTTGAAATTATCAGTGGCTGTTGTACATATTTGGTAAGTAGCTATAGATACTGTATCCTTTCCACTCAGTGATTTTCACATAAGAGGAGCCGTGAACCGTTTCTTGTTCAAAACTTTACCTTTTATTTCACAAATACCGGGCGATCGACCCAGCACCTACGTAGCCCCCATCCCTTCTTCCCACCTTTTGCCAAGAGCGATATAATATCAACCCTAGTAAAAATGCTGTAATGCTAACCTTAGTGAGATTAGTGTACAGTAAAGATAAAGCACCATGGATTACAGGTTCTATTACTGCAGTGATGTCTGCATGTGCAGGGCATGGCAATATACATGGATATTTTGTAGGGTTACAGCTCGCAAGACCGAAGGACCGCAAGATCGAAGGCCCACAAGACCACCGCTTTTGATGCAGAATATCAATCACTTTTGTCACAGTCATAGCTTGGATAAATAGGACTGAATACAGGCATGACCTGGGACCATTTTCTTACAATGTGATGTACTGGACCCCTAATTAGATGAGACCTAATCTTAGCATTCATATGGATCAAAATAGGATAAAAAACCAACTACTGTACATAATTTTTTATGCAAACTGCTGCTATCATGAAGGGTTGCCATGGGGACTCTAAAAATATCAGTTTTATGCACACTGACCCCTGAGAAGTATTTTTTCCATAATATTCTCCTAGGTCCCTATAGTGTCCATTCTCGATCAAGTCAAGAGTATCTAAAATTAAGTCCTGACCGCCCACTCTCAAGTCCTGAGTGTAATGGCAGGTCACGAGTGTCCGTTATGAAGTCCTGAGTGGGCAATTGTGACTTAGTTTCATTTTGCTAGTCCATAGTGTCCATTTTTGAGTCCTATATGTGCATTTTGAAGTCCGTCTTGTCTATTTTGAAGTCCGAATTGGGCATTGGTCATAAAACCCCCACCCCACCATGTAGCCATCAAATGTGATATAGTGCAAAGTGTACCATTGCAAAGTTAATGTTCTTTAAAAATGTAGTTTATTCCTTAGTCACTCAGCAAATGTTTGAAAACAATATTTTTGACATTTGCTGCTTTATTATTCACTCATGTTGTAACTTTCTGTCTC
Source organism: Stichopus chloronotus (assembly GCA_021234535.1). Classification (NCBI taxonomy): domain Eukaryota; kingdom Metazoa; phylum Echinodermata; class Holothuroidea; order Aspidochirotida; family Stichopodidae; genus Stichopus; species Stichopus chloronotus. The sequence goes on from CM037847.1 coordinate 18,374,521, forward strand.
GCTTACCCTTACTCACTTTCTCGTGGGATATTGGTCTGTCAAGAATTCCCCATTTCGTAGACTTACTCATGTTGAAATGTTGCTCTCTCACAGTAGACACATGGATCATTGTAAAGTTTTTATGCTGTCACTTAAAACTTTGTAACAAAGATTGACTAAACAGCAGTTTTGAATACTGCTAAATGTAGTATCTAATTCTAACATGATGCAATTAACTAACCTAGTGTCAGTGAAAAAGGTCATGCAAAATAATTCTAATCAACCAGGCAGCTTGAAACATGATGAAAGGGTATTCGGTTCCTGCATGCTTCTTGCAGCTTCAGATACCAAAGATGATCTAGAGTAATCTTGATATTCATCCTTAATTTCTGTGCCTATTTCAGATGCAGTGTTGGAAGATGAAGATCCAACCCCCAGCAGTAAGAGATCCAAACCTGGTAAGTGACTTATGTATATTTATCTGCAGATAACAAAGGTACTGTAGCAGGTTGTTCTTATTAAAGTGATTGCGTGTGTAGGCAAAAGGGAAAAACATTGAAATTTCATTTCCAAAAGTTTGGTAAGGCTTTTAATTCCACCATTCAAACAATTCTGGGAAATAAATAGTCAGTATTTCTTTTGTTTGGCCTGCATATATTGTCTCTTAATTACTTGCCATCTGGCTCACACATTGGTAAGTGATATCAATAATTTTAGAAGAAGACAACACATACTCCCCTGGGGCGTAAAAAACGCTCAATTGTCCTTGAAAAAAGATTCAGTAAAAAAAAGATAGCATAAAATATAAAAATTTGCATACCTATGTTTATTCATGATGAAAGTATAAAACAGAAATCTTTTTGTAAAATGGTCAATATTTATGGGATTTTTATGGAAATTGTGGCTATTTTTAACATTTTAATGATTACAGGTAATTCTGTCAATACTTCAAATTGTGTTTGTCATGTCACATGTACTCTCAGCCTGTAATTTATTCTCTGCACCACAGATCTATGGGACATAAACATGTAGTAATATAGAAGAGGTAACTCCAGTTATTCTAGAATACCCTGTGGGTAGTATTTACATCTGTTTACAGTTACTGTCTTGCGTGGGTGGTATAATTTCAAACCAAGTATAATTAAAAAAATGTATAATTTGAATCTTTGAACCATTGGAGACCTATTCCCCTAGCTTATGTAATAGTCCTGTAACTTGGCTAAATTAAACTCTACCATGTCCTCTTTCAGCTTTTGCTGAGCTCCAACTCTATCAGGAGTAAAAACAGGTTGATTTATTCCTTCACAATTCTGTGAAAATCTGTTACCTATTTTCTCATGCACACAAACGTTATGCAAAACGAAAGTTCCCCCACAGTGAAAACCAGAACATGTATACAGGGACAGTTGACATTACTCAGCAAATTGAAAGCCAACATGGTGACGATAGATCATTATGATCTTAAATTGTGTCAGTTGGATACACATATTTCCTTGCTCAGAGCTGGAATCTGTGGAGTGTATACCATCTCCTAAAACGAGCACTGAAGAAGATTTGCATCAAAATGGGTGAGGGATATGTAGCGCTCCCCAGAAGGGCCTAAAGAAGTAAAAGAGAATGGAACTGGTAGCAACTCTGAAAGTTGGAAGGGGGACTATGGGAAAATGTGACTAAGTCCGGTGATGATGGAGGGGCAAGGGAGCAATGTACCAGATTCCTGAAAGCTGACAAGTTGTTAGATGAGGCTGATGAACTATGAACCCTAAATTATGGTGCTTAGATGAATACAAATATTTTGGGGAAACAGCTCAAAATGCTTGGGGTTTTTCTGTTGAATCTTTCCCATTCATCAGGGCAAGTTGAGGGCAATATTCTGCATTTCTGTCTTGTTGAGGGCAATAAAGTCATCGTGGGGCCACTGGTTGCCACTGGGTATGTTCCATGTAAAGACACTCATGGGAAGGGCAGAAGAGCATCTAATTGCTTTAATTTTCACATTCAATGGACATGTGCGTTTAGGGTGTAGAGTATGGCTATCCCTCTACATGCCCTTAGGTAGGAACAGAAGATAAATACTCTAGTACTATATGAAAAACTGGAAACGTACAAAATGTAAGTAAAACAAGTGCAGACACACACATATTATATGCATATTTTTGTTTAAAATACAGTAGTCTCTCCAAAAATGCATACATTCTGTAAGCTGCAATTGAGCTACATGCTGGGTGGTGAAGATACATGCATGTTTACCAACACTTTTCAGCAGACTATAGCTGGCCTCTCAGTTTCTTTATGTGTCAGTTAATACTTAGAATGTAAAATGCTATACTGCTATAATGCTATACAGTATCATGCACGTGTTCAAATTATGTGAAAATGTTGCAATTTTTGAATGAACACTTTTAACAGAAATGCTTAAGCATGATACACTGTATGTCTCCCCAATAGCATTATCTGAGTGCATTTCTTAGATATGTGCATCCATTAGATTATTACACTGAACATCATACTCATGTGCTGGATACGGTATTTACCACATTCAGACATGATTGATACAGTAAGCAGTTGCAATTCTAAATGAATGAAATGAAAAGGTAATTTTTGCTTCCCTTTTCCCACTTCTTCTCTCCTGCTGTATCTGTCAGTAACAAGTTCCTCCTACCAGGAGAAATCAAAGTACATTAATGTTTGACCTACAGCTGCAGTATGTGGAATTCGGAGATGGTATATTGTATAATATGCATAGGTAAATGTGCAATAATTTCTGCTCTTTTATTGTATCAGATACATCAGATAGTGATGAGAACTCAAGCAATGATGAGACCCCAACAGAACCTAACTTAAAATCAAAGAAAAGAAGAACATGCTCAAACAAGAAAACTCCAGAATCATTCGCAGGTAATTATGTTGGGATGTAATTCAGTGTGTTCTGAATTGATGTCTGTGTGAAATAGTTAAAGCATTGGTATATGTCTCCCCAATGGCATTGTTGGAGTGCATCTGTTAGATGATGACGATAAACACACTATAGTGTATGTGCTGGATGTGGTATTTACAACATGCAGACACAACTAATAAGCAGTTGCAATTCTAAATGAATGAAAACAAAAGTTCTTTTTTCCTCGATATGTCCCACTTCTTCCCTCCTGCTGTATCTGTCAGTGGCAAGTTCCTCCTACCAGGAGAAATCAAAGTACATTAATGTTTGACCTACAGCTGCAGTATGTGGAATTCGGAGATGGTATATTGTATAATATGCATAGGTAAATGTGCAATAATTTCTGCTCTTCTATTGTATCAGATACATCAGATAGTGATGAGAACTCAAGCAATGATGAGACCCCAACAGAACCTAACTTAAAATCAAAGAAAAGAAGAACATGCTCAAACAAGAAAACTCCAGAATCATTCGCAGGTAATTATGTTGGGATGTAATTCAGTGTGTTCTGAATTGATGTCTGTGTGATTATGTGTTTCAGGTGTATGTTGTGAACAGAGAAATAAATATCATACCCACCTGGTATCATACTCTTCAAGTAAAATAAATTTTCAGAGTATAGGCTCTCTCATCCAATAAACTAATTTGGCAGCTGTGTATATACTATTTCAATATTTGGGATATAGCCAGACAGTGTGCCACTGACAGTGACATGTGTTAATTATTTCATCTGCATTCATGAGACAGGACAACGATTTGCGCTATAGTGTGATGGCTTTCATTTGTTCTTTTTCTACCTTTTACACTTATGCTCTTTTTTGCATAGCATGTTGTAGTGAAATGGTTTGTATGGTCAAGTCACCCCATAGCAGTAAGACAGTGATCACATTTTGTGACAAAGTGCAAAAGGTTTCTGGATAAAAAGGAAGGAAAAACAAAGAAGGTAATTTGAGCAGTAAGAATTGCATCACACATTATTGCATTATTTACCAATTGAAATTGAGTGAACAAACTGCAGCATTTTGTATCTTATCTCTAAAGTGCCCTGTGAAGATGGGAGGTGGACCGTGTGAATTTATTTTTTAAGCTTTGTGACATATATTTCTGAAGGTAATTGACTCCGGGTAAACTTTAAATCTAGGTTGTGTCAATGATCATTGTAAGGTTTACTACAGTGGTATGAAATATTAGAGCCTAAGTAATTAGTTATATTGCAAGTAATAAAAAGCATGTTTTTATTTTTATATTTTCTCTAAAACAGGGGCTCAGACCAACAAAAGATTCAAAAAGCCTGGTAAGTGTTTTAGCAGTGTGTACCTGCCACATACTATATAAGTAATAATGAAGTGAAAAGAATATTATGTGACATGTAGTTCATGATTGTTGAGGATTTTAAAGAACGTGAAAAATTACTCACTGCAATGATGACTACTGTTCAAGATTTTCATCATATGTGCTGCACATTATGGGGCTGGCTGAAACTTATAAGGCAACTTGTTGAATCTGCTGAAAGCCTGTGTGACTTTCACACTAAACCCTGTTATACGTAGTCCCATCTTGGCTCAAAATAAAAAAAAATATCATTTCCAATATGAATACAGCTACAATATGGCTACAGATCTATTTTTGATCATAGGACATTTTTGAGAGGCACCACAACCATCAGCATGGGCACAATAGCCATGGCTATCAGTCACTGTGCCATCGGTTGCTTCGGGCTCTGTGGTCCTATTATCCCACTAACTCATCCATACAGCTTCTGGAATGAGATTATGATACTTTGTGAATTTATATCATTGGTGTGCATAAATGAAAAGCAAAATGATTATTCAGTTTCTTTTCATTTGATTTCCAGCAAGAAAGTACAGCCAATGGACAAGAGAGGAATCCGATCTTGTCATTTCTGAATTCAAACACTATGTGCAAGGCACGGCAGACAGGAAGTTACCAAGTAAGGTCCCAGTCATAAGATTCTTTCACACTTGTTCAGAAGCCTGATTCAAATTGTAACACAAACTGCCTTAATTCATGACCAAGTTGAGGTATCATGAACCCTGTGTGAATCAAACTTACGCACTATAATGAGGAGACAGCTTTCTATGGTAAAGTTATATTACAGTTCAACACTTGCAGTACATACCAATCACCATTGATGGATCAATTTGGGCCATTTAGTTTATTTCATTTCATGTATTTTGTTCATACATACATATATACATACAGGCATATTAAGAAGAAAGATGCAGTCGTACAATGCAGTGGAATGAACAGGACACTAGAAAAAACAGTAATATGTTTATCGCAGCTAGCGACCTTGAAGGAACAAGAAAACGCAAATAAAACAAAACCTAAAAACAAAACCTGTGCTACATTTCCATGATGTAGGCTATAGCACAGTGTCCTCTAGAGGAAAAACAGATCAGAAATGACAATGAGACTAAATTAAAGAGTGTATGAATAAATCTGATCTTTTATATCTGTGTTGGATTAAACATATGCCATTGATTGAAGTAAAATACTAAGGCTAGTTGTAAAATTCCTTAAGTAACATATTTCACCCTTCCCTGGATGTAAACTCCATTTCTCACCTGTATGTTGTATAGCTCACCCACAGTTTTGACTAACTACTTGGGTTCTACTTTATTAGGACAATCATAATGTAATAGCTAGCAGGGATAATTCACCCGACCATGGCTGCAAAATCACATATCACAGTTCCACTTCTTCTCTAGGTATTATGTTTCCCAGAGACGTTTTCTGTCATAACGTTTTCTATTGTTAACCTCAATAGGGATCATATATAGTCTTTCATGCTTTGACTGCTCAGAATCTTATTCTGGTATTCTCCTTCGAATTGATATATGGATGTAGTAACTGCATATACATTCTACAATATGTTCTTTCCATAACCTCTACTTGCATTCAGGTCGCCAACAACTTCAAGATTTCCAAAGGAAACACAATCTCCACCACGACTGGCTAACGATCAAGACTAAGGTGTTTAATGAAAGGAATAAATCGAAACGACTCTCCCAAATCAGATCAGCGGAGATGCAGATGTGTTAAAGATGTCACTTTATGCATTTGTTTTCACCAATGTGAAACTGACCCAGATGTTCTCCATACTATCTTTAGACACTCTTCTGCTTAGAAGTACAAAATGCTGTGGAATCATGTTACAATCTTTCCAAAACCATTACCAAGGTGTTCAATGAAGAAACCAAACAAAAGGCACTATGCTAACTTACATCAGTTGAGATGCAGATGTGTTAGCACAATAATCTTTGAGTGCATGCTTTTAGGAAATTGCTTTCACAAATGCGCATGCATCCTTCATATTATAGCCAACCAATTCTGACCAAGTCATCCAATGTAGGTTGGTGCAACAGGTTGGTTTATACAGCTTGTGCACAAAATTGCTTGTGATCTAAAAATTTCAGCACAGCAGTCTGTATGTTCTGCAAGCTCATGTATGCTAGTCAAACCACAATCCGGATGTTCTGGTTATAGCAGCCACTCATAAAAATGATTTAGATTGCAAACAATTTTGTGTAGGCCATATAAGCCAGTCGGTTACAAAAGGTAATACCTATTAACTGTATTAAACACATACATACTAAATGAATTTTTTGCAAGTGGAGATCATGTATGCATCCTTTTATTTCGTAATTTGTCAAGTTTAAACTGAATTATCAAGACTGAGAGCATACTTATGCTACTTTGTCTGGTCTTTCAGGGTCTTTCTGCTTCATTTGTTCAGCACACAATTGACACCTTCCTGGCCCAGTCTACTGCAAAAATTCTCCCTTTATAGATCAGTGTTATCTGTGGGCTGTGCAGCAGAGTATTCACCTAAGCAGTAGTGCATTGTTTACACTTGAAGGTGCTATATGGAGCATTGGGCCAGCCTTTTCCTCATGGTGTTGATACAATCCTTTCCGTCCATTTGCCCACTACCTAGAGGTATTAAACCACTCTGGTAAATAATGTAGTCATTTGGGAACAGTTTAAAACTTGCAACCTGCTTTTTTCTTCTTATTTTTTTGTTGAATCTATTCGCACAAAAAAATGGGCAAATACCTTCTGTTATTCACATGCTGTGAACGTATCATAACTGCTGATTGAAAGGCTAACATCTTTGGTACGTTACACGAACGGGTTGGAGTGAGTTTTGTTTTGTTTTGTTATTTTTTTTTTTGTTTTGCTTATTTTCTTCTGTAGTTGTGTGTGCCCTACTATGTTACCACTGCATAACAGACAGTGCAATTTCTTGTTTTCACTTACTTTGTAGCTGCGTTTATGGAAAGTCCTTAATTTGGATGGCTCCATTATGATTACTTAAAACGTTTACCTTTTCCTACTTTGCGTGAATTGGTTTCCAGTTTGCAATGGCAACTTGCAATGGCAACTTGCAATAACTACATACATTTTAGTAACATGGTTCAGTTTTATTCCCAGATAAGTGGCATGTACATTTCATAGGTTAGCAATCTTGGATTGCGACATGTGAGCAGTTGACTACATTACTCTTTCCAGATTATACGCATTCTTCATACTTTTCCTTATTTTTGGACGGTTAATGTATTCCTTGTGCTAAGTCCGTCACTAAGTGGTTGAAAATTAGTCATTGTGTGACCACTGTCACAAGTTCAACATTGACATTCTTCAAAGTATGGTAGCTAGCTAGCCCATAACCGTTGACAGCAACCTTCTGTATTTTATTATGGGCACCCGCGGCTTGTAGAAAAGTTACGTGATTAATGGTAGCGGTCTAGCGTACGCGCGTAGCGTGGAAGAGTACCTTCACTTCTTGCTGCTTCTTGTCAGATCGGGTACTGTACATTTGAGTAGTATTCTCCAGGCTGTGTGAAAGTTTGAGTTACTGGATGCATCAGGTACGTTCTTATACGAACTGAAATAGAGCAGCACGTAGATCTCAGATTCATCAAAACTAAACTTGCTATACTGTTTTCCTAACTGAGAAAGCTATATTCCCGTCATCCTACAGTTATTCCTGACGAAGTTTGTTAACGTTAGGTTAGAGCCTAGGACTACAGCCTCACCCAATCATCTACATTGGCTGATCGTTGCAATTGGCAACATGTATGCAACGTACTACGTGCCAGTTCTTAACTTGTTGTTCATCTCTTTTGTAATGGCTCTGTGTTCGCTCATTTTAAGAAGAGTCACAAAACTGAAAATTATTCAGGACCAATGGCTGAGGTATTTCAAGGGACCGACCACTGAAAACACTGTGGAACCCGCTGCAGTCGGGGCAAATCTTTCTCCTCCTTTAGACGTACACGAACATGATGCTGCACATACTGTTAGACTCGCTTCTCGATACTACAGACCTAACGTTGTATCAACTGACAATCGTAATACACGAAGCTACAGTCCAAGGCCTACAGGTAGAAGTCACTTCACTCAACCTTCAGCTTCAAGTTCTGTCATTTCTCAAGGGTACCAACAAGAGCCGGCATATATTGATATGATGCTCCAAAGTAAGGTGTAGGTGGTCTTAACTTTGCTACATAGGCAATGAATATGAAGTGTTCAGATCGGAAAGTAAATACCTGGAGGCCTATTGTTACTCATACATTCTCTTCATTATTCAAGTTTGATTCTTACCGTTTTCAAAGTGTAAGGTATAGAAAAGTGGAGTTAAGGAGAACATCATAAAGCTTGCATTCTTTTTTCTATAGAGCTGTATGAAGAATGACTTTCATTCCATTGCCTAGCTTGCACACCAGACCGTGTAATTTCTTGTTTTTACTGAGTTTACAATTGAATTTGCAATTGAGTTTATGGAAGTTTATTTGGATGGTTCCACTATGCTAACTTAAAAGGTTTACCAATTCTTATCCTGCTGCTTCTGGCATGAATTACTGTAGTTTTCTATTTACAATGCTAGCTAGTTTGCTAGGTAATTAGCTGTTACATGAGCATGTTACAAGCTCATCACTGACATTCTTCAAAGTACAGTAGATAGCAGCCAACAAACTACTTCTGTACTTTATCATGGGCACACCTGACTTGTAGTAAAGTTACGTAACTAATGTGAGCTATCAAGCCTGGAAGAGTATGTTTTCCTCTTCCTGCTTTTTGACAATTTTCAGATCGGTTGTACATTTGGGTAATTATGGTCTATTCATCAAACTGTGATAAACAAAATTTGAGTCACTGGATGCATCAGGTAGGAATTCTTATACAAACCAAAAAAGAGCTGCAGTAGATTGAGATTCAAGCATTCACTAAAGCTATAACAAGCTTTATTATTATCCTAATGGAGGAAACTACTGTTCCTGTCATCCTAATTACTGACAAAGTTACTTAACGTTAGGCTAGCGCCTAGGACTACAGCCTCATCCGATTATCCACATCTGCTGATCATTACAATTGACAACATGCATGCAATGTACATGTCACATTTTAACTCTTGTACACTGGCTCGATCTGTGTCTGCTCAAGAAGAGATAAAACTGAAAGTTATTCAGGAACTTTGGCTGAAATATTTTAGCGGCCAACCACTGAAAACACTGAAGTATTACATACAGTCATAAGGGCAAATCTTTCTTCGTGTTCAGACTTAAAGGAACATGCTGCTTACTCTGTCAGATGTGTTTTTTTTTTAATAGAATTACAGCCCTCCTAGATTATTGACAATTGAAGTACCAGAAGCTACATACCTAGGCCTATAGGACTAGAAGTATCATTCACTTCACTCAACCTTCAGCTTCTGTCATTTCTCAAGGGTACCAACAAGACTATATCGATATGATGCTCCAAAGTCGGGTGTCCGTGAACTTAAATTTGCTGTATGGGCAATCAATATGAAGTATTCAGAATATTATATAACATAAATATCTGTAGTGGTAGTCACACATTACCTTTTCATATGGTGTTATTCAAGGTTTGATTCTTACCATCATCAATTTGTAAAGACCTAAATAGGTAATGGACTTAATTTGCACCATCATGATTAACTATTTGAATAAGTTTTGTGAAATTACTAGTCAACATGTGACTATAGGCTGAGCTCAATTTCCAGAAGCAGCCCTTTGGTCTTTATTTGTGGTAGCTGCAATGCTCACACCACTCTGTTGGCATGAGACTGGGAAGCTGTGTTTGACATTTTGAGTAAATCATATATCAGTGGAAACATTATGCTGTGATATGTATGTCATTCAAGCTAATAGAGTAAAGAAATTCCAATTTGGAGAATTGAAGTTCTGAAGCCATGCACTGATAATGTACACAGGTATGCCATTAAAATGTTGAAATTTTCATAAGGTATAAATCATATCCAGAACCTGGCTGTACTCATGACCGTCTTTGCGTTACACATGAAGTTAGCATGTAAGACATATGAGGTCCTTTTTTCCTGGAAGTAATCCCCATATGTTGTAGGGTTATAGCCTGCACGTAATGCACTTTGTTGCAAATTCCAGAATGAAGTTTTGACACGATTTTCACTTACGTTTGTATGCAATTTCTTTGCTACATAACCAGCTGGGTGTAAAGAAAGGTAGTTTGAATTATTGTTAAGCAACTTTTTGTGGGTTTACTTTGAAGTAAGTCACAAACTCAAAGATATGTTTCGTTTTGATTGTCATATGTACATTTCTTAATTCTGGCCTTTGGGAAGAGATTTTTCTCAGGTTATAAAGATTGCCTTTTTCATCTGTAGTACCTTGTAGCACAGTATGCCTATTTGCACAGGTAATGTCCTCCTTTCCATTTTTGTTGTGGATTGGATCCTGGAGCCATTGCATAGACTTCATGTGTCCCATGGTGTGCTAGCTCACTCTAATTTGAACAAAAGAGGAGCTGCTGACAGTTTTGTGCCCAGCCATTTGTGGCAAAGTAGTTTGGAACTCAATGACAGAATTGTGCTTGGTATCACAGTGCCAATGTTGTTTTGTGGGCAATGTTGTGGAAACAGCATGTCATTGCTCTCAGGATACCTTTGCAGTGTTTTCTTTACCCCAACATCACATTGGTGTCCCCATCAATTGGTAGAAGGACCCACACGTAGCCTACCTATATCAGAGCTAGTGATCTTTGTGTGCCTTGTGTATGTTACATATGATATTGTCTGTATTGCATAATACATTAACCTGCCAAATTTCTAACGTCTCTTGTACTGACATCCGAGTCGATGGCATAGCTTTAATGAAAGAATGCCTCTATATTGTCTACATATCCTGACAAAGTGCATAAATAAACTGGAAAGATCCAGAAAAATCTGCCATGCATCAAAAATGAACATCAGACATTGTTTTTCAATCTACATGTTATCTTCAAAAATTATATTGTAGGCTGAAAGACGCAGGTTGCAGTGTAATTAGGTAGGTCACACATGAATATTGATGTCAGATTAGGCAGTTTATTCTTTAGCCTGATGTTAAATTGCTTGCCGCATAGCATGTTGATTACATAATCAAGGAACTTCAAGTGCAAGCTTTATGGCATATTCTCTATCCCAACCAACACAACAGACGTCTAGGAATGGTGATGTGCAGAAGGCTTATGTATCATTTCCAGTACATGACTTAACCTTATAATGACTTTTTGTTGTTTCAAAAGCAAATTAGTTATTTGTATGATATGTTTTCCTTTCAGCTGTGTCCTTGTGCATGGATTGGTTACTCTTTTTTTCAAGAAATAAAATTTGTTTGCATCTGTTAGAATGAACTTCATTGTTTGGTTGCCTGGTTTGTGTCTGTGTGATTTTATCTTTTACCTAATAATGGATCAACATGACACTACGCTACAGTGAAAGAAATTGTACTAACTGGTGAAGGTTGAATTAAACTGCCATGATGTAAAAAGGAAAAGCACTATACATGGAAGCTGCACTCACTGCCACAAAATATGCAGTATTACTCGTAATGAAAGCCTATTCTTCCAACGATGGTTGCAGTACATTCCGCTCGTTTTGAACAAAGTTTGAAAGATATTTTTTAAGTTCAACGAACCTGCAGGTAAAACTTCTTTGTGATTTAAGTCCGCTTTGTTGCCATCCAATATCTCTGTCACAAATGCTGCTTTCGTATGACGTCCAAGGCTTCAGTAAGGAATTGCAAGGGCTGTATTATGTAAAAATAATACTCCAATACAATTTGACCATCCATGTTATTTTCTTGCTTTTCAAGCAGGATCCATACCTTTTCGTGCTACAATAAACTGGCACCTATGGTTAGACATTGTTGAAGATTCACGCATGCCTTACTTTAAAGGGAAGTAGGGAGTTTAAAGGGGAAATCAGGCTTTATTTTCACAATTTATTTGACTAAACTTCCCCACCGGTATCGTACAGTGAGTTATAACTAACAAATGTGATCAAGATTATCTCAAAACATGGGGACAATTTCGAGAAACAAGTCAAATTCGCAAAAAAAAAAAAAAATCTGTGAAGAACTCCGAAAGTCTGTAATATCCATATTCATCTAATCAAATATGAATATTCAATACTATCGCCTTTTCAAGGTATGAGGAGGTGTGACTGTGCAGTTTCATATGTAGCTTACGTGGGCTGTATTTATCATCAGCTATTACTGAACTCTTGTTTACTTAGCATTGCACAATTCACGAACAACATGGGAACCGGAAACATTCGGTTATGTCTATTCATATAACGTCATCTCAGTCTTACGCTGTGATTGGTCATCGTATAGGGAGGCTGTCTCGTCTTGTACATGAACGTTTATTTTTTTTTTTGTACCCGACAAATGTTAAGAGTTCTCATTCAACAGTAATTAACGCAATAATTACCGTTTCTTCTACCTTCAAGCACCTCCCCAACGTCTCTATATTTCGGTGAACAATCAGTTTAGAAAGAAAAACCAACGAAAGGTGAATTTTCTCAGTCAAACCCCGATTTCTCCTTTAAGATGCACCAACCGTTGGTATACAAAGAAAGTAGTTGTAATCATTACTTAACCATTCAGGCTCCTCAGTAGACATTCACAAAAGCTTCATCTCACCAAAATATTATGCATAAGATGAGCTACGGAAGATGCATCATCAATATTTGCAAGTTTGTGTGAACAAGTTATTCTTCAGCAAGAAATAACTGAATTTCTATTTGTGAGAAATTTATTTATAACGTCGTTTCGTTCATTGAATGACGTATTTCGTCCATGATCATACTCGGGTGTACATTTAAAAATAAAGAAAAACTTTTAAGATCTTAAAACTTGGGCTAAGTTTTTCCGTACACACGTACCCATGCATATTGATCTCCACTTCAACAGACGTTTGCAAGAGGAGTTGTACTACAACCACATCCCTTTTAGTCCTTTTATAAAGATATACATGTGTTTACGTGAAATGAGGGACTTAACGTAGACATATATACTGTCCCATCGCAAGGTCACTAAGGAAGACATATATACTGTCCCCCTATCATACAACTTTTAGATAAAAAACGCTAAGTGGACACGAATCAAGGCCTAAAAAGTGTATATCTGTCACCGACTATGAAGTAAGAAATAGAAGGTGAGGGAATGGAAAAAACACTCTCTGGAAGTACGCCTATGCACTAATTTACTCAATTACATGTTTTTACACATCTGTATATCGATATACAACTTTTGTCCACCAAATGAATGCTTTTTACAGGTGTCGACCAAAGGTGCGATCCATATATATATATATATATATATATATCATATACTCAACATTATCAACATTGCGTAACATTATCGTATACTCCCACTCTTCAACATTTTCACAAAATAATCGGTATGGTTGTGCTTCCTCCACACTCCCCCCCCCCCCCACGCTTTCGTTTGATCTCTTTAAGATGAAAGTGCTTCGAGAAGTACTGCATAATAAATTACGATAATTTTTTTCCTGGTTCGAGAAACCTGCAACTAAAACATGACAAGCCCTACTTGTTTTAGGGATTGTGTGGCATGTCTGTCTATGACTAGTGCATTTTATAGTTTCTCTTTTTCTTTATCTTCCATTTGATACAACCGGGAAGACAACGGTTGTTTATGCCAATTCCTTTTTTTGCTAAGAAACTTTCAATAATTTGAGTTGTTTTACACAAAAAAGGCACCGAATTTTTGCAAAACTTATACGTTATGTTTATTATACGAACCGATACTCCAATGGAAGTTCCTTACATTAGAATTTTCGCCAAAAGTGTTCAGGGTTATTATTTGGATTAATTTCCCATTTTGGAATGACAAGATTAATTTGGCATGAGTTTGTCTGGACTTGAATGTTGATTTGTCTGTAGGCTGTCGTGATACAAAACATTGACCGATCGTCGTCCTATGAGCCTAGAGATTTAGGGAAGGGTGTCCCAGTTCCCTTTGGGAAATTTTTGCTTCTGTAGGGTGGAAATGGTGCAAAAATGGTGCTACTTTTAATAAGAGAAAGAAACTGAATTACTATCTCCAGGAATTTCTATTTCCTAAAAAAATATTTTCTTTTTTCATTATTTCTTGATGAAATATTAATTTTAAGATCTTGAAAAATTAAATAATGGTAATGTCATCGATGCACAGCATAGAAAATATTGGTCTTATAAACCCACAACTGTTCACCAGTTCTATCCCATCCGTCAAAGCGAAAAAAGGGGAAGGGGTGTCTGAGAGGTCCACACTGATCCAATACCTAGGTCCAACATTAGAAGGCACGCGGAAACACAAATGATAGTAATTTAGGCCTGTTACTTCTAAATGGGAAAAATGATGTTGTAGTAGGATTTCTTTCAAGTACCTTTCTTTTATCCTGTCATGGCTGCCACAAAAGTGGAGGGGATGGTGCTGGGTGTCCCACCCACGAAAACAAATATTGTCAGGACGATAGTCAGAAAATCTGAAGTACAAGTTAAAATGTCTCATATATCAGTCTAGCACATGACATCAGAAGATGCTCCCAAGAAACAAAATAAGAGGTACATAAATCATTACATTTTTCCAAAATGGCAATACATCCGATGTGTCTTACAATCTTCCATAGACTTTTTTTTTCACATACATTCGGAAATTACAAAGCATCCCTATTTCAGGCCTGTGTACATATACACCATGGAAATGCTGTTTTGTCCATATGTAGGGTTCAGAAAGGCAAGATGAACATTCTACTCAATTCGGCATCGTATCGTTGAAAGTTGGATAGAATGTCCAGTCACTCAGGGAATGAAATTATATATACTGCTGTTTTCGTAAAGTAATCATTATTTTGATATTTTGTAATTCGATATGTGTGTCTCTTGATCCAAAGTGAAGGGGTTATGGAACTGTGGGAATATGGGGTAAAATGATACGTAGTCATTTCTAGATGTATGATTACCTAACAAACTGATATCCATTACACTCAAACTGAAATGCACTACAACCAAAATTTACAAGCCAAATCCCAAAGTAAGTTCTATCCAAATATGTTTGAAAACCCTCCGTATTCTCACCAACACCCAAAATAAACGTTGCATGTGCGATGCATCTTAAAAGCTACTGTAGCAGCAGTTTCCCCCATAAGTTATGATAAAAATACTAGAGCGATAGCCTAATAGGGGCCGACTGTGATTCATACTACGGAGCTTTCGAGGGGTCTTCCAGATGTTATTTTTCATACTCCGTATTGTTAGAATCTAATTTCGCAACATCTTAACATTTTTACAGGGTCTGTTTCCTTTCCTTGTTAATATCCGACATCCTTCTATCTGCGTCCGAATTTGAATTCACGATAGTTTGTCTCTCCATGTAAGATTTAATGCCTAAATCTATACCAAATTTCCAGTGTCTTTACATCTTCATTACATTAATTAAGGCAACCCGTTAGCATAGGAGATATCATATCGATGTTTTAGTGAAAGAAGATGTACAAAATCTCACGCAATCTTAAAGGGGCTCACTTAATTGATATCAAATAAGTGTGTGAGGATTTCGAACGGAGCTAAACAGAAGGCTTATAATTAGTCTAGTTTCACATCCAATTGTTTGGAAATCTGAATATATAGTTGATCTTGACTGGTATTGGCTTTGTGCAATCAATATGTCGAGTCAAGAATTTTCCAAACTCAAATTGAATCGTATGAATAGTCAGTAATCACGGAGTTGTTATCCAGATGGGGGAGACGTCGGGCGCATGAATCAGCACAATCCCCTCCCCCCTCTCTTTCGACAACTAGCGAGTTTGTTTCCAAAATGAGCAAATCCATACGAAGAATTTACTTCCAGATGCTGGGAAATGACATCTCAGCAATCGCACCTTAGAAATCGCATCGCATCTCATTTATCTAACATCCCTATTTTCTTGGAGGATTCCCAAACTACACCTGTCGCTTTGCACCTTCACACGGAACGAAAACAATGTTTGCCGATAAATATACGTCTATCACTTCTGTGAGACTTTGTCAAAGTTACAAATTAAAGGGAAAAAAGACTTTGCTAAAGAACAAGAGTAAGGATTCTGTGAGTTTCACTTTGACGGTGCTGCAGTTTTTTTTTTTTTTCTGTAATTACATAATCTGCTGTATTCTCTACGAAATTTTTTCTACTTGCAGTCTCTCAAAGCTGATATAGTTTGAATCAAAGAAAGTATACTAATTTTTGTAGCATCATATATACGAATATATAACTTAAATGTCTTCATCGTGAATTTGAAAGAAAAAAGAGCAAAAAGACAGTCGGAAATAGATTGAACAAACATTCCATATAAACATTGTCTTTACCTGTCATATCTGAATATATCACCCTGGCCAGTATAATCACCCTAGTATGCCTTTACATAAATGTGTTAAAGTGATTGCCGAGAGAAATTTCATGCCAAGTTTAATAGGGCTTTTAATTGCACCATTCAGGCAATCTGAGAAAATAATTAGGTTTAAGGTGGTTAATTCTGTCATATGATTTCAAGCTGTCCGAACACAACGCTACAAGCTGTAAAATACGATATGTACTGGTTGACAGCATTCATTCAAATCAACCGTGTGCGATCTTCGTAAAAGCCGATGGGAAGCACCTAGTCCTCACAGAATTTCCATAATGTGCTAAAATTATGTCTCGAGAAGATCTTTCCTACATGATAGAACATGACTTGATAGCCAGATATACCATAGTGGTTAGGGTAGGTACCTCTCGAGATGGGATAAACATGATCATATGATCAAGTGAGGAACATACCCTAACATTTATGGTATATCTGGAATGGATATCACGTGATGTTCTGTCATCCATAAAAGGTCTTTTCGAGACATGATTTTAGCACATTATGTGTATTTTGTGAGGACAGGTGTATCAAAAACATACTACTCAAGACGTCGCTCGTTGGTCGGTATCGAGAATTGTAGATTTTAATTAAAGGAATCACTGTACTCACAAGTAACCTTCAAACTGATCACATCATTTTCATATTGCTGCG
Organism: Stichopus chloronotus; assembly: GCA_021234535.1. NCBI lineage: Eukaryota > Metazoa > Echinodermata > Holothuroidea > Aspidochirotida > Stichopodidae > Stichopus > Stichopus chloronotus. The sequence goes on from CM037847.1 coordinate 18,391,823, forward strand.
TCAGTGATCCTGAGATTTTGACTGAATATTCAGTATCAGTATACTTTCTCAGTGTGACCTGTATTGTTGCATGTTCATTATGCAGAAGCTCAGAGTAAGAACCGCAAATTTCCCAACATGATTTGCCAAAACTGGTTTTCATCTGTTATTACAATATAACTGTTTTGCTTCAGTTGTATCTCATATCTTCAGGATCCCTTAGTTGAATCATTTATCATCAGTGTATCAATAATAATTAACAGGTGTGACCAGATGTCATTAATTGTTTAACCAACTCAATGAGCCCCTAAAAACTGTGAAAAAGCTATAGCAGGAAGTATAGAGTGCTTAGTTAGAATGTCATGTGACATGAAAGTGACCTTTTGAAGTATTGCATGTATTGATCATTGAGAATTCTAAAAACCATAAATAACATCAAAATCTATACAGTATTGACATTTTAACAGGCAAATTCCTGTCTCACACCTGCATCATGAATAAATATGAGTATGTAAATTTGTGGTGTCAAGAGATGAACTCATATGATATGTCTTATGTTATCCTTTGTTTATTTAACCTTTACTTCAAGGACAACAGAGAATTTTATACACAGAGACGATTTTAGTTTGGACGCATATTTTTTCTCTTTCAAAAACTTACCAGTGTGAAATCCAATAATAAAGTAATTAAGAGGAAGCACATATAGGCTTAACAAATGAAAGACTGTCACTGTGCAACACAACTGCTTTTCATTTCCATGGAAAACACAGTGTCAAGCCAACTGAAAGTGAGTGCCTTGCATGAGTTGGGTCTTCGTATGAGTTGCTTTGAACAATATTTGTAAAATGTGATACAGTACAAAGAACTCGAGTCTAGTTGTCAATCCACAAATTCAACTAGACTTACGAAAGTGAGTATCACCTCGGTCACAGCGACTGACAGTATAACCAATTTCATACAAACAAAGAAGTTCCTTGAAACTTGTACCGTGCTGTGCAAGCAAACTTTACGAGTCAGGCTTTTTTCTCCATATTGCACAGTTTTCTTCCCCCAGGCACCCACCTCACCGTTATTCTCGAATTTACATTGAAGTTTACACATTACCATACCAACACTTTAAATATTAATAGCCTGAGATGTAACGGTACGTCTGTTTGTCGATGACTGGTTATTTCAAACGGACCTAGGATGGAAATCTTTCTTTGAAACTAATTAATGTTTCTTGCATTACTTTTTACATTATAACTGTAATATAGCAGATGTGAATGGTATTGATAACACCCTTTAGGTACAAGGCATAAGCCTAAGCGTATGGGGGTCATTTCGGAAGGGAGAGAGGGGGGCAGGTATGATTTTCCAGAATTTCGATTTTTGGACAGAGTTGCCAAATTTTGAGGCTAGCCTCATTTTTTGCTCCAGTGGCGTCGCAATGAAGTTTTCGGGATTGGATCAAGCTACAGTGTATTGCGGAAATACACTGTATACACCACTATCACTCTACTGTGGGGCACCCAGGATTTTGGACTGGGGGGGGGGGGGATGTGGGCGACAAAGCGGAACGCCACCATGATTTCGGCGGAGCTCCAGATGGACAAAAAATGATCTGCCAAGGTTCTGCAAAGTTGGAATAGTCATGCCAAGCTGCCAATGTTAAATAAAATTTATCCTCGACTGTCTAATAAGCGCTCCACCGTCTTCTCCAACCCCCCTCCCCTCCCCCATTTTTTTTTTAGGTTTATGTACGTTTACGGTGTTTGATGACTAAACCTGGTGGTGTGCCTACTACTCAAGTCTCTCAATTGGATTCGGGTTTCAACGTATCTGGAATAATTGAAATGTTTTTGTCATACTCTATAGGCCTAATTGAGGTGTTCTTTTCATCACCACCCAGCCTATAATCATGTGCCCTTGCAAGGAGATTCAGTTGCCATACACGGAATGAAGCCAGTTTCTGAAATGAAGTATACAAATGTTGGAGATAGAGAAAAAACTATAAAAAAAAAATGCCCTAGTCAAATGTAGGGAGCTCAAAAGACGTTTTCACATTTTTTCCTCTGAAAATACATGGAACATCTTGTGCACTGTAGTAACATGAAAAGTCCTGTATAGCGTAACACTGTGTGTCAGTAGTTAGTTTGTAGCATTGTCAGGACTCCACTACATCCAGAGAAATGCAATTTCTGGAAATTGCAGCTGTCAGATGCAACGCACTACAAAGAAGCCTATATAATATATATTTCGGTGGGGGGGGGGGGGGGGTTGGTGCTCTGAAATTTCTGAATGCATATACCAATGACCTCTACGACAGTGTATCGAGAATGCCTTTGAGACGCAACGAAAGCGTTTCTGCACCAATAAAGGTATAACAAATACTGTATCTTGTAGACCCAACGTAACGACAATCTACGGCGGCCTAGAGATATATGCGGGCCATCTTGTTAGTTTTTTTTACGGAATGTTTATATCATTCGGTTCTCGAGTTCGCTACTGGAAAGATTTTTATATACAGATAGGTCCATAGCCTTCTTAAAAACTGCACAAGAGTAGTGTAAATTAGGGTTACTATGGGTGATGTTGCACATTTTCGATTTTAAATTAACATTATATTAATTTGTGACAAGATATCGCAATATTTTACCCTAGTTTAAATCTATAATTAACGAGAGTATAGGAATATGGTGGAGACCTATTACAAACTCATTGTGAAAATGTTTTCACATTACGGCTTCATTATAATTCAGTCGATCTATGTAAGTCAAGTAAGTATGTAAGATTCCAGTTAATGCAACATAATTTAATAACATGAAAACCGAAGCTGGTGACGTTTATTTTCCAGATTATTTCTTTCAACCATGTGGTAGTTATGTACAGATAGATGTGTTTCCCAAATGAGAAAAAGTCGTACAACGCAAAATGTCTTTCAGATAGGCCTAAGTCGGGTGCCGGAAAAGTTTCTGCTTTTCGTCCACAACATTGTTTTTCAGAGTGGGAAAATACAAAGCGAGAGAAAATTTGTGGGTTTTTTGTAGGGAAATTATGATTTCGCTATTGAATTACAACGGGTGCAAAAACTGTCGTTTTTGTTGGGGGACTTTGCTTCCATTCCTTTCCCTTCAAATATTTTCACAAAAAGCAAGAATGAAGAAAAATTTAGCTAGTGCCTCAGTCGATATTGTGAGAACTGATGCATTTCTAATCTCTAGTAAATAGCTTAAACGATGGTAGGGTCATGGGTAGTTTCGTTTTAATGCTTCTTACGTAATCATGACAGATTAACAACAGCTAAATGTGGGTTGAGGGCACAAAATTGTTGAGATTCATCAAGGGAACTGACATAAAGAAAGGAAATAGGTCAGCTTCAAATTGTATGGATTACATATGCATCTAGCTTCCATTTTTAAGTCCATTTACAAGCTTAAGTATAAGAATATAAGCACAAGTTGAAGTAATGTATTATCAGGGAAAAGTTTCAAAAAGCTGCATGTGAACCTTCTATTTTAATCTTGTCATAGTTTTCAGTACCAAAAAGAGATTGCACTTGTGAAGTCAATGATTTCAAACTACCCTCCCGTACATCCTGACCCCCCACACTCCGCATTACCGGCCAACAACATATCTCTCTTCCCTTTTGTCTTCTCTTTTGCCCTCATTCATTTTTTTTGGGGGGGACAACACATTGTGTCCCCAAGATTTCTTTGGGACAACACTTTCGTCCTGCCCCATCCCCTCCTTGTGACGCCAGTGGGTATACGATCAGTGGATCTCTTTACCTCTTTGAATCTCTTTAGATTTGTAGAGTCATGTTAAATCATACAGTATCTATAAAAATTACAATTAATGTTTTTGTTTTATTTGGTAGACAGAGTCACAGAGGTGAAGTTTCCCCATTTCAACAAGGGAGTGTTAATCTTTTTTGATGAGAGTAGATGATTTTTTAGTTTTTCAAAATTTAATATTTAATGCTAGTCTACTTTTTTGGAAAATTACAACGTATCCATACAAACATAGGAACACGTCACAGTGAGGGATTGAGAGTAATCAGTCCATAAGAAGTGCAAGTTAAAAGTAAAGTTTGGACACTGTTATTTAAGCATTTTGGATTTAATTAATTAGTGTGATGCTAATTTCTCATGTCATCTGAAAGCGCTCATCGGACACACACCATGTTTGCAGCAGTAATAGGGAAAGCCGGTTAATAATAAGGCTCTTAGCCCAAAGATGTGTTAGTATTACGTACGGTTGGATATTTATAATTAAGAGAAAGGTTTGTTGTTCATAAGGTTCACGTTATTAGTTTATAGGATGAAAGGTTCGATATTCATAATACGAAAAAAGGTTCGTTATTCATTATAAAAACAAGGTTACTAACTCATAATACTGGAAACTTTATCTACAATTATGAGGACTATACACTGGTGATGCTGTAGTATTTGCCCCCAAAGTGGCCAAGCCCCCCCCCCCCCCCTCTCCTCAAGGAAGCAGGGAGGTTAACCTGAAGCATGGCAAGGGAGATGGAGTGCCAAGACGAACTAGAAAGTGGACTTTGGCCTCGGTTATGAGTATGGAACACTGTAAATTATGAGCTATTGTAGACTACATTCTTTTTATATTGAACAAGGGACCTTATGACCCTGGAACCAGCGCCAGAAATTTTTTATGAATAACGAAACCTAAACAATTTTCTAAAACCACAGTTTGACTAACGAACCTTATGAACGTCGGGTAGACCCCATCGACGTGGCGCCAAATTCAGTTGCCAATAAAACTGTGATGAACATGTAGTTACTGGCATCATTGCTTTATTAAATTCTTATACATTCTTAAATCCCAAGAAAAAGAAATTTGCTGTATAACAACATCAGTTTACTAATTGCCTGAGCAGACATGGGTCAGCATCTGTGCCTTAAATTAAGCGTAACTGCATTCTCTGCAATAAAATAGCCACACTGTAGCAATCGGCCCATACCATATATTAAACCAAATATTAGCCATGTTGTTTTCCTTGCCAAAATTCCCTCCAACATTCCACACTCCAAAATTTATTGCCGGTTGACAGAGCACCTTTCTGTTCAAAAGAGTTAATGGTGTATTTAAGCTATACCATTAGTGATTACCACTGTACGACTGTAAGCCATATGTTACCTAGACTATACCAGATTTATCACTGGGATTTTTTGGCACTGCTACTACTACTAAGCTGCTCTTTTGTCAGTCGTTGAAGTGTAGGTTAGATGTAGATTCATCAGCCTTATTTTCGTAAAATACACCTTCAACAGTTATTTATTGACATGTCCAGGTTAAATCAGAAAAATGACAGCACGGTTGCAGCTAAATTGCAAATCTTAGTCAAGTGACATGGATTTCGACGACAAACAATTATACAAGCTGGTTCAAACTTTAGTGAATTGTCTTGGAAACCTTTTACGTAAAAACCAGACGTTGGTGAATGTGATTGTGAAGTGCTGATCCTTAAAATTGTAAGTTCATTTTAGTTCATGAATTATACATATGTATACTCCAAAAGACAGGATTGAAGTCACAAGGTGTCATATTTCTGCCGAACAAGGGGGAGCTAAGATGTATGAAAATCCCAAATCTTCAAAAGGTCTACAATATACGATGTTAAAGAACATGGCGCTCCATGGCATTGTTTGAGTATACAAGATCCTTGCCATAAATTACGATTTGACAGTCTAGATTTAAATTCCTACATGCAACACTTTATTTTTCTTCTTCCTTAATTTTCAAATGATTCTATTGGATCAGAAAACTTAAAAAAAGGAAAAAAGAATATTCAAAACTGCTGTCTATAGAATATACTGCATTGCCTATTTCAATTTTTTCACTGGCTAGGTGGGGAGGGGGTGGTGTTAGTCATGAGGGTTCGTCAAGACTGTTCATTTAACCTGAAGTCCTTTTTTATTAACAGTCTTTGAGATAATTGTTTAAATAAACGTTAATGTCAAAGGTATTACAAGCAGTTATCAAAGTGTCCGTAAATTTTATTTATTGTTCGTTTATTTGTTTGTTCTTTAGATGATATTGTAAACTTGATTAACTTCTTCGTATTGGGTATTCTTTGCTAATGAAAGACGCATAACGGGATGACTGAAAGTCCATATATTAATTATAAATTCAAATTGTCCTTGCAAGTCGAACCACGTATCCTGTACAATTAGCATTTACTCCCGATCTATCGTGGTAAGCTTAAACACTTCAGTAACCTTTTTAATGTGTTACCCTTTATGCTATATTATTTCAAAACTTAGAGACCTTTGACACAGAATACGTTTAGCTAATGGATTTCATGAAGACACATAGAATACTGATGATGTTTATGCTTGGAAAACCGCTCACAAGAAAGAAATTTTGAAACACGTTGGCTATTGGACGATAACGTTTTCGTCAAAATTAAAGTTCTAACTTACTTTTGTGCGGGAATGATGATGAGGAAAAACAAATTACATGAATTTTAACTAGTAGCAGTCCTAAATCGTACTTTCATTACCTTTCTAGATAGTCTACAAGTACAGAAAACATTCAGACAATCACATATAAGCAGACGCAGTGTGCATTCCACTTACACGCCGAACTGTGGAAGAAGCATACCACCTGTCAAACCATCACCCTCTGTATGACCCTACTGCCATAACAACAATGATTTATGTTATTTTGAGCCATGCAGGCCTAATAGATTTGACTCCGAGGGCAAGTGATTTGTAAACGGCGGATAGTATATCTTGTGAGAGTGACAGCTGGTGTAAAAAAAGTGTAAAAGTGGGCACGTATGAACAATTGACAGTAATGAGGTAGGCGGTGCCATGCCAAAGTGTAATTTTGTCCGTACTTTTAGTGTAAAAAAGTGAACTAATACACCATTTTTACACAAAGTGTCACTTTCGTGTAAAAATGGCACTTTCTAGTGTCAGCTAGGAAACAAATTTTTGTAATTGTATTTTTATTTGTTTTATTTGTATTCTTTGCAAGTGATGTGACATTCCACATCTTGTTTTATGGTTGCTGCATGATAGTGTTGTCATTTAACTTGATTTGATGCTCAGTGAAAAGATTAACAAATTAGAACAACTTCCAATAGGTAGTAAAAGTGTAAGAACGTTGCCGACTATTAATTGCTTAGAATGTAGGATTTGCATGAATGATAATTTTTGGTCATGTGCTGTAGGGAATAGACGGCAGGAAAAACAATCCAGTGACCCTAACTAACTAAAAGATAATGGAATACACAGTTTATTCAACTATATCTCTATCAAATCCTTTCTGCAAGCCTCCGCAGTTAATTTGGTGCTCACACCAATAGTTCTGATTAAATATAGAGGATGTGCTCACACTTCTCCATTCTTATTAAGAGTAAAGTTGATGACATTGTTCCTGTTCTGACCAAAGTTATGAACATGTCTTTTCATTTTCTGCAGCCGTTAGTAAGGCGACCTCCACGTACAAAATAACTAAGAAAAATAATAGGAAGATCCAAGTGCCAATCCCACCTTGAATAGCCAGAGACTGAAAGATAAATGTTTAACAGCATGCCACCAGCTAAGGTTGAACATCCACTTCCATTAACCAAACTGATAATGGGGTATTAATATCATGTCACACCCAAGAAAAAACATCACTTAGTGGCACATATATAATATATATATATATAGATATATATATATATATATATATATATATATAGATATATATATATAGATATATATATATATATATATATATATATATATATATATTATATATATATATATATATATATATATATATATATATATATATATATATATATATATATATATATATATGTATATATATATATATGTATATATATATATATCTGGACAACATCTTTCATCACACTGCTTCTTACCATTGTTTACCTCTGTAGCTGAAGAACTGTAGACTAATAGCAAATTTAACATTTCAAATTTACTTAAGTTTGCATCTGTTGGTCAACAACGCAGGAAAAATGAACCGTCATCTCCAGAATACAAGTTATTGAAAGGGTCACAGTGCTGTTATCACTAAAGTTTATTCAAATATTCTAGTGCTAATGTATGATTTTATGAGTAATGCACAGTTTTAGTGCTGCCTTTCACAGTTTTGACTGTAGTAATTTGCAAGGTTCATTTTACAACAAATATAGATAACTTTCAGATGGGACATGTGTCCATTGTATGAGGTAAAGGCTTCTCCTTTCCAGGCCATCAGGCACATTGTGTTGAACTCTGGTTTCCTTGCAGATAAGTGTAGGCATCAGTCCAACATAGAAAGCTCCTACCTGAAGCTAGAACCGGTTTGCATTGGGTGGGGTGGAGCAAACTGAGTTAAAATGATTGTGCTCAGTTACACAATGCAATAGTAAGAATATGTATTTTGCATATATTTAGGTCTATTTGCAGGTATATGATGCATATTTAAGCTTTCAATTAGGCTTACTTATCAATAAAATCATTTGCAGTTATATGCTTTATGTATGTTTTCTGTCAATTTGAGCACATGTTCTAATGAAGTGTATTTTTTTATTCCTTTTCAGAGGCAAAGGAAATTGTTTCAGTTGTGATGCTGTGTGTGATGCTGCTCATAAACACAGTATTGTGCGGAGGGTAATAGTGAGTTACCTCATACTTGGCTTGTAGATGACCCATATAAAGTAGATGATCCCTCTTGTTTTTGGTGGGGTCAAAGGTTATTTGGGGTTTACAGGTAAAAGTTAAAAAACTTGTAAACACAATATCTCAAGAAGTGTAAAGTGAGTGTTCTCATACTCTTCATGTCAATAACCCATTTTGAGTGGATAATCCATAGTGTTTTTGGAGGTCAAAGGTGATTTGGAGGCACCAGAGGTAAAGATCAAAACCTTTGTATACCCAATATCCCAAGAAGAGAAACTAATGAATCACACATTTCTTATATCAAGCAGAAATGATGGTTTTATCTTTTAGTAGTTGGAATCTATAATGTCCAGAATTACATGCAAGAAAGCTGCAACTTAAACATGTTAATATGATACAAAATATGTATCCCATGTGAAAAGTAGATGCTCAACCAAATGGTGTAGCCACTTGGTACTTGGTATGACCCTTTCTGTAGAAGACATGGCAGAAGCAATGACCCATGTGACTAATTGTTTGGTATGCACTGTCTACAAGATATCTGCTTGGCTGTTTGTATTGTATTGACACTTTGTAAAGATTAGAGATTAGGCTATAGGAAAACTGCAGATCATCCCAGAAAAGTTCTTTTAAACCTGTTTATCAACCCACTGCTTCTGGTGCATGAGATATCTTCCACAATATAATTACTGTAATTTCTGGTTTCCATTTAAAAAATGAAAATGATCTCTTTCGGGCTCAAGCATTACCTGTGGCAGTCTGAAATAATAACTAGGTGGTTAACTAGGTGGTCACCTGTCGGTGACCACCTAGTTAACTATGTCACGTGATCCCCTCTCGTCATCTAGGAAGTCTCATCGGATGGCATGTTGTGGAACTGAACTGACAAGTGATGGCCAACTGTTTGCTGGATAATGCAAAATGAGGCTTTCTTTTCCCATTACAGCAAGGTAGGTGGCTTCTCTCATCTCCTTCGAAATTAAAGATTTGTGTAGATATTATGCAAGGAATGAAAAAAAAAAAACACTGTCGAATTGAATCTGTTATTTTCCACGTCTCAAACAGTATTCTCAAACGTTTGGAGTACTTGACTTATTTAATTATTAATTATGTTTTTAATGGATATTTGCAGATGACAACGTAACAGGTTTCCTTAACACCAAAATTACAAAGATAAATTGACACAATCATCTATCATCAAGAATTTTGTATTGGTTTTGTATGAACTGCATATAGTCTATACACACACACAAGTACGCGCTGGTGATCGGAAAACCATCACTCATTTCGCGTAAAAGAAATATACCCCCTCTGAAAATGATGTTCAACTCTGTATATAGGCCTACTTGAATTTTTTCTCGTTAACCTTTTAAAATGTTGTCACACTTAGCAACAGGCTAGTAATAATGGAAAAGGATCTCAACAAATTTCAACATGATCTCAGCAAGTCACGAAAGTCCATGAAGATGGCGCTCGATGTATTCAGTGAACACAGTCGTATGTACAAAAAAGTTTGAAAATCTTGGTTTTAGATTGAAACGATTGTGATTGGTCGACATAGATGTACAGCAGCCACATTGCTACAGTAAAAATCTTAGGCAGATCATCTCCTCAAAAATGTATGTCCTGTACAACGTGCCAACTATTCAACTTCAGTTTGAAAGACAAAACTCCTTACGATGTGGCATGCGGATTTCTTCACCTCGGTCCTCTATGTACACCATCCGTTGATTTCCAAGAGACCCAGAGTAGGGGTAAAAATGTAGGGCCTAATCAAAAACCTAGCTTACCAAATTGATACCTTCAGTTGATAACTTATCTTAAATATAATATTGAAGACCGAGAGATTCATTGCAAGACCTTCTGTCGGCTTGTAATTAGCGCCATAAGGATCAGAATGCTGTCTTATAGTCGTTTGACCATTTGGATCCAAGTTCAAGGTTTGATGCAAGAACGGTACTAGAACAACTTTTATTTTCATTAACCTTTGAAAAAGTAAAGAAAAGAAATGCCGAGCCTACGATTCAATTCGTTACGAGCTACATACACAGTTACACCCCCGTTTGTAATTCACGTCCGTTATTTACTGACAGAGATGAATAATTTTCCGCTGTTTAGAAGGAAATAATACAGGCGGAGGTTGGAAAGGCAAGGCACAGACAATCATGGACAGTGGGTGGTTGCGATTTATTCTTTACCACATTGTGCAGTTTTCTATGCTTTTGGTAATGCCCATACTCAGTACGTTTTTACCGTTACATGCCTTGTATACACAAGCTAAGGAATTGAGTGGTTTACAGTAGGTGTTTGTGCGAAAAGAAATTGAGCTATGCAAGTGATTTTGACGTGTCTCTTAGAACTACTAGAAAAGGGTCAGAGTGGCTGCTACGAGAAGTAAAGGAAACGTAAAGATTACCTGCGAATATGTATTTCGACGTGCACTTGACTTCTACATCAACACAACACTTTCGCGTTCCTTACAAATCTAAGCGTGCTGCACCTAGCTTTGTGTACTTATGTACCGTGTAGAATGTAAAACGCTGTAATCGATCAAACACTCGATGATACGTAACGTAAAAGAGTGATATGATTATGGATAGCGATATGGATGAGATAAAACTCCGTGGATTGCCATCTTGTTCTGTTTTGTTGGGCAGTATCACTTTTCACAACAATATTCATCAAACTTTTCTTTAAAACATATGATTTACGTAGAGCACAGGAGTTCCAAAAGCATTGCACTGATATATCTTTGAAGATGTTACTTTAACTGGACTAAGGCCGGATTTCATATGGAGTACCTGGAGCATATGGAGATTGATACAACGCCCTCCGTCTTGCTCAAGGCGGCTTATTATCAGAATATCAAGTACATACAGAAAAAAGCGCACCCCGTGGTTCTGAAAAAATCACCCTCGGCAAAGATTTGGAACAGATAAACACAGTGACCTCTTTACACTTGTGATTTGCAAATTTCTGTAAAGTCAGTGACCAAATTGAAAACACTATTCCAGCTAGATGACCGGTTTATGATTGATACCAGAGTCAAGACCCGTCATTGGACGTCGGTATCATATTTACCATCATATTATCCATAAGGTCTTCCTTAAATCGTTTGTACTTTTAAAACAAATAATTGTGAAGACCTATCAATAAATATTTAATTAAAATATAGTTTTAAGTCTAAGGGTGGTAGATCATTAAGGTATAGTAATACGTGTAGAAATAATAAGACACCATAAATATGTAAATTGCAGTGAATCATGCATCGATTTATTTTCTTAATCAAGAAGTTGACATTGTTTTATTACAGCATGCGAACACTAATTACCTGACTAGATTACTCTAACTTTCATTCATGAGGCATAAAAGATGATGTATTTGCTGAAGAGTGAAAAAAGGGTTACTTAAAACAGTTAAAGTAAAATACTACAAGACACATTCACACAGATTATAGTTCATGCAGTTTTATTGGGCAAGACAGGCAAACTATATTTGGTTGCAAATGGTACACGCTTGATCGCCACACTTGGTAAAAGGGGGGCATTGGGGTGGCACGTTTGTGCGAGTGCACTTGACGATTTGAGGCTTCCATGTCAAGTCTCTACCAGAAGAAACTTGGGTTGTATCCATCTGCAGTTGCCACATGCAACCGCCGATGAAAGTTTCCCCGCTGTCATAGTTTTCACAGGTGAATGTGATCTCTTCGGTTGACGTTTGACTGTTCGTCCATGCATTCGCCAATGAATAAGCAACCGTTGTGCTTACACTAGCACTGAGAAAGAGGACGTTCGCCTCAATGGTAGAGGATATTTCTAATGACATTGTGGAAGTGATTGTTGAGCTAAACGAGACAGAGTTAGATATTTGATGGGTCACCTTGCCATTTTGATTACAACCAACACTGTTCCAAGTTGCTGTTGGCGTCACCCACTTCTCTGAGACCCACACGAAACGTTGATCAGCTAAAGCGTCACATCGGTAGGCTCCAACATTGCCTTTTCCGGTAAGTCCTATAACATCTAGGCAATTTTGAGAACGTCTATTGACAAAACTGCAAGAGTCACCATTACAGTATGTACCTGGTACATCCCACATCTGATCTGTTGCATCTCCACAGGGATGCATTACAACATTACCTACTCCAGTACTGCCAGCGACATCCACACACCATCCTGACTGTTCGTTGACAAGCTCTCCGTTTTCATAGAAACGAAACCATTGGTCTTTGCCGTCCCCACAAGTCCACATTACCACATTCCTTCTTCCGTCAGATCCTTCAACGTCAAGGCACAGACCCGATGCTTCGTTTCGAAGTCTTCCGAAGCCCAACTCTCTACCTCTACTTCCGAGTATAGAAAAATTGATCATTTCCGAGACCGCAATTAAAAACCCCGATATTTCCTGTACCATCTGATCCTTCAACATCAAGGCATCTTCCCGCTTCATAATTAACCAACTGCGAAGCGACCTGTTTAGAAGGAAGTCAAAATAACTTGAGTGATAATCGTTATGGACAAGTGCATCATATTAAAGAAACGAAGCTTTCCCAGGGTCCAAAAGCCACTCGGTTACTTAGATACTTGAAATTATAACTTCCATTATGCACAGAATTCGTTGTGAAGATAACAATTGCACTGTCCGTTAAAATGAAACCGTACCCCAATTGATGCATCATATATGTACCGGCAATGAGTACTGAGTGCCAAATGGATGGAAACTATCAAAAACAGAAGAAAGGCATCATAAATAATTTCAAAATATCAGAAGAATTCTAGTGTAAGAAAAAAAAGTTTAAAACAGAAAGCAAACGAGTATATCTGAAAAAAATCCAGTATAATAAAATTAATTAACAATTAACGGATTAAGCAAATCATCATGTCTAAAAACAAATCAAGAAGCACCTATGTTTGATATGCTTATCGCATTGTGTCAGTTTCGATACAAAACGGCGGAACTGTGAAGTATCAGAGTATCAAATAAAAGTCAGAATATCAAAAGACATTTTTAGATGGTACTAGAATATTTTCGATATTCTATCGCGGTATTGCGTTGCTATGCGTTATATGATGAACACAGAATACTCTTTTAGGCACTTTAATTGAGCACACGTACTACACAGCGCCATATGCACATGGCGTCAATTTGTACACAGGTAATTGTTCGTAGGGTCTGTTGAGGATTGATCGGAGTGTGTATAAGGACTATTAAGAGTCCTGCTCATAGCCAGATAACTATAAAACCAAATGTTGGTATGCCGAGAGTCAGTAAGTGACGTACATGAACTCGAATTGATGAAATCGGTAAAAGGTAGGTGTATTATTTGTTACAGTAAACTCTGGTGGAAGTAAACAGATCCTTTCGTATCGGATCATTATTTTCTTTAGTCATTCGGACTGTCTCTATGTATTTCAAATTCGTCATCAACAGGTACTGCTGTAACTTATGGAACCGACTTCCAACTGACATTGGGAAAAATACTTCGTTTTCATGTTGTAAAAAAAAAGGAAACATGTCAAAAGTTACCTAGCCGAGAAATGTTAGTTTCTTCACTACTTACATGTCGGCCTTCAATTTTTTAACAGTATCTTTGTCTTACTTTTCATTCCTCTTTGTTGGCCATGTTAAGATTTTTGTCCTTATTTTAAGTCTGATTTAAATGCTTCTTCTTTTTACTTCATGGATAAATTGCCTGTTACAGGTTTTGCTTGGTCAACTATTCTTTCTTCATTTAATAATATATTGTGGATGCTTAGATAGATTTCATAGTTGGTATGTAGGTGTACCGTATGGCGTTAATTTAAAGAACCCGATTGCTTTTGTTGAATGTTTAGGTCATTTTAGTCAACAGGAGTAACATGGTGGGGCATTGTAAACACGATATCTTTTGAAGGAAGGTGTCGCCAGATCTCACATTTTTTGTAGATGTAAGACAGTGAGGGAAGCACCCCACTAATTAAGTGGTCAAAAGCTGTCTAGGGAACAGCTGGGGTTAAACAGGAAAAACCTCTTCGACGTGATAACTCGGAAACTTTTTCTTGAAAACATTTAACTTGATATGTGCTATGAATGCAAGAATATTTTGTTTTTGGTGTAGGCGAAACGTACTTTCAACCACGGCCATGCACATTTTATCTGTTTCTATGGCAAAGCAGACAAAACCAGGCACCTGTTATTTAACGAAAACCTGCGAATTATACTCTCTAATATCTCTATATATTTCATCGCCCAGATTTCGCTTGATATTCTGGACTCGACTTTGATATTTTTGTTTTACTTAGCACACAAAGGTCTCGGCGTCGTGTACCAAAATAGACAACAAAATCAGCACCTTTGGTTATTGGGAGTGCTGACATTTTTTCCCACTATGATTTCTTTTACAGTTATTTTTTACTATAATTTCTTTTTTTTTTGACATGTTAAAGGATTTCTGATACCGTGCTTTTTTTCCATATTTTTAAACACTTGGTACTGGATGAGGGAATTTAGATGCATACATGTTAAAACTGGATAATCTTACAATGTATATCAGTAAAAATATGGAACAAAGTAGTAATATACCAGACATTAAAAGAGTGCTTTATCCACGAGAGGAAAGTCTCTAGATTTTAAAGAAATGACTTTTACGTATTACTTGTATATTACTTGTAGATAGACTTAACATGTTCCATCAGGACAGTTATACCATACAGTCGTTCACAAATTCCATGTTACTTGAACGAATATCAAGGCTTTAAAAATGGCCTTTAAAGACTGTAAAAACGTCTTGTGCGTTTAACTTTCGATTATAATAGCATCGTTTATATGAAAAAGCAGCTCAAAGCTATTATACTCATTAATTTTTAATAACTAAGTATTTACGATGATATCGGTATGGCTTACCTGTTGAATACCACCGTTATCTACGAATCGTTTAGAATGTCCCTTGTGCCAGAATTGTCTAACTGGATTTCCGGTCAGGATACATACGTCCGACTTAACGTTTGCATTGCCGCTCCACGCTGGTTGCAAGCAATAGTTCAGTTGCTCGTTACGAATGGTACCATCTCCGCAAATAATGATTTGCTGGTCGGCTAGACCGTCACAACTGGATGTTTGCACGTTACCAAATCCACCGCTACCATGTATGTCAACACATTGCTTGGAGTTCAAGACACGCAGCTCGCCAATACTTAACGGATTGACACACAGTGCCTGCCCAAATCCAACAGACACTTGCGACCCAATGATGGTAAGGCAGAGCACTGCTCTGGGCCAAATGCAAAAGCGACTGTGCTTCATCGCAGATTTTTTTTTTAGTACAGAGTTTTCTACAATCGGAGGCAGACGGCTGAAATGATTGAGAGAAGAACAATCGTCTCGGTAAATGTAGGAATGCTAGAAATGTCAGATTATTTAATTATTGCACGGAAGGCGTCTCTTTTTCGCTTTCACTCCAAATAACCAATCAGAGGGAGAAATGAGTCGTGACTATTCAGTAGAATCATTACATAACAGCGGAGTTATCATGTCTTTGTTGAACGAATTAACATGATGTCACAAGCTCAGTCCACCTATTAGAAATTGTTAAAAAATACAAAAATAAATATGTAATATTAGTACCGCCTCATCAGGTAAAAATTGTCTTCTTTCCAGTCAGAGCTTCATATTTGTATTCAAGAACATGTCTGCCTCAGTAGATGCAACTTACAAATTACTAGCAAGCTGAACATTCGAGCTCCGCTTGACTATTTATTCGACTTTTTATTTTTTAGCAGGAGCTGAGACTAATGCAGATAGGGGAATTTCAATGATGACATTAACTTGTTGAAAATGGGTGATATCATGTTTAATGTCATTAGAATATTCTTACCTGTTGGAACATATATAATCCGTTTTATTCTCACATTACTTTATCAGCATCGTATTGTCAGAGACCTGGTAGGAGCACTATAGGTTCAAGTACTCCTCAACTTCAGGGGAAAAAAACACGGACACGAAGGGAATACAATCAAAAGATGGACTTTTCCGCCACACGGGACTTTACTCTACTTTGGGCGTCGTCAACTTTCATGATAAAGAACCTTTAAAAATTGGGAGTTGAATTTTCCACTCTTTCTTAAATTAGTTTTGGGGTATGCCAACACCATATAAGGTCATTATATAGTTCACGTCAGCTATTGATGCACCGCACCCTTGGGGTGCTGAATGATAGAGAAAAACAGAAAAAAAAAAAAAAAAAAAAAACGTTGTATAGCTTTAATCTACATTGCTTCAAGTGACAACACCTGTGTCTACTCTGCAACAAAACCAAATACATTTTAGCAGCACTCTCTTATTAAGGAGGAGATTTCAATTAGGATTTATGACTTCTTGCCTTGTTTGTGATATTCTTGACATTTGTAAAGGGCTTATACCGAATTAAAAAGTATACACAGTGCTGCAGTTGCAGTTGCAGTAACACTTACTCTTGGGGGGAGTGTTCTGCACCGAAGCAGCATTGTGAGTGTTCAGCACTGACACAGCATATTGTCTTCATGGAAATCTAACTAGTTGACCTACTCCACCTGACTCAGTGACACTGATATATGATTATATCCCATTCAAGTTTCACATCAAATTTGATTCGGAATCCATAACACAATTTTGCATGTTTTTTTTTTTTTTTTTTCATGTAGGAAAGAAAACTCATGGGTTACACTGAATTTTCTGTTAATCGCAACAATATTTTTTATATTTATCTAAATTGCAGTGGGATTAAAGGGCCCATATAAACGAATATGTTGTTTGGTTACTGACATAGGACTGGAATAGGCGAATAACGGGATTGGATACCTGTAGCCTAGCTACCCAGCCTACCTTTCCTTAGGTTGGGGGACCATAACATATCAGCATATGTTATGGTCATATCAGCATATGGTCATATCAGCATATCCCATATCAGTAATTAAATTCCAACTATCTCCCGACCATAAGGATCCTTAGCAATAGCCTGAAACATTTTCATGTTACATCTAGGGGATAGGTATGCTATTGCCCCTCAAAAATTAAAAGAAAAACTCATGTACTTAGCCCTATTTTATGCAAGCAGTCAAAATCATTGCATATTTTTAATCTGCTATATTTGATTCATCTCAACTTAAAGGGAAATAGTGCGTTTGTTTCAGGGGAAACATCCATATTTTTGCAACCAATGTTTGTGGACGTAGAATGATAGATTATTCAAAATAAGGAAGTACAGTAGCCTTCTTTTCAAGAAATAAGCTCCTCACAGATAGAAATTCAGTTGTTTGTTACTCAGCACTAATTTTTTCACCCAAACTTTTCAAACTTCAAATGATGCATTTTCCATTACTCATGACATGCATAATGCTTTGATAAGATGTAGCTTTGGTAGATGTTAATCTATGAGACTGAATGTTTTAAAAATGATAAAAAGGAACTTATATCCATTACTTTTACACCTGTATGGGTAATCTTTCATAGAACTAAAGAAATAAAAGAAAGAAATGCTGGTCCTATGTAACACACTATTTGACTCAGACATAGTCTCGGAAAATCACGAATAAAGATAAAATATAGCTTTTGTGTTCGCACTCACCCGCACAATTCTTTTTCTCATTCTTGTTTCTTGTGCCAGTGATAAGTTAAAGAAAGACAGAAACGGGCAGTTCTTCCAGCACGAAAAGTTTACGTGAAGTTTAGACAGCACTCGTTCCACTTGCATTAAACAGGTCATAGGCGACAAATTCATATACTCAGATGAAGTCTGTGGTTGCATCATCATGAAACTTTGGAATCTGAACTTCCAGTAACCTCCAGTATAATCAGAGATGAAAGACTTCAATCTGTCGTTTCCGTTTTTGTTGAGACAGAAAAAAAAAAAACATACATTTACAACATACATTTACTTTTTCTAATTGTGTTTACTGCGAAAAATCTAAACTACTGAAAATAAAATGAAATCGACGAACACGAATAGATTTAACAATACAGAAATTCGAGAAAATTAACATTCTGCACACATAATAACACACATACTGGAACAGTTGCAGAATATCTGCGTTGGCACTGACATATGAGTAGCTAGACACGAAAAGCTTAAAGCATAATCTACGTGTGGATAGTGTTTATAGAATAGCTGAAACTCATTATGAATCAGGAAATCATGACATCTTTACCTCGTTACCCCATTTCTATGGGGAACAACAATTACAATAAAACATTGGTAACTTAAACATAAGATCAAGGAGAGGAAAAACAAACTGAACGTTGAACTTAATCACACCTGGTTATGTCAATAAACGCCAAGCACTTTCATCATTTGAACCACGAAAAGTCTCTTGTTTAAGTTTGTTGACAAGAGAAATGTTATTAAGCCATGCTGTTATATATTTTTCAAACAACCTCTTCAATGCCCAATAATATGCTCTACATGTGAACTACGCGTAAACCTAATGGAAGAAACGCAATAATAAGTATTACTGTTACGTCACATGCAAGGAAGTCTCTTAAACAAGTTAAATACTACCTGGCCATCCACATATTTCAAATATTTCTGCTGCCCGCAAATGGAAGAACAGACGTGGGTTTTATTACATCCCCTGGACATAGCGTCAGCGATTTATAGTTCTCCGCAAAATAGCTAGTACCACCGTATGTATTGTCACATCGCCTGGAAACTGCTTCGACTAGAAACCTGGTTAAGACACCGTAACCACTGTCTTAGATTGAAGTGCCAAAACGGAGTAGATAACAAGCTTGTATCATTAACAGATGTCAAAGAATTAGGTCTGTTGAAATTTTACAGAGGAGGGAACGCAGAGTGTTTTTCCTGAAAATTTTGCAAATCGTCGTGATTTTTTCCCACTCTTCTCGCTAACACTCTGTTGGATATGGAGCTAATAAACTTACCCAAAGTCAGCGTCACCGTCAGTTAATCAGGGAACGTTTTGATCAAAATATACCGTCCAGCCTTTCCTAGATCCATCAAGTAATCTCCTGGAATTGGTATTTTGAGCATTGCCTTGGAGAAAAGGCCATCTTATTAATACACTTGGAAGATGGTCAAAATATCACTATATCTCGATATTTTTTTTTGCAGGGGCGGACGGAGGTATGAAAGGAAGGACGGACGGACGGACGGAATTTAGTAAGTTTTATATCTGACAATGATTTCATCATTCCTATGTCGCCACAAATAAACTTACTTGAAATCACTGACATTGATACTGTTCACGGATTAAGACTTACTTCTGATAGCTTCAGATTCAAATGTAGTACTAGAAGAACTATAAAGCAAGAATATTGCTGGGTGGCAACTGTAATGAATCTACATGTACGTTACAAGTTTTAAACCTGACACTGGTCTTACCATTCCTGAAATATTGATATCGCTCAGATCAACCACTTTGGGCGGCACATCTATGTTGCAGTTTTTAATGTCTCTCTTTCCTTTTTGAAAAAAAAGGTGCCTTCTTCAAGGGGCTTAGATAAAAAATGGTGTGCTATTTTCATATTTTCTCCTGCGTTTGTATTAAAAAACAGGATATTTCCTGATTTTTTGAAGGAGTGTGCCCCACTGCGGCGACTTGCCAGGCACTGGGAAGCACTACAGTAAGCACAATATGTAAGTACATGTGAAAAGTGCCATGGTACTACATGTCGCTCAAACTTCTGAAGATTACCAACAATTATTCGTGTATGTAAGGTTCTTCTTCACAGACACAATGATATATTCCACGACAATCGCATTTGTTTGGCTCTTCTTACTTTTAGGCAACTCAGATGTGCCGTATATTTCACTCATCAGCAGATACCTTACTGTATCACTTGTTTTCGGTTCAACTTGCTATTTTTACATTGCTGTAACTCTAATCGACAATGAGAGTTTTTTCCTGCGCCATTTCTTTGTTAATGATTTTGCTCCTTTTGTGAACTTGGATATGTCTCTTTTTAGAATGGGCAGGAAATTCACGTTAGAGGAACTGATACCCTCGCAAAGTGTTTGTAATTAGTACCGAAAGATATACCAGCATTATTATGTTTTCTTCTTTTCTGATGAAAAAAATTGTGACTTTTCATCCTAACTTTTGTCGTCGAAGGTACATGTTTGTTTACATTAGATTTACTTCTTGCCTTTAAGTTTTCAACGTTTGACGTTACTGATATATTTTGAAGTTCATATTTTACTTGGGCATTTCAATGGCTTGTTTTCATCCATGACATTTTGAATTTATTAAGCTATAATTTTGATGTCTACCCGTGGTTTTTTGTCGGTTTGATACAACTATAAACATATTTATTACTCAACTAGATGCGACCTTAGTGGGTTAAAGGTCTCTGCTAGTGCTTGCAAGTAAGAATATGTTAAATTTATGATACTTTTATGAAACGAAACAGCAGCTAGCAACGATGATGCAATATTGGTGGTGGCATAACCAACGAGTACATGGGGATGGTTGCAAGAAGACTGCAATGGAATTTGAAAGAAAAATAACACAAAGTATAAGCTAAACCTCACAAGGGCATAAGCGATACTGGGGTTTTCACTTTTCTGCAATTTGAGGAGTACAGTTCTTAACATGATAAAGACATCTTTTCATGCCAAGTCGATGTAACAGAACTGACTGATCTGTTTTGGCCCAAACTCCGGGATCTCAAGTTACATTTCTGTCAGTGAGTCATAAGTGCGAAGAAATTTTGAGAAATGAAACTTCTTGAATTCATATGCAACGTTTCAGAGTTTGAAAAACTCATTTTTGGTGGACAGTTTACTATCAAAACAATGAAAGAACGCGGAATGTATTTGATGAAAAATGACAAAATAAAGCAAATTTTTCCTTCCAGAAATTTAGATTTCAACGTAGGAAGACAATCATCCGTCCACTGCACTTACTCCCACAGCCATGCTACTAGCTTTCTGTTTAGAAGCTCTGTCTTTGCAAATTACAAGGAGCATATCTTTCATATTATATCTGTATACACTTTTTAAAACCTACGTGATTTAATTTCTTGTAATTGGTGAAAAGTTTCGAGAAGTTCGAACACCGCATCAACGTTCTTTGTTTTCCAATGGTGAGAGGGGATTTATTGAGCTAAATCAAGTCAAGTGTGTGTATACAGCCGCACCATTTGTACATGGCGTGTTTGCAGTAACGCTACTGTCCATCGTAACTGCATATGGCTAACGTTTATAGTGAAAAGGGTCAGAGTAGGTTACACCAGTTTTAACTCCTTGGGATTTTACCCAAGACCTTAGAATTTCGGAGTGTTTGGGTGTTGGGATTTTTTCTTTTAAGAAAATGTAGCTAATCGTGGGGCTTTTGCAGAAATACGAATTTCTACATGATGTTTATATAATGGTAACGGCTCACCATAAAAAGTCATATCTCAACCCCCCCCCCCGCAAAAAAAGGGAGATAATGCGGAGAAAAGAATTATCGTTAGCTCCTCTCATTGCCCTCGTTTTGCGTTAAGAGGTTGGTACTCTTCCAGGTACTTAAATAAATCCCATTAACTTAAAAACTTCGTGGTAAGTGCATCCTTATTAGGGTATGCGATTTTAAAAACAGAAATCGTTCTTTGCTTCCCAGAAACGCTGGTCTTGGGGTATGTAGGATGCCTTGGTTGATTCACCCCAAGCCAGGATATGTAGGCCCTACACTTCGGCCAGCCTTGGTATTTCGTGAAGTTGATTCTAGAAATCAAATATTCAGGATATATTGGCAAGGGTAGTGGCTCCATGTCAAGGGAAGCAGCTCACAGAGCATAACGTTACTGTTTTACGTCACACTGATGAAAAGAGCATTGTTCTCGACAATTTCCAGTAGAAGTGATGTGTAGGAAACATTTTTTTGCCATCTTCATCGATAGACTGAACTTTTCGAAGGGTGTACAAAAATGGGACACTAGCCTACTTATGAACTAGTGATCCTATTACGTTTAATTACTGTAATTATTACTCTTTACAAACTATTAAAGAAACTTTTGTTCGCTGAACATTGACCAATTCAGTTCGTGCTGCCTGTGTTTACCGTTATATATTCAAAGTAGTTCTTCTAAACTCCAGGCTCGTGAACGTGTAAGCGGGGAGTAAGTGCAACTGAACAGAACAGCCCTTTGCCTGAAATACAACGCCGATGGCTCTATATTGAATGTCGATACGGTGATTATAACTCAGATCAGCGTTTTCTCTTAGACCGTCCTCTCATGTTTATCATGATAACGGTGACGTTTTAGACGATGAAGACAACGTTGCTAATGATGACGATCAGATTTTAGGTGATGAAGTTGGCTTTTATCACGATGAAGGTCACTTTTTAGGTAATGGACACGGCTTTTCTCACATTGCAAATGTCTTTTAAAATGATGAAGACAGCTTTTGTCATTTAAATGATTACATTTTAGACGAAGAAGATCACTTTTAATTTTAATGACGATGTGAGTTTAGATGATGGACACGGGTTTCATCATGATGAAATCTACTATTTGGATAAAGACGATCACATTTTTGATGACGACGATACAAAAATGGTGCAACGAGCACTTTTGAAAGGACAACGACGCAAATTGATATGATGATGGCACGATGACGATGGTAGTATCACAGTTTATAACGACACAAATCAGTTCTATGAAGACTGATTAAACGATGACGAAAGAAAGTGATATGATGATGGACACATTTCAATTAATAACGGTGTAGATCCATACGATGAAGACTATTGAGAAGATGACAAGGCAATATATCATGGAGACACAAAACAACACGACAAACATAATATATCGATAACCAGCTAATAGGCTAATATAGACTAGCCATATATATAGACTAGGCTTATTTACTAGGCTTGGATGATTGGTTTAGTCACATCTAGTCTCTGGGACTAGCTGAGGATTGTATCATTGAGCGTGTGACTAAAGCAGTACATAAAGGTGCAGTTCTTCTCACTCTGTAGCAATTAGATGTGTCAATGACACAACCTAATTCACGCAGAATGGACTCTTGATCCATTCCAAGTCTGTGAGCCCGGTTTTTACAGTTTTATCCACAAACTTGTGATGATATTTGCAAATCAGCTGCTCAAATAGATGAAAAAAGGACATCATTTTGCATTTAAATGAACTTCTTGGAACACTCTTTACCAAAGGCTTTCTCCAGACATTTATCTACAGCACGCTTAACTTGGAATTCATAAAAGGCTGGATGCGCTGTTGGAATAGGGCTTTCCCGCCTTTTAGTTTTCCGCAGGTTATTCTGTCATTTAAGCCCATTACACACCCAATTACCCCTTTTCTCCAAGAGCTCTTCTATCCTTTGAACATTCTTTAAGTGTCCGTTCAACTGACAATCAGCTCCCCGCGTAAGGCTCCCCTTTACAACTTACCTGTTTCATACAATATCATTCCCCGTATCTACCGGATTACGATTCACTCGAATAGCCCTTGGAAGAAGGTATTTCATTTTGCACAACTGAATATCCACACATGCAAGGTTTAGGTAATGCTGTAAAAGATTTTACCATGTTCATCTAGTCAAAGTGAAAATACTGTACTCTCTCTCATAACTGAATGGTATGCTCCACAAAGGGGTACAAGTCACACGTCTTTTGATTGTTTTTTTTTTTTTTTTTTCTAACGGATATCCTAACTTTTTATTCACCCCCAGTTTGGTCAGTTCCAATTTGAACTGAAAGGCACATTGTCATTGTCATTCTTGCTACATAATTCCTTAACAGAATACAATTTTTTACTCTGAATGAGTGTCAAGATATGACTGCGTCTTCTAGAGTCGGAGAAACCGTGGTGCGTGAGTGAGAATGTACGAGACGCCTTGTGTGTATGCTAGATAGTGACCCGGCCCAACAGGATCTAGGGTCTTCCTAGTTGAATACGCCACGGTTACGGGATAGTCTAGACATGAATTCAAAATGGAAGAATACTTACTGGTGGAATGATATTCATGATACTGTTCTGAGACTGTCCATGTACTAGATTGTTGAACCCACTTACAACCCTTGTTTGACAAGGACTGAATTTTTCCAAACCCGAAAAACACATAAGCAACGATCTAACGGACTTTGAAAGGTAACTCGATTTGCGTGTGTTTGAACCATTATAGCTGTTATTTTAATTTCATCAATTATCATTATTTTTGGAAAGAATGTATAAAAAAGCTGGCAAACCCTATAACGAGGAATAAAATAGAAAATAACGTAGAAAGATTCTTGAACTGTATTTGTTAAAAAGAGAATGTTAGCATGTTGTTTTGTTGCTAATATTTAGTA
Organism: Stichopus chloronotus; assembly: GCA_021234535.1. NCBI lineage: Eukaryota > Metazoa > Echinodermata > Holothuroidea > Aspidochirotida > Stichopodidae > Stichopus > Stichopus chloronotus. The sequence goes on from CM037847.1 coordinate 18,416,700, forward strand.
ATATTGATTTCGGTACGGTCACCTGATTATTGTAAGTAATAACGACGAACACAAATCGCTCTCATCATGTTGTTTTCTTCTGTTCATTTAGCTGCTAAAAGATAAAGTAACATGAACAAAAACATATTTCATCTATTCATCGTATTAAATTTGCAACTTTATCCCTCTGAATCAACGTTTTCTTTTATTCAGGAACCATGGATATTGTTACATGGAGGTGATATTCGCGAATCAACTGCTTCATTTCTGATAAATTATATCATTTGACTCTGAATACTGCTTGTTGATGAGTGTGCCTAGGCTAGCCTTCTAACCTACTATACCGGTTACCATTGAATGACCACTAACGTTGACGCTCTGAGCAGTGTTATAAAACCATATATCCTTATCTGGGCGGCATTGCCTGCCTCCTGTGTAAGAAAGTTGTTTTTAATAATTTCGCTAACTATTTACTATGTAAAGGAAAAGTTTTATGCTTTAACTGCCAATCCTGAATTTGTCTGCCGTACTGAGTCTGTTGTATGAGACCTTTCTTAAAGTTACCTCCGTGCATGGTCCAAAGGCCAAAAGAAAGGCAATTTTAGCAAAGGAAAAAAAAAATACAAATTTTTACATTTGTGATTGTTATCTGTCAAAAATGAAAAGAAACGCATTTTCGTTTTGATAGCTTATCTGACTTGAAAGACGAATTGCTGTCACACATCTCTGATGTATCTGACGTCAAAACACTTTTCAGTGAGAAGCTTCTTGTGATCACATCGACACTTGTTAGGTAATATCAACAGTGGTCAAGTAAGTCAATGGTTGTATCAGCAGAAAGTGGAAAAACGTGTAATTGTATAGTTGTACACATTTGTATGTATATAGGTAAGTGAATGTGGCAGTCTATAAGAAAGAAAAAAAAATATGATGTTGGGAATATGTTAATATATCGGTCAGTCAAACCAGAAAAGATGCATTGCAACTCCTAAAAGACCACAGTCTGGTAGGTGACCCATGGTCTGAGTTTGTCTTTTAACTTGTTAACAACGTAAGGGTCAAACGTCATGAGACAAGCGTAACAATTGTGAAAATCTTTCTTTTGCAGTATTTTCTAATTGAAAATTGCAACTTAAATGCAACCAATCAAATGAATCAACGTTATGTTTGATCTAAAATCACGATTACATGTGCTTTGAGATAAGAAGTCAAATTTGACCTTGAAATATTTACATGAGATAATCCTCCAAGACCACAGAAACGCACTGGTAAAATAAAGGAGACAAGGGGACCAGTGATTTTTAGTTTTATCGTGAATCTAATTTAATGTCACAGGGAAAAGTAAGGGGTTAAAGAAGCCAAATCTCAATTTCGCCCAAAAGTTTTCCAGGAAAGGATATAACGATTTCCTTGAAGACGGTTAGTCGAACTTGGTCGGTAGGTACCTGAGAATAAGATGTGGTGTCCACCACATCAATGACGTTATGAGTGAAAGGTCACTTTCATAACTCATAACACGGTGTGGTAAGCTCACGTAGTACAACGTGTAAACATAACTTATTACCGGCTTATAGTGATCATGCCTGACAACAATGTTATCTTCAGAAGTACCCTCACACGTCATGCTTTTAGGTTGATAAGCATTTAAGAAAATTGTCGCCTTGAGAGTTTTTCACATTCCAAATGTCCTAATTTTGGTTTAACCATGAAGCAGACATCCATCTGGACTGTGCTTTTAAGTTTGCCAATGACCCACTAGAAACTATAACGTCACCATTTTGTATAGCTGCTTCAAATGTTTGCCAATGATATTTTCAGACCATGCAGACATATTCTGTAAAACTGATACTGCCGAACAAACCAGATCTGAGTACCAACTAAGAACTTCTCATTCTCTCTCTCTCTCTCTCCACCTCTCTCTCTCTCTTACTAATCTTCTGCAATAAGGTTTACTAGTCTTTCTGGTCTTAGGCTGAGTTTTTCTATAGCCTTATACGCTTTTCAGTCGTAAGTTATTGGGATTTGGGGGCTGATTTTACGACCCTAGACTGTTTCGCTTGTCATAAGCAGAAAACCGTAGTGCATTGCTCCCCTGATGCCACAGTAACGTTTAGAATTGGGAGTCAATCCGTATTCACGAGAATCCAGCGACGTAGGTCACTTCACGTTTGCATCACACTGACCATCAGAATAGCTGAAAACTGGTATATTGTTTGCTGCTCACATTTTTGCGAAATTGAGTCAAAGCATTTATGAAGAAGTGAGATGCATTTACCTTGTCGATCCACGACAGTTTGATTTGCATGTTTGTTTGGTCATCCACAACATAGTATGTGGAGCTTAGAGTTCCAGGTTAAGTATTTTCGTTATCCTTCATGTGAATGAACAATTTACATAGCTATTGATGAGCAACTTTCATGAAAATTTCCTTCTGTCTTCTCCTGGTATTGTTGATACTCAAGATGTTTACCTCATAAATGTTGGATAGGGTTCAACATATGACAAATGCGTTTTCGTCGAGATGGAGAACGGAGTATATCCAAAGTCTTCAAACTAACCAATACATAAGGTCGTTGTGTTAGTGGATAATCAAAACGGGTAAAACGGCTCACAAAGGGCTATTATGTGTTTGTTTGTTGCTTCATACAAGTTATCTTATAATGGTATTTGTGTAATGTTTGCATTTTGATGGTTAGTTATTCTTCTTTGATGGTAATTTGGGGAAAATTATTTGAGTAATTTCACACAGTGATATGCATTATTTTGGATATTATTTCATCCCTATTCGTTGCATACTGGTAAACGTTACACACCTTGCAGTATTCAACCGAAACTTCGTGGGTCAGTAGTACTTATGTGGGGGATAACTCACTGTATACAAATGGCAAGGATGGAAATCACCCACTGGGGATAGAGGGTAAGAATGTGGGGATGTGCGTGTGTGTGTACAAAAGAAAGTGTGTCGCGATCTCCTCCTAGACGATAAATCGGGTGATTTCAGTGGGTGGTGTTGTAGTTTCCGTTCGTCATAGGTCAAGCTATCCACCCTTACTATAACACATGATACGGTTGTTAATGTGCTGGTAAATTGTGACACATTATATTTACTGTATCACGATGCTTTTAGATACATCACTAATGTTACAGAAGGTTTATCACATTGTTTAGGGGTATGACACACAGGATCGTTTGTTATTCGTATGTTGTTTCACATTAGATTACATTCAAAAATGAATTAAATTACTTTTGAGTGTGTGCGTAAGGAGTTATATGGACTATTTATGATTTTCTGTAATTATTTTTGTGACATTGAGGAACTGAGACAGCCTTTGCCTTGTCGACTCATGATTTGCATGTTCATGCTTGGACACTCCCAGCTGTTCCTAAGGAGTGTAAGATGTATCTTGTATTTTATGGTCATGCTTTTCTAGAACTACCAATCTCCTAATCAGTATCCACACGGTACGTACCTGTAGATCGCAGTATACATATATTAGTGAATGGAGCCAATATGTAAAGGGTGAGGATGGCACATGCCAATGTTCCTTAGAGACAACAAAAATGTATGCTATCATTTTTCACTAAACATTCTTATTGATATTTAGCATTTACGAACTCGGCTTTTTGAGTTACATGTGGGCATTTGAGAGTTTACTTCGTATTTGGAAGTATACTCTGGTGTATTTTGTATCTTTTGTACCTTTTTAATATTATATTTTTGTGTTTGATTTTTACCAGTTTTCAGAGAGATTACAAAGACTGAAAGCCATGTACGCGGATACTTGTTATTCGCTTGATGCCTTCTGACAATTCCCTTGAGTTTGTCATTCTTCTGTCACTTACTGTCGACCCCGGTCTTCCATAAACGACTACAATAGTCACGGGGTAAATCTTAAATCATGTTTTCTTCTTTTAAGACATAAGTCTGAAGACTTAGTATTAAGCTTTACCGAAAAAGTATTTTTTTTAAAAAAAGGTGGCAGATGATAAAGCTATTGCGATACGCGCAAAGAATATTGGGACACCTGAAAAAAAAAAATGCAATGATCCATGCACCAATTTATTTTTTTTAATCAAGGAATCCGCATTTGTCCATTACAGCATGCAAAAGTATAACTGACTACATTACTGAAACAAACATCCATGCGTCTAAAGAGACGTCGAGTTGACCCCCTCAAAAAAAAAAAACAGAAACAAAGCGAAATTAAACACAAATCAAAATAAAACAAGTCATGTCGATGCAGGTTATAGTTGCATGCAGTTTTATTGGGCAAGACATGCAAACTATATTTCGTTGCAAATGGTACACGCTTGATCGCCACACTTGGTAAAAGGGGGACATTTGGGTGACACATTTGTGCGAGTGCACTTGACGATTTGAGGCTTCCAGGCCAAGTCTCTACCAGAAGAAACTTGAGTTGTATCCATCTTCAGTTGCCACATGCACCCGCCGATGAAAGTCTCCCCGCTGTCGTAGTTTTCACAGGTGAATGTGATCGCTTCGGTTGACGTTTGACTGTTGGTCCATTCTCTGGCCAATGAATGAGCAACAGTTACGCTCACACTCGCAGTGAGAAAGAGGACGTTCGCCTCAATGGTAGAGGATATTTCTAATGACATTGTGGAAGTGATTGTTGAGCTAAACGTGACCGAGTTACTTATTGTCTGAGTCACCTTGCCATTCTGGTTACAGCCTACGCTTACCCAAGTCGCTGTTGGCGTTACCCACTTCTCTGAGACCCACTCAAAACGTTGATCAGCTAGAGCGTCACATCGGTAGGCTCCAACATTGCCTTTTCCGGTAAGTCCTATAACATCTAGACAATTTTGAGAACGTCTATTGATAAAACTGCAAGAGTCACCATTACAGTATGTACGTGATACATCCCACATCTGATCTGTTGCATCTCCACAGGGATGCATTACAACATTACCTACTCCAGTACTGCCAGCGACATCCACACACCATCCTGACTGTTCGTTGACAAGCTCTCCATTTTCATAGAAACGAAACCATTGGTCTGTGCCGTCCCCACAAGTCCACATTACCACATTCCTTCTTCCGTCAGATCCTTCAACGTCAAGGCACAGACCCGATGCTTCGTTTCGAAGTCTTCCGAAGCCCAACTCTCTACCTCTACTTCGAGTATAGAAAAATTGATCATTTCCGAGACCGCAATTAAAAACCCCGATGTTTCCTGTACCATCTGATCCTTCAACATCAAGGCATCTTCCCGCTTCATAATTAACCAACTGCGAAGCGACCTGTTTAGAAGGAAGTCAAAATAACTTGAGTGATAATCGTTATGGACACGTGCATCATATTAAAGAAACAAAGCTTTCCCAGGGTCCAAAAGCCACTCGGTTACTTAGATACTTGAAATTATAACTTCCATTATGCACAGAATTCGTTGTGAAGATAACAATTGCACTGTCCGTTAAAATGAAACCGTACCCCGATTGATGCATCATATATGTACCGGCAATGAGTACTGAGTGCCAAATGGATGGAAACTACCAAAAACAGAAGTGAGGCATCATAAATAATTTCAAAATATCAGAAGAATTCAAGTGTAAGAAAAAAGGTTTAAAACAGAAAGCAAACGAGGATATCTGAAAAAAAAAATCCAGTATAATAAAATTAATTAACAATTAAAGGATTAAGCAAATCATCATGTCTAAAAACAAATCAAGAAGCACCTATGTTTGATATGCTTATCGCATTGTGTCAGTTTCGATGCAAAACGGCGGAACTGTGAAGTGTCAGAGTATCAAATAAAAGTCAGAATATCAAAAGACATTTTTAGATGGTACTAGAATATTTTCGATATTCTATCGCGGTATTGCGTTGCTATGCGTTATATGATGAACACAGAACACTCTTTTAGGCACTTTAATTGAGCACACGTACTACACAGCGCCATATGCACATGGCGTCAATTTGTACACAGGTAATTGTTCGTAGGGTCTGTTGAGGATTGATCGGAGTGTGTATAAGGACTATTAAGAGTCCTGCTCATAGCCAGATAACTATAAAACCAAATGTTGGTATGCCGAGAGTCAGTAAGTGACGTACATGAACTCGAATTGATGAAACAGATGAAAGTTGGGTGTATTATTTGTTACAATATACTGTGGTGGAAGTAAACAGATCATTTCGTATCGGATCATTATTTTCTTCAGTCATTCGGACTGTCTCTATGTATTTCAAATTCATCATCAACAGGTACTGCTGTAACTTATGGAACCAACTTCCAACTGACATTTGGAAAAATACTTCGTTTTCATGTTGTAAAAAAAAGAAACATGTCAAAAGTTACCTAGCCGAGAAATGTTAGTTTCTTCACTACTTACATGTCGGCCTTCAATTTTTTAACAGTATCTTTGTCTTACTTTTCATTCCTCTTTGTTGGCCATGTTAAGATTTTTGTCCTTATTTTTAGTCTGATTTACATGCTTTTTCTTTTTACTTCATGGATAAATTGCCTGTTACAGGTTTTGCTTGGTCAACTATTCTTTCTTCATTTGATAATATATTGTGGATGCTTGGATAGATTTCATAGTTGTTATGTAGGTGTACCGTATGGCATTAATTTAAAGAGCCCGATTGGTTTTGTTGAATGTTTAGGCCATTTTTAGTCAACAGGAGTAACACGGTGGGGCATTGCAAACACGATATCTTTTGAAGGAAGGTGTCGCCAGATCTCACATTTTTTTGTAGATGTAAGACATTGAGGGAAGCACCCCACTAATTAAGTGGTCAAAAGGTGTCTAGGGAACATCTGGGGTTAAACAGGAAAAACCTCTTCGACGTGATAACTCGGAAACTTTTTCTTGAAAACATTTAACCTGATATGTGCTATGAATGCAAGAATATTTTGTTTTTGGTGTAGGCGAAACGTACTTTGAACCAAGGCCATGCACATTTTATCTGTTTCTATGGCAAAGCAGACAAAACCAGGCACCTGTTATTTAACGAAAATCTGCGGATTATACTCTCCAATATCTCTATATATTTCATCGCCCAGATTTCGCTTGATATTCTGGACTCGACTTTGATGTTTTTGTTTTACTTAGCACACAAAGGTCTCGGCGTCGTGTACCAAAATAGACAACAAAATCAGCACCTTTGGTTATTGGGAGTGCTGACATTTTTTCACACTCTGATTTCTTTTGTTAGTGTTACAGTTATTTTTTACTGGAATTTCTTTTTTTTTCTGACATGGTTAAAGGATTTCTGATACCGTGCCTTTTTTCCATATTTTTAAACACTTGGTACTGGATGAGGGAATTTAGATGCATACATGTTAAAACTGGATAATTTTACAATGTATATCAGTAAAAATATGGAACAAAGTAGTAATATACCAGACATTAAAAGAGTGCTTTATCCACGAGAGGAAAGTCTCTAGATTTTAGAGAAATGACTTTTACGTATTACATGTATATTACTTGTTGATAGACTTAATTTGTTCCATCAGGACAGTTATACCATACAGTCGTTCACAAATTCGATGTTACTTGAAAGAATATCAAGGCTTTAAAAATGGCCTTTAAAGACTGTAAAAACGTCTTGTGCGTTTAATTTTCGATTATAATAGCATCGTTTATATGAAAAAGCAGCTCAAAGCTATTATACCCTTAATTTTTAAGAACTAAGTATTTGCGATGATATCGGTATGGCTTACCTGTTGAATACCACCATTATCTACGAATCGTTTAGAATGTCCCTTGTGCCAGAATTGTCTAACTGGATTTCCGGTCAGGATACATACGTCCGACTTAACGTTTGCATTGCCGCTCCACGCTGGTTGCAAGCAATAGTTCAGTTGCTCGTTACGAATGGTACCATCTCCGCAAATAATGATTTGCTGGTCGGCTAGACCGTCACAAATGGATGTTTGCACGTTACCAAATCCACCACTACCATGTATGTCAACACATTGCTTGGAGTTCAAGACACGCAGCTCGCCAATACTTAACGGATTGACACACAGTGCCTGCCCAAATCCAACAGACACTTGCGACCCAATGATGATAAGGCAGACCACTGCTCTGGGCCAAATGCAAAAGCGATTGTGCTTCATCGCAGATTTTTTTTTGTGGAAAAAGTTTTCTACAATCGGAGGCAGACGGCTGAAATGATTGAGAGAAGAACAATCGTTTCGGTAAATGTAGGAATGCCAGAAATGTCAGATTATTTAATTATTGCACGGAAGGCGTCTCTTTTTCGCTTTCACTCCAAATAACCAATCAGAGGGAGAAATGAGTCGTGACTATTCAGTAGAATCATTACATAACAGCGGAGTTATCATGGCTTTGTTGAACGAATTAACATGATGTCACAAACTCAGTCTACCTATTAGAAATTGTTAAAAAAATACAAAAAATTAATATGTAATATTAGTACCACCTCATCAGGTAAAAATTGTCTTCTTTCCAGTCAGAGTTTCATATTTGTATTCAAGAACATGTCTGCCTCAGTAGATGCAACTTATAAATTACTATCAAGCTGAACATTCGAGTACCGCTTGAAGATTTATTCGACTTTTTATGTTTTAGCAAGAGCTGAGACTAATGCAGATAGGGAAATTTAAATCATGACATTAACTTGATAAAAATGGGCGATATCGTGTTTAATGTCATTAGTATATTCTTACCTGTTGGAACATATATAATCCGTTTTATACTCACATTACTTTATCAGCATCGTATTGTCAGAGACCTGGTAGGAGCACTATAGGTTCGAGCACTCCTCAACGTCAGGGGAAAAAAAAAAACACGGGAGTGAAGGGAATACAATCATAAGAGGGACTTTTTAGCCATACCGGACTCTATTCTAGGCGTCGTCAACTTTCATGATAAAGAACGTTTAAAAATTGTGAGTTTAATTTTCAACTCTTTCTTAAATTAGTTTGGGGTATGCCAACATCATATAAGGTCATTATATAGTTCAAGTCAGCTATTGATGCACCGCACCCTTGGGGTGCTGAAGGATAGAGAAAAACAGAAAAAAAAAAATTGTATAGCTTTAATCTACATTGCTTCAAGTGACAACACCTGTGTCTACTCTGCAACAACACCAAATACATTTTAGCAGGACGCTGTTACTGAGGAGGAAATTTCAGCTAGGATTTATGACTTCAAGGCAAGACAGTAACTTGTTTGTGTTGTTCTTGACATTTGTAAAGGGCTTATACCGAATTAGAAAGTATGCATAGTGTTGCAGTTGTCGTCTGCGTGAGTAACACTTACTCTTGGGTGGGGGGAGTGTTCTGCACCGAAGCAGCATTGTGAGTGTTCTGCACTGAAACAGCATATTGTCTGCATGCAAATCTAACTAGTTGACCTACTTCACCTGACTCAGTGACACATATGATTATATCCCATTCAAATTGCACATCAAATTTCATTCGGAATCCATAACTCAATTTTGCATGTTTTTTTTTTTTTTTCATGTAGGAAAGGAAACTCATGGGTTACATTGAATTTTCTGTTAATCGCAACAATATTTTTTATATTAATCTAAATTGCAGTGGGATTAAAGGGCCCATATAAACGAATATGTTGTTTGGTTGCTGACATTGGCCTGAAATTGGCGAATAACGGGATTGGATAGTTGTAGCCTAGCTACCCAGCCTAACTTTCCTCAGGTTGGTGGACCATAGCATATCAGCATATTTTATGGTCATATCAGCATATGGTCATATCAGCATATCACATATCAGTGATTAAATTCCAACTATCTCCCGACTATAAGGATCCTTAGCAATACCCTGAAACATTTTCATGTTACATCTAAGAGATAAGTATGCTATTTACCCTCAAAAATTAAAAAAAAATGTACTTAGCCCTATTTTATGCACGCAGTCAAAATCATTACATATTTTTAATCTGCTATATTTGAGTCATCTCAACTTAAAGGGAAATAGTGCGTTTGTTTCAGGAGAAACGTCCATTTTTTGCAACCAATGTTTGTGGACGTAGAATGATAGATTATTCAAAATAAGGAAGTACAGTAGCCTTCTTTTCAAGAAATAAGCTCCTCACAGATAGAAATTCAGTTGTTTTTTACTCAGCACTAATTTTTTCACCCAAACTTTTCAAACTTCAAATGATGCATTTTCCATTACCCATCACATGCATAATGCTTTGAGAAGATGAAACTTTGGTAGATGTTAATCTATGACACTGAATGGTTTAAAAATGATAAAAAGGAACTTATATCCATTACTTTTACACCTGTAAGGGTAATCTTTCATAGAACTAAAGAAATAAAAGTCAGAAATGCTGGTCCTATGTAACACACTATTTGACTCAGACATAGTCTAAGAAAATCACGAATAAAGATAAAATATAGCTTTTGTGTTCGTACCCACCCGCATTTTAATTCTTTTTCTCATTCTTGTTTCTCGTGCCAGTGATAAGTTAAAGAAAGACAGAAACGGGCAGCCCATTCAGCAGGACAAGTTCAGGTGAAGTTCAGACATCCCTCGTTCCACTTTGCATTAAACAGGTCACAGGCAACAAATTCACATACTCCGATTAACTCTGTGGTTGCATCATCATGAAACTTTGGAATCTGAACTTCCAGTGATCTCCAGTATAATCAGAGATGAAAGACTTAAATCTGTCGTCTCTGTTTTTGTTGAGGCAGAAAAAAAAACATACATTTACTTTTTCCAATTGTATTCACTGCGAAAAATAAAAAAAATAAAATATAATAAAATCGACGAACTCGAATAAATTTAACAATACAGAATTTCTAGAAAATTAACATTCTGCACACATAATAACACACACATTGGAACAGTTGCAGAATATCTGCGTTGGCACTGAAATATGAGTAGCTGGACACGAAAAGCTTAAAGCATAATCTACGTGTGGATAGTGTTACTAAAATAGCTGAGATACATTAGAAATCAGGAAATCATGAGATCTTTATTTCTTTACCCCATTTTATGAGGAATCAAACAATGGTAACTTAAACATAAGATCAAGGAGAGGAAAAACAAACTGGACGTTGCACTTCCTCACACGTGGTTATGTCAATAAACGTCAGCCACTTTCATCATTTGAACCACGAAAAGTCTCTTTTTTGTTGACAAGAGAAATGTTATTAAAGAAATGCTGTCATATATTTTCCAAACAACCTCTTCAAAGCCCAATAATATGCGCTACATGTGAACTACGCGTAGACCTAATGGAAGAAACACAATAAAAAGTATTACTGTTACGTCACATGCAAGGAGGTCTCTTAAACAAGTTAAATACTACCTGGCCATCCATATATTTCAAATATTTACGTTGCCGCAAATCGAACAACAGCCGTGGCTTTTATTACATCCCCCGGACATAGCGTCAGTGATCTATAGTTCTCCTCAAAATAGCTAGTACCACGGTATGTGTTGTCACATCACCTGGAAACTGCTTCAACTAGAAACCTGGTTAAGACACCGTAACCACTGTCTTAGATTGAAGTGCCAAAACGGAGTGGATAACAAGCGTGTATCATTAACAGATGTCACAGAATTAGGTCTGTTGCAACTTTACAGAGGAGGGGACCGAAAGTGTTTTTCCTGAAAATTTTGCAAATCGTAGTGATTTTTTCCCATTCTTCTCGCTAACACTCTGCTGGATATGGAGCTAACAAAATTACCCAAAGTCAGCGTCGCCGTCAGTTAATCAGGGGATGTTTTGATCAAAATATACCGTAAATAGCCTTTCCCAGATCCATCAAGTAATCTCATGGAATTGGTATTTTGGAGAAAAGGCCATCTTATTAATACACTTGGAAGATGGTCAAAATCTAACTACATCTGGACTTTTTTTTTTGCAGGGGCGGACGGAGGTATGAAAGGACGGACGGAATTTAGTAAGTTTTATATCTGACAATAATTTTATCATTCCTATGTCGCTACAAATAAAATTACTTGAAATCACCGACAGTGATAATGTTCACGGTTTAAGACTTACTACTTCGGCATAGCTTCAGATTCAAATGTAGTACTAGAAGAACTATACAGCAAGAATATTGCTAGGTGGCAACTGTAATGAATCTACATGTACGTTACAAGTTTTATACCTGACCCTGGTCTTACCATTCCTGAAATATTGATATTGCTCAGATCAACCAATTTGGGAGGCACATCAATGCTGCAGTTTTTAATGTCTCCCTTTCCTTTTTGAAAAAAAAATGTTGCCTTCGTCAAGGGGTTTAGATAAAAAAGGGTGTGATATTTTCATATTTCCTCCTGCGATTGTATTTAAAAACAGGACCTTTCCTGATTTTTTGAAGGGGTGTGCCCCATTGCGGCGACTTGCCAGGCACTGGGAAGCACTACGGTAAGCACAGTATGTAAGTACATGTGAAACGTGCCATGGTACTACATGTCGCTCATAATTCTGAAGATTACCAAAAATTATTCGTGTATGCAATGTAAGGGGCTTCTTCACAGACACAATGATATATTCCACGAAAATCGCATTCGTTTCAGTAGCTCTTCTTATTTTTAGGCAACTCAGATGTGCCTTATATGTCACTCATCCACAGATACCTTACTGCATCACTTGTTTTCGTTCAACCTGCCATTTTTTCATTGCTGTGACTCTAATCGACAATGTGATTTTTTTTTTCTGCGCCAATTCTTTGTTAATGACTTTGCTCCTTTTGTGAACTTGGATATGTCCACTCTTAGAATGTCCAGGACATTCACGTTAGAGGAACTTATACCCTCGCAAAGTGTTTATAATTAATACCCAAAGATATACCAGCATTATTATGTTTTCTTCTTTTCTGAAGAAAAAAATGTGACTTTTACATCCTAACTTTTGTCGTCGAAGGCACATGTTTGTTTACGCTAGATTTAAATCTTGACTTTAGGTTGTCAACGTTTGACGTTACTGATATATTTTGAAGTTCATCTTTTACTTGCTCGTCCATGGCTTGTTTTCATCGATGACATTTTGAAATTATTACCATGTAATTTTGGTTCAGTTCAAGGTACCATTCAAATTTAAAATATTTATGTCTACCCGTGGTTTGTTGTCTGTTTGATACAACTATAAACATTTTTATTACTCAACTAGATGCGACCTTAGTGGGTTAAGGGTCTCTGCTAGTGCTTGCAAGTAAGAATATGTTAAATTTAAGATACTTTTATGAAACGGAAGAGCAGCTAGCAACGATATGATGCAATATTGGTGGTGGCATAACCAACGAGTACATGGAGGTGGTTGCAAGGAGACTGCAATGGAATTTGAAAGAAAATAACACAAAATATAAGTTTAAACCTCACAAGGGCATCAGAGATACGAGGGTTTTCCGTTTTCCGCAATTTGAGGAGTACAGCTGTTAAATGATGAAGACATCTTTTCATGCCAAGTCGATGTAACAGAACTGACTGATCTGTTTTGGCCCAAACTCCGGGATCTCAAGTTACATTTCTGTAATTGAGTCAGAAGTGGTAAGAAATTTTGAGAAATGAAACTTCTTGAATTCATATGCAACACTTCAGATTTTGAAAAATTCAGTTTTGGTGGACAATTTACTATCAAAACAATGAAAGAACGCGGAATGAATTTGATGGAAAATGACAAAATAAGCAAATGTTTCCTTCCAGAAATTTAGATTACAAAGTAGCAAGACAATCATCCGTTCACTGCACTTACTTTCTCAGTCATGCTACTAGCTTTCTGTTTAGAAGCTCTGTCTTTGCAAATTACAAGGAGCATATCTTTCATAATACATCTGCATACTTTTTTAAAAAGTACATGATTTAACTTCTTGTTATTGGTGAAAAGTTTCAAAAAGTTCGAACACCGTATCAACGTTCTTTGTTTTCCAATGGTGAGAGGGGATTTATTGAGCTAAATCAGTCAAGTTTGGGTATACAGCCGCACCATTCGTACATGGCGTGTTTGCAGTAACGCTACTGTCCATCATGACTGCATATGGCTAACGTTTATAGTGAACAGGGTCAGAGTAGGTTACACCAGTTTTAACTTCTTGGGATTTTACCCAAGACCTTAGAATTTCGGAGTGTTTGGGTGTTGGATTTTTTTTTTTTTTTTTTTATAGAAAATGTGGCTAATCGTGGGGCTTTTGCAGAAATACCAATTTCTACATGATTTTTATATAATGGTTACGGCTCACCATAAAAAGAAATGTCATCCCTCACCCCCCCCCGCAAAAAGGGAAATAATGCAGAGGAAAGAATTATCCTTACCTCCTCGCATTGCCCTGGTTTTGAGTTACGACGTTGGTACTATCCCAGTTACTTAAATAAATCCCATAAAATTTAAAACCTCGTGATAAGTGCATCCTTATTAGGGTATGCGATATTAAAAACAGAAATCGTTCTTTGCTTCCCAGAAACGCTGGTCTTGGGGTATGTAGGATGCCTTGGTTGATCCACCCCAAGCCAGGCTATGTAGGCCCTACATTTCCGACAGTGGTGTATTTTTTTATAAGAAGAAACCGACGCTAGCAAAGAAAAAAGCCCATCAGCGGCGTAATTCCTTTGGACATACATAAATACTGCTTTTGCTTCTGTACACCGCGTGGTTAATGTACATTTACTTTGAACTGTATTTACTCACGAAGTGCCAAGAAAAAAAAAATTATCTGTAGTGTCTTTTGCCTGAAGCTGGCATGAAGCCTTGGTATTTCGTGTAGTTGATTCTAGAAATCAAATATGTAGGATATATTGGCAAGGGTAGTGGCTCCATGTCATGTGAAGCAGCTTACAGGGCATAACGCTACTGTTTTACGTTACACTGTTGAAAAAAGCATTGTTCTCGACAATTATTCAGTAGAAGTGATGTGTAGAAAACAATATTTTTGCATATTCAAACAATAGACTGAACTTTTCGAAGGGTGTACAAAAATGGGACAGTAGCCTACTTATGAACTAGTGGTCCTATTACGTTTAATTACTGTAATTATTACTCTTTACAAACTATTAAAGAAACTTTTGTTCGCTCAAAATTGACCAATTCAGTTCGTGCTGCCTGTGTTTACCGTTATATGTTAAATGTAGTTCTTCTACACGAATACACGCAAGGCTCATGAACGTGTGAGCGGGGAGTAAGTGCAAGTGAACAGAACAGCCCTTTGCCTGGAATTAAACGCCGATGGCTCTATATTGAATGTCGATCTGTTGATTCCAACTCAGATCAGCGTTTTCTGTTAGACCGTCCTCTCATGTTTATCATGATGACGGTGACGTTTTAGACGATGAAGACAACATTGATAATGATGACGATCAGATTGTAGGTGATGAAGTTGGCTTTTATCACGATGAAGATCAATTTTTAGGTAACGAACAAGGCTTTTCTCACGATGCCAGTGTCTTTTAGAATGACGAAGACAGCTTGTGTCATTTAAATGATGACATTTTACACGAAGAAGATAACTTTAGATGATGGACACGGGTTTCATCATGATGAAATCTACTGTTTAGATAAAGACGATCACATTTTTGATGATGACGATACAAAAATGGTGCAACGAACACTGTTGAAAGGTCAACGACGCAAATTGATATGGTGATGGCACTATATATGACGATGGTAGTATTGCAGTTTATAACGACACAAATCCATTCTATGAAGACTGATAAAACGATGACGAAGGAAAGTGATATGATGATGGCGACATTTCAATTAATAACGGTGCAAATCCATACGATGAAGACTATAATTGAGAAGATGACAAGCCAAACACATATCATGAAGACACAAAGCAAACACGACAAGTATAATATATCGATAACCAGCTGATAGGCTAATAAAGACTAGCCATATATATATAGACTAGGCTTATTTACGGGGCTAGGCTGATTGGTTTAGTCACATCTATTCTCAGGGACTAGCTGAGGACTGTATCATTGAGCGTGTGACTGAAACCGGGCAGTACATATAGGTACAGTTCTTCTCACTCTGTAGCAATTAGATGTGTCAATGACACAACCTAACTAAAGCAGAATGGACTCTTGATCCATTCCAAGTCTGTGCGCCCAGTTCTACAGTTCTTAACGACAAACCTGTGATGATATTCGTGCAAATGAGCTGCTCAAATAGATGAAAGAAGGACATCATTTTGCATTTAAATGAACTTCTGGGACCACTCTTTACCAAAGGCTTTATCCGGACAGTTATCTACAACACGTATACTTTGAATTCATAAAATACTGGATGCGACGCTGTTGGAATAGGGCTTTTCGTAGCCTTTTCCTAAGGTACTTCTGTCATTTAAGCCCATTACACACCCAATTACCCCTTTTCTCCAGGAGCTCTTCTAGTTTGTAAATTTTTTAACTGTTCATTCAACTGATAATCAGCTCCCCACATAAGGCTTCCCTTTACAGTTTACCTGTTTCATACAATATCATTCACCGTATCTGCCGGATTACGATTCACCAGAATAGCCCTTGGAAGAAGGTATTTCATTTTGCACAACTAAATATCCACATATGCCAGCTTTAGGTTACGCTATTAACAATTTTACCATGTACATCTAGTCAAAGTGAAAATACTCTACTCTCTCTCTCATAACTGAATGGTATTTTCCACAAAAGGGTACAAGTTACATGCCTTTTAAGTGTTTTTTGTCTAACGGATATCCGAACGTTGTATTCACCCCCAGTTTGGTCAGTTCCACTTTGAACTGAAAGGCACATTGTCATTGGTCGTTATTTTTGCTACCTAATTCCGTAACAGAATGCAATGTTTTACTCTGAACGAGTGTGAAGATATGACTGCGTCTTCTAGGGTCGGAGAAACCGTGGTGCGTGAGTGAGAATGTACGAGACGCCTTGTGTGTATGCCAGATAGTGACCCTGCCCAACAGGATCTAGGCTCTTCTTGGTTGAATACGCCACGGTTACGGGATAGTCTAGACATGAATTCAAAATGGAAGGATACTTACTGGTGGAATGATAGTCATGATACTGTTCTGAGACTGTCCATGTACTAGATTGTTGAACCCACACCCAACCCTTGTTTGACAAGGACTGAATTTTTCCAAGCCCCTTTTTTTATTCGACGCCGAAAAACACATAAGCAACGATCTAACGGACTTTGAAAGGGTAACTCGATTTGTGTGTGTTTGAACCTTTATAGCTGTTATTCTAATTTTAGCAATTATCATTTTTTGGAAAGAATGTATAAAAAAGCTGGCAAACAATATAATGAGGAATAAAATAGAAAATAACGTAGAAAGATTCTTGAACTTTATTTGTTAAAAAGAGAATGTTAGTATGTAGTTTTGTTGCTGATATTTAGTAATATTGATTCCGGTACAGTCACCTGATTATCGTAAGTAATAACGACGAACACAAATCGCCCTTATCATGTTGTTTTCTTCTGTTCATTTAGCTGCTAAAAGATAAAGTAACATGAATAAAAACATATTTCATCTATTCATCGTATTAAATTTTACAACTTTATCCCTCTGAATCAACGTTTTCTTTTATTCAGGAACCATGGATATTGTTGTATGGAGGTGACATTCGTGAATCAATTGCTTCATTTCTGATAAATTATATCATTTGACTCTGAATACTGCTTGTTGATGAGTGTGCCTAGGCTAGCCTTCTAACCTACTATACCGGTTACCATTGAATGACCACTAACGTTGACGGTCTGAGCAGTGTTATAAAACCACATATCCTTATCTGGGCGGCAATGCCTGCCTCCTGTGTAAGAAAGTTGCGTTTAATAATTTCGTTAACTATTTACTATGTAAAGGAAAAGTTTTATGCTTTAACTTCCAATCCTGAATTTGTCTGCCGTACTGAGTCTGTTGTATGAGACCTTTCTTAAAGTTACCTCCGTGCATGCTCCAAAGGCCAACAGAAAGGCAATTTTGGCAAAGGCAAAAAAAAAAAATAAAAATTTTTACATTTGTGATTGTTATCTGTCAAAAATGAAAAGAAACGCACTGATTCTCGCCTTTATAGCTTATCTGACTTGAAAGACAAATTGCTGTCACACCCCTCTGATGTATCCGACGTCAAATCACTTCTCAGTGAGAAGCTTCCTGTGATCACATCGACACTTGTTAGGTAATACCAGCAGTGGTCAATTAAGTCAATGGTTTTATCAGCAGAAAGTGGAAAAACGTGTGATTGCATACTTGTACACATATGTATGTATATAGGTATGTGAATGTGGCAGTCTATAAGAAAGAAAAAAAAAATATGATGTTGGGCATATGTTAATGTATCGGTCAGTCAAACCAGAAAATATGCATTGCAACTCCTAAAAGACCACAGTCTGGTAGGTGACCCATGGTCTGAGTTTGTCTTTTAACTTGTTAACAACGTAAGGGTCAAACGCCATGAGACAAGCCAACAATTGTGAAAATCTTCCTTTTGCAGTATTTTCTAATTGAAGATTGCAACTTAAATGCAACCAATCAAATGAATCAACGTTATGTTTGATCTAAAATCACGATTACATGTGCTTTGAGTTAAGAAGTCAAATTTGACCCTGAAATATTTACATGAGATAATCCTCCAAGACCACAGAAACGCACTGGTAAAATAAAGGAGACAAGGGGACCAGTGATTTTAAGTTTTATCGTGAATCAAATTTAATGTCACAGGGAAAAGTAAGAGGTTAAAGAAGCCAAATCTCAATTTCGCCCAAAAGTTTTCCAGGAAAGGATACAACGATTTCCTTGAAGACGGTTTGTCGAACTTGGTCGGTAGGTACCTGAGAATAAGATGTGGTGTCCACCACATCTATGACGTTATGAGTGAAAGGTCACTTTCATAACTCATAACACGGTGTGGTAAGCTCACGTAGTACAACGTGTAAACATAACTTATTACCGGCTTATAGTGATCATGCCTGACAACAATGTTATCTTCAGAAGTACCCTCACACGTCATGCTTTTAGGTTGATAAGCATTTAAGAAAATTGTCGCCTTGAGAGTTTTTCACATTCCAAATGTCCTATTTTTGGTTTTAAACATGAAGCAGACATCCATCTTGACTGTGCTTTTAAGTTTGTCAATGACCTACAAGAAACTACAACGTCACCATTTTGTATAGCTGCTTCGAATGTTTGCCAATGATATTTTCAGACCATGCAGACGGTATACATATTCTGTAAAACTGATACTGCCGAACAAACCAGATCTGAATACCAACTAAGAACTTCTCATTCTCTCTCTCTCCACCTCTCTCTAACTAATCTTCTGCAATAAGGTTTACTAGTCTTTCTAGTAGTAGGCTGATTTTTTCTATAGCCCTATACGCTTTTCAGTCGTAAGTTATTGGTATTTGGGGGCTGATTTTACGACCCTAGACTGTTTCGCTTGTCATAAGCAGAAAACCGTAGTGCATTGCTCCCCTGATGCCACAGTAACGTTTAGAATTGCTAGTCCATCCGTATTCACGAGAGTCCTACGACAAAGGTCACTTCACGTTTGCATCACACTGACAATCAGAATAGCTGAAAACTGGTATATTGTTTGCTGCTCTCATTTTTGCGAAATTGAGTCAAAGCATTTATGATGAGATGAGATGCATTTACCTTGTCGATCCACGACAGTTTGATTTGCATTTTTGTTTGATCATCCACAACATAGTATGTGGAGCTTAGAATTCCAGGTTAAGTATTTTCGTTATCCTTCATGTAAATGAACAATTTACATAGCTATTGATAAGCAACTTTCATGAAAATTATCTTCTGCCTTCCCCTGGTATTATTGATACTCAAGATGTTTACCTCATAAATGTTGGCGTAGGGTTCAGCATATGACAAATGCGTTTTCGTCGAGATGGAGAAAGGAGTATATCCAAAGTCTTCAAACTAACCAATACATAAGGTCGTTGTGTTAGTGGATAGTCAAAACGGGTGAAACGGCTTACAAGGGGCTATTATGTGTTTGTTTGTTGCTTCATACAAGTTATCTTATAATGGTATTTGTGTGTAATGTTTGCGTTCTGATGGTTAGTTATTCTTCTTTGACGGTAATTTGAGGAAATTTATTTGAGTAATTTCACACAGTGATATGCATGATTTTGGACATTATTTCATCCCTATTCGTTGCATACTGGTAAACGTTACACACCTTGCAGTATTCAACCGAAACTTCGTGGGTCAGTAGTACTTATGTGGTGGATAGCTCATTGTATACAAATGGCAAGGATCGAAATCACCCACTGGGGTTAGAGGGTAAGAATGTGGGATGTGCGTGTGTGTGTACAAAAGAAAGTGTGTCGCGATCTGCTCCTAGACGATAAATCGGGTGATTTCGGTGGGTGGGTGGTGTTGTAGTTTCCGTTTGTCATAGGTCAAGCTATCCACCGTTACTATAACACATGATACGATTGTTAATGTGCTGGTAAATTGTGATACATTATATTTACTGTATCACGATGTTTTTAGAGACATCACTAATGTTACAGAAGGTTTATCACATTGTTTAGGGGTATGACACATATGATCGTTTGTTATTCATATGTTGTTTCACATTAGATTACATTTAAGACTTGCAACGTAAATATGGTATTGTGTGAACGTTTTATAAATCTTTGATGACCGAAGTTGGGAAAATGAATTAAATTACTTTTGAGGGTGTGCGTAAGGAGTTATATGGACTATTTATGATTTTCTGTAATCACATTTGTGACATTGAGGAACTGAGACAGCCTTTGCCTTGTCGACTCATGATTTGCATGTACATGCTTGGACACTGCCAGCTGTTCCTAAGGAGTATAGGATGTATCTTGTATTTTATGGTCATGCTTTTCTAGACCTACCCATCTCCTAATCAGTATCCACACGGTACCTGTAGATCGCAGTATACATATATTAGTGAATGAAGCCAATATGTAAAGGGTGAGGATGGCACATGCAAATGTTCCTTAGAGACAACAAAAATGTATGCTCTCATTTTTCACTAAACATTCTTATTGATATTTAACACTTACGAACTCGGTTCTTTGAGTTACATGTGGGCATTTGAGAGTTTACTTTGTATTTGGGAGTATACTCTGGTGTATTTTGTATCTTTTGTACGTTTTAATATTATATTTTTGTATTTGATTTTTACCAGTTTTCAGAGAGATTACAAAGACTGAAAGCCATGTACGCGGATACTTGTTATTCGCTTGATGCCTTCTGACAATTCCCTTGAGTTTGTCATTAATCTGTCACTTACTGTCGACCCCTGTCTTCCATAAACGACTACAATAGTCACGGGGTAAATCTTAAATCATGTTTTCTTCTTTTAAGACATAAGTCTGAAGACTAAGTATTAAGCTTTACCGAAAAAAGTATTTTTTTTAAAAAAAGGTGGGAGATGATAAAGCTATTGCGATACGCACAAAGAATATGGGGACACCTGAAAAAAAAAAAAAATTGCAGTGATTCATGCACCAATTTATTTATTTTTAATCAAGGAATTCGCATTTGTGCATTACAGCATGCAAAAGTATAACTGACTAAATTACTCAAACAAGCATCCATGCGTCTAAAATGACGTCGAATTGACCCCATAAAAAAAACCAGAAACAAAGCAAAATTAAACACAAATCAAAATAAAACAAGTCATGTTGATGTAGGTTATAGTTGCATGCAGATTTAATTTGGCAAGACATGCGAATTAAACGTCCTGGCACTGATTGCAGTCTTGGTCGGTACACTTAGTAAATGGGGGACATCTGGGTGACACATTTGTGCGAGTGCACTTGACGATTTGAGGCTTCCAGGTCAAGTCCTTACCAGAAGAAACTTGAGTTGTATCCATCTTCAGTTGCCACATGCACCCGCCGATGAAAGTCTCCCCGCTGTCGTAGTTTTCACAGGTGAATGTGATCGCTTCGGTTGACGTTTGACTGTTGGTCCATTCTCTGGCCAATGAATGAGCAACAGTTACGCTCACACTCGCAGTGAGAAAGAGGACGTTCGCCTCAATGGTAGAGGATATTTCTAATGACATTGTGGAAGTGATTGTTGAGCTAAACGAGACAGAGTTACTTATTGTCTGAGTCACCATACCATTCTGGTTACAGCCTACGCTTACCCAAGTCGTTGTTGGCGTTACCCACTTCTCTGAGACCCACTCAAAACGTTGATCAGCTAGAGCGTCACATCGGTAGGCTCCAACATTGCCTTTTCCGGAAAGTCCTTCAACATCTAGACAATTTTGAGAACGTCTATTGATAAAACTGCAAGAGTCACCATTACAGTATGTACGTGATACATCCCACATCTGATCTGTTGCATCTCCACATGGATGCATTACAACATTACCTACTCCAGCACTGCCAGCGACATCCACACACCATCCTGACTGTTCGTTGACAATCTCTCCATTTTCATAGAAACGAAACCATTGGTCTTTGCCGTCCCCACAAGTCCACATTACCACATTCCTTCTTCCGTCAGATCCTTCAACGTCAAGGCACAGACCCGATGCTTCGTTTCGAAGTCTTCCGAAGTTCAACTCTCTACCTCTACTTCGAATATAGAAGTATTGATCATCTCCGGGACCGCAATTAAAAACCCCGATGTTCCCTGTACCATCTCCTCCTGCAACATCAAGGCATCTTCCCGCTTCATAATTAACCAACTGCGAAGCGACCTGTTTAGAAAAAGAAAAGAGTGCAAACAGAGTGCAAACAGGCTGTGCGATCCACGGAGTTGCATCTCATCCTTGTCGTTGTCCATAATCATTTTTTTTTACATTTATGTATTTTAGTCAATCGAGAGTTTGATCAAACACTGTCCAGCGTTATACATTATACACAGTACATACGTAGCTAGACGTAATCCTTTCATGTCCTTAATTTCTCAGATCCGACGCTCTGGGAGTTTTGTAATATTGGTAAGAAACATATCACAACTATCTGCATATCTCAATTTAAGAAGCACGTCACAACTGACTGCATATCTGAATTTCTTTTCGCGCCAAACGTCCTGCGTTTCACTCACTTCCTTGGCTAGTGTATACAGGGCATGTAACAGTAAACCATACTGGGAAGAGGTATTACTGGAAACATGGAAAAGTACACTGTTATTAGATATATGCGCTCAGTCTAAGTATGGTGGCATAAGTTGAAATATTAGTTCACATTGTATGGAAAAGTAACAATCTAATAAGTTATGGGTGGCACCTTGTGCTATCGGAATCTACAGCGCTGCATTCTTATCTCATCGCCCTATAGGGGCAAGATGAGATATTGTAGTCACTTGACTAGTGGAGCTATATATTGTACTGTGCATCCATGGGAGAATGGTTGTCATGGAAACACTTGGAGTGGATGAGTAGCGACACCCCAGGGGTACCCCATGGTAGAGTGGGTACAGGATGGTCCTGTGGGGTGGTATAAATGAAAACGTGTCCATGCCAATACGTGTGCGTGTATGTGCGTGTGTGAATGTGGTGTGTGCGTCCGGACCTGTCTTAATTGTGGTTTTTCCAGAATGGTTTGAAAAGCATATGAGCGATTAAGTTGAAACTTGGAAGGTTGTGCATGATGCCAATATGTTCAAGATGTATTAGTTGTATGGTAAATCGAGTCAAATTTGCTGATTTTTAGCCAATTTTGCCCCAAAATTGGTATTTCCAGCATATCTTGAGAAGTATTTGCCCATTTGATGCAAAATTGCAAAAAAACTTACATTAGAATGAAATATTCAAGGTATATCACTTTTGTAATAAAAAGAGTGAAATTTGCTGATTTTTTAGAAAAAAATAAAGCCAATTTTGCCGCAAATTTTGTATTTCAAGCACATCTGGAGAACTGTCAGACCAATTGACTTAGATTTTTGTAAGTCCATACCTGGGAACACATTGTTCAACAAAATATTACTCTAATGATAAATCCAGTGAATTTTGCTGATTTTTGAGAAAAAAAAAAGCCAATTTTCCCCCAAAATTTGTATTTCCAGCATATCTGGAAAACTGTTAGACCAATTAACTTAAATTTTTGTAAGTAGTTACCTGAGAGCAAATTGTTCAACAAAATATTACTGTACTGATAAATCCAGTGAATTTTACTGATGTTTTAGAGAGAAAAAGCAAATCTTCCCCCAAAATTTGTATTTCCAGCATATCTGAAGAACTGTTAGACCAATTAACTTAAATTTTTGTAAGTAGTTACCTGAGAGCAAATTGTTCAACAAAATATTACTCTAATGATAAATCCAGTGAATTTTACTGATGTTTTAGAGAAAAAAAAGCAAATTTTGTTCCAAAATTTGTATTTCCAGCATATCCTGGAGAGCTATTAGAGCAATTAACTTAAAGTTTTGTTAGGACTTACCTGAAAATACATTGTTCAACAGAATATTACTGTAATGGTAAATCTAGTGAAATTTGCTGGTTTGGAGAAAACAAAGCCAATTTTGTCCCAAAATTGGTATTTCCAGCATATCCTGAGATGTGTTGGAGCATTTAATGCAGAATTTGGAAGGACTTACCAGGGAATGTAATATTCAAGGCATATCACTTTTGTATTAAAGAGAGTGAAAATTGCTGATTTTTTTTTTTTTTTAAATCCCAATGTGCCCCAAAATTTGTATTTCCAGCATAGTTAAGAGCTAATTAAGCATTGTACGCAAAATTTTGCAAGGCCTTTCCTATGAACACAATAATTAAGATACAGTATGTTACTCTTACAGTATAGTAAACTGGTGAAATTGTATGATTGTTTGGTAACAAACTTTGAGCCAGCATCTGGGTCAATAGACACCACCTTTTTATCTTCAGCCAAAACATCTTTAGCTGAACTGGCCACTGTGGATAATGTCTTTTATGAGAACATTATTTTTAGGTCAAACAATAATTTTAGCAGAACCAGGTCCTGCACAGGTAAATAGGTGACTTATGTACAAATACCCATAGAGGGATGCTCTTATATCCTGCCCCTAACTCTAACCACTAAGCCTAACCTACATGGAATAACCCAAGTTTATAATTGTGTTATGTAGCGTTATATGCACAGATACTTTTGAGCCATTAGTTATTGTTACTTGGGCCTAGTAGCACCAGGCTATAACCTTAAGTTTGCTACCTTACAGTAGATATCAGTATTAGGATGCTTACCACCATTTTACCACCATGTTTACCACTCATTTACACCCAGTTCCCTGAAGGTGAACTAGGTCTCTGTTAGATGTGGTTGCAGTGAACTATTACCAATCCCATGTGCGCATGTCCTGTATTTAAATCAATGCATGTTGGCGATGAGATGGATGGATTGCCCTCTTGTTTATTTTATTGACCGGTCACCGATCTGGTGAACCCTAAATATTATAACCAGGTACCCAACGAGCTAGTATGAAGTTCATAAGACTTACTGTCTAGAAGGAAATTGCGACAAACTTCTTCAAAGCATTTTGTCCATTAGAGAATTGACCCGTGACCTGTGACCCATAGATCACCTATCCGAACCAACGTTGACCCTCATTTGTCTTGCGGTCTAGGAGGTGTTGCGAACGCAAAAGTTTCGATGACAAATTTGACGTTTGACCCTGAACTTGTTCTCTAATCTCAAAACAAATAAAGATAAGATTTTCAGATAAAATCTTGTATACCGGTCACATATTTGAACGTCCCATATAAATGGACATTTTGAATTTAAAAATCATTATATTTTATTAACTCGACCTTTGACTTTCTGAACTTTGACCTTTGAAGGTAATTCCTGACAGGATATACAATTTTAGACCATGGGTCACCTACCTATCAATGTTGACCCTCATTGATTTGCGGTTTCAGAGAAGTTGCAGATGAAACTGCCGTTATTCATACGTTAAAATGGGAATGACTTCAACCTCAGTCTTCCTTTGTTCTAGTGAGGTTCTACTTCTTGCAAATTTTCATCGCCTTCGGTCAGTTTGATCACCTCATGCTGTGATAATCCACGTGGTCAATTAAACGATGTTCTCCTAAAGTAATTCAGATGTGTTAATCCAATGTGTAGTCTTTCTTGAGCTGCCTGGCAAGGGGTATTAGGTGTCATGTCCATGGGTAATACATGTGTAATCTGGCATGAAAGAGGGTCTGTTGAACGTTCAGCGCGGTTGTAACGTCATGAACCTTTGAAACTGAATTTTGTGACACATCTTCACACAGTTTGACCACTACCCTAATGGAGGGTCTCAGGTCACCTTAAGGACCATACCAGGTCAGACCCCCGTGTCTCATAAATCAAACGCACATAACGTTACCGTGACAACTGGTGTTATCTCAACTGAGAGAGATATAATACATTCTAGTGTACAAAGCAATCACAGTATGTCATTCCGTAAAAATTTATGTACGGGGATGAGATAAAAACAATTTGACTGGTAATCGTAAAGCACATGGAATTTTGTCAGGACATAATGCTTTTAGGAGTTCAGATGTCCAAACGTAAGTTTATTACTTAAATACCGGAAATTATAACTCCTATTATGCGAGGTATTCGTTGTGACGTTATCAATTACACTTGCCCGTTTACATAAAAGTGTAACACCATGAATGTAGAATACGTACGGGCGGTGAGCACGGAGTATCAAAAGCAAGTAGTGAATCAGAAATCATTTCAACATATCAGAAAAGACCCAGTGTACTAGAAAAACTCCAATAGATCAGAAAAAAAAAATGCAATGTATTTGAAAAATGTCAGGAATATCAACAATTAATTGGCAATACATTGAAAGAAATCAGCATCTTTAAAAACAAATCAGCAATCACCTATGTTTGGAGTGATGATATCACCGTGTTAATTTTGATACACAACTGCGAGACTATATGGGGTGTCAGGAATAAAAAAAAGGAAAGGATGTTTCGGATATACATGCATCGCGATATTGTGTTGCTATGCATTATATGCTGAACACAGAATACCCTTTTTAGGTATACTTTAGTTGAACACACGTACTACACAGCACTATATAGGCTACACATTGCGACATTGCATAGATAACTGTTCGTATACCCTTTGCGGAGGATCGGGTGGAGTTCTGCTCATTGCCAGATAAATACACACCAGATCTTGACATGCCTGAGAGCCTGGGGTCAGTCAGTGACGAACATGCCTACAATGCTTTACAGTTTCTGTGTCTTTCTTTCATTTCCCTTTTTATTAGCTATTTTAAAGCTACAATCCTCGACGAAAAATGATGGGACACTTATACACAAATGTGGCAACATTTAAGTAATATTTTCACATTTCACAACCCGCTCCCCTGGATCAATGTTGTCCCAACAAGAGATGTCTAGAAATTCAACTA
Source organism: Stichopus chloronotus (assembly GCA_021234535.1). Lineage (NCBI taxonomy): Eukaryota > Metazoa > Echinodermata > Holothuroidea > Aspidochirotida > Stichopodidae > Stichopus > Stichopus chloronotus. The sequence goes on from CM037847.1 coordinate 18,443,923, forward strand.
AGCGGGGGGGGGGGGGGGGTAAAATGCATTTTTGTCGATGATTCTCTGAACTACTGTACACATATGTAGAAGCATAGGAAGATACATTAATTCAATAGTACATTAATGCAATGACTATTCATGAAATTATTCTTCTTTTCATTGCTATACCGAAACTATTGTGAGCCACATAGCTATGCAAATGTGTAGTATGTATATATGACATCACTGTACCATAATACAATATTATTCGATCCCTTTATTTATAGTTTATTTCATGGTTCTTTCACGGTTTACCATAAAATTGCTACATATATCATTTTGCATTAGGCACAGTTTTCATAAAAGTGTGGTGAAACGTCAGCTTCGATTACTTTTCCGTTATTTATTTTTTATTTTTTTTATTTTTAGCTTGTCCAAGTATCCTGTCTTCATTTTATAAAGTGAAGTTACACTTGGCACACCAGTATATGACCGTTGTGTTTCAAAAATAACACCATGGAATCAGCACATCAAATTTAGGCTGTTGGTCGCCCTGATTTATTATTATTTTTTTTTTAATGTGTTGGCTTCTTTTGTAAAAGGAAGCAATTATTCTTGATATCCTGGATTTTTTTCTCCGATGCACTGACGTTTTTTTTTTTTTTTTTTTTTCTGATATGGTGATATTACTTCTGACACCGTACTTTTGTTTCTTCATTGTTGATACATTTGGCACTGTATGAGTGATATTAGTACATACATGTAGAAATTTGATACTTTTACAGTGTACAGCAGTAAAAGTTTGGGATCCGAGTAGCAATCGCAGAGGCCGATCTTGACATCTTCAATATGCCAAACGTCAAAAAGAGTGTTTATCCACGAGGAGAAAGTCTCTAGATTTTAGAGAACTGACTTTTACGTATTATTGTAGATAGATTTAACTTGTTTGATCATGATAGTCAGATCATACGGCACCGAATTTTTCCTGCAGTCATTCACAATAACGATGTAATAGTATCGAGCCTTCAAATATTGTACGTCTTGTGCGTTTTACTTTCGATTACAATAGCATTGTTTATATGTAAGTGAAAAAGAAGTTCAAAGTTATATTAATTAATATCTAATGACTAAGTAATTACGGTGACAGTCATTACGATTATATTGGTATAGCTTACCTGTTCAACAGGGCGTTTCCTCTTCGCTTTCGTTCCAAGTGACCAATTACGATGCAAGGAGCAACAACTCGTGCCTATTCAGTAGAATCATTATTTGAGTTACCACGTCTTTGTTGAACGAATCAATTTGCTGTTGAAAGCTCAGTCTTATCTATTTAAAATGAGTGGAACCAAAATACAATAAATAACAATAGTAACACCTCAACAGGTAGAAAGTGTTCTATTTTCGGTTAGAGCTTCGTATTTTGCATTCAAGGATTTTTAGAATATATCTCAGTAAATGCTAGTTGCAAATTACTGAAAGACTGGAGATTTGAGCACCCGGTGAAGATTTCCTTGACTTTTTTATGTTTTTGTTAGATCTGTGACTAATGCAGATAGGGGAATTGCAGTCATGGCATTATCTTAATAAAAATGAGCGATAACTTGTTTAATGTTGTTAAATTATATTTACAAGTTGGAACATATACAATACATTTTTACTCACTTTGTTTTACGTGGATGGATTTTTTTCCTCTCAGTTCCCCATCAGTTTGTTCTTTCGCATAGTCTTTTATTCATGTTCAAATGGGTGTCTCTCCGCTTCCGGGTACCTGGCCCGAAGGCCACAGGCTGGCCACCAGTGCAAGACAACTTATCGCAGAGTGTAACTAATCATGATGGAGCCTATTGTGACAAATTCGTCTGATAGATCAGAAAACATACATTTACGAGAGATGACTTTGTCTACTGGCATTCATTGCAAAAATCGAAACGAAACAAACAAAATGAAATGCTAATTGACAAACACGATTAACTTCAACAATATAGAATGTCAACAAAAAAAAAATACGTTCTGCCTAATATTACTGGTTATGATTTGTCCAAACCGTTTGAAAAATGTTTGTCAATATATAAGGTTTCTTTGTTGAAAGTCGCTTCTTTTCAATTGCAGTGAAGTGCCTGATGGCATCTCTGTTCCATCATTTTGAACATTTAAGTGTAATCTTTCATGAAACTAAAGAAATAAAACTGAGAAGCGCTGGTCGTATGTAACACACTATCCAAAGAAGACATAGTCTAAAAGAAAAAAAAAACTCACGAATGAAGATAAAATATAGCTTATGTGTTCGTGCCCACCCGCAGTTTTGTTCTTTTTCTCATTCTTGTTTCTCGTGCCAGTGATAAGTTAAAGAAAGACAGAAACGGGCAGCTCATTCAGCAGCAGGAGAAGTTCAGGTGAACTTCAGACATCCCTCGTTCCACTTTGCATTAAACAGGTCACAGGCAACAAATTCAATTACTCATATTAATTCATCATCATGAAACGTTGGAAACTCTACTTCCAGTGATCTTCAGCATAATCAGAGATAAGAGACTTAAATGTGTCGTTTTTTGTTTCTTGATAAAGCAAAAAAAAAAAAAAAAACATACATTTACAAGAGGTGACTTTTTCTAACTGTATTTATTGCAAAGCTCGAAGCTACTAAAAAATGAAAATGAATTTGACAAACACGAATAAATTCAACAATATAGAATTCCGAGAAAAATAACATCCTGTACAGTATGCTGGTCAATATCAAACTTTTAGAATTGTAGTTGATACTGGTTAAGTACGTTTTAATGGGTGAAACGTATTTCTCATGTTTTATTCGAACTTCTAGATAGATTCCTTTAAGGGAGGTAATCCAATGGGGAAGGTACAGTTATCATAAGCATTGGTAGGGCCTAGCGGAACTACATAAATCTACACGAAAATAAACGAGATTTGTTCCTATGACCTGAGGCACATAGTTATTTGTGTTATCATTTATCCATTTTAAAAGCTACAGCGTTCTAGAAACGTCCCCGACACTCTCTGTTTCCTATGTAACATGAAGATTAATGGTTTATTTATATGAATGAGCGTGAATGATTAGCCATTAGCAAGAAAAAAAAATACAATGAAAAAGTGCATTGAGGTTTCGATGAATTAATTAAATAACATTAACATAAATGTTTATGAGAAGTGACTTTTGTAGGATAATTGTTCTGCACTACTATTGTATGGTAAATACAAGTGCTACTGCAGCATCAGAATCCTTAGAGGTTAAAGGGAAATATTGTGTTTGTTTTACAGAAAAACAACCATGTTTCTAAAATCAATGATGTTGTGGACACAGAATGATAGCTAAATCAAAATAAGGAAGGACAGTAGTCCTCTTTACGAGAAATAAGATTTTCACAGATCGAAATTCAGTTATTTGTTGTTCTACAATAATTTGTTCAACCAAACTTTTTAAAATTCAAATGATGCATCTTCCGTTACTCATCACATGCATGATGTTTTCAGGATACGAAGCTTTTGCAGATGTTTATTGATGAGGCTGAATGGCTAAACATTGATTAAAGCTATGTATTTTTTTGTGCGCCATGTTGGTGTATTCTAAACGCCCTTTACTTTTTAACGGCGGTTACCCCAAATCACGGTCTTTCACTTAAAGTAAATCAAAAGCTTTCATCTACTCTATAGGAAACTTTAACATGAGAAGTATGAAAACTGCTGTATCTGTTTTTCCTTGAGGTATCTTAACAAGTGGCCTTCACCAAAACAAACAGGTCTTCTTGTTGATGTACTGCATAGCGATACCAAGAATTAACATGATTGCTATCTTGACATGTCATGCTGACGAAATTTCAGTGTTTGACCTAAGGTGACCTCAAACTCCGAATTGACCTCCACCAAAAGCAGTACCGTTTTTTTTTTTTACTTGATATAAACTATTCCCTTCATAAGTATCAAAGTGTCAAAGTTTTCATGATTTCTACCGTGAGATATCGTGTAAATAAAGTTCTCAGCGTTTGACCTCTGATAACCTCTGATGACCTTTGACCTTCACTTTAAACTGAATTAAACGATAAACGAATAATTGTACGTACCACTCCCTCTTGAATTACAGATTGTCACAACAGCGCACACTAGCATCGTATACATAGGAAGAATCAAGACTAGTTGTCATTCCGTACGTTCACTATCTAGAGCAGCACTGCAAATATCGACAAAAGGTCTCTGTGCCTGTTTTTTTATTACTGTAATTAAATTATAATATTCAGAAACTTGAATTCCTAATTAGACAAATATTATGTTCCTGTTTGTTTACCAAGTCAGTGTTTGTATTGTCTGTTACCATGTTTGCTTTCCAACAGCGAGCTTTTCTTAGAAGCAGATTAAATGGAAACTTTAATTACTGTTAAATTCTTTTAGACCCACCAAATCAAGGGAAGATAAGCTGTTCAAGTAGTGCACAGGTACTTCAGTTCCTTTATAAGGCGATTCCAGATCATTATTGTTCACCAAGCAATATCATTCATATCAAGAAATCCTTTAAAAAATTATCTCGCTCAGAACAATGCTTTGATCCTTAGTGTTTAACTGCCAACATTTTCAGAGACATACACAACGTCGAACGACGCCAAGGCAGAGTGACTACTTTTCTCTTTATTCTGATTATGTTGTAGCGCAGAAATCTTCCTAACTCAAACAGTAACTGTTCCAGACTAAACACTTTATACTCTTTAAATGTTGTTAACGACCTGGATAAAAATGACCGAACAGTACAAGGACAGATTGTCTGATATTGGCGACTTTACATATGACTTCAAAGAGATGCGTCATTATCCTTCTCACAACATGTTTTGGTGAGTAAATTCCCACTGCCGGGGAATGCATGCATACAGTTCTCCGAGTAGCTTTCATGAAAGTATATTTGAACAAACGCGGATTGAAAATGTGAATGACAAAGATAAAACGAGGAATAGATCAGACTTCGATAAAGTTCTATACCTTCTGTCTGTGAATTGCGCAGTTATGACGGGTATGATTAATAATTCATCGATCAAAACGCAAGAAGTGCCTATAAATGTTTTAAACAAGATCGTTTTTCTTCATATTCATTGACGTACCAGATGTTTCTACCAACACGTTCAACTTACAAGGACGTGAATGCTCTAATGGTAGTAATACGTGAAAATGAAGGGAACCTTCTGTCCAAATAGATACATCTAATATTAATTCATCCAAAGCGTGATATGTCATGTCCACCGACATTAATGAAGGAAGAGCGGGTAGAAAATACCAAGGATAATCTACCACGGTTGCTATTTAATCCAGTAAGCTGTTTATTACAGCTCCCTGTTTAAACTCGTATCATAACTCGGAACCCACGCTTGTTTACATTTAGATATCCAACCATGTGCAATAGATCACCGTCAACAAACGCACCATCCCTCAGAATAAACAAAGCGAGTATTCCTACGTTAGGTGAATGTAGATCGAATGACTGAGCCCACAGAGAGTACAAGTCTGAAAGTTAGTAGTTTACCTACAACGACATCACTTTATTGTGCCATTAAGACATTACGTGCAAGGGACGTCTTTTTTGAATGTTTGTCTGTTCTTCAAATTTATGTTGTTCTCATCACCATTCGATGATTAGCAATGAGCATCAATGAACATCAATTAGCATCATCATCATCATCATCATCATCATCATCATCATCATCACTCACACTTACCATATCATCATAGTTGATTTTCCTGGTTACCATCATTTTTTTTTTCTAACATTGTCGTAACTTTCGTTATCACTATCATCATCTACATCATCACAGTGACTCATTGTCATCATCATTGTTAACACCATCATCATCAGGAAGATATTTCACAGAGGAGCGAGCGCGGCCGGCTTTTCCTGAACATTTTTCAAATCGTCCTGAATTTTTCCCTATCCCGATAGCATTCGGACGGATATGAAACTGACAAAATTACCTAAAAGGAGCGCTTTCGTCAGTTAAGATCAGGGGATGGTTTGATAAAAATATACCGTGAAATATACCGTAAGTCGTCTTTCCAGATCTAGCAAGTCATTTCGTGGACTTTTTCATTTTGAGCATTGTCTTGGAGAAAAGGTCTTCTTATTAATGCACTTAGAAGATGGTAAAAATGTAATCACGTCTGGATTTTTTTCGAACGGACGGAGAAATGGACGGATGGACGTAAGGAATTTATTTAGTTTTATATCTGACAATGGTTTTATCATTCCTGTGTCACTACAAATAAACTTACTTGAAATCACCGAAAATGATACTCTTCACGACTTAAGACTTACCTTTCATAGCTTCAGATTTAAATGTAGTACTAATTAGAAGCATTGCAGCAAGAACATTACTAGGTGGCAACTGTAATGAAACCACATGTGCCCAATAACGCGGAAATCTCATTGAAGTTCACTAAGGTATATACCTGACAATGGTCTTATCATTCCAGCAATATTGACATCGTTCAGACTAACCAAATTTGCTGGACACATCAATGCTTACGCCCCCTCCCTTTTTGAAAGAATAATTTTGACTTCTTCAAGGGTCTTAGATACAAAGTGGTGTGAGATTTTCATCTTTTCTCCCTGTATTTGTATTTAAACACAGGAGGACCTTTTATTGATTGAAGGGGGACGTGTCCCACTGTGACTACGTGCCTGGCACTGTAAAGCACTACAGTAAGTGCAGGTGTGTAACTACAGGTGATAAGTGCCATGAAACTTACCCGTAGATCATCATTCTGAAGATGTCATACCAACCTCATTGCTTCGCTAGAACTATCCGTGTGTTCAATGTAAGCTACGTCTTCACAGACGCAATGATATATTCCACTCACATTGCATTTGCTTAGCTTCCTGTAAACATCTTCTTTTTCTTTTAAAGGCAGCTAAGATGTGCCTGATATTTCACTCATAAAGGGATAATTTACTCCATCATTTTTCCCCCTTCAACCTGTCATTTTTACATAGCTGTGTGACTCGTATTGACATTGCGGACATATTTTTGGTTTTGTTTTCTTTGCCATTGCTTTGTTACTGATTTCGTACTTTTTGTGAATTTGGATATCTCCCCTCGTAGAATCTGCAGGATACTCACGTTAGCGGAACTGATACTATCGCAAAGTTTTAATAAAGCGTGAAAAGTGTGAAAAAAGTGACAAGAACATTTTAAAGTTTTCTACATTTCTGATCACAAAATTGTGACTTCCGTGGAAATTTTTGTCTTCGAAGGTACACGTTTGTTTACATTAAATTAAACATCTTGACTTTACCTTTTCAACGCTTGACCTCACTGAGATATCTTGAAGTCCATATTTTACTTCCATATTTCCATGGCTTGTTTCCATTAATGACATTTTGAAATAACTACACTATAATTTTGATTCAGTTCAGGGTACCATTCACTATTACAGTATTTATGTCTACCTGTCCTTTGTTGTCTGTCTCGTACAACTATAGACTGATTAATTACTCAGCTAGGTCAGACCTTAGTAGGTTAAAGTTCTCTGCCAGTGCTTGCAAGTACTAATATAATAAATTTAGGCTAATTTTATCCCACGAGAGGACAGCTAGCAACTTTGAGGCAATACTGGTGGTGTGTGGTGGACAAACGAATGGGTAGCTGTAGGTGGTTTCAAGGAGCCTGCAATGAAATTCGAAAGAAAATAACAGAAAATATAAGCTGAAACGCACCAGGGCATCGGAGATACTAGGATTTTCCATTTTCTCCATTCTGAGCACTATTTTTATCCTTTTTTTTCTCTCTGATGTTGACGCCTGCCACAGATATAGTGTCATCAGTATTTCTAATGTATTTCAACCATTTCATCGCTTCAGCACCCTCCCCTTGGAAAAGTCCGATTACAGCACTGGACAATGGAATCTGCAATTTGTGTAGGTCATAGGGACTTTGTGAGCCGTAGTAATGATAAATTTAGGAAACTGTAGGATCATATGTATTGTTGTGAAGCCTAACAAAAATAAAACAAGAATACAAACAAGTTCAAAGAAAAAGTTTATAAGAAAAAAATAAAACAAAGTACACAAGGGCTAGCTATGAAAGGACTCTATCTTGTAAATATGCTTTATTCATTAGGGATTTTCACAACAAAATAACATAATGTTATTTAGTTCCTCTTGTTTCTGTTATTTTTCCTTTTAAACAATTTATCTACAAAGTTTACTTAAACCATTTTCCCATCAATTCGTGTACGTGTGAGAACTCAGAAACTGAACATCTACGCACCTTTAGGCCCCAAGATTGAAAGATTTACATCAGACGGTATTCTAAATATAAAATATTGATCGTGTGGGACAAGTTTGTTCTCTGGCGCCATTCCCGTCAATTGGCCTGTCATTGAAACTCCAGTCCGTAAGCTTCATAAGAAAATTAAAAGAGACCGAGTAGAACTGGCGACTGGGCAATATGCTATCGCTCAAAGAAAACATACATGTCCATGAGATCGGAAGGTTAGTTAATTTTGTCGGTTATTTTAGAACTTTAGGTGGGCGTTAACTAGACTTTCTAGATGTTTTACACCACTCTAAGTTCAACGGAGCAAGTTTTAACCCGAACTGTCCTTAAGAGGGCTTCTTTGATTTTTCATGACAAAACTGATAAAACCCAAGAAAATGAATATATTTGAGGTGTTGTTGTTCAGATGATACAACTCCCAGTGAGACCTAACCTTGTTTTGTTAAGTTTTGGCACTCTAAGGAAGTAGTATGGCGGATATGTTTGATATTTTCAATATGGTGTAGATACATTTGGGACAGAAAGTTGTTACATTTGAACCAAATTTCAGAATTGTTACATTATAAGGAAAGGTTTTTACACCTCGCACCAAGTTTCAGTGTTGTTACACATTAGGCAAGACTTATTAAATTTTAGACGGAGTTTGTTTTATTGGTCAATTATCACAAAATGGCTCGTAACACGGTGACCAGCTATTTTACCAACAGATCTACACTACCTTAACAAATATAGGAGAGGTGTCGTACCTCAGATACATTCATCTAAGTTTCATGAGAATAATGTTTTATTGCAATAAATAAACATGTTATGACTGCATTACATTCAACAGATCCAATACAAATAGAAAATGACATGTGACTCATGGGACACGATAAATGACGATGATGATGATGATGATGATGATGATGATGATGATGATGATGATGATGATGATGATGATGATATGATGATGATGATTATGATGATGATTATGATGATGATTATGATGATGATTATGATGATGATTATGATGATGATTATGATGATAGCTATAATGAAAAATTAATAAAATCCCTGAAGTCCACAACGTATATGCCACCCTAAGTTCCATAATTAGTTGGGGAAGAGAATTAAGTCGAAGAAACGATACAGAAGGACGTCATGTTCTTTTCACGGTCATATATCCCATCCCAAGTGGCACAGTCAATTCAAAATGGTAATGGATGTCATGGTTTTAGTACCATATACATGTCTTAAGCTGATCAGTAGTATGTATAGAACGCGAAAAGGACAAACAACTGATGATGACGACATCTCTTCTCATGATGACGGTGACTTTTGAGATATTATGAAGACATTTTTTACTATAATGACGATCACTTTTTAGGTGATGAAGACGGCTTTAAGCATGACGGAGACCACTTTCTAGATAATGAAGACGACTTTTCTCGTGATGCCAATGAATTTTAAGATGATCAAGACAGATTTGGATATTTATGTGATGACTTGTGACGTTATAAAGACAGATTTTCTCATGATGCCGGTGATTTTTTATTATTTTATTTTATTTTATCCTTTTTTTTGCATGATGCTAGTATTTCAGTTAATAACAACACAGATCCATTTGATGAAAGCGAATGAAACGATGACGAAACAAAGTGATATGACGATGGCGGCATTTTAATAAATAACAGAACAAATCCATACGATGAAGGCTATTGAAAGGATATGACGAGACAAACAAACATAATGAACACACAAAACAACACGACGAACGTAATATATCAATAACTAGCTAATAGGCTAGTGTTATGCCTAGGCTAGGCGTATTTAGGGGCCTAGCATAATCGGTTTAGCCTAACATATTCCTTAGGACTAGCTGAGGAATGTATTATTGGGCGTGTGACTTAAGCCTGGCAGTACATTAAAGTTAAGTTCCCTCTTACTCTGTGGCTATTGAATGTGTCAATGACACGTTGAGGTATAACAAAATTAAAACAAAATGGACACCTGATCCATTCCAAGTCAGTGCCCCAGCTCCATAGTTTCTATTAACAAACCTGTAATGATATTAGTCCAAATAAGCTGTTCAAATAGATAAAAAAAAGTGCCATAATTTTGCATTTAAATCAGTTTATGGGACAGTGCGCTATAAACAGCACGATCCTAAAGTTATCTGCATTTTCTTTAAAATTCTAAACTTCTGCTTAAATGCTCCTCAGAATCTCAGAAAGATTTATTTGGCCCAACGAGAACCAAAGAGATACATATATTGAACATTTTCAAACGAACACCAAGTATTCAGACCTCGATTATACAGTAATGAAACAGAGGATTAATAGATTGACTGTAACTTTCAATCGTCGACACATTCATATTCTTTCCTTTTCTACCAACTTCTTATTAATTAGCGGTGAACCGATTTTACCAGACCATGCACTGTACAATAGTAGACATAAGCTATCATTCGTCTGCACGATAAATAACGCAAGGTGCTCAAAATGCAAAGACTGAACGAAAATGGTACCACAAACCTCAACATGCATGTTTGGAATTCAGAACATCAATTCTCGAATACAGTTTTGGAAGAGCGCCATTTGAATCAGTACTGCTCTACTTTACTGCTTAGATTCTCAAAACAAATTCTACAAGCATAAAACGCAAGAGGGTGGCTGTGTGTCATCCGGTAAACAATTTACAGGTACCACACCACCATTCATCTCCACCATTGTTTTATAATCAGAGATTCTTGTGTATCTTGTGATTTGCAATAGCATGGCCTGTCCTTAGCATTTAAATATTTCTTCATTTCGACAATCAAATATTAAGCTAGAAGAGGTGGAAGTTTTGAGAGGTGCTCCTACCTACTTGATAAGGCTCTCGGAGAGAAAATATCTCTATGACAGCTTGCATTTTCTACTACAAGTTGGATCTCCTTTAACCGTCCTACGTACATCGCCTGCAGTTTCATTAAATGTTCTTCAACAGCAAAATTGTAGAAAAAAGGGTGAAAAAAGCAAAAACGTAAAAGGCATCCCCGTTTTTTTTTTGTTTTTTTTCAGTACAATTTTTAACGTCTTTTATTACATTTCATTATGGTGTGTAAAATAACACACAAATTTAAGTTTCTTTTTAATTTCTACCTTCAGTACACTTCTATAATGTTATTAATTATTAGAGTTTTTTCTGCATAGCCGCTTTAGTATGTTGTACTCTTTTTTAGATAAATTTCATTTTTGTTAATTTGTATACTTAGAAACTATTTTCCGCTTAATCGTACCACGTAATTCCATTAAGATAGAAAGAGTTTTTTTTACGGTGTAAGTCGCCATTGAAAGCAAGTATTCGAACTCATGTATTAAACATTCTACTTTTATTACTATTATATTGAGATAAGTTAGTAGTGGTAATAGATTAAAATTATTTAGATGGTTCTATTTTCTTAAATTACCACTTCTTCAGGAAGAGAGGCCACATTTGATTTAATACGATACAATTTGTAGTTTTACTAATATCTTTTACTGTTTTTCTAGTTTTTGTTATTTGTTGTTTTTTCTCTTGTTTTAATTATATTTCACTGTAACTTTACATGAAAATGTGCTCTCTAGAGCATTGCACATTTTGTTTCTCTGAAATACTCCAATAAAGATTTTGGCAACGTTTTCTTGAGATAATGAAATTGGGACAAACGAATCTTTTCAGATTCCTCTTTATACACTGTATACTATAGTATGCACTCTTTGAAAGTAACGTATTATTGAAATGGACAAATGGACTTGCTAATTAAAACATGTACCTTTACTTGTTGTTTTCTAAATTACACTGTTAGAATCCAAACATCCGTGTTACACTAAAAGCAGCGTTCACTTTCGTAGAGACTACAGTCTTTGTCAATCTGGTGTTTACAGAAGAGTATTTATTAGGCCGTCAATATGAAATGTTACGTTCACGTTTATTATGGATATCAAAGCACTATGACCATATGGCTAGTGTGCAATACACTGTATACTATAGTATGCACTCTTTGAAAGTAACGTATTATTGAAATGGACAAATGGACTCGCTAATTAAAACATGTACCTTTACTTGTTGTTTTCTAAATTACACTGTTAGAATCCAAACATCCGTGTTACACTAAAAGCAGCGTTCACTTTCGAAGAGACTACAGTCTTTGTCAATCGGGTGTTTACAGAAGGGTATTTATTAGGCCGTCAATATGAAATGTTACGTTCAAGTTTGTTATGGATATCAAAGCACTATGACCATATGGCTAGTGTGCAATCGTCACACGTAATGTTAGGACTGAGCTTTACCGGAACCGAACAAACAACGAGTTAGGAAACGCACTCTATTTAGAGCAATCCGTTATCAAAACGTCTTTCATTCACAGCAATTGTATTTTTCTTAGTGAGCCATGTACTTCGTCGCGTTTGCCATCGTTTGTAAAGATGTAACTGTAACAATCATTTTTAACGTCAAAAGTGAATACCAGATTTTGACGGTCGCAATATGCATAGAGCTGAAAAGTTAAGAAAAATAGAGCAGGAATAAAAAAAAAGAAAAAACGGAGAAACACAAAGTTAACGAGGCTACTAAATTGATAGCAAAGCATCTCCAAATGTATGTGGGGATGATGATGTCACAGGTGGTACATGTTCTTGCGGTTGTTTCAGTCAAAAAGTAGACAGTTATGTACGTATTACGAATTTGTTGATTATGATGTGTACCTATCTGTAAACAGCGCCCTCCCTATTCTCTCTTAGGATACTAGTACATCTTAACCCAAGTTAAGTTACTTGTAGATACTCTGCAAGCTCTCATTATGTGAAGCAGATCATTTACAACGGCAACTGACTTTAAACTAACAAATCGCTGTGAGATTTTAAAATGTAGGTAACTCACCTGGAGCTAAAATAGTAGTCGAATACAATGTTAAAGTAACTACTTTTTTTTCTACATATCAATGGTTATTCTTTAGGTACGGTAATTACGATGGAAAGGCTGGAAGCATGCAATATTATTACTAGCTATGGGTTTACTCATAGTAAGTATTGCAATAGGTAGCTTCTACATTCGTGCTGACAAAGACGTCGTCATCTTTTCGCGCAAAGTGGAATCACCTGTGTGATATTAATTGACAGTTATAAGCTGTTTGCTCAAATTGATGATGATTGATGATAACTGATGATGATGATGATGATGATGATGATGATGATGATGATGATGATGATGATGATCAAGCTGGTCCTAGTTGAGAATTTGGTTAAATATAAGTATTCAGTAAATGACTTCCATAGTCACAAGTTCTTATAACTGACCGTATGGTGAAAATTACTATTTACTATCATTATTTTTCAGTAATTGGGGAGCTTTCGGTTAATAGTGTTAAGAAAATTTCTGTCCCTTTTTGCTACTTATACAAAATAACTTATTGTAAATATCATACATCACAGTAAGATACAGATTGTGTTATGAAAGCGGGTACATTTTAATGCATGATTCCCAACTCTCACGTCAGTTCTACCAAGGTTGTAAAGAGCCGTCAAACAACGTGATGCGATGTAATACCGATGTCATGCACTAAAATTAATGACAACACATAAGCAAGCAAGATAGGCCATTATTTATTGAAGAATTAACTAAAGTTTGATTTTTTAATGTTTTTTATTTGCACAAAATATTTAGGAACATTTCTTAAGTAGAAGCAGCAGTAGTGGTAGCAGTGACACTAAAAGTATAGATTGTCACTAGTAGCAATAACACTAATGACAATAAACGTAAGAAGTGCCAGTAGCGTTTCATGCTGTGCAGACTTGCAAGAAACTCCTGATCTACTAACACATTACTTTACTAAATACTGTACTGAGATTTCGGTACATTTATTAATAAAAACGGCAACGAATTACAATTGTGAAAATTTTCCGTCTCAAAATCAACATTCCGTAGAACGATAATAGATCTAGAATAGTCTATTGCTAGAAGGTATAACAGTATTTGAGAAACTAAATTGACTACAATACTACGTACACAGACAGTTGAATGAATGCAGGAATGAATGAAACAATTTATTTCCAGCAAAGTATCAAGTATACACATTACGTACAAATCAAACAAAGAAGTAAATGCCAGAAAAGGAGAAAACAGAAGTTCCATACTTATAAATTGTTTCCCTTATAACAGAAAGAAAGTTGACGGTAGTATGAGGAATACAATTTTATCGAGCAACCATCTAGAGAAGACTCTAAGCCAACTGGAAGAGTACCACTAAATATGAAGATCACACGCACATGATTGTGCAACTAGAGTCAAGTGAAGATTGACAGACGAGATACACTCTGTCAGCGTTAAATATTTTACCATCAACATTGTTTCCTGGTCATTTAGTTGAAACAGTGAAGCAGTGAGTATGAGGTCTCTATCAGACGTCATAATAACAGCAGTCAATAACTGCTCTAATGATACTTGGAAATTACTGCTGAATTAATGTGGAATCATGGAATGTTCACCTAATGGCCAATCCATTTGCATTGTTGCCCTTATGCAAATGTATTTGTGCTGCCAAATACAATGGATAGGAGCCATGAATGTTACAACCATTGTTGCAAACATTGGTGATAGTGTGACAATGATATGTAACAGTTCCAAGGCTATCAACAAAAGATGGATTTTCGACGAAAAAACTTTATTTCATAATAAGGTTCCCAACGCTCAACACTTTTTTAATCTTTCAGATACATATGATCTTACTATAAATCCAGTTGACACAGAACATGAAGGAAATTATACGTGTTACGAAAATAGTTCGGAGAGAAACGTGACCTCCTTATATGTTCAAGGTAGGTATTCTTCCACTGGTATCTCTTTTTGTGACACAACTTGTATTCCAAAAAATAGTGAAATGAGAGGCAAAAATGAAAAATTAAGGTTACTGCGTTTTAAAAAAATGTTATTACATGACGTTATTTTATTTTAAGATGTGGATTGATATTTGTAACTTTGTTGCTTTTAATCAATTAGCTATTGAAAACATTGGCTTGTTATGTATGTTGTTACTGAGCTGCTTATCATTTTGTTTTATATTTCATGCCTATGTTGGACTTTTATTTTGACATTTTCTTCATCCGTTATCGTTTGCTCTTATTCCCATGGTCCAAGCCAATGTCCATAATTGAAACGTTTCACTGATAATCTGATAGGCTATAATGCTATAGTATAACTTTAATCCGAAGCATGGACGAAACTTTTTAATAAATTAATGAGTATTATGCCTATAAAATATTGAAGTAGCGAAATGGAAACTCCCCATAGTAGCTAAATTTTTCCCTTAAAAAGTTTAAGAGAGAAATGATGAAAGATAATTTGTCATGTATATTGGCATTTCGTGGTTAGTGCGTTTTTTTATGACAAAAAAAAAAAACACATTTTATTTTTCAGTGAAATTGGAAAGCACTGGATCTAAATTACAGATACCGTGTATAGTATCAATGTACGCTATAACACTAACAAACACATCTATCAAAAGAGGTTTGCTAGATGTGCACTTTCATAAGCTTTTTTAAAACATCATGTGTATGCTTGTGATTTGATTCTGCTAGATCTCACTCTACACCTTTCCCTCTGTCCATCTCTCTCCACCTCTCTTCGTCTCTTCAATGTCAAAGAAACTGTCCATTGAGGTAAACTAAGCAGTGAATATAATAAGTAACTAGTATTGTGTATTGCTCAACATAACTGAACAGCGTAAGTTACATGGGTTATTCTTTTGCCCACTTTTTTTATTTTTTCAGTGAAGATGATCACTTGTTATTTAGGGTGATATAAAGTCTGGAAACAAAGGGAACAAAAGCATGGTGTCGTGTGCTATAAAACTATATTTTCTGAAAGTATTTTTTTTTTTTTTACTGTCAGTTCCATAGCATCGTTTGTCACTAAATAACACTACGACAAGTATCTACAGGAAACACTGATAAAGTGAATGGAATATTGCATTTATGTTAGATGCAGGATGTTTCATTGCAAGCCATGGCCAACAGTTACAACACTTGATCCCTTACTGAAACATTTTCTTGGAACACTCGTGGAACACGTATTTCCATATAATCGATATTGAAATCAACATGTTAAGAATCAGTAGCTATCTTTCTGTTTAATAGCACATGCAGTAGTCGTCATTAAAACCAAACACAAGGGTTACCTTATTTAGTGGCAGCCGCAATTCTGTGGGTGGCCCTGTATACATCACTTTTAAAGAAGGATTGGTGGCCGGATGTTCCACAGATGTTAATCAGAGGTCGAATTGAAGTGGACTGTGTATGATAGAGTAATTCTAAGTTCATCGTCCTGCACCATTAACATCACACCTATAACTACTAAAAGACAACATCAGTGTTACATACAACGCTAGATCAAGACCAAGGGAAGATAACATGTACTAACTCTTGTCGAATGAACGTTTCATTGGACGAAATTAATGTTACCATACACTAAAATACGTATGGTGACAGCTATGTGTTTTTTATCTCATCCCTATACGGTCAAAGTCGCCAAAAATGGCACCTAAATTGTAACCCACCTTACACCCCGTGAAGTATTCAACCGAAACTTGGTGTGCCAGTAGCTTGTTTGTGAGGGTACCTTGTGATACACGGATGACATGGATCGGGATTACCCGCTGAGGTTAGGGGGTGAAAAGGGCGAGTCAAAATTTGTGCAGGTGTGTGTGTGTGCCAGTGCCTTTCTATTGTAGTACATTCCGAGGACCTGAACAAAATAAGCTCAGTGTATTGTTACGGTTATCGTTCAGGGTGGAACAACAAAGGGAAATTCAATGGAGTTCTCACTCTGTATGTAATGCAAAACTGTGTGTGAGTGTACAACAGAACTTGTGTCAGGATCTGCTCCTGGACGGTAAGTCGGATGAACCTCAAACTTGGTGGATTAGTGCCCGGGTATACAGTGTAGTGTCCGCGCGAGCGATGACTTTATAGGTCAAAGGTCATGATAACGAAAAACACATTTTTGGCATTATCTCAATGTGTGAATATCCTAGAGTAATAAAATTACCACAAAGCGAGGAAATATTTTGGAAATATTGATGGCAAAACCAGGTCAAAAGTCACGTGATTTAAGGTCAAATCGGCGAAAATGCTCTAAAAATCTGTTACGATCTCCTCCTGGACGGTAAGTCGGATAAACATCAAACGTGGTGGGTAGATTAAGGGGTATGCCATATAGTGACGTTTCGTGCCGATATGAGAAATGCTCTGACGTGCCCTCGTTTTCTGGTACTGCCTTGGTACTGCCTTGATATCTAGGCACATGTGTAAGCGCATCCAGGTATTTGTGCCTTCCGATGCTTACGCGGTGTATTGCAGTAATATAACATTAAGTAACTTGAATAATCACCACTGAATACAACAAGCAAATCTAAATCACTGATGACATACACACCTCAACGTTCTTGTGGAGAATGGGTACGAAAAACGATAGAGATGGGATTTGCAAGTGCGTGGATTGCCAGCTGCTTGCTGTATTTTGTATTTTTCCAAGTGGTTCTTGAGACAATATAGCAACGTCTCTTCTTCTTAAAGTGTGATAGGAAATAGTCATTTTTAATTTTGATTGGAAGATTCTGTGCCTTGAAAATGTTGGATGAACTATTTCAGTAGAGAGAGAGAGAGAGAGAGCGAGAGGGAGAGCAGCTGGAAAGTGGTATTGAATTTACATTTCTTTGGGCAAAACGATGCCAAACAACGTGTACTGCTACACAAAAATTAACGAGGCTGGTGTTACTCTACCTTGAATTTTAAGACCTCTCAGCCTAAAAAATGTGTTGCTCAAAAGCTGATTTCAAACACAGAACTTTCAAATGAAAGGAAGCACATATATGTTTCAATCGGTCACTTTGTATAATTGCATGTTTCTTCATATGTTCAGCTATTATCCAAGTGCAGACATCAGAACAGGTTCCTCCGGAAAGCAGTAACTTAAGTACAATCGCTTTGCTTTGCTCACACTCATATGCTTGTTAGTGGTGGAGCTCAGTATCCTATAACATTCTGTACGTACCAGCTTGTAAGCAAACATGGGATATATATGTATCGCGTTGAAATTAAGGAATCGCTGGAGCAACGCTCTGTTGCAATATCAAAATACATATAAATATTCTACAAACCATTTTGCCTTCAGGAGGTAGGAAGAAAGTTAATTTACAACGTTAGGCACAACAAACAATAAACAAACGAGATCCCAAGGGTAGACTACATACTACCTCGTGTTAAAGAAGCAAAAATGGAAGATTTTTGTTTAAGTGACTATTTTTTACATTTCGTTGATTGATTTATTATCAAGGTATTGTTATGTACTACTTGACGTTCCTACTTTTATAACAAGCAAACTGTGGGGAAAAAAGTCTTTAAAGCCCTTAATATCAATATTCCTTAAAATTATTTAGCAAGTGAGAAATAAAAAAAGGAACTTACTTGCAACTGCATATGTATTTACTAATGTTTGTAAAGGGCCCAAAGTTCAAATTCTGGAAACTGCCGGATACCTTAAAATATAAATATTTAGTGTTTGACTTAAAGTGTGTCGTGAAGTTATGTATGCTATATCGAATACGCGATGAATACACTGGTATTTTTTTTAATTTCTAGTGCGACTTACATCACTACCGCTATTCCTGTGACTACGATAATGTCTACAGTATTGGGTCCTTTGCTAGGCCTACAGCTGTCACTATTGTATACGGTAACTACTACGATAGTACTTGCATTATTATTACCAACTCTACCTTTAATATTAGAGTTGTAGAAAACAATGTTGGGTACCCCACTGTCCAATAGTAAACTTCAATAATAATTTTCCCCTCTAGGACAATATAGCGGTATACAACAAGTTAAGAGTTACAGAGGATTATTTACATCTTCTCTTTGAATGAGTTTCTTCGAACAGAATACTGACGCAGACAAGCTTTTTCAATGATATCTAAAGGACATAAAAGCAGCCAACTGTTAAATATGACTGTCACGTGTATGTGTTTATGCAACTACAATATAAAATAGTGAAAGGCAAACACAGAAGTCCCACAACGTTTAGCGCCATCGGTTGTACTGCAGCAATGTTTCCTGATTCCTCAGGCTTGTTAGAGATGGAAACTAGTCGGTCCATTGTTTCTATCATAATTCATATTGATGGAGTGCGTCAATAGTTTTACTGACTTCATTCATTTTAACTTTACATGATAGAATATTATTGGAAATTAATCCATATTTAAAGTGCCACCATGACATATTGGTTTATGAACCAGTATCTTCTAATCGTTGCTGTTGTGCAACTGTTCTTATGTCGTCATATATACAGAACGGAGTCTGTGAATGTCACAACCTTCGTTGCCAACGTTAACGATACTGTGACACTCCTGTGTAACATCTCCAAGTTCAATGGACAGAGGTGGAATTTCGAAGATGAGACGATTTTTTTTCAGTTTTGGACGTTTCAATGAACATACTGACAAACGTTTATTTCTGAATAACGATACTTATACTCTCACTATAAATCCAGTTGACATAGACCACGAAGGAAAGTATAAGTGTATAGATAACGAGTAGAAGTATAACAAGACGTCACTATTTGTGCAAGGTAAGTTTTAGTCTACTGTTGAGTTTTTTTTTGTTTTTTTTTGTCAAAGTAAATTGATTTTTCAAGTTTTGTAGTACCCGTACCTTACCAATACCCCTACTAGAGTCCCAGTTTCGTACACGTACTCATTAAGTGGGACCGGTACTCGAACCCGTACCTACGAAATACGTTTTGAAATCGTATTCACACCGGAAGCCATTGGTCAGCACCCTTACTCACCACTTGGTACCCGTTGCCATTTATGTACAAAGTCTACACTTAAGGCACAAAGTTACATAGGGCAGATGCAGTACCACAGCTTCTGGTTTAAGAGTGCAATGCCATGCATGTCCGGAAACAAGTCCACTGACAACTGTTTTGTTAGCCTTCATATTGTAATTCAGTATCCTAATTGCGAAAATAATTTGTTACAACGAACAGTAACACTTTGCACCTATCATTTCAGTCACATAGAGTCCGACAACAGTTTCAAGTAAAACCTCTTTCTTGTGATGCTTCGTGTATTTATTCGTCTTTTTAAGATATGACTGATCATCAACCTCTAGAAGAGGGGGGACGTCATTCACAAGGAATTACACTGAAGGAGCACTTTCGCCTTTACGTTAGAAAATAATGAAAACTAAATTGCCTCAAGTAATGACGATGAAAATCTATCATTCTATTTACGCGGTCAATTAATTTGTAGTACAATCGGATAGCGTTTAAGGCCATTTAAAGATTTTTTTAGAGAGAGAGAGATTAGTAATTGATTGTCAAACATAAACTATAGGCACTGATTAATCATGCGTAATAACAGCCATCAACTGGTTTTGAAAGTTATGGCCCTGAACGGTATCCACATGTTTCAAACTGATCACCAAGGACTCTGTATAACTGCCTCTACATGTAATCATGATGCGATGTTCACTCCAATGTGCTTTTAGACGTATACTCATGACGTTCATTGTGGCACTAATTGGTCCGTTGATTTCCCTCTTTACCCGTACTACTGACCTTCATCTAAATGTCATATCTGATACTCATATCTTATACTCGTACTAATGGACTGGTACCCGTACCCAGTATCAATAACCAAAGCCCTCATCACTTCTCTGACCCGTTCACATACCTGTACTCCGTACCCTTACTCGTGCTCATGTCAATGTATTCGACTCGTACCCACTTTCATGGGTTTTTATTCACGATACAACGATATATTTTTATTTTTATACAGTTTATTTTTTTATAATACTTTAAAATTGTTGTAATAAAAGATAACCTTACTGCACGTTTTACATACTTATTTTCAAATGACTGATTTTTTTTTTTTGGCTTTAGTATTGAAGTAGTGATTGATATGTTTTTCTTCTAGTTCATTGGTCTGATAAATATAATCAGTATTTAATTTGGTCAACACTTCTTTTTACCCTTTTGTTTTTGCTCCGTTTAATCGCTTTGTATATTAAGTGTTCAATCACGTATGGTAACATTCGTACCCGTGAAGGTTTTTCCATAAAAAAAAAAAAATACATTTTGTAGTTATATCAGGTAGACGTCCCGTGTATGTAGTAATATATGGGCATTCACTGTGAAACCGTGTTACCTCAGAGGGTTCCTCTTGCAATGAACATATAGGGTTTACTGCAACTTGAAATTGTAATGGCTTTTTTTCAAACATTCAATAGACATACGAGGAATAAATGGTGACGTGCTACGATCTGAGTGGCAAAAACTTCATTTTTTTTTCAGGGAAACTAAAAAAATGTAGATTGTCTCGTAATTGTTTTGAGTAAAGGAACTTATAGATAGCACCATTTTATGTTATTATACTTACAGGTCTTGTGTCATAATAGTAACATTTCTTTAGTACTGACTGTATGTATACCATAGGGCATAGTCTCTAGTATCCTTCCAATGTTGACAGATTTACAGGCAAAATTTTTCTCTTACTCCTGCAACAACTCAGGAGAAACTCAACAAAGCTCTGAAGAGCTTGCTTGTATTATGAATCCTCCTTAAAACAAATAAAAAGACTACGAGCAGAAAATAGAATAAAAAGACACACAGCAAGAAGGCAAACTATATATTGTGATTGTTTATAAATGAAATACTTTCTCAACAACCTTTTAGACGAAAGTAACGTATTGCAACTTTGGATAGGTGGCAGTGATTTTCATATATTTGGACCGACAAAACGAATGGCATTGTGCGGATGAGGTAATCTAAATAGAGGAATTGAACAAGAGCTGCTGGTGCGTGTAAGCTGTGTCTAAGTTTCATTTCAAAATGTAAAAAAAAAAAAATGAAATGTTTGGAGGAATATTTTTAAGCCAAGAAAAAAATAGCATTCCCATATGGTCATGGTAGATATCGAAAACAGAGAGAACGTTAAGCTTTTAAAAATATGCAGTAGATGTTTTGAATGGACGGCAATTACGATTCAGACAAAGTGCCCTCTTCTAGAGGATGTAAAGAGGATAAATACGTGTTGTGTACCAACCACCCCAAAGGAAGATTGGAGTAAAATCAATTGGGATTGATTAAATCATTTAGTTCATTATCCCATGAAACAAGTGTCTTGAAATAAGTCTGTATTGATAAGGCGAATTTGCCATTTCACTCCTATAAACCGGAATAACCCAACCAATCATTAAATAATACAAAGGATAAAATAAAAACATCAACTAAAGGATTACAGACCAGGTGGATAACACTTTTTCTAACATTTGCCTGAATTTTGTCAAAGCCAAAACTTTTAGACAGTGAGCAACGTGAAGGATTTTTTCGCGAATAGTGTAACTTGATATACATATAAGGAAGTTTTGATCGGTGGAGTTAAGCTACCGATCAAATGAAGACATCGGATGGACTTGAGGAACACTGTAGTGAACTGAAACTAACACTGGTGGGAAACTCACTTAACACATTATCAATGTAGACAGGTGATTGCAGATGTGATCAACCTTTGACTGGGCTTATTGAAATGGCATTAACGGTTTAATGATTTTGAAAACAAGTTTCAAACTGTTGTATGAAAACGTGATAAAATGTGTCGAAAGCATCCCCAGTTGCATTAACATGATTATATAAACTGTTTCACATCTCGTTTGAGATGATGGTGGTAAAGTTTAGTTGCGTTGATCTCCAAAAATACCATGGAATATTTTCACAAGAATTGACAAGTAGAAAAGAAAATCCTACAAGACCAAAACAAAAATTGGATAGTGATTTGAAAGATCATCTAACAAATCCCCAGTTGTACAGTGCTGATTAATATTGGTTGACATTGTATGAAGACGTGACGCTCATAGGTTGGGTGTGTATGGAACAAAGGTAATATGAATAAACAAGACTTAAAAACATGTGCATAATCGAAGTTTCAGCATAATACATGACAATTAAAGTCACTCATCAGAATACATGATTTGCGTAAGGTAGCCATGCAAACGAAGACCGGGGATAACGTGTCAATACCCCTTCGATTAACACATTTTGGACAATAAATTACACGTATCACAAAAGAAGTATTGTAAGAAGATACTAGTCCAGTAAAAGATGTCTCAGGGCGCCATACAAAGCAATAACTTCTTGTGTAGGTGAACAAGTGTAATTTTCCTTGACATACATAGCAAGTCCCTTATCTGTACCAATTTTCGTCGAATGTTCAAGGTTATAAACAAAGGTCCCATGGTGTTAGCATATAAGAATCAAGTTTTGCCTACTTCAACTAAAATTCAGGTATATTTAAACGGAAGGGAAATTTTGTAGATTGTTGAAGTTCCAGTTTAATGATCTTTATAGCTTTAACATAATAAGGAAGAAGATATTTACCTCAGTAGCACCCTGGTATTTCATTTGGCCTCTCGTACTCATAATACATACATTCAAAAATATTTTTGGTGACAGGCATAGAAACACCAGCTGTAATTGACTTAATTTACATCTGTGTCGTTTTCATGCTTTAAAATACATTTTGTAGACAAACTGCAATTAACATAAAGAAGAGGTTCTACAGGGTACAACTATAAAGGGTTTTATGCCAGCTAATCAGCATAGGGCAATTTTGACAATACCCGGTAGAGATAGAAACAAAAATGATCGTAACTAGTCACAAACACAATGCACACTTACAAGCGCGCACTTAACGCGAAGAGAGGGGGGGGGAGAGAGCGCAATAAA
Source organism: Stichopus chloronotus (assembly GCA_021234535.1). NCBI lineage: Eukaryota > Metazoa > Echinodermata > Holothuroidea > Aspidochirotida > Stichopodidae > Stichopus > Stichopus chloronotus. The sequence goes on from CM037847.1 coordinate 18,467,925, forward strand.
AATTGAAACGGGAAGTAAAAAAATGAATAGGGACATTGAGGAAAGGAACAAAGGACAGTGGAACAATCAATTGAGGGACAACCAAAAAAAAAAAAAAAAAGCCTGACTGGAAGATCGCATTGTTGATTGATATCAGAAAAGGTTGCTCAAAGGCTATTCAACCGAAGAGTACATGGGGGCTGATGGGTTCAAACGTAAAGGTAGCTGAAAAAAAAAAAAAAAAAAAAAAACTTCATTTCAGTCCAGCTGGATTACAAATAGCTCAAGTAGCTAGGTAGGGAGATTTCGTTGGAGCCGGGAAAACAAAAACAAAAGGAGCTAAAACGGCTCAAATGCGTCGCAACAAATTTTAACAGAAAATACACTTAGGCTGCATCCACAATCACACCTACAATCCGCAAATAGTCAGTTGATATGGTTCGGCCTCCATTGTATCGATGATCAACATCATAATCATGTTCGATTATTGACCGTCTGCGTGTTTCATAATTCCTCAATATTGGCAACTTCGGCAAATTTCGATAAAGGAATTTTTCCCACCTGCACAAAAGACCCTTCACACAGATTTTTGGAAGAATAAATGATCCGACACAAAACTGAATACTAGCTCCTGATATCACAGTTGCTATGGCACTTGTGGATTTCTGTCATATCGAGTGTGTAGTAGTGCTTCTGCAGAAGTAGCTTTGTAAATAGCTTCTTTTTTTTTTAGGGTAGCTTTTTTGACTTGTCACGTTGAGTGTTTTAGTACGGCCCGATGTCCTATGTTAGTTCTATCCGAGCACAATATTTCTTGGGTGACTTTTTTTTACAACTGCAGAGTCAGAATGAAATCATAAATTAATATGAAACACTTTTAGTGTTGTCTAAATGAGGAAGTCCTTCGTCAGATCGCCAAGACATGGTGCAAATATATACAAACAAAATGTATATTTTTTATGTTGACATCCCGTAGATAATTTTCATAAGCATGCGTCCCATGCCCCTCCATTACTTTAAAGAAGAAGTGTTGTTGGTAAAAGATCAGTAATGTTTAGATGTAGGTATCAAGTAGATATTGATGACCTTAAACCAACACCATTCCATGTTTAAGCTAGTAAAGGGCTTAACACACATACCCTAAGTACTAAACACATATTAGAAATATTAACTAGCGGACTTCAATATAAGAAAAAATAAAACGAGAAACCGGATTTTCTTCTACTGAGGCTCTTCCTTTTCGGCAATTCCTTTTTATTCTGTTATCTTATTCGTGATATAATAATCATAAATCTGATTTTCGTATACACTTTTTTTTAAGCTAATCCGTATCTCATAGAATAGCTTTACTTTCAGTGACTGAAAGACATTTGCCTGGGATGTAGGAATATATAATATTACGTTATGCAGGACTGAAGTACTTATAACATTACATTCGTCTACTCAAATGAAAAATGGTATCTGTGACCAAAAAACTTCCTCAAACGTACACGGGGAAAGTTAGAAAACACGTGTGTTGTTGCTGACAAATCATAACATCGGACGTCAATCAACCTCGGCAAAACGTCATCGGGAACAGAAAAAGAAAAGTCGGATCCGATATGTAGTTGTTAGTGTGACCCAAACCATTGTATACAATAATTAAGCAACGTATTTGCATTTTTTATTCTAAATTTCTGCTTAAGTGCTTGTTAGAAAAATTTGCTTTAAAAAAGATCCGTACAGTCCTTCTTTCTAAATCATATACTGAAAATGTTTAAACGAACACCAAGTATTCAGACCTTGGTTATTCATGGAGTGACAGAGTTGATTAATATACTGACTGTCACTTTCAATCGTCGACACATTCATATCCTTCCCTTTTCTACCAACTTCTATTGGCGGTGAACCTATTATACCAGACCACTGTACAGTAGTAAACATGAGCTACCTTTCGTCTGCACGATAAATAACGCAAGATGCTAAGAATGCAATGTATGAACGAAAATTCTAAAATTAATTGAGACCTACGTTGAAGTTTGATTGGGATTTGACCTACATCACACGAAACGAGGAATTGTAGTGTGATGAGGTAGAATCGTAGCACAAACAACACACATCTATCGAATTTAGATAACATCTGCACTTGAATCGCGACAGTACTGCTCTACTTTACTGGTTGAATGCTCAAAATAAGTTTCACACGCAAAAAAACAAAAAAAAAAAACAACAACAACAACGCATGAGTTTGTCTGTGTGTCATCCGCTAAGCAGTTTACAGATACAATACCACCATTAACCTCCCTCATTGTTTTATAATCAAATATTCTGTATTTTGTGATTGGCAACGGCATAGCCTGTCCTTATCATTTAAATATTTCCTCATTTCTACAATTAAATATTGAGCCAGAAAGGGTGAAAGCTTTGAGAGGTGCTCCTACCAACTTGATAAGGCTCTCAGAGGGAAAAAAAAATTCTATGACAGCTTCGACTTTCTTCTCCGAGCTGAATCTTCTTCAACCGGCCTACGTACGTCTGCGTTTTGATCCATGTTCTTCAGCAGGAAAATAGTAAAATAAAAGGGTTGAAAAAAGCAAATAACGTAAAAAAGGGGAAAAATTCCTTTGTTTTTTTCAGTACAGTTTTAAACTTTTTTACATTTCATTATATTGTTTAAAGTAACAAACGAATTTGAGTTTCTTTTTTCTTTCTATCTTGAGTACATTTTTATCGTGGTATTTATTATTAGTGTTTTTTTTTTCCTGCTTATTAGTGTTTTTCTGTTTGTCTTTTAGATAAATGTCATTTTTGTTAATACATAGATTGCATGGGGATGTTTGCCATATATATGAACTGTTTTCCTCTTATCGTGTCGCGTGTCTTTACTAAGGTGGGAAGAGTTTCTCACGGTGTAAGTCGCCATTGAAAGCAAAGATGGCAAAACTTCGAGCTCTTGTATGAAACATTCTACTTTTAATAATATTCAATAAAATTTAGATAATTTAGTAATAGTAATAGGCTGAGATTATTTAGATGATTCTATTTTCGTTAGCACTTCTTCAAGAAAGAGGGGCCACATTTGAGACGATAAAATTCGTAGTTTTACTTTAAACAGTAATGGTCGAGTAAACAGGAAACCACAAGGTTTATTTGTTTACTAGAACTTTACTTGAAAATGTGCTTTCTGAAGCATTGTAGAAATGTTTTCCGAAATACTCCGCTAAAGATTTTGGCAACGTTTTCTTGAGATAATGAAAATTGTGACAAGTGAATCTTTTCAGATTAGGAAAAGATTTAATGATCACCCTGTAGTCTTTGAAAGTAACTTCTTGAATGGGCAAAGGACTCTCTAATTAAAACATGCACCCTTACTTGTTGTTTTGCGAATTAGACTATTAGAATCTTAACACTCGTGTTACGCTAAAAGCAGCGTTCACTTACGTAGAGAATACTTCTTCAGAATATTTTGAACACCTTTGAAAGTTTGATAGCCTACCGAAAGTAGCTTTACTTCTTTGTCGAATTCTGCGGAGATGTTCAAAAACTATTCCTTATACAATAAAATCGTAAGGAAGAGAGAGGACTGCAGTACATCGCTATGAAGGGTCTCCATCCAGCCACCAGATTAATATTCTTAGGGACAGATCACTCCGCAGCACAAATAATTCAGGCCTATTGATAGGCTTAGGTACAATATGGTGAAGAAAAAAAATAAACGGGGAGGGCCTTGACATGATTTATCCCGAACCAGCCATCAGGCGATCTTACACCAATGTTTGTATGGCAGTAATGTATTGGCAATCTGCAAGCCTTCTTCTTTGCTGAACTAACTTAAGCCCACTTCCGAAATTTTTCATAGCCTACTGAGGACTCTAAATTTATATTCAATAAATCTGTCACTGTCTTTATCCAAACTCAGTCCAATTAGTAGGTAAAAAGAAAGTCCACGCTCTGTAACGAAGTAACGAAGTACTCCGAGTTAGTTCGTACGTGCACTGCACAATGAATAAACGTACACTTAATATCAGCATTCGCACATTACTACACTACATAAGCACACTAACTACAGCAGGCATTATGTCTATGTCAGTCGTTATTGTTATTCATTTAGTTTAGGTGTTACTTTCTGTTTAGCGCACGTATATTGCTGAAATGTTGTAAATTTGCTTGACTTTTACTGATGCACTTATGAGATTGTACGAGACATCTTGTGGGTGTTTGCGATACCAGAGATCCGGCTCAACAGGTCTACATCACATCCCATAGACGTTTCCCTTACAGACACTGAACTGAAGTTAGTTTCAAGAAAAGAGCAAAGCTTTCCTTTATTTTCAAACAGCTGTCCTCCCTCTTTATCAATAATTAGTACCAACGTGTACTGTGCATCGCGTTGAATTGAAGAATTGTTAGAGCAACGCTCTGAGGAAATCAATATACCTGTAGATATACTACAAATTTTGCCTTCATGAACTAGGAACAAAGTTACTTTACAATGTTAAGCACAATAAATAATAGCAAAGGTGACCCAAAGGGTAGATAACATATTACCTCGTGTTAAAGAAGTAAAAATGGAAATTTTTGTTGAAGTGACTATTTTTACATTTCGTTGATTTATTTATCATCAAGTTATTGCTATGTACTAATGCGTGATGTTCTTACTGCTATTACAAGCAAACTGTAGGAAATAGTCTTTAAAGCCCTAAATGCCAATATTCCTTAAAAATTTTTGGCAAGTGAGAAACAAAACACAAAAGAACCTACGTGCAACTGCATATGTATTTATTAGTGTTTCTAATGGGTGGAAATTCAAAATCGGGAAACCGCCGTTTATAGTCATTCATACCCGGGTACCTTAAAATATAACTATATAGTGTTTGACTTTAAGTGCGTTTCAAAGTTATGTGTGACGTTTCGGACATCCGATGAATGCACAGTTACTTGTAATTCCTACGGCGACTTACATCACTACTGATGAATTTGAATTGAATTAAACTGAATAATTCCTGTGATTACGATAATGTCTTGTATCGGGCGCTTCGCTAGGCCTACAGCTGTCAATATTATATTCGACGAATACTATTAACACTACCTGCATTATTATTTCCAAGTCTTCCTTTAAAATTAGGATTGCAGCAAGCAACTTTAAGTATCCCACCATTCAATAGCAAACTTCAGTCAATAATTTTAACCTCTATAGGACAATGTAGAGATATACAAAAAAATTAGAGTTACAGAGGATTAACTACATCTTTTCTTTGAATAAGTCTCTTCGAATAGAATACTGACGCAGACAAGCTGCTTCAATGATATCTAAAGGACATGAAAGGAGCCAACTGTTAAGTACGACTGTCACGTGTATGTGTATGTGCAACTACAGCTATGTATATGGAATATTGAAAGGCAAACACAGAAGTCCCTCAACGTTCAGCGCCATCGGTTGTACTGCAGCAATGTTTCCTGATTCCTCAGGCTTGTTAGAGATGCAAACTAGTCGTTCCATTGTTTCTATCATAATTCATATTGATGGAGTGAGTCAATAATTTTACTGACGCCATTATTTTAACTTTACAGGATGGAAGTAATATTGGAAATTACTCCATATTTAAAGTGCCACCATGGCATACGGGTTTATGAACCAGTATCGTCTAATCGTTACTGCTATGCAACTGTTCTTATGTCGTCATATATACAGAACGGAGTCTGTGAATGTCACAACCTTCGTTGCCAACGTTAACGATACTGTGACACTCCTGTGTAACATCTCCAAGTTCAATGGACCGAGGTGGAATTTCGAAGATGAGACGATTTTTTTCAATTTTGGACGTTTCAATGAACATACTGACAAACGTTTATTTCTGAATAACGATACTTACACTCTCACTATAAATCCAGTTGGCATAGACCACGAAGGAAAGTATAAGTGTATAGATAACGAGTCGAAGTATAACAAGACGTCACTATTTGTGCAAGGTAAGTTTTAGTCCACTGTTAAGTATTTTTTGTCAAACTAAAATGGATTTTACAAGGTTTGTAGTACCCGTAGGATTACCAAAACCCCAACTAGAGTCCAAGTTTCCGTTCTCGTACACATACTCATTAAGTGGGACTGGTAACCCAACCCGTACGTATGTAATAGGACTTAAAAATCGTATCCACACCCTTGCTCACGACTTGTTACCCGTTCCCATTAAGGTACAAAGTCTACACTTGGTTATATGAAGCAGATGCAATACCACGGCTTCTGGTTTTAGAATGCAATGTCATGCATGTCCGTGCAACAACTCCACTGACAGCTGTTTTGTTAGCCTTTACATTGTAATTCAATATCCTTATTGCAAAAAGAATTTTTTTACATCGAACAGTAACACTTTGCGCGTATAATTTCAGTCTCATCGCGTCTCATATCAGTTTCAAGTAAAACCTCATTCTTGTAATGCTTCATGCATTTTTTCATCTCATTAAGAAATGACTGGTCATCATCCTCTGGAAGAGGTGTGACGTCAGTCACAAGGAATTACACTGAAAGAGCACGATGAACCTTTACGTTGGAAAATAATCAAAACTAATTTGCCTAAAGTAATGACAATGTACTCCATTATTATGAAAATCTATCATTATAGTCGGATAGTGCTTAAGGCCAATTAAAGAGATTTTTTTGAGAGACTAGTAATTGATAGTTCAACATAAACCATAGGCACTGATTAATCATTCGATGTAACAGCCATCAACTGGTTTTGAAAATTATGGCCCTGAACGATATCCACATGTATCAAACTGATTACCAAGGAATCCGGCTAACTGCCTCTACCTGTAATCGTGATGCAATGTTCACTTCAATGTGCTTTTAAAGCGTGCACTTATGACGTTTACTATGGCACCTATTGGTCAGTTGATTTCCTCGTAGACTACTCCTGACCTTGATATAGTTGTCATATATGATACTCATATCGCATACTCGTATAAATGGACTGGTACAATAGCCACTACTAGTAACCGACGCCATTATTCACTTCTCTGACCTGTTCACATACCTGTACTCCGTACCCTTACTTGTACTCATGTCAAAGTGTTCGACTCTTATACCGACTGTCATGGGTTTGTAATTCACGATAAAACGATATATTTTAATTTTTTATATGTTTTATTTTTATAATATTTTTAAATTGCTGTAATAAAGATGACATTACGGCAAAGTTTACAGACTTATTTTCAAATGACTGTTTTTTTTTTTTTTTTGCGTCAGTATTGAAGTAGTGATTGTTATGTTTTTCTTTCAGTTCATTGGTCTGACAAATATAATCAGTATTTAATTTGCACAACACTTCTTTTTGCTCGTCTTGTTTTTTTTATTTTTTTTCTCTCTTTTATCGCTTTTATATTACATGTTAAATCACGCATTGTAACATTCGTACCCATGAAGGCTTTTCCAGGAAAAAAATCTTCTAGTTATATCAGGCAGATCCCCCGTATATGTAGTGACATGTGGACATTAACTGTAAAACCGTGTTACCTCAGAGCGTTCCTCTTGCAATGAACATATAGGGGGTTACTGCAACGTGAAATTGTAATAGGTTTTTTTTTTTTTTTTTTAACGTTCAATAGGTATACGACGAATAAGTGGCTACGTGCCACGCTTTGAGTGCAAAAAACCATATTTGTTTTCTTTTTTTCAGGGAAACCAAAATGTAGATTGTCTTGTAATTGGTTTGAGTAAAGGAACTTTTAGATAACACTTTTGTATGTTATTATACTTACAGGTCTTGTGACATAATAATAATATTTCTTTAGTACTAACTGTAAGTATCATAGACCATAGCCTTCAGTCTCCTTGAAATTTTGACAATTTCACAGCCAAAATTTCTCTCTTACTCCTGTATCATGAATAAGCAATAGTTAATTATGCAAATCTGTGGGTTCAAGAGGAGGACTTTAAGTTACTTTCAAATTCCATATTCCTCAAGGGTTTTAATTGGAAGAATTTCTTTTTATGCACTTTTTTTCTGAATTATTCCGAACAAAATATCCATGTGCACCCTTCGAACCCTGACCTGTGACCAGCATTCCACAGGTGAGTTTTTTTTTTCTTTACTTGTGCGTTGGAAAGAAATTAAGATAAGTCAAACAGTTTGTTACTTAAAAACCAATTAAGCAGGTGGTTTTGGTGTCGTGTTTTGACTTGTTGTTAAAAGATTTAGGTTCTTTTTTCAAATGTTTGGAGAGTATTGGTGCCGAAGCACAGAAAAGTTACGTTGAAAACTGTTAGTTGAAACATTTGCTTTTGGTATGGCAACCTTAAGTCAAGTGAAGAAAAAGAGGGCTGCCTAGCTTGTGCGTACGGCGAAGGAGCTTGACGAATTATGTGCATATCCTTTAGACGAACTGACAACTGTAGAACTGAAGTCACAGGAATCCGTTGAGCTTTTGTTACAGATGGACAAAATTGAAGGTGAAACGACAACCGATTATGTTGTTATATTAATGAAGGAGATTGAAGTAGTGACTTTGAAATTCGAGCTGCAAAACTTCTCTGGCCGCCATTTTGAGATCAAATCCGTGCAGTCGTACATTATTCGGACTTGCGAACAGTCACTAAGTTTTCTTACCTGCAAGCATTACTGCAAGGGGAAGTTAATACGTTTATTCAGTAACTATCCCCCACAACCAGGCACTATAGCATTGCCTGCAATCTATTAAAAGAGAGATATGAGCGGCCAGAAAAGATCAGGTTCGAATATATCCAGGGGTTTTTTATCTTATCTTAACCTTCTACCACTTATTTGGCCAGCGCGATTATCAATGGTAAGGAAAATGCAAGATGGACTCTAATCTCACGTTCGTAGTCTCGAGCTCTTGGCATCAGTGGTCAGAAATACACCAGTCATCCTCAGTCGTTTGCCCCAAGAAATAAGAATGGAGTGGGCAAGAAAAGGCGAAGGCAAGGAGGATAATTTGTCCTTCCTCTTGGAGTTCCTGAAGAAAGAGTTGCACCGTCGAGATAGGTCCGATGCATTCAGGGACGTTCAATCACGTGGGAATGACAGAGCCTCTGTAAAATCATCCACAAAAGCAACTCCAGCTGTGACCGCCTTAAACACAGTGTCCAAAGGGTCAAACAGTAAGAAGTGTTCCTTTTGTGGTAAGATGCATCCTACAGAAAAGTGTTGGGATCTACTACGAATGTCGCTCTCAGATCGCAATGAAGTTATCATGCAGGCTCAGTTGTGTTTTCTTTGCTTGGAACATGATCATTTTGACAAGATTTGCAATGTTGTCATTACAAGGAACTGACAGCAATGTGTTGTTAATAAGTTCTACGTATTATTCAGAGAAGTACTACTCTTTAAAATGCCACAGAGAAGAGAATAAAATTATTGTTCAACAGTATCGCTTTTTGTTTCTTTTTATTAGAAGAGAAAGACGCAACATTGGTCAATAAATAGGCTTATAATCGTTTCTCTTTAATAGCAAAACCAGTGATCACCATAAAAATCGAAAAGGAAGAAAACAGCAACCTAACCTGGGATCCAGTGCTCGTCAACATCAATAAAAGGTTTACAGCAGAATGTTATGCCGACGCTAGATCTGCTGTCAATCTGACGTGGACGATAAATGGTGAAAGAGTTGAAGCTTCATTAACCAACACCAGGAACATGACGCCACGTAACTACTTAAGAACAACGTCGCTGTTAAATACGACAATAAAGGAACACCAAGGGGAAATAACCTGTATTAACTCTGGCCGAATCAACGTTCCATTGGATGAGATTAATGCCACAATATCATATGGTACGTATTGTAACAACAGTGTTTTATTGGAAATGTCCGGATTGTTCTATAGATTACAAAGTTTTTGAAGTTCAAATAGTACTGTACAGTCGATTATCATTTGTGATTCTACAGTTTAAATGACCGGATTGATTGTTTGGATTTACCATGGCAGCAAATACCACATGAACAGTTATAAATAGTCCTGATTTTAATTGGCTGTTTTAAATACATTTTGAAATGGCACGAAATTTGAACTATATACCATACAATGCCTATTAACACACTGGTATCTTATCACAGAACACTCTATACTTAAAAAGATCTTTCCGAATGCACCACTGATTGCCTGAAAAAACGGGCTAGCAATCTGAGTGACTCCCTCGTAAGAGCATCCCTTAATTCGGAAACTTCCTTAAACAAACTCGACACCACGGATAAATCATTGATTGAGATCTTGTTGCAACTCATGCTTGAATAACTTTCCCATTTGTGACACGACATTTCTTATGGCAAAACACTGCCTAATTTTATCCATACCTCTACTGATGAGACCCGGAAATCATCTTCTAGGGTCGAAAAACGTCTAGCAATAGCTCATAAGCTATGGCTTACCACCGAGTAAAGTCACACATCATGAAAACCGGACCTAACTCTGGTTTCCTGTTTTTTTTTCTCTCTCTCTACCCTTAAAATACCCGAGGCTCACCTGACAGATGTAACACCTTTACAGTATTTATCCTGACATATCATCATTTTGGTCACGCCACTAAGTTCTGGAGAGTCTACCATTTCTTTCACATTTTATGCCACAAATTGTAACAATTTGAATTCCATAACGACAGCATTAGTTTTCCTCTTGATTTGTACAATGCCAAAGTTTAAAGATTAGATCAAACTTAGAGAGCTACTCAGGAGGGGATGCACAAAGGTCTATAAGACTTGTGGTACGTACGATAAGAAAAAAAGTTTTGCAAAAAGAAACGAAGAGTAAGAGCAAATAAAAGAACAAACAGCACCCTTAAATTTAACCATCTTTGCTTAAATACTGACTATGCAAACACGAAATTGGCAAAATGTAAAAAAAAATTAATTGCTTTTTTCCACAATGGAATTAATAACAAGAAGAACTTCTGGTTTCTTTTTTCTTCCTCCAACACCATTAGATTTAAGAAGGATGAAGATGATTCAAAATGCAAAAGGCAGGATCATTGTATAGTTCCTTTATATCTTTGGATGAACTTCCAGTGAAAACTTTCGTTCATGCAGATGCTCACAGTTTTTTTTTTTTCTTTTGCTTCATTGAATGTCTGGATATTATGTACGTAACTGTTGCATTCATCTAAGCTCACGCCAACACAATGTTTCCAAGTAGCTTATATTTAGGCAAAATCATGGCTTAGCGCTGGTTGAATCAAATAGTGTCTTATTGTTTCTTTAATAGAATCACCAGAAATAACTTTAGTCTTTAAAGAATTGGAGGATGGGAACAATTCTCTCCATATCGAGTTAGGGAAAGTCGTTACAGTGATCTGCTCATCTTCAGTAGGCAGCTCACGTACAACTTTATCTTGGTTAGTGAATGGAATTAGCTACAACGCCCAGGTTAAGAAATGCAAGGAATCCAACCAGAGAGACGAGATAACTTCTTGTATACAATATCTACCAGAAATTGATCACGCCAGTATAACTTGTGTCGCTCAACTTGGAAATTCATCTGTTGAGCTAGCAAGAGGAGAACGGAGATTACACGTACACGGTAACGGTATGAGCTATGATTTTGTTACATCTAAGAAACCCTACCAACATAAGATTTCAACCTAAGATCACTTAAACTAAGATTTCTAATAAAATGTAATACAGACATATATATACAATGACTTTGCTTGTGGTGTCAGTGGTTGAACAATTTTAAGATACGCAACATGTAATGCAATAGTGAGACCGTTTACGACTTTCAAGTTCATTACAATAGCTGTAAATACTTGATCATCAATTACATGAAACAGAAATCTAGTGGTGACACCAAAATCATTTAAATTGGAGCTGATTGAGCACCATCTGTGGATCTCTTTCAGGGTGTCCTCGTATGATCATGACGATCAACGGAGAGGAGACTGACAAAGATGTGTTCATTGATAGGAATGGCTACACAGTCGCTAAATGTCAGATACAGGACACATCCAAGAAGTTTAATCTAAGTTGGAATTACGAACCTTCGCAATTACAGGTTGTATCAGAACCTGAAGGAGAAGACGACAATGAGATAATATTGCACTTTCAACCTCTTCGTACCCGTGTTAGTATCGCATGTACGTATAAGAGGGATAATACTTGTCAAGTATGGGGAAAGGCGACCAGGATTGGAGCTACAGGTAACCGACGTACATTAACCTTTAATGACGATAAAAATGTTAACGATGATAATCAATTATCACATCATTTTCAATAGCTTGAAACAAAAAGTAGTGGCTTCTGACGTCGCCTTTTTTTTTTTTTTTTTGTCACTCAGTATTTTTTTCCCTTAATACCTGTATTCGATTCATTTCTTTAATTTCATTGCTTTTAAAACTCACCCCTACTGTCACAGGGATTAGTTCTTTTACTAACAATTATTATATTGACTTAAGAGTTTTTTTTTTTTTCTTTTGCGACTGTTTCTATTGAAAGTATATCCCTTATACACTCAGTACTAGACAAAATCTGCATTGGGTTGAAAATTAGTGACACGGAAAAAAATGTTCTTTATCTTTTGATAATAATTGATTTGAGTAATTCATACCTACCTTCTCTATTTTTTTTTTCAGGGATGTTACAAAGCTCCATATTTTATACGGTCCTTATCACAGCAGGTGTTATAATTGTTATCATGTTAATCATGATTATAAGACTAAAAGTTAAAGGTGAGTTTATTCAAATATTGTGTCTAATAATGCTTCCCGTGAACTCCACTGGACAATTCAAACCCGGACAATTCGCAAACCGGAGAATTCCTCATCGAACAACTCCCCTGACAACTTCCTTCCGGAAATTAAGGGTTAAGGTTAAAATTCATTCCATTGGAAATTTCCTATAAGAAATTATTACAGTGGAAATTGTTTGTGGGGAATTGTCCAATGGTTATGCTCAAGAGTCTAATCATCCGGAAACCTTGTAATGAAGTAAGGAAATGTAACTGCAGAATTCATCGGATAAAGGTTAAAATGTTCTATACGTATATGGTATAGATAAATGGTATGGTAAAACGGTATGACAAAGCATGTGAAAGCTTAAATATTTTTATGCCAGTTGTACGGAGCAGGCCTAATGAAATTATACTTTTATGTAGAGGAAATATTTCATTTCCAATGCCCTAAGTTACTTAAATCCTAGACTTAATTTTCCAAAAAAAAAAAAAAAAAACTAGGTGTGTGAATTACTTCATTACGAAAGTTCTTTCATTCTGTTCATCCATCTTATCTCTACCGATTCCGTTCATTCGAAACTCGTGATTCTTTACTCGGATTCAGAATTAGCGCTATTTTTTCCGGACTAAAACACCTCAAGTAAATAGAAACACGAGTTTACAAATGATTAAATATACAAAAAAGACGGAGAGAAGAAAATACTATATAAAGGAGCAATTATCGTTAATATCATTCATAAGTCTACTTGAAAACTACCAGACTTTATCATAAAGTAGAGCCTTTGATTCGAATGTTCAAAAGTTCTGTTTCCTTTTGAGAGGTACGAAGACGATTTATAGCGTTAATATAACCTCCATTTAGGCTCCAAATGTCGACATCATTACAATTCAAAACGTTAATCAAATCATAAACGTCACAACCACGCCGCCATGATTATTTCCCACATGCCGAAACAACAAAACAAGCACAAAGTAAGTCTGTCCCTTCAAATCGCCTACATGTAGATCGAAATCTCTATCTAATCAGTCTATCTGATTAAGTAGTCAGTCCTTTACTTTCCGATTAAACTAAAATAACCGTTAGTAATGACATATTTACATTAAAACTAAGACGAGTTTAGAATGATTTCAGTGTGTTTTGTAATATCCGATATGAGTAGTGAGTGGTATTAGAATCAAAAGTATTTTCACGATCAGGTTATCTTAGTAGAGCTAAAGCAATTGAGACAAGCATTTCAAAAAGACCTGTCGTGCCAAAATTAAAACTATATACGTACTTTCTGTATTGCAATCACGTAGTACATACAACTTGCATCATCAGCCAATGGCCTCGAGGGAGCTGCCCTCTTTTCACGTCAGCGATACCATTGGTAATTAATTAATCCATTCCCACTTATTTAACTAATTTAAGACGTGAAATGTAAACTGATGAATATAATGTAACATCCATGCCATATGTTTGTGCTTTTCATGCTACAACAATTTCTTCTTTTTAATGTGAATGAGAGTTAAGAAATTAAGCACTTAAGAAAACAAAAATAAAATCGATAAATAATGATTTTGAAGATTTTGAGACCCGTGATTCAAAGGATTAATCTGACATTGTGCATATTTTTGTTTGATATGATGTCTACTTTATCAATTGTTTGTAATCATCTATCCAAGTACTGCTAACTGTCATTTTAATTTGTTCATACGTAGCACAAATAACAGTCAGAGGCAACGAAGTAACTAGGCTCTGCGCACTTTTACTAAAAACAAATACAAACACAATTTTCTTTCGTATCATTATCTTGATAATTAAAGTAATAGAGAACAATGCTAACTTAACTATTTTTTTGTGTAAATTACATTAAAATTTTATGATATCAGTCGAAAACGTCTCGAATACTTTCCAATAGAAATTTTCAGCTATTAACAATGATTACGACAAGGGGACGGTTTTTTGAAGAACAAATGTTAGCTACACTGTAAAAATTGTCTGTAAATTTACAGAAAATAATACAAAGAAATAAATAAGATTTACTGAAATTATCAGAGTATTTCTGTATTCCTTTTGTATTTATTCATTTATTTTCTGTAAAGTTACATTTACGGCAAGTCCGGTAACTGTAACTGCTCTATCATGGCAGGGGTGGTCCTTTCAAGCTAGCATATTGCTTTTTCCTGCAATCCGGAATAATTTTTTCTCTTCAAAATTTCTTCCACAACCTGCGCGCCATCCATGGTGTCGCGTGGCGTAATTTCACCCACCACCAAACGTCCCAACCCCGATCATTATGAAAGATGGCCTCACTCCGCTCTGCCGTATCCAAATAAGTTCCGTCGGCCCTGTGTCATTATGGAAACAATTGCTATCTCTTCATATTTCATTTTATGTATGAAATTTAAAAAAAAAATCGTCCTTTGTGCTGTCTGAATGTCTTATTGAAGCCAACTGGATGAAACTTGGCTAGAACTTTCAGATTTCTCAAACCACTTTTTATCTTTTCTTCTGTTTGGAAAGTACCGTATTGCAGTTAACGAGGATACATTACTTGTGGAAAGGATTATCTTGTTCGAAACTACCAACATTCCGAAGACTCTTCTTCTTTTAGACAATTCCACTGACTGCTTTGACTGTGGATATTTTTAGAGGGATGTTATTTTTGGCAAACCACAGAGTACGTCAGAAACCACAAAAGAACTTGTTCAATTGCTATAAGTTGTTTAGCATTATCATAAAGAGAAGATTTGCGGTAGGCCTACATCACTCTCGATAATTACCGCATAGAGAGCAGAGCACTTTTTAAGCCATCTTTCCTTATTTTGTGAAAGTACAACTATACTCCGTAATGACGGGTACGTCCATAGGTTAATATCAAATGGCAATGCGTGTACTTTCGAAATATAGAGAGCCCGTGTAAAGAAACTTGGTGATTTTCAAACAGAAAACGGTCCTAAATTTGAGAAGGGTGTTGTCAGTCGTATCGCCATTTCATCGACACAAAATAGTCTGCGAGTGTCGGCGTGGGTCACCTATTGTATTTTTATGGGATTGTAGGACACATATCTTCTTGCTGGTAATGACTGACCTTATTCCTAAATTTGACTGAGTCAGTTCGTTAAAAAAATGCACTGTAGAGTTTAAATCATGTTAGCAACCACATGGCGTTGAACAGATTCTTGTTCAGATTGTCCTGGAACAGCACGAAAATAATTCTTCTAATGTATATAAATTGAATTATATTCGTTGAGATGGTATTGGGTCTCATGAAAATGAAAAGAAAAGGAAAAGTAATGAGATAATTAGTAATAAGAAAACAATGACCACGAACACCTTATTCATTTTCCTAAAGTAACTCAGGTAAAAGTATGAAAAATTAAATCTTTTATGCAAACGTCTGATAACAAATGTGTGTGTGAGTCGCACAGCGGGGAAAATGTGCATAGAAAAACACGGCCATTTAAGATATCTATCAAATGAGAGCCTTCTCACTTTTCGTTTTGTCACTATCGGCAACCTGCAATTGCCACGAGGAAAGCGCGCCTTTCTTCCACTGGCAGATGTAAACTATATGGCTTTTCCCAGCCGATTTAGTCAACGACGAATGAAGAGTATTTTAGAATTGGTAAATAGTAATTTGAAGAACACGAAACACTCTTTTTATTTTTTACTTATATTGATCTATTTGCAATAAAAAAAAGTCAATATTTATGCCTGAGTTATTTGATAAATTGTCTGTCAAAATTATAAAAACGACAATATTCTGTAGGGAATGGTTTACTATATGCGTGAATGTAGGAAGGGAAATGAGTTTGTTACTTGACATGATTTATCTTTAGAAAGTTCCACCTTTAGCGTGGCTAGCACCAGAATGCGTGTTCCTCCATCAATATTTGGAGAAATCCGACGTCTGGAATTTTGGAGTTGTAGCGTGGTATTCAAACATGAAGGTGTTTTTTTTTCCTTTCATTTTGTATTTCATTTACATTACGATGATCCATTGTATTACTTAAGCTCATGTAATTCCAATTGATGTTTTAATATCATTTAAAAGTCCGTCTGTTTTTTTTTCCTTTTTTTTCATATTTTTGTTCCATTAAAACGTGTTTTTTATACTTTCTGATGGTCCTCACTAGTAGTTTGCGAAAGGAAACAATTTGTCATAATGTCACAAATTAGGAATTGACAATCGTTTTTTGCAGAAAATCTCATTTTACAAACGCATGGTTCCTTCAGAGTTCTTTTGACGCAGTCAAATTGTCACAGAATCTGCGTATAATTTTTCTTATAGGTGAAACCCCATTTGGAGGATTAACTGTTCGGAGATTGACGGTAAGTTAAGAGCAAAGGAAGACCTCAGTCAACCGTTAACATGCCCTGGAGGATTCTAAGTACTTTGACTTAGTAGTTGTTACGTTAAAATTTTCAACATATTTCAGAATTATCAGCTCGACACTGTCTACGTAATGTCATGTTCAATGCATGTTGTCGGTGTCGTCATATGATCACTCCAGAAGGAAAATGCCCCTTTTTGGAACATTTGCTGCCAACACAGGGAAGAAATTGCAATCAAAGTGAATTTCTGTCAAACTGCATAATTTACAGGAGAGTAAAATCACTTTAATCACTGTTACAAAACAAGTACCCATTTGAAATTGTCATAGCAATGACCTTGGGTGGTTCAATAGTAAAGCCACGGTGACGTCTACCAACATCAAGTAATTTTTATTTGTTTCTTCAAAGAAGACCTAATGCTATGTCATTAGATTACATGTGAAGTGTTTCATTTTTCGGTCAAAAGAGATCGGAATTACTCAGCTTATAACACCAGCAGCAAACAACTCAAAGCGGCTTTCGTGGCACACAACTATCTTACTGTTTGTGACGCAGATTTGGAATGCTACTTTCCACTTGGAATTCATCAGCTGAAGAGGGGCCATCATTTGAAAATCTTCAACGTAAACTGACTCATTTTCTCACTGACATGGAACAGGTTGGTTGGATATACTCTAAAATATTCCATATCAATAAATGCTCCAAGAATTATGGTAATAAAAAAATCGAAAAGAAAGCGGTTTCAGCTAGCATTCATCGACTATAGTAACAACTTACATTATTTACAAACTTTAATTTCTTGTTCCTGAATTTCTTTCCTTTTCATCCTTTGTTTTTTTTTTTCTGAAATGTCAGTCGTTTGAAGAAGTTCACAAGAAGGAAGAACTTCCAAACTATTTCACCTTATCGAGAGACGAGGATGTAGAATATGATGATTACATTGAATCCTGAAGAAGGCTTCGCAAAACGAGAAGCTCGCCCCTCCCTGCACTTAAAAATTCACATCTTGTGACGAGAGGGAGATAAGAAAACCAAAAAATAAAATCAAATGTCATCTCGAAATGAAATACACGGAAAGTGTGAGCCAGTTTAATACAGTTTGGATAAATCGAACATTCACTCGTAATAATGTTAATTTCATATGTTTTTTTTTTTCTACATTCGAATACAATGATGCGCTGGGATTTTTCTTTGATAGCGAGTCCTTTTCTCTATCACATTTATTTGTTCTTGGTTTTGCAAGACGCAGGTGACAGACCATACATTATTTCAAGGGCAGTTATAGCAAGATACAGTGTTACTAACGTATTCTTCTGGTTTTAATACTATGCTCTCTTTTCTGTAATCGATAGGTCTTCGAATTAATGATATGCGTATAACAACGTATACTACGCTACGAAATTGGTAAAAGGAAAACTCCTTTCGGTAGTTTTTTTTTTCCTAAACAGAGCACATATAATACAATTTAAGAGAAAGTTAATGCGACAAGAACACTAAATGTAGTATCTTACAAAAACGTTCAAAAAAGTAACTACGAAGCTAATGTGAAAACCAGTGAATCAATAAGCACATGAACTACATAATACTAATGTTACAACCAGCACGTTGTTCGTTCTGGTTATCTTAGTCTTTCGCGTCTAGTACACTTAAAAGGGAAAGTAAAAACACTACGGCCTCGAGTTTCATCCGTGAGAGTGTGTATGTGCGGGTATTGTATTTTTTTTATTTTTTATTAGTAGATACTGAAATATTTCAAAAGCATTCACTATAACATGTTAATATGTAACGCTTTCCCTCTTTCCCACTTGTTGATTTGTTTTGCCTTTCCGTTCAGTATTGTCAAGAAGTTTCAATTAGTTTCAACAATGTTGAAACAAGCTCGTTGTTCGTGCTGGATGTTTCAGTCTTTCGCATCAAGTATGCTTAAAATTGAAAGTAAAAACAGTACGGCATCGAGTTCAATCCGTGAGAGTGCGTATGTGTCGGTATTGTATTTATTTATTTATTTTTTATTTTTACTAGTCCATAATGAAATGTTTCAAAGCATTCACTATAATATGTTCATATGTAACGCTTTGCCTCTTTCCCACTTGTTGATCTCGTTTGCCTTTCTGTTCAATATTGTCAAGAGGTTTCAATTAGTCTCAATAATGTTGAAACAAGCTCGTTGTTCGTGCTGGATGTTTCAGTCTTTCGCGACAAGTATGCTTAAAAGGGAAAGTAAAAACAGTACGGCCTCGAGTTAAATCCGTGAGAGTGCTTATGTGTCGGTATTGTATTTATTTTTACTAGTCGATAATGAAATGTTTCAAAGCATTAACTATATCTTTTTATTAATAATATGTAACGTATTCTCTTCTTTCCAACGTGTTGATTTCGTTTGCTTTTCTGTTCAATATTGTCAAGAGGTTTCAATTTTGCTAAACTAAAGCGATATCGTTAGGAGACAGGCAACAGAGGCAGCTATTCAACAACGCAGTAACAGTTATGTCTAGTATCCCTGAACGGAAATCATTTTCGTTTCGTTTGAAATTAATTATGTATAATTATCAAATAAAAAATAACAAAGTGATATGCATTCCTGCTAGTTGAAACTGTTTCACACATACAATTTAACGAGACTAAAGTTTACTAAGTATAGTTAAACTGGGCAGTAAACCAGTAATAACCTTCCTGGAATCATTTCACGTTGGCATGATTACTTGTGTTAATGCAAAGTATATGGCATAGAGAATATTTGAATAGAGGATAAATTGCGACCCTGAATTCAGACGTTTTTCTTTTGTTTTCATTTGTAATATTCTCTCTTAAAGTAAATGTTTATTAACTAAGAATGGTTAAACAAGGCATGACCAAGTACAGGCCTTGCGCAGACCAGTACAGGCTGAAATAAGAAGCCTATACTTCACACGACTCTAATTTAAAATGAATCTGATTAAGGTTTTGTATCTGCCGTTTATTGTTAAGGTGAGTGCTCAGGCACGAGTGCCTCGTTTTCTTTCTCATCTATCCCATTGTCATTCACACTCCTTTACTCTTCCTCCTAATCCACAATCGAAAGCTCCACATTTTGCCTTTAAAAAAGTAATCACGTGGGCAGTGGAGAGCTTCTGTACGGAAACATTTATTTTACCCATGTTTTCACAAAATGTAGGGATTATTTTGTAGTAATCGAATGACTCACAGACACCAAGGCAAATCACAAAGGAAAAGAAACCAACCTCAAGGATACTCAAGGTCACCCAGACAAAGTAAAGGCTTTGATGATTAACGAGCAATATCACAAACATGCACCTAAACATAAAGAAATCATGTCCATCAAAAGGAGACTAGCAAACGGTGTAACACTCGAGTGGAGTACCAATCGATAGGTGATAAACCAGTGGCGTAGCCAGCTGGTGGAGGGGGACAACGTGTCCCCTCCACCCATTTACATTCATCTTCCTTATATTTGAAAATGAAAATTGTCTCGACATTTTTGTTTGTCCTTCGATTTTCAATCTGTCCTTGAAAGCCTAGCCTCCAGTCACTGTTACTTGAAATCAAACAGACCAATAAGAGTTGGTGTTTATTGTCACCGTGCAATAATGAGGCTTAAAGTGATTGCGAAAAGGATAGGTGAAAAGTAAAAACATTGAAATTTAATCTCCAAAAGTTTGATAAGGCTTTTAATTGCATCACACAGAAAATCTGGGAAAATAAATCGGATTTTAGTTGGTTAATTCTTCGATATGATTTCAAATTCTTCTAACGTAACGACAAAAGGTGTAGAATACGATAATGCAATGGTTGACAGTTTTCATTCAAATCAACGATGTGCCTCTTGGAACAAGCCAATGGGATGTATACTAGTATTCAGTTTGTCAAAACAACTCAGGATCACTGAGGCAGCAATGTTGTGATCAGTTCATAGGTTATTTGTAAATACAGTGCTTCCTTTCACCAAATGCTAAATTACTGATACCGATCAAGGAGCGACGACATTGTGTTATATGTTTATGATAAACCAGTGAGACCTGTACTGTTGCATATTTGTTATTTAGGGGCTTATAGTAAGAACCGTCAAATTTCAAATATGATTTCCTGTCTATTACTGTTTTTATGCCAATCCCGTTGCTTTTCAAAGTAGTTACTGCCATGTTCCTTCATTGAAAGACGTAGTTCGTTCATGTACAACTTCGCGGTGGACATTTAAAAATAAAGATAAAGCTAGGATCAAACATAATCTTAACTCCCATGGTTTTACAGTACACACGCGATCACTTTACACATTTTTTTTTTTTTTTGTAGTGTAATATAAACTACAACTTGAAACGTAATGTTGTTTGACTTTTGGTGGCACATTATGACAGATCCTCATCTCAAATTGCACCTTTAAAAGTGTCCCAAAAGTTTCAGTAACTTCAAAATGGAAAAAAAAAATATCACCTTTGACTATATACAATGTTTGTTCCAGACAGCTACTTGTTGCTCGAATAGATGAAATATTTGGGGGAAGCTGACATTTTGCATGAATTTTGTTTTCCATATTTCTATCTTGTTTGAGATGACAGAACTTTGTCATGAATCTTTCATATACCTTAATTTGTTATATTTGTAATGAATATTTAGACCCATCATTGTGGTTTCACAGCAAATGGCGACTCTTTGCAGAACTGATTGTATATGCAATGAAACGTTAACCGTCAATGAGGGCCAATTTTATCATTGTATCATCTGTGTTTGAAAGTTAATTACGATCAACATCTGTTGCAAGCTTTGAGTATTTTACACATTGTTACTTTCCACAGAGATATATGATAAGGCGTTGCACTGACATTCAAGTAATAAATTAGCACCGATCCCCGCCTTATGTTGGGTCAACATGAGTAGCTCGAACATTGAGCTTCGACTGAATAAAACACAAAGAAATACACGGAAAGTCTATACTTCATAACTTTCGAGTAAAATCCAAGTAAACAACCCGGAAAGAGTAGATCACGCAGCAATAGCGATTGATCCAAAACGAAAACTCCAGCCAGGTAACTTAAAGATGCATTAAACCATTCAGAGAGGGCCTATGTTCGGGATCAAACAAACAGTGTGTTTCTCTCTGGATATTCGTTGAACATTCATTAAATTACGTTGGATGTCTTCTATGCAGTGTCATGTGTAGCATACTTAAAGTATTTGGTCAGCCATCGCCACGCACCACTAACGCCGACCATGGTCCGGCGTAGGGATATAAGAACAGTTTTATTTCAGAAGGCACAGTGGCCTGTCACTGAAAAAAAAAAAGGAATGTTGAAATTGAAACTGAAATTGAACGGTGGTAAAAATATTAGTAGATATATAGTGCAATGTAGGAGAGTGGCCACAAGGCATTAGGCCACTACCACGTTTGAAGGTGTTGAAGTCGAGATCATTAACTTCCCGAAAAATATTTTACAATTTATGGGAAAGTTTAGAAATTCTTCTCAAACGGAAGACGGCGCAATTGTCTCCTGACCCCTACCACATAAATATGAGATGAGTCCACTGTTTTTTTTTTTTTGTTTTTTTTTAACCGAAACTGCCTTGTTCACACAAGGCTGGCGAGTAGCTGTAGACGTACTTGCAATAGGCGAAATCTTCAGTAGACCTTGCAGATGCATAGCCCGTGTCAATGATTTATGCAAACTATTTATACCATGCAAAGTGTTCGTATATACTGTGTTTTCGTTCAAAATGTATACGAATCAAATTCGATTAGATTGTCTGCTACATACACGTTGAGGGTCTATTTGGATGTATACAATTGGGGGCGTACTTCTACTCTGATTACCAGTGTCTCGAATTCACCTCAAACATAATCTGTTTTCCTTTGTTTCTTTGTTTTTGCTTTTCATTTATACACTCGCACAAAACCAAAGAACATGCAATTGGCAGGGCAGTAAGTCACACCGACTTTAATAGATAACTGCGATATAGATACCTCAATTGGCATTATTCTATTCGTTTGAAGCGATTTCATCGAAACAAAAAACAACGGATTCTGTTCTGGATCACTTATGTGACTTGAAAGACTAATTGCTGTCACACACCTCTGATGTATCGGACGTTAAAACACTTCTCAGTGAGAAGCTTCCAGTGATCTCGTCAACCCTTGGTAAGTAAGATCAACAGTGGTCAAGTAAGTAAATGGTTTAATCAGCACAAGGTGGAAAACTTGTACATGTATACTTGTATACATATACATGTTTATGAATGTTGCAGTCTACAAGGAAGAAAAAGAAAACGAAATGATGATGGTGGGCATATGTTAGTTATATTGGTTAGTCAACCCAGAAAACAAGCATTGGATCATTGTAAGTCACTTTTGCATACGATACATTTGGAAGAGAAAAGCTATCATAGTTAGCCCAGAACACGTTTCCAATCACTATGTGCTGATATAAAGATAACACTTTGTGTCAAATTTTCCCTGTAGAAATTAATCAAATCACTGGACTCTCTCTGTACCCTCAATGCAATTGCTTATTTATGTAAATTGAAAAATCGTTGTGAAGAAGCCATATGTGATTTAATACCATGTTATGCACTAAAGCGCTCTATATTATTCATATAATGAAAGGCATTGCGTTATATTTTTGGTAACCAACTGCCAATTGTACCACTAGGCTACTAACTGCATTTTGCGTGCTATACTTCCTTTGCAACTTATAATTCTCAATAAATTATCTATAAGCTTCCTCTGGTAAAATAGTTATGTTTAACCAATAGAACGGTAACGAATCTTATATATTATATGAAGTTTTCTTGTCGATGGAGAATTCATTTCTATCTGTTTTTAGTTCCCTGGCAAAAAGTAGACATATTTGTTCCATTAATATCAGTGGACGCTAGTATTGAGTGCAAAACCTTCTTCTTGTTTTGCCCCAGGGGCAATTTATCCACTTTCCAATAGATTGTTTTTTCTTCCATATTTAGGGTCAGTAATGCAGTTGCACAATAGTTTTGTAGTCCGGATGTGCGCGTCCGGATGTGCGCTTGCGTTTGGAATAGCCGATGTTTACTAGCAACGGCCGTAAGGAGTCGTAAACAACGATGGTTTTCCAAATCCCCTCGATTCCTGCTGAGGCTAGTGATTTTGGAACAAAGGGAAAGAGACAATGTTTACTAGCAACGGTTGTTAGGGGACGTAAACAGCGATGGTTTCCCAGATTTCTAGGCTCCGTCAGAGGCCCGGGCAGAAGTCCTAGGTGCTTGCCTGCCATGGGGAGAAGCCTACTAGTCAACTGTTGCTGTGGACAACTGTTGCTAGGGGAAGTAAACATTCCCGATTTTCCCAGGCTCGTCGAGGTCTGCCACCAGGTGACCAAAGACCCCTTGAAATCGAAGGTATAAAAGGCCTCATGAACGAGTGGTCAGAGTTAGAGTCAGAGTTAGACTTAATGTTAGCGGGAACAGTTTATGTATAGTACCTGCCGTGAGACACTTGTTTATCGTTTGCTGGCACAGTCTTTCCATAGAACCTGCTGAGACACATTTGTAAATCGTTAGCGACCTCAGTTCATCCATAGGACATGTGGTTGGCCATTTGTGAATCGATAGCGGCCACAGTTTATTTATAGGACAAGCTGTGAGACACTTGTTTATTGTTAGCGGTCGAAGTCTATCCATGGGATTTGTTGTCGGCCATTTGTAAATCTTTAACGGACACAAGTTCTTGATAGGACATGTCGTGAGACATTTGTTTATTGTTAGCGGACACAGTTTATCTATAGAATTCAAGGTGGGCCTTTTTGTTTATCGTAAGCTGCCACAATTTATTCGTTTAGTTTGCAGGGTGGCCGTTTGTATATTGTTGGCGGGTAACGTTTATCGACAAGAGGGGCCGGGACCGTAAGTATATCGTTAGCCGGCACATTTGTTTAGGGTTGGCGGCACGGTGTATCAGTAGGACAAGACCAGACGCCAGCGCTTGTGAGGAGAGGGCTTGCTGTCCCAGACGGCAGACGTCAGTGCGTGTGGACGAGAGGAGGGTTGCTGTATCGGACGAAGGACACCGGGTATTCTGTAGACTCCAGAACTTGAGGACAAGATGGGTTGCTTTCCCAGACGTTAGACAACAGGTACCACTTTACAAGCCAGCGTTTGTGTATTAGAGGGGTTGCTGCCTCGGACGTCGCATTATATTGTTTCATGTGTTATAAATAATTACATTATATTGATTCGAATTGGACTGTACATTAATTGATTACAATCACTACGAAAGAGCGCACCAATTATAATACAGAGAAACGTGTATATCGTCTTTGCCTACTGTTTCGCCTGTCGTGTTTAGGCGCGCACCCCATCCACCCCTTTACTTCTCCCATTGAACGGTCCATCCCCCACTGATAGGAACCCAGGTTGGAAGTGGCGTGACAGTTTTCTTTTCTTTTTTCTATTGTCGTGTAATGCCGGTTTTAGGGGGGTTTTTTCAGTCGTGGTATGACTGCCCCAGCGACGGATGTTCTACTTTAGTAACACAGAAAGCACCCGTTGCAGTATAGAAAGAGACGTCAGAACAGAAATATTTAGAGAAGTTCCAATTAAACGATCAAAGTTCCATTTTATTCTTTGATTCGACTGGCACATAACTTAAAGAGAATTAAATTGACGGAGATGATAAAATCCGAGAGAAAAGCGTATACAGTTAAGTTACATGACAATGACAAGAAAGCAGGAAAGCGAGGAGAGCTACAATGACACAGGCTTACATAGTGTACAGAGAGAATGACGTTGACGATTGGTTTATCAGTATGGGCCCTATGGCTGACGCTTGGCTTCCGGGGTAGATGATCACGAGGTCTACATGACAACGTTGGCAAATCATAGAGCAAACAATTGTCTATGACATCACGTGCAAATGGACAATACCCGTGATCTACCAATCAGCTAAGTATTACGAAATCTTTATACGAACAGGGTCTAAGTTTTCCCTTTATAATATTTTACCTTGTCTAATCTGACTGTCTTCCGGGAATAAAGAAAACGTTAAATAAACTGTAGTAAATACCGTAAGACTTAATTTTGTATGAAACTTTTTGAGTACGGTGGCGTAGATTGTTCATCTCTATACAACACCATGGCACAGATTATTTTGGAACTTATATACATGTACAAAACTGTACGTAAATAAAGACAACGTCGTAGAAATATTGTTTTTTTTTTTTCTTTTAATAGTTCACGTCCCCGCCATTGGCACAAAGTAATGAAGCCTTTGAACCCCATTAAGAAAGGAAATTTCGATACCAAAGCCATCAAGCCGTCAAAACTCTTTTCCTCCATCCACACAGGGATAACGAGGATAGTAATGTATTACGCTTTAGCGCCACCACTAGTAAGCGAATCCACTCAGTCAAAGAGTAGTATGGTTATTTATAGAGAAGATGTGAAAGAGGAAGTGAAGCAAAATGTAAGCTTGAGTGCTTTCAGGCAGGCAATGTGCGGATGGTCTTGTCCATGTTCAGTCTTCAAAAAAAATATCACAGTCTTCATCAAGAAATGTACAAAATTTATCAGACTTTAATAGCGAAAAAAAAAAAAAAAATCCCAATATTCTCAGTCCAACCCTAGTCAAAAAATTTTGGGTGCACTACGACAGTAGTGGCATCCGGTTTACGTATCACTTTGGTTGAGGTCCCCCATCCATGTCTCTTGCCCGTTTAGAAAGAAAAATATATAGCTACATCCCGGAGCACACGGCGAGTCTGTTGACTCCCATTCAAACAACCCTTGTGACGCTTCAAATAACCTTTGTGACCCTTTCACTCCCAATGGGAGTGAAATAACTACGTGTCATTGTTCTTAAATGTTGAAACAAAAAATGGATAAAGCTGACTCACATAAATGTGTGCTATCATAAATATCAAAATATATTAAATATCAAATAACAAAATCATCTTTGCTTCATACAGCAGATAGTCAGGTCCTCCCCTGGTAATACAATGTAATTTCACCTATGTTTCAACCTAGGTTCACTTGTGTCTTACTACCAAGTCATTAAATAAGTCTAAACCTTTCATGACCAGACTATATTGTCACCATACTGAACTGTGAACTTTCCCTTTCCGCCTACCTAGCTGAAGTTGTTCTTGAAACTCCCATAATTCGTTGCGTTTCCGTTTCAATTTTTCACTTGGAACTGGATATCTTCTGTACGAAGAATCTTTGGAGAAACCTACTGAAACTTATCAATACTCTGCACATCAGTGACGTCAGCAGGGTTCTGTCTGTAGATAGAGGGGCCAGTTTTTGTGCAGTGTGCATTTTCTGACATGGGGGAGGTATAAGGTATACCCTCTCATCATGCGATTTATATATATAGCACGCTTTCACAAAATGCCGGCTATCGCACTGCTACGGTAGCCCCTAAACAGGAATTCAATATGCATGGAAACTTATTGGTGTAATGATGCGGTTGATTGTATATGAGAGTCTCCTTGGAACCTCTTTACATCTAATCTGTGTTTGACAAAGACTTTTTTGTTCTTTTCTGTTCTACCTCAGGAAAGACTCATAAGCAATGAACTCACTGTGGCGTAGGACTGGTAGCTCAACCCACGTCCTTACCTGAACTCTGTTTAGCTGCTAATTCTATTTTTGACAATCATATGGCTGACAAAGTAAACACTGAACAGGGGACTGAGGGGGCAAAAGCCCTACACCCTACCCTTATACGCCAGTCCATCTTGGTTCAGAAGGGATAACCAGACGTTGTGATTGGTGAGTTTTAAGTCCTGTGTTAACTGTCGGCAACAACATTGGCATCAAAGCATTGTTCCAAGTTATCCTTTTCATAGGATATAAGCAGGTGTGAATAAACGTTCTTGAATACCGTATAAAAATTTGATGTATCACCCAAAAGTAAGAGGATGCTTTAGCGGTACTCAGCCCTTATGAATTGGGACTCTTATCACTCCAGAGAAAATCAAACAGGATTAGCATAAATTTAACTTTCAAGTGTAACTCCTTAAAAATTGCATTTCCCTGATCGGATGATGTAGTTTGCAGAAAAAAAAGTAAAAATTAAGATAAAATAAGAAAAAAAAATACATCGTCAATAAATGTTTGGTCGAAATGTTTATGATGTCTTGTTCAGTCACCGTATTAGAGTTTATGAGATATAAAACCGAAACATAACCTCTTTGTTGAGAATGTGATGTCCGTGATACAAAAAGACCTACATCGATGTGCTAGAATGTTTAATGAATCACTGTTTCGAGCAGGCGCAGTTCTGGGAAATTTTTTGGAGAATGGAAGTTGGTAATTCACGTTTCACCATGTAAGCGGATCGCCACTGTCGTAGAGTAACAAGGTGTCTGTTTCTCAATAAAAAGCCTCCCAGATTGCAGGAAATCGCTTCTCAAGCATCGTTAAAGGCATTCAGACCTTTATCTCAGATCTGGTGTCTCAAAATGTTACCCATCCAAAAGATAGCGGTGAGTATAAAACCACGGTTAGCATAGAGCGGTTGTCGTTGTTGGAGACCAACCGAATTTGAAGGACCCAAGCACATTTGGTTTGCGGACAGATTAGAGAAATGTATTAAATAGATCCCAGTCGCATCCCTGAACATTTACATTAAGCAACAAACGAGTAAAAGTAAAAGAAGGAAACAGGAACAGGGCATTGATGTAGTGACATTTATTCCTCTTTTCGTTTTACTTCTAATTTAGTTAACGTTATAACAGTAAATTGGAAAATAAAAGAAATGATTCCCCCCCAAAAAAAAAACAATGAAAAAGAACAAAAAATATGTATCAACGTTGATCATATAGTTCGTTTTTAGAAGAGAAACGACATGTTATATATGGATTTCAACCTGACTAGGGGAACAGTAATGGACGAAGCAAAGAAGAAAGTATAGCCTAGAGCATCGACATGAAACTATAATGAAATATTCCCTTAGAAAATAAAACAAGTGATTCACAATGAAAACAATGAAAAAGAACCAAAAATATGTATCGACGTTGATCATCTAAAATAGAGTTAGAAATAAAACAGCTATTTTGTAAATACGTCCAGGTATAACCAGTGTATATAATATGTAACATAAATATAATAATGTAAAATAAATGTTTGATTTGGTGATCATCCGATCGTCTAGGGCGACCAGAAGAGCCGGACTTTTGAGCACCTTGCAAATAGACGTAATTTTTGATGAAATCCGAGCCAGTGACGTTTATGTGACTAAATGTGATTTGGTGACAACAAAGCAAAATAAGCGTGACTAATTTAGTTACAAAAACTAATTGTGACTCGTTAAATAGAGGATGCAGTTTCTCTATGAAATGTTGTCAAGGTTCAGAGAAATTGCAAAGACGTGGAAAAGAGTGTCAGGTTTTAAGGTGTCGCGGCTTAATATTTCATGTTATACTGGACAAAGAAGAACCGAAAATAGCACCGGGTATTAATGAGCGAAAACCGCCAGAGAAAACCATCAGTTAGATGTAAGCGGCGGCGACCGCGCGGACCATCGGCAAAGCGTTGAACATATTTAAATGGTGTCGACGGTGATGAGAAATGAAATATACCATCCCGGTGTTTTTCTTATGAAATGATGAGTCACACACAAAAACAGCTGGGAGGACAATCTCGTATTTTTGTGACTGCAGTTCCGATTTCCAAGTAAGTAACGAAAAGTGAACGAACTGGAGACGTTTAGGTAGATGCTGAGTGCTATTTATAGACCAGTCGTCAAATATAGTGCGGACATCATGAAAATTGTATCGGTGAATTAGACGCAAGATATCAACAGTGCTTCCTGAAAGGTGTCGGTTAACGATCAATCCCCAGAAAAAGCCACTTCTGGTAATGTAATATGAACTACAGAATCAACAATAATGGCGTAAGTAAATGATGTAATGTTTACAAAGTGGAAGTAACAAATTACTCAGTGAAGGAAGCTTAGCTTGCAAAATTGTTCTTCTTCTTTTTTCTCCTTAAACATTACATGCCAGTAATTTACACCGAACGATAAAGGAAGGATGGTTCTACCGCCCTCGGTCTTTTACCTACTGACGTAGCAAGCTTTATGTAAAATTAAAACCGGCAGTAAAGTATGCTTTAACGATAAAGGAACTCTCTTATGTTTTAAAAAAAGTTTAGCAATGTGAGAAAGTTTCACACCTCGCCTTGTGGTAAAGCTTTCTCGAATGACGATGTTTGGATTAACTTTTTTTTTTTTTTTCACGTTTACGTATAAGGCACTTTTTAGATATACAAAAACATTATGAAAAAGATGAAAATTTACTGGTCAGATGCAAATTTTGTACTGTGACGTATTTTCAATACAAAAATTCAAACCGTCTAGGTTTCAAATATATAAGCAGGGGGTTGCTCCTGCGGGATCTTCCTACCGCTTACATCTGCCTGGGATGTTCCTGGTGGAGCCACTATGTGCACCTAGACAGATAGACATGGTAGAAAAGAAAACGTCACGTAATTAACTTGAATATTACCAGGAATTTCCATTCGCCATATATCTCTATCCGTTTTCATTTGACAAATATCAACTTTTGTTTAACTTCTTGAAAAGAATTTACTTTGCTCCTAATGCCGTAAAAGGATGTCGCTTTATCGGACTAACCACGATAAATCATCTTGATTCGATGATAACCTGAGTAATCCAGTTTGAAGGGTTTCTCTCCCTTTATCCCACCACGAACTGTCAATTACTTGCCTTTCATTCTCATCGATAGGAGTAATCTCTAGCCACTCCCCCCCCCCACCCCTCCTCCTCTTCCCCATACTCATCGACGATCTTCCCTATGTCGCTCACAGTGTCACTATTTGCACGAATATATCGACAATAGATAAATATTCGATGACGTACCACTCTCTCGTTGACGGCAGACGACGGATAGCAACAGATCTGAGAGGCGCATCCGAAGGAGGAAGCGAACATCGATGCGAAACCTTCGATTATCATGGTAACCAAGAAGACCAAACAGGCAGCCCAATAGACATCGTAGTTATACCCATGCTGATAAGCCAGAAAAAAAAAAAAAAAACATGCATATAATTTACAAAAAAGTTGAAGGAGCTAATTGAGGTCACATCCTGTTTATTGTGTGACAAGTACATTACTGTGGTTACTGTAAATGTGAGAAATTATAGCTTTTTTCTCTTCGGGATTGCTCATGGTTAATACCTCATGATAAAAAGCATCTGGTGACAAACTTGCAACGAGTCATTTTCTTCTTTCGTTACCCTGTCACTGTTCCTTCAGCCGTGAGTCAAATCTTCAGAATGTCTCAGGTCGACCATTATTCGACGATGAGGAATGAAGGAATTCTGGACATTACTGCACAGCGAGTAGACGTATAGGGGTATAATTAACAACACTATCATTGCCTTATTCAAGAATCGATGAGTGTGCGACTGAACAATTGCAAATCATGAGACAATCACAAATTTTGAACAGTAATTATTTTATTTATGTACTTTCACGTTCTGCTCTGTCTGTCTTTAGTACGAACAGTTTCAGTAGCATGTTTATTTATATTTTTTTTTCCTTTGTGCCATTTGTCTAGTAAGCAATTTTAAATTTGCCTTTACGCTCAAAACTATATACATAAAATCGCATCCACCCCCACGTTGGTCAGTTGTCATTAGTTGTCATTTTTGCTCCTAATTCCGTTGCAAAAACCAGTGCTGTTCTTCGAAGGAGGGTTAATATATTAACGCTTTTTTTTTTTTTTTTTCCATCATGGTCAGAGGAACCGTGTAGCGTGAATGAGAGTGTGTGAAAAATTCGGTCCACGACATAGTTACCAAATTCCTTTTTACTGAAAGTTACGGGAGTTTGATGAGGAAATTCAGGACTTACTCCAAAATAACGACGACTTAGATGTAGGGACGCAAAAATACCCCCAACTCCGGAAATGACGCACGAAATAATGGACATGACCAAGTAGGCAACAATCTACCAAAACAACGAAAAGAAAAATAGAAGACAGCACGTAATATACAATACATTATCCTATCCAATGCAGCGCCAAGCAACACAATGCTTAGGATGATTTACATGAGAAAGACGAGTAAGGCGTATACTAAAAATTATGTCAAATGCACGTAATACAAGAGCTTGCTTTATTTAAAGGTGCATTGTGAAGAAAGATCGTTAGAATTGTATTTCTATCTATTACCATTTTGTGAGTATTTTTTTTCTTTAGGTTTGATCAAAATTCCAATACAATGACGTGGAGTGGTGCACAGAGTCAGTATCCTTTTTAGTTAGTCCTATCTATAGCATCTCTCTCAATAAATTGCTGGGTTTCTCATCGGTAAGTGGTCTCTACCTTCTTTACAGAAGAAAATAAATAACCTAGACATGTTGGTGAATCGAACCCTTCGTTCATATAAAATGATCAATTGTCCTTTTAAAAGGTGAAGCAAACAAATGATAACATACGACATATCATTCTGGTCCCTATCTTGACGTCGTAAATTTGCATACTTAGCGATGTCTATTCCAGGATGCGGGTATACGGCAGGAATTCGGATGGATTTTGATGTTATTTGTGGCTCTTATCATTTTTTTTTTTGTCATTTTACTATGTCACACTCCCTGTTAATTATTTTATAAAGCACCGTGTTTGCGGTCTAGGAATAAACGACGTTTAAAGAAAAAGAAAAAAAAGCTCAGAAATCCAAAATTGTAGCGAAATATGCGTATTTTGTTTCATCAGAGCTTTCCAGTGTACGTACATGTCAACGGCAACAACCTGTCGTTTCAGTATTTTAAAGAGTGGGTGAGGCCTGTAGAATACGTTAAAAGATGCATTTGGATTTTCTGGATAATTACGACGTTTTAAAGATAAAAATACAACTGACCAAATTTATGTAGGGCGCTATTTCTTTTGGAAATCGCCTCTGCCAAAACTGATGTGAATTACGTCGTAGATGTATGAAGTCAACCAAAGCTTTCGTTGCTTGCGACGGACATATAAAACATAATACAGGGCATGTAAATTTCGGGGCATCGCCATCCACGGATTCAAGGGACAAATTCTTACTCATATCACGGAGTCTCTGCTGCGTGTTTGGGTATACGATAACGTTAAGCTGTGCAGAAGCCATGCAAGATCATGAAAACAACTTAATAATGTTCTTACCATTCCTTGAGTCTTCTTTACGGAAAGCAATCCTACTATCCCAGAAGCGATAAACATCTATACAACAATATAAGATACAAGAAAAATGCTCACAGGCAAAACTTCACAACCGCATATAGGACTACACAAAATGTATTGACCTGAAAATATTCTTCATGTAAGGCTGACTGCGTATCATGAAATGGATTACATTGGAATGACTGAGGATAACTTAGATTTACGACCTACGTGGCATTGAACTATCCATGGAGTCAGGGACAGTGCCTCTACACGCCTCTCATTTCCTCAGTAATTTGCGTGATTCACAATGAGTGTTTTTGCTCCGCAACTAAGCTTATAGTGTTAAAGCAAACAATATAGACTTTCTTAGTTACTTTTCGGTCGGGATGTCTCTTAATAAGATCAGCTTTTATTTTGGCAATAACGTATTTGATTGGTTTGTACAAAAGTGAGTTGAGTCAAACTCACAACGGAATACATACAAGCACGATTTCACTCACTTCTGTGTATCACATACCTCAATACTACATAGTCGTTACCGTTCAGAAAAAAAAAAGAAAAAAAAAAACTATAAAAGGCGCTCTGCATACAATACGCAACTCTATGACATCTCGTCCTGGTCACATCGTAGTCTACCTATGAAGATTGCGCCGTATCCTACAATCGTAAGGTCAACCAAAGAACTGCTACAGAACCTTAAAGTGATTGCCTTCCTAGGCAAAAAGTAAAAACATTATAATTTCATCTCCAAAAGTTTGGTAAGGCTTTTAATTACACCATTCAGACAATCTGAGAAAATAAATAGGTTTCCGTTGGTTAATTTTGCTATATGATTTCAAATTCTTCTAACATAACGACAGAGAGTGTAGAATACGATAATGTAGTGGTTGACAGTTTTCATTCAAATCAAAGGAGTGCTTCTTTTAGCGAGCCAATGGGGAGTGTACTAATATTAAATATTCAGTTACAACTCAGGATCACTGACGCCGCGGGCAAGGTTGTGTTCAGTTCGTATTTTTTTTTTTTTTTTTGTAAAAACATTGCTTCCTTTCACAAAACACTACAATTCCCGATAACTACCAAGAAGCAACCACTTGAGTCGTATGTTTTTGATACACTAGTGAGACCTGTACTGTTGCGTATTCATTACGTAGGCGGTTATCGTAAGAACCGTTAATTTTCAAATATGATTTCTGTTTTCTACTGTTTTATATGCCAATCCCGCTGCTTTTCGAAGTAGTTACTGTCATTTTCCTTCATTGAAAGACATAGTCCGTTCATGCACGACCTCGCGTGTACATTTAAAAAAATAAATAAATAAAGATCAAACGTAATCTTATCTTTTTGGTTTTTTCAGTACACACGCAATCACTTTAAAACGTAACCTGTTGCAGTACCAGTCAGAGATAGTAAGTGGTTGCATCTTCTGTCGGTAGTCACATTTTTTTTCTAATTGTTGTCCTTGTCATACCATAGAGCTATTAAAGAGACTACCATGTTCCGTGGTCATATACTGATAGGCAGCCCAATTTATACATAGCTGGTAGAGACCGGATCTCCCGCCTTAAAACCACATTCGTAATCGTGACTGTTCAGTCCTTTGTTATCAGTAACTTTTTCTGACTTTAAACGTAGCAATAACAAAAACTAGAAATTGAAGCGAGGGAATCACAGAACCTCATTTTTTTATGTAGGCCCTCACATCTTAACCAAAAAGCCCCATCCGTTCTGTATAAAGGCATTCTCATCAAAAACGTAGAATTTAGTCTGTTGCCTTTTGATACAGCAAATCGATTGGGGCTGTGAAACCAACACCCTTGCCAGCTATTGAAAATTTCTCTGGAAAAATTAAAAATATATTTCTGTTAAAGAATGGCCTTGTTCCCGGATGTATAGCGTGCATAGGGACTGGCAGTGGGGTCGACAAAACTATTTAAGCCTTAAGACATATTTAAAATACCAGCGATGGTGTTCAAAACCTGTCCATAGCGTTGGCCCGCAAAGCCAAAACCCGACCAAACACTGATACAAACGTCAGACCGCAAGTAACTTCTACGTTAAGTACTGGTCAATGTGATATGAAAAGTGGTATAATTTTAAGTGACGAGGTAAGGGTAAAGTAGGGTAAGGGTGGAAAGTGACCAAGGGTGGGTTAGAGTAAGGTAAGGGTTAATTTTAAAATGAAATGTTCAGTACTTACCGGTCCTGCCCACACTCCGATGGCGACTTTGTCGGTCTCATTTTTATAATCTAAATTTAACAACATTATGACCTCTAAGAAGAACGCAAAGGCACCGGAAGTGATTTGCATTATCCCGGTGACTCTGGCAGCTCTGGCGTTGTAAAGAGGCAATCGTTTCCCATCTCGTGTCTCGTTTGATGATCGGTATCCTGTAACGGCGGAGGGGACAGTCATCATCAACGGAATCGACAGCTGGTCCATCTCTGTGTAATTACTAGGATAATTTGAAGATTAGCTGGACCACAACCAACTCTTAGACAAAAAGAAAAGAAGAAAAGAAGTCACCTGGAAGTACATATTATCGTTATTTTCATATGCACTTTCTCTTTTAATTAATACTCAAATATAATCGTTCAACTAAAAAAAAAAAGAATAAAAAATAAGCTGGTCTTAGATTACTGAATATGACAGTAGGGAAAACAAAAGTAGTATTTTCGTTTTATTTTCTCTCATTTGATATATATTTATTTTATATATTTATACAAATATATATTTTTTTCTTATTTTTTGTCTTTTTAGTGTTGACATCCCACATTTAATATTCACAAGTAGGCAGTGTGTCTTACGCCTCTACCTCGCTTGTACAAATATTTTTTTTTTATTTTTGTTTGGTCGAAAGATCATTGAAGTTCGCCTACATTTTGAGAGCAAACTTTGACGACATTCAACCAGCAGTATTCATTCTGTGAAGATAGTCAAAGTAGAACAAATATACGCCTACTACATATGAATATTATCACTGGGACGTCGAACTAATAACAGTAAAAAAGATAACTGTTTTTCTTTTTGCTTTCCACTGAGGAACTTTCTGACAGAGTGCGTCATTTGAAGATCACTTTTAACCCAAAACTCTGTTAATTAAGGAGATATGCTTATACGCAATTTGAAAGATGAAAGCAAAAAGTTGTGTAAAATGTAGTACGTCAAGACCAACCATCTCGTTCGTCTTCATCATCTTTCGTGAATCGAGCCTCTCCGAATTTCTTTACGTCATTTCCGAATTTTAGCTCACCGTATTGTTCGAATCAACGGATGCGTTCCTAATAGTTCGACTTGTAAAGCCAAGTGACGTACCTGCGGTGTCCTACGTGAAACTACACGGTGCACGCTCAAAGCGTTCACGCAATTCGTAAGAGGATCTGTTGAGCGGTCTGTCGTTGATCGTTCTGTGCAACTAAATGAAGTGGTATACCGTCCTTTTCGTTTACAAATGCAGCTGTATGTACGTCTCTATTTTTAGTAATTTAGAAAATTGAAAATATGTATTCAAACATACATCCATGTCACAACTCGACGCTAGATTTGTCCAAGTTCGCAAAGAGTTAGACTGTGATCGACTAAATAAGTTAGTCTGTTCATGAAGTGACTAAGTCTTGTGTAGTTGTTGTCTAAGACAAAACTCAAGATAGGAAAAAAATAAATAAAAAAATAATGGGAAACATTGAGTGAAAAATGCAACAAAAATGACATGGATAAATAAATAGCTTTCGTCATTTGTTAAAATGATTCAGTGTAACCAACAAAAATCAAATTAAATCTTCATCTCCTTAAACCGTTACGTGTAAAATGGGAGGCAGCAATGGATGCATCATTTGATTTTTTTAGAGTTTAGATACACTCTAAATCCACTATTGTTACACATGATTATGTGTAACAATTAGTCCATATTTGGGTCGGTGAATAGTTGACCAATCTATGGTCAATTTTGACCATAGTGGATTTAGAGTGTACGCGATTTGTTTGTGAGCAACGAATAAGTGAACAAGTACGAAAAAAAGATCCTTACTACCACGAAGTATATGTTGGTTACAAATAGGCCTATACGACTTTCTCTCTGTAAAACAGTACGACGCAATATTCTTTTTAACATTTATTTTTTTGTTTCCATCTGGAACAAAAAAGAGGACTGCGTTACACAAATCTGCTTATTACAATCATTAAGTTATGGTAAACGTACACTTGTGACTAATTTACCGACATCTATTCTGTAGAATAATGTGCAGCGCCGTGGTTACGTAAAACATTGCGAGAAAAAAACAAAACAAATTGAGGCAGTTCAAACCAACAGGTCCACTTTTACTGCCAAAGAGAAATAGATGAAATAAAAATAGGAAGAAATATTATAAGTTCATCTGTTGGGTAGTATACGAATTCAACGTTAATTCTCCGTTGATGTGAAAGATAGTTATTTACCAGATGACCCAAAATATAAAAAAAAGGGGCAAAAAAATGCCGTGTTTTCTGAAAATGTCAATTAACTACAGAGGAAAAATGTCAATTAACTCACCAAAATCTCAAAGATCTTTCCAAGGCAGTGGTTGCAATTTGTCTTTGATGCTTGTAAGAGTCCGCTGTTTTCTTTAACAATGTAACTTATCTCCCTCCTCGGTCACGCTTTTTATAGGTTGTAAGGCGGTAGTCTAGTCTTTCAGCACTCCGCGAGTAGCATAAACTGTATACATTAAGAAAAGGAAGACAGGGAAAAAAAAGTTCCTCCTTTGTTGCGAAATATGTCTTGCGAAATACGTTGCGAAATATATTACGGAACCGATGACTTCATCAGAGGTCAGAGTTCACATTTCCTACCGATGTCAAGATTTATCACCGATACCACCGTGACATTTTCGTGATTTCTACTTGATTTGAGCTGTGATTAAAGGATTCTTTTCTAACGTACCTTCCGGTTACCATACTTCCGCAACAGTATTGTGAAATACAGTGTGCTTAATTTTTTTTTAACCGTGAACTTGTCCAATCATCGAACAGACAAGTATCTGTGACATGACGTTCCCACATTAACTAACCCAAGAATAGCCTCGTATATATTGAAACGATCATTTCTCTCAAGGCATTCTGAAGAAGATCCCAGCCCGGTCAAAACCTCTCTTTCATTGTGCTCAAGTCGTCGGTGAGTTGATTTACTTAAATATTTAAGAACTGACATGTTCGTCCAATCTACAAACTGTTTCAAAACCATAATTGCACCAATTCATGTTTTCGAATTGGAAACAGCACATTAATTTAGCCGGGGAGCGTGAAGGACTAGAAATAATTGATTATTGTGACGATAACCGTTCTGATGAGGCACGCGACTGTTTGTACTAATTAGTTTTTTTTTTTTTTTTGTAGCTGTTTTTTTAAGATTTCCTTTGCATGCAGTTCTATATTGATGACTGACCACTACAAACTTAATTCTTTTTTTTTTTTTCATATAAGCTCTTTCAAATTAGAGTTATGTTAAACCTCTGTTTTAGTCGATTCTTGTTAAACGGTGATTCGGTGTGTCATTACCTCCCAGCAGTTCCATAGATTGTGAAGTGATGTAATTTCTAATACTATGATAGTTTTGCGTCCTAGATCGTTGTATTGCAAGAAATGTTGGCACAGTATCGTACTAAGTACCGTAACGATACTTTGATACAGAATATATAACGATGTCAACGAATATTTAAGCTGCTTAAAACATTAGTATGAACAAAATACCGCTCAGAATGTTCTTCCCCACAGGACAAAATTTGTATCTGATTGGGGGGGGGGGGGTGGGATTTGTTGAAATGATGTAACAAGCAAAATATTTGAAAGGATTATGCATATCATCATCTGGAATGCGTTGATTCTGCTTTTAACGAAAGATATTCCATTCACTAGATACTGCATTTTTATGTGAAATCATTTGTCCGTTTATGGTCTAATTAGTTCGCCAAACGTGTGTATAACAGTGTCTAATAAGTCTTAACAGTAATAAGTTTTATCCTTATTAAGGCAGATCTATAGAGCGGTTTAGGTCACTCTTAAAAACATTTAACAATAAAACTGATTTCAACAGAAATCATTCCTTATTTTGTTTTCATTTGAAAAAAAAAAAAAAAGTTGCGGCACGAAAGTGCAAAGTTTACAATCACTGGACGTAGCGCAAGTGATAACACTTTTTTTTTTCTTTTGTTAATTACTTCATGGATTTAAAAAAAAAGAAGAAATATAATGAATCTCAATTAGGGAGTCTTCGTAAAACAGTCACGTATTAATGATAATTTTTTTTTAATATTTTTTTTTGAAAGTTTACGTCTAACCTACCCTAAATCACCGAATGGAGGCGTATCGGATATCAAAAGATATCAGTAAAGGGGGAATGAAACGCCAGGCCTTTCAACTGATTGAAGATGAGTGTGATGGCGACCCCTTGAAAGACAGTAGTGAATACGTGCAGCAGTACAACAGTAGGGCCTCCAGTATCACAGGGAAAATACAAATCATCTGCGGTGTATTGGCTATCATACTGGAGACAATTTATCTCGTGACTTATCCTGATAAGATACCACCAGCAAAAGCCGCCGTTGGAATATGGGCAGGGGCGGTAAGGAACGATATCGAATTTTTACTTTCCATTTTTTCTTTGTTTGTTTGAAGAAATAGCTTGACGATATACTTTTATTTTGCAAGTTTTTCACACCTTACTTCACCAGCTTATAAATATATCTGAGTATGGCTGTTTGACGAAAGGTAGTTAGGGAAAAATCAGGGCCTAATGTTATATAGTTCCATATATAACCATGGTTGAATAACTTAGGTACCTAACACACTGTAGGAGTACACCATATATGCTATAAACCACTATTGCTTTGATCTTATGTTCATGCCTAGTACTGACTTCTGAGGGTACGACAGTACTTCATTCATATTGTTGCTATGAAAACGTAGCACATAACCGAAATTTAAAAAAAAAAAAACATTTTTTTTAAATGGATCAAAATGACATTTTTCTTCCAAGATGTTTTTGTCCCTTTCAAGAGTACCTGTTATGGGAAAAGGAAAACCAAATTTTTTTCTCATTTTTCTTTAAAGAAGTTCCTTCGTACTGGACAGTTGACAAGAATAGCATTTGACAGACATCGTCATACATCTGTCTCTTTTTATTGAAAACTTTTAAGGAAATTTTATTTATTTTTATATCCATATTTATGTAATTGGTCTGCTATCACAGATTTTCTTATATTGAGTTGGTCAGTGTGCAAGACGATTTCAGTATTACTTTCAGTTAAGTGATATAAATTTGGGGTGTTCTTAAGTAGTTTGTACATGTATCGGTAATTCAATGGAAAAAAAAAAAAAAACTGAGGAAGCATTAGAACCCTGTCGCCGGCATGATCGTTGATACCCAATATACCTTCTCAACTACCACTACCCCCCCCCCCCCCACCGTAAAAAAACTAAAGACCATAGGCAGGAAGTGTGTCTGATTAGGTTATTATTACTTCCTTTGTTATACCTTTACTTTCATTGAAAAATGAAAGTAATGGTGGTGGAAGCATGTTGGAATTAAATGCAAGTTGAATCTTTGTTTTTTTCTTTCTTGTTTTTTTTTTCTGGAGGGGGTCGAAAAGCATAAATTTAGTATGTTTTGAACCTGTTTTGCTTTTGTGACAGGGCGACATAGATTTTCCTCTTCTTGTAGTTGGACTGAATATCAGTGAGTCAAAGAGAGCCAGCAAGTGACTTGTATAGTGTCATGACTTTTGGAATATTCTTCATAAATCTGGTAATGGCGAGTATAAATAAAGTAGTTTTGAGAGAGATCCAAAGCATATAACATCAACAGCGGTTTCAATGCATCGAATCGTCTAGGTTTTAGCTGGACGAAGACCAAAGCAAAGCGTCGATGGAACGTCGAGATGACAACTTAGTATCATGGAGAGATCGCGCTGTACATGCAATTACGTTAAGGCATTACGATATAACTTATCGTGATTTAGATTATATATAAGCGACTTGTTAATGTTTTTATCATCCCTTCAATTGGTTTTAACAATTGTCAAAAAACGGCAGTCCATAATTTTCCGTACAAATCCCACATTCTTGGTACACGCGGTGAAACAGTAAAACCTGAAGGGGTCAACGCCAACATATAGGATTCTTAACATCAGGTTTGCTACTTCATAGCGACATACGAGGTCTTCCTGAAAATTGTTCAAGGAATGCTGAGAGACTGCGAGGTTACAGTATATGTTTGCGTTTATTTTCCATATTTTTTGTACCGTTTTTCGAGTCGATTTCCGATACATATTTTTGAAGGAAATGTGAAAACAATCTGAGGACGGTGTTGAAATGCGTCAGTGGAACTAGTAGAGAGCACGAAAAAAAAAGAAAAAAAGGGTGTTACACGACTTATAAAAGATTATCATACATGTGACGGTTTATTTATGTTTTTTTTTTCTTTTTGTAAGATTTTCGTCATCAGCGGCATTTTTGGATTGCTGTCTTCAACGAAAAGAAGAGGAATGGTAATCAAACAAAAATCACCGAATTCATATAAAATGTAAATGTGTGAAATTATCTCGAAATTCATTGACATTCAAACAATGTCAATAATGTCTCAGTATTATAAAGTCCATGAAGGTCATTGTCTTTAATTACTTTAAATAATCGATAATGCTGTATCCACAAATATTGCTTTTTTTTTAAAAAAAAGTATTATTGTTTTCTGTGAGAGAAACACATTATTTCCTTTCGAATCGGCAATATGCAAAACGCAACATGAAAATAGTATAAAATCTAAGATTACTGAATTCACGCCGTTCTCATCCGAAATCTACAGGTGTGTGAAATCAGTCAGGCAGTCACTCTGTCTCAGGCAGTTTCTTATTTAAAGATTTATAAGAACAGAATGTAAGACCCATCAGAGGGATTGTTCTACTAAGAGTTGATAAACTAAATTTATGGGGACAAATTCTCAAATAATACAAATTGCCGTAGGGCACCGTAGTATAGGTGGACAGCCATAAGTATCAAAAGTGTAATGTAGACTACATCTACGTGCTAAATACGTAAACTATCACCAGGAGATGAATTCACACACGTATTGCAGGTATCCTGTCTATAATTCAGATACACATTGTTTTCCTGCTTTAGATTGTTGTTTATTTCGTCCTGTCCATTCTCTCTGCTGGACTTGCTGGCGTCGGTATCGGGTTTGCCGTAAGGGCGTTTGTCGTCGATCGGGTAAGGTATTCCTATGGTCTCGAATGATAATGTGTACTGACATCTTGATAAGTCCTCAAAAAAAAAATGCAATCCTGATACTTGAAATGACATATGCAATCAAGCCATTCTTGGACTATTCCAAAGACTTTCGGTCCCATTCGGCTTTGAAATTTTCCGTTCGGGAGATCTTAAATCAAAATAATAAAAAAATGCAAGAAGTCGAAATGAGATACGAAACACACAAACAAAAGGACAATCCACGGAGTTGCATCTCATCCTGTGGTTGTCCACAATTATTCGATTTTCCCATGTATGTACATTAGGCGATGAAGTGTTTTATAGAACACCCAGCGATTTATATCCTACGCAATACATAAGTGCATGAAGCTAGGCGCAGCGCACTTGTCCATGAATGAGTGAGAAACGTGGACGCGTTACGAGATAGAGATCACGTGAGCGCAATTTGTACGTTACATTGTAGTGGTGAGATAAACCCAAAAGAAAACAAGAGTCAATTGTCAAACAAACTCCGTTGTTAAATATGGAGAAACAAAGTACAACAAAGAATATTCTTAAGATTAATTACGTAAATCATACCGACACAGTCACTATTCGTATATATATATATATTTTTATTCTTTTGCTCTACAGTATCTTAATCCTGCACGATTCCAGCCTGCACCCAAATTAAGTATTATTGTTATGATTATCGAAGGCCTAACAGGGATCATTGCGGCTTGCTGTGGATGCTTTGCTCGCATTTGCTGCGAAAAGTCCCAAGTTAGTCACAAGGTGAGCACTGAAGAAGGTATATAGGCAGGGAAACAACCTTTGGCTGAAAAGTCCATGCCTTTAATATAAGCTTACTCTATGTTTGCAGTTCAGTGGTTATTCATTTTACTTCTCATTAATTTGCACACACGGCCTGGCCTAGTAAGACTACACTTTTAAGCTCCGATAGTTACGTGAAAAGTCCTGCTTTAAAAGACCAACATAGTCAGGAAAGACCGCTTTCCCTTTTACACATCACCAAACAGAAACTCAAAATCCAGTGATAGGTAAGGTTTTGTAAGGTGCCTAGGTTACGCTGGTGTAGTTACTAAGCTTGAACGTAGATGCATGTCGGCACGTGCTGACTAGTTCAGATCGTTGATTTAGGGAGGCCATTATTAGATGGCGGCTAATATTATACTTTTCATCGTAAATAATTTGCAACGTTTGCTGCCATTTGAATAAGGAGAGGCTCTTCTTAAAATTTTCCACTTAGTTTTGAATTCCTTGCTAATATCTTTCAGAGACCAAGTGTGTTTTGACTATTCTGTTTCAATGACTTGTGGTGATTATTCGAGTTTTGCCTCGAATCTGGTCTCGATTAGACCTACATATGTCTCCTCGATGTCATCTGTTGGCATATTGTTGACCTTCGAGTGTAGTAACAAGAAGCGCGCAAATACCCACGCACATGACAAATCGTTGCAGAGTAGCATAATATCCTGATGAGAGGAGACGTTTAATCTCTTCGAAGCAGGCTTGTAGGAGTTACTGTGATAAATGTAGACCAAGCCAAACATTCATTTATCCATCGAATATTGTTCCTTCAAGTAGAGCACTTTT
The DNA here is from genome assembly GCA_021234535.1 of Stichopus chloronotus. NCBI lineage: Eukaryota > Metazoa > Echinodermata > Holothuroidea > Aspidochirotida > Stichopodidae > Stichopus > Stichopus chloronotus. Next base: position 18,511,835 of record CM037847.1, read on the forward strand.
TGAAGATAATTTTGCCTACAAACTGGACACAAAAGATTTGACAATATAGAGTTTAAAATACGTTTTTATGCATTATTAATGTCAAAGGGTTCAGCCACTTGCATTCCATGGAATATATCGATACTAGGAAAGTAAAACATGTTTTATTTTTTTCTTTTTCTTATCATGTTTAGGAGTATGTGTCTCCTCCAAGGCCTCTTGGACACAACGGCAGTATCCCGGTGCCCTCTGGTCAAATTTTGTAAAGCGTACTTCTTAAGCGAGGAAACGCACCCTGGATAAATTAGATTATATATTTGCTACAAAATATTTTATCTCATCGGTCATAAGCGGTGTGCCATAGCCATGTACTCTCATTTTTCGTTCACTAGCTCCCATTGTAGTAGCTGCGTCTTCACATCCACTTAAAAACTCTCAGACCCTTACTTAGGAAAAGCTCAATGTAATAACATAAAAATATAAAAATGAAGTAAATAATATCGAATGCCTAATTCCAAATCAAGTGCCTATGAACCACCCCCCCCCCCTTGCATGCTGTACACTTTACTTCACTGATGATTTTCGTTCTGATACCGACATGGGCATGCAAACATCACAACTTTCCACCAGAGCTGCCCTAGAGTTCGTTAGGCCGTACTTACTTCTATGTCGGTCAACCTTCCAACATTTCTTAGAAGTATGTAGTTGAAATATAGCACAGTTAGTCGAGTCTATTGTAGTTCGCTGTTGTGACACCCACCATACCTAGAGATATTTATATGTAAAAACTGGTGTCGTTCAACATAAGCATAAGAGGCGCAGCGGGTCAGTAGGTAAACGTATCAAACACGTCTGGCAAATAAAATAAAATGGAAAAATTCAGGCAAATTAGAAACCCTCAAGAGGAAAAAAGATATGTCTTTTGATAGACCATGTCTCCCTTAAAGTCAATGGAATTTTGTCTTTCGGGGATGTGGAAGATATTTTTATTCATTTTTGTTTTATTTTTTTTCTACTGGGTTCCACCACATTGTTGGTGTTTCAATTAGTCTACAACAACCCCCCAGGAATAATTCTCTGCCATTGATCTATTGTTGGATATATTCTCCTAATTAAACGAACTTAAAGTGAAGTTTGATTAAGATTCTGTCGAATCATATGCTTGCATGAAGGAATTACGTGAGAGCGCGTTGACTGACTGACTGACTGACTGACTATCATTTTTAAACTCTTGTGTTTACAACTGAAACCACCAGGGCAGGGAAGGAAACTAACCTTCTTAGTTATATTTTCGGGTGGGACGTAATTCCTTCATGCAAGCATATGATTCGACAGAATCTTAATCAAACTTCACTTTAAGCTCGTTTAATTAGGAGATTCTATCTCATCACATGCCTTGCATTCCGGAACTACGTGAGATTTCGAAGCAACAGATGGGAACACAATAAAAGACAAATGTACCACTGGATTTCTTCTCATGTTCTATTCTTGTTGCTATCAATGATCAGCTATAGCAAACGAATCTTTTGTATACTTTTTGTAATGTAACACAAAGTACTATAAGGACTTATCCTTGTAATAAACTTAACGCAAAATCATTATCATGACTTTCAACTTTCTTCTTATAAAACATTGCAAACGTTCTGGCATTACTCCAGCCTGCTGTTTTTAATATTTTCTGAACTGGTACACACCTTGTACTAACCGCTGACGTAGATGCTGCACGGGTACTATGTGCTTTAAATATATTAGTGTTTACTCATGAGGCAGCTAATACTGCCTTTATCCCTTTACTAATTGTTTCTGTACCAACTGGTTCATTGGGCTTTCGGCAACTGATAAATAAGTTGGATTTATGCCTTAAATTCTTAGTCCTCTCAAAATACGCTTCTAAAGCTGAGTATACACAAAGACGCCCATCATTATGGTACTTTGAAAAATTAACCCCTAACCCAACATGTCCTGGTCGGGTTTGCTTGACTTTGTCTACGATGAAGAAACAAAATGACTCATCTGTTTTCTTTAAATGTGACAAATCCAAATAACTTAAGGTTTGAACTCGTTGAGCTGAAATCAATGCTGTAAGAATAACAGTCTTATAAGTTAAAAACTGAAGTGTTAGCTCAATATTAGTACCTAATGTCCGTATGTAGTTAAGTACAACAGAGACGTTCCAGATGCTATGATACTCCGGCTGAGGAGTCCTCATCTCGAACGCTCCCTTCAAAAACTTTTTTTACAAGAATCTCTTTCCCAGCGTCTCGAGGAACCACAAGAAAAGAAGATAGCACACTCCGAGCTATGTTAATACTGCTGTAGCCAAGGCCGCTTTCATAAAGATCAACTAAAAATTCTAGGACACTGTTTACAGTGGCCCGCAACGGATCAAGGTTCCTCTTGCCACAAAATAAAAGCCATCTCGATAAGTAAACTGAATACTGTTTTCTGGTACTTGGTCTCCAGGCTGCAAGGATGATTTTGGCTGCTCTAGGCGAAACTCCTCTGATTCCAGGAAATGAGACATGCTTTCAGGCTCAGTTTCTTGTGTAGTGGATGCACCTGACCTGTTAAGGGACAATGTAACAAATTCTCTGTTGTTGAAAGGAGAATTGGTGTCTTAACAAGCAATTCCATTAGCTTCACAAACCATGGCTGTGTAGTCCACAAAGGTGCTATAAAAATACCAGATGCTTTGTCTTTCTCTACCTTCTTCAAACACCTTCCTATTAAACTGAAAGGCGGGAATGCGTAGAATGTATGTTCATTCCATTGTACCGAAAATGCATCAATTGCAACAGCAGAAGGATCTGGTTTCCATGAGATATATGTAGGGACTTTATTATCATGCCTGGAGGCAAAAAGGTCAATAGAAGGCCGACCAAAATTTGAAACAATGTTGTCAAAAACTTCAGCATTTAACATCCATTCAGTATTAGGCATATTCGTAAGGGATAACTTGTCAGCGACTACATTTTCCGAACCTGGGATATGAGCAGCAGTTAACCGTAACTTTCTGTCTTTGCACCATACCCAAATCTTTTTTTGTTATCGAGTTACAGTGCCATGATCGTGTCCCTCTCATCTTGTTTATAAACGTTACTGCAGTAGTATTATCAGATAGGATCTTAATGTGTGTTTCCTTTACATTGGGACACAAGGTTACCAAGCCAAAATAGATAGCTAACAGTTCCAAGTAATTGATATGAAATCCTTTTTCTATGGAACTCCATAGTCCATGAGCAGACTGACCATCTGCTACAGCCCCCCCCCCCCATCCAGTTTTGGACTCGTCACACTCAACAACTAAATCTGGTGATGAATGACCAAGTGACCTAAATGCTAAGTCAATGCTAAGAACCCACCATAAAAGTTCTTGTTTACCTTGGGAAGATAAGAATGCCTTTGCTTTAAACGATCCCCTGGAAAGCGCTAAAACCTTTTGCTTATCAAATTCCAGATTTCGATTATACAATCTACCAAATTCAACACCTGCAAAATTTGCTACTAAAATCCCAATAACTTCTGCCAACTCGAGGATCGTAAAACTGGGGGCAGACAATAAATTCAAACATTTTGCTTTGGTTTTTTCTCTCTTTTCCTGAGATGGGGATATCCTCATGTTGAGAGAATCAAACTGAAATCCCAAAAAGTTGATATGATGCTTAGGCAATAATTCTGATTTGGATTTGTGGACAACAAAACCTAACTTTTCAAATAAATTTACAACTGCAGCTACTGCTCTTCTACAGTCTTCAAAAGAATCACCTTGAATGTAGGTATCGTCTATATATCCTAATACAGTATGGCCATTTTGCCTTAACGTTGAAAATATTGGCTTCAGCAGTTTTGTAAACATTCTTGGAGCACAAGCTAGCCCATTCGGTAAACATTTGTATTCATAAACCTCTTGGTTCCACATAAACCGTAAATACCTTCTGTATCTTTGATCAATTGATACAGAATAATAAGCATCCTGTAAATCTACTGATGCCATAAAGCAACCAGGTCGTATCAAATTTGCAACAGCCGGTAAACCATCCATTTTGAAATGATGATATTTGACAAATTTGTTGAAGAATTTAAGGTTCAAGATCAAACTGTGAGATCCGTCCTTCTTGGGGACAAAGAAAATTGGAGACACTGCATCCCCCTCGGATCTTGATGTCGTGCAGATAACACCTTTGTGCAATAATTTTTGAATTTCTCTATCATATACCGAATTCAATTCCATAGGATAAACCAAGGGAAGTTGACTTGGTTCCTGACTCAACTCAATTTGCAGGCCCTTCACAATTTGCAAAATCTCTCTATCTGACGTACTTTCCGTCCACATATCATAAAAATGAGACAATCTACCAGCTACTTTAAGCTCATGAAAATTACATGAATATGAAGATGGGGGTGTAAAACACACCTCACCTGTAGTCAGGATCTCTTTCCAACATCCTTTTCTTGAGGTGACGGCTGTCTGGAAAGGCCTCTGCCTAAAAAAATGGCTCCGTCCTCGACCACCACGTCCTCTGAATGACGTTCTACCCCGATAACGGTAGCCTGTGCGAGAGGTACTACTACCACTGGCTTTCGCCGCTATTTTGTTGGCTTCGGCAATTTCTTTTAACTCTTTCGAGATATCATCGCCAAACAAAAGTTATGTTATCGGCACCTTTCCGAACATAACGCTTTGAAATCTTTGTGTAAGTCTCCTTTAATAAATTCTCTGCGAGCTAAATTCAGAGCCAAATTTCCTTGGGCAATTAGCCCTAGAGCATCAAACAGACCATGGATAATTTGCTTATTTGGAAAGCTCTGACCCTCTAAAAGACTTGGAATTGATACCGCCAAGGCAGTCATGCCCTTAATCATGGCCGACTGTGACTTTTGGAATTTTAAGTCATTGCTTCTGGTCGACTTCTTTAACTTATTCCAAATTAATTGATTAACTTTAGCGAGTTGCAGCAACTCACAATTTTGAGGTTGAGGATATTTTATCCCTTTTTCCTTCAGTTTTTCTTCAGACAGCTTTTCTGTCTGCATTTTCTTAATGAATTTGGCAATTTTGGACGGCAACTCTGGACCTATCTTATCTATTTCGAACGAGTCTACTACAGTATTAACCATAGGCTCACTATGATCTGTTAAATCAACATAAGCGTTAAAAATGCTTGAAACATCATCTTCATATCCTTCTGTCTTTTGCCTCTTGGCTCCTGGCTCAACGCCCAAGCCAATTTCTTCAGTGGGCGCAGTCGCCTCACGAATAGCCTCTCTAATAAATTTTTGATAATTCCGTGGTAATACCCGCAGGGAGGGAACTTGTTTCTGACCTCCCCGAAGGGCCAGGTTCTTCCATATCATGAGAAAATTCAATCTCTTCCGTAAAATCTAGTTCCTCCTCCATCTTGAGCTAAATTTCAGCTCAAATAGTCTACAATTGTATAAAGCAAATGTTACGGCCAACAAACCTAAATTCATAGGTTGCGTAACTCAGGAGCTTCGCAATTATGCCTATCCTGACAAAGGGTATATTCGTATCTTGTTTTCTTTGTACAAGAAAAATACCCAGAACTTGGGCTGTATACAGCAGCAAAATGCCTGCTCTAGGGGACAGCCAACAAGGAGCGGCAAGACCAGTACGTGTGTACAATGAGTGTAAGTGAAACAACGGCTCGGACTCTACCGGAGCACAAAGAAGATGTGATAGTCTGGGCGTCAACCAACACAATGATAGTCAGTCAGTCAACGCGCTCTCACGTAGTTCCGGAATGCAAGGCATGTAATGAGATAGAATTTCCATTGATAGACCACGTTGCATTTGGAGAACATGGTCCAAACATCGCAAATCGGTCAAATCACCCTGCCCCGCCTCCAATAAAAAAAAAAATATGTATATCTTGACTCCACTGCAACTTTGTTTCTCAAGTCTCAAGCATCTTACCGCCAGAGAGTTGCAAAATTTTCTGGTCGGTCATGTCACCCGTCGTCCTGGACATTTTCTTTTTTATAACTCATAGAAGACAGCCATACACTAGTAGACCAATTTGGCCTTATATTGCTGAATGACGGCAGGCTAAGTCATTTTGTCGGCCATTTTAGAAAACAACCCCAACTGGGGCCGTCCGATTTGATAAGACACAGAAGACACACCCACAAATCATTATTTCAGGCGTCGACTATCTCATGAAAAATTTGAATTGATTGCCAGTCTGATCCTGCCGTTTTTGGTTAAGTTGTGGTACTTTTAAAAAAAAATGTGGTCGTCGTCTTGGATACCGTTTGACTTGCCACTTCACGTTGCTACATTTTAGGAATAATTTGTTTCATTTAGGACCGCGTTTTAGGGGCGGTTGTTACAAAATGTGTCGTAACGAGTCATCTTGCCGAGACTAATGCTAAACAGTAGTCGAGTCAACTTGGATGAACTGACTATTGAAGAATCCACTGGCTTGCCCTTGCTTGTCTGCAGAAACAGTCATGCTTATCCGTGGATTTTTTAATCACTTACCTAAAGAGATTATGTCTGTTAGATTATCCTGTTATATGGCATATATATTCTCGATATTTGTAATATATTCTCGCTATTTTTTTTTCCTTTTCACTTTGTCAAACATCCGATCATCCCTCACCGTCCATGGTATGCATGCTATGTCCGATCTATCACGGGTGCTTTCTCTTTATATAGGATATCGTTTCAGCTTAATTCCAGTTTTTCAGATATTACTTAAGTATATATATTTAAGTATATATTTAAGTGACTAACATTTAAATTGATAAACTCAAACATCTGTGATTACGTTAGGGCTAATTTAAGAATTAAACGAAAGATTGTGAAAGTCAATCTCATATACAAATAACACGTGTTAAAGCATGATAAATAGTTGGAGACTATCTCCATTTCGGGAAACTGAAATTAACTGTTGTTTTTGTTATAACTCAGGTTAATTAAATAGAACAATTTATTATGTAGCAAAGAGTGAAAATGTGTTTCAAATTGTTCCAGTGTTACGTACAGTCAGATAGCGATAATGAAGTCAAGCTAAGTGTTTGTTTCGTAACCCTTGGCTTTAGGTGGTTTATCAGTAAAATTCAAGCATATATGGAGCGTTTCAAGTATCTTAAAAGTTTGATGCGGAACTCCCTTTTGTTATGAAGACCTCCCTACAACTTCTTCTAGACATTCAAAGAGAACTCCAGTGCGTTCCAGACATTCAAAGAGGCTCATTGACTTGTTTTCTTTAAGTGCACTTACTTTGGTAAACCTGTCGAGTTTTAATCACATACTAAAGATATAAGATGTAAGAGTCTTTATTGACCATAAAAGGAATTTGGTTCCCTACATTTGATAAGAATTGCCCTAAATGTACGTTTACTAAATTCAACTTTATCACCCAGGGATGATGATTAGACAACATTAACGGTTCAATTTTCCTACCTGTTACCCTTTCAAGCAGTTCTTCAAGACAGATGTCAAATAAAGAGGATCAACATGTCTCACAAATCTAAATAACGTAACTCTTAGTGTGTAAATAATGAAACGATTCATATAGGTTTTGAAATTCCGTTGTCAGATACTTTTCACACTGAGTGATTCACATACAAGCAGCCAATACAAGTCTTAGGGTTTTAAATTCAACCTATTTGACAGTTTTCATAACCAGCGTTGCTGTACCCTTGAAATTCTCGTACATTCACCCAATATCAGTTCAACGTGCCTTAATTCTCATAAATAGTTTGAGACACTTGAGAAAAATGGAGAATTAAAAAAAAAAATCAAGAAGTTGAAAGACATGTCATATTTATAGGTGAGCTGTTTTACAAGCGACTTTATCCATTACATGTACTGGGTAAAACCCCGTTTATCCGGACACGTCGGGACCAAACGTTGTTTTGATAAAAGAAAAAAAAAAAAAAAAACAGGGTTTCACGTGTATCGTTCATTTGCTTTCCGGGTGAAGCATGCACTCATTAATAAAGTGAAATTAGCCATTGTTATGTTGTCTCCGTGTTATTCCTTGGATTTCATATCAAAAAAAAAAATTGTTGAAGATTCAAAGGGTTTTGCGCGTTACTCGTCTTAGATTGATCATCCAAGGAGGATGAATCAAATGGGGGCAATGAATGTCCGTCTGCGTTACCATAACACATAGTCTACGTATCCTAACATTATAATCCAAAAAGCAACAATATCACTTAAAGAGAAATGAGGTAAAATAACGATGGCGCAGTTAAACGTTTACCTCTACAAACGGGATGTACGCTTGCCGATATGGAAAAGTGAAAAACGTGCCACTTAAAGACGTTGAGAACTGTCTAACCGCTAGTACCACTGCTTGTGAATTTAGAGGCGCTAGCCACAACATTACGAGCGCGGTTACTTGCCTGGTACTGTTTGAAAGCCAGGCTTAAAGGGGATCTCGTCAGTAGAAAAATAACGTGCACTGCTTAGTTTCTTAAACAATATTTGGAATCGAACGTGGTAAAAGGGAAAATTCGCCCATATATGTTTTATTGTCCTACTATTGTTTTGAATTTTTAGAAATGTTGGAAGGCTGTAACAAAGTTTCTAGACATATAAACTACATTGTAAGAAAACCTAAGCCCCTATCACTTCTTACTCTCCTTTAATGTCAGAAAAAGTAGACAAAAATATTGAAAGTCACCTTAAAACTGTCAACAGACATTTAGCGTTACCCAGGACTGGGCACGAGGAGCCAATCTGCCAGGGATCCTCAAATGATTTAGTACTGAAGAGGATTGTTTTAGTCCTTAGAAGGACTGTCTTGTTCGGGTTTTTATTGCTGTTGTTGTTGTTTGTTTGTTGTTTTTATTTGGGGAGGGGGGCTTTTGTTGTAGAGAAGTTGTAGAAATTGTGCCAAAACTGATAAGTTGTCTTGGGTACAGTTCATTTTATTTGTTGAATCGTCGGTTGTGCCGCCATAATTGGATATCAAGGAGATTCGAAAAGTTTGGTCGACTATATCAAAATGGCCTAATCGTTTCCGAAGTTCAGCTAGGTTAAAGGAGATTTCTACCTTTCCACAAGCTCGTTAGTGTCGATGGGGCCACCACCCTTCACCACCCACCTTTGCCACAATGCATGATGAATTGAAAGAATTACCGAAAGGTGATGGAAGACGGGATTTATTTGTTTTGAATTTCAAGCTTTACAGCTGGTCAACCAGGGAGGTGTGATTTAGAAGGAGATACATCTAATTCCTTCCTTTGAACCTACCGAGTTGCCGCCATAGACATCTACTTTGTTCACCACTTACAGATTCAATGGGATTGAAACGTATTAAGATCTTAACGTGAAAGGGTTCATGTCGTCAGTAACATTGGAAAATTTTGCCCATAGTTGTAACATTGCCAGTCGCTATTCTTGAAAATTAGTTTTAACCTTTTCGACGCCTTCTGACGTTTATCATAGTAGACCAGTTTCAGGATGTGTAATTTGCTGAACATGGGTACACCTACTACAAGTTGCTAAAGTTTGCGGAAACTGATAAAAAAAAATCAATAGTAAATTATAGTCTTATGTCCATTTTAATCATTTGCATATGGCAAAAGTCATGCACCTTATTCTTATACGCCAGTCCATCTTGATTCGGAAGAGATAACCAGTCGTTTTGATTGGTGAGCTTTAATTCCTGTCTTGACTGTCGGCAACAACCTTGGCATCAACCTTGTTCTAAGTTTTCATAGGATAGACGAGGGTGTGAATAAACTTACTTGCATACCGTCTATAAATTGGATATATCACACAAAAGTAAGAGCTCAGGGTACTTTAAGCCGTACTCATTCCTTATGAATTGGGACTCTTATCACACCAGAGAAAATCGAACAGGATTAGCATAAATTTAACTTTCAGTTGTAACTCCTTCTAAATCCCACCTCGCTGGGTTAACTTACTCATCTGGAACTATTAGTTCACTTTATTCTCACCTATATAACCCACATTTAAGTCTGATTGACATTCTTCTACATGCATGTTAATTCCAATCACTGCATTTTTAAGTGTAAAAAGAACAACTTTTTGGCAGCAGCTAGCGCTACTGCAGGGTTTTGCATGAAAGGCTAAGCTTAGTCATTTCGATAGGCTATTGACTAAGTGACCGTATGTTGATTCTACGCAGACAACGAAGAAAGAAAACCTCACAGAATTAGCCGGTAATTCTGTATCATTTATTCATCCTCCAGCTTTGTGTTTTAAGTCGGTAGTAAAGATAAACATTAACAATAACTGTCTTTTACTGCAATAAAAATCTGTGAGGATCGAAAAATTTAAACATAGAGGCAAAATGTTGTCAAATCTAGGCTGATTTTTTTTTTTCGTTGCTTGTCCACGATGCCACTTTTGCGAAACCGAACGGCCAGGTCGGATAAACGGAGTTTCGGATAAATGGGACTGGATAAACGGAGTTTTACTTGTATGTACTGCAATAAAAATGGAGATGACAATAAGGGATACAATCGTGACTTTGACAAATGAAGAACGTTATGATTGCGTTAACATATACTACAAACATGATGATAGTGACGGTCTTGGTGATAATGAAGATAATGAACAGATGTTGATGTTGATGTTGTTGTTGTTGATGATGATGATGATGATGTTGATGTTGATGACGGTGATGATGATGGTTATGATGTGATAATGATGATGATGTGTTGATATTGATGATCAAGGTGAAGACGACGACGATGGCTGTAATGATGAATTTAGTAAACTCAATGCGGATAAAGACAGTAATGATAGCTACCATTACATTGACAACGGTGGTTGCGAAAGAAGAAAACAGAAATGAAAATTAGAAATTTGTAATTTTTGTCACACATAATTTCAGAACCGATGAGATATTTGCCACAGCATTGTCTCGCAGTTAACACAGCTATACTACACACGGAATATCTATGATAAGAAAATTACCATACTGTACTTTGCCTCGTATACCAATTACCTTAAAGTCACCATCATCGTATCTTAGCTACAGGGTTGTTATTATATTTGATAGATATAACAAAATTTACACATTATCTGAAGGCAATATTCGTTTTGACTGTGTGCAAAAAATATTGATAATATTGGTTACAAAAATAGTGTAAATCGGATTGTCAAACACTGGATTATCTCTCTAGCACCCATCAGTAAGACGATAAGGGACATGTAAACAATGATATGAGACAAATGTTCAAGATCATTCTCCAGATAAGACCATTTAAAGGAACATATGTTCTTGTGATACACATCTGGTATACGTTTTTTTTTTTTTTTTTTTTTTGCACTTTCTCTAAATTGTGTAGAATCGTATCCGCTTAACGGATTTGTGGTAAAAAAAATTGTTCTGCCAATTGTAAATTTTGCCCCCGATATACAGTGTTTTCCTTTATATATTCATTTATTTTTTTAAACTTTTTCTGATGTCGACGCCTGCAAGATATTATTCATGCGTATGTCTGTTACGTCTTCTCCTTCGGTCGGAGGTTCTCAAAGTCTACCTGGACATTGCAGGTAGTCAATGATGGCATTCAACTAAAACCATTCTGCTGCAAAGCTTGAAAGAGGCATGAAAGTCAAACTTATGAATCTTAACTTGCTGACGTCAACATGAGAAATGCTTTAAAAAAATAGCGTTTTATCTTTTCTCTCTCTCTCACTCACAAAATTATTCACCTAAATTATGTAAAATAAACTTAATGCTCAATAACTCAGTATAGAGCTCAATAAATTTTATATATAATTAATGTAAGCAGCATATGTAAATTCTACATAATCTTGGTAAATTTTACTACATTTTAGTAAAATTGTTATATACATAATGTAAGAGTTACATTAACTGTGTATAAAAATTTTATCAAAAAGTCATGGAGTTCTTAATTTACGTTACGTTTTGTGAGTGTACTGAGACACTTACTACCAGAAATACTGACAGTGGCGAGGCTACGGGGGATGAGGGGGCACCCCCAGATTGTTTCCTTGCCCCCCAGTTGCTCTCACCCTCCCCAATCAGATCTTGTACTCATCCAAAATTAATTTAATCACAAAACTATGTATTGACATTGGACTGAATAAGAACAGCTTCCGGGGAACCATGATTAATAAATGCCTAGTTTATGTTACACAGGCTGCCAGTTTTCATTTCATGACAGTAGGCACTTCAACAGTAGGTCAGCGTGGCCAGACCAATTTTCTCTGGAATGTTTACCGTCCAGCATAAGGGAAGGGCGGGTAGGTGGTTGTTTTCCTAAATATAGGAATGGAGCGGAAGTGAATGTAGCCTATGTGTGTGTATGTGTGTGTGTGTACTCGGTGGCACCGCGTAAATGTGAAATAGTACCCCAAAAGAAGAAAGTTAGGAACCTTGGAGTACGGTCAACCGAAAAAATGAATAATATAAAATTAAATAAAATACCTCTTTGGGACTTAATTTTCCACCCAGAGATATGCTAAAACCTCAGAGCTTCCGGAGGCTTCGCCCCCTTGGACCCCAACCGGGGCGTTCCCCTGGAACTCACCAGGGGCCCTAAGGCGGGCCCATGGACCCCACCCGCAAGGCATCGCGCTGCGCCCGAAAATCTCTGCCCCCCAGCATTTTCCTCTGCCCTCAGTTTGCCCCCCAAGTCTGACATTCTGGCGCCCCCACTAAATACTGATTAGTCCACCTTTTTTTTTTACTCACAGATCTGTTTCATAGGTATGCTTGTACTCCATGTGGAGACAGAGAGTACAAAAAGTTAGGTAAGATGTATTTCACAAGTACCTATCATTCCTCAAAGGGTGGAGGATGTATATCTTAGGTGGTTATAAATCAGTTCTGTCAACCGTTTCCCCCAGGAGACGATAGTCTGTTTGGTTATTTTTTATTGTGCAGCTTGTGACTTTGATACTAGAATGGTGATGATCTCGCTGGGAGTACCAGTCATCATATGTGTGTTACGCTGGGCCTTGTGGCTCCATGTAAATCTGCAAAAAAATAAAAATAAAAAAGATGTTCTTTTTTCTTAACTCGTGTGACTTTTGCATTTTTATTTGGAGATAATGCTTTTATAATGACCATGAATAATGCATATTTCAAATGTTGATATTCATGAGCTGTTGATCGGATATATCGATAAGTGTCATCAAGTCTTAACAAGAAATTAATTGCATAAGAACTTTGCATAGCAATAATGAACAACTCGAGTCCAAATGATGACTCAGTGGTACAGTTAAAATGAGTAAAATCGACTCTTTTGTGGTTTCTTTGAACAAACATTCGGATTAATATATCCAGAATAATAAATACACCTGAGACTTGAAGTAAATAGACGGGGATGCCTCATATTCGTCTCTGTGAGGTAATCGTATTTACCTAAGTGTGTTTAGTTCCTTGGGGTTTGTTTTTAGTTAAATGCAATAAAAACATAGAAAAAAGGCTCACTTTTTTCCCGTTTGTTTTATTGGTTTGAAGAGAGTCTTTGGGATAGAGAGCGTCGAACAAGTATTTTATATATGACGCTGAAAATAGCGATGAGTTTGATATTCGTAATGAGGAAAATATATTAGGCCAATATTTCGTAAGAATACACCTAACATCGTCCAGGCGAATTGCAAACTGAGTGAAAGTGCAAGTCAATGCATTTAAATAACAGCTGTTACAGAATTAGTTAGTATGTAATACCAGATTAGAATAGTTGAAGACTAAAACTCTAGACATTTCTATGAAGGGTTGGTTGTAAATCCTTAAAGAAAAAATCAAGTAGTCTACATGATCTTACGTTTGTACCAGGAATTCTCTACGTGGAGAACTTTAATATCAGCTGGGCTGGGAAGTTTATGGGACGCCGTTTTACAGTGACTGTGTATGGGACTGAATTCTTTGAAATAGTAAGCAGCCACATGCTTTCTGTCACAAAGCCTGAGTTTGGATTCTCCAATGTAATTATCCTCACAAGTTTTGTCACCACAAGGGATATTATATATACCACCATTATTTCTGAGGTCAGAAATTTTGTCCTTAACCTTGAAAATGAAACAGTTTTACGAAGTCTGCAAGTACTGTAATCAGTGGATCTGCATTGATGAAACGTTTGAAGGTCTAAGAAGTAAATTTCGCAATTGTGTTAGAAATATTACCGCAGTAGGGTTACTTCAGATAAGATTTAGATAAGTCACTATTCTAGTTCACAGTACAGGGAACACGACCTATTTGTAATCTAGATCTTAAATTACAAGTGTCTCTCTCAAGGCTCTTGATGAGTCTAAGAGGGTAAGAGTTGAAAAGGAGGCAATTCCGGATGTAGCTAAGTTCTTTATGGAAAAAAGTGTCCCAGTAGAAGAAATACGTCTGGCTCTACAATGGAGTGCCCTGATAACACTTGTGTTATCCTTGTGTTATCATGAAGATCAAACTCATTGCTATTTTTAGCTTCCTTATTAGTAGATGTACCTCTCCAATCTTTATACATATGTATATGATGGTAATTGTGATGATGAAGATGTATATTATATTTTCGCCAATACAATTTTGAATACTCTTTTTGAAATTTCTGTCTCCAAGTTTCATTCTGAGCCCTGTTTTGTGTGTGTGTGTGCGTGTGCGAGCGTGCGGGTTTGTTTAAGGCTCCGAACGGGGACACACACAGAAACGTCAAGCTTGCAACCGGGGATACGCCGAAAAACGGGGATATTCCCGTTTCTGGATATTTTAACATAATGCAAATTGGGGTATCAGATATGCGCCCTTAATATAAAATGAAATATAATACATTTCAATAGTAGGAGTTTGGTTTCACATATATTGATAAAGTGGAATATTGCCTAGATGAACTGGGATGGCCTTTTGATGTTATTGCAATATCTGAGTCATGGTTTAAGGATAGTATTGATTTAACTGTGCCAATTAATGCATACCAAAGCTGTCACATTTCTAGGCAACACAAACGAGGGGGTGGGGTGGCCATTTATGTTAAAAACCATCTGCAATTCAAAACAAATTGATTCGTTATCTTCTGCCATCGATAATATATTGGAGATTGTCACAATTGAAATTATCCTGAGTGACAAGAAAAATGTGATTGTAAGTTGCATATATAAGACACCTTCAGCTAGGCATGATGACTTTAATAGAGAGTTGGAAATATTACTAAACAAATTCAATTTCTGCAAAAAAGAGGTGTTTTTATGCTAAGATTTCAATATTGATCTTTTGAAATATAATGAACACAAGGGAACCCAAGAGTTTCTAGATATAATGTTGAACAAAGGTTTGCAGCCCATCATTTCTAAGCCCAGTAGAATTACACGTTTCAGAAACACTTTAATTGAGAACATTTTTACAAATAATATTGATGATGGATTATGTAGTGGATTATTGATCAGTGATGTTAGTGATCATTTGCCCATATTCACAGTTTGTGGCAACACACTTAGTACTGGAAACGCCGAGGAATTTATCTACATCAGAAATATAAGACCTGGAAATCTGGATCAGTTTAGGGAAAAGTTATCAGGTGAAACATGGTTTCATGTTTATAACAAAGCAAATGTTAATGAGGCATACTCCTGCTTTTTAGATAGAATCTTAAAGTTGTTTAGCACCTGCTGCCCTATCGAAAGGAAAAGTAATATGAATAGATATAAGCTTAAGCCATGGTTAACGAAAGGGCTGGTAAATGCATGTAGAAAGAAGAACACTTTGTACAAGAAATTTCTTAGAGAAAAGACGATTAGAAATGAAAGAAAGTATAAACATTACAAAAACACCTTGACCAGAATTTTACGGAAATGTACGAAAGAATATTTTGACCAGTTGCTATGTGATTGCAAAGGGGATACTAAGAGTATATGTAAGATACTTAATGAATTGATTAAGAAGAAAAGACAAACACAGGCTTATCCACAAGAGTTTTCATATAAGGGAAGATTACTAAATGACACAAAGGATGTGGCAAATGGTTTCAATGATTTCTTTGTCTGTTACTGTAGGTGCAGATCTTGCAAATTGTATCCTGGATGTGACCGATAAATCTTTTGATAATTATTTTGAATTTAGAAATGAATATTCCATGTTTATTGATGGAGTGGATGAAAATGAAGTAGTAAGTATAGTCTCACAGTTTCAATCCAAAAGGTCGAAAGATTACAATGATCTAAATATGTATTGTATAAAGTATGTCATTGACTTGATTGTCAAACCTTTGTCCCATATTTGTAACCAGTCATTCCAGACAGGTGTATGTCCAGAGACAATGAGAGAAAATGAAAATAGCGAAAGTAATACCACACTTCAAAGCAGGTGATAGGGATAAGTTAAACAATTATAGACCTGTTTCGATCCTCTCTCAATTTTCCAAAATATTAGAAAAGTTATTTGAGAAAAGTTTGTGTGAATTTTGTAATAAACATAATTTATTAGTTGATAGTCAGTATGGTTTTAGAGCAGGTCACTCAACAAGCATGGCCCTTACCGAGCTTGTAGATAACATTACAACAGCCATTGAAAAAAAAAAAAAAAGATGCATGCAGTTGGCGTTTCTATAGATCTAGAAAAAGCGTTTGATACAATCATTCACACTATATTACTACAAAAACTGGAATATTATGGTATCAGGGGAATTGTGAACAGATGGATTTCCAGTTATCTTTCTAACAGGCAACAGTTTGTACAAATCAGTGGTTGCTCTTCAAATATGTCAAGTATTAAGTACGGTGTACCTCAAGGATCTATCTTAGGGCCTAAACTATTTATTCTACACATTAATGACATTTGTAATGTGTCGGATATAGTAAAAGTTATCATTTTTGCGGATGATACTAACATACTCTGCTATGCAAATGATATTCAGCAATTAAGTTCACGATTATGTGAGCTTTTAGATGAGTTGAGAGTATGGTTTTTGAAAAATAAATTATCACTTAATGTTGACAAAACCAACTTTATGGTATTTTCTAATAGAAAGTGTGATAAGTACATTACTATTAATATTGGTAATTCCGTAATAGAAAGGATATACACTACAAAATTTCTTTGGGTGGTTATCGACTGTGATTTAAATTGGAAGGAGCAAATCAAAAGGGCTAAATCTACAGTGAGTAAAAGTCTTGCGATTATGTATAATTTAAGAGAATTCTTGGCCCCAAGTTCAATGAAGATTTTTTATAACTCTTTGGTTTTTCCTTACATTAACTATTGTTTAAAAGTATGGGGAAATACGTACAAAAGTAATATTCACTCAGTCTCTGTAATGCAGAAGAAAGCTATCAGAGTGGTTTATGAAGCTAAATTTAATGACCACTCAAAAGATTTTTTTATTAACGTGAATACTTTAAAGCTAGAAGATCTTGTGAAATTTAGGACAGCCCTATTACTGTTCAAAGCTAAAAATGAAACGTTACCTCCAAACATTCCAAGGCTATTTATTAAAAAAAGAGAGTAAATCATACACACGACGTAAAGAAGATTTTTATCAAATTTCTGTTCGTACAACCTTGAAAGCTATGAGTGTTTCTGTTTGTGGTGTAAAATTATGGAATAATCTTAATACTGACCTTAGGAACTCAAAAAGTGAAGGTATATTTAAACTAAAGTTAAAATTAGAATTCATAGATAAGTATAGACAACTGTTTTGATTTTACGATCAGTAGCACTACAACATTTATTAGAGTTAATTTGATGGAGATAAGTTGCTCTGGAAATTGAAAATTTTTATAACTGCCAGGGGAGAGATTCATATAAGTTTTTCTTAACTTCTTCTCTCTCCTTTTCCTTCTCGTATTTCTGTTTTGTATGATCGTTAATTGTTTCTTTTATTTTGACTTTTATGTTGATTTAGTAACCTCATGTTTCGCATCGTTGATATGGAAATAAACTGAACAAACAAACATTGTAGGTGAATCTAACTTTTTCCCCAATTACCTATTTTATGGATCAATACCTGTGTATAGGGGATTGTGTGTAAAAATTTATATACACAATCCCCTTTCTGGCGTGAATCGGGAATACATGCAAGACTAAATACCACTTACTGGGGACATCATATGGAAAGTGGGGATATCCCCATTTACGTGAGGAAAAGTTCATGTCCCCGATCGGCGCCCTAAACGGGTATGTATGTCTGCGTGTGTGTTCGGGCACTGCTAGCACTATACCTCTACCGATTATCTGACAATCACCACACGATGTTAGCTATCGAGGTAGTATTCAAAGTATGACAAATGCAAGGATCTAAACTTTATTTTGGGGTAATGTTCAGATCGCTTAAAAGAAAAACTTAGTGTTTAAAATGATAAAGGATGACAATACGCACAAATAATGAATCACACAATCAATCTCACCGATAAACATCCTCGTGGATAACTTCATGTCGTCTCATCAAACCACTACGCATTAGAAAAGTTACGTCTAGATTGCATTTCAATTACGTTAACGTTTCCTAGTTTTTGAAAGTTTGGAACGTTTTTATATCCTTGGACAACAGAAACGTTCTATACGTTCTATCGTAGACAGGTCTTACTTATTTCAGGACCACGCTACTGTTTCATTTTTAATAATCTAACATATTATGTCCGTAGATCTGCTCATAATGTTCTTTTTTTTTTTTTTGGAAAACATGCTCAGTATTTCCCGTTAAAATGTTACACAAAATTTAAGGCATTGAAACTGTCAGGAGGTGATCAGAACAAGTGAAAAAGAAAAAAAAAAAAAGAATATCGTTGCAAATCTTGACATTATATTAGTTTAGTAAGAAGATAAAGAACGCATAAACAAAAATATCAACTTATCATTTGCCAGTTTATAGAAGTTAAAATCATTACAAGCGTTGTTTAAAAAAACAATACTTCTACCTGTCCACTCTCAAGAAAATATACTGCTCTAATATTTTTCTTCAACTTGAGGAGGTTCGTAGGAAGGTGGAGATCCCATAGGAAAGTCATTAGCATGAATCGCGTCTTGTGGCGGTGCCATGTAAATCTACCAAAAAGAGATAAGATATTTACTATATGACGCACTCAATTATTGCAACATTGTTTCACATTACTACATATGGCAAAAACCGTTCTTAACTTACTCCTAATGCTCTTAATATGTATACGTTGAACAAACATCTCTATCAGTGTAAAAAAAGAAAAAAAAAATATGACAAAACATGTTACAACTGAATGTTTTGACAGAGTAAAACACTTGCAATGACTAACCTTTTCTCATTATTCATTACACTACACCAGTTTTCCATGGTCACGGAAAAAAATGACATTTGACGGACTGAGGCAAATTGTGTCATTGTACACGTGTTTGTCTCTTGGTACTTCACATATTAGTGAATCCCTTCAATAAAACACCCAGTGTCTAACTGACAGCACAAGGTCTGATGTTCACTATTACTGTAATCTGCCGATATATCGCCCTCAATTTCTGACGGCTTTCTCTTCCATTTTCTTCTTTTGTATGTTTTCCATTTGCTTCTTTTCTATAGGCCTATCAAAAGATACATATAAATATGGATGATTTCCTGCATTAAAAAGCCAGTCCCTGCAACCACACCATACCTCTGTTTTAGAGAGGCTCAGCTTCTTGCAAAGCCTCATCGCTTTAAGTCAGAATTATCACTTCATGCTGTTGTAATCCACTTGGTAAATTTAACCATTTGTTTAAAAGATTAGTTGATGTATGTCAATTCAAAGTGTAGCCTTTCTTGAGTTCCACGTCAGGGTGTGCTTTGTGTAATGTCCATAGTCGAAACGTGTGTGATCGAACGTGGAAGAGGGTTTGTTGAATATGTAAGTCATAACATGGAAAGGGCGAATAGGGTATAAATGATCTACGTTTGTTGTATAAAGTAACCAGTGTACCTCAGTAGACGTGTCTTTAAATAAACATATTTACGTCCGTACCACTCTTTCTTGGATTATGGGTTGTCCGCCACAGCAGAGCCTAGCTGCACATCCAAAAGAGGAAGCAATTATAGCTGTCAATAACTCGATTGCTGTCACTATCAATAATAGTATAGAGACCACAAAGACCTTTCCCGGATTGTCTGACAACTGAAATGAACATCAAAATATTAATCCATTTTCAACGATCACCTTTTTCGCCCACAATTCACAGCTTGAGTTTTAAAGGTCGCGTTATATCTAGTATCGTAGACCAGTCAATCCTCACATGACATAATACATGATAAGGTTTCATCGAAGGAAAAAACCCTGATGGTATGTCTCGAAATCTCGTCATGTTCTATCATGCAGGAAAGGGGTTTCCTTGAGACAAGACTTCAGCACATTATGGAAATTCAGTGGGTAAACAGACAACACAATCCACTAGCTATTCATATGTGCATAGCTTTGCAGAAGTGACCAACAACTCGCTGGTGAACCAAGATCTTGTAATTGTGGGGGTCGTGGAAGAATCGCTGGAATGCATGAGAAGGGTCTTACGGGATATTCTGACTCCCTTTTAAATGACGTTACGTAAACGTTAAACTCTAATGCACGCTCACGTGGAAAGTGAATGACTGCCCCTGCTTGACCTCATTCATCATACTACTTGAATGCGGCAGTTATCCATCCTGCCTCCTTTTTTCCCCTATTTTTCCTAGTTTAACTGTAGGCCTAGAAGTACGAGGTCACTGTTACCCAACTCTCTGAATGCACTACTGCAAACAAGCGTTTCAAATTACTAAAAAAAAAACATATCTCACCCCAGCGATCCATTTGATGTAGCTTATCATCGTTGATTGATTGATCATTCTTTGGCATAAAGTAACATATAGGTCCAAAGCCTTCTGCAGCTGATAAGTTATGTACACGTTTTAGTTCTATTATTAGATTAGCACATTAAGGGGAAGAAATGGTATGTCCCAAGCATATGCCTATGTTCAGTAAGAAAGATGTTAGAAAGATGAGATCATTGTATCATTCACAGCTGGTAGTACATACTATACATGTATTTTTCTTCTTTCAAGGACAAAGAAAACATAAAATATGTTATTTTATGCCCAATGATGGCAACGCACGTTAACCAAGAAGCTTATACGAAAGCTATTTGTTAATCATGTTAGCTGAACTCATCTTATTTATTTCTACATAGTACTAACATTTCCTTCTAGATTTGCTTTGCCAACAGTTATATTGTATTACAGCTTCCCTATCCCTAACTGAACAAGTTAAATTGAAACACTCAAAAGAAACGTTTTATTTTTTTTTTCCAGTCGATGAAAGGATCACGTGCTTACCACGCTGTTCTGAGTGTGGTCAATAGCAAACAAAAATCCAATTAAAGCCGTGACGCTACAAATGATAGACAATACGAAGTAAACGATGACCTGTAGAAAGAAAGACACAATCAAATTTGAAAAATAATTTTGACAAATTTAATAGGCATTTGGAATTTAAAACATACAGGAATATACGTCATTACGAACATGACTTACAAATTAACATCGTGTACATATATTCACTAATTGGGTCGACGCGCATTCCCGAATAAAGTTCCAGAACGACGTTCCTTATAATTCTGCATTGGACTTACCCCGATTATTTGTTTCACTCTTCCGTTGCCTGAGCTAGTTGACCAAGTGTGACCCTTTAAGGACAGTTTCTGGAGGAGAAAGTTCATGGGGAA
The DNA here is from genome assembly GCA_021234535.1 of Stichopus chloronotus. Classification (NCBI taxonomy): domain Eukaryota; kingdom Metazoa; phylum Echinodermata; class Holothuroidea; order Aspidochirotida; family Stichopodidae; genus Stichopus; species Stichopus chloronotus. The sequence goes on from CM037847.1 coordinate 18,533,407, forward strand.
AGTGAACAGAAACGAAGCATAGGCTCTAGATTCCAGAGCGAAGTCCCTAGCCCCGGCTGTAGGAAGACAAAGAGGGTGGGACAGGTCCGGGAGACGCTCCCGGAGGTTAATCGACTTCTGAAGGAGGTCACAGGATCGGGGCAGAGGTGCAAGGTGGTGCTACGCCTGCTCTGCCGGAAGGTGGAGGATCTCCGTCGGCCGCATTTCGACCGTACCAAATACGGTCAGCTCTCCGAAATACAGTACACTCTGCCGTTCAAATAGTGCCCACCATACTGCCAAGTGTACCGTCTATATGCCTACGTCAGAGAGGAAACCCATCATCTGTGCTTGAAAATTCTAGTTTGGCGAACCACGAGGTCCTGATGGTTCCCATCCTCTCGTTCCTGGTCAAGATCAAGACACGCATCCTGGAGATTAGCTTCTCCTTTGGATGACAGAAATTGGTATCCGTCAAGGACACTAGATGAATCTTGACAGGGAAAAAAGGGACTTGAAAGCTTCCTAAAGTTCCCTCCACAAGATATCGGACACCACGAACCTCCAAACACGAGTTTTTGCTAGCTGGTCGATGTGATTAGGTCGTTGTGCGTTCGTCCCATCACATATAACAGATGACAAGGGTTCACCATATTCCTGGACAAGCGACGCCTAAAGGCTAATTTTTAGGGGAACTGATTGAGGAAATACTCGAGGTAGCGAAGTGAAAAGCATCAACCAAGATCGTCACATGTTTTCTCACGGAAACACCAGGAGATGAACCACCCTATGTGATGACTTCCAATCTGATATTCCATCGGTTTTGCTCTAATGTATCGGCAAATTGTAGGTTCATGTATATGTTTATAGAATATACCACATCTAACCCCTGCGGGTATTAAAGAATGACTATCCTTACCCTTTGGTGCTCTCACCTGCTGGAGTCGGGTGGCCCCTGTAGTTATTCTCCGTTTTTGACCGACTAATGTCAATGATTCCACGTCATACAGAATCCACGTGGGGACCGAGACCCTCCTGTGGTAAATACTCACTTCTTACCAGAAAAGTACCAAAAAAAAAAAACTCTTCGACGAGGGCAGCCCGGGGAAATCGCCCACGAAGACGTTTTCCTGACGTAATTGTCCAAGGATTTCCTCGTGTGGTTCACTTCTATGTGCTCAGCCAAACGAGACGGGCTTAAAAGTCTACAGGACGCTATACTGGAACTTTTTTCGAGAGCGCATTGAGGTAAGTTAGACAAGCCTTAAGTGTAAGCAAGAAGTAATTTACCAAATTTACAGAACTTCATATCACCATCGACATCTGGGCAACTATCACCACCACCACCATCATCATCACCTTCATCATCCTCATCATTATTGTTACACTATCATTTTATTTATCATTTTAACTGCCATGACCATCATCATTATCATCAATATCATCAGTATCACGTTTTATCACGGAATTCGACATCATTATACTTTCTCACCATCACTGTAGACATAATCATTCTCCTCATTGCTATCCTCATTATTATCATTTTTACCATTATCACTTTTATCATTATCAGCATCATATAGCTATCATCGTTATTATTTCATCCATGTACATGCCATGCATGGAATTTTGCATGGAATGTTGTAGTTGCTTTGAGATGGTAAAATGTATTATTGCTCATTGTCCACATGCCATTGCAACAGTTTTCATGGTAACATTATGTACGGTTGATGTATGAGAAATGGCGTCGAATTTGGTTTCATACTTCAGGTGACCTGGACAATGGGGAGTGTGAATCTGTGTGTGTGTATGGGTGTGTCATTGTGTTTGTGCGAAAGAAATTTCAGTTTCAAACAGTTGCGTCCGCAAGTCCTCCTAGACCACAAAGCCAATGAGGATTAAAGTTGGCAGATGGGTAACCCTTGGTCTGAAATTGTGTCTACCGCAAATATTTAAGATTATGGCTCAATGGTCAGAGGTCAAACATTAGATAAGTGAAAAGTTTGCTTTTGTTGTATTTTTGATCAAAAATGGCAATTCACAAAGAACTTTCAAATTTATGACCTGTATACAAGGCTTTGTCTTAAAATCGTTGCCAAGGGGGCCAAAGTTGACAGATAGGTGACCCACGGGTTGTGTCTCCCGTCAATATTTAAGGTCAGAGGTCAAAGTTCAGAGATCAAATGTCAAATTAGTGAAATGTTTGCTATATTTCTTAATCCAAAATGGCTATATATTGAGACATTCAAATATATGACCGATTTGCACGATTTTGTCTAAATTTCATGTTTGTATGTGTTTTGAGGTCAAAGGTCAAGTTCGTGGGAAAAGATGATATTAGACACTGAAACTTTTGAGTCCACAACTCCTCCTAGACTACAAAGGTGATGAGGGTCAAAGTTGTAGACAGATGACCCATGATCTGAAGTTGTGTCTATCATTCAAATTTAAGGTCAAAGGTCAGATGTCACAGGTCACATTTCAAACATCTAATTCAAAAAATGCTTTGCAAACGTATGTCACGATTGAACTATTAATGAACTTCAAATTTTGTCGTTAGGTACCACATTATGACATGTAGAGTTAACCTTATCGGTGGCTACATAGGTGACTAGAGCACATGGTACAGTACGGTAGGTTCTGTAAGTACGAGTTGCATCATAAGTGATGAGATCTTTGCTTTAAACACAATGTGAACTGATATTTCAACCTATGCAACCATGTTGGGACAGAGCAATTATATTTTATAACAATGTCATTCTCCGTGTTTTTGTAATACCCCTACTCAGTACGTCATATTTTTTCATGCTCTGTATACACTGGCCAAGGAATTAATTGGTTGGTGTACAGTGCTTTTGGTGTTTTGGTGGGGAAAGAAATTGAGTTATGCTAATTATTTATTACGTGTTTTTTTTTTTTTTTTACCTATTGCCAAAAGCCCAAAGTGGCGGCGGACGGATTTGATAAACTTAGGAAATCATAGGATTACCTTGATGCACAACCGATCTTCATATGATCGGAATATTTACTTTGGCGCTCATGTGACTTCTACATCATCACAACACTTGCGCCTACCTACTTATGTACTGTGTACGATGTAAAGCGCTGGACAGTGTTCGATGAAATTTTCGATAGACTACAATGCACACATGTAAAAGAGCGAATGGTTATGTACAACGATAGGGATGAGACGGATGGAACTCCGTGGATTTTCCTCTTATCATCATTACCTAACTTATCATTAAAATTACTACTGTTGAAATTATCATTCTCACCATCATAAGTGTCACCATAATGTTTATGACCATTATCATTATACCATCGATATTGTTATTATTACTGCCATGGATATCATTAATAAAGATTAAAATTGCCATCGCTATCGTAATTATCCTAATTATACTCATCATAACCTTCATCATCATCACCATCATCATCATCGTCGTCGTCGTCGTCGTCGTCGTCATCATCATCATCATCATCATCGAAAATATTACTATGAAATTAATTATAATCATCATTATTATTATTACCATTCCTCTTTTCTTCTTTGCGGAAAATATTCCAATCAGTCCAGTGAAGCTAAACAACTACAGAAGAAAACAAACTCAGATTAAAGAAATTAAAAAAAAATAGTAAAGTTCTGACCTCTATAACTTAATTGCGACGTTGTTAAAATTCATATTTAGAATTATTGAATAGGTATTTTTTTTCTTCCTTAAAATAAATCTGATACAGCTTAACAACAAAAGGTAACTTCTTTTTAAATCTACCTCGTAACCTTTGTAACTTGGATTCCCCCCCCCCCGACCATTTTGAACTATTCAATAAACATGAGTATACCAAAGTATATATTGTGTGACAATACCGGTAATTACTAATGTAATTTTGATTCTTTTGTATTTTTTTCTTCAATTATATCATCGATTTAAACAATTTGATAGCATTTCAATTGGAAGCTGTCAATTCCCATAGGTAGGTGTCGATTATTTAAATCCCCATTCGTCGATTTTAACAGATAGATGTCAAATTCTAAATCGCCAGCATGTTGATTCCCCGTGATTTCTTTCTAATTTCCGGTCATACACATATACAATGTAAACTTCCAGAAGTCTAAAACGGGATGAGCAAGTCGGACCAACTTTATTCTGAAGCATCAGCTAAATGTTACAAACTTCCTCAAAGAACTAGATAAGCGAGAATGACGTCATGAAGCGATAAGTGAAGCCAAGAAATTTTGGGGGCGTTGAACGTTGAAAGCCACAAAAATGGTGATATCTTGTGCAGCTTTCGGTTGTACCAATCGGTTCTACCCCGATTGTAACATACAATTCCACCGGTAACTTAACCTGCTGTTCTTTTTTTTATGGTAATGTGTTGACAAAAAGGAATTTCAGCACATTTTAGGCCGAGAGGTACGCAATGTGCAACTACAGTACTACTAACGTTACTGATTCTGAATGCACATATGCCTACTGACGTAGTATATACAGTACCCCGTAGTTGGCGCGCCCCCGAGATTGGCGTTTCCTTCAAAAATTACTCGCTATCACTGTGGCAACGTTACTGAAGTGAGCCTAACCTTCTTGAATCTAACCACAATTACGTATTTCACGATTATGAACCCATTTCAGGCACGTTTCTTTTAAAATAAGGGCTCATTTGTGAGATTTAAAATATCGGCGATGGATTCAATTACGGGGTACTGTACATATATACTTAACATACAACTTTCATACGCTTTGAATGTGAATACAATGTCGAGTAACAAAGAAATATGGGCATAATACTGCCATCACATAAGAAAAAGATGATAGTTACGCCTATAGGTGCTTATTCTTACCATTCGTCTGGATTCGTATAGGCCTACAGTTAGGGGTCAGGCTAACGAACGGAAGGCCTACATTTGTTAGCCTAGGAGTAGCTGCTGTGTTTCTGTTAGCAAACCGTCTCGAAGTAATATTCTCTTTATTTCTAATCACAAAGCCAAAACAGCTGACAAAGACTAGACTATAGATCAAGCCCTAGGCATCCTAACTAGTAGTGGCATAGAGCTAGTATAGGATGACGATGGGCAACTTTGAAAAGCAAAAGAAAACTGGTGGGCAAAATATCAATGGAGGTCCTTTTCAAGGAACAAAAATCTTTCTTGGAAGTCTTGTATATTAACGTTTAGAAGAACAATGTGCTTTTTGAAGTAGCCTACAGTACATCCATGGCGATTTTGAATCAGAGTTATATAGCATTGATGACCATAAATCTTAAATGGTGACTAACTGCCTGCTTGTAGAGCATCACTGCTATGTTCCACATGCATATGGTAACCTGTTTGTTGGATGAAAGTGAATAAAAACAAATTCTGATTCTACTTTGCTCTGAGCTGCATTTCATTTAAAATCTAGGTAGGCCTAAACTATGTACAGAACTTACATCCACCTTATCAGCACCAAGATGTTCCGAATCTTCGAATTCAGTTCTCGCCAAGACAGTCATAACATATGAGCAAACTCCTGAACTATTACAATGTGTAACAGCCTCTCCATACAGTGCTACATAAATATCAGACAGCGTCTTCACAGTTCCCAACACTTCATTATAAAACTGAACACAACTGGCTAGTGGGCCTATATGCCTTTCTTATACAGAAGTCTTGTCGGCATTTCGATCAACAATTTGAGACAGAGGGAATGACCTACATGCTGTGGGGACACAGCAAGAATGCCCTGTATGCTGTAGGGACGCTTTCTTTGCTGAAACCTATAGCTACTGTTACAACTGGATTTTCCTAGCGGCAGCTTTAAATATGTATACTTGTCTTAATAACCTATTGCAAATGTTTACAAGCACTGCACTGTTCTTATGAAAGGTGCAGATTGCTTGGTTGCTTGCTTGCAACTATATTACTTTACTTCATTTTTGTGTCAGGTTATCCACATTTCCACTTCTTCAGCCTAACAGTATGTATTACAATCTTTCTTCACTCATCTAAAGGTTTCCACATAAGGATAAAACTCTGATGGCAGAATGGATTTACCAAGTGAAGAGAAAAGATTGAAAAGCAACCCAAAACAGCTTTACATGCAGCAAACATTTCACAGAAGAACCATATCACATCTGAAGTTGTACCAATATCAAGGGTAGAAAACTTATTAAGGGTGCTGTACCCACTATCTTTAATTTCCCACAACATCTTAAACTGCCTGATCAAAACCAAGGAAATCCCCCCAAAAGAGAACAATATTAGAGACCAAAGACACTGCACAGATTTCAAGTCCAGATGATATCAAATCATGATTTCCACAAAGAAAGATGCAAAAGCTATGGCCGACCTTCAGTCAGAAAATGAAAACCTGAGAAAAGACATTGAGTTACTGCAGCAAATTGTAAGACAAAAAAAATTAAGACCATGAAGGCACTACTGCAGGAGATGAAAGACAGATGCTATCTATACAAGAAGTTAATGGATGGCTTGAGGAAAACTTCTGTGGGTTAAGGTTAGACTTCATAAAAAATGAAATGGACAACTGCAGGACAAATGTACATGCTCGGAGTCTTTCATTGAGCCTCTTACAGAACAAGGTATGAACGTTCACTCTGTGACTTTTGATGGCTGTTGCACAAATCAGTGAACAGTGAGCATTCTTGGGGCAAAGTTAACATTTCCAACATGGATACCTTATTTTCAATACCTCCTCTCTTCCAAGCAAAATTATTTACATTATTTTTGATACTTGTCACATGTTAAAGCTAATGAGAAACATACTTTCTGACTTGAAAATTCAGAAATTTGTAAGTGATAGTTGCAAATTGAACAGTTTCACACTTTCTCATCATTGTTTCTTTAAAAAGACAGAGGCGGTTTGATGAAACTATCAGTTCAAGTCTTCAAGTTGGTCCACCAGGCTGATCATGTGTTCAGGTAGTTGTATCTTCCATCTCTGACCTGCTGCAATTCATCAACCTTCGTCTTTTCCATTACAACAAAAAACAGAACACACTGACAACAGCAAACAAAGTGTCGTGACGCCATTAATTGAACAAGCTGGGCCTGTTTCTTCAAAAGTATGCTACCGTACAGCATTCAGTACAACCAGCATGTAGCTAGAGATCAACTGAGTGGTAAGTTTAAAGTTGTAACTTGTATTGTTCATAATCATACTTTAAAATGCAAAGTGGTTTACCTGTTACTTGTAACAACTCTCTGGTTGAACTAATACATAAAAGAGTACGAAAATATCGTTCGTGATCCATGCTAGTAGTTGCCAAGTCCTTTGCCAAACAGGTTCAACTAACATTACCGTTTCTACTTCTTCAGAAGTGAAGTCCTACTGCATTTGGTGTAATGCTGATTTGATTGCCTAAGCTTGTTTAGGCCTACATGCAAGAGAATGCACAACTGCTTAACGTAGCGGAACTACTATCAGTAGCACTGCTTAGGTCACCTCGGAGCAGAATTCACGTAAAGTTTAGGATACCATAACTCGCAGGAAGTTACATGCTGAAGTGAAGATTTCCCCATATGTAATTGGTTTTCCTCAAAGTATTAAACGGGTTGCATTCACTTGTGTTTTCCCCAAAGAAGTAGTTAGATATCGAACGAACAATTTCTCGGGCCGTAGAGGCATTATACACGGGAAACGTTGACTTCACAGCGTTCTTTGCCCAACTCAGGGAGACGCCCTCGCTTATTGTCCGTCTTCATTTGTGCAGTGTGCGAGTAATTACTGTGACGTCATTCTCGTTTTATCTCGTTCTTTGATAATACCTAACAAGTATCTTTCAGGATACGTCAAAACTATTATGTATTCAAAGTGAACAAATAAGTCGCACAAACTTAGCAATCCAGTGACAAAAATATTGTCACTTGATGCGAACGAGCCATTCATGTATTAGGATAGGGGTCTATACTGATACAAAGTGGGTTGACTCCATTTTTCCCTCATAAGAAAGTATATCGCTGTACTGTGATTCAATTTCTAACCAGGATGTAAAAAAAAAAGAACTTATGATGGGATTTTCGAAACGACTTTCAAGTGGATGAACAACGACACTTTTTTTTTTGCTAGCTCATCAACCAAAAAAAAAAAAAAAAAATGACCAAATGATTATCTTACCGCTCCGCCCCAGATTCCCACGGCGATCTTGCCCCTCGGATACGAATACCGGAAACTCCTTAAATACATGATTTCTAGAATGATCGCCAAGACACCACAAAATATCTGCATTTTACCAGTTGTGACGGCGGCTTTACTGTTGTAATACGGCAACTTCTTCCTGTCCTCTGTGTGACTACCGTTGTTGATTTGAACAGCTGGGGCGGGCTGGTTGCCCTGCACCCCTGGAACAGACGTCACCATCAGAGGGGGATCCCACTGCATCTTTCTTCGGTTTCAAGCCGGTTGAACTTATTTTTAAATCTCCTATGAACAAGACACAAATTACACCAGTAATGCCGTATTGTAGAATAACAACTGCACATTTATTTTATTTAATTTTTTGGGTAAATATATAGTATTCTTTGGTTGTGCTTCGTTATCTTACTTGGATGTTCTTAAATGAAGTAGGTAATCGAGGTATGTCAGTCAGACCATGCCGAAGAACTAAACAAATAACCCTCTACGACAAACCAACCAATCAAGATGAACCCTAGCTCTCTTAAATATATATGCTCAATCATGCCACCGTGTGTGTAAAGAAACTGTAGTAGATACAATGAAGCAAAACGAAGAAGTTTCATAGAAACAGTGAGAGCGATAAGCATAGCAACTTTTTCAGAGTGTCAACCATAAATCAGATTGTGATCGCTTAGTCCATCACTGAAAGATGATCTTCCAGTTCCAAATTTAGAGTATGATACACAGACACGTTCACAGTACTGTAATTGTTACCGTAAATAATGAAGACAAATAAGACAGAAAGTCAAATGACAGTGGTTTCTTGCCAATATGCATGAAAAGCAAAAGACGATACAAATTTTGAATTTCAAACACCTTACCCACACCCCCCCCCCCCCACTCCCGTCTTGCGATGCCGTGGCTAGAAGGTTTCAAAATATGAGGCCCTATACTTTACCTCATATAACCATTATTAACCTCCATAAAAATGACGAAGATCATATTGAGTCAAGAACTACGAAAGCTAATTGGTTTGTAGTTCAAGCCACATTCTTTGTTTGAGACAAATTTTTTGCAAGGTTGTCAAACGATGACCTCTTTGACCTCACATGACCTTTAACCTGAATCGAAAATAACTAGAATCAAGTGCTAGCAATGTTAAGAGATTGAAGTCAGCAACATTCAGTTGCTGAGATATCTTCCTCCAGTTTTTATATTTATACCTCTGATGACCTAAAATGACCTCTGATCTTCATGAAACACAATCAACTTACTCAAAATAGACTAAATACCGACAGTGAATTTCAAACACATATCTTCCCATCTGAGATATTTTTTTTATTAACCAAGAAGTCACGTACACACATCACACACACAACAATGGGACACACACCGTCACCACTGCATATATCAGGGCAATATATAGGCAAAACACGACGGTTTGTCATGCAAGGATATACATTCCATAATTACTGTACTGCTATATGGGCCGTCACCATGTCCAGGCATATTGTTTTGCATGTAAATTGCGCTACAGACGATTGTAAAAGTCATTCATTTACAGGTGAAGATGAAGTAATAAAGACATATGATAGCCCTGTACTGAAACCTCAACCTATTTTTTCCAGATTAATTAAATCGATGGGAGGAAAAAGAAGACAATATGTGGGAAGGGTGACAGTTACCTACGTTTCTTCTTTTTTTTTTTTATTTATGTCTTATTTTTTGCATATACTTCCTATCATCTTCCAGTAAAAGTAGGCCTTCACAACATTATGTGAGTTCAGTGCAATGTAACGGTTGACCTACAGCCCAGATCCCTCGTATGTATGTAGCCAGCTGAACTATCCCTGTTACATTGTGCCGCAAGGTATTTTTATACATGACGCACTACTATATATCGTGCAACTTCATCGTGTTTGTAAAACCGGAGTTTGTCCTGCCGACATATTACAGTTTTGATGAAGAACATAATTGCCTGTTAACGATGTTCTACGGCATCATGTGCGGTGTTGTACTTCGCAGTTGGTACATCTGTATACTTCTATGTCTACAGAGAACACATCGCCGTAGACGAATTACTCTCACCAACTCCCGTTTAATTAAATGTTTTTGATGCCTCCAACCAATATCTTTATACACGCCAGCCTGTCTGCGTGCTCAGTGCGTTTAGACATCTATATACAGGAAGATAACATGATTTCTACCAAGTTGCAAACGTCGGTTCCGTTCACGAAGGTTCCTTAGTGAAAAATTGCTTGTCCGTTTTATTTATTCATTTTTTATTTTTTTTTTTTGGTTTCCACGACGATTAACAACGCTTATAAAGTACATTAGAGACATTATGCAGTGACGATATCGTCATTAATGTAGTACTATAGGTGACTATGTCAACTTTATGCTTACCGATGTAAGTACAGACGTGGCTGAATCCTCTGATACAAAGACAGTAGTTTTAAAACAAAGTGCGATGATTACCAAGTAAAGACGACTGTAACAAATCGATACACTGAAGTCTGTATATACTCACAACATGCTGCCCGGCCGTAATTCGCCTTGATACACCATTAGCAAACGATACGCCGGTACGTCGGCACTGACAATGAAGTCTTTCGTACTTTCCGATAAAACATTAAACGTATTTAACAGACCCAATTTAATGTTATTCAGGGCCTCACGTATGCTACGGATGCCCTAAAGTACTAAGGGTCTATATCAATTGCATCAGTATATCTCTCATTTTGTTTGTTTCGTTTCTCTCTCTCTCTTCCCGTCTTCGTTTTTGTTTTCTTTCATCTTTAGAGTAAAAATGAAAATGTGAATTTATTGTTAATGAAGCCTTTATGAACTTGCAGCGCAGATGTCAAAGTATAGCAAAAACGTCACTATCAGCAATAGCTTCTTTTGTGTGTGTGTGTGGGTGTGTGCGTGTGTGCGTGTGTGTGTGTGTGTGCATAATCCATTTTACTTAGTCATACCCGCTCTAGTCATACACGAACATTTTAATAATAATGCTGGCACGGATTAAAATGTGAGGAGTATTCTATCTCCGGAAAGTACGGTGGTATGTACGGATGCCTCAGAGAGGCACTGTGATCGATAACTGGCTATTAAATGACAGCGTTTGTGTCAGGCACGGTAAGTTACAAAGCGCAGCTGTTGGTATAGGTGTGTGTATGCATGTGACTAAGTGTGTGTATTGAGAAATGTGATTCAAATGAAACAATAAGAAAGACAAATGTTCATACATTGACACAAAGCTCAAACTCGCCTATGTGTAGACCTATGAAGGGCTTGGAAAGGAGGGGGGATAAAAAATTATTGCATCACACTCACGAAAAGAAAATTAGCATTCAGAAAAAAAATCACGAATGTTTTACCCAGTAAAATTTTACATATAACTTAACTGTGAGCTGGTTGTGGAAAACGCATAGTATAGATTGCTAGGCATCTTTCTGTCGATAGATTCTACGGAAGTGCTCATGACCAAATACTCAATCAGTGTCTAACGATAAATAATTAACACTCTAATCAGTGAGGCCCTCCATAAGATAATTTTGTTTTTCGTTGAAAAAGAGGTGACTTCGCCTCTTGGTATGATGTCGTGAAGGAAAGTCGGAGCCCAGAGCTTTCTTTCTTTTTTAACAGCTAGAAAAGTTACAAATGGCTTGACAGTTTCATTATAAAGGTTGGGGCACAGGATTCAAAGAATGAGATGTTCCCCCTGGGCGAATCCTGTATGTTGTGACTAGGACCACGAAAACTGATTCAGCTGAAAAGTACCTGTCAGCTGAACAAAGTCGTTTTGGGCCAAGAAACCCCCTCACACCCAATCTGACTATTAGAGAGGCTTACTGGATATTTTCCAGTTACATTAGGCCCTGTACATTTTCAGGTGGATAAATACTTGTCTCCTGTGTTTTCAATCATCTTGCATCAATTCTTTTGTAACTTTTTTTTTTTTCAGCTGAATAAACACCCGGGGTAACGGATTGTAAGGTGTATTGTTTTTCCTCTGCACTTACAGTTTAATTTACCGCTAAAGTTGAGGGGAAAGACAGGGATCAGATCATTAACCGGTGGGGAGGAACTTCCGTGGAGGGCATCTTGAAAAAATGTTCACGTAAGAGACAAAAGACATTGACAACGGTAATGTTAACGGTACAGCTTTGTGAAAAAGTTTTTAAAATGCGAGAGCGTAATACAAACAAATCGCACAACAAATATCACAACTCATAAGAGCTAGTGACATGTGGTTCCCTATGGGACAGTTCGATAATCCGGGTTGATCATACCGTAAATACACAGATTGACTACAGAATTAAGAGGATGGTCCAGGCACAAATTTAGCTTTGATATGTTTAAGAATAAGTTAATTTAACCATTCTGGTGGAATTTTCATCCAGTTCCCATGAGTGGTTTTCGAGATATTATCAATTGAAGTTACCCCATTTACTACAAAAAAGGGAACTTAGAGCAAACAGATGTGACATCATCTCCTCACATTGATAAAGAGTCTTTTGTTTTCTTCAGTTGATTATTGGATTTATTGTTTTCACCTTAAAATCAAGGTGGTCAGCGTAAGTACTGGTTATGCGAGGGTCACAAAACTCTCCTAGTCCTCATGCATTCACCTTATGATAGCTCTAGATATTGAAGTATTAAATTCGGTGTAACATTTAAAGAAAAACAAAAAAATGCTTCATCAATGTGGAAGGAGATGACGTCAGTCCTCCTTGCTTCTAGTGAACCTCGGGTGACAATTGTTGCAACCTCAACTGCTCACATCTCAGGAACCACACATGGGAATTTAATGGAAGTTTTACTCTAATGGTCAGATTTACTTACTGTTCAATGTATCAAAGCTATATGTATGGCTGGACTATCCTTTCAAGACAGCACAAAAATCCTCTAAGTAAAGGTAAGTGTGTTATTTATACCAGTTTTTTTTTTTGTTTTTTGTTTTTGTCAACGTTGGCAAGAAAAAAATTCATTAAGAACGTTGTGGTCAATACGTTAGGGTAAATCTATAGGATAAACCAAATCCACATTTTCACTAAACGTTAAATGAGGGCTTCAATTAAATAAACAAAAAAAATACAGTTTTTTTCGAAATAGTTTGTCACTGTTACATGTCATGTTAATAACCATGGGGCAACTGGAGATCCCATTTGACTACTAGAGAAATCTTTCTTTAGCAATATGTTGAGTTAGGAAAAATGTATGGTATGGCGTTTGAAATGGCTGAACTGAAAAGTTATACATTTGAGTATCCATTCAATTGTGTCAGCCTGTATTGTCTCTAAGACTACACAGCATAGCCGCAAGTACGAAGGTGAAGTTTTCTGTCGAAGTTCATGTATAGCAAAATGCCATCGAAGGGTGATCAGTAAGTAACGTTCTAGAATAAATCGATAAACTATCTGCGTACTCACGTGTATGCCTATAGCCCATGTTCTGTCGCCTTGGACTCACATGTATACTAATGTAGAATAAGGGGGTTTTTAGGGGTTCACAGTCGTGATATGACTGCCCCAGCGACGGATGTTTCAAGGAACGAGAGAGACGTCAGAACCAAGATAGATTTTCAGTTAGCAATTAAAGTTCCATTTATTGATGATTTGACTGGCACATAGATCAACGAGAATTAAATTGACGATGATGATTAAAATTGAAAGAAAGTTACATGACGTTGGCAAAGAAGAGATACGATGACACAGGCCTACATGATAAGGAGAAAGCACGACGTGTTCGGTTTGATGTCCAGAGAGCCAGTGTCAGCGGCGTGGCGAGGTCGATGGATTAACCCACGCCGAACTGCTAAGGATCATGGGATAGACTGCTGACACTGGCCAATCACAGGTCAAATGATTGACCTACGTAATAGAGTGAGGCGGTTGCCATCCGTGATCTACCCAATCACAAAAGGATTGCGCAACCTTTCTGAAAACAGGGTCTAAGTTTACTATTTTAATGTATTGTATTGTCTAATCTGACTGTCGGAGGGAAATAAAGAAAAAGTTAACTAAATCTGGGGTAAACACCAGAACACTGAACTTTGTACGACCTTTTGCGTACTGTGGGGAAGAATGACCATCTCTGTACAACACTAAGGTTAACGTGGAAAGCCTACCTACATACCAATAGCACAATAGAAATGATAGACAATACGAAGAACAAGAGGACATGCAAAGAAAGCATAATCAAGTTGTCCATTTAAAAAGTAGAGCCAGCGAGATCGACAGCCAGAGAACAGACTCCTCTTTAAGGTCACTATAGCCACCAAAGCACCAAAACATAACCTACCAGTCACAACTGAAAATTTGACGTCAAAACGCATCAAAATCATCACTTAATGTTGAAATTATCGTATCCCGTATAACTATCATTGCAAGTTCTATCATTGTTATAATCATCATCATCATCATCATCATCATCATCTTCATTATCATCTTTATTATCACCATATTAATTTCAGCCTTCGTCGTTATCAAAGTCATTTTCATAACTATCAATTTTATAATTATCATCATTACTATCATGATCATACGAATATTCGTTATGATCAAAAAGTATCATAATTGCCTTTGATATTCTCTTAAACGCAATGTTAACCAATATCACCATTATTATCATCACCATCATTAATGTTACAGTCATAAGAAAATAAATTATCGACACCCACGATGCATTTGTGCATTCTATTTATAATTATCAAATAACGATCATCACAATGCTAACATTCTTTACCATCACAATTATCATCATCATCAACATCACCATCGTCATCATCATCATTATTATCATTATCATCATTATTATCTTCTTCATCAACATCATCATCATCATCATTATCATTATCATTATCATTATCATCACCATTATCATTATCATTATCATCATCATCATCATCATCATCATAATCTTCATCACCATCATCATCATTATCATCACCATCATCATCAGCAGCATCATCATGATATTTCATCAGAATCATTACGACCATCATCATTAGTATCATTAATATTATCATTGCCATCCCTCGTCTCTTCTTTGCTGAGTATATTCCAATAACTCCAGTGACGACGAACAACTACAAATCAAAACAATATTTCGTGAAATCATGTTGTCAATGGAAAGTTTTTGGAAGTGAGTTCATTGTTTGCTGTTTGCTGCACCAGAAATATATATACGACTAAGGGTAATCTTTATGAAATTTACCTTAAAATTTGCAAACAAGGAGAATTAAATCTGTCCTCTAACCATGTTTCTACAGGTTAAAGGCATTCATTTTTTTTTTTTTTGAAAACCTTTGGGCCGTTTGTTCGGTTTTTTTTTTTTGGGGGGGGGGGGCTATGAACACACCAAAAATATAATTAAAGGTAATCTTTATGATTTTTTTTTTTTGTGACTTGGACATAGAAAGCACTATGTGATGTGAAAATAAGGCAAATTACGTTGGTCATTCAACTATGTTCATACAATTTAGAAGCATTCAAAATCAGCCTCGTAATAGTTTTATCATGGCATCCACCAACAAACCTATTATTAGTAGTAGTAGTCCTTGTCCTTCAAGGCTTTAGAGACCTCATACCCGTAATCCAGTTAGGCCTAATCTTTAGCGTAGAATAAGATTTTACGATAAGTCGATTATATAGTCTCGACAGATTTGTCCCCTTTCTTTTCTTTTCATTGCTTTTTTTTTCAAACGGGTGTCTGTAGATGATAATTTGGTTTTTTAGTACGAAAATATTTATATTACGAATCTACCCAAGATTCCTGCCACTGCCTTGTCAGCTGAATGAGAGTGTTCAAAATTTGCTACATATATTATTTAAACGATAAAACGATAGGTAAGACACCACAAGATACCTGCACAATACCAGTAGAAACGGCAGTTTTACTGTAATAATTTGACAACCTTTTTCTGTCCTATGTATTTGGCTGCTGTGAGACTGGTTGATGTAATCCTTATAGGGGGGTTGGTCGATTTCAGCAGCTTGAGTAAAAGTTACCTTCAGAGTGAAAGCCATCTTCCTGAGTAGTACCAAGTGGGATGATTTTACATTCCACTCCAATTGCCAAGCAGGAGAAAATTAAGTCCGGTAAAGCTGCTGAACTTCAGAACTTCCCTGCAAGTTCAGGTTTGCTAAAACGACGACTAGCACGCCAATTGAACGTGCATCATTGTTCGGAGCGGTCTACCAACAGTAACAGACAGAACATTGATAGTAAAACAACAAAGAGGCAAAAGTTAACTTCATTGATAATTGTGTTATAATTTGTAAGATTACTGCCACATAACAAACAATTAGCAACACTACAAGTTGGAGCACTGCTAATTATGAAAGCTGTTATTTGTTTTCAGTTTAATGTATAATTTTCAGTTGATGACATATGGCATTGGATCCTACATCTTTGTGTACTCCAAAAGTAGAGGCTGCCTAAGGAATATTGGCACCAACTTCCAGCATTATGCAAGATGTTCCTTGTAACGACATAAATGTTGAAGTTATCGTTATGCTTCCCTACAATGTTCCCTATAGGACCTTTGTCCTTGGTATCCTGATGTTAAAAAAGACCTATCGCTTAGGATCATTGTGTCCAAGTTTGACTGAGGAACATGTGTGCGAGGATGAGCGTTTGAGGGTTGTGAAACCAATTACATTACATTCTAGCACCAAATTAAATGTCTCCATGGGTAAACATTTACGTGGCATGAACTGGATATTCAAGCTACTGAAGTAAATATTTATGTACGTCCCCGACGACCTCTGGCAAATGATGTGGCAGTTTGGGTAACTGTCCCGTCCGACATGTAACTGTAGTAGCTGTCAAATACCATATTGAGGTGCTTTTTTTTAAGGTTTGCCTAAAGTATCATAGTACTTTTGCAATGAACCACAGACTACTGCATTCAAAGAACATAGCATTTATCACTGCTAAGCTCCTCAGTTTTATCGATAAACATATTTCAAAAACAAATGCATCAGAACTTAACTTTGAGATCAGACCGGGCTTGGCCACATCTTTCTTGAAATCCAGTCGGACAGGATTTTAACGATGGTTTAAGAAACCATGAATAGGTAAGAGTCCCCTACGTCTAAACGTACTAAGAACATCTGAGTGTGGTGACCCCGAATGTGAACTTACTACAAAAGTATCTATAGTTCCTAAAGTTACTTCACAAATGTTAACAAAATTTCTGTCGTGTTCTGCTACAATGATAATAGCTTGGTTTCATATGCACAGGAATGGAATATTGTGGGAAAGACGCTATATATTTTGCAGCTACTCTATAATATTGAAGTGCAGATCAGTTCAGACCTTCGAGGGATACTCTGACATTTTATAGTAACATTTTCTGGCCAGGCAATTGTAACAAGATGTTAGAAAAATATCCGCAGGACTTTGAACAAAACAAAAACCGGAACAGGTACCGGATTTCAGTTTACTACCCGTCCGGATAGTCAGTCCGGACCGGATGTCCGGTGTAGACCATTCAAAATCTCCATATCCCACCATAAATTATCTATACGATGAGTTACAAAGATGCCTCAATTGAAGTTTTAATTCTTTTTTAGACAAATTGTTCTTCAGCAACAAATAGTTCTTGAAAAGAAGGCCGCCACCGCCTTTGCTACTTTAAATAATCTGCATTCTGTGTCCTCGTACACTGATTTTGAAAAATCTGTTGTTTTTTTCTTTAAACCCAAACTTTTTCGTCTTTTAATCTTTTACAAAAGTCAAGGTCTTTTAAGTTCGTTGACACTTGACAAGAATAAACTATGTAAGAAATCATAAACCTTATTCAAAATTTTAGGGATTTTTTTTTATTATTCATTTGTTTTATGCCACGTGAAAGAAAATGGTAGACTCTCCAGAACTCAGTGACGTGACCAAGTTGATGATATGTCACGATAAATATTGTAAAGGTATTACACCTGTCAGGTGACCCTCGGATATTTTAAGGGTAGAGAAGAACAGGATACCAGAGTTAGGTCCGATTTTCAGGATTTGTGACTTTACTCGGTGGTAAGCCATAGCTGGTGAACTAGCTAATGCTAGATGCATTTTGACCCTGGAAAAAAAAATAGTACAATGTCATCTCTGGATCTAAGCCAATTGATAATTGATTTTCCGGAGAAAAGTGTAGATACAAGAGATTTCACTTTGATGTCAGTATTAAGACATAAATACTGGTGGCTCGAAAGTTGGCATAGTGCCTCACGTATGTAATCTTCTCTATCAAGAATATCAATGCCTCTACCTTTGTCAATTTTTTTTATGACGATAGAGATGTCGTTACGCAGTTAGCGTAAAGCATTGCGTTCTTGGTATGAGAGATTGTTGATTGCATGGTGGATAGAAACTTAAGCTAGCAGAGCCATCGTATTTAGGAAGTAGTCTTCCAGGTTACAGGCTCTGGGGAAAGATCTGGGTTTCACCCCGACACCACCGCAATCGAAAAGAAATTCCCCTACTTCAAGCTATGAACCAGCTTGCCCACGCTATGAGAATTACCTTTTTGATGCATGATAAACCCTATAAATCATACACTTAATTCAGTCTACAATCTACATGGCAACCTCGCCCTACACATTGCTGTAACCTGGAAGACCACATCCTAAGTACGACGGCTCTGTTAGCTTAAGTTTCTATGCACCATGCAATCAACAACCTCTCATACCAAGAACGCTGGCATCTTATCACAGAACACCTTATATTTAAAAGGTCTTTCCGAATCCTCACTCATAGCCTACAAACGGAGTGCAATCTGAGTGACTCTCTCGTAACAGCATCTTTTAATTCCGAAATTTCCTTAAACAAACTCGACACAACGCATAAATCATTGATTGAGATCTTTTTGCAACTTATGCTTGAATAACTCACCCATTTGTGACACGACATTTCTTATGGCAAAACACTGCCTGTTTTTATCCATGCCGCTACTGATGAGACCCGGTAATCATCTTCCAGGGTCAAAACACGTCTAGCAATAGCTCACCAGCTATGGCTTACCACCGAGTAAAGTCACAAATCCTGAAAATCGGACCTAACTCTGGTTTCCTGTTTTTCTCTACCCTTAAAATATCCGAGGGTCACCTGACAGGTGTAATACCTTTACAATATTTATCCTGACGTATCATCAATTTGGTCACGTCACTGAATTCTGGAGAGTCTACCATTTTCTTTCACTTGCTATACTGTTTTACAACGTTTTCAAACTATGATCTCTAATAACCTCAAATGACCTTTTATATCCATAAAAATGAGTGATATTGTTTACTTGTTTACTACCATTGCCTTCAATTAAGTTCCTACCATATTTAAGTCATTTCTTGTGATATCTTCCTACTTGAGATTTAACCTCTGGTAACCGCAAATTTCCTTTTACCACCATGAAAAGAATAGTGAATATCTACAGACAATGGACAACATATGCTTGAAGTTCCAACAATTTCCCCTTCTGAAGACTTCGTGTTTACAAAGTTTTTCAAACTATGAATTCTAATGACATTAAAATGACTTTTGTCCTCCATAAGATTCACAGAAATGATCATGTATGAATTTGCAAATCCTCGCATAGTTCATTCTTCAATTAGTGAAGCCAGTGCACTGTGTTTCCGATTATTGTGCTTCATGGATACGGCTCTACAGTCAACGGAAGATACCATTTAGTGACAGGTTAAGAGAAAACGATAGGAGATATCATAGTCCTAACTGTGTTAAGCAATTTTTCGAGTTGTCGTACCCTTACTAAATAAACACATCAATGCATGCCGCTGTTAGTGACCGCAGCTACGATTGTTCGTCGTGCTTCCTATCAAGTATCAACCAAAGAAATGCGACATGATATAGGCCTAACCCATTTTTAATACATCGTAAATGGATCACATCTAGCAAAACCTCTTGTATGTATTTCAAGCAGTTCATGTTTGTTTTTTTTGTTTTTTTTTGTGTGTTGTTGTTGTTGTTGTTGTTGTTGTTGTTGTTGTTGTTGTTGTTGTTGTTGTTGTTGTTGTTTTTATGCTACACAATTTTGCCAAATGCAAGCGACCTTCGACGTCGTATTTGTTGTGTTCGGTAGAACATATCGCGCCACTTGAACTGAACGTTCGTCAACTGTGTTAACCATGGCCGCTCCCTCCAATTAATGGCGTTGCAACGTCATCCTCTCCGTACAGGTCAGTTTATGGAGCCGAAAGCGTTACATTTCAAAAAACTAACTCAAAGACATCACATTGCGAAGGTTGATTTCATTTGTTTTGCATACGTTTCGGTACTCTCTAAATTTACTATGGTCAAAATTGACCATAGATTGGTCAACTATGCACCGAACCAAAAATATGGTCAAATTGTTCCACGTAATTTACGTTGACCAAGTCGACCATATCTTGGGTCCGGTGCATAGTTGACCAATCTATGGTAAATTTGACCATAGTAAATTAAGAGTGTAGCGAGTTTTATTTTCCTTTTCTTTTTTTTTGCTATAAATTAACTAGATAAACACTGGAAAACCTACATTGTGGAGAAACTTCAAATAGTGACGTGGCACCAATTGAGGTACATCAAAAATGAATCGATGTACATTACTTAATAAACGTTCTGCCAGTTTGCAGTCTTGTCAGATTATCAGCCACTACACCGTTGTCACTTGAGATCCATGTTGCTATACTTAACATAGTACATAATGTTTTCCAAATACTTATAAATAGTTGAGGGTCATATTCATCGCTATGTGTGTACTACGGGTGTCGTGTGGTACCTAACCCATTAACTTCTTCATATCTACGTATTTTCATATTTATTCATCCTTGCATGGAGTTCTTATTTAAAAATAACAGCATTAAATGTCCATAAACATAGAAACAAACTCTGGTGTATAACGAGTTAGAACCGGCAAAATAAAAACTCATTTAAATTAAAGGAGAATCAAAAATGTACTGTAAAAATATAGAATACAACGATTTGAAAAAAAGAGATTTATTCATTGACCTTAATGCCATCTTTTCAGTTCAGTATATTGTTTCTACATATTAACTGAGAAATAAAATAAGTACAAGACGGTGGCAGAGGGCAGAAAAAGCATAAGCTTGTGCAAGCAGTCCAGTGCTAATCAGCAGATTAAGACAAGAAGACAAAATACGATGTCAGATAAACAAAATAAATAAATAAAAACATTCAGAGAGAAGCAAATTCAATCAACAAAGAACATAGTGTTTAGAATAAATTATAGATCATTAGTAGTCTGATAACATCTGTAAAAAAGGCAAAACCCAAATTTTTAGGGTCTTGATATTACTGTCTAATTTATTATCAATTTGAACACCACTTTTAAAAGAGAATCTTACAGTGAATATTACTGGAGGAGATATTATGACGAAAATTGTTGAGAGACCTTGTGTTGTAGGGGTGATATTCACTAGTAAGATTAATATAAATATAAGATAAATAACAACATCAGTGAGTAAGAGACCCTTGACGCACATGAACATGAAGAAAACTGCAACCGTAAACCCTACATACATCAACAACATTTAGGATACAAGGAGTGAATGAGACTGAACAAAATAATCAGAATTTGATTTAATGACAACATATCCTCTTGGCAAAATATGTAAACGATTTAAATAGGGTGAGTAAGTACTACCCCAGATCATATTACAGTTGGAAAGTGGGACATAATAATAAGGAATCCTTGAAGATATTTAATGATGAATGATAGAACAAAGCAGCTAACGTTATACACTATACCTATCTCTTTAGGATTCTTAGCTCATAGGATACCACTGTGATTCTTTTAATTGAAATTACTGTCCGTGTAAATATCCAGACATTTAAGAAAATTAACATCAATTTAGAAAATTTTATTAGTGTCAATTCACAACCTAACTAATAGTTGATATCATCAAATAATTATTGACATCAACAAATGATTTGCTGATATCAACAATAAATTGTTTTTTTAAATTTCTGTCTCCAAGTTTTACTCTCAGCCCTGTGTTTGTGTATGTGTGTGTTCGGACACTGATAGCACTATACGTCTATCGATTACCTGACAATCACCATACGATGTTAGCTATCGAGTTGTTTTGGGGTAATATTCAGTTTACTTAACAGGAAACTTAGTGTTTAAAACGATCAAAGATGACAATACACAAATAACTATTAAGACAATCAATCTCACCAATAAACATCCGCATGGATAACTTCATGTAGTTTCATCAAACCACTACGTGTTAGAAGAGCTACGTCTAGGTTGCCTTTCAATTACGTCCAAGTTTCCTAGTTTTTGAAAGTTTGAGACGTTTTGATATTCTTGGATAACAGAAAAGTTCTATACGTTCTATCTGCAAGACAAGTCTTACTTATTTCAGGACTCACTTTGAATAAATCTACCTCATTCTGTCCGTAAATCTGTACATAATATTTTTTAAAGATATTTTGTTTTCTGTAAAACATGCGCAGTATTTCCGTTGAAATGTCACACAAAATACAAGGCATTGAAACTGCCAAGAAGTGATCAGAACAAGTTTAAAAAAGAAAAAGAAAGATCGTTGCAAATCTTCACATTACATTAGTTCAGTAAGAAGATAAAGAACACATTAACAAAAAAATATCCAATTATCATTTGCCAGTTTATAGAATTTAAAATCGTTACAAGAGTTGTGAAAAAGAAAAAAAAAACACTTCTACCTGCATACTCTCAAAAGAATATACTGTTTTAATAGTTTTCGGCAACTTGAGAAGGTTGGTAGGCAGGTGGCGATCCCATAGGAAAGTCATTAGCATGGGTTGCGCCTTGTGGTAGTGTCATGTAAATCTACACAAAAAAAAGGAGATAAGATTTACTATATGACGCATGCAATTTTTGCATCATTGTTTCACATTACTACATATGACAAACACCGTTCTTTACTTACTCCTAATGCCCTTAATATGTATACGTTGAACAAATATCTCGATCAGTGTAAAAAAGTAATAAATTATGAAAAAAAAAAAACAAGTTGAAACTGAATGTTATGACAGAATAAAACACTTGCAATGACTAGCCTTGTCTCATTTTTTATTACACTACACCAGTTTCCCAAGATCAAGGGGAAAAAAAATGACATTTGACGGATTGAGGCAAATTCTGTCATTGTAAACTTGTTAGTTTCTTGGTACTTCACATACAAGTGAACCCCTTCAATAAAACACGCAGTGTCTAAGTGTCAGCACACGGTCTGATGTAATCGAATGTGAAAGAGGGCCTGTTGAATATGTTAGTCATAACATGGAAAGCACGAATAGGGTATAAATGATGTACGTTCGTTGTATAAAGTAACCAAAATATCTCAGAGACGTGGTTTTAGATATAGATCTTTACGTACGTACCACTCTTTCTTGGATTACGGGTTGTCCGCCACAGCAAAGCCTAGCTGCACATCCAAAGGAGGAAGCAATGATAGCTGTCAATATCTCAATTGCGTTCACTATCGTTAATAGAATACCGACCAACATGACCATGCCCGGATCATATGAATACTGAAATGAACATAACAATATTAATCCCTTTTCAACGATTATATTTTTTGCCCACAATTCACAGCTTGAATTTTAAAGGTCGTGTTATATCTAGTATCGTAGACCACACATGATGTCATACATGATACTGTTTCAACTGAGAAACAAACCCTAACAGTAATGGTATGTCTCGAAATCACGTCATGGTCTATCATGCAAGTAAATGCCTTCTCCAGACTTGACTTTAGCACATTATGAAAATTCCGTGAGGACTAGGTGGGTGGACGGACAACATAATCCACTTGCCACGCATATGTACATAGCTTTGCAGCGGTGACCAACAACTTGATGGTGATCCAGGATCTTGTATTTATAGCGGTCGTAGATGAATCGCTGTAATAAGAAGGATCTCCCAGCATATTCTGACTCCCTATTAAACATTTAAAGGCTGTATTGCATCACCCTAAGCTATATTCTTACCTCCCGGAAAGGAAAATTCTCAACTGGTTCTAAGCTACAGTACTCTTAGATTGACAGCAAATTCGAAAGATGCACAGCAGCTCGTATTACACAGCGTACACAGGGATCCATTGTTTTGATTACAAATGTGGAGGAATTTAAGACAGGCTGAGGGAGGGACTAGAGGTAGGTGGTTGGGAGAATTGAAACTGTCTGGGGTGATGCGTTACAGCCTTTAAATGGCGTTACGTAAACGTTAAACTCTAATGCACGCTCGCGTGGAAAGTTAAATGGCTGCCCCTGCTTGACCGCATACATCATACTACTTAAATTCGGCAGTTACTCATCCTCCCTCTCGTGCTTTTTTTTTTCTTTTCTAGTTTAACTGTAGGCCTAGAGGTCACTGTTTCCCAATTTTCTGAATACACTACTGCAAAGAAGTGTTAGAAAAAAAGAACATATGTCACCCGGCGATCCATTTAATGTATCGTATCGTTGACTGATTGGTCACTCTTTGGCATAAAGTAACATATAGGTTCAAGTCCTTTTGCAGCTGATAAGGTATGTACACCTTTTTAGTTCTATTTGTAGATTGGCACATGAAAGTGAAGGAGCGGCTTGTCACAAGCATATTGCCTATGTGCAGTAAGAAAGATGTGAACTTTATATCATTCACATCTGGGACTACATACCATACAGGCATTTTTTTTTTAAAAGGACATCGAAAACAAATACAGTATGTTATTTTATGCCCAATGAGGTCAACGCCATATATTCACTCACGTTAACCCAGAAACCTATCTTATACGAAAGATATTTGACATTTTTTCTCCCCTACATAGTATTTATATTTCTTTCTAGACTTGTATTAATATTTCTTTCAAGACTTGTATTAATATTTCTTTCAAGACTTGTTTTTCTCACATTTATTTGTATTAGAGCTTCCCCTATCCCTATCTGGACAAGTTAAATTGAAACACTAAAAAACGTCATGTTTTTTTTGTTTTTTTTTCAGATGATGAAAGGATCAAGTTCTTACCCGTCCTACGTAAAAGTGGCCAATAGCGTAGTAAAATCCAAATAAAGCCGTGATGATAGCAATGATAGACAATACCATGTAAAGGGTGACCTGTAGAGAGAAAGACACAATCAAATTTGAACAATGATGTTGTCAAGGTCAATAATCATTTGGAAGTTAAAGGGAAGTGGGATGTTTAGTATACACCAACATGGCATGAAAAACAAATAGCTTCAGTTACCGTTAAACCATCCAGTCCCATCAATTAACACGTGCCAAAGCTTCTTCTCCTCAGAATATTATGCATGTAACGGAAGATGCATCATCTGAATTTTGAAAAGTTTGGGTGAACAAATTAGTGTCGAGCAACAAATAACTGAGTTTCTATCTGTGAGAAACGTATTTCTTGAAAAGAAGGCCACTGTCCTTCCTTATTTTGAATAATCTATCATTCTGCGTCGACAAACATTGGTTTTAATGGTATGGATGTTTTCTGTAAAACAAACGCCCTATTTCCCTTTAAAGCACCCAGGAATATACCACATTAGGAACATGACTTACAAATTTACATCGTGGACATATATTCACTAATTAGGTCAACGCGCATTCCCGAATAAAGTTCCAGAACGGTGTTCTTTATATTTCAGCATATGACTTAACCCCAATCATTTATGGTTCACTTTCCGTTGCCTGAGCTAGGTGACCAAGTGTGACCCTTCAAGGACAGTTTCTAGCAGGAAAGGTCATAGAGAAGGTGAAGAGAAACGAAGCAGCGGTTCAGTGTAGATTCTTGAAGGAAGTCCCGAGCTCCGGCAGGAAGACGAAAAGGGCGGTACAGGCCCGGGAGACGCTCCCGGAGGTTAATCGACTTCTGAAAGAGGCCACGGGATCGGGACAGAGGTGCAAGGTGATGCTCTGCTTGCTCTGGAGGAAGGTAGAGGTTAGCCGCATTTCGACCGAAATACCAAATACGGTCAGCTGTCCGATATGCAGTACAATACGCGGCCCAAGTAATGCCCATCATATACTGCCGAGTGTACTGTCTATATGTCTACGTCAGTGAGAAGACCCATCATCCTCTGTGCTTGACAATCCTAGATTGACCAAATACAGAGGCGAAGACCACTCAACCCCTTAAATGAAGGAATCCATTATATCACTATTTAATTTTATGATGACTTTGTTTAAAATGTCAACCGACTCAACACCATTAACGAAGTACTTTTCAGCCACACTTTCGCTTTTCAAGGAGTCCATCAAAGCCCGCTCAGTTGATCCGATTGCTAGGGAAGACGTGCAGCCCGATCATGGTCTCTACTTCTTTTACTTGAGTTATGAATCCTGCAAGCTGGTACATTCTTGCCCATTGTCGTTTATTTATTTATTTTTTTAAATGTTGCTGGGGAGACGATGAGACGGAAAAGCTGAAAAAAGGTGGTTTCCAACTAGCCGGATCACTTGAGATTTACGAACCACGGGGTCCTGATGGTTCCCATCCTCGCGTTCCTGGCCAAGATCAAGACACTCACCCTGGGAATTAGCTTCCCCTTTGGATAACAGACAGTGGTACCCGTCAAGAGCACTATAGGTATCTTGACAGGGGAAAAAAGGGGGACTTGAGAGCTTTCTAAAGACCGGTTTCCTCCAGAAGAGATCGGGCCCTACGAACTTCCAGATACGATTTTGGGTGGTCGATGTAATTACGTCATTGTTAGTTTGTTCGTCCCATCACGTATTACAGGCGACAAGGTAGGGTTCACCATAATCCTAGACAAGCGACGACTAAAGGATAATTTTAAGGGGTACTGATTGAGGAACTACACGCGGTGACAAAGTGGAAAAATAAATAAACCACGATCGTCACATGTTTTTCTTTCATGGAAACACTAAGCGGCAAAACCCTCTCATTAATAAATTTTAATCTGATATCCCATCGGATTTGCTCTAATGTATCGGTAAATGGTAAGCTCATGTATGTGTTTATAGAATATCCCACATCTCACCCCTGTGGGTATTAAAGAATGACTATCCTTACCCTTTGGTGCTCTCACCTACTGGACTCGGGTGACCTCTGTAGTTATTCTCCGTTTTTTACCGATTAATGTAAATGATTCCAGGTCATGCAGAATCCATATGGGGACCAAGACCTTCATGAGGTGAATACTCATTTCTCACCACAAAAAGTACAAAAAAAAAACACTCTTCGACGAGGGACACCCAGAGAGATCGCCCACGAAGACGCTCTTCTGACGAAATTGTCCAAGGCTTTCTTCGTGTGATTCACGCCTATGTGCTCAACCAAAGGAGACGGACTTACGAGTTTACAGGGCGCTGTCCTGGAACTTTTTTCGAGGGCGCATTGAGCTAAGTTAGACAAGGTGTAAGTGTAAGCAAGAAGTAATTTACCAAATTTACAAGACTTCACATCATCATCGACATCTGGGCAACTATATCACCACTACCACCATCATGATATTCATCATCATCATCCTCATTATCGTTATCACTGTCATCTTAATTCTAATTTTAACTGCCATGATCATCATCATAATCATCAATATCATCAACATGGCGTTTGTCATAGAATTCGTCATCATTATACTTTATTACCATCACAGTAAACAAAATCATGCTCCTCATTGTATCATCATTATTATCATTTTTACCATTATCACTTTTATCATTGTCGGCATCAACATAGCTGTCATGGTTTTTATCTCATCCGTGTACATGTAATACATGGAATCAGATATTGTAGTTGCTTTGGAACGCTAAAATGTATTATTGCTCTCTTACTTGCCATTGCAACAGTTTCCATGGTAACATTATATACGGTTGATATATGACAAATGCGGTCTTAGTTGGTATGATAGTTCAGGTGACCTGGACCCCCTCAATTGGGTAGGGGTAAAAATGTGTGAATCTGTGTGTGTGTGCGCGGGTGTGTCAGGGTGTTTGTGCGAAAGAAAATATCAGTTTCAAATGTTTGCGTCCGCAAGTCCACCTAGATCACAACGCCAATAAGGATTAAAGTTAGTAGATATGTAACCCTTGGTCTGAAGTTGTGTGTCTCCTGCCAATATTTAAGATCATAGCTCAAAGGTCAGAGGTCAAAGGTCAAATTAAGTGAAAAATTTTTTTGTTGTATTTCTTAATCCAAAATGGCTATTGACGTGGAACCTTCAAATCTATGACCTGTATACAAGACGTTATCTTACAATCATGGCCAATGGGGACCAAAGTTGATAGATAGGTGACCCATGGTTTGAAGTTGTGTTTCCCGTCAATATTTAAGATCGGAGGTCAAAGTTCAGAGATCAAACGTCAAATTAATCAAATCTTTGCTATATCTCTTAATCCAAAATGGCTATTTATATGAGACCTTCAAATGTATGACCGATATGCAAGATTTTGTATAAATATCACGTTTGTACGTGTTTTCAGGTCAAAGGTCAAGTTTGTGGGCAAAGATGATATTAGACACCGAAAAGTTTGCGTCCACAACCCCTCCTAGACTGCAAAGGTAATGAGGGTCTAAGTTGTAGACATATGACCATGATCTGATGTTGTGTCTTCCGTCAAAATTTAAGGTCAGAGGTCAAAGGTCAGAGGTCAAAGGTCAAATATCTAATCGACAAAATGCTTTGAAGAAAGTATGTCACGACTGAACGATTTATGAACCTCAAATTTGGTTGTTAGGTACCCGATTATGATATGTAGTGTTAACTTTATCGGTCATAGCTCTTTAGGGCACATAGTACAGTACGGTAGGTACTGGAAGTACGATGCGCAACATAAATGATGAGATCTTTGCTTTTCCACACAATGTGAACTAACATTTCAACCTATGCAACCATGTTGGAAGCGAGCAATTATATCTAATAACAATGTCATTTTCTATTCTTGTGGAAATACCCCTACTCAGTATGTCATATTGTTTCATGCTCTGTATACACTAGCCAAGGAATTGCATGTGAGAATGCGCCCTTTAGTTCCACTGCCGTGAGTTGGAAGCCACTGGCTTCCAACTCACGTTTGAAGGACAAATTCTTTCCCTCGTCGCTGACGTATTACGTAACCGCTACCTCTGCAATGCTGACAGAAATTTTCAGCCACACATCAAAACGTGGCACTTTTTTTGCATGTTATTGGCTAGGGGATACCAAGATAGTGTTTGATGGTTCATTTACACCCGATTATGTGGTTGAATGTTTCAATTTGGTGCAGAATTCGTCAAAATACGTACATCCAGATGCCTAAACCTTACAAAAATTGTTGAGGGTTTGCTGTTCCCTAAGCGTGCGTCCTCCTTACAAAATATCTCCTACCGCACGTTTATTTTAGCGCGAAGGGTTGCCGCAGCAGTTAAGTTGCACACAGTGTAGTGCCTGTGCAGTGAAATTAGGACTGAACTGTGTGCTGTGTAACGTTGTTGCAGTAGAGAAGTTTGTACGCAAGGTAACACAAACTTAAGGTGTGATCGATGTAACTTTGGGTGTTAATTTATAGTGTGATGTTAAGGTTGAAATTATGAAGTTAAATCCATAAAATATACCTAATAAGGTATGAAAATATAACCTCAGTATGTCTGAAAAGCCTGTCATTGAAATCTCATGTTTATTGGGGTGCAAGTAATATACTTATTTGGAAATTCACGGTAATGGTACAGTCCGAATTTAGCTAATGATATTGACAATACTGCAGAGGGGGAAGGGAGGGGGAGGAAGTTTGTTTGCGAGAAGAACACATTCAAAAACGAGAGAAGACCGTGATATTTTGTTAAATTGCTTCTTACCCAACCAAATTTTTCGTTTGAAAGTGCAATTCAATGGTAAATCGCCGTTAGATTTCGTATCTGGACATATTGTACTGTAAATTTCACTTTTGTGTGTTATCTTGTAAAAAGGAAGCCAGCCAGCCAGCCAATGGAGAGCGGTATTGAATTTCTTTCCAACGATGCGGTTGCCTTGATATGTGCCTGGGGCAACGAAAACCGGAATGGTAGTGCGATTAAAGGGCGCTTTTTCACATGATTGGTTTACAGTGCGTTTTGGCAGGGAAAAAAATGAGTTATGCAAATTAGTTATGACGTGTTTTTTAAAACTATTGCCAAAAGCACAAAGTGGCGCTGCGAGGATTTGATAAAAATAGGAATTCAAAGGACTACGTTGATGCACAACCGATCTTCATAGGATCGGAATATTTACTTTGGCGCTCATGTGACGTCTACATCCACCCAAAACTTGCACAATCCTTACACATCCATGGCCAAGTGTGCTGCGCCTAGCTACTTATGTACTGTTTATAATGTAAAGCGCTGGCCAGTGTTCGATGACACTTTCGAAAGACTACAATACACACATGTAAAAGAGCGAATGATTATGGACTACGACTAATATCAGATGCCACTCCGTGAATTGTCCACTTATCACCATTACCTAAGTTATCAGTAGTACTAATATTGTTGATATTATCATTCTCATGATCGTTAGTGTCACCGTAATGTTTATGACCATTATAATTATATCAACGATATTGTTAACACTGTCATTAATATCATTAATATATGTTAAAATTGTCATCGCTATCTTAAGTATCCTGCTTATACTCATCATTACCATCATCATCAACACCCTCACCACCATCATCACCATCATCATGCATCATCATCGTCATCATCATCATCATCATCATCATCATCATCATCATCGTCATCACCATCACAATCATCATCATCATCACAATCATCATCATCACAATCATCATCATCATCATCATCATCATCATCATCATCATCATCATCATCATCATCATCATCGTAACTATTACTACCATATATTAATTATGATCATCATTATTATCATTACCATTCCTCGTTTCTTCTTTGCAGAAATAATTCCAATCAGTCCAGTGAAGCTGAACAACTACAGAAGAAAACAAACTCAAATAAATTAATAAAACTCAAAAGAAATTGAAAAAAAAAACAGAGCGTCTGATCTCTACAACTTAATTGCGACGTTGTTACAATTAATATTTCTTTGAATGTATCTTATACCTGTCAGGTTAATAACAAAAGGTAACCTTTTTCAAGTTTACCTCGTAACCTTTGTCACTTGGATCCCCCCCCCCCTTTTTTTTATCCATTAAACATGAGTGCTAAAGTATACAAAATGTAACAATACCGGTAATTACTAATGTAATTTTGATTCTTTTTTTTTCTTAATTAGTCTAAAACTGGATAAGCAAATCGCACCAACTTTAATCTAAAACAACAGCTAAATCTTACAAATCTCCTCTGTTATACCTAACAAGTGTCTTTCAGGATACCTCAAAACTATTGTATATTCAAATTAAACGAATAAATTGTACAGACTTAGAAATCCAGTGACAAAAATGTTGTCACTTGATACGAACGAGCCATCCATGTATTAGGATAGTGGACTATACTGATACAAAGTGCACGTGGGGTGACTCCATTTTTCCCTCATGAGAAAGTGTATCACTGTACTGTTGAGTTTCTAACCAGGGTAAAACGAAAAAAAAAATATGATGGGATGGTAGAACAACTTTCAACTGGATTAGCAACGATACTTGTTTTTTCCGAGCTCATTTCGCTAAATAACTATCCAAATGATTATCTTACCGCTCCGCCCCAGATTCCCACGGCGACCTTATCCCTCGGATACAAACGCTCGGAACTCCCTAAATATATGATTTCCAGAACGAACGCCAAGAAACCACAAGATATCTGAATTATGCCGGTTGCGACGGCTGCTTTACTGTTGTAATACGGCAACCTCTTCCTGTCCTCCGTATGGCTACCGTTGTTGATTTGAACAGCTGGGGCGGGCTGGTTGACCTGCACCCCTGGAGCAGAGGTCACTATCATAAGCGGATCCCCCTGCATCTTTCTTCGGCGGTTTCAAGCCGGTTGAACTTATTTTTAAATCTCCTATACACAAGACACAAATTACACCAGTTAAACCATATTGTAGAAAAACAACTGCACATTTATTTTATTTTATTTTTTGGGTAAA
The DNA here is from genome assembly GCA_021234535.1 of Stichopus chloronotus. Lineage (NCBI taxonomy): Eukaryota > Metazoa > Echinodermata > Holothuroidea > Aspidochirotida > Stichopodidae > Stichopus > Stichopus chloronotus. The sequence goes on from CM037847.1 coordinate 18,565,524, forward strand.
TATATAGTATTCTTTGGTTGTGCTTGGTACTCTTACTTGGATGTTCTTAAATGAAGCAGGCAATCGAGGTCTGTCAGTCAGACCATGCCGAAGAACTAAACAAATAACCCTCTACGGCAAACCAACCAATCACGATGAACCCTAGCTCTCTTAAATATATATGATCAATCATGCCACCGTGTGAGTAAAGAAACTATAGTAGGTACAATGAAGCAAAACGAAGAAGTTTCATAGAAACAGTGAGAGCGATAAGCATAGCAACTTTTTCAGAGTGTCAACCATAAATCAGATTGTGATCTCTTAGTCCATCACTGAAAGATGATCTTCCAGTTCCAAATTTAGAGTATGATACACAGACACGTTCACAGTACTGTAATTGTTATCGTGACTAATGAAGAAAAATAAGACAGAAAGTCAAATGACAGTGGTTTCTTGCCAATATGCATGAAAAGCAAAAGACGATACAAATTTTGAATTTCAAACACCTTACCCACACCCTCCCCCACCCCCCGTCTTGCGATGCCGTGGCTAGAAGGTTTCAAAATATGAGGCCCTATACTTTACCTCATATAACCATTATTAACCTCGATAAAAATGACGAAGATCATATTGAGTCAAGAACTACGAAAGCTAATTGGTTTGTAGTTCAAGCCACATTCTTTGTTTGAGACAAATTTTTTGCAAGGTTGTCAAACGATGATCTCTTTGACCTCACATGACCTTTAACCTGAATCGAAAATAACCAGAATCAAGTGCTAGCAATGTTAAGAGATTGAAGTCAGCAACATTCAGTTGCTGAGATATCTTCCTTCAGTTTTTATATTTAGACCTCTGATGACCTAAAATGACCTCTGATCTCCATGAAACACAATCAACTTACTCAAAATAGACTAAATACCGACAGTGAATTTCAAACACATATCTTCCCATCTGAGATATTTTTTTTTACTAACCAAGTAGTCACGTACAAACATCACACACACAACAAGGGGACACACACCGTCACCATTGTATATATCAGGGCAATATATAGGCAAAACACGACGGTTTGTCATGCAAGGATATACATTCCATAATTACTGTACTGCTATATGGGCCGTCACCATGTCCAGGCATATTGTTTTGCATGTAAATTGCGCTACAGACGATTGTAAAAGTCATTCATTTACAGGTGAAGATGAAGTAATAAAAGACATATGATAGCCCTGTACTGAAACCTCGACCTATTTTTTCCAGATTAATTGAATCGATAGGAGGAAAAAGAAGACAATATGTGGGAAGGGTGACAGTTACCTACGTTTCTTTTTTATTTTTATTTATGTTTTTTTTTTTTTTTTGCATATACTTCCTATCATCTTCCAGGAAAAGTAGGCCCTCACAACATTATGTGAGTTCAGTGTAATGTAACGGTTGACCTACAGCCCAGATCCCTCGTACATATTTAGCCAGCTGAACTGTCTCTGTTACGTATACATTGTTACAAGGTATTTTTATACATGACGCACTACTATATATCGTGCAACTTCACCGTGTTTGTGAAACCGGAGTTTGTCCTGCCGACATATTACAGTTTTGATGAAGAGCATAATTGCCTGCTAACGATGTTCTACGGCATCATGTGCGGTGTTGTACTTCGCAGTTAGTACATCTGTATACTTCTATGTCTACAGAGAACACATCGCCGTAGACGAATTACTCTCACCAACTCACGTTTAATTAAATGATGGTTTTGATGCCTCCAACCAATGTCTTTACACGCCAGCCTGTCTGCGTGCTCCGTGCGTTTAGACATCTATATACAGGAAGATAACATGATTTCTACCAAGTTGCAAACGTCGGTTTCTTTCACGAAGGTTCCTTATTGAAAAATGGCTTGTACGTTCTATTTATTTATTTAGTGGTTTCCGCGACGATTAACAACGCTTATAAAGTTCATTAGAGACATTATACAGTGACGATATCGTCATTAATGTAGTACTATAGGTGACTATGTTAACTTTATGCTTACCGATGTGAGTACAGATGTGGCTGAATCCTCTGATACAACGACAGGAGCTTTAAAGCAAAGGGCGATGATTATCAAGGGAAGACTACTGTAACAAATCGATATACTGAAGTATGTATACTCACAACATTCTGCCCGGCCGTAATTCGCCTTGATACACCATAAGCAAACGATGCGTCGGTACGTCGGCACTGACAATGAAGTCTTCCGTACTTTCTGATAATACATTAAACGTTTTTAACAGATCCAGTTTAATGTTATTCAGCACCTCACGTATGCTACGGATGCCCTAAAGTGCTAAGAGTCTTTCTCAATTGCATCAGTATATCTCTCATTTTGTTTGTTTTGTTTCTCTCTCTCTCTCTTTCTGTCTTCATTTTTCCTTTCATATTTAGGGTAAAAATGAAAATCTGAACTTATTGTTAATCAAGCCAGCGTGGAAGTCAAAGTATAACAAAAACGGCACTGTCAAAAATAGCTTTTTGTGTGTGTGTTCAATCCATTTTTGCGTAGTCATACCCGCTCTCTAGTCATACACGGACATTTTAATAATAATGCTGGCACGGATGAAAATGTGAGGAATATTGTCTCCGAAAAGCAAGCCTGGTGGTATATACGGATGCTTCAGAGAGGCATTTTGATCGACAACTGGATAATAATAATAAATGACGGCGTTTGTGTCAGGCACGGTAAGTTACAAAGCACATTTCATTTGCTGGTATAGATGTCTGTATGCATGTGACTAAGTGTGTGTATTAACGAATGTGATTCAAATGAAACAATAAGGAAGACCAATGTTCATACATTGACACAATGCTTACACTCGTCTATGTGTACAATGTTGAAAGGCTTGGAAAGGGGGGAGGGATAAAAAAATTATTGCATAGCACTCACGAAAAGAAAAAAATAGCGAATGTTTACAGATGTATCCCAGGATGATTCTATAAAAATAAAATAAAAAATGCATTGCATAATAAAGTATATGTTCTCGGAGTCTTCATTTTGCACATGTGCTTAAGTGCCGTGCGTTTGTGTGACCGGGGGGGGGGGGGGGGGGGATGTTGGCTGTCTTCCCATGTTTGTTGCCCTAAATCGATGATTATCATGAAGGCCTAGATACTGTTAAAATGGATTACTCACCCATTCTTTTTGTCTATGACTTAACAAAGCGGATTATATAAAAGTGATTCAGTGGAAACACAATAAAGTATTGTTGACAATGATTTTTGAATAGATTCAATGACAATGACAATTAAGTCTGCTTATTTAGAAACACGTGATTTTGGAAAAGGTCATGACTCCTCGAAGGTTCACACCCTACTAACCATCATAGCATTTCTGGTCTCAAAAAGCCATTGCTGTGAATCCGAAACGTATCTTATCACGTCTGACAAAGAGCAAAGACAAAACAGTTTTCTTTTTTATTATTGTTTTTTTTTATTATTTTCTTGGGATGCTATAGTGACGCCATTGCTTGTGGGCTAGACAAGCGGGTCCGTCTTCGTGAGATATACTGGCACCTCCAATGCGGACAACGTACAAACCAAACAATTTTATTTTCACTGACGGCCATCATTACATGTGCATATTCACTTAGTGTCAAAATATACACAAATTGATATATAATCATAAAATAAAGTTGTACAGCGTTGTTAATGTCTGTGGAAAGAGGAATGGAGTACTGGGGAAAAATTTTGAACCCAGTTGAATTTTACATATAGCTTAACTGTGAGCTGGTTATGGAAAACGCATAGTATAGATTGCTAGGCATCTTTCTGTCGATAGATTCTGCGGAAGTGCTCATGACCAAATACTCAATCAGTGTCTAACGATAAATAATTAAGACTCCAATCAGTGAGGCCCTCCACAAGAGAATTTTGTTTTTTGTTGGAAAAGAGGTGATTCCACCTCTTGGTATGATGTCGTGAAGGAGAGTCGGAGCCCAGAGCTTTCTTTTTTTTTAACAGCTAGAAAAGTTACAAATGGCTTGACAGTTTTATTATAAAGGTTGGGGCACAGGATTCAAAGAATGAGATGTTCCCCCGGGGAGAATCATCATCATCAACATCATCATCATCATCATCATCATCATCATCATCATCATCATTATATTTCATCAGAATCATTACGACCATCATCATTGGTATTGTAATGCTGGGTACTTTTTTGTTTATTCTCTACGAGGAAATTCTCCGTTTACTGCACTGCGGAGGCTGTGCGTTCTTTTGTTTCGCGAAAGTGCTCAATTTAGTGCCTTAGTATTGCCAAGAATCTGTGCCAAGTGAGCCTTGCTGCACTCTAGAAATTGAATATCTATGGTGGGAACCAGGCGATCGGTTCGCTCTCATCGCTTGCTTCAAAGGCCCTTAAATAGAAGTCCGGATGTGAGCTTGCCTTTGGAACAAAGGGAAGGAACCGATGTTTACTGGCAACAGTTGTTAGGGGACGTAAACAATGTTGGTTTTCCCAGACTCCTCGACTCCTGCTGAGGCCAGGAATAGAACTGCGGATGTGCACTTGCATTTGGAACAAAGGAAAGGAGCCGATGTTAACTGGCAACGGTTGTTAAGGGACGTCAACAGCGATGGTTTTCCCAGACTTCTAGGCTCCGTCAGAGGCCCGGGGAAAAGTCCCATGTGCTTATCTGCCCTGGGAAGAAGCCTACGAGTCGATGTTTGCTGGAAATTGTTGCTAGCGGAGGTAAACATTGCCAATTTTCCCGGGATCGTCGAGGTCTACCACCAGGGTATGGCCACGTGACCAAAGGCAGCAGGAAACCGAAGGTATAAAAGTCTTGAGCGCGCTCATGAACGGGCAGTCAGACAGAGCTAGAGCCAGAGTCGTACGATAGACCCGGACCGTGAAGTTAGAAGAGAACTACTGGAACTGCTGGTTCAACGTTAGCGTCGACAGTTTTCTGGTTTCTGTCTTTCGACTGGATTCGTCGGGAATCATCGGCTACAGGTAATCAATAGGATTTGCCGTGAGACATTCGTTCATTGTTAGCGGTGCAGTCTATCCATAGGACTTGCTGTCGGCCCTTTGTTTATTGTAAGCGGGCACACCTTATTCGATCGCTTTCCAGGATGGCCGTTTGTATACTATTGGGGGGCACAGGCTATCTAAAGGAATTGCGGTCGGCCATTTGTTTATCGCTTAGCGACCACAGTGCATCCATAGGACTTGCTGTTGGCCATTTCTTTATCACAAGTGGGCACACTTTATTCGATGAGTTTGCGGGGGGGGGGGGGTCGTTTGTATACTGTGAGAGGTTACGGTTCATCGATAGGGGGACCTGCTCCGTTGGTATATCGTAAGCGGCCACATTTGTTTAGCGCTGGAGGCACAGTCTATCAGTAGGACAAACGGTACACAGCGCTTGTGGACGAAAGGGATTGCTGTCCCAGACATTGGACAACCGGTACACAGCTAGAAGTCAGTGCTTGTGGACAAGAGGGTTTGCTGCCCGGACGCCGCACTATATTGTTTCATTTGCTAATTAATTATATCATATTGATTCTAATTTGATTGTACATTGATTGATTACAATCACTGCGAATGCACCCACCAATTACATTACAGGAAAACGTATCTATCATATTTGCATCCTGTTTAGCCTGTGTTGTTTCTGGGTGCACCGTACCCACCCCTTTATTTCTCCCCTTGCCCGGTCTATCCCCCATAGGAACCCACGTCGGAAGTGGCGTTACAGTATCATCAATATTATCATTAACATTCCTCGTCTCTTCTTTGCTGAATATATTCCAAAAACCTCAACTACAAATCAAAACAAAATTTCGTCAAGTCATTTTGTCAATGGAAAATTTGTGGAAGTGGGAGAATCCTGCATGTTTTGACTAGGACCACGAAAACTGATTCAGCTGAAAAGTACCTGTCAGATGAACAAAGTCGTAATGGGCCAAGAAACCCCCTCACAACCAATCTGACTATTAGCGAGGCTTACTGGACATTTTCCAGTTACATTAAGCCCTGTACATTTTCAGGTGAATAAATACTTGTTTCCTGTGCTTTCAATCATTTTGCATCTATTTTTTTGGCATCAATAACTTTTTCAGCTGAATAAACGCCCCGGGCTAACGGATTGTAAGGTGTATTGTTTTTCCTCTGCCCTTACAGTTTAAGTTACCGTTTAAGCTGGGTGGGGGGACAGACATGGATCAGATCATTAAATGGGAGGAGGAACTTCCGTGGACGGCATCTTGAAAAACTTCCACGTAAGCAAAAAAAGACAATGAAAACGTTAACTGCTTTGTGAAAAATACAAACAAATGTCACAACGAAGATACGTATGTGTTCTATTTTAGAGTTTTAGAATCAAAACCGTCCCATCGTTAAGTATGATATGCCGCAACCCTACAAGAAACTAACATGTATGATTACCTCAACATTACTAAAATGTGTTCCTAAAAAGTTTTTTCAAAATCACAATAATTTCTTTTCGCAAAGATAGACCAATGACGTCTAGGCTATAGCGTTGATGGGTCAATCAGTCTGCAGGTATAGTCTAGGAACAGTAGCTTCCTCTAGTACAATTAGCTAGGTACATGCATATGTTAGGTTACATAATCGTCACGTGGTTGTTGTGAAGGTTCAATGCTATGTCGACAGACGCCATGCCATTCCATGGTCGATCGAAAAAAAAAAAAAAACATGTTCACTTTGCAGAGAATAGCATCACATACAGCTACACTTACTTGTGATGATGTCAAGATGACAAACTCTAAAAGCAATGACAAATATTCTCCCCTTGCCCGGTCTATCCCCCATAGGAACCCACGTCGGAAGTGGCGTTACAGTATCATCAATATTATCATTAACATTCCTCGTCTCTTCTTTGCTGAATATATTCCAAAAACCTCAACTACAAATCAAAACAAAATTTCGTCAAGTCATTTTGTCAATGGAAAATTTGTGGAAGTGTGTTCATTTTTTTTTCAATGAATACACCAGAAATATATAGTCTAACAAAAGGGGAAATGTTCAACATGACATTTACCTTATGATTTGAAAATAAATTACGTCTGTCCTTTAACCATGTTTCCACAGGTTAGAAGCATTCAAATATTTTGATTTTGAAAACTTTTGGGAGATTGTGTTCATTTTTTTTTGGTTGCTATAAACACACACCAGAAATATAATTAAAGGTAATCTTTATGAAATTCTTTTTGTGACTTGGACATAAAAAAAAACGATGTGATGTGAAAATAAGGCAGATTACGTCGGTCGGTTATTTCATACACTTTAGAAGCATTCGAAATCAGCCTCATAATAGTTTTATCATGGCATCCACCAATAAACCTATTGTGGTACGGAAAATTACATGAATGGTCTATTTGCTGTCTCTCTCCAGTTTTCCCTTCTACTTCCTTCAAGACTTTAGAGACCTCATAGCTCTAATCCAGTTAGGCCTAATCTTTAGCTTAGAGTACAATTTTACGATAATCGATTATATAATCTCGACAGGTTTGTCCTTTCTTTTCTTTTCATTGTTTTTTTTTTTTTTTCAAACAGGTGTTGTAGATGATAATGTTGTTTTTCTAGTACGAAAATATTTACCTTACGAATCTACCCCATATTCCTGCCACGGCCTTGTCAGCTGAATGAAAGTGTTCCAAATTTGCTACATACATTATTTAAACGATGAAACGATGTTTAAGACTCCAAAAGGTACATGCACAATACTAGTAGAAACCGCAGCTTTACTGTTGTACTATGGCAACCTCTTTCCGTCCTCTGTATTTGGCTGCTGTGAGACTAGTTGATGTAATCCTTTTAGGGGGAGGGGTGTTGGTCGTGTTCAGCAGCTTGAGTAGAAGTTACCTTCGGAGGGAAAGCCAACTTCCTGAGTGCTACCGAGTGGGATGAATTTACATTCCACTCCAATTGCCAAGCAGGAGAAAATTAAGTCCGGTAAAGCTGCTGAACTTCAGAACTTCCCTTGAAGTTCAGGTTTGCTTAAACGACGACTAGCACGTCAATTGAACGTGCATCATTGTTCGGAGCCGCCTACAACAGCAACAGGCAGATCATTGATAGTAGAACAACAAAGGTGCAAAAGTTAACTTTATTGATAATTGTGTTATAATTTGTAAGATTACTGCCACATAACAAACAATTAGCAACACTACAAGTTGGAGCACTGCTAATTATGAAAGCTGTAATTTGTTTTCAGTTTAATGTTTAATTTTCAGTTGATGACATATGACCTTGGAACTTACATCCTTGAGCACTCCGAAAGGAGGGCCTGCTTATGCGGAATATTGACACCAAATTTCCAGCATTATGCAAGGTTCTCCTTGTAACGACATAAATATTGAAGTTATCTAGTCTAGTCAACTAGTTCAATAGACTGACCTAGGTGCCTAAGGTTACAACTTTTACCTGTCAGGGTATGTAAAATTTCTGTCACTAACTATTAACATAAACAACAAGGAACAATGGTTTACGTACCGGTACCAAATTAAATTAAATGTCCCCAGGGGTAAACATTTAAGTGGTATGAACTGGATATTCAAGCTATTAAACTAAATATTTATGTACGTCCCCAACGACCTCTGCCAAATGATGTGGCAGTTGGGTAACCGTCCCGTCCGAAGTGTAACTGTAGTAGCTGTCAAATACCATATTGAGGTGCTTTTTTCAAGGTTTGCCTAAAGTAACATTATGCTTTGGAAAGAAATACAAACTACTGCATTCAAAGAAAATAGCATTTATCACTGCTAAACTCCTCAGTCTTATCAATAAACATCTTTCAAATATGAATGCATCAGAAATTAACTTTGAGATCAGACCGGACTTTGCCACATCTTACCTGAAATACAGTCGGACCGGATTTTTTCGATGATTTATGAATGAACTATCAATACGTAAGATTCCCCTATGTCTAAAAGTAGTAACAACATCTGAGTGTGGTGGCCCCGCATGTGGACTTACTACAAAAGTATCTATACTTCCTAAAGTTACTTCACAAATATTAACAAAATTTCTGTCGTGTTCTGCTACAATAATAATAGCTTGGTTTCATATGCCAAGGAATGGAGTATTGTGGGGAAGACGCTATATATTTTGGAGTGACTCTATAATTTTGAAGTGCAGATCAGTTCGGGGCTTTGAGGGATACTCTGACATTTTATAGTAACATTTTCTAGCCACACAATTGTAACAAGATGTTAGAAAATATCCGCAGGGCTTTGAACAAAAAAAGTCGAAACAGGTACCGGATATCAGTTCACTATCCTTCCGGATAATCAGGCCGTACCGGATATCCGGTGTAGACCATTCAAGATATCCATGTCCAACCAAAAACGTTTTATACGATGAGTTAGAGAGATGCCTCAATTGAAGTTATAAAATTTCGGTAAACAAGTTGTTCTTCAGCCACAAGTAGTTCTTGAAAATAAGGCCACCGATTCGCTTATTTTGAATAATCTACATTCCAGGTCCTCGAATACTGATTTTGAAATTTTTTTTTCTATAAAACAAACTTTTTCGTCTTTTAGTCTTTTTCAAAAGTCAAGGTTTTTTAAGGTCGTTGACGCTTGACAAGAATAAAATATGCAAGAAATCATAAACCCTCCAAATTTATTCAAAATTTTAAGGATTTTTTTATATTATTATTCATTTGTTTTACACCATGACTTACTATACTGTATTACGATGTTTTCAAACTATTATATCTGGTAAACTCAAATGACCTTTTATATCCATAAAAAATGAATGACATAGTTTACTTGTTTTCTACCACTGCATTCAATTTAAGTTCCAGCGATATTTAAGGCATTGCTTGAGCTATCTTCCTGTTTGAGATTTAACCTCTGGTAACCGCATATGACCTTTCATCGCCATGAAAACAATAGTGAATATCTACAGACAATGGACAACACATACGTCATGTTTGAAGTTCCAACAATTTCCCCTTCTGAAGACTTCGTGTTTTCAAAGCTTTTCAAGCTATGAACTCTACTGACATCAAAATGACTTTTGTCCTCCATAAAATTCACAGAAATAGCCATACATTAATTTTGAAGCAATGCACTGTGTTTGCGATTATCGTACTTCAGGTATACGGTTCTACAGTCAACGGAAGATACCATTTAGTGACAGGTTAAGATAAAACGATAGGAAATACCACAGGCCTAACTGTGTTTTGCAATTGTTCGAGTTGTTGTACCCTTACTAAATCAACACATCAGTGCGTGCAGTGACCGCAGCTACGATTGTTCGTAATGTTTCATATCAAGTATCAACCACAGGAATGTGACATGAGATATGCCTAACCCATTTTCAATACATCGTAAAAAGACCACATCTAGAACAAAACCTCTCGTATGTACGTCAAGCAGTTCATCGTTTTTTTTTTTGTTTTTTTTTTTTGTTTGTTTTTTTTGTTTTTTACGCTATGTACATCATCAGTACTGCACACAGTTTTGCCAAATGCAAAGGAGCAAAGGACCTTCGACGTCGTATTTGTTGTGTTCGGTAGAACATATCACGCAACTTGAACTGTACGTTCGTTAACTGTGTTAACCATAGGCGATACCTCCAATTAATGGCGATACAACGTCATCTTCTCCGTACAGGTAAGTTTATCAGGACCCGAAAGCGTTACATTTCCAAAACTAATACAAAGACGTCACATTACCTGACCTGTACATATAAGAGGTTGATTTCCTTTGTTTTGCATACGTTTCCGTAATGATTTTTACTTTCCATGTTTTTTTTTTTTTTTTTTTTTAAGGAGGTATAAATTAACGAGTCAAAACTACAAAACCTACATTGTAAAAAGCTTCATCATAGTGACGTGGCACCAACTGAGGTACATCTTAGACGAGTCAATCTACACTACTTAATAAACGTTCTGCCAGTCTGTGGCTTTTCACATCATCAGCCAGTACACCGATGCCACTTGAGATCCATGTTGCTATACTTAACATACACAATGATTTCCAGATACTTATAAATAATTAAGGTTCATATTCATCGCCATGTGTGCACTACGGATGCCATGTGGTACCTGACCCATTAACTTCTTCCTATCCACTGATTTTCTTATTTATTCATTTTAATATCCTTGCATGGCGTTCTTATTCCAAAAAAAAACTGTATTAAATGTCCATAAACAAGGAAACAAACTCGGGTGTATAACAAGTTAGAACCGGCAAAATAAAAACTCATTAATTAAAAATGAACTTAGAAAATATAGACTAAAACGATTCTAAAAGTAAGTTATTCATTGACCTAAATGCTATCCTTTCAGTTCAGTACATTGTTTCTACATATTAACTATGAAAAGACGAATATAAAGAAATACGATAAGTACAAGACGGTGGCAGAGGGTCGAAAAAGCATAAGCTTGTGCTACTAGTCCACCAGTGGTACTCAGCAGATTAAGGCAAGAAGACAAAATACGATGTCAGATAAACAAAATAAATAAATAAAAACATTCAGAGAGAAGCAAATTCAATCGAAATAAACGTAGTGTTTAGACTAAATTAGAGAGCGTTAGTAGTATGATAACATCTGTAAAAAAAGGAACACAACAACTTTTAACGGTCTTGATATTACTATCTAATTTATTATCAATTTGAACACCACTTTCAGAGAATCTTACAGTGAATATTAATGTAGGAGATATTATGACGAAAATTGTTGAGAGACCTTGTGTTGTAGGGATGATATTAACTAGCAAAATTAAGATAAATATAAGATAAACAACAAAATCAGTGAGTAAGATACCCTGAACATGAAGAAAACTGCAACCGTGAACCCTACATACATCAACAACATTTAGGATACAATGAGCGAAAAGAGTGGTTTAGACTGAGCAAGATAATTTGATTTCGAATCAGAATTTGATTTAATGACAACATATTCTCTTGGCAAAATATGTAAACGATTTAAATAGGATGAGTAAGTATTACCCCAGATCATATTACAGCTGGAAATTGGGACATAAAATGAAGGAATCCTTAAAGATATTTAATGATGAATGATAGAACAAAGCAGCTAACGTTATACACTATACCAATCACTTTAGGAATCTTGGCTCATAGAATGCTACTGTGATTCTTCCAATTGAGAGTATGGTCTATGTAAATATCCAGAAATTTAAGAACATTGACATTATCTCATCGCCCTATAGGGGCTAGATGAGATATTGTGGTCACTTGGCTAGTGGAGCTATAAATTGTACTGTGCACCCATGGCAGAACGGCTGCCATGGAAACGCTTGGAGTGGATGAGTAGCGACACCCCAGGGGTACCCCATGGTAGAATGACCATGGGTAAAGGAGGGTCCTGTTCGGTGGTATAAATGAAAACGCCGTGTCAGTGCCAATGTGTGTGTGTATGCGGGTGCATGTATGTGTGTCCTTGTTTTCGGGTAGGATCGAGGACCGAAACAATAGATTTTCCAGCATATCTTGAGAACTGTTAGATCAATTAACTTACAGTTTTGTATGTCCTTACCTGAGAACACATTGTTCAAGATAACATTATATTATTAATTTTAATATTAATATTATGTAATGGTAAATCGAGTCAAATGTGCTGATTTTTTAGAAAAAAGAACACAATTTTGCCCCAAAATTGCTATTTCCAGCATATCTTGAGAAGTATTTGAGCATTTAATGCAAAATGCCAAATTTTGCAAAAACTGACATGAGAATGAAATATTCAAGGTTATCACTTTTCTCGTAAATAGAGCAAAATTTGCTGTTTTTTTTTTTTTTTAAAGCCAATTTTGTCCCCAAATTTGTATTTCCAGCATATCTTGAGAACTATCAAACCAAGTAATTAACTTAAAGTCTTGTAAGTACTTAGCAATAAACTATTACAAATTCCTCTGTGCAGGCCCTGTACTGAAATCATTATGCATGTTGGCGATGCGATACGCAACTCCGTGGATTGCCATGAATTCACAAACCAATATAGTCGATTTTTCGATGGAAAAGGGTGAAAAATCATGCAGATAGTTGAAGCAATGTTCAACGATAATGTGTCACATTTTTAATCATAGTGAAACAACTTACGACTGCTTACACCTAAAGGGTTACAGGAGATCGTTGTTTGGATGTGCGTGGACCATTACCATGCGCTGGCTCGTTACCTTTCGAAAAGGTAATGGAAACGTACATGAATAATTTTGTATGTGTTTGAAGAAAAAAAACACACATTTTATCAAGATAACAAAAATGCAAACAGCAACTCAGTCGTATACCCTGAGCCAGACGGTGTATTTACCTTTTGACCTTGTCGCAAGAAGCGTGTATCTTAGAAATCACCGAAGTTCCAGTGACAAAAAGCTTTGCGTTTGGGACTTCTTATGGAAATTCATCACCCATAGTTGTTAAATCAAAGCGAAGGAAGGCTGTAAGCGACTAGCTATGATCGGAGTCGAAGTACTTCAAGCAAGGGCCTGTTACCTCAGCCTGCTATTTCAACAGCTCCTATCATCAGCAGGAGGTTTATGCCCCTTACGTAATTGATTATATTACGTGAAGATCGAACAATACACATCAGTTACAGTGTGCTCTCTTGAAAATTTCTAAATTCCCAGAAAAGCGTCAACTTGGCAGTGTCAGAGGATTAGTTATGTTCTAAGTCATTGTGGCTACTTCGATTGCAAGAACGATGTCTTGGTGTCAGGGTGGATATATCCTTCCCACGTGGTGAGTTAAGTTTATGTGTGTCATTAATGAAGTAATGACTTGTGATTAATTTTCCTGTACTGTTGAGTGAAGAAATAACCACCTCCAATTCAATGGAGGTTGTTATTTGACAACATCTTCAAGCTGGGATTATGAATTGTACTGGCAATCACATAGTCATCTATCTTTGTCCTTCGTGAAAGTTTTAGGGTAGAAAAAAAGTAGAGAAAAAGCGCACCTGTTACAAAATTTGAAAAAGACGAATTACCGATATTCATCCATCTTCCAGATATTAGAATATGACTGTTGTCTCAGCATACTTGTTCGCCCTTTAGGCTACTACATTAAAACTCTCCAAGAAGGCGTAAAAGTCAGTCACCGTTACTTGAAATCAAGCAGACTAATGAGAATGAATATGAATATTGATGAATGCAAAATGGGGCTTAGCATTTTTTTTTTTTTTTTTTGTGGCTTTGACATATTACTTTACGGTTTATTAAATATTCAACTCATGTTATAAGTTTACTCTATAACACTTCCGTGTCCGGTTGGTCTTTATGTGGGGTTGAAAAGTTGTCAAATAACGTCTTTTGTATTAAATTATGTCATTGTAGTCTATTTGGGGGGGGGTTACAAAATGAGTTTTCAACGTAGCAGTTAATATCAAATTAGTGTCTGCTTTGGAGTTCCTTGGCTATCACATGTATACTCCGATTTGGTGTCATTTACAATAACTGAGTACCAAAATGGCAAACCATGGGTCCTTAAATGACCACTGTTTCTGGATGAATAAACCCTTTGGACTCCCGGTCTATGATGTTCAATTTTTCGTCCGTGTTAGTACTCTACCACTGTAGCCTCGAGAAGATGCAAGGTGTGTAACTTCGAGGGAACAGACAAGAATTCGATCATTAACCTAACTAGTTCTTCAGTGGAGGTCTAGAAACACTTCAGTGAACAACAAGAAACAAAATACGACGTAAGCCCAACGACGTAGCTACGGAGGAGTTGGGGTGCAAGTTCCCTTACCCTTCCGCTCGTCCCCCACTGGCGACGTGGGCCAAAAGATGACTGGCTACTCAACTTGATTAATGAGAAAATTCACTGAAATCCATCGGGATAACGACACTTTATCAATTTACTGCTTTTAGAGAAACCGAGATAGGTGGCTGCAAAGTCATGTTCATTTGTTTAATCGTGGTCACCCTAATAAATTCACGCGGAATCAGGCTACGAGTTTGTTGCCTATCGTTAATTTAATCGTAGCGTCTATCAGGGAAGAAGAATAATCCCCCTCCCCCTCATTCTGGAGAATATCTAACACACTGCAGTAGGAACAGTACCGCAATGGACACAAACTAACGTAACCCGTCATGACAGTCTGAGTAATCAGACATGGCAGTCTGGCTTTGACTAAATTGGTCAAATCTAAAAAGATCAAACATTTGAAAATTCCTTCTTCAATTCTTTGATTATAGTGAGTATCAAATCTTGTGTAGCAAAACCCTCAGTAACCATTCAACAAAAGTACATATTAATATTTGTTTATTTTTGTATGTAATAATGAAGTGTTTTTTTTTTTTTTTTTTGCTTGCATTTTTTTTCCATATATATTGGTATCCGAAGAAACAAGTCTAAAACAGCATATATAATGTGCAGCGCTCAGATTTTATTCTACGACATACAGCGAAGATATTAAATATTGACAATGTTCGAATGAACCACAGGCATGAGCAATGGACGATGATATTTCCTGGTAATTGCGTTTTATTTGGAAGGTGGTTCCCATGGCGACAAGCAATCATCACGTTGACAAAAAAAAAAAAAAATAGCAGCTCAACTATGATTGGAAAAATAAAATTAACTCTTGCCAATATCACAGATAAACCCTGAATTAAGTAATACCAATGCACGTTTTAAGATGTCTTCGCGGAAGCGAGAAGAATATAACTAATAAAAAAAAATGAAAAGACAAATTGATAAACGGCATATTTCGATATTTCATCACCACGTGTTTATTACTAAGGTCAGTGGCGTCATTGTATTTAGTTCATGAAAAGCTTGTAAAGATGGAAATGTCGAACAATGCAATCATGGGTGTTCTTCTCCAAAGATCCGTGTGGTTCCTGGCCATTGAGGAACAGATTAAGTGGTCTAGGAATGGAGATATATCAAATAATGTGTGTGTGAAGGTTTGGGACACTTAAACTGTTTCTGCATAGGCCTACTCCTCATATCAACCCCCATTCCGGCACCGTAAAACAACAGGACGTAATGTATATGTTCAGCGTACATTAAAGTTTGACCGTGTAACCAACGCACATCCTCTAGTATGGCGTTGAGACGCTGCGTTTATACATGGCATACTTAGTACGAACGAGTTAGCAAAAACGAGAGTTTTGTGTTACTCATTCTAATACATTGCAGTTTCGTTGCAGTACATTAAGTTTGCCAGAATACTCCATGTTAATTTCATAATTATATCATAATTTTACACAGAATAGGTCATTCCTGGCGTAGAATCTCATAAACTATCGTGTAATCAAATTATGCTTTCACCCAATTTTGTGTGCACGGCAGTCCATCTGCGTGCTTAGTTTCATAAACTCTGTGTTGGGAGGTACAAGCAGTATACCCAGTAGTAACTTACACGATAGTTCTACCTGACAAACGTTGGTTTTCATTGCTCTGATGTTGGTACTGGAGAATGTGCTGTCCATTCTTGCCAATCAACACAAAAGGGTGAAACTATTCGCACGACAGATAGACTTTGCAAAGTCTTTCTCGGCGAATGAATTCCCCTCCTTTGATACATTCCTCACAATTTGAGCTGCAACCTACTTATACCTAACCGAGGATATGTACTCATCTAGTAGTCGCGTTTCCCCATGGTCGCTGTCAGCCGGAAAGACTTTGGACACTCGATATAATTATGTGCAAATGAATAGTCACGTTTGACGTTACGATTAATACATATTAAAATACTACGCGTTGGTCATGAAATGAGCCAATAGCAGCGATCGTACAGTGAGAGAAAATAACCTAGGTTAACTTTCACCCTATCACCAGATTTGCCTACGGCAGAAATAGGATATCGCTAAGAGAGACCTACAACAGTTGAGGAGAGTAGAATATTACCATGATGGTTACGTAACAATTTGTAGTAGGTCCTTTCCCCATCATCGCTCCCATCATTTCTCACGATGGCCGTGATTGGCTTCTACCGAATTTGGTAGCGAAAAACAACGGTTTTAGTTAAAAGTTGTGTGCATAATTAAAACGAGTTTCCAGAGTCTGCGAGGACAGCGATCAGTGAGGGGAGTAAATACTCTTCCGGAAGAGCAGTACAAGTATGTGGATATTCCTTCAGAGGAGGCGGAACCAAGATTACCCAAGCAGACTCTGCAGAGTCTACACGACAGACGGACCAACAACTTCCGTTATTCGCACAAGCCTAGCTCCAACCCAAAGTTACTCCAGTTGCGATCGCCGATTGGCTTAAATTTTGTTCCTGGTAATACTTACGTCATGTTCACAAGAATATGTTTAGCACAGCAAGTATACCCTCTCCTGTATTCCTAGGAACATAATATCAAGTGCAATGATTTTTTTGCGTAGTTATCCAAGTGAACCTTATAATGCGGGTGCGAAGCGAAATGTAGTCTCGTGCTCTTGTATAGTAAGGCGTTTTATCTATCAGCGGCTTCATGCAGGCATTCACTTTATAGTAGACTTATGAAAGTCATCATCTCATTTTACACCATACGACTCAAATTCCCGTAGAAATAGCAACCCGTTTGCTGGCGGTAACGATCATGGGTGTTTCCGTATTAGCGAATGCCTGTGTGTGTTTGTGTCGGGAGGAGGCGGACGTTTTCTAACTGGAAAATTAGGAAGCGCAATGAAATCTGATACAGAGAGAATGTAACACACGTATTTGGGTATGGGTTGATGTGACGGGGAGGAGCGGGAGGGAATAGGGGATGGCGATTGCACCCATACACGAAACATGGCATAGGAACAAAAGCACGTATGCCAACAGGATGATTTGTGCTACGAAAATAAAGAAGGATAGGTGGAGTTGTAAAATACATTTTACATAAACTTTTGCATTTGCTTTATCCAAATCGAGTAGAATCATATCTATTCAACAGGTTTGTAGTAAAACAAATGATCTGCAAATGACAAATTCTGTTAGATAACTCCCCAATAGAGAGTAAAAGCAGTTAATATTTTTTTTCCTTATCTTGTGGCCTGCAAGATAACATAAACGAGTATGTCGTTTATGTCTCCTCTAGCTTGGAATGTTGTTTGGTCGAAGGTTATCAATCTTTACCTGGACTCTGCAGGTAGGCATTGGCGACCAACAATCAGCAACATCCCTCCTGCAAAGTTAAGAGAGGCATAGAACACATATTATGAATATTACATAGAACACCGTTCTTAAACAGATCAGTGTTTCTGCACTATAATATCAGTCAAAACGGTGCATTGCTCTCAGTGAAACAGCAAAATCTCAACGAGGAAGGCAAGAGGACAATGCACGGAGTCGCGTCTCATACGTATCTTTGTCCAGAAATCATTGGCTATTTTGCGCGTGCTTATGACAGCAGAGTTCAATCGAACACCTACCACTATACATTACACACAGTACATAAGTACACTTAGGTAGGCTCAGCACACTTGGCAATGGATATGAAAGGAACACGTAAGTGTTGTGTAAATGCAGAAGTCAAGTTCGCGTCCAACCACATATTCCCATGCAGATCGGGTGTGCATCAAAGTAATCATTTGCTTTCCTTTATTCCTCAAATCAGTTATATAAATGGTTCTAAGAAACACGTCACAATCATTTGCATAACTCAATTTCGTTTCCCGCCAAAGTGTACTGCAAACCAGTCAATTCCGTGGCTAGTGTCCACACGACACGTAAAAGTATATAACATTCTGAGTATAGGCCGGGGTATTACCAAAAGCATAGAAATTGAAATTGTCATTAGAAATAATCGCTCAGTCCAAACATGGTTGCAGAGGTTGAAATATTAGTTCACACTATACGCAAAAGCAAAGATGTAACTCATCATGCAAAAATCAGTAATAACTGATGTTGCACCCTGTACTTACAGAACTTACCTTACTGTATTATGTGTACTATTGACCTATGACGTAAACGATCGGATGAACAGTGCGTGTCATAATCAGGTACCTAGTGACCAAGTTTGAAGTTCATTGGACTTACTGTCGAGAAGGAAATGTGACAAACTTTTCAAAGTATTTTATCAGTAAGAGATTTGACCTTTGACTTCTGACCTTTGACCTCTAACCTTAACTTTTAAAGGAAGACACAACTTCCGACTATTGGTCACATATCCACCAACTTTGATCTTTATTGGCTTCGCGGTTTAGGAGGAGTTGTGGACGCAAACTTGACCTTTGACCCCAACACACATAAGAACATAATAAAATCTCTATACCATTCACATATTTGAAGGTCTCATGTAAATAGCCATTTTAGATTACGAAATTCAACAGAAATAAGAATTTCACTGATTTGACCTGTGACCTCTGACCTTTGACCTCTAACCCTGAATTGTGATGAAAGACTCAACTTCAGACTATGGGTCACCTATCTAACAATTTTGACCCTCGTCGGCTTTGCCGTCTAGGAGACTCCCCCCACACGTTCTCTGACATCAACCGTACATGGGACAATGATTTGTTAATCCCAAGAAATTTTAGTCATCATAAAGACAAAGATGATGTTGGGCTTGACTATACTCAAAGATATGCCGTTAACATAAGTATTCATATGTGTTGAAATATCTGGTTTACTTTCCTACTGCCTAAGTGGAAGACTACAAGAAAGACGTAATCGTTATTTGGTTCTGTCTACCACAAGAAAACAAAGTGTCATAAAAAAAAAAAAAAATCATCACTTCCCATGTTTCCTAAAGCTATACGAACACTTTTATATGCAAGTCATCGTTTTATGTTTTTTTTTTCCACAGAGTAAGTATCTTGCAAACGTAGAAAAAAACGAAAGAGTTTAGCAAATATTCGAAGTACGAATTTGGTGCTTCCTTAGTTTGGCTGGGGAGCGGCATAAACTTACATTTCAAGGCATTCATCCGAGCGAGGTGATTGTTTCAAGGATTATTTGACTTCAATCGTATCGAACAGGAACAGACCTATAAACGACAGCAATATCTCAAAACGAGCTACACAGGCATTTTTTTTACTGGATTTGGCGCATGGGTGGTAAAAGTCTCAGCAGCAATTATATTTTCTGTCCAACCCAATAACAGTTATCCCGGTTTCACGCACGAATGGTATCCTTGTCTACCGAATGTTCAAATTCATGTGGTTTTAAAAATCGCTGAACTTTAATTTTATTTTTTTTACATTGTAAGACCGCGCTAGGAACTCGTAGAGTGCGACTGTTGTAAGGTCTATGCCATCACTGAATTACAATGACGCCTATGCCTATGAAATGTAACGATTATTATCAGGCACTGTCAATGTGAGTGATATTTATAGCGATGTCTACATTAGTTCAAAGTCTTGTTCACCTTGCATTTACTTAGTTTTTGGACTTTTCTCCTGTTAAAAATGCACTTTTCCAAACACCACAGAGGAGTGGAGAGGGCGGATTTCAAGGTTATGAGACGTGAAAATGTCATTTTAGAACATTGACTCCATTAATCATTAAAAAATGTTGAACAAAGCCACAAATTCCATCAAATATTGAAAATTTTACGGGGCACATTCCTGTCTTACACTTCCATTATAAATAAACATTGACTGAGTATGCAAATTTAGGACGTCAAGAGAGGAACTCACATGGCACGTCTTTTGTGTTAACCTTTGGTACTTGGACTTTCTTTCAAGGGAAACTAAGAATTTTATATTCCCTGAGGGTTTTGTTTCAGAAGCATGCATTTTCTGAAATAAAGTGATGCAGTAATGAGGTAATTACGTAATTAAGAGATGAAACGTACAGTTCCAATAAAAGAAATACCGAAGCTGTGGGAGCCTCGGCGTCATCGTATTTCCACCCCCTCAGTTTGAGAACCAGTTCCTCAGAAACAGAAATAGATAGAATCACAGTTCCAGGGGAATTATAACTCAAGGTCCCTCACGTCAACTTTGCAGCATAGCCAGATCTTTTCTTGAGGTGGGTTACACACACCTTATAGAATCAAAGATTGAAGAGCAGACACCATGAACTAAAGTTTGGAACATTTATTTACACAGCTGCAACGTGAAAGTGGGATGGGTCTACATTGCCCATTTATACATTAATGATACTTGCACTGTAAAACATGTCTACAAAATTCGGCAGGAATCCAGAGCAAAATGAAACATACAGAGAAAGCGTGTTGTCAAGTTCAGGGGGCAAAATTTATAGCCCTTGATTATACGCTTTTGCACATATTTCCCCTGACACTGTTTCGTCCTCTAAATCTACAGATTGGGTATATATACAAAAATCACCTGAAGTCACTGCAACTTTCCACTCGAGACCCTTCTCAAGCGCCTGTCCAAAATTATGATAGTAAATATAGAAGAGAGTGAGGTTCCAGTTCCTTCCAGAACGTACACATTTTCGTGGGGAAAAAAAGGTTGGCAGAAGTTGCTATACAGGCACGTACAGCATGAGTCAATAGCTAAGCTTCTCCGTACTTTGTGGTTGCATTATCTGTCGAGGTCCATTGCCATAAAAAGACCAAGATGGTTAACTGAAGTACTATACTAATTAACACAGCAAAATCATGAACGGGAACGGATACCCCTTGCACTATAGACCGGGCCACGATTCGTTCACAAGAATGTTAAATGCGGGCAAAATTAAACCTAAATGCCGTTGACAATCACCGCAGTTATAACAGTCCATGCGGTTAAACTTTTGCGAAGTTGAAAGTGTTTTACATACTTGATATGTTCATATCTGTCACATAAGCACAACCGAACCTGTCAGGTCTCTTGAATGAGACCTAATACATGTAAAGTTTCTTGTAATAACATGTACACACTCACTTGTGAGGACCTTCAGGCAATGATATATCTTGTGAATTCCATATACGTCCTCGACGGTTTCTGTTCTAAGTGTATTGCCAACTCAAATCGATCATTAGCAAACAGCATACAGAACCTACCACTTTCATCACACAACGTCTTTATCATATCTAACCATGTGTATCTCCTTAATAACGGAGGACCTTGTGAGTAAAATTTCCAGATTAAAACGAATACATATGTGTGACCTATTCTAGAGATAGTTTAACTCTTCAAATTCCAAAAATTCTTGGAAGAGGGGGGGGCTTACTTAATTGACCGATTGTCTCACATACACAATACAAAAATAGATAATGTTTACTGCTATATTTGACGACGAAAACATTAATGTAACTAGTGTGCACATATCGTCTCATGATTACTGCGGCCTTACATCCTTACATACTAAGTACACCATGTACCGATTATACGGTGCATCGCGAATCTCAACATGCGATGCCAGGCACGGAGTTGATGTTACTCATGGAATGATAAAGACATCCTGTATTTTTTTCACGAATATTCAAACATAAACGTATATATATATATATATATATATATATATATATATATATATATATATATATATAGATATATATATATATATATATATATATATATATATATATATATATATATATATATATATATGTGTGTATATATATATATGTGTGTATATATATATATATGTGTATATATATATATGTGTATATATATATATATATGTATATATATATATATGTGTATATATATATGTGTATATATATATATATATATTTAAAATCAAAGGGCACCGTCAGACCTTCAGCCTCAGCAGGATACACTTTTCTTTCAATGTTTTTCCCCAACTGGAGGATTAGATTCATACGAAGGGGGTAATTCCATGGGGTAGTGGAAGCCATCGTCAGCATCCGTTGGGTCTTGTGGTGGTGCCATGTAAATCTGAAAGAAAATCCAAAAGAGTTTGTTTTTTTCTAGAACATAATCATGGACTTACTGACGCGTAATCGTTTAACTTTACCATTTTATAAACGTTCCACCCCCCATTCATTTATTACCGGATGAATTGTACATATTCTTTTTATCAATATACATAGGCTGACCAGATATCTCGATCTGTGGAAAACTTTATTAAGAATACAATTACTTTAGGCGATCTTATTCAAGGCGATGACACGATGATACTAAAATGATGATTAGCCTCTTCTACTGTTTTCTCCTTGTAACGTATAATTATCAGTGACCAAGGCCACAATTACACTAATCAGGTTAGGACTGGAGACATTATCATATCTATGGGCATGTCTAGATTGTACCCTTCAGCGTGGATAAAGAATTATTCTGGGTTTTTTTTTCCTTTGTTCTTTATTCCTCCACTGTTTTTATTTCTTTGTTTTTTTTCATGTTTTTTTTTAATTGTAGTTAAATTTTAATTAAAAAGAAAAAATGAAGAATCAAGAAGGTATTCCAATAAATGCCTTGAAAATGTTGGCACTTTTTTTTTTATATAACCCAAAGAATCTACCTACGGACTGACCGTTATCGAACAAATTGTAGAAATATTGTCCTCAAGTAGTTCATGCCTCATTTACCATTTCCTTTCTTTCTTTCGTTTCCCCAAAAACTACATACAAAAGAAAAGACCAAAAAATGGTCTAATATTTGTAATAATACCGTACCCGATGATATAAATTGTTCAAAGTTATTAATTACGTACCACTCTTTCGTGAATTACGTGTTGTCTGCCACAACACGTCCCAGCCGCACATCCAAAGCAGGAAGCCATGGTAGCTGTTATTCCCTCGATTGCGTCCACAGACACGCGTAATATTGAGACCAACAAGACGTTGTCTTCGTCCCAGCCGCGTAAAACCTGAAATTAAGAATAATACTCTTACAGAAAGTTTTTGCTTATTTCCGTTCAACATCTTTTAGTTCGGACAGTGTTTCCACTTCGAAGGAAATTTCCCTATGTTCGGGAAATCTGGCCCTCTTCCAGGTAAATCCCAGGAAGTTACATGAAATCAGAAATTGCTGTGTTAAAAAGAATAATAGTAAAATCTAAGGTAATTATACCAGAACAATTTTATTCCTTATTTCTAATGACCGGTCCCTTTACATAGCCCAGCCAAAAAACCCAACAAGAGCGAAAACCGCTGTGCATGTGCAATCCCTGTTTCCCTTGGACGCCATGTCCGGGATTTAACAGGTATACTTGTATACTCTATACAATAGTATATGAATTCAATCATGGCGCTGAGCATAAGTTGGAGCACAGTCTCTTTACGTATTTACAAATGATAACAATAATATTTACATGAAAACCATGCACACATGTCCGGTTTGTGTTTTTACAACTGCTTACTGATTTTGTTCTACCCGAGTTTCTTAATTAACTTTTAATAAAGTAATCGTAACATATAACTCAGGATTTTGAGCACATCTGTCAGTAACTTTCTCTACGGAGGCTTGTAAAGGCCATTTACGTTACAGTCATATGCCGTATCCTATCACCAGCGGACCCTTAAATTGATGTCCATATGTTAGGGCAATTCACGGGGAGGTATGGCTAACGAGTGTTTTAAAATCACAATAGTCTGTTTTCTCACCGAGATATCATTGACAGGTATGCTGGTGTCGATGGGTCAGTCAGTCCTAATTAGGTGTGGGCCGAGAGCTTTCGAAAGCTAATCAACTCCTTTACATGTAGCTGTTAGGTCATACAATCGTCACTTGGCTGGTTTGTTGTGAAAGCGAAATTTTACGCCCAAAGGCACCGTGCCATTGCATGTTCGATTGGCAAAAACGCTCTCAAGAACATTGTATCGCTCACAGATGCAGTTTCTTGTGATGTCAGTGAAGTCGTACAAGCAATGTAGCATATAAAATTCAGCTCAGTGAAGGAAATACCACATATGTACTGGGGTAAACGAGGAAAGCCTTAACTTCCAACATACGGGGGATATTTTATGATTCATGTTAATTTAACTCATCAGTCTCCTACCTATACTACGCACACAGACTACTTCGGAAAGCTGTTTTCATCACATGGGTATCGTCGCATCATCATCATATTTCCATACTGCTCCTTGTACAGGTTTATGTGACAAGCATGTTAACGATAAATATGTATTTTTGTCGACATATTTATACAGAAACCGAACAAGGAAAAGATGTTTGCTCACACTTTGATATCTGATGCGGTTACCAGCGAGCATCAATCCAAAAGAGGCCGTGACACTAGAAAGAATAGACAAGACGGAGTAATGGATGACCTGTTAGAACGAAGACAAAATCAAATTTGACTTGCGATATGGACTGAGAATGTGCTTAAACATAGTCAAGTCGTGCAATTTAAACTAGAGGACGTTTCGTTAATTGTACCTATAGCAACCAAAGGCCCAACATAACATATATCAGTCACACTTGGAAATGCCGCCAAAACGCATCAACATCACCGATTAATGTTGTCAACATCATTTCCAGTATAACTACAAATATAATAACCATAACTGTTGTAATCATCATCACCAGGATCACCACCATCATCATCATCATCATATTCATTTCATCGTTTGTCTTTATCAAAACCATTACCATCACTATCAGTTGCCATACTTATCGTCATAATGATCATCACCATTCTAATATTCTTTACCATTACAATTAAATTATTGCTCGCGGGTGCAATAAAAATTATATTAATGCAATAATTTCACCATCATAGATACCGGAAATAAAGATTTTGAACTCAAAATCAAAGAATCCTTACATATCAAAAAACTCAAACCTGTTCTTAATAACCAACTGTTCTAACATGGATCATCCTATACACTCAGCGTTTTCTAAAACCTGTCAGACGTTGTATTTCTGATACTATATTGTCTTATGTCATGTTGTCTTGCTACTTTTATATATTTCACCTACCTGAGGAGGAAGATGTGATATCTTCGAAAACGTTCGTTTTAAACTATAACTTTCGTTTACATTTTCGTGTTAATTTGCTCTTTCATCTGGTTCTTCCAATGTACAACTCTTCCTAAATGAAATTATTATTATTATTATGTTTTATTGTTATTATTATTATCATCATCATTATTATTATTATCATCATTATTAATATTATTATTAATAATATTATATTATCATCATTAATAATAATAATAATCATAATATCAATCAGCATCAATATTATCATCATCATTACTGTCACAGTCACAACAATAATAATCCTAATCATCATTATGTTCATGACCACCAGGATTGTCAGTATCCTTGTTGCAATGATTATCTTCTTCCTTTAATCTTTATCGTTATCATTGCGATTACTATCATCATAACTATCATCATTATATTCATAAGAATCATTACTGCAATTATCATTGGTATCATCAATATTATCATTACCGTTCCTCTTCTCTTCTTTGCTGAATGTATTCCAATAACTCCAGTGATGCTGAACAACTGAAAATAAAGACGAAGTTTCGTCAAGACATTTTGTCAATTGAAAAATTCTCAGAAATGTGATATTTTTTTTCTTCTCGAAATCTCTTTAGGCTTCGCTCTGAACACACATGGCGCAGAAATATAACAGACGGCAATCTTTATGATGTTTACTAAATAAGGTGGTATTTTATATGACCTGAACGTTAAATCACGTATGTGATATGAAAATAATTCATCTCACTGTTGTAATTTAACCCAGGTAAAAGTCCTTCAAAATCAACTTCATAGCAGTTTTATCACGGCACCTAGCAAACAAACCTACCATGATCTGGAAGTTGCATAAACAGTCAATGATCAGTGGTTTTTCTCCAGTTTTCCATTAAAATTTTAAATGACGTTACCTTTTACTGTGCTGCAAACTTGTACTGTAAAGTACAATTTTATGGTGGGTCGATTATATAGTAGATGGGTCTGTGCTTTTTTTATTTGTTTATTTGGGGGGGGGGGTTGGTCAAACGGGTGTCTGCAGATGAGCTATACTCTTCTCTCCTTGTATTTAAGAAAATATTACGAAAATATTTTGTCTCACCAATCCGCCCCAGATTCCTGTAGCGGACTTGTCCCATGGGCGAAATCTGTCCAGGTTCACTAAATATATTACTTCGAGAACGAACGCTAAGAAACCACACCATATCTGTATTATACCAGTAGAAACAGCGGCTTTGCTGTTGTAATTCGGCAATCTCTTTCCGTCCTCAACGTCGGTACCGTGAGGCTGGTCGATATGAATCCTTCGAGGGTTCTGGTTGATTTCAGCAACTTGAGTAGGAGGGGGAAGTGTAACAAGGGGAGCCGTCGCCATCTTCCTTAGTAGTTTCAAGATCGATGAATTTATTCCTAAGCAGGAGACAATTAAGTTCGGTATCGCTGCTGGACTTTAGATGATCATGACCTTCAAGATCAGGTTTCCTACAATGACACGGCGTGTGCGTCAACTGGGTGTGCATCTTTGTTTGGAACTGAGCAGCAAAAGTTAACAGGCAGAACATTGAAACTAGAACACCAAAGGTGAAGAAACTCAAACGTCAAAATTTTTCCATGGTTTGTATGATCACTGCCACATAAAAGTAATTATCATCGCTAGTTGAATAACCAATAATTAATGCTAGATTCTAAATATACTGTTAAAGTAGGATGTGCTGTTTGAAGAAATAAAAATAGCCTTTACGGTTGATCTTCTATCATTTTTTGTCATTTGATACCAATGTGGATAATAACATGCCATGCCAGGTTTTGTTCATTAAGAATGTCATTAATTAGAGTTTTAATTACGGTAGAAGAGGAGCGATTTAGTTTTTTCGGGTAAAAAGTTAGCCGAACTGTACCATGTGGTAAATGTGCGGCACTTCCATGTGAACACTGCTACAACTAAGCAAAAGCATTTCCTTTACGTGGACAAATATACCTGTACAGAAGTTTTTACAACTTTCTGCAGCAATAAGAAGTATAAGGAGTCCTTTGGTGTACTTTGGAAAATGCATTAATAACAGCACATCCTGCTTTAATTAACAAATATTTAAAAACAAAAACAATCCACGGAGTTGCGTATCTCATCGCCAACATGCATTGATTTAAATACAGGGCATGCACACAGGGATTTGTAATAGCGTACTGCAACCACATCTCACAGAGACCTAGTTCGGCGAACTGGTTGTAAATGACAAACATTCTTCAAGCATAAACTGGTGGTAAGCATCTCAATACTGATATCTACTGTAAGGTAGCAAATTTAAGGTTACAGCCTGCAGTGCTACTAGGCTTAAGTAACGATACCTAATGGCTCAAAAGTATCTGTGCATATAACGCTACATAACACATGTCAATTATAACATGGGGTTTTTCCATGTAGGTTAGGCTTACCGTTTAGTGGTTAGAGTTAGGAGCAGGATATAAGAGCATGGGTATTTAAGAGCTCTATGAGCTCTATGGGTATTTGCACATAAGTCTCCTATTTACCTGTGCAGGACCTGAAATAATGTTCTCATAAAAGGCATTATCCACAGGGGCCAGTTCTGCTAAAGATGTTTTGGCTAGAGTTAAAAAGGTGGTGTCTAGTATTGACCCAGATGCTGGCTCTAAGTTTGCTACCAAACAATCATACAATTTCACAAGTTTACTATAAGAGTAATATACTGTATCTTCATAGGAAGGGCCGTGCAAAATGTTGCGTATAGCCTAATTAGTTCTCAACATATGGTGGAAATACAAATTTTGGGGCAAAATTGGCTTTTTTTCTAAAAATAAAACAGCATTTTTCACTCTCTTTAATACAAAAGTGATATACCTTGAACATTACATTCTTAAGTAATTAGTCCTTGCAAAATTTTGCATTATATGCACTCAAACACATTTCAAGATATGCTGGAAATAACAATTTTAGGACAAAATTGGCTTTGTTTCCTTCAAAATCAGCAAATTTCACTGGATTTACCATTAAAGTAATATTACGTTGAACAATGTGTTCTCAGGTAAGTCCTAACAAATTGGTCTAGTATTTCTCAAGATATGCTGGAAATACAAATTTTGGGCAAAATTGGCCTTTTTTTCTCAAAAAATCAGCAAAATTCGACGGATTTACCATTACAGTAATATTATGTTGAACAATCCGTTCTCAAGTAAGTATTTACAAAAATTTAAGTTAATTGGTCTAATAGTTCTCGAGATATGCTGGAAATACAAATTTTGGGACAAAATTGGCTTTTTTTTTCAAAAATCAGCAAATTTCACTGTTCTTCCTACAAAAGTGATATACCTTGAATATTTCATTCTTAGGTAAGTTTTTGCAAAATTTTGCATTAAATGCTAAAATACTTCTCAAGATAAGCTGGAAATACCAATTTTGGGGCAAAATTGGCTTTTTGTTACTCAACAATCAGCAAATTTGACTCGATTTACCATACAACTAATACATCCCGCACATATTGGCATCATGCACAACTCTACCAAGTTTCAACTTAATCGCTCATATGCTTTTAAAACTATTCTGGGAAAACCACAATTTGAACAGGTCCGGACGCACACACACACACACACGTACACACGCACACGCATTGGCACGGACACGTTTTCATTTATACCACCCAACAGGACCCTCCTGTACCCATGGTGACTCTACCATGGGGTACCCCTGGGGTGTCGCTACTCATCCACTCCAAGCGTTTCCATGGCAACCATCCCCCCATGGGTGCACAGTACAATATGTAGCTCCACTTGCCAAGTGACTACAATATCTCATCTTGCCCCCTATAGGGCGATGAGATAATCGTATATAATGATCCAGAACCGAAGAATAGTACTCACAGCGCGATAATCGTAAAAATTGACGACCTTTTTTTTTTTTTTTTCCGTTTCTACGCCTTTTTTGAAAGAGATTGTATTAATTAGTTGAACACACACTTAGGGGGCTTAACTTGCGGATGATGTGATCTATGGTCAGCAAGCATCAAATTAGCTTAAAAAAACAGTTTTGAAGGAAAATGATCTGTTAAAGTTCGTGTTTTTACTTATGTTTACCATTTCATAGGAGTTTTATTGTGTCTTTCACTTGCGTCAATTTGTTCCCATGTTCTGTTCTTTACTTTTGCTTGTATTTTGTGAGTTCCACGGTCGGCTGCCGAAATGTATCGATCTTTTCAACTTTAAGTTAGTCTATCTTTTTCTTCTTCTTTTTTTTTTTGATATAGAAGAGAAATATAACACGAGATAAATTTAATTTTAATATCCTACATTGTAAACAGACAGGCATCCAGTCAAGCCTCTCGCATGTCCTTCAAGCAATACATCGTTATCACTCGATGTTCCATATCAGCACTGCACATAGTTAATGCTAAATACAAGCGACCTGCAAAGACGTACTTTGTTTGTTGAGTATCATCAAATTGCAACCCGCTTACACTTAACGTACGTACGGTGTGTGTCTGTGTTAACCATATACCGTACCTCCAATGAATGGCGATAATGCAACGGCATCTTCTATGTACACCTCACATTACGGAGCCAAATGCAATACATCTCAAAAACTGACTACAAAGACATCACATTACGTTACCTGTTCAAGACAAGGCCTGGTTGATTTCCTTCTTTTTTTTTATATGCTTTGGGAATGATGTTTACTTTCATTTTGTGGCGATAAATTAACAAGTCAATACTGCAAAACTTTAAAGGGAAATAGGGCGTTTGTTTTACAGGAAACATCCATAGTTTTAAAACCAGTGTTTGTGGCCGCAGAATGATAGATTATTCAAAATAAGGAAGGACTGTGGCCTTGTTTTCAAGAAATAAGTTTCTCACCGATAGAAACTCAGTTACTTATTGCTCAACAGTAATTTGTTCACCCAATCTTTTCAAAATTCAAATGATGCATCTTCCGTTACTCATCACATGCATAATGCTTTGAAGAGATGAAGCTTTGGCAGATCTTTATTGATGAAACTGAATGGTTTAACAATGACTAACTCTATTCTTTTGTATGTCATGTTGGTGCATTCTAAACGCCCTATTTCCCTTTAATAGTTATAAACTTTAAATAGTGGTGATGTTTTAACCAATATCATGCTATATGTTTACAGATGAGCTTTTACTTACCTTAAGTTACCAGTAAAGTCTGGACTAAATACCGTGATACACCCGTTAGGTATACAGCAGTGTCCGCTGCGGTGAATCGCTACTGAATCTCGAGTTACGTTAAGGATGAATTGATATAAACCGCTTTGTGATCGCTCGCCTCTGTGCAGCGTGTATCGCATCATCAGCCAGTACACCGTTGCTACATAATGATTCGCATTTCATTGCTCAACATACTTAATGTTTTCCTGGTAATAACAGCGAGTGTCACATTAATAGCTATGTGCGTAATACGGATGCCAAGTGGTACCTGACGCAGTAATTTCTTCCTCTTCTTGTATTTTCTTGTCTGTTCATTTAACTTTTCTCGAGTATTTTCCTTATTGCACGAAATGTATAAAAGAGCCAGAGTTAGCAAAATAAAAGAAATTACATTTATATTGAAGGGAAATAGGGTGTTTGTTTTAGAGAAAACATCCATATTTTTGTAACCAATACCTGTGGACGTAGAATGATGGATTATTCAAAATAAGGAAGGACAGTAGCCTTCTCTTCAAGAAATAAGCTCCTCGCAGGTAGAAATTCAGTTATTAGTTCCTCAACACTAATTTGCTCACCCAAACTTTTCAAAATTCAAATGATGCATCTTCCATTACTCATCACATGAATAATGTTTTGAGAAGATGAAGCTTTGGTAGATATTTATTGAGGAGACTGAATGGCTTAGCAATGATTAAAGCTATTTTCTTTTTCATGTCATGTCATGTCGGTGTATTCTAAACGCCCTATTTCCCTTTAAAGGAGAACTGGAAAAATGAATTTTGTAAAAAAAGAAAAGGGGGTATTCATTGATCTAAACCCCATCGTTTCAGTCCCGTGTATTGTTTCCACTTCTTAATTAAGAAAAGACAAAAAGTAAGATCATTAGGAGACGATGGAGAAGGACTGAAAAAGCAGATTAAGACAAGGAGACAAAAGACGACGTCAGATAAACAAAAGCAAAAACTACAGAGAGAAGCAAGTTCAATCAACAGACAAGGTAGTGCTCAGACGCAATTATAGAGCTTTTGTATGTGACTCTTATAGTACATGTAAAAAAAAAAAAAACATTTTTTTACAACGGTCTTGGTGTTATTGTCTAATTTATTTTTAAAAAAATGTATTTCTTCATTAGAAGACCTTGTAGGAGAGGCATTCTCTTGTAAATTTAAGATGAGTAATAATATCAGTGAATAGGAGACCTTTAACACAACTGAACATAAAAGCTGCAACGTGGACATGACGAACATTAAAATTATTTACGATTCAATGAGTGAATAAGAGTGGTTGAGATGGAGCAAGATAATCAGAACAAAATTTCTTTTCGCAAAATATGTAAACGATTTAAGTAGGATGAGTAGGTGTTTCCCAGATCATATCAGGGTATGAAAGTTGAAAATAAGATTAAGGGATCATGAAGATGATCATCAGGAAGGCTCAAAGCAGCTTATTTTATACAATATGCAAATCGGTTTGGAAATCTAGGTTCGTGGAATATCAATAAGATTCATCCAATTAAGATAAACGTCTATGTCTGAGTGACTACCTAAAAATTCAGCAAATTAACAGTACAGAGTTTATTACTGTCAATAAACAACTCAGTACAGCCTTTGTTTCTTTTTTTTTTGTTTATGAAAGGGGTGAAAAGCGATGAACTTAGCGTTCAAAAATACTCAACGATAATTTGTTACATTTTACCCCAAAATGAAACGATTACAAGCCCAGTAATAACAATACGCACTTAAGAGATTAGACCATGATGTTTGTATCAATAATGCTCGTGTCGATAAATGAGGTAAAGAAGTGAACAGAAGAAGAGTTTGCATGCATCATCTTCACTCGTTCTTCCTTTGCTCTGATGATGTTGGAATGCATTACTTTTAGTTTATAAACAGCGATTATGCAGTAATATGTGACGTCATCATTGACCAGCAAGCCCCGGGAACTTTGTGTCGTTTTTCTTTCGTAATAGTGACTTTTTGGCATTTGGAAGTAAACGAACCAACGAGAACATTATGTATTTTGACATAAAACAATTGTAATGAGATGAATGTTGTTAGAAAGTTTCCTTTCGTACACTGCACTTTGCATTGATGGCCCCAAGAATTCTTTTCCAGCAAGTCCAGCAATACTTTACACCCATTTCGTCTGATCATCTAACATATATTACCATATGCAAACGTTGTAATATTTTATACATAGGTGAGAAACTAAGCGCAGGCTGCAGCATTTCACATAAGTGAACGTTAACCTTTAACAAAACTCAACGTTGTTTTCAAGTGGAGGCACATTTCACCCCCCCCCCCCCCACCTCCCTCGTTATGTACAATCACGGAATTTTCGGTTACCGGTGCCCTGTCCCCTATGAGTGCTCTTATTGATAGACTCAGATAAGAAAATCGCCTCATCTTTAGACTTGGCACACTCAGCTCGTATAGCTTAAAATGGACCGATTTTAAACCTACACTTATTCATCTTGTGGGTCTGTATGTGTGTCTATATCGGACCGTTTCTACTTCTTCGTGTGCTTTGTCAGTCTGCTCCTGACAGTATTTTGCCACTGTGATAAAGACGTTTGTAACCGAACGTCATGTTCTGCCTTCCACTTTGCACTTGTTATATCATTTCGATTTCATCGTCTCATTAAAGGAGAAATCAGGGTGTGACTGAGAAAATTCACTTTTAGTTGATTTTTCTTTCTAAACTGATTGTTTACCAAAATATAGAGACGTTGGGGAGGTGTTTGAAAGTAGAAGAAACTGTAATTATTGCGTTAATTACTGTTGAATGAGAAATCTTAATATTTTTCGGGTGCAAAAAATAAACGTCCATGTTCAAGACAAGACAGCCTCCTCTATACGATGACCAATAACAGCATAAGACTGAGATGTGACGTTATATGAATAAACATAACAGAATGTTTACGGTTCCCATGCTGTTCATGCATTGTGCAATCCTAAGTTAACAAGAATTTAGTGATAGTTGATGATACATACAGCATACGTAGGCTACCTATGAAACTGTTCAGCCACACCTCCTCAAACCTTGAATAGGCGATAGTATTGAATATTCAATTTGATTCGATGAATATGGATGTTACAGAATTTTGAAGTCTTTCACCCATTTTTTTTTTTTTTTGCGAATTTGACTCGTTACTCGAAATTGTCCAAATGTTTTGAGATACTCTTGATCATATTTGTTAGTTATAACTCATTGTGCGATGAGATATCGGCGGGGAACTGTAGTGAAACAAAACATGAAAATAAACCCTGATTTCCCCTTAAAGCACGCTATTCACATAGCTATTCACAATCGCCATAGCTTGCGGTATGTCAACAACAGCACACAAATTCAACGCACTTTATACACAAGGTTTTCTTATCGTTTGTAGTGGAATCTTATGCTGGAAAAAATTTGGAATTCGGTCTAAAAGATTTTTCAGTATCTTATACTAACAACAGTTCTTAGCGTCTGTCGATATTGTGAAGTCGTGCATATACATACATAAATAAATAAATAAATAAATAAATAAATAAATAAATAAATAAATAAATAATACACACTGATCTATACGGACCACTTTTAGACAACGCAACATCGTTTGAAACGGTTAGAAAAACACAGGGAATGTGAATAGCCATGAACTTTGGGGATTATACAAGGTGTCATTGAATGTTTTGAGGAATTCCACACCCTTTCTGCATATGGCAATAGCGAATCAAACGTTTGGAACAATAAATATCAACAGGAAAGGCAACAGCAAAGGATCTAGCGATTCCATTTGCTGCGATGGAAAGAAAACAAGTTGTTTCCTTCGTGAACCATAAGTACCATATTGGCACTTACGGTTCAGGAAGTAAAAAATTGAGCGCGCGAACCCATTTTGCACTTAGCTGCACCTTCAGCCAGCTGCACAATAGTGAGACAACCCATAACCGTCAGTTCTGCATATTCATTACAAAGTCTAAAATGAGACATCTGTACAGGAACAAATCATTATGCTACTTTTTGTGCAATATGTCATTTTCATACTCGATATTGGTGGGATTTTACGCGAGTTTAAGCCTTTTTTTTTGGGCTCTCCTATAGCCCATAAGCCAAACTTCCATCCTATTTTGGCCTTTCACCAATGCAACCACCGAACCTTAAATTTATGGTCCACGACCGATTAAATCTTCCTCAGTTCGCAAATCAACCGAGCCCACCCCGTCAACTTGTGGGTCACAAACGTTGAACCTGTGTTTTCATTTTAACACCGATACTTTTATTATCAGCAGGCCTACTTGTAATCGCTATGAATACACTAATGCTGGAGTGTCGTGCAAGACCCGCCGGACTACGTATCTACGTCGTTTCACGAAGTCAACAGTTGACAATATACCGGTTGCACAAACAACCTTAGACTTCGTATGAATAAACCATAAGTCTTACTTAGAAGACTGCCAGAGGTTATCCCAAATGAACGGTCCTTAATTATATAGCCACCTCAGCTCCTGTGGCAGTAGCTTAAGATTTCAAATCGTTCAAGTTTTAAAAGAATGGTCCTTATGGGGACGATAATCGTAGAATTGACTATCTTTTTTTGGCCATGTTACGTCTTTATGAAAGAGATTGCGTTTATCGCTGAGGCAGGCTGACACCTAAGGCGCTTCAGGTAGATGACGGGACCTTTTCTCACAAGAGTTCAAGTCGTCTTATAAGAAATTGGTCAGTTCGTGTTCGTGCTCTTTCTCTTCTTTCCTTTTTCATAGGGTTTTTTCTTCTTCTTTTTTTTTTGCGTCTTTTACTGGCTCAGTAAAACTTTATCTGTTTGTGTGCGTGCTCTTTCATTTCACTTTTTCTTGGGGGTTTTCTTGCGTTTTTTACCTCGTTTCAGTTTATTGCCTTGTTCTGTCTAGTACTTTTTGCGTGCTATTTTGTGATTTTCACAGTGATCAAGGTGCCAGGTGGCTGCCGAAATATTCTAACTAGAAGTTCCTTTATTGTCTTATATGTCATGTGTCGGAATGATGCTTTGCAATTTGTACATCTTTTATATACTTACATGGAAAATGTTGTTATGTTGAAAAATTAATGATGACAAACCTTTTATTTCGACGAAGAAAGCAATCTGCAAGAAATTACAAGACATCCTGCTTACATGTAAAGTGTTGCAGAGGAACGTGTGCTGAAAGCGATAGAAATCAACATTGTCATTGTCAGTAACCTGTGCGATGAGGTGGTTTCATAAATGGGCGAGTTTCATTAACAGCTAGAAATGCAAATGTCATATTTCTTAGACAGAAAAGAAAACTACGACAGAGTTGACAGGACAGGTCTAACTGATGAATAAAATGTTACAGACCATTTCATTGAATATCTGCTTTGAAATGAAGACGGTGACGAAATTCATGAATACAATGATAGCTATGATAATGAAAGTGATGTGATGATGGCGATGGAAATGATGATGATAGTGATTATAGTAAAGATGATACTGATAACGATGATAGAAAAGATGATGATGATGATGATGATGATGATGATGATGATGATGATGATGATGATGATGATGATGATGATGATGATGATGATGATGATGATGATGATGATGATGATGATGATGATGATGATAATGATAATGATAATGATAATGATGATGATGATGATGGTGATAATGATGATGATGATGATGATGGTGATGATGATGATGGTGATGATGGTGATGATGATAATGATGGTGGTGATGATGATGGTGATGATGATGATAAAAATGATAATATTTATGGTAATATTTATGGGAATAATGTGGACTGATAGTTGTGTCCAGTAATGATGATGTTAATAATGATCGTGATCTCGATAATTACAGAGATTTACATTAATGGTGGTGGCGTTGATGATCATGAGTGAATTTGATGAGATCGCTGCTGATAGTGATAATAATGATGATACTAATGATGATGATTTCAGTGCTGAAAAAGAAAGTAAAAAATAAAGATAACTGATTTGGCATGATTTAATCTTTTATTAATATAGGTAATATACATTTTTATGCGTTTTATATATATATATATATATATATATATATATATATATATATATATATATATATATATATATATCAACTGTAGAACGTCGTAAACGTAAGAAAAATAAAGAATTTCTTTGAAATAATACATTAATTACTTTCATATTAATTTCTGATTTCTCGTATAATACTTATAATGCTTCATCCTGAAGACCTACGACTCTGTCACTACAGTGTAAGGGAGAAAGAAAATGGAGATACGAATGGCCATGCAAGACTATCATACAGCTAAAAAAAATTACAGTCAAGTTAGAATGGTAAGTAAACAACACAATGAAGAACTTTCAAATTAATCAAATCCGTTTTAAAATGCGACATGTAGTATTTAAGGGAATGGCCCTCCCAATATGAGAAATTCTTCGACAAAAATGTAATTGGCAGATCACGTAATCATGCCCTTTTTAGACCCATTATCCCCCAAACAGATCTCATTCAAAGGAATTTTGAAAGAGCCAAAACGTGTGAAGTAATTACATAATTTATCGGAAACGTCTAAAATTGGCCACAGATGAGACAGGGAGTTATTGTACGGAATTATCGGTCCTCGGTTTATCGTGAATATCGTTGCTGATTGCGGTAAACCGATGATCTTACAGTCGACACCATACAGTACTTTATACTGTGTTATGATTATCTTACAAATTCAGCTAGGCCTATAGGTTGTAATAGATACTGCGTACCGATTATCCAACGATCACCATACACTATCATGTACCGTTTACGGTATCAACTATCTCACAATCCCAATGATATATATACTAGAAATCGATGTACCGATTATATAGCAACCGCCACACTAGGACTATATATATGTACTAGGTATGGTACATTGATAACCTCACAATCACCATACAGTACAGTACACCCATTATCTCGCCATTACCAAACTGTACTACAGGCAGTACATCGATGATCTCACAGTGACCACACAATAGTAGATACTGTACATGGATTTTCTCACAATACTCTACTATATATACGGTATACCGATTATCTTACCATCGCAATACGATTATCACAGAAAGGGACGTGGACAAGCTCATTTCAAGTCAATCGCTGCAATTGTCAATATAAAGTATCAATACTGCCAACCGCCCCTTGAGGCGGTGACCAGAAAGCCAAAAGAAATTATTGCAAACAATCGAATCACATATTGAATATTAGAGGGGCAACGATCGAGTCGAAGATAGTTCGCCAGAAGAGACCGTAGTTAAATCTCTGAATACATAAATATCTACGCTGTTTAGAGAAAAAAGTTGGGTCACACCTTCAGCATTTACAAAAAAAAAATATATATATATATATATATATATATCGTGTATTAATATTTTTCTGCCACTTGTGGATTTGCTTCATAGGAGGGTGGTAATCCCATGGGTACGTGAGAGACATCATTAGCGTGGGTTGGGCCCAGAGGTGCCATGTACACCTATAAAACAATAAATAACGAGATTTTTGTTGTAAGCTTAGATTCGTCGCATGATTACTTCACTTTACTGTGTTTCGAACCAAAGAACAATGAATACTTTTATACGAACATGCATAAACTGAATAGCACTATCAGTAACGGTCAACATTTAACAAGATTTAACTATGATGTTACAGACTGTAAAACTAGTTTAGTAATCAGTAATTGAACGATATATATAGAAACTGAAAGTTATGATGCAACAATACCATAATAAGGACTTGCATCACCTCCATTTTGTTCTCTTCAAAAATATGATTCCCAAATTATCACGCCGGGCAAAATATTTGATATTAGTTCTCACCCTCAAGAAATATCGATTACTTTTCGCAAACAGAAAGTACAATCAACGCAGTGTTCACTTTCTCTTCTTTATCATTTAATTAAAAAAAAAGAGCGGGATATGGATAAACATCTTTCTTTCTTTTTACATGTGTAATTGAGTGACATGTTATGTGATTGAATAATACTTGGCTTATGAATATCTTGATTGAAAATTGCAATTAATTTAAATTCAATAAATTCAAATTGTATCGAACTATCTGCACAATAAGTTCTTTTCACAAGTAAAGCGCCCTCCATTAATATATTCTTCTTCATTTTTTCCCTGTAAAACATGAAACAAAATAAACAAAAAAAAAAGAAGTAAATGATACTCCTGATGAAAAAAAAGAAATAAAAGTATAGGATTCAATAGGTCATAGATGTATGTCTTACGTACCACTCTTTCTTGAATTACAGGTTGTCCGTCGCAACAAGGCTTAGCCGCACATCCAAAGGAGGAAGCAACGATAGCTGTTAATCCTTCGATTATGTTCACTATGATCGACACTACTGACACCGCCAAGACGATACCTTCATCCGGGTTGTAAATCCACTGCGATTAAAACGATATAATGCACATACCGTTAGAAAACGACTACATTCGATTAACGATTTACGATATTCGATATACGATTTATTCACCGCGTCGTTTAACATGCAAACTCAGTTCCTTTGCCGGCTTTATTTACACAACTTCAGATAAACGACTATGATTATAATAAAGTGTTTCAAAATCACTTGCGATATTCCATTTTCGTATACCCAGTGATCCATTCAATCAAGCCTGTTGTTGATTGGTCGGTTAGATTTTTTCTATCGGTGGAAACTAACATTTTTATTCTTTTACGGGCTTATCAGGTACGAGTACGTGTTAGATTATTGAGACGTCAGGTTACTCTAGTAAATTGGAGGTGTTATCTCTCAGACACATGCCATTTCATCTTCGATATGGGAAAAAAAAGAAGAAAACGTTACGGTGGCTAGTTTCCTTACTACCGTCTCGTCTCGTATTTTCTTTCATGTCCCTCTGCAAACCTAAAATGATTGCATGAGTGTGGAAAAACCAGAAGGACAAGATTATGTTTATTTGTTTTTTTTTTTCTTCTCGTTCTCTTTATCTTGAAATGTACACGAGATGTTGTCCATTCGAGGATCGAAAATGACATGCGGTAACAGATAGCAATGGACACACTGAGCATTAAAAACAATAAAAAAGATATCATATTTGAAAATGTAAGAGATTTTTGTTTTTAATTTTTTATAAGGGCCTTTATAATGAAACTGCGAAGATGCATGTCTCTACGAAAAACATACTACCAAAGTAGTACCGGTAGTTTCCGGTGCTCAGCGAAACGAAGCACTGTTTTTACAAATAAGCTACAAACGTTCGTCTCTTTGCGGAGTTACTGATTTAGTCAGTGATTCCGATTCAGCCAAACCTAGTCACCTCGTCCACACAGAATTTCCATAATGTGCTAAAATCATGTCTCGAGGACACCCTTTCCTGCATGATGGAACGTGATAAGTTCGTGATAAGAACGTGATACCGAGAGTTAAAATCTCGGTTAGGCTTTGTTCCTTCGATGGAACCTTATCACGTACGTCATCATGTTAGGATTGGCTGCAGATCTTATTGACCGACTGAATATTCAGTTGCTCGTATACGTCCCACTGGCTTCTACAAAGATAATTCACGGTTTAAATTGAACGAAAATTATCTACCACTACATTGTCCTATTTCGCAAATTCTATTCTCAGTTCTCAAATCGTCTGTTTAGTGGAACTAAGAGAGACACATCTTTAGTCGTGTACAGTTAATTATGCTACATTGACAGCAATGCTAAATTACGTACGCTTCTCTACCTATGTCTTATTCCGACTTGCAAACACTGTAGCCACAACGTTAGCAGGGACTCGGAGTTATCAAGGAGCGATTGACCTACGACCGTCCATTTTGCAACATTGCATCGGATTCATCTAAAATTGATGAGCCGTAAGAAATTATCACATATTTATTAAGGTAACCTAGAGAAGGAAAGTCTTCTTTTTTCTTTCAATCAAGTCGTTTAGGCTAAGCAATTTCTAAAATGAAAAACGCTCTTCTTCAGTTTGTTTTAGTGATGACCATATCGAATTTACAACTTCTCATAACGAACATGGTTAAATTAATGTATATTATGTATATTATGAATATTTATATTCTGTGAAAAAAAAAAGTAAAAAAGAAAGTGACGCTCTTACACGGTGGGACGTCAGGTGCATAATAGCAAACGTAAACCCAACCAAAGCGATGACGCTGGAAATGATAGAAAATACGAAGTACACGATGACCTGTAAGAACAAAGGCAAAATCAAATTTGAATCACGGTTACCCGAAGTTGAATATGCATTCAAAATTTTCTTAAACATAAACTAGTTGCAGATTCGAGGGTGAAAGTAGAGAGAAGAACTGCCCAGAGAGAGAGAGAGAGAGAGAAAATAGACAGAGAGTGAGGTGGAGTGAGTGAGAAAGAGCAATACTTTCACGGCCGCCACGCTAATCATCAACCATAAACACCTAGATTCACACTTTAAAATTATGTCACAAAAGCAAGCAGCACACTGTTGAAGCT
Organism: Stichopus chloronotus; assembly: GCA_021234535.1. NCBI lineage: Eukaryota > Metazoa > Echinodermata > Holothuroidea > Aspidochirotida > Stichopodidae > Stichopus > Stichopus chloronotus. The sequence goes on from CM037847.1 coordinate 18,606,835, forward strand.
ACTTCTAAGTAATATGAGTACCTTACAATGGATAGTACGTAGTATACCCCTAATGGTAGTACTTCATTTTCATGCCAAGTCGTTATCGTGTTTACTGTGTATCATCATTATCATCATCATCACCTCCAGAGTTATCATTATCATCTTCAACATCACCACCACGATCGTCATTACCAGATTTATTATCTTTATCACCATTATCATTATTATCATCATCATCATCATCATCATCATCATCATCATCATCATCATCATCATCATCATCATCATCATCACACAACCATCATCATCATCATCATTATTATCATTATCATCATCATCATCATAATCTCATCATCATCATCATCATCATCATCATCATCATCATCATCATCATCGTCAATTGTCGTGGTCACTATTAGTAAAGATATAGTTATGAGTAACATTATCATTAGCATTTATCACCATGGCCGTTATAATCATCATTGCTATCAATTATCATTACGATAGTCATTCTTCTAACCATTATAACTATCATCGCTTTCATCATCATCACCATCATTGATATTATCATTCCTGTAATCATCATCAGATTAACATCATCATGTTTATTGTCACTGCCATCATTATAATCATCACAATCATTACCACCACCATTGATACTATCATCACTATCATCATCATCATCATCATCATCATCATCATCACCACCACCATCATCATCATCATCATCATCATCACCATCATCATCATCATCATCATCATAATTTAATGGTCGTTATGACGATAACAATGAAATTATGTTTATTAGCATCATTGTATGCATCTGAGTCGTTATTCCGGTTGTCCTTATTTTCGTCATTATTATTATTATTATCATCATCATCATTATCATCGTCGCTGTTATCATTACCATTCCTCGTTTCTTCTTGAAAGAAAATAATCCAATAACTCCAGTGAAGATAAAGAACTACAAAAGAAAATCAGATAAAGAGTCTGGTAAAGAAACGTAGAGTAATGTACGATTCACGATATTTCACCAAATAAGTTGGTTTTTTTGCGACATTAATAAGGGCTAATTTAAGTGTATTGGGTGGTGAGTGCGAGCTAACCGATTCTTGTTGTTAGCTTCGCTCACTGAGAAAAGTGTCTGGCTGAAAGTAAAACAACCCACCATAAATTTGAAATTTGCAATTTGAAAGTTCTATGCATTAAATCCATATGCGTCAAATTTTTGCTATGTGGCAGCTCACGAACATTTGTTTAAAGTTTACGAATTTGTTTGGCCTTGACTTGTACTGGAAGGGTGCCTGTGAATTGGTACTAAGTTGAAAAGTGTCTAGTCACACATTTTCAAAAACCAAATTAAATCGTGAATTACTCACTCATTAATGTTCCTCTGTGAGTGAAACTTGGAAGTCCTCCTATATTTGACCATTTGCCATTAGGATGTGACGAAAACTTGACAGGTTTAGGAAATTTAGTAAATTTCAACAACACAACTCAATGACCATCTTTAACTTATTTGTTAAGCGCATAGGTTGGTCGAATCTACGATTGGGTAGATGGTAGACTGCAATAACAGTTTTCCGTTGTTATCGTTGTATTCAATTCAATTACTAGAATACAAAAATGCATTCGACAATGTAACCGCTTTTAATTTAATGTGTTTGTCACCAACTTCTTTTGGGACACCCGTTCCCGTTTTATTGCCTTCAGAATGATAGACTGTTCACAGGATACATACAATCCTTTTAGGTGCAACTTCTTAAAGGGGCGCGAGGTATCATGTTATCCTCGTGAATTAAGATTTAGGATTATAAAGTACAGCGAAGAGTCCCGACAGTTTTGTCCAAGATTGTAGATCACAATGACGTTTGACCTCCAGAAAAATAAATGGGTTGTCTAACTGTGTGTCAATGTGGTTCACCTATCTTCCGATTATTAACTAGACATTGATCAATATTAAACCCTATTCCTAAAATTAATTAATATTACATTGGTAAGCTTTTTTTTTAACTTGGCCTCTGTTGACCTCATTTGACCTATGACCGTTTCTAACAGAAAAAGTCGTCTTCAAAATGTGACACACCTACAAACTGGAAAAGTGTGCCTTACAAGCTGACTCTCGTTACATGCTATGCTTGCAATTGGTCTTTGACCTTCACCATCAACAACAGGCTTGTTTCTGCCCTTTTATGGTACACTAAAATACCCGTTATGATATCAAACATATCAACTTTCAAGATTTGTTTTGTTTACAAGGGTGTCATATTTTTTTTTCCTTAAGTGACCTTGAACTTATACAAAATAATTCACGCTCAATGTAATGCACCTACATGCCAAATAGGAATTCTGATCAGATTTTACTTTTACTGAGATCGTTTTTGCTTTGAAGGATTTCTATTATTTTGAGCCTGATTTCCTCAAATGGCCTTTGAGGGTCTCCACCATCAACAATGAGACCCTTTGCCTATGTTATGTCTGCCTATTATGTATAAAATATGTTCACACCGTGCTTCGTCTTAAGATAATGTTGTAGATGCCGGCGTTTTGTATTTCGACCACCAAATGTCACAAAAACAAACAAGAACATAGCCAACCCCCCCCCCTCCCCACGCACACACCTTTACACACAGGTCAAGGTGGCCATCTAGGTCAATGATTATTACCGAAATCAATGACGAAAATGATTATCTTACCCCTCCGCTCCATATTCCTACTGACGCCTTGTCTTCTGGATACAAGAATTCAAGGCCAGTTAAATACATGATTTCGAGCATCATAGCCACGAGACCACAAGATATCTGTACTATACCGGTGGAAACGGCGGCTTTGCTGTTGTAATACGGCAACCTCTTCCTGTCCTCTGCGTGGCTACTGTTTGGCTGGTTGATTTGAACAGCTGTAGCGGCCTGGTTGACTTGAATTGCTGGGGCGGTTGCTGTGGGAGGAGGAGCGGCCTCCATCTTATTCAAGTAGAGCCAAGTGGGTATCTGTAACTTTCCTTCAAAAGAGAGAATTGAGGACAGTCATGCCGTTGATTTTCAGTACATCTCTCCCTCCCCTTCCCCCCCCCCCCCTCCCTTTTTGATATTCTTTTGAGATTGCTGTTTAACAAAGAAAGGAGTCCAACATGTTAGTAACATTTACGTGACCAATTAAAGACAAAAATAACCACTGGAGATGTAACAGAAAAAAAAAAACACCAACCCTACATGGTAATGGTCCATACCTGACTTCCATAGGAGTAATTATGCTGCGCGCGTCTTAAAGGCATTGGTCACAAAGCTAGCACGCTACCACAGTTGACCGCTTCAATGAATAAATTTGAAATGGTCACTGTAGCAACAGGTACATGAATGTTTTTACTGTTATTTCAATCTGCACTCGCGTACCATGTACTTCAAATATGCTTACGAGAATACGGTTCAGATCTAAGTACGACGGGGAAAAAATAGCCAGGTTATCATGCATCGTTGGGGAAAGCAAGTTCGATACACATCAGGAATAAACTAGTAGGTCGTTTATAATTAGTCATACAGAGCCTTCTTTTCACAAGCAACTTTAAAAATGGACTATTTGCTGTTGTTTTTTTTTTTTTATCTCATCGCCCTATAGGGCTAGATGAGATATTGTAGTCACTTAGCTAGTGGAGATATATATTGCACTCAGCAGCCATGGGAGAATGGTTGCCATGGAAACGTTGGGGTGGATGAGTATAGCGACACCCCAGGGATACCCCATGGTAGAGTGACCATGGGTACAGGAGGGTCCTGTTGGGTGGTATAAATGAAAACGTGTCCGTGCCAATGCGTATGCGTGGGTGCGTGGGTGTGTGTGGGGGGGTGTGCGTCCGGACCTGTCCAAATTGTGGTTTTTACAGAATAGTTTGAAAAGTATATGAGCGATTAAGTTGAAACTTGGTAAGATTGTGCATGAGGCCAATATGTGCTAGATGCATTAGTTGTATGGTAAATCAAGTCACATTTGCTGATTTTTCTAAGAAAAAGGGCAATTTGGCCCAAAAATTTGTATTTCCAGCATATCTGGAGAACTATTAGACCAATTACCTTAAATTTTTGTAAGTACTTACCTGACAACACATTGTTCAACATAATATTAATGTAATGATAAATCCAGTGAATGTTGCTGATTTTTTAGAAAAAAAAAAACCTATTCTGCCCCAAAATTTGTATTTCCAGCATTTCTTGAGAACTATTAGACCTATTAACTTAAAGTTTTGTTAGGACTTAACATAATATTACTGTAAGGGTAAATCCAGTGAAATTTGCTGGTTTTGGAGGGAAAAAAGCCAATTTTGTCCCAAAATTGGTATTTCCAGCATAGTTTGAGATATTTGAGCATTTAATGCAAAATGTTGCAAGGACTTACTTTAGAAGGTAATACCCAAGGTATATCACTTTTGATATTAAAGAGGGTGAAATTTGCTGTTTTTTTTTAGAAAGAAAAAAGCCAATTTTGCCCCAAAATTTGTATTTCCACCATATCTCGAGAGCTAATTAAGCATTATACGCAAACTTTTGCTAGGCCGTTCCTATGAATACAATAATGAAGGTACAGTGTATTATTCTTATATCAAACTGGTGAAATTGTATAATTGTTTGGTAACAAACTTAGAGGCAGCATCTGGGTCAAAAGACGCCACCTTTTTAAATTTAGCCAAAACATCTTTATCAGAACCAGCCCCTTTGGATAATGTCTTTTATGAGAACATTATTTTAAGTCAAACAATAATTTTAGCAGAACCAGGTCTTGCACAGGTAAATAGGAGACTTATGTGCAAATACCCATAGAGTGATGCTCTTATATCCTGCCCCTAACTCTAACCACTAAGCCTAACCTACATGGAATAACCCCATGTTATAATTGTGTTATGTAGCGTAATATGCACAGATACTTTTGAGCCGTTATTGTTATCGTTACTTGAGCCTAGTAGCACCAGGCTATAACCTTAAGTTTGCTACCTTACAGTAGATATCAGTATTGAGATGCTTACCACTATGTTTGAAGAATGTTTGCCACTCATTTACAACTAGTTCCCCGAACTAGGTCTCTGTGACATATGGTTGCAGTAAACCATTACAAATCCCTGTGTGCATGCCGTGTATTTAAGTCAATGCATGTTGACGATGAGATACTCAACTCCGTGGATTGCCCTCTTGCTTTTTTTTTCTTTTTTTTTTAAAGGGGAACGGAAGGCAAAACTGAATTTTAGTAATTACCAGGATATCAGGATATAGAAGCAAGCAAAATCGAGCCTAAGCTCTGTTAGTATTTACCACGAAAACCAGCAACAACAACAACATGCAACAACACTGACGTTAAAATTTAACGCATGCATGTGTGTTGGTTACAGGATGGTGTTGTTCCCATAAGAGTTGTCTACTATCTAAACCCTGATTCTGAAGATGGTTACTAATGTTTGCGATCACAATATGGCGTCTAAATATCAGTGGTGGGGGGGGGGGGGGGAAATCACACGATCGCAATCTAAGTACAGTAAATGTATACATAACTCTGGAACAGCTTTTCGCACAACACAATCTCAAGATAACACGTACTTACACGCTGCTTGCAGTATTCGCTTATTGTAATGATACTAACACGCCATGCATATGACACTCAACATTCACCAACGTGTTTCTGAGGGGTTTAACCAGACGTCTCTACAGTTTTATCACATTGAGATAGTGTTTAAGTAAACCATACGTTCACGTATTATAATATCTGCTTCTTTACAGAACAGATCAGCCGGCAACAGATCTCTGCTTCCCTCCAATTTTAATTCAATTACCGGGCGCTTCAACAACTGTACATAATTCTAGAGCGGATTCCGAGCACACCTCAGTCAGTGAAGCTATAATGTGACACAACACACAGTTTCGGGAACGGAACACACAGACAAATTGCTGCATGATTACAATTTACGTCTCATTAGCAATCGTTTGGTTACCATGGTTTGATAATGAGGAACTCCTTTGACCTATTTCTGTCAATCTATGATTGATACATACACTGCCATAGTTACATAGGAAGACTTTCAGACAATAACAGTGTATATGATATCAATGTAGCTTTAATACATGAATTTCCAACTTACCGTAGAAGTCGGGAATGTCTGGGTTAAATCCTTCGATACAACTTCTATCTTCACCGACATTTAATTGTGCATGAGCATCGAGTGACTTCAATAATAATAATTTATACACACACCAAGTAATACATTACCAGCACAGATATACGCCCGTTCTAACCGCGACTACAGGTTACAATATTAACCAACAGACTGTACTTGAGGCTGACATACAGCTTTACGCACATTACTTGACTCAGCATCATTGTGTCTGTTCGACATGCTAAGGTGACTCATTGGCGAAAAGACTGGTTGCAAGTGCTACGGATGCTCCAAGGTGCTTCTTTGTAAGCTTCTAAGTAATTTCACCCGTTCCTTTGAGTGTTTGTTTGTTTTTTTTTTTTTGTTTTTTTTTATTTCATCGTGTTTTCCTGAAGATTTCCATGCGAGTAGAAATTTGCGAATCTTAATTTACTGAAAGTTATCGAGCAGTTGACCTATTCGTAAATAACGTGTAATATACAATAAAATGAAAGAAAAATGTAATCGGTTGCAAGCTTTAGCAGTGTTCCTTCAATATGAAATTGATAACCATTCGTTTCTTCTTCTTTTTTTTTTTGATTCTTTACATGAAAAAAGTAAAATTTTTAATATTAACGTTTATTCTGGGCATTTCTTTATCTTTACCTTTTTTAATGCCTGGTAAAATGTACAATGTGCAACTAGGAAGCTATATACAAGCAAGTAATGGAATTTGATAATGAAGAACAACATCCCATTTTGAGGAAGAAAAAGACATATCCGAATTATAGCTAAAGTATTGAATTTTATCCAATTGATGGGTAAACTGTGAAAAAGATTGTAATGATAATGACGAATAACATTGAAGGACGTAAAGCCTGGGATACTGAACATAACGATAGATGATGGTGATAAATCCGAAGACTATGATGATAATGATGATGATGATGATGATGATGATGATGATGATGATGATGATGATGATGATGATGATGATGATGATGATGATGATGATGATGATGATAATGATGATGATGATAATGATGAGGATAATGATGATGATGATGATAATGATAATGATGAGGATAATGATGATGATGATACATGTGAAAAAAGCGCCCTTTAATCGCACTGCCATTAAGGTTTTCGTTACACCTGGCACATATTAATTAAGGCAACCGTATCATTCGAAAGAAATTCAGTGCCTGTCTCCTCTGGCTGACTGGCCTATTTTTTACAATATAACATACAAAAGTAAAATTTACAGTAAAATATGCCCAGACACGAAATTTAACGGCGATTTAACATTGAAGTGCAGATTCAAACGAAAAATTTGGTTGAGATAGAAGTACTTTAAATTGAAATAGGGCATTCAGAATACACAAACATGACACACAAAAGAAAATAGCTTTAATCATTGTTAAACCATTCAGTCTCATCAATAAACATCTACCAAAGCTTCATCTTCTCAGAACATTATGCATGTGATAAGTAACGGAAGATTCATCATTTGAACTTTGAAAAGTTTGTTTGAACAAATTAGTGTTGAGCAACAAATAAATGAATTTCTATCTGTGAGGAGCTTATTTCTTGAAAAGAAGGCTACTGTCCTTCCTTATTTTGAATAATCTACCATTCTGCATTCACAAACATTGGTTTAAAAAATATGGATGTCTTCTCTGAAACAAACGCCCTATTTCCCTTTAACAAAATATTGCGCTCCTCTTTCGTTTATAAATGTGTTACTCTGGCAAACAAACCTCCCCCTCTGCAGTGTTGTCAATATCATTAGCTCAATTCTGACTGTACCATCGGTAAATGTTCAAATAAATATGGGTTCTTGGACCCCATTAAACATGAGATTTCAATGACAGGCCTTTCAGACATACTGGATTTATTTTTTATACCTTATTACTTATATTGCATTGATTTAACTCCTTAATTTCAGCCTTAACATAAACTGTACAAGTAACACCCAAAGACACATCGATCATGCCTGAAGTTTGTGTTACGCAAGTGGGTTACAAACTTCTCTACCCAAACAACATTTCACAGCATACAGTCTAGTCCTAATTGCACTGCACAAGCACTAGCACTTTGTACAGCAAAACAAATGTGTGGTAGGTGATATTTTGTAGGGAGGACGTGTACTTAGGGAACAGCAAACCATTAACGATTTTTTTTTTAAAGGATTAGGCATTTGGAAATAAGTATTGTGACGAAATCTGTACAGACGTAGCAAGACAATATAAGATAAGACAATATAGTATCAGAAATATAACGTCTGACAGGTTTTAGAAAACGCTGAGTGTATAGGATGATCCATGTTGGAACAGTTGGTTATTAAGAACAGGTTTGAGTTTTTTTTTTTGGATATGTAAAACTTCTTTGATTTTGAGTTCAAAATCTGTATTTCCGGTATCTATGATGAAATTATTGATGTTTGCTGTTCGGCAGTCTATGCACTAAGTGATGTGTTCATGGATAGCTGATTTTCCTGAGAGATGTTCCTTGATCCTGGTTGCTAGATGCCTTTTTGTCTTACCAATGTAAGTTTGGTTCTTATCACAAGAACCTTCAAAAGAACAGATGGCATTAGCTTTGAGGGTCTTAGGAGTCTTATCTTTCAAGGAAAAATAGTTACCAACTTTGAAAGGTTTGAAAACCACATGGCATTTCTTATTGATACTTCTAAGGTGATTAGTTAAAGATCTTTTAAAGTTTAGCGATGGGTGACCTGTAAACGGAATGGTGACCATGTAATCAATATCATGATACTCCTTATCTTGATTATGCATTCCTGGAATGATCTTTTTACTGAGGAATTTCTTTACACAGTTATCAAAAATCTGACTAGGATAACCATTATGGTAAAAGATTTCTTTTAATTTTGGATACTTCTACATCGAATTAGTTATTGTCATTTTGCTTCATTGAAAGATATAGTCCGTTCATGTACAAACCTAGTGTGTACATTTAAAAATAAAGAAAAAGTTAATATCAGACATAATCTTATCTTTTTGGTTTTTCAGTAAACACGCAATCACTTTAAAAGGGGTACGTGCACACACACATTGCTCGTGTGAAATCGAGCCCGTGCTTCTCCAACACATCAGCCATGTCTTCCGGTTTCTTCAAAACAAGATATCCTGTTATTCTTTCACTTTTTGGTCGAACACCAAGTGACTTACATTATACACAGTACATAAGTACAAGTAGCTAGGCTCAGGACACTTGGCCATGGATGTGTAAGGAAAGTGCAAGTGTTATGTGAATTCATAATTCACGTGTACGTCACAGTACATATTCCCACACAGATCGCAGAGCGTCAAATTTATAGTAATCCTTTGATTTCCTTTATTTCTCAAATCAGCGCGGAGTCACTCTGGGAGTTTTGTAATAGTTCTGAGAGACAGGTTACGATCATTTGAATTACTCAGTTTCATTTCCAGCCAAAACGTACTGTTAACCACTCGATTCCTTGGCTGGTGTATACAGGACATGTAACAGTAAAAGCATAAGGAGTAGGGGTATTGAAAAAAGCACGGAAAATGACATTGTTATTAGATATAAACAAAACACAATTGCATAAGCTGAAATATTAGTTTACATTGAATGGAAATGCCACGGTATAACTAATAAGTTATGTTGCACCTTGTACTAACAGAACCTACCATATAATGCTATATTATGCACCTTTTTGACTTATGACGTCACTGATCGGGTGAACACTGGATATCAAGAAGAGCCCAATGGGCACTTTGGTTCATTGCGAAGCAATTAGGGAAGTGAAAAGGTGGGTCCTCAAACTGGAGACCAAAAAATTCGGGCAATCAAGAATGGGGTCCAAAAATGGAGTGCAAATCAGGTCCAAAAATGTGGTCCCATCTGTACAGTGTCCCCATTGAATTAACAAAGTTTAAAATTATAAAACGGGAATTTTACACACTGTAGCCCATGAGCTTTCCAACTAATGACTGAATGAATCGAATGCATAGGTTCCTTTTGCTAACACAAGGAACCAAAAATCAGGTACCTAACGACAATTTTGTAGTTCATCAAGGTTACTGTCTTAAAGGAAATCGAAGAAAGCAGAGTATCCTTCTGAGGATGTGGGCAGTGCCTAGTAGTGCTGTCTTTGTGAGTTGTTGCACTTTGTGTTTACCAGGGATGTGTTGTAGGTGGTCTCTCTAGGTTGTTGGTGTTTGCCCCGAGTGCACCGATTACTACGGGGATTGCCCTTGCTTTGATGTTCCACAGTCTCTGTATTTCTAGTTTCAAGTCTTGAAACTTATCTACTTTTTCTCTTTCCTGCTTGACTATGTTTGAGTCGGTGGGTATATTGCCGCATCAATAAACAGTCTTTCCTGTGTTTCTTTGTCTATGACTACCAGGTCTAGCGTAGACGCCGTTATTACTCTGTCGTTCCTGATTTCCTCCCAGAGGGTCTTAGTTTTGTCGTTTTCTTCCGTTGGGTTGGGTCTGTGTAGCCATGTGTTAGTTGTTGTTTGGGCTCCCTAGTGCTGACATACTTTGTGGTGTATTGCGGCTGCTACGTCGTTGTGCCTGGTCTTATAGAGGGTTCCGACTTCCTTGGGGCAGACTGTGATTATATGGGCAACTGTCTCATCCGTTTCCCCGCACATTCTACACTTTGGATCATTCATCGTGTAGAGTACCTTTGTCTTGTAGCATTTGTGTTTAGTTCCTGGTCTAGCGCTTCTGTTTCAGTCTTCAACCCTGTGTTCCCTTTCAGCCATTTGTATGTGTTTTCATTCTACGTTGTTGTTGTTCAGTTTGGGAGTGCCCCCATATTTTCTGCCAGAAGTCGTATGTCTGTTTGCTATCAGCTCTTTCGGATGTTGCTGCTTGATTGTTACTGTGGAGTTGAGCGTATACCCTACCTGGTTGTGCTTTGAACAGTTTGTTGATTCTGCATTGGTCATTGCGGGCGACATATCTTTGGAGTCTGTGTGCTGTTGCAGTTCGGCGTTGTTTGGCGTCTTCCAGAGCTGCCTTGAGTTACCTTTCTTTGACGTGGTAGCTATTGTTTATTGATGGTGGTGTTTTGTATATCCCTCTTTTTGCAGAGACCACCCCACGTTATCTTTCCTGAGAGTCCTAGTTTTGTTTTCAAGACGCTGTTACCATGGTGGGGTTTTATTTTTTGGATTTTTTTTCGTGTTTGGTTTCTTTGTTGAGGTGAGCTTTTCGACGGTCCTAACTGTGGCATATATGAGTGAGTTTGTCTCGGTGATGTTATGTGTGGATGTTGTTGATAAGTTGGTTTGCACGTGATGTGAGTCTGTGTACCTCTGTTATGTGTTGTTTGTTTGTCCATATGGGTTCTCTGGGTGTCTTGGAAGCTTATGTCTGTCTCCATTCAATCTTTATGTCCTGAAGGAGTGAGTCTTGGTCTGTGTTTGTATCTATGTTATTTAGGTCATTCGGGATAGTTGGCGTTGTGGTGAATATCTGGGTGTCTCGGTGGTGTGTATTGTCTTGGTCTTATTCTGTGTGTGTGGTGTGTGTAGTTGATGTTGTATTTGATTTAGTTCTAAGTCTGTGAATACCTGAGTCTTAGTAATTACTCGTCGTTGATTCATTAGTCGTTGTTCTGCTGAGGTCAGGATTTCGTTTGGTCCATATGTCGTGCATTCATCACCAATATCCTCTTGTTGTCGGTTCACTCAAGTAGTAACAATCCATGACATCCCTAGCTTCGTCACGTGTCCATTTCCTCCTACCGGTAGTTCTGCCTCCAGTAGCCCACTTTTCACCAGCGCGTCCTGATGGCGCAACGACTGGTGCCTTGTTGATCCGGGCGACGTCTTAGCCGGCATGATTGTCTAAATTTTTGAACTCTCCGTTTTGAATAATTATTTGAATAAGTATGATAAAATAATTATTTTGAATAATTATGATGAATACTTATGAGAACTTGCGTCGTTTGTTTGAGGAATTGCAATTCTTCTCTTTTACTCAAAATCATATATTTGACATCACTTACGTCAGCACCCGGTAGACATTTCACACGTACGTTATTGTTGTGGAAGATGTCTTCATTCACAAGCTATATGATCGAATCTCCGATCATCATGATAGGTTTGGTTGGTACAGGAATAGGCGCGTGATGCACATCCGCCAAAAGATTTCCGTCACGGTTTGTCAGCAGGAATAATATTTGATTCGCTTTCTGGTTTTTGAAACACAGTTTTGTCACCTGTCGTTGCATTCGACGGTGGACTGGTAGTCTGAAGTTCAGATTTCCTCGTTTGCAAATTAATGATGGTTTGCAAAGCTTCTTGAAGTATGTGCTGGGTTACGAGGAGTTGACGAGGGATATGTAAACATTCCTGGCAAAACCATCCACAGAAAAACCACCACAAAATTCACATGCCACTTGTTTGGCTAATTCCCCACATGAAAAGTAACAATACTCAGTACATTGGGCCGGGGACATTAGGGAATTCTTGGTCTGACAGTCAATGGTGAATTTCATGGGTTAAGAGACTGTACGCCGTTTGTGCAAACAGCCGGAGTAACCACGATATACAACTGCAGAGGTATGGGATACGATAGGCTGAATTGAGAAGTAGTCCAAACTCAGGGAGAGAAGATCGGGTGTCAATGATTCTTGCAAGAATTGTCTCAGAACGTAGATTGATGTACCTTAATATCTCATCCCGAATAAATATACTTGTGAGAAACTGAAGTTTCAGTATTGCAATATAAAATCAAGGCAAGTTTCAGAAACACTTTACAACTTTCTTTTAGGGCTTTCACACCTATCTACAGACTTTGCCCCTCATTGGTTTCGCGGTCTAGGAGGAGTTGCACACCCATATTTTCAGGTTTCAAAGTTGACCCTTGACCCCTGGACTTGACCTTTGACCTTGAAACACATAAAAAGATGATTTGCGTATAAAATCTTGTATATCGGTCGTATGTTTGAAGTTCCCATGTAAGTAGCCATTTTACATTAAGGAATACGGCAAAAATAACATTTTCACTAATTTGATCTTTGACCTCTGACCCTTGACTTCTGACCCTCAATTTTGACGGAAGACACAACTTCGGACCATGGTCACCTATCTACCAACTTTGGCCCTCATCAGCTTTGCAGTCTAGGAGGAGTTGCGGACGCAACCTTATGAAACTGCAATTTTATTTTGCTCACACACAGACCCCCATATACCCACAGACACACGCAAACACATGAATTTTGAGGCGCACCCTAGTGGGGGGGGGGGAGTTCAGGTCACCTTAACTTAAGTACAATACCAGGGTAGACCCCCATGTCCCATACATGAACCGCAGACATAATGTTACTGCGGCAACTGTTGCTATGGCAACTGAGAAAGCCATAATACATTCTTGCATCCCAAATCAAGTACAATATCTCACCCAGTACATTACATGTATAGGGATGAGAAAAAACAGCGTCAATGCGTCGGTTGAGTATAACATTTAGCATCCGTAGTACATGACAACTGTTATTCATCATTTCATTAGTTTATTCGTTTCTATGGAAGCATGACCATGCTTATTATGAAACGCGTAAAAGAGCTCTCCGTTAGTGACGGAGTTATGGTTAATGATATGTGACATGCTACCACTGCAGTATGTGTGAGTGAGATAGTAATGTAATAAACTCCTTGCAAATGTTCTTCGATGGTCACCAAGTTGCATTATATTGACGATACAAGAAGAGGTTAAGCCACTTCAGATCTCACCGGTAAGTCGAAACTCATCTTTAGATAGCCTATAGGTTCAACGGGTGACAGCATTGTCTCCGCTTAAGAGGTTACCTCCATTGTAGGACAACAGTGCATGATCCAATTGATTAAAAGGTCTGGTCTGTTCAAAAATCATTCTCATCACCAAAAGCATTGCAGGCGGTTTGTCATGAAAGACGTACGTAATGTCGTATCAGTTTGTCGAGCGCTTGCACGTTTTGTGGATTCATTAAAGGAAAAATTCTGCCTGAAATGTGTACATTTTATAGCCCTGAAATAAACAAACGTTTACATTTTACTTACATATGCTGTAACAAAAGTTACAGCATATGTTAGTCCTGGACTGTCTTATTTTACCTGTAAGGGTAACAAGCTATACAGTCGACTGCGCAGTAGTTTGCAGACAGCGCGGCCCTCTGCACAGGTAATATATTGTTAAATATTGCTATTTTTGAGTGCACCCATGCAGTTCTCACAAATTGTGGCAAAATCATGTCTGGACAAGACCTGTTCTACATGACTGACCACGACTTGATAGCCAGAAATACCATAACGGTTAAGGTGAGTGTGGTCTCGATAAACATGTATTAAATCATGTGTGGATTGGGAATCTGTGAATGTACCCAAGAGTGACAAATAACTTTCTGTAATCTACGCGTATATGCAAGTAAATTCAAGGAAATTTGGTCGTAGAACATTTTGTTCTATTCCTTGTTGAATCCATTATCTTTTGCGTCAGTTGCATTGGTTGCATATATTTTGCGATAAAAACCACTATGGGACCTTACTACGTGGAAATGACAGTGACTCGATCCTGACTGATATTAATGAGACTTGGGGAAAATAATAACATTTTTCTTTCTTTTTGGGGGGAGTTGGGGTGATTTGAGGACAGATAAAAAAGGACAGAAAAAGAACAACAGACTTCTAACAACTATATTTACATACAAAGCTTGATAAACTATCCAAAATACTACAGGGTATTATCCTTTGTTCAAGAAGTAAGTTTTTTTTTTGGGAGGGGGGTGGTTTTAACAGGCAGGAATTCACCAATTTGTTCACCCAAGCTTTCAAAACTTCAAACGAAGTAGCTTGCATAACCCATTTTATGAAAAATATCTTGTGAAAACAAAGCTGCTGTCCATTGGTGAGACTGAATGGTTTTACAATGATTAAATCTATTTTCTTTTGCAGCCCACGATATTCTGGTGCATTTTAATCGCAGTGTTTCCGTTGAAGGAACTTAACGAGTCGTTTTTATTTTATAACATTAATCAATTATTCTTCTCCATTAACTGTTGCCGCATATTCACAGATGGCCTCATTTCCTGTTCACTCCATGACTGAGAAAAAACTTTGAGGACGGACAAAACATTCATTGACCTGATCTGAATTCGAAGCTCTGATAGTCACAATGACTCTCAGGTGTTTTTTTTTTGTTTTTTTTTTTAGTAATATGTAAAAAGTAGAAGCGGCCTACAACTTTCTCCTTGCATTATTACACCTCGACGTTTGACAGGTACCGTTATATGGAACATTAACACGATTGGTTTAATTGTTAAAGTCTGTTGGTGTTACCCTTTAGTCACTACGATCAGATTATCTTTGACTGGTTGGTTTATTAAACATTAGTCTCAAAAGGAAACAACACAAAAGCAAAAGCTCACCATATCTAAGGGAATGTACCGACATTCATCACATTTACTGATGTTTTTTTTTTCTCATAAAATAACTGCAAACCACTTCGGACTATTGAAGAAGATGCTGGCGGATCAACCTATGTTGGAAGCCTCCGCTCCTGCTGTTCCAACAAACCAGCTGGCTCCAGCGGTCCAAATATGCCAACCCAACAGTGATCACACAGAGGAGAGGAAAATATTGCGGAATTATAACAGCAAAGCGGCGAATGCTACTGGCCTTTTGCAGATATTCTGTGGTGTCTTTGCGATAATTCTGGAAACCATGTACCTAACAGGCGTAGAATATTTTCATCCAGTGAGTAAGGCCGCCGTCGGAATCTGGTGCGGAGTGGTGAGATAATTATTTCCGTTACCACTTGCGTGAATGCAACCATGAATATGTAGTACTCCCATCATACAACGGATGAGATGAGAGTATTCTCGTTATACCAAAGATATATCGCGAGAAAATGTAACCGACTGCTCGACGATATAACCAGGTATCGTAGAACCGATCTACCGACCTAACCGATACTCATAAGATAATATCTAACTGAAACTTATGTTGCCTCAAAAGAGTTGTGATCATTTACGTCCTATATGCCAATTTTGCAGAGATAGCCTACACATTTAACCAAGCGCATATGTTTTGAGTTTTTTTTTTTATGCAATGCAATCGAAATGTCTTAAGAGCCACTTATTAACGTTTAGAGTGATTTTGTGCGTACTGAAAAACCAGTTCGGATAAGATTATTTTTTATCTTAACTTTTTCTTTATTGTAAAATCTACACGCACGGTTATGCATGGAAGGGCTACGACTTTCAATGGACGAAAGTGACAGCAACTACTTTAAAAAACAACGGGGTGGACATAAAACAATAAACACACTTTTTCCATGTGCAAGCAATCACTTTAAACTTCATGCTCTCTTCTCTAGCAAGAATTAAAGCAAGGTAATATAATATTGATATTATTATGGAGATAAAGAGGAAGGCGAAGTATACCCTTAACCTCGAAGAGGACAAATGTTTCCTCTCCCGCTGTGTCGGAGTGCCACATATCCAAAAGGCTATACACTCTAAAGTCACTATGATCAAAACAGACCATAAATTGGTTAACGCTGCAAGGACCCATATGGTCAACGTAAATTTCAAGTAGCAATTTGACCATCTTATGAGTCGGTGCATAGTACACCAATCTGTGGTCAGTTTTTACCATAGTGAATTTAGAGTGTAAAAATGCTCCTTTGAAAAGCTTCGCAAATAGACCACAATGGTAAGGTTAACGAACCTTCATTGCAAAATTTCTTCATCAATAATTAATTTGATATTTTGTTTTGCTTTGTAGTTGGTTATCTTCACTGGGGTTATGGGAATATATTCCGCAAAGAAGAAACGAGGAATGGTAACGATAATATTTCTAATAACAATGATGATTGAAGTAATGATTCTGATGAATACAATGATGATGTTCAAGATGATGATAATGATCGCTGATGATTATGAATATATAACGAAGGTTACGTTCCTTGCAGTGATAATGACAACGATAAAATGAATATGATTATAATAACACTAAAGACAATGATGATGAGTGGTGAGAAAAATGATAACGACAATGGTAATGATAGTAATGGTGATAATGGATATGGTTACCATGATAATGATGATGATCACTAAAAAATGAAGCTCATGAATATCACGAACGGAATGGTGATTATATGGATGATGTAACTATTAATTATAGTAAAAGGAACATTAAATAACGATGATAACGATAACAATGGTCTGAATGGTAATGGAGTTGACGATGATGATGATGATGATGATGATGATGATGATGTTGATGTTGATGTGATCATGATCACGATGATAATCATGATGATCATGATGATGGAGATGATAGTAATGATAATAATCTTGTAAAGATGATGATGAAAATGATGATGATGATAATTACAATAAAAATGATAAAAATAATGATGGTAAAGATGAAGATGATGATGATGATGATGATGATAATACTGATCATAGTAATGATACCTTTATGATGACTTTATTATGACTAATATAATAACATGGATGCTCTTGTGGTACTTATATCACTTTAAAATTGCCATGAACTGTAGCTTTAATGACAGTAGCTTTAATGGTATTCGGCTTGTTTAAAGACGTCATTTTTCATTGTAGCTTGGCCAAAAAAGGTGATCATTGGTCAAACTTCGTTTGACTCCTCGTTGTCTCTTACCGTGATTTTATTCCCTAATGATCAAAAGTCAAATTTGACAGGCATTTTTGTCTCTACAGGTCATCGTGTACTTCGTCATGTCTATCATTTCTATTGCCGTAGCCGTAGTTGGATCGTTGCTTGCTATTGACCGCATCTTAACATACACAGTAAGCCCGTGATGCTTTCGTATTCGCTGTTTCTTTTCGTGACAGTATATATATATATATATATATATATATATATATATATATATATATATATATATATATATATATATATATATAGATATATATATTATATATTATATATTATATATTATATATTATATATATATATATATATATATATATATATATCTATATATATATATCTATATATATATATATATATATATATATATATATATATATATCTTATCTTTTCGCAGTTTATGGTGGATTGTCGAATTGCATGTATACATGGCATAATATGTCAAGTGGATATCACAATGAAAATTAAATGAAATCTCAAAGTGAAATTTAAGATGTTCAGACTCCCTCATAGTGCCACGTACCGTCCATAATATCTCTGTCTTGCATGGATGATGATTGAGTAATTTTGATAATAGGTCGAATAATCTGATAACTCCACTTCCAGTCCACCGGATTTTTGTCTTTGCTGTTTTTATTTTTTTAAACTTATTGACACTGATCGATATATTTACATTTTGCATCGACATCGTAAACAGAAAACGTCGTCACCTTATAGAATGAAGGGATTATGAATTGTTCGTGTCATTACCTTTCATTTGTTTTTCCTCTTTTTACTTAGATTTACATGGCACCTCAAGTTCCAAACCAACCTCATGAAAGTTCTCAATTCCCCGTGGCGTCGCAACCCTCCCATGAAACTGATCCATCTATTGAAGGAAATCGTTGAATTCAAACTACCAAGGGAAGGAAACGATTTTGGCAGAAAAGTGCCTTCTAATGAGAATAAAGGTTTTGAAGGGGACTGTTTTCTAGACAACGTATTTGTCTCATTGATTAATGCTACAAACTTAAAGCCTTGTTTTGAATTCCTTCTTTGCTTATTCTGTTCAACACCTCAACATAGCATTGCAGTATTAATAGTTTCATTTTGCTCTTTGAAACAGTGTTAAAGTTTAAATAAACATTTCCTGGCAATGTTTTGTAGTCCTTCTTTTTCTATTTCCTTTGATTTTTCTCTCTATGAGAACATCCACTTCCTAGTTATCATGGTATGAGTATTTTAGGGTATCTTTTGTAGAACCTTTTCAAGTGACGCCATTGTGTTAGTAGCTGTCACTGCACATGCGCAGAAGGTGTGTTTGCGACAGCGATACGCGCGCACGCTCTCAATTCAGTAACAATTGATGTGCAAAGGACGGCTTGTCATCAAAATAAACATTACGTGCAGCACAGGGACGTTGGGGGGGGGGGGGGGGGAATTAAACCTCTATAGCATTGTGATTACAAAGAGTAGAACATCAGAGATAGAAACTGTATTTCATCTTTTGGTAGAGCAAGGCAGCTGTGCAGACGGAAAATTCTGCATTGCCACAAGGTCTGTCAAACGAAAACCCCAGAAGGCTTGCTCTGCCTCCAATCACGCACTGCATGCGTGTGATGCTTTGATGCATTTTCATGTTACATGAAAAGGGGGAGTTACAGTGACTTACTTCCTTGCCGGGAGTTTCCTCGTGTCCGGCTAAGATAACAAGGGGGCAATCCACGTAGTTGCAGATCTCATCCCTATCGCTTTGCATAGGCTACCCATTCTCCAGAAGCACGCTGAGCTGTATATTTAACCAGTGAAGCAGATTGCTGGATAGAAGCGCTGAAATTTCAAGTTACTCAAGGATATAGTACTGCAATACACCGCGTAATCGTCGAAAGGCACAAATACCTGCCTGTGCGTACACATGTACCTAATTCGAGCGTGCGTCAAAAGTTATCCCAGAGAAGGCGCGAGCGTCAGAGTATTTCTCATATCCGCACGCCCTGTCACTGTGGATCCTTTGGGTGCCCTGAGAAGAGCGTTATGCGTGGCCCAATATTTTCGTCATAATGCAGTAGATCTATACATGTATACGTTGTGCACATATACTGAAAGAAGGTATCATCAACGTTAGGGAAATGACATTGCTACCGGACGTAAACATTAAGCCCGGAACTGGTTGTATAGGTTGAAGTACCGTGTCACATTCATGGAAAGGCACATGTGTAAATATTAGGTTGAAACCATGTAGTATACCACCACCTAACACTGTTTGAGCTGTGACGTCAGTCAGGCCGACACTACATCCCACACCCAGGCACCCACCCACCAAGTTCAAAGTTCATCCGACCTATATCTAGGACTAGATCGTCACACACTTTTTCAGAGCATTTTTGCCTTTTTGACCTTTAAAGAAGTGACCTTCGACCTCGTGACGTTATCAAAGTTTTCAAAATAATTCTCTTATCACCTACTTTTAACTTATGGTAGTTTTGTAACTCTAGAATATTCACACATTCAGGTAATGCTTAAAATGTTTTTTTAGTTTTCATTACCTGTGACCTTTGACCTAGGACGTCATCGGTCAGGCGGACAGTCATATATGACATACCCGGCACCTACCCACCGAGTGTCAAGTTTATCCGAGTTACAGTGTAGGAGGAAATCGTGAACACATATTTTAGAGCATTTTTTGCCTATTTTAAATTTGTTCACGTGACCTTTGACCTGGTGACGTCATCAACATTTTTAAGAAATCCTCTTATTATCTACTTTCCATATGTAGAAGTCTTATAACTGTAGGATATTCACACGTTGAGATAATGCTAACAAATATGCTTTTCGCAATGACCTGCGACCTTTGACCCATGACGTCAACGGTCGGGTGGACGCTACACCTCATAACCGGGCACCTACCCACCAAGTTTGAGGCTCATCCAACTTACCGTCTAGTAGGAGATCGTGATGCAATTTAGACAGTTACATAATTGGTATACTGTATCTTGTATAGAATGGTGTTTGTTAGATATATCGGTGTACCGCGTCTAGTCTATTATGGTGATTGTCAGACGGATACATATACGGATAAACGGTTTATTGGTTATTATCGGTTATTAATCTGTATTATGGGTATTAACAGATAATCTGTACACCGTACCTAGTACGTAGCATCGTGACGATAAAATTATTTGTCTGTTGTATCCCAAAATGACTGTAAAAATAAAGTCAATGTTACACATCATGCACTACTGATAAGAGCTCGACTAAGATGCTATGTATGGCGACTTTAAACCGTTCCATACAAGGTATCCTATCGTGGCTGTATAACATAGTCTATACGGCATGTCCTATAGCACTTACCATACGGCAGAAGTAATGTGCCTTTTTTTTATTAGCCTGTATGCGGAATACTATGATGTGTCGAAAGAAGCAAAGTAACTTTTCCAAATCGTTGAAAGACTTGATTTAACGCTATTGTTTGAATACCTGTAATGTTGTGTTCTTCTATATGATATCAATCGTCATACTATACAACATTATACAGGAATAATGTCATAAAATATTAAAGAAGACAACTTCGTCACACCGTTTTTTTTTTTTTGTCTTTATTTTGTGTTTTTGTTCATCATGATCACAATCCCTATTATCAATATAATCGGCATCAGTATCGTAACTGTAGCTAAACAAAGAATACATGAAATCATCACATTCATCTCAAAATTATCATTATTAGTATCATCATCATCAGCGCCATTTTCATCATATTAATGGTAGCTATCATGACCATCATCACCATCATCATCATTACTATCATCGTATTATTCATCATCTTCCTCATTATTATTTTCAGTATCATAGTTTTTATCAGGACAATTTTAAGTCAAAACTACGTATACCTTTCTGTCTTTCTTCTTTTTTTTTTTTGAAGTTCAGTCCTAATTGGGCGAAAAAAGAGCTGCAACAAAAGCTAACATGTTTGCTTGTGCAATCATCACGTTGATTCTATATTTTCAAAAAGACTAGTCATTCTATAAGTGACATGCTTGAAGTAGGCAAAGTTTTAATTTTACGAGACAATACCGTGTTAGTAGGGTCGCGGCGAAGAAACCTCTCGAATGTTTATTTCACCTTTTTTTGATCATATTTGGAAAGAGATTCATCACAAATATTTGCTCAGTAAACATGGTTTAATTATGAAGAGAATTCTCACAGTGGAGAAGGAGAACTTTCTGATTGGTTACTCTCATTGCACTAGAACCAAAATTAATTATTTTTTCAAATATATAGTATATATATATATATATATATATATATATATATATATATATATATATATATATATATATAAGATTCGAATGTGTTCAAGTTGTTAACCAATAATGGCACATTTTAGTAAGTCTTGATACTATTTTAATTGGATTTTATTTGTACTGATTCCATTTGGTGTCCCGGTCAGATATCGATGTTGATTAATGACTTTGCTCAGAATATGCTTCTGATATAGCTAAATTTCTTGGTAATCTTTTCAATATTTAATATGATGACGTCAAAATCATCAGTTGGCATAGTGACGAGTTACTTCATCCCGATTTTAACTAGATTTATTTAGACTGATTCCCTTTGGAATCCCTTTCGGGTGCTGGTTCATGACTTTGCTCAGGATATGCTTCTAATATAGCTAACTTGCTGGGTGATCTTTTCAATATTTAATATGATGACGTCAAACTAATCAGTTGGGATATATTTTGTGTCTATTGCACGTGATGTAGAGTACCTAATTCTTCATCCCATTTTCCCTTTTGACTTTCCTGCATCTATCCATCTTTTTCCTTTCTCTCTTCTAACCTTCCATTCTACTCCTACCGGTTTTTCTTTCTTTTTTTCTAATTCTTTTCTTATTTTACTCTTTAAAAATTTCCGCTGTAAATATCTGTTGTAAAGTTTTGCTTTTCTTGATTCACCTGGTGTTCATTCTTAATTGTATAACTTTGTTTTTTTTTTTCTTTTGGACTTCATCTCAAGCTCTCTCATAGCTTATGACGTCCATTCCATGTATGTGTATATAGTATTTAAAAAAATAAGATATTGATTACCTATATAGTTACATCATCTGTATGTATACATATGTGAATGAATAACAGCAATAAAGTCGATCTGTTCAATTAAAAGTCGGAGTTTAGAAAAGTAAAGTCGTGATTCCTGTGACCCTTCTCACACATATTATTTCAAAATGATGTTCATTTGAGACCATTTTTTCTGGCACAAGATTACCATCGATAGCAAGTTGAAAATGACCAAACTTTCCTGATGTCATCTTTAAACCTACCAACCGTCAAGCATCACCCATGGAGGAAGCCGCAAGCCCAAAGACTGATGTGCATCCTCAACTGGTCCAACCGCCCTCCAAACTTTCTCGAAAGCCTACCAGCTGCTTTGAGTCGACAAATGTCCACCATCTCACAGGAAGAAGGAACAGTCAAGACAGAAGCACCTCATCTACGAGAAAGCCATGAAGACAAGCGGATTTGTCGAGTGGCCCACCTAAATCAAGAACTGCCCGGAAAGAGTAACACAATACATGAAAGAGTAACACAACCGAAGATGCAACACGATTGGTTCATCTCTCCATCCAGCCACAAACTGGAAACCGAAGTAGGCGGCACCTTCCTGAAGTTAATCAACAACCATTTCCCAGAAAAGTCAAAACTCAAACAATCCCCCCCCCCCCCATGAAAAAAAAAACAAACAGACGCACCATGCCGAACGTGGCAACATCATCAAGCTTGGAGATGCAACATGAGGAGAACAATAAAAAGGAAACCCTCAATTTTAGAAACAAGGAAAAATGCCTCCATGAACGAAAACTGCCAGGCAACGTGCATTAGTTACAGGGCCGAACTCACTGAAGACATCAACATCAAGGCCAACTTGGTACTCACAAAAACACATTTCAAACCGGCCAACCTGCAGGAAACATAGAACTGGTCCCATATTCAACTTTGGTCTAACCTTAATTTGAATAGCGCCACCTTTTAAACTACATTTTTTTTCAGCACGGTTGTTGGACTAGCTTTTACACGTTCATGTGAAGACTGGAAAGCTCCTCACTCGTAAATATCCACACCAGATGAGTTTCTGGGAATTTTCCAGTTGTGACCAATCCCGTGTCACACTTTGACAGTGCCACTGAGCTACTAACCTTTCCATCTAACACATTGTGGCAATGTGAAACAACCAGCGAATTACAAAGACCAGTTAAGTTTATAGATTTTGTCAACGTCTCAGTACCTGCAATGACATAACAATGGCAGAAAAAAACAAAAAAAAAAACAGATGTGATGAAGACGTCTGTGAGATAAACCAATTAAATCCTGCAAAAAAACTTACCAGATGTTTTGATGTATTATTTTGGAAGAGTTGTTTATTTTCCAAACTTTTGGGGGTGAAATTTTAATGTTTTTACTTTTTGTCTACGCACGCAATCATTTTAAGACTTGGCTCGCCTGTGCTGAAATTCGGTTCCCCTGTTTCCGTCCTTCAGAAGGTAATGTACCTACAAGGTCACTGTACCATCTCCGGTTATGTCCGTCGTTTACAAGGTCACGTGATTCTCACCGTCCTGCATACTACACTGTACACAAAAGCGATCTGCATTTGAAATAACGTACACCATCATAGACAGAAGAGGTCAGCGTCTGGACAAAAAGTCTTAAACGGGTTGACATTTCCAAATTGAATTCAGAGAAAATTCAGCAACAACCGTCTGTCTGAGTGCAGGAAGGAACAATTTCCATGGCTGTAAACACGTGAAAACTGTCTCTGCCGCTTAGGCTCCCAGTTCGGTACCCAGAAAGCCAAAAACGGCGAGCCCCACTCTTTTGGCAACAGCCTAAGAGGAGGTCGAGGGATTTAAGGTGTCAAAAAAAGAAGATGATCGATCTGGTGACCCGAAAGTATATCATCCGTTAAGTCACGAAAGTTTGTGGTAAAGTCGAAGGTCTCATGTGTACCGCCATCAATATTCTCCTTGTGACGTACACGGCCGCACTAAAACAGCGACCTCCAAAAACCTCCAGTGTACTTACGCCATTAGTTACGTCATGTAAGAGATTTCCGACCTAAAATGTGATTGGTTAATGATATGACCTATCGTGGCATTTAAAAAATTTCCGTACGTCGACCAGTCAGATTTTGAGTCAGAAATGACAAGGATTTTGAAAATGCTCTCACCGCTTTTAAAGGTCTATCGGACCGAAGTATCATTGTGGCAAGTTCCGATCTCAACACAATTAATCCGATGTCCTTCCAATCGTCTAAATTTATACATTAACAGCACTTCATTTGGTGCTCATCAACAACCAGGTAAAAACAAAAAAAAAGGATCTGATAACATTAAAAAAAAAATGATGACAAAGAAATCCCAGTGGATCAATTAGTGCCCTTTTTTATCAGAAAGGAATTCCTCTATCACTACCCTCATCTCTGAAAATGTTCAAAACCAATGTATTTGTATTCTTTGTGATATTTATTTTGTAAACAATTATGACATGGTACAGAAATGTTAATTCCTAAAGATTTGCAGTCGGCAACAACTTACTGTAATAACCAACAGAAGCACAATCAGTTGTCTTGTCCGAACACAAGGTGGCAAAAAAAAAAAAAAAAGGCATTACTTTGAAATGCGATTGGCTATATATTACACAATAGTCTACAAAATGTATAAAACACACGGGAAATGAAAACAGTAAAAGGAAACAATTGCATGCAAGAAAAAAAATACCATAAAATCATGCAAATTTACAGAAACATTTTTAATATTGTATTACTTAAATGTCTTTATGAGGATCCTTAATGTAGCACTACTAACAAACACTTTGCTCAATTAGTTTATCCGGCCTTTACATCGAAGGAATTATGCATTAGATTTAAGGCCAATTCTGAAAACTTTGATACTTTATCATGGGCACCGTACGTCCAACTTCTTTACTAACTTAACATAGATCCGTGCTTTTCAGTGCCGAAACGACATCAATCTCAGTTGACTGCTTTCATGGAGCATCATATATGGCATACTTACAGTGTTACCTACCACCCGAAGCTGTCCTCACACACGCAATTGTAGAGGATTTCCGGGGGGAAAAAAGGAAACATTTTCTTTCGTCTACGGATCGTCTACGGTCTACGATCTGTTATATAGTAACAGAGTAGTTTATGAGCATAATAAACAGCCACCACAACAACAGAAACTCGCATGCGAATGTACCCATTTCCCTCCCCCCCCCCCCGCAAGTTACCGTCACTGCACTATACTGGAACAGTTGGACGTTTGATCTCGATTTGACCCGAAATTATTAACGATCCTTGAATACTGAATGTATACACAAAGACAGGTTTAGCCAGTCCAGACTTCACCGGTTGAGGTAAGTACACATTTAACTGTACAGGATGGCTACGTACATTGATGTGAGGTTGTCTCTAATTGCAACGTATGCTAGCAGTATACTTGTGAACAAATAGGCATGTGGTCCGACGTACCTAATATAGGCCTATGCTTATACCTAACGCTGCAGCAAATCTGCAATGATCAGTGAAACAAACTTGTTTCTCTCTTTTTTCTCGTTTTTTACGCTACTTTGTATTCCCCCCTTTTTTTACAAACATGCTGGTACAGGTAGCCTACATATATTGTGACATAGGCCATTGTGTTTAGACCGTGTGATAACACGATACTAACTGTAATGTTACAGGGGATAGAGCTATATGGTGTTCCTACGTACCGCATGTATGCTCAACCAGAGATCTGTAATTAGAGTCAGATCTCGTCGGAAAAATTTGGATGCTGCTAATAATTTAGCAAATCGAGCAAAGATAGGCTGTTCTGGTAGCTCAAAGGAATTTCATTCCTTTATAAAGAGATTCTAATTTAATATAGTTTGTCTAGCAACGTCAATTAATTAAATCTAGAATCTGGAATCTTAAAACTGGAATATGACTTCAAAACTTGTCATACTTTTGCTACCGAAAGTCACATTTTGGGGAATACGTTATCTCTATTTATATATCACCATGTAGCTTTAAAGGAACCTTCAGTGAGACTTTTAATGGTACCATTGCCTATCGCACATTCAATATTTAAGGTTTTTACTTTACATTTAATTGTGAGGCTGACTGTTCACTAAGTCTTGGATAACTCCTATGTCCGTGAATGTGTGCGTAGCCACAAGAGGCACAGCCCACACGTTCGTTATTCATATTCATGCTCTGTCAATCACATATGCCATCGACGGACAAACCCCCTGCAGTAAAAAGATCTTATCCATCTACGTCGTTTCCAATGCCATGCTTGGATTGTAATTTTGCCAATGAATATTCAGGTTTCAGGTTTCGATGGATATTCAGGTGATTGATGTCTCGTCTTAAAATATTACATTTGGTTTATATGTGCAGCACATGTAGAATGCGACGATAGTCCACTACGACATGTCGACATGGCTCGCGGTTGCCATTGGACACGGACAGCGTCACTGTTAAAACCTGTTTAAATTTTTAGGCCTATTCACGGAGATCTCTTCCCTTCTGCCCTTGGTCATCACCGGCCCTCGTGGAGGGTCAAGCCATCTTCCAGTTTGCTCACCCACGATCTTCTTCTGGGATTCAAGTCACTGCTCTTGCCGCTCTTCTTGCCACCGAAACGGTAACGATATACGTTACCAAGTACCCGATGGGAGCAAGAACGAAAACAATTCTCATCGCTAAACCAGGAATGAGCGACACATCCCCTCTCTTCTTCTCATAGAGTTGTTTTGGAAGGAAAATGAGTCAGACAGTGTATCTCCTACAAGTAATTATTTCCCACATCTCCAAAATGACCCATGTCCGAGGGACTCCCGGCTGTTGTTTCACAAGGTCATGGCCAGGTGACTTACCTATGCCCGTCCAGACACGATGTGGTCTTATAGTATCGATCGCCTCTCCTGACATATACACGTAGGCTGGTATAGTGGCATCGGATGAGAGTCGGTCGAGTGCCGGACAAGTACCGGACGGAGATCGACGGAGAAACGGTTTCTGAAATTGGGCATCTATATTCAGACAATCATTCAATCGCAGACAGGCTACGATCGGAACCCCGAAAAGACCTCGTTCAATATGACCGGATATGTGGATATTTTTGTTCGATCTGTGAGCGTCTGAAAATCGGACACGTCGGCCGAGTACCTGTTTAAATATGACATAGGCGTCAGCAAAATTTAATAAATGAACAGAAAAGATTGGACCATAATCATATTTACAAATGTTACAATCTTCTTCGAGCACCATTGATTCAATTTGGTAGATTTGGTTTTAGCACAAGAATTGTTAAATCTGTCATGTAGATGGACATCCATGTTTTTTGTTTTGTTTTTTGTTTTTTTTTTCGTCCATGCATTGTTTATTATCAGGACTTAGCCATGATGCTAGTAACATATTCGAAATTTGATGACAAATGATAGTTGATAGAAAAACTATCAAACGAAAGCAAGACTAGCCTCATCTAAAGGGATATACTGATATTCAGCGATGTTACTTATCTTACTTGTCTCTTGTGAAGGACAGCTCAAGATAGATTCATCCTACCTGAGAATATTTAGAGAGATGGAGATGGATCACCCTCTGTTAGCAACATCTTCTCCTGCCGTCCCACCTGACCTTCCGATTTTAGGTGATCATATCAACCAGCCTCAAAGTAGCCACACAGAAGACAGGAAGAGGTCGCCGTATTACAACAGTAAAGCTGCCGTTGCCACCGGCCTGAGCCAGGTATCTTGTGGTGTCTCGGTGATAATTCTCCAAGCACTATTTGGTATGATGTTTGAAAATCCGTATGGACGGAACACGGCAGCCGGCGGAACCTGGTGTGGAACGGTAAGATAATCAGTGTCGTTATTGGGTTTTTTTTTTTAACTTCAAGCTAATGCTTCCATGATGCAACAAAAGAGAAGAAAATGCTCTCACGGTACACCAAAGAAAGTGAAGAAAAAGAAAAGGAACGACCTCATGAAGACATGACCCAACTATTCTTAAAACCGACTTACCATGCATGAAAGTCACCAAATGTAGTCTTTAACCTTTATAGAGTACGTTTACACTATGTGTGAACTGCCAAGCCAGAGAAAGCGAATACAGTTAACATTCATGACACAATTATATTTCCGTAGGTCAATTATAGGCAAATACATCTTAACCTGCCGCTATCATAGAATTTTGTTGGGCGATTTTCAAAAAAGCATTGAACCAGTCATTAATAAATATTTCCAAAATCGTCAAAACAAGAGGGCAATCCACGGAGTTGCGTATTTCGTCGCCAATATGGGTTGATTTCAACACAGGGCCTGCACATAGGGATAGGGATTTGTAATAATTTACTGCAGCCACATAGAGTTAGGGGCAGAATTTATTTGTTAATTTGTCTCATTGTTCTGAAGATATGCTGGAAATACAAATTTCGGGTAAAATTTTTTTTTTCCTAAAAGTCAGCAAATTTCATTCTCTTTACTGTAAAAGGGATATAACTTGAATATTACATTCTCAAATAAGTCCTTGCAAAATTTTGCATTAAATGCTCAAATACTTCTCAAGATATACTGCAAATACAAAATTTGGGGCAATATTGGGTTTTTTTTGTCTCAAAAATCAGCAAATTGACTCGATTTACCATACAACTAATACATCTTGCACATATTAGCATCATGCGCAACCCTACCAAGTTTCGATTTCATCGCTCAGATGCTATTCAAAGTATTCTGGAAAAATCACAGTTTGGACAGGTCCGGACGCACACACACACACACAGACAGCTTTGTTTTCAATTCATTCTGAGGACCTCATTGTGCTTTCTTTTGTTTTTTCTTCCTCAACCCTAACCTTAACAATAGATTGGCTATTGTTAATCTTGAAAGGACTGAAGAAATCCATTGAATTTTCTGCAGAGGACCTACAATCTATTGTTTCGGTCTTCGATCCCACCAGAAAAGTAGGGCACACACACAAGCACACACACATTAACACGGACACGTTTCATTTATACCACCTAACAGGACTCACCTGTACCCGTGGTCACTCTAAAACTGTATTCATTAGTTTTTCCCTACCGAAAATGAACCTGATATCTTTTTTCCCTTTTGCAGTTGTTTATCGTCAATGGAATTATTGGAATAGTCACCGGAAAGAAGAAACGAGGAATGGTAATGATAATAGCGATGATGATAACGATGATGATAATTATCATAGTGATAATGATGGTGATAATGATGATGATGATAGTGAATATATCAGAATATATACGAAGGAAATGATGACAGTAGTAGTCATAGCAACAATGATTATGATAGTGGTAAAAAGAAAAAGGTAGTGATGATGATGATGATGATGATGATGATGATGATGATGATGATGATGATCATAATGATGATGATAATGATGATTATGACGATGATGATTGTGATGATGATGATGATGATGATGATGATGATGATGATGATGATGATGATGATGATGATGATGATGATGATGATCATGATCATGATGATGATGATGATGATGATCATGATGATCATGATGATCATGATCATGATCATGATCATGATCATGGTGATCATGGTGATCATGGTGGTGATGATGATAATGATAGTGATGATGGTGGTGGTGATGATGATGATAATGATGATGGTAATGTTGGTGATGATGATTGTGATGATGATAATAATGGTGATGATTATGATGGTGATAATGATGATGATGATAGTGATGATGGTGGTGGTAATGATGGTGATGATGATAATGATGATGACGATAATGGTAATGATGATGATGATTGTAATGATGGTGATGATTGTGATGATGATCATGGTAGTGATGATGATGATAATGATGGTGATGATTATGATGGTGATGAAGATGGCAATGAAGGTGGTGATAATGATAATAATGATAGTGATGATGGTGGTGGTGAAAAGTTGATAATGATGATGATGGTAATGATGGTGATGATGATGATGGTGAAGATGGTCATGATAATTATGATGATGATGGTAATGATGGTGATGATGATGGTGATAATGATGACGTAATGATGGTGATGATGCTTATGATGGTGATGATGATGGTGGTGATGCTTATGATGGTGATGATGGTGGCGGTAATGATGATGATGATAATGATAATGCTTGTGATGATGATGGTGATAATGATGGTAATGATGTTGATGATAATGATGATGATAATGATGATGATGATGGAATTGATGGTGATGATGATGGTGATGATAATGATGGTTATGATGATGACGGTAATGATGTTGAAGATGATGATGATGATGATGATGATGATGGGGATGATAATGTTGGTGATAATGATGATAATGATAGTGATGATGGTGGTGGGTAATGATGGTAATGATAATGATGGTGATGATGATAGTAATGATAATGATATTTTTATCCAATAGCTGTTTCCAAATAGCTGTTGCATTGGAGTTGATTATTCATTAATTTATTTGACTACGTCTTTGTTTCTACAGGTCATCGTATACTTCGTCTTGTCTATCATTTGTATCGTCGCCGCTTTACTTGGATTGTTGTTCCCTATTCTCCATATTATTATGCTCCAAGTAAGCGATTCTTTCATCATGTCTTTTCTGTTTTTTTTTCCCCATCTTTTTCTTCTTCTTTTCTGTTATGACAATATTTCACGTGGTCTTCCTTTTGAAGGTCCCATGAATTTGAAATAAGGAATTTGTCTAAAGTAATAAAGACGACATGTCTGTGAAGAAAACAGGTAGTTTCTGCATACAAACTGATGTTTAATCAAATGGAATTTGCAAAATTCCATAGGAAATTAGCTTAATAAGTACATATATATATATATATATATATATATAATATATATATATATATATATATTAGAGATATATATATATATATATATATAGATATATATATATATCATATATATATAGATATCTATATATATATATTATATATATATATAATATTATATATAATATGTGTGTATATATATATATAATAGGTGTGTGTATATATATATATAGTGTGTGTATATATATATATATGTGTGTATATATATATATATATATATATAATATATATATATATATATTATAATATTATATATATATATATATATATATATATATATATATATATATATATATATATATATACAGTGTATTAACTGCAGGATAATGCACGTTCGGGGGATAATGCAAGCGATGCACGATGTGTGTGTGTTGCTTAATTTGCAGGGGCCACACGAACAGAAAATGGGACAAGAGATAATGGCGGTCTCGATATTATCAACAGTAGTGAACATAATCGAAGGATTAACAGCTATCGTTGCTTCTTCCCTTGGATGTTCGGCTAGGGTCTACTGTGGCGGACCGACCGGTGATTCAAGAAAGAGTGGTAAGTAATGGATACATTTTAAAACTTCGAAATCTGACATTTACAATTGCTCAACCCACGGATATCATTTTAGCAATTTTTGTCTTTGCATTCGACCGTATGTGTGGGTGTTCGCATGGACAAAACAAGGAAAGAAAAGAGAAATGCCTTAGAAATTGAGGCCCTAGATAACATTGCTCTGGACTTCCTTGCAAATATAAAAGTGTTCGCGAATTACTGCGTTCAAGTTTGACCATCAATTGTCGAACGACGAGCGTTTGAAAGCTCTTAAACGAATGTGGACAGACATGAATGACAGACAGGGTTAGACAGACCGATGGTCAAGTTATCGTAAATTTCGTTTTTCTCCCTCAATTTTCACTGCATTTCTCTTCTGTTGCCTTGTTTTGTCCATCGCGGTCAAACATAGGCCACTACATGAAGAAGAAGAAAAACTTCCAAATGTATCCTCCCCTCGGAGGAGACATGTATGATGTTGACAGTTGGCCATAGCGTTGCTTAGGTGATCTGTCTTTCTGGTAAGTACAGCTGAATTTAAGATCGAAGGTCTTTGTTTTTGGTTTTTGCTGAAGTGTTATGACACTGAGTGATAAATCCGATTACCTCATGCAGACAATAATTTTACTTTTTACTTCGGTATAGTAGTGAAGGAAAACGTTTTTATAACATTTGAGTGAAAAAAAAAACATGAAATAATTGTTTCTCAAAAAAAAAAATGTTATTACTTTGGCAGGTTTTCATGCCGTATCCAGGCCCTACCCAACCTTATAATGGCTCTCATTTCCCAGCGGAAATTCCACCCTCCTACGCAACTGCTCCACCAATTGAAGAAAAATATTAAACCTAATCCTGATTGTTACAACTAAAGGAAAGACAAACTTATTCTAATGAGGATAGAAGTTTGACCAGGAATTATTTCTTAAGAACGTCAATGTATATGTCTTAGAGCATTTAACGAGTAATGCACTTTTCAAATGTAATATTTTTTTGCAATCCCCTACTCTTTTCTACCTCTACTCGTTTTGGCAAAAGCCTCAATAGAAAGCGTGCATTTCGATTCATTTTGTTTTTGTTTTTTTTTTTTTGGCTTTTTTCTTTCTTTGATTTTTTTAATTCTTTTTTTTTGGTTGAATTATACATGAATCAGTTTATAAAAGAACAACTATTGACAAGTGACTTAATTTTTTTCACATCGATTTCTTCCTCCCCCCCCCCCCTTTTCTTCTGTTCGTCATTTTTCATCATAAGCATCGTAAACAACGAGAAAATCAGATTCACCATCATTTTCTTAAGTAATGTAAATCTTCCCTATTTCTTCCCTATATTTTATTAATTTTCATTGGATTTGTGTAATGCGTTGTCGTAAGAACTCGTGTTTTGCTTTACAGAATTTGGGTTTCACTTATTACTGTTCCATGAGATTATTATCAATTTCTCTGGGTACGTTCTCACTCCACTCTATGGAAAATTTAAAAAAAATCATGAAAATCAAACTTGGTGTATAGATTTGATAAGAAAATGATGAGAAAATGTGCCGTATTGTTTTCGGTGTATGTCAACAGAAGGCTAAAATTGATGTCTTTAAAATAGCTATAACTTTACAATGGTTGCTCCAGCTATGGTATAATTTTACGTAAAGTTGGATCATTGGGAGACAAATATTTTGTAAACTGAAATTACCTACTTAGTAAAAGATCATAACAATGTGCCTGCGCAATGCTTTGAGGATAAAGCGCATTAAGGGTTTGGTGTAATGAAAAATTGTGATGGTCCCGGAGAAATGTACCCAACGATCTGTCTTTGGTCTTTGGTGACTGGTGATCTTTGTGGACTGTGGATGTAGTTTTGCAAGGTGAACGAAAAGCTCAAGTACATTACACTTCTGAAATGCTTCAATCTGACCTTTATAACTTCTTTAAGAAAGGTCATGAAAGGTCAAAGTATTAAAAGTCATCTTCTTAGAGGGTTAAAGGCGATGACAGTGAAAGGTAAAATGCATATGGGAAGACTGTTCATCAAAAACCCTCCATGAGAATGATACAATTTATTCTCGAAATAGATTTCATCGTTTTCAATTGTCAATTGTATTATGCTTTCAGCAACGAGATTATAGAAAAGACGCATTGTTTGGAGAAAAAGGACAAGACCATCAGTAAGTCCATAGTAAGTTCAATGTGAGACGCACTGCCTACATGATCACCATACTCATCAAAACAAAGAAAGGAGTAACTTACTCTTCTTTTCTTAATCACCCTTGAAGAACTGATTTGTCTCTTTTGTTTTAAGCTGATAGCTTTAACATCTGTGTATAAAGACAACAAACGAGTGATTCACTGAGCGACAACAGGCAAACTTGTTCATACGTAACGTTACCTTAAATTGCAATATAAGAGGTAACCGCAAAGGGATCTCTCTGTAGTGAGGATGTGTAACAGATAAACATGGGACTGCAAAAAAAGGATGAAGTAGCAAACTATATACATGGTAGGTGGCATTTAGGTAATGCAGATTAGAAACAGTTAGGAGATTTCTACATTCCTGTGGCCCAGTCTTACCTAATACTTGCGGAATATTAAAAAAAATACAATCAATTTAAACACTCAAATACCTATTGTAAATAAAGGTACACTTAGCAGTAATGCATTTATGTACGTTATTAATTTCCTTTGTTCAATTATCTCTCATACATATTAGTATCGCACGTGACAGACAATTGTCTTTTCAGGACTCACCATGCGACGGCAGGATTCGAACCCAAGACTTCTAACACCGGTGGGTAAGTCTGTGCGATTGGGCCACAGCAATGCTTCATGCTGATTAATTCTACAAAGAAAGATTACACTATACA
This sequence comes from Stichopus chloronotus, assembly GCA_021234535.1. Taxonomy (NCBI): domain Eukaryota; kingdom Metazoa; phylum Echinodermata; class Holothuroidea; order Aspidochirotida; family Stichopodidae; genus Stichopus; species Stichopus chloronotus. Next base: position 18,641,890 of record CM037847.1, read on the forward strand.
TGTTGTTGGTGTATTTGTTGATGTAAACGAATACTACATACAGTTATGCAACTTATTCAACGAAACTGGCAATATTGCTAATAACCTTGTGGTTATAATTTGTTCATTGAAAACCTTACGTGCAAAAGCTAAAAAAAAAAAATCCTTTATCCTACGTTTCGCTTCCATTAAAGAAAATCAACCAGAAATGCAACAAAACTGATCAAAATTACTCTTAAAACCAAACTGACGTCTTGGGGGGGGGGGGGGGATGTGAAGGACAACAACACCAACTACTCGCTCTCCTGTTAGTTGATGTTAGTCGACAGGCAAAACTGTGTTCGATTGGTCACTACATCTCCAACCAGCAGACCAGGAGGAGGGGGAAAAAATGAAAAAAAAAGGCTGAAAAGTTATGTCTACCCCACCCCCTCCAATATTTGCCAAGTGCTACCAAGATAAATGTAAGAGAAAGCATACTTCCAAGATTGAGGACATGAGATCCTTTATTTTTTTTGTAAACACAACTTAGAACGTAAGATGAATTGTTTCCATCCATATGCTATATCGCGGCTTGTAAAATCATTTTTTTTTTTTCAGGGCTTGTCGCCAACTCATGGTGACGTTTTGTTTACGTAGTCCTTAGAGTTCATTAAAAGATACAGTTGTGAGACCGTTGAAGTGTTGTTTTACATTTATGTTTTTGATAAAAAAAAAAAATCAGTTTCGATTCAAGTCATGGTTGGGCTTTGACATTTTTGGCCTCTGATATTTTAAAATGCGGCATTTTCGTCGGATTTGGCATTTTTAAATTTTCTGCTCTCAGTATTAACCTATTTTTGGACTACAATCGTCGGAAATCCGACTATTTTAAACTGGCGTTCCACCAGCAGCAGTGGGTTCCGATGTTTCCTTTCTTATCTCACCAGAATATTACGTATTACAGGATCATAAACGATTGAAACACGCGGACACAACTGATCTTTGCCGGTTAAGTTATCCCTCATTCACAACTTAGATACGTGATTCCTGGTGTCTTGCATACACTGGCCGGGTACAAGTTATATGAATCGAACACGGTTCAGCATATTACAAACACAAAGAGCTCAACGTCCATACGACGTGTCAAACGTATTGACATTTTCAAGAAATTTGAAAAAAAAAAAAAAAAAAACAGCAGTTCGATTGTTTAGAGGAAGGAACCATTTTCATGTTTGTGTACACACGAAAACTGCCACTCGGTGTCAGATGCGTAGGTTTGGTTTTGGTACCGAGAAGGTAAAAACAAAAACAAAAAACGAGCCACCTCTGTTGTATGGGTATTCGGTTGTGGAAGCGTTGGTTGTTGTTACCCTCCCCAACCAGCGTGCCAAAAAAGCGGACTTCTGTGAATAAATCACCTTCGTTTTACAAAAAGCCAGTTTCGTAATTCGTTTGAAAATGTTAAGTAGTCTGAATTCTAGTATTGGTAATTTGTTGAAATTACATTTAGAGTGAGAGCGTCACTTTGGTAATCGGTCAGTGAAGAAGAACACCCAGTTACTGTTGAATCCATTTGAGTTTAAAAGTAACTATTCATCTTGAAATTATTTGATGTGACTGTTGTTCCTATGAGGATGAAAATGGTGTTTGTTGTTTATGTCTTCAAAATAATTGTTTGCCGCTGTCATCATCATCATGATCGTCGTCGTCGTTATCATCATCACCATTGTTATTATTATCATGATCATCATTATCATCATCATCATCATTATCATCATCATCATCATCATTATCATCATCATCATCATTATCATTATCATCATCATCATCATCATCATCATCATCATCATCATCATCATCATCATCATCATCATCATCATCATCATATTCCCTTCAAAATGTATGTTTTCTCTGAAATAACTGGAATTTCTAAAAGTCTGTAATTGTGTGCAGTTGTATCGTATAAGTTATTTAACATCCTAGTGAAATAAATAATTCACCGGCCTTTGAATCTGTCTGTCCAGAAATGTCAACATGTTGTACATTAAAAAAAAAAAAAAAACGATAGAAACTGTTTAACTGCCATGATTAATTTGTCGTCAACTAGTCTTGACAACATTTTAAACAACGTGTATAGCTTCATCGACATGAATGCTGTAGAGAAGTGTTTACACGGCTACGAATAACTCCTGAGCCGAGGTGTGGAATCTTGAACCAAACGTTGTAAATGCTGCTCCAAGGATCAATTACGTATTTTCATATGTGTCAAGGAAGTCTTCATCGAAGTCTACATCGAAATAAACTTTACGAATGATTTCAACGTTGATTTTTCAACCAATGTGTCGTGCAATCATTTCGAGTGGTTTATTTACTTTCACTGTGGGAAGAGAGGGAGAGGAAGGCAGCTTTTTTTCAGAGAAGAGGAAGATACCTACCTACCGCGCTTATGAAGATTCAAAGAAGTGGACAGAATAACACAAAATTGCATCACGCACTCCACTATGCTAATGCATCGGAAACTTGCTGTAGCGTTTTGTACGGAAGTTTGCATCTGGTCGATCCGTGAAATCACAGATTATGGTCGGCCGAATACCCGGGTTACCCGAATGTATGACATCTGTTAGGCTACGAGTTTCGTCGTGAAGGAATACAGCGTTTTGGGACGGTTGAATGAAATTGTAATACCGTGTATAGGCTCACGTGCGTACATTGTAATGAAGTGTTACAAGTATAGATGCTACATTTTGTCACACATACGTTCGCTAGTGCATATTCGTGTAGTAATTGGAGGAGAGATTCCTGACCGTCATGCTTGGCCTGGTGCGACCACAGGATTCCGTGCTTGCACTGCTAGCCAGGTCGATTAAACAGAAATGAGGGTGGAAGGTGCCGGGGGAGGGGGGGGGGGTGGTAAGATAGGGTGTTCAATCTCAAGTTTGCTCAATGGACTAGCGACTTGCTACAGCACTAAAAGCGAAAACAACCGTTCGGAAAAAAAAATGCAACGTAAACTGAACACATATCCGTTTTTACTTTGTTTATCTTTCGTTTCAGATATATCAAATGTATACAACATACTTGAGGTTTTTTTTCTATTCATATGAATAAAGTATATGGAAAATACTTGAATATTATCGTTGTTGTATTCACGACATAGTCTTCATGATTCTCAATGTATAAACACATCTTACCATAAACAAAGAAGCGTTTAGTCATGACGTAACTTCCTGGGAGACTGGGTAGTCCAATCAGAGAACCTGCCGTTATTTGAACTTTTCCATTTGTATTACGTTATTAGTACATTTCGATGAGTGACAGACGAAAGAATCTACAAATTAGCGCTTTCCACAACGAATATATTTCGCGTGGTACAATGAAGGAAAGGGAGATGTTGAACGACTAGAAAAATAATGATCCTTTATTCGAATCCTTGTAGTAATGAAAAAGGAAACACTATGTAATATCGAATGTCTTAAGTAGTAGCATAAAAAGAAAAATTGAGTTCACGTTCTTTTTGACAAGTCCTTTTGACGCAGCTCTTGCGACCGTGACAGCACATCCTGGAAACCAAATCTGGAATATCTTACACCGTCCAGTACAACTGAGATACTTGCCGCCGTGTGACTGATTACTGTGACAGGTTGACGTTTTAATATGTGACGTATTTGTGATACAAAAAAATCGTGAAAATTTTAAAGCCCAAAACTCCCCTTTCCACTTCTTGAATGCTTTGTATATTGCCTTTTAATAATGCTTTCCCTTTGAACCATTCACACTTGTGGGGAGACTGTGTTTGCCCTCTAAGAGTTTTCTTCCTTTGTTATTAAGTCCGACAATCCCCCTATAATTTGAACCACATCCCTGCAGTATGCATATCCAGTATTCGTATTTGATACCTGGAGGGTCGTCGGCTTTACAGTTTTCTTTATCTCATCTCCTCTCCTCTCTTGGAATCCTATCTTTTGTTTTGATTTTTCATTGTTTGATCTTGTGTTCTCGGAGAGAACACCCCTGATTTTGACTTATACAAATAAAAACAAAATGTGTTTCAATGAATAATCATCACCTGCTCTGGTGAGGTATTACCCTTGATGGCATGGTCGGTTCTAACAGTTAATAAAAAAAAGGTGACCGTTGATCGGCTATTACCGGTAATGGTAGATCACCAAGCAGTGTTGTGTTATCACACGATAACACAGGTTTGACAAGTCCGCAGTTAATGTTGAGGCGAGGATGGTTATAATAATTTCAACAACCCAATCTTTTCTGTACACTCGTAACGAAATGGGTTAGGGTGCACTCTTAATGATTACTTAAGTGAGTGTTATAATCATGAGTTCGAATCCAATGTGTACTGACGTATCTTTCATTAATATTCTCTCTCCCCTAAAGGGAAAAGAAAGTATAAACTTTGAATGTCACGCAGGCCTAACTCAAAATAATGGCGTTAGCCACCATTTAGTACTCCTTCAAAAAAAAAAAATAACTAAAGAAAATAGGCTCCATATTTGTGTGCCAAATAAAAAAAGAGTGCCTTCTTTTCTTGTCTGATAGGACACCTGGCTGTGCTACATGTTACTAACACAGAGAAGTTTTTACTATGTTAATGTCCTCCTTTATTCGTGGTTAATACTGTACCTGCCAAGAGAATTGGCTGTCATCAGTTGGAGTTGCTACAACTTCTAACTTTGAAGCCTGTGGATTCTTCTGTCTTTCCTTTCTGATACTGTATTCTTTTTTTTTTTTTTGCCTTTTTTTGTCATTTCTAGAGCTTAGTCATTCCATGCTTTCCCGAGATACCGGCGGCAGCAGCACGTCGTCATGTATAATATTTCCATTCTAATGGCATTCTCTTAACGGCTGCCTTTAAATGACTTTACCTCTGTCTCGTAATGTGTATACAATTAGACCAGATCTGAACATAAACGGTCTTTCGAGGGCATTTATTGACGGTGTGTGAACAAAATCATCTTTTTTTTTTTAATTGCATCATTAACTGTGGATACTACTGTTGATACAACTGCAACTTGTAAATAATTTTCAGATCCTTTTTTTTCCGAGACTGAGGTTGTCCCGCTTCCAAAAGTAATTTTACTTTCCGTGAGTTACTAACCTGAGTGTTCGTTTTCCGGAGAAGCCCCAATTTTATGAAATTTTCAGAAACATTCAGAAAGAATGCAAATAAATATCTGCTCATGGCGGCCGTAGATGGAAGGAGGTTGTTGGTTTGAATTCAACTTTTTTTTCTTCTTTTTTTTTGTAAACTTTAAGCTCAAAACAGATGACGATGTACAAAGTATTTCTGGATTAGGATGTAATATCTATAACGCTCAATTAACGAACGCTTAAAAGATAGAAAGATTTAATAAATTACGGGGGGGGGGGGAACATGGTTAGCTGGTAATTGGTGACAAGTATTAACTTCGGACAGGACTTTGTAAAGACACTCTAGTTAGGCTAACTGGGCATAACGATAATACTAAAGATAATGTGAGGCAGAAGTCGAAGCAAACCTCCAATCAGAGACGATTAGACGAGGCGACGTCAGATGGTTAGGCTTGAGCTTCAAACCAACCGTTGATCAAGCGGTGGCCAAACGGTAGGCAATGGAGGTGATACAGTTAAAGGAATTCTCCACCATCGCTTCTTATGTCTTATAAAAAGATGCAAGCATTACTGTAGACAAGTCGATCATCGTTCTCATTTTCAGGAAATATCTCAAAGAATTTGCAAAAAGGAATTATTTTATTAAATATTAGAGGTACGAGCCTGTTGCTAGAAATCAATCGGTTGTGACGTAGTACCGACAAATTTAGATTGAACATTGCCCTTGATTTTTGTCTCAAGCTGTGAGTTGCAATACTGTTCCTTCACCAGAGAGTGGCATATACGCGCACCTTTGAAAGCATTGCTCGGAGCTACTTAATTGTTTAAGGATCAAAAGGACGTTGTTCTGTAAATGATATTGAACTGTTATCGACGATTAAACGATACAAATACCTGTGAGCTAATTACACAGCTTACATTCGCTTGGTTTGGTTGGTCTCAAAGTATACGCAGCAATGAAATTTTATGTCCATCACAATAAGAGCTCCTCTGGTTTCATGCACTTAGTATGTTAGTATCCTAGTGAATGTGTCTTACTGAATGTAGGCATTCATAGGATATTTATAATCTCCTAACGAAAGAGTTACTGCGTCCAAAACCTTGCCAGAAACAGGCCGTGCAAAAGATGAAAAACGGTGTTTGTCGGTTCTACGTGACACATTTTCAGGCTCGTGCTGAAGAGCAACTTTTAAAGCGGTATTTCATTTCAAAGGAAGCTCCCGCTGGTAAAATAGTTATGTTCAACTGATAGAACGGTAAAGAACCTCATATAGTATATGCTAAGTTTCCTTGTTAGTGGAGAATCCCTTTAAACCTGGTTGAACTAACGACTTAGCTTGGGCTGTAGGTGGCAAGGTAGCAAATTATCACAGGAGGGAATGACACTAGTCTTCAGATCAGTGAATAATCTTTGTCATTCTTCAAAAAAACGCTAGTCGTCGCCCAAAGTGCGCAAGGTCACAACGGAATTCTGCACAACATTCTGGAATCAACGAGACGTTCATATTTACACTACCTAAACAATGCAAATATTGTCCACCAAGCGGCTCTTTCGCTTCTTTTCAGATTCATTAGACACCCATGAAAGTACCCTTAAATAACTACTGACAGGAATCTCTACAAATAAAACAAAACAAACAAAACAAATGTTTTGATAACCTCATTTACCAAATTTGAACAGAAATTAGTCGATCATCTCATACCCGATCAAAATATAAAAAAATATAAATACACATTTGAGGTAATACAGTTTTCTTCTCTGCAAAGGGAAACAAGACCACACCCAGAATGTACGCCCTTTGTGTAAACGAAGATGGTGGTCACGTTAACTCAAACCAAGAACGAGAAACTTTGAAACGTCGCCCTGGGAAACTATTGTTGCTTAGAAAAGAAAAATAAAATCTCGCAGTTCCCTTTAATTACACTTTTTTTTTAAATATTATAGTGAAGAATGTCGGAAAAAATTAATAATGGCATTGATAATTTGGGCGATTGCTGATGTTACTATAATTGCATTGATAATTTGGGCGATTGCTGATGTTACTATAATTGCATTGATAATTTGGGCGATTGCTGATGTTATTATTGCTGATGTTACTATTGCTGATGTTACTATTGCTGATGTTACTATTGCTGATGTTTAGTATTCAGTGAACTCTATAATGACAAATCTCCTTTACAAGGACAGGCGAAGCGGACAGCTTAACTCTTGTTTGCAATATTGGCAGTGGTGACTTATTTAAACAGCCTTCCAAATCACAAGTCACGTGTTATTTTTGTTTGTATTTAAGTGAATTCAGAATACAGATGGGCAGGCTACTATACGTAAATGTAAAAGGACGGATCGATGTTCGAAATGCATATTTAATTTTTCCATGAAGGAAATAAGGTATATTGTTAAGTGCAATTACCTTGATTCAAAACTTTACTTTCGATCAATGCTCCAATAACCTAGACTCCCTCTACCCCGTACTAGCAGTGGTGACCATGGTTGTAAAAACCATTATGCCAAATTCGCAACCACGTTATCACTGATGCTTTCTTCACTCCCCCTCCCCCCAGCATTACCTGTGACACTTGAATTTGAACTACGACGCCATCGGTCGGCGGACACCATACAACATACCCGGACACCCCCCCCCCCCACTAAGTGTGAAGTTCACCTGTCTTACCGTCTAGGTGAAAATCGTGACACACTTAGAGCATTTTTGACCGATGTGACCTTTAATCACGTGACCGTTGACCTGGAAGGTGACTTCATCAATATTTAAAAATAAAATCGTATTTTCTACTTTTATTACATGTTAGTTTTATCACTTTAGGATATTCACCTATTGAGATAAGGCTAAAAATGTGTTTTTTCGATTTCATGACCTCTGACATTTGACCATTAACCTATGACGTCATTGGTCGGGCAGACATTATACGACATATCCTGGCACCTACCCACCAAGTTTGCAGTTTATCCGACTTAGCGTCTAGGAGGAGATCTTGACAAACTTTTGAGATTATTGTGACACAGTTTTTAGAGCATTTTTGCTCTCCATCTCACCTTCAATCACGTGATCTTTATCTGGTGACGTCATCAATATTTTCAACAACAAAAAATTCTCGTATTGTCTACTTTCCATATGTGTTTTTTTTTTTTTTCTTGGGGGGATATTCACACGTTCAGATAATACTAACATCTTGTTTTCGCATGTGACCTTTTAACATAAAGTCAGTGGGTAATCCCGATCCATGTCATTTGTATACTATTAAGTGCCCTTACATAAGGGCTACTGACCCACCAAGTTTCGTTTGAATGCTACACTGGGTTTAAGGTGGGCTTCTATTTAAGTGTCATTTTTGGCGACTTTGACCGCCCAAGTATCGTCTACGCGTACATCCATCCTTGCAACAAATTCATTACAATGGGACTTGGCACACAACTTTGCCTTTTTACTCAAATAAAAAAAAAAAAAAAAATCGATAGCAGCAACAACAACAAGGCCACCACATAGCATCCGTAGTTTTCAAAATGACGTCAATTTCAACGTTCAATGAGTTTAGCAGTTCCAGGAAAACATGATTTTGTATATTTGGTAAAAATGTGAAACGACATGTACGTTATAGATAGTGTATTGGCCGATTATATTGCAAGCCGCACGCGACGGATCCTGTACCAATGAGCGGGATATCGATGTATCAAATCAGTGTATTCCAGCCGTTAGTCGAAGATCATCTCAATTTGGTAGCCTTGGAGACAAGTGAGGGCAGGTTAAGACATACAACCCGGCAGGCCAACCTTTCACCGGTAAGTTGAAACTCATCGCTGCACACAGACGTGTTTCATCGTAACTGTCGTCACTGCTTGGGTTTGTGTTTTCAGTGTCACATTGAGGCTGCGTTAAGGGACGCGGACGAAATAACGAAACCTGCAAGTAGAATTAACGGACGGACGTGATACGTGTAATCTCCCAACTGTATACAGTTCTTCAGGATTTGTATACGCGTTGACTGCCGGGGACGTAGACAAAATTGTGGAGACTGGAGTATATGCTGCATCGTCGTTTGGAGGATCGAGTCGAGACATTTGATTAAACTCGAGTCGATCTGCGTCTGCGTAGAAGGTTGGTATGTAGTGTATTGAAAAGACTGCTGACAACTCAACTGGTATGATATATCAATGTTCGGTAAAACACAACCTCTGTTGAAAAACACGAAAACGTACGCTATTTAGCCTGTACTCTAGATTTACTTGTAGTTGTAGTGATTGTACTGCCTACCCGACCGGATAACCGTATCAGTAAGCGATTCCGAAATTGTTACCTGAAATTTTAACCAATGTAGGCTAGGCCTTCTTTTAACATGTGAGAAAAACAAAATGTACGTAACATGTACCGAACTCGCGGTCTAACAGTACTGTTTTCTATACCCGGATACCCGTTCGACTACCCGGGTACGAATTCGGACCGCATACAAATGGTTGTTTCAAAATATACTGAACATAGATTTCACTAATGGAATAAAGACATAATGTATGGGGGAAAATTATTTCGAACAATAGTATGTGGGTGTATGACTACTGGATACACAAATTAGTTGTCTTCTTGTACTTGTCTTGTGTTGATTTTATCAGGGAGTCTTACACAAACTGCTCCCCAATTTACTCAATTCAAGAACGTTTATAAGAACCAAAGTTACAACGTACGCTATTTGACTTATTCCCCTATTGTCACGTACAACGCGCAAATGTCCTTCACAGTCGATCGTGTGGGTGGTTTTGCAGGCAGTTCATCGTACACAAACCATACTAGGAATATAGGCATATAGTCTTCCATGAAATATTCACGTATGTCGTTGACGAAGGATGGGGGGGGGGGGGGGGGAGAGGGGGAAAAGGCATGGACTAATGTTATACGTGATTAATATTCATAAGATAGAATTAAAAGACTTAGGATTCAGTAAGTATAGAACCCTGATGTGAGATTTCTGTAGTGTCACCTCACTATTCTCATAATCCTCATTATATTTGTGCGCCTAACATATTGCCTTCATTGAAATTAGTTTTTGCTTCTGCATTTATGTGTTCTACGAAGAAAAGCTAGCGCATCCAAGCTCGGTTGCCTGCCCAGGTAACATCCCAACATCGGCCCCATATACCTGATTCCAGTGGAGCCCAGTGATTCGGCACCTAGTATTCATTAGGGGGCCATCTGGACCTTTCAAAATAACCATATGACCCACATGGCGTAGTAATGCTGTCCATATCGGACAATTTATCAGGTGGGATATCATGTGGACCCCTCATGAGTCTTGGGTGCAAAGTCTCATGGACCCCATATACTCGCCGATATGGGGCCCATAGGTTGACCATGCTGGAATGTTACCTGAGCTCCTAGTGTATTCAGTCGTATTTTCCCTTCCCAGATGTGAATCCAGTTGCAGGTGGCCTTCCATTTTTGGTCCATTTCTAGTTTGTTTCATTTTTTGAGATCTACTTTTAATGACGGTCGAACCGTTAATATATCATTCTGTTCTGTGTTTAGAGCTGTAATTAATGCTACGTCGTTTTGCATGTCCTATAGGCAATATGAGTGGAAACAAAAGAGGTGAAGGGACTGGACAAAAGAGAAAAAACACATGAAAGTTGTACCTTTTTGTTTGAGCATTAATGCACACGGTACAGGTGTATCTAGCGGAAGCGTAGCGTAATTATAGGGACAGCTTTGGACCATTCATACGATTGGTCGGTTTAATTGTTGTAGTTGGTCCCCACAAGTGTTTGACCATGATGTTACTAACATATTCGACTTTTTATCTCATCGCCCTATAGGGGTTAGATGAGATATTGTATAGTCACTTGGCTAGTGGAGCTGTATATTGTACTGTGCACCCATGGGAGGATGGTTGCTATGGGAACTCTTGGAGTGGATGAATAAGACACCCCAGGGGTACCCCATGGTAGAGTGACCATGGGTACGGGGGGGCCTGGTGGGTGGTAAAACTAGAAACGTGTCCGTGCCAATATGTGTGCGTGTGTGCGTGTGTGCTCTTGTTTTCGGGTGGGATCGAGGACCGAGACAATAGATTTTAGGTCCTCTGTAGAAAATTCAATAGATTTCTCCGGTCCTCTCAAGATTAACAATAGACAGTCTATTGTTAAGGTTAGGGTTGAGGAAGAAAAACCAAAAGAAAGCACAATGAAGTACTCGGAATGAATGGAAAACAAAGTTGTGCGGGCGTGTGTGTGTGTGTGTGTGTGTGTGTGTGTGTGTGTGTGTGTGTGTGTGTGTGCGTCCGGACCTGTCCAAACTGTGTTTTTTACAGAATAGTTTGAAAAGCATATGAACGATTAAGTTGCAACTTGGTAAGGTTGTGCATGATGCCAATACCTGCAAGATGTATTAGTTCTAAGGTAAATGGAGTCACATTTGCTGATTTTTTAAAAGAAAGTCTATTTTGCTCCAAAATTGCTATTTCCAGCTTATCTTGAGAACTATTAGAACAATTAACTTTCAGTTTTGTAAGTACTTACCTGAGAACACATTGTTCAACAAAATATTACTGAAATTGTAAATCGAGTCAAATTTGAAGATGTTTTAGATAAAAAGCCAATTTTGCCCCAAAATTGCTATTTCCAGCATATCTTTAGACGTATTTGAGCATTTAATGCAACATTTTGCAAAACCTGACATGAGAATTAAATATTCAAGGTATATCACCTTTGTAGTAAAGAGAGTGAAATTTGCTGATTTTTTAGGAAAAAAGCCAATTTCTCCCCAAATTTGTATTTCCAGCCTATCTTGAGAACTTTTAAACCAATAAGCTTAAAGTTCTTTTTAAGAACTTAGCAATAAACTATTACAAATTCCCATGTGCAGGCCCCGTATTGAAATCAATGTGCATGTTGGCGATGAGATACGCAACTCCGTGGATTGCCCTCTTGTTTAATTTTGTTGTTATTTATCTAACTGTCATGCTACTAACATGTTAGACGTACTACTTTGTTCATTTAACACTAAGAGCATGAGGTTACTAACATGTTTGGTTGTTCTATTTTACTTAACGCTAGGCTAAATGACTGCCAAACGAAATCCCATCTACGTCTTATATTTCATTTGTTTTCTTTGAAGGAAAGGCATAGATTAATTCCAACGCATTTGGATCTACTTAAGGAGGATGGATACCGATCCCCCTCTGTTGGTAACTTCTGCTCCGGCAATTCAAATCAACCAGCCCCACTCGGCGGGTCAAATCAATGAGCCTCAAAGTAGTGCCACGCCAGACAGGAAGAGGTTGCCGTATTACAACAGTAAAGCGGCCGCTACCACTGGCATAATACAGATGTTTTGTGGTGTCGTGGCCTTCATTCTCGAAGTCTCGTATTTAACTACCAGTGAATCGACGTATGGAGCGGACAAAGTCGCAGCAGGGATCTGGGGAGGCGCGGTAAGATAATCATTTTCGTTATTGTACAATCAGAGATTATAAAGACCATTAGAGGGAAACTCTATGGGCTGTATAGAAGCGGAAAGGTAAATTTTGCTCTGAGAAATAGAAGTGCTCCATCGTTAATAGCAGCAAGAAAATAAAGCGTTCAGGAGGTCGCTAATTTTGGACCGTAAACACATTTATTTGTTTTTAATGTTTTATTTTACTTTAAAACTGTGATATATATATATATATATGTAACCTTCCAAGCAACAGATCTCATAATGTGTAGTATGAGACGAGAGTGCGACGTTGTTTCCCTAACAATCGCTTGGGTCCATCCTCTGTGTAGGTCGCTCACCAGTACGTGTGACGTTACGAAGAACCAAATATAAGACAGGACGCATATATTAAGCAGCCCAGTAGGGTATACTATATTTACAACCGTCCGTCATTAATACAATTTCATCCAGCTCGGCACCATCACACTCTAGTGGTTGGTCCAGCCAGTATACATCAATAGCTACGCCAGCGTCTAATATAGAGTACGCCGATGTACATATAACGTCTGAGACCAGGACGCTTTGGCTACGCCCATGACATCATTGACCTGTTAGAAATTGACAATGATAATTTCTAATATATGCTTCTTAGGAATATCTTTTGAGCAGTCTCTTAAGTCTGACTTCTGACGTCGTAGAAGCGAGTGATTACAAATATTTAAAATTCTACATTTAGGTCAGAACATGGTCCCATGACATTGGGAACACTATCAGTCAATTCTCTTTATGTCTGAGCTGTCTAACTTTTCTTAATATATAAAAGTATTAGAAATATGTACAAGGATAGTGAATTGTCTTAAGCAGACAACTCAAGCTACTATCGTAATGGTAACTCCTAAGGCACATGGACTGACTTAGTTACTAGAATACAACGCGTTCAATATTTGATAAAGCAACTTGGGTTAATGAATACATAACAATTATGACAGTTCTACTCTTGTCAATATCATAAAAATAATGAGTCCCTTACAATTCACAGCAGGTCCCATACCTAGCCGATGTAGGGGGGGGGGGGGGAGACTAACTCACAGAAATGGTGTGCAGTACGTAGTAACTAATTAATTGTCTTAATTACACATTGCATGCAATGTAACACAATCTTACACACACAATAAACTCTTATTCCTGGAAGCAAACTTCCAGCCATTCAGGTTACTATACACATGACTCACTGAAGGTCTCTTTAACACAGTATTGCCATGGTAACCAAAGTTCTCTGTGGCAGAGGTTCCCCAAGGACATCCTTCTGCAAATACAAACAGAGCCAGTGTACGCAGAAGTACAACAGTAGGTGATCTCTAAGACCCCATTAACTGTGTACAGAGGGCTAACTCTCATTACGTCACTGAATGAGATTCAATTGGCTCAATGCATCAAATATAATACACTAATTGAGAGGAGACTTGTTGGAGTGCACTATGCCTTGAACATTGTAATGAGCCAATTAAGACTCATCTCTACTCTAGATGCTGATTTAAACAGTGCGGCATCCTAACAATGAAGTAGGCAATTTACTTACAATTATAGCAATATTGTTATACATTAATATCTACATGAATACGTGAACAGTCACAATATATGGTAAACAGGGGCACCTCTGAGTGCAAGCTGCCATCACAGAGGGGCAGCTCAATACTGTTATCCTGACAAAGGGTATAAGGTAATGGAATAAGTGCTCACCTCTTAGAAATTAACAATGATAATTTCTAATATATGCTTCTTAGGAATATCTTCTGAACAGTCTCTTAAGTCTGACTTCTGACGTCGTAGAAGCGAGTGATACAGGTTGCTGGTTGCACCCATGTTTCAAAGAGTTTCGGGGACAAAGAAACCCCAGAGAGGGATCACTTCCTGCCCCCCATCCTGGAAATGAATCTTTAACACCCACACAAACAAGAGACATTCCTAGAAGCTGCACTGTGATTCATCATAAGCATGTCAAGGGTAACAAGAGGGTTGCATCAGTTGTTTACGCTCCACTAGCCAGTATTTTGGCTAGAGAGCAAGAATTGCTTACTCTTCTCGGAGAACCTTATGTCTGAGAACCGATGTGACGTCACCTGTTGGCCAGTAGGATCATCCCTCTTACCGGGAATGATGATGTAACCAGCAGAGGAGTAGACAGGAAGTGGCCGGTTGTTGACCCAAGACAGAGCTTGTGCCTTGGAACATCGGGTACTGTTAGGAGGGGGCTGGATACCAAGGGGGGGAAGGGAGTTTACACAAAGAAGATCTACTAGTACACTAATGGTAATTTTAGGGGTGCTACATATATATATATATATATATATATATATATATATATATATATATATATATATATATATATATATATATATATATATATATATATATATATATAAGCTAATTTATCTCATCACCTGCACAGCCTGCAACAAACAATACATCGGCAAAACGGAAACAACACTCTATACCAGATTTAGCAACACGAAATCAGAAATAATCAACTCTGATAAAACGAACGCCAAACAACTGCCATACACTACACATTTTAATTCCCCATCACATTCTATACACAACGTCTCCCTTACAGGCATTGAACTGATCCAAGATTCCTCTCAGTATTTTACCATTATTATCTATACACTATTTCGCTATTATTTTCGATATTGTACCATTATCGTTAATTGTCTTACGATATTACCACTTTTTTTCGATAGTACGAAATTTCGCTCATTTTCAATACAATAACCTAAACGAATCTAAACAAACGAATCTAGACCGGCTTTGGTTTACGGTTGGTTTACCGTGTAAGCTTACCTACGATACACTTCTAAAGCTTCAGTTTCCGTGAATCACAGCGAATTACCCAGTCACGCCAGGATGCAACTCAAGAAGATGCTTGTTAGTATGATCTAAAACACATGCAGTAGCGAATATTCTTACAAATTATTCCTACTCAATTATTCTTAATGGTAGAAATTTGTATTGGTCACGAAAGATGTCACAGTCATGAAAGACCAGAAATGTGTTTTTGGTTTTTTTTAATATTATTTACACCTTTAATCTTTGCATGCACTTCACTTACATATTTATTAACAGTCAACTCATCTAACGGAATAAACCGACGGCCGGACGGTAGCGACTTTGATCAAGTTTACAAAAACTTCATTCAACTTTAGTCGAATTTTCTTGTGCGTGACAACATTAATAAAGTAAACAAATTGAGTTAATCTGAAAATACAAATCTATATAGCCTAGATGCCGCTCTAAACTGTAGTAGCCTCGAATTGCTGTCGTTCACTATCCTATAGTACGCGCCTGCTGTATGAAAGAGTTCTTGGAACTGTATAAGGGATCTACCAATAAGTCACTGGAAGGAGAATATACTACTACCATCGTCTTAACACAAGACTAGCTACCAGGTCACATGAAAGTACTTTGACACATTTTACAATTTGGAACGTGACAAGTGGAGATATTTTTAGCTGGAGGTTTTCAGGCGATGTGGACGAAAAGGTCGACGAACAAAATTCTTCAAGTGTCTTTGAAAATAGCTTTCAAATTTCATCAACGGTTGCCTTTACTTTCACACCGATCTTCTTCAATGCTGTTTTTAGAAAAGAAGTGAGGATTCTTAAAAAGTCTTATTAACAAAATTTCTTTAACATAATTTCATCTGATTTTGCTTTTTATTTTTGTAGTTGTTTAGCGTCACCGGACTTATTGGAATATTTTCCGTGAAGAAGAAACGAGGAATGGTAATGATGATAGTTAATGATGATGGTAATACTGATGATGACTGGTAGTGATAAGGTGACGACATCAATAGTTTTGGAAATGATCACAATGATGATGGCAATGATAATGATGGTGTTGGTAATGACGATGACGCAAATAATGATCTTAATGTTGACGAACATGATGATGATAATAATGATGATAACAATGATGATAATAATAATGATGATAATAATGATGATGATAATGATGATGATAATGATAATGATGATGATAATGATGATGATGATGATAATAATGATGATGATGATAATGATGATGATGATAATGATGATGATGATAATGATGATGATGAAAATAATAATGATGATAATCGATGAGGATTTCCATTGTCTTTGTTCCAACTGATCGTCTCGTACCAGTACTTCTAGTTGTCTGTTTCTGTATGTTAAGAATCCCGATGTAGGTCCAGTCAGATGTGACCATCAGTCAAAACTGATTGTCTTCGTCAATCTTGACAGGTCATCGTGTACTTCGTGTTGTCCATCATTTCCAGCATCGTAGCCTTAGCTGGACTGTTGCTTGCTATTGACCACTTCCAAACGTCCCGGGTGAGTACGTGATTCTCCCATCGTCTAGTTTCAATAGGAAAAGTGTCAAGAAAGACCACCATTATTTTTTTTCAAATGTCTCAATTTAAGCATCTCCTTTGAGGATGATGGCAAAGCGGTATGCCTACGAGTGATGAAAAAAAAATTAAAGTTGAAGAACATGATGAAATTTGAAGCAACTACTACGGTATACATAATACTGCTGACTCTCCTCAGAATTTCCTCAGTCTGTTTTGCTATATATATGAGGAGATACATATCAGATATACATAACTGTATACATCCAATATATATCATATATTTATTTATTGTATTTTTGTGTTCACTTTTCTTGAAGCATTTTTACTACAACTACAATGGAGTTGCGGTGGCGGTGTCCGTATTAAGCATAGTAGTGAACATAATCGAAGGATTAACAGCTATCGTTGCTTCTTCCTTCGGATGTGCGGCTAGGCTGTGTTGTGGCGGAGAACCTGTAATTCACGAAAGAGTGGTAAGTAATGGATACATTTCAAAATTCTACTAGTAGAAATCTAGCCTTTTAATTCCTACGTCAGTAACTTCATTGGTATTATTTTCGTCTTCTCTTCTTATGTGTGAGCTATATTGAGTAGAAATGAAACAAATGAGAAAAAGTGATATACCTGTAGTCATAGAGGACGGTATACCTACATAATTGATTGTAATGTAACAATAAGTTTGTGCGTAAGTACTTTGAGAAAAGCTTCGATATTAGAAGTTAATATTTTTTTTTTCTTTTCTTCTAATTGTTACGTATGTTTAAGTATCTAAAAGCCAAAATTTATCCGATGCCAGCATACGTCTGGTTATGAGTATAGAGTTTTGAAATTCTACGTTTACCCCATGCGTCCTTCACATAATGATTTAAAACGTACACCTTGCGCTGCTCTTTCAATATTATATCGACACCGATCGATACGTCTGATCAGTTTATGTATGAAATACTGTAAACAATTGATCGGTATTCTAACCAAAAAAAGACCTGTTTTTCACCGAAGTGAAATGACACACAAAATCGTTAAATGTGCTCTAAAAGAACAAATGTCATTTTATTATTTGGTTTTTTGGTAGATTTACATGCCACCGCAAGGCCCGGCTCATGCTTACGCCGGTTTTCAACCAACTATGGGATTACCACCGTCTTACGAATCAAATCAACAAACTGAAGAAAAACATGGAGCAAGTCAGTTTTAATGTTTCTGGGGCTACAGGTTTCACGGGGGCTACTTGATTTCTAAACTAGGTAGATTTTCAAACATTTAACCGTCTTACGATTTAAGTTTCAATCATGGTTGCTCGCCGACCTAGTACAGTCGCCATTACTTTACGCTTTATCGAGACAAAATGTAATGTTAATATGATTTGAAAGTTGCGGCTTTTTGAGTTACAAGTAGAAGAGTACTTTTCTATAAGCAGCACTCACCACACTGAGTGCCGAAGGTGACCGCTTCTCTTGCGTGGAGTCCGGTGTCCCAGGAAATACCGTGCGAGACAGGTGGGACACTGTTCCTGGGGAGAAGATGTCCTCGTTAAGGAATATGTGTCCCTACAGACACTTTTTCCAACCTTTACCATTAACTTTGATGAATGAGCTAGCAGGAAATATTAAACCTGGAGAGGGGAAAATTGAAGATTCCAGCCAAACCATGGAACCTTGATGAGAGTGTTGGTGCTTCAATCGTCACCACCGGAAAACTGATGTGGTGACGTTCATGGACAAAGAGCGCCCAAACCGGCGTGGCATTAAATGTTAATTGTCCGTTGCCTTACGGACGGATTTTCCATTCGAACAGACAATATTGTTTTAAAAAGAATTTCAAGACTAAAACAGTGTTTTCGCTCTATATGACTTTTTATGCATTATAAGGTATAACGATGATGAGAAATGAGATGAGAGAAGGTACGAGACATGTACAGATCAACTATTCGACAAAGCACGGACCTCCCTGTACAAAGTATCTAGGAATATGCGTCATAAAATGGCGGGTGTCCAGCAATGCAATACGATTCGTTACCTTTGCATGGTTGCATAAAAACACCACATAGAGACATATATAGTATATGACCAGCTAATCACGCAGTGACTTGTTAATCGAAAATCAAAATGCAATGAGGTAGTATTAATAAACTTTAACAGGTAAATTTTCCTGTTTTTCCTATTTTTTTCTTGTTATTTGTTGTTGTTAAGTTGTTGTTGCTTTTTTTTTGTTGACGGTGACAATTTAGTCTTCATAACGGTGGACAGCTAGTTGAAAGTAAACAAATAAAACCCTGTCAGGTAATCTTGTAAATTTGTCAACGGATATCGATCGGGGCACATTTTTCAATTTCGTTGATTTATCATTCTCCGTCGGTCGTCGATAAGACCAAACTGGTATCCGTCCCGCACGTGATCGTAAAGACCTAAGTCATGCGGTGATCCAGTGACGTATTTGGATACACGGTTATCTGCGGACTATGAATACCCCTTAACTCTACCAGTGTACGGAGAAATATAGTCTATATCACCGAATAATACTGAGCTTTTGAGAAAATCATTTGAATTACTGGAAATTAAGGCAGATACAACGGAAATCTCACCAAAACTGAGCATGGGACCAACATTCTTATCGGAGATGATTGATTTCACTATATGCCATGCTTGGTTTCGATAGTGATGCGTCAATGAAAAGCAAAATCCATTATTGAAAAAGAATTTTTATTCACAACGAATTACAAGACACACCTGTAGTTGCTGAGTGCCCAATCACGATTCGTAACTTAAATAACACGATGTCCTTAGAGTTATTATACTTCATCGTATATAGAGGAGACGAAGCCTTTCAAAGATAACCATTACAATAGCACACTCTACAATGTGCTCTAATAACAGCTGTATTTCGTTACCTCTCCGTAGTTGTAAAGTTAACATATTGCACATAGCAATCAATTCATAGTCTAATTTAGTCACTTAAACAGCAACAGAAAACTACTTTGTGTGGTCAAATTAGATGCAATGTTAACATTCATGAGATTTCTTTCTAATAAGTGTTAGGTTGAGAGTAACGTTCCTTCCTATGAAGACAGTTATGTATAAGTTTTCTACAGATGACATTTATAAAATTATTTAAATGTTAACATCGTCCATTGACTTAAATAGCAGGGTCTATACATGTCAGCAGCCGCTGCAACTATCAATTAGTAACTTTCGAACAATTCCCAGCTAGGAAATCAACCTGCTATTACTCCTGCATTTTCAAAAGTACACGGAAGAACTTCCTCTACTTCTAACAGTTCAAAAACAAGCAAACAATCAAACTATGGAAACTACCACGTCTCGGTCTATTTGTGGAAATGGGGGAAATTTTCCAAAAGAAGTAGCTTGCAGCAGAGGATCGTTATTCACAAGGAAGCGCCACGGGGCACGGTTTCCCTAATTTTTAATTATTTACCCCCCCCCCGAAAAAAATATGCTCTTCTTTCTGTGACGTTATTTTTCATGATGATATTCTTCAGAATTTTCTCACAAAGGTGAGCAGATGGAAGATTAACGAAAAAGGCATTTTTAATCTTTAAACGGCTTCTCCTTTTATGATTATGGATGTAAGTATAACACACTGAACCCTTCCATGCACTTTAAAACAAAACTACCGATTACTTTTACCAACGGTTGAAGGCATTTAACAGTCAGATCTAAAATTTTCGAGAAAATAACAACTTGAAATGAAGATTGATGAAGTATCACCGCTATTTTTCTCCTCAATATAAGCCACTAACATGCAGTCATACAACTGTCAGTAGTCGTGAATTAAGTAACTCAGTCTTGACGGTCCATATTTTTGCTGTTTTAGGTTTGTTTTTTTTTTCTAAATGTTATAACACAGATTTGTAACCCACAATCGAAGGGTCACACTTCCACCAGGAAGATGCCACATGGACAAGGTAAACCTCCACGCTCCCACGATAATAGAAGCAGTATGAATAGAACTTATTATTTAAAACATTTCGTTAACCGTTACTCCAGCAGTGAATCAATGCTTCTGTACACCAAATTGTTTAGCATCCAAACCTGATTATATTTATTCATATCGATGATGGTAAATTGTATCACATGTCAATTTGATCTGTTCATGCATCACTTGAAACATATAAAGGAACATCTTCTTGGCAACATCGGAACAGTCAAATTCTCCGAGGGTGCAGTTGTAAGAACTGTTCAAAGAGTTTGAGAAAGATTAAATCTCTTCGATTTTCCATTGCATAAGGACATGTTATATGAACTTAATGATAATGAGAGAAAAAAGATTGCCTCAAGGATGCTGTTTTTGACATCATAGTACAAAACGTGGAAACCCAACAGATAAAAATGGGGGGGGGGGGGGGGGGAAGGCATATTGGGAGGAGGTAAACGGAACCACAAACTTTCAAATACTGGACACTTCTGCCTTAAGTTAATATTATTGTAGAACATACGGGGTTTTAGGGGTTCACAGTCGTGATATGACTGCCCCAGCGACGGATGTTAACGCTACGAGAGAGACGTCAGAACGGGAAAATCCAGAAAGAGATAATTAGCGATTTAAGTTCCATTTATTGATGATTAGACTGGCACACACAAATTAAGCAAAATCAAGATGAGGATGATGGAAGAGAGAGAGAAAAAAACGACGGAGAGATAAGATGACGGAGGCCTACATGGTATACAGAGAGACAGACGATGATTACGGTTGGATGTCCAGAGAGCCAGTCTCAGCGGCGTGGCGAGGTCGATGGATCGACCCACGCTGAACTGCTGAGGATCACGGGATAGATTGCTGACACTGGCCAATCACAGGTCAAATGGTTGACCTACGTAATAGAATGAGGAGGTTGCCATCCGTGATCTACCCAATCACGAAAGGATTACGCAACCTTTCTGAGAACAGGGTCTAAGTTTACTATTTTTAAGTTTTCTATTGTCTAATTTGACTGTCTGAGGGAAATAAAGAAAAAGTTAAATAAATCTGGGGTAAACACCGGAAGACTGAACTTTGTACGGCCTTTTGCGTACGGTGGGGTAGAATGACCATCTCTATACAACATTATATCCCACTGGCATCCCACTGTTGCTCTTGTCGTGACTGGTTGTTATAGATACTCGCACACCATATTTAGATCAGTGTTTGCGTGAATCCTTCAGATAGAAGATCTTCCACAATGGAGTGAATTTAGCGCATCCTCTAAAAAAATTATCCACTGGTGGGAGGGGTGACCCGTGGAATAAAATCAACTGTAAAAAGGGAAAAAAGAAAAAAATAGTCATCTGTCACGTCAACCGTTATAAAAGATAAACTAAATTTTCCTCAGTTCGTAAGACCTCCGGTGAAGAGAGAGCCTAAAAAGAAGAAATGTATGGTTGTTTTTTCCATGTTTTAATTTCGCAGTGAAAATGAGTCGACAGAGCGATCTTAGCCAGTAGAGATGGCCTTTGCTTCAATTTGTTGCCGAGTTATTTCATTTAATGAAAGTGGGCGAAAGAAGAACTGCACTTAAATCTTCTTTCTATGCATACGGTAGCCACGTGTAAATGTGTGTAAGCCAATGAGATCATTCCACGCTTCAAGCAGACAGTTGTTTTGGTGAATAAAAAGAGAGCTAGAAACTTAGAGATATATTGCTATACTGATATTTGTATCAAGAGTTCTTTCACCAACATGTGTTTTGCACCCGTGCGTGCATGCAGACAAAAATTACTAGATATGGGAAAATTGCCCTGTTTAAGAGTAGCCAGCAGGACAGGAAATACTGTTCACGGGACACAACTCCCCCTAACATATTGTTGTTCTGTGGACAAATTCTCCGTGAAGCACTATCCGTGGAATATCGGGACACTATCTCCTGTCCCACCGGCGTTAAAATTTGTCCAGCTGCAACCGTGGGCTTAATCTTTATAAGCTGCTATTGGCTACATGTTCCTTATCCTATTACTGATGCAAAAAATCAAATGTAATTCTGTGTCATGAAATTCTTTCTTTACTCGTGCGGGTTAACATCTCAACAGAGCCGGCTTGTAGTAATAATAGGTTATGGTACCTCATTTTATATATTGCAACACTGACGTGTTAGTTCAATTAGATATGACTGGTAAACATTACATACATCTCGTTTGTTCTTCATTGTAACATCACCTCAGTATCTAGCATCGTTTAGGGGTTTCATCGTGGTTATTATTATCATCACCATAGTCATCTTCGCTATCGATCATCACCATCATCATCAGTTTAATCATCATTATCACAATCGTCATCACTGTCGTCATCTTTATTGTTATCATCACCATCAGTATCATCAGCATTATCACTGTTGTCATTATCACCATCATCGCAATCATCACCATCATCATCACCATCATCATCATCATCACCATCATCACCATCCACTCTAACGGTGGAGCAGAAGAAGTTAAAGTATCGAATACTGCCATAAAAGCCCAATGTAGAATCACTGAGACCAACGATTTTGCAAATATGTTTCACTTTTCTAAATCCGTTGCTGTTAAATATTGGAGAGTGTTGTCAACCCGTTCTCGTAAAGTTTCGGAAACGGACTACATTAATTCGATTGGTAATAGACCTGTTCCATTTAGGATACATCTAGCCCAAAGGTGTCGTGATTGATGGCATCACACAGACACACCTCCCAAATTGCTAAAGGAGAAGGAAAGTCAGGCAAACGTTTAATGAGAGACTAAAATTTGGTGAACACTATCACCAAATTTCATTTAAATATGTCGTTTACTCTCCAAAATTTGAATGTTCAGAACGAACGAATAAGTAGGCTGCGATTTGAAGATTGTGATTACATCAACGGACCACAGATGTGATTAAAGAGCATTGGTTTTTCTCTATATTTCATTGTCAATGTACTTTTAACAGTTATGCATAGATTCAAATCAAGAATATTAATGGTTTGATGATTGCGTGATACACCTCAGTAATTAAACACAAAATGTGTACAAGTGTGTGAGGATTTATTGAAATTATAGGAAAAAAAAAAAACAACGATATACATTAAAGTTCCTGCTATCAGTGGCTATGTGACATCGTTATTCGACTTACTCAAGTTGCTCGCCATTCGACTTACTTAAAAATGGCAGCACCCTTCTCTGAATTCCAAGACTGTGTAACTTGGATAGGAAACAACATCTCTGAATGAAACTTTGAGAAGATGTTTGCCAAAGACTTCTGCTTTTTTTTTTTTTTTTACAAATACATTCCCGGCGTTTAACTCTCCTTTAACTTTAAAAGGAAGACGAACATTTGCTATACTTAATGGGGAAATCAGGGTTTATTTTCACAATTTATTTCACTACAATTCCCCACCGGTATCGTACAATGAGTTATAACTAACAAATATGACCAAGATTATCTCAAAACATGTGGACGATTTCGAGAAATGAGTCAAATACGCAAAAAATCGGTGAAGAACTCCGAAAGTCTGTAACATTCATATTCATCGAATCAAATATGAATATTCAATACTATCTCCTTTTCAAGGTATGAGGAGGTGTGGATGAAGAGTTTCATACGTAGCCTACGTGTGCTGTATGTATCATCAACTATCACTAAACTCTTGTTTACTTAGCATTGTGCAATGCATTAACAGCGTGGAACCCGTAAACATTCTGTTATGTTTATTCATATAACGTCATTTCAGTCTTACGCTGTGATTGGCCATCGTATAGAGGAGGCTGTCTTGTCTGGTACGCGAACGTTTATTTTTTGTACCCGACAAATATTAAGAGTTCTCATTCAACGGTAATTAACGCAAAAATTACCGTTTCTTCTACCTTCAAACACCCCCCCCCCCCCCCACGTCTCTATATTTCGCTGAACGATCAGTTTAGAAAGAAAAATCAACTAAAGGTGAATTTTCTCAGTCAAACCCTGATTTCCCCTTTAATGAATTAAGACAATCATATTGTGCCCATACCGCTAATCGGCAAAAAGTTCGACCGACGGCACCCTATGCATGGCGGGCAACCCCTGAAGCAGTATTTTGAGATAGGTATGATGCAATGTTCACGTCGGCGTTTGGACCCTCCTCTATTCTGTACTTGCCTCGAAAAATACTATAACTGACAATTTTAAGTTTTCCATACAGTTATGGTCCTAATTGGTGGTCGACATTTCGCATTGCAACGTTTCTACCATCACTGGGCAAATTTGGGTCATCTTATTTCTAGAACGTAAGTGTTCGTGTTTTGCGTAGGGTATCCGGCCCCGGGTACCCGACCGACGATCTAAGGACCTGACTCTGCGCTGTAAAACGAAGTTTGCTCTAACTTTCATTTTACGTGAGCCTCAGTAAGTTCAGCATGTAAGCAAACCCTCAAAAAGATTGCCCTGTCAGTCCATAAGGTCCATTGTGTTATACTAACGTGCCAAATGCAAAGTGTTTTAAAACTTCACGACGAACTCGTAAAGCCGAACGGAAATTTTAGTTTCGGTTATCAGAGCGATTTCTAACGACTGTTACCGCTTTATGTCCTAACTCTGGGGTCCGATGCAAAACACAAACAACTATATGGTACTCGTGTCATTAGGGGATGATCATTTATCAACTATGCTTCGTGGCAAGGATCAATTTAAAACTCTTCTCCATCATGTCCCTTTTGTAGGCAAGTTATTCATAAATATTTTAACGATGTCATATGCAATCTATGAAAACAAAAGAACAATGTAATCAGTAAAGCTTGACGCAATCCACAGCAAGTTTCCCATGAACCGCAAACCTACATGAAGTTAATCCCAAACCTCATGACACAGCTTGGTGTGAGAATTTTGTTTTTTCCCTAAATGTTGTTATTACTATCATTTTTGTCGGACGCATTTGTTTTCTGATGAGCATTTCTCGGTAAAGGCAACAAACCAATATTTGCAAGGTCGGCAAAAAGGGAAACTTGCTATAAGGCTGACATTTCGCTATTCACTCCTGATTTAACTTAACAATAATAAGCGCACACTGGAAATTTAGTATTAATGTTTGTCCAAAGGTCGTAAGGGAAACAATACCTCTCTTTGAAAAGGTCAGAGGGGAACTTCTCCATCGCCCGCACGTTTGCCGCGTTGATTAGAACCAGTCAGGCAGACGCATTCCCTGTTCATGTTTGTAATACTCTCCGATATTGCCGTCAGCTCGTTGACTAAACACACTAAGAGCTTTTTGTATTTGTATGGCCTACAGGAACTCTGTATCAATATGGTTCTGCACAAAAGGTCCATTCGTCGTTCTTTGTAGTTCATCGGCGATTTTTTTTTTTTTTTTTCATTCTGTTGCATATGGTTTACCGTCACTTCGAATACATGATGCCATTAATAGACTAACGGTAACATTAATTGGATTTCACGGTACTATCAATTAGTGAATTGTTTTAGTGGGGAGACTGATTCCGAGATATCTATCGTTGATTGAATTCACATGTATAGAATTCATCATGGTACGGTATCATGAATTCGAAATCAGCTAAGCTGACGGTCAACCGTATGTTCGAATCTTGCCCCAGCTGCGACCGAGCCCACGAGTATGAACACGGCGTGTCAGAGTAGATCATTATGACAGATGAACTATACCGCACTCGTCATCTTAAATACACTCTTTAGAGGGAAATGGGGCGTTTAGAATACACCAACATGACATAATAAAGAAATAGCTTCAGTCATTATTAGACCATTCAGTATCATCAATAAACGTCTGCCAAAGCTTTATCTCCTCAAAACGTTATGCCATTGACGAGTAACGGAAGATGCATCATTTGAATTTTGAAAAAGGTTGGGTGAGCAAATTGGTGTTGAGCAACAAATAACTGAGTTTCTATCTGTGAGAAACTTATTTCTTGAAAAAAAAGACTACAGTCCTTCCTTATTTTTAATAATCTATCATTCTGCATCCACACAATATTGGTTTTAAAAATATGGATGTTTTCTGTAATTTTTTTTTTCAGAATTTTTATTTCTCTTTAAGTTTATTAAAACTGGTACTGATGCACTTGGAATATTTTAATTATAATTCTGGTATTATGACTTTTTTTTTATATCAATTCGTTCATTCATAAAATTCTGTTCTTCACAAGCCACCTCTTTTTTTTTAATGTCTGATAGCACATGCCAAAGTTTTTGGTTCCACCAAAAAAAATACCTACACACAGAAAAAAGAAAACAGATTAACAGGAAGTGCAACTGCAAAAACTAAAATTAGTGAATTTGTATCTTCACCCGCTTGGCCCCGTTTGTAAACCCGGCCTTCAATTTTAGTTAGACTGTCACATGCAGCGTTGATAATCATTCCAAGACAAAGTCTGTAGTCTGTGTATATATGTGTTACGTACCAACATCACCAGTTAGAACCGGGGGGGGGGGGGGGGGGGGTGGGGGGCACTGTATAATTCGTGAACGAAAACTGACTACCACCCGAAACAATACCCTTATTAAGTGGATAAAAATAAAACAAATATGTTCCTAACACCACCAATAGTCGCTTTTTCATTTCATGGTATTTGTGAGTTGTTTCTTTTTATTTTATTTCGAGTGTACTTCGGAGCCGAACGGGATACCAGTTATTCTTCGTTTGTATGTTCTAATTCTGCTACTACTGTCTTCGTCACTCATTTCTTACAGTTGTTGTTTCTTTTTTTGTTGTTTCTAATTACAATGAATCTCTTGCAAACCTACATATGCAAGTTTTTCTTTTATCATACTAAATATTAGCTTAGAAAAACCGTTATTGACTTTTGACGTGTGACCGGTGACATTTAAAGTTCAGTCCTTTGGTAAGACTGACATTTTATTTTATTATCTTTTATTTTTTTTTTGTCGTCTTTGTACCTCATCCGGCTCGAATTCGTCGAAAGTTGGTAATTAAACCCTGCATGACGGGATGGTTCCCATAATTTCTTCCTTCCCGTCAGTTATTGTGTACAACAGCGTGCTTGTTCATACTTTAATCCGAATATGATGATATTTAAGAGGGGAAAAATTGCGATGACGGTCTTTTGGGCTGGAAATGACAGAACATTTTCTTCATAGCTGTGCATACACGAGAATTAGCTGGTTAGATCTGATACAGAGAAAATAATCAAAAAGAATACAAAGGAAAAAAAAAAAAAACAAGAGGGCACTCCACAGTGTTGGGTATCTTATCCCTATGGTTGTCTTAAATCTTTTGCTCTTTTACCCTTATTATGCATAGTGCATAAGTAGACGTGATAAGGAGCGGCATACTTGTCCGGTGACCGAAAGTTTACCCCCCCCCCGGCCTCTCGCAAATTCGCCCCAACCAGTTTGTCCCAAAATTATTAAATCGCCCCTGTTTACCAGTTCGCCCCCGGAGACCTACCAGCTAGTTTTCAAGTACAAACCAGTTCGCCTCTAATCTTTACAAATGCACATTAACGTTGTTAGGTTAGTGGTAATAGTGTTATGGGGCTTTCCATTTCTTGCTTTTGGTCTCTTGTGTTCGTTGTGTTTTTCAAGCGTTTTCTTTCTTTTTTTTCCCAGCTCGATACCTGATTGGATGTAAGCATAGTTAATTGTTTTTGAACGACTTCTCAAGTCAGTTACTTCATGGGTGAACTGTCAAGTATTTACGACTTCCCTTTGGGGTTGAGTGCGAACTTGCAAGGGGGGGGGGGGGACGACTGGTATCCACTTGGCCATGGATGTAAAGAACCAGCAAGTGGTGTGAACGTGTGGAAGTCAAAGTATATCCCTGCAAAAATCGCACGTCAAAGTAACATTTCCTTTACTCCTAAGATCACCGTGCCGTCTCTCTGGGCGTTTTGCAGTGTTTCGTTACAATCTCGGTGGAGGGGGGGGAGGGGGGGGGTAAATGCTATTGTTGGACGCTCTCCGGCTGCTCTACTGTGTAGTGCTTGCATTACCCCCCCCCCCCCCCCCCGCCATGATCATCAAGCATTGATCCGGTCCAGCGTTGACTATTGATTAAACTTTCATTAATACAACTTGTTGAAAACGAGTTGGAAACAACATAATTTTTACGTAGATTTGATTCACGCAAATATTCCTGGGGAGGGGGGGGGGGGGTGTACACGGCTAAAATGATACCCAGTCGAGAGTCCATGAAGTCTTTAAAAAAACTAATTTGATTAAACGTTAGAGGAAATCTCCTCAAACTTTATATACCTAAATTAAACTTTGAATTGATTATTTATCTTTTTAAACAAATGTGAAGTAGTATCATTGAGCTATCGTTGTTTCAACTGTGCTAACAGGCCTTTGTTTTTCAAATAAGAGCATTTACTTGCCTGCGTAGTTCATAGTAACTTTAAGTATATGTAACGATTAGCAAAAATGTGCATTGTGTTATACTTTTAAAATTGCAGATGAATATTGAAAAAAAAAAAAATCTGTATCGTTTGGAAGCGATGGCACAGTGTACAAAATTCCGACCTGGGTAACCGTTGTTCATTAGTCGATCGGGTACCAGGGTACGCTCGAGGGGGCGCTCGGTTTCCATTTTGTTCGGTTGACTCTTTGAAGGTGGCTTGTTACATTCTTAGGGTGAAAGCAATAACACGAAAAGAGAACGTCATAAGAAAAGTTGACAGAGATTTTTTTTTTTTAATTTATGCTCTTTACTCTTGGATGTATGAAATATATTAAATATTTTTCATTTTCTGTTGTAATAGTTAATGAGTATTTCTTTATGATCGTTAACGTATGATCAATATCTTATCTTATTATATACAAAACAGCATCTTCCCGGGACAGTGGTCGAATCAGCAAGTATACCTTTATTTTAAACGTTAGATTATGTAATGTTTTATTATTACGTACTCATCAGTTAGTTGATAACGAATGCATACATAATTAGCGTTTTTTGCCACCAACGTCCTTCTGGTACACGGGAAGACAAAGTACCAAATACCCTAAAGCAGAAAAAGTATATATATCATCCAATGAAATACGTACGCTGATAAAAGCGAAAAAACATTCCGAATGTCATGTTTGGAAGCCAGATTTAGGAAACTAAAAAAAAGAAATGAGGTATCACCATCTTTCATAAGACAATTTCACATGCAGTCCTGATTTTTACGATTGCAGGGACGGCACTATGTGGGGAAATAGGAGCCTTAGTCACCCCCCCCCCCAACAAAAGAGAAATTGTGCACATGATTTACATAAACCTTTATATTTTGGAACAGTAAGGTTTTGCAACACAAGATCTCAAAACGAATAATATCGAGATGTCTTTAACGGGTCCCTAGAAGTGCCATTTCCTGCAATCGGTGTGGAGGTAAAATATTCTTCGTATGCTCCAACTGATGGTGACTCTCCCCTTAAATGGTTAAATGTGAACCAGAGCCCAAAATAATGTCTGCTTGATTGTGTCAGTACTAAGTTTGCAGTGACCAAAACAGCAACTTCGAAGAACAGATAGCATAATAACATACAGGTCTAGACCAACTGGACCAAAATGTGAATGTGACGTTAGAAATGGAAGGAAAAAGAAACCAATATTTTTGTTATAACGTATCATACTTAACGTAGAATTGTGGTCTACCTCCAATGTAAATGACAATTTACGTAAAGAGCTCTTGATTAAAGCTAAAGAGTCGTCATGCAACTAATATACGATTACACTCTTAACAAAAGAAAATTTAGTTGCTCAAAAACTTTTCTTTTTTTACAAAATGTGCCACCATGTTTGTATCGTTTCCATGAATTTACAATCAATGATAGCGGCAAAGTTCAACCTAGTTTTATCAAGGCGCAAAGGAATAAAACTCCTGTGACTTCTTGATTTCGTTATGAAAGTTAAATATTCTATCCACGCGTATAAACTAGATTGTGTTTTTTTTATTTATTCTGTTAATCAAATAAATATGAGCATGTTACGGAGCGCATTCAAACTAGGATATGGATTAAAGTCATCAGAACCAACCCTCCATCTATTTGTTGCAGCATGGCAGTAACAAGCTAATACCCTCTCAATGCCAAACATCCAATTTCGTTGCTTTTCCTTTCAAGAAAAGAGTTGATAAATCCAGAGTCTCCTTGACAATAAGTTAAAAATTCCCGAAGAGATACCGAATTTTGTTACTCTCAGTAGTTCACAGGTCTGTTTATTTTAATTGCCCTTAGTATCATCGAAGGAAACAAAACCGGAATTTGAAAATCCACCATCTTCATCCTGGTAAAAAAAAATATGTATACAATAAAAAATTATCAGCCTATCCAATGAAACAGTATCTTTATCATGACATTCAGGTACATATGTATTTATGCATAAACAAAAGCAAAAGCAACAGTGCATCTTTGGTCTTTACAATCACAATATGTTAATAAAAATGGGTATGGTATATTTAGATTGCTGCAGAAATCAACTTCGATTTATCAGTTTTATTTATTTTTCTTTTATTTTTACATTTGTCAACTTTTCATATTGTAATATTGTACGTACGAATGACTTAAGATAAAGAAAATGGTGATTTTTTTGTTTGTAAATGAAATAAGCTTAAACAGCCTTGCTTTCAATTTCAAGAAAAAAAAAATGTTTTTTTAATGTAAAATGCATACATTCAGGTTGTTGTGACTTGTAAACCTTACCATTGCAACTTCTATTGGGAAGTCGTCCACATTCGAGACTTTAATCTGCAGTTAAAATTAAAACAACGTGAATAAGCAATGAGGTATGATTTCATATTTGCTATGAGGTTAACGTATTAACCAGAGAACAATGAATGAATGTTATGCCACTCGCGATATCCCGTACCTTTTTTTCCATGAATACAATAATCTGTTTTTCGCACAACCATTGAAGAGGTATGAACGTATATGTTTTAGATCTATCTTGCCATATTAACCTAACACATCAATTGCCATGGTTTGTACCACTGTTTTCATCCAGATGTTCGCGATAAAAATTGACTATTTTTCAATGACGGTTACGTGGACGATGCCCGTGGAATTGTGTCTGGAAAGCTTTTTTTTTTTAATAAAAAGGCAAACCATTAAGGCTAATATCCTCGCTAATTTATCTACCGATGTTCAGTTAGATTGTAATCATGTGAGGCAGCCAATCCTCACTTGATATCATACATGATAATACACGATAACGGGTTATCGAAGGAACACACCCTATGGTATGTCCCGATATCACCTCGTGTTCTATCATGCAGAAAAGGGTGTTCTCGAGACATGATTTTTAGCACATTACGACTCTGTGAAGACTAAGTGTCTGAGAATATAAAATATAGATCCTAAACTGACCTCACTCATTTGGGAGTCTCCGTAAACGGGGTTACCTATGCCGTCTATGTTCGATTCGTTCCTATACAGAGGAGGAAAGCAAAGAAGTCAGTGAGGTATATTACCGACGATCCTTGGTGACGTAGCTTCCGGTTTTCTGTTCATTTAGAGATATCTGTGACTTCTAGGCTATACATGTACCTGTACATGCAGCTGTAGGTGCTTGATTTGTCAAAAGGGGCGACATATGTAATAATGTCGCACCGCACTTTTAGCATAGCTAAGTATTCTACTCCAGCATACTGTCATAAATATTACAGTGCACTATTCTGAGCATACTCTCAAGCATACTTCAGCACACTAACAAAAATCCTCAACATACTTACAGATACACGCCAGTGTAATTACAGGCTATGTCCCAGCATATACACAGCCATACTTCAGTGTAGTTTAATACAGACATCTTTAACATACTAGTAGACACTCCGCTACACTTGCAGGGAGTGCATCCGGCAGCATACTTCCAGAGATACTCCAGCATTCTTACAGACATCTTGAAAATACTTACAGACACCACTCTACTACACTTTGAGGCTGCGCTCCAGCATACTTCCAGACATAGTTCAGCATACTTTCAGACATCTTTAACATACTTACACATACACTCTATTGGACCTACATGCCGTGCTCATACTTACTGGCATACTCCTGCATACTTACAAACGTGCCTCTGAATCCTGGTCCCTCATACTTATCGCGTAGCACACTTCCCATTACGAGATCTGTCTGTCTCTTTGTTTCCTATCTATCTGTCTGTCAGTCAGTTTATTTGTCTGTTTGTTCACCTTTATAAGTCTATCTATATCTTTCACTCTCTTTACATTTTCAGAAAATAAAAGTAAACATAAAAAAAAAACTTATAAAGGTTACATATGAATTGCTTAACAAATACTCCTAAGTACAACCGCAAATGAATGTGGTCCATTTATTTTCATACACTTCTTTTGTTTTTCTACCTCTCGTTCGTAATCTTCGACTTATGCTATCTCAATCATTTTATTAGAGGTGTCATAAATCACCAGTGTTTTATTTTTCTCTTCTCCTTTTTTCTTTTGTACAGAGCAACAGGCAAGACTCGAGCCACTTAGTGCTTTGACAAGTTTTCCAAACGTAAAATCCGACTCATCAAGGGAGGACGGCTTTCAGTTTATTTTCCCCGCATGAATGACCTAAGATACACATCCGGTAAAAAACATGTCCCCCACGGTTTAGCTATTTAACGGTACGGGGAACAAAGAGAGTATTAAGTTCTTCTCTCACTGTTTGGTCTGTCTTTTCTGCAACATCGTCGCCACGGCAACCAAGATGATGATAATGATCAGAACCCCACCGACCACGCTAACCGCGATGATCACGCCTGAAACGAAGACAAATAAAAGCAAGAAAAACAATGAAGGAAATGAAAATACTAAAAGTAGTAAAATAATGTTAATAGTCATTCATTCGTAAACTTCTTTTTAAACCATCCATTATGTTACAAAGAATTCCCAGTAATTACAAAAGAGTCATAAAAATAGGAATGTGAAACAGAATGATGACGGAAACTGCAAGACAAATAAAAAAAAGCAGGCATTGCAGAGTAGCTTAAGTAATCAGGAGACACCTAAAACAACAATAATAGTAATGGTTATAATGATAATAAAAGTAATGATAAGAAGAAAAAGAAATAAGAACAACAGAAATAGTAAAAACAAACCACGACAAAGAGTGTACAAAGAGGCAACACAAGAAAACCTCAAAATCGCAAAAGGAACAGTCTTCAATAATTAATGATATTAATGGAGATTATGGGAAAGGGGCGAGTCTGCAATAATTGATGATTTCAAATAAGATAAGAAGAAGGAGGAGAGTCTTAGCCGAACGTCGATGATTTCAATTGAGATATGGGAAAGGGGCGAGTCTGCAACAATTAATGATTTCAAATGAAATAAGAAGAAGGGGCGAGTCTTCAAAAATCAATGATTCCAACTGGAATATGGAAATCGGCGAATTCTCAAAAGTCAATTATTTCAATTCAAATATGGAAGAGGCGAGGAGAGTCTTAAAAAATCACCGATTTCAATTGAGGTGTGGAAAAAGGGCGAGTCTACGAGGGGAAGATACACAGTGACAAGGATAAAGTACCACGTGCAGTGAGACACAAGAAGGCGAATATAATGATTTTGAACTGGCAGCGAAGAGGTGTGACGGGATTATATTTCTTTGATATGCTCCTTCAAATAGCTTGGAGCAAAGTCTTTTGGATGCAATGTTGTGTTCACAAAATGATTCTGAATTCGATGCTTTGCCGTGTTTGTGGGGCAAGTGTAGGGGTTACACAGGTCAAAGGTGAATTACGTAGATGAAGCAGGAATCACCACCGGCATAATATTTCCGACATTTACTAAAAAAATTAAAGATTGTTAAGAAATATCGAATTTTCAACTCCACCGGGCAAATCTCGATGAAGTCGAACAGCAATGCAAACAGTAGAAACGGGTGTTTACTAACCCTTATTGTCCTTAGGACTAACGGTTACCCGGTCTCCCGTCGTGAGTGAATCGGTTACCCTGGCTGTGGACCGCGGTGTCTCGTCTATTGGAGAGAAAAAAAATCAAGGTAACAGCAAATCGGCAATCTTTAACCTTGAACTTCCAAAATGTAAGTTCGGTTTGATTTGTTTAAGTAAAATGCTTTCAATTTGAACAATTTAGTATTTTTCTTAATCCATGAAAGCCAGTGTTCGTTGTAATTAGGAAAAGTGATTGCCATGTTTACGTACTTTTCTTTTTTATTCGAATAAGGCAAATCTCCCTGACAAGTGGAGGATTTCACATTTGTTTTAATTTCTCTAATCCACTGTATTATGATTATTATTCGTTACTTTTTTGAGTGATTTAGTCAAAAATTGATGTTACGATACTATGCCTCACTGGAAGCAAAACAAGCCTTAAAAGCTATTTCCAAAATTCCTGCAAGACAACACAATCTTCACACAAACATAAAAGGTTTTCAATGGAACAAAAAAAAAAATCGCAATCGATCTCAATGACAACTTTCAATGACAGGCATTTCTCATGTTGTTCTACTTTGTCTATACCAAACGTAATAGTAAGTGCCAGATATCATCAATGACTTATTTACCGGTAGGAGTCGGTAGAGAGTTCGAAGAGGCTCTGCATTCAGGTGTGAAGGAAACATCGTCCAAAGCCACAATGCCGCTAGAGTCCGATCCTCTCGTTGCCTCTATTATAACCTGACAAAAAAATCAGTTGCACGATAAAATTAAAAAAAGGTGTATTCCATATAGACTCTTCGGAAGTGTTGTGAATTGTAAAAAGGAAAAAGTTCTACTTCCATCGTTAGAAGAATGATGTGAAAAATATTCCGTTTGATAAACCAACCAAAGTCATGAGTATCATCACTGGATCAAGCAACGAAGTCTGGGATCAAACTCTGACGAGTGACACAATAAGTCTCAGGATCAGGTTACCATTCGTTTTTTTTTCTTTTCAGTTTTTTGTTTTACTCACTTTGTAATGATTTTGTAAATGCAAATAAATAAATACAAATATCGCACGAACTTATTGGACCACTCAATAATTTTGTCCATGTTCGATACAAACTTGAAAGCCATAGTGATG
This sequence comes from Stichopus chloronotus, assembly GCA_021234535.1. Classification (NCBI taxonomy): domain Eukaryota; kingdom Metazoa; phylum Echinodermata; class Holothuroidea; order Aspidochirotida; family Stichopodidae; genus Stichopus; species Stichopus chloronotus. The sequence continues at coordinate 18,677,679 of CM037847.1, forward strand.
CGTCGTATTCATGAATTATATAAAGACTGACATAGTAGTGATCATAACAACGATCCCATTGACGATCAAATTTTGTTCGCGATCATATTGAGGATCATATTGACGGTTAACAGTTCCCCTACCTCAAAGAGTCTGGAGGATGACAAAGGTATCTGGCTCTTCATCCACGTTTTTGTTAATACGTTTGGTCCCACGCTACTCCAGACGAAACTCAAGGGCCCTCCGACCTCTGTTCTCGTGTACACGGAGAGACCACTGCTAGAACTTCCAAGGTAGGCGAATAACCGCAACTGTAAAAGACATAACCACACAGTTGCATCGTTTTTTTTTGGGGGGGGGGGGACCGGGGGTTATTTAGTTTTATGGTGGTAATACTGTAATACTAAAGGAATATTCTAACGGAATACTAATAGTCAAATATAAAGGGAAGATTAAATCAGAACTACTATCTAACACAATCAGCACTACTATTTACAGCAGAACCACTGTCTAATACAATAGAAAATAGTCAAATACAACCGAAATACTAATAGCCTAATACAAACAGAAGATTAAATCAGAACTACCGACATGAAAATGTAGGGTAAAGAAAAACGAAAGATGCCTGTCGAGATGCCGTTTAAATATTCCTTCGCAAATACATATATACCGTCGCGAATATGTATAGCGTGGCGAACATTTCTCAACACACAAAAAAAGCGAAGGGTCTGTTTTCTGCATATCGCGACAAAACAGTTCAACTTTTAACATGGGTGCTCTTAACAACCTCGTAAGGTTTAATTACGTTTTACTTACGTAACAGGTTTGGGTCAAGGGGTCAATTGCAAAACTCTTCAATTGTGCTATATCTCCTTCACTTCCTCCAGAGGCTCCCATGATGAGATAATAGCCTGAGAGGTTAAAAAAAAGGATTGGAGAGAATCAAATAGTTGTATATACTACAAATATGGCACAAAGCAGAACTTGGAAGACAAAAGACATTTCAAAGAAAGGCTTTTCCTTAGTCGTCTTATTGACAGTCAAGTAACTGAATAAAAAACTGAAATAACGGATGGCGCAGCTACATCACGTTTCTTATCATGAAATAATATCGTCTAAAAGTTCATTTCACATTAGATCATTTGTTTGTGATACATGATGAATTTGTCTCGCTAAAATAGGACGAAAACCGTTAGTTCTCAAGTACATATTCATGATGGGCATGAAGCTATAGTATTTTTTACCATGATGTAAGAACAGTTCAAGGCAACCTACCCATTTTGTGAATAATTGACCGTCTTAATTATTGCTGGTTATCGGGGGAAAAGATGGGTGATGAAAAGATGCCATTCATTGCTGTCGTACTACGTGGACAGCTAAGTTGGCTTTAGACCCTTTTTTTTTCAAACAGTTAGTCCATTTTTCATGTACTTTTTCTTTCAATATGAAGTTTAGTGAAATATTACACTGACAAAGACCATGTGAATGATTGTGATATATTTTCAGCACTGTACCATTGAGTGCTACATGAGTGTGACCTATCGTAACATACATTGCTTTATAGTATCATACACCATGCAATGATTTAATAGATTACACTAAACACGAAACATTATACCATGCCTTAGCATTTCATACAAACATGATATCAAACACGATTGTTGCTTCCTTCAACTTCCTCGATCCCATATTCTATTTCATGTCACTATATTACAGAATTGCAGAAATTGCTATACCACAGCATACCATAATATCCTACATGATACCGTATTATACATGATATATCATGCCTTACGTTTCCGTCGTGACATACCACACATCTGTAATCCCTATACCATACCATCTCATTTCAACTTATTTGAGCAAGTCCAGTTACAGAAATTACCCACCGTTACTCGAGTCGGTGGTATGGTCATAAGACGGTCCGCCCTGAGTCCCTGCCATTCTACGACTCCAGTCCAGGTCATCGGATCCCGCCATGTTCATCCAATTACACATATCGACGTCAAAGTTACACCTCTCGTAATTGTCTGAGCAAATCAAAGACATTGAGAGATGGAGAATTTAATTTTAGAAGTAAACATTAAATCATGTTCTCTTAATTGCTTGTAACTGTACCTGTTACTGGTAGGCATAAATGGCAACCCTTAACACAACCCGTGCAACTGTCCGCGCATATTTTGATCGACTTGTCTTAATTCATTTAAACACCCTTTTTTTGTATTGTTTATGCATTGACGTGATGTAATGCAACAATACAATTGTACAATACAACAATCCAACAATCCAGCAATTCAGCAGTGCAACAATTCAACAAAACAACAATACAACAATAGAACAATGCAACAAAGCAATAATACAACAATGCAACAATACGAAACTGCAACGATGCATCTGTACAATACAACAATCAAACAGTGCAACAATTCTCCAATGCAGCAATTCAACAATGCCACAACACAACAATGCATTACTCCAACAATGCAACAACACAACTGTACAATACAGCAGTCCAACAGTCAAACAATACAACAATTCAACTATGCAAAACAGTTGTATTGTAGTGTTGTATTAAAGCCTAGTTTGATTGTTTTTTTTCTCCATTGAAAGATCAAGTTAGTGAATGAGATTGCTGGTGTATCAGCCCGAATTCAAGAGGGAGGCAAGGGAGAGCAAACCAATCTTAGAAAAAAATCGACGACAAATATATTTTGGAGTAAAAGGCGCATCAAATTTATGTCACATTTGCGTGTTTTCACCCCTCCGCCAAATTTCTATTTTATGTCCCATCCACACCAATCTGACCTGTTGATTGGTCCTGTAGAGTATCCCATGTTTTCCTACTCTCCAGACGAAAAAAAACAAATCATATCAAAGATGAAAATGATATTCTGGTTTTAATCTCAGCGGTTCGTGTCAACAGTGCAATTTGACATTACGAGAGCCCTTTCGCTTTTGGACAAAGTGGAATGTTGACCTCGTAAAGTTAAAGGCCGGACAAGGTGTAAAACTCACCGCATGAAGTTTCATCACTGCTGTCATAGCAACAATCGGTATTGAAGTCGCATCTGGAGAGAGTCGGGTAACACTGGCCAGAGGAACACTGGCTGTATCCTTCTCCACACGATGGGGATACTTCCTCGTATTGACATCTGTCAAACCGGAAGTCATCCAATGCATATCCCCCTGGTAACGGACTGATCTGTTGGTCCATTGCATCAATGATGATCTGAGGAAGTCAACGTTAAGATTTTAACTGTGACGTCAACATAAGTGATAAAGTTTCTGGCGTTTTTCAAAATATGTTCAGGAAAAGGACCCTAAGGTCCATCTTCAGCCATAGACCCAAAATTTCCGTTACGTTCTTAAGGTTCAGGTAAGGGCTTATCATGTAATGAAGGTCTATTAACATTGTAATTGTACACTTCATGTATGGCAATCCGTGGACGGGAGATAATATAAATCTACATTGAACCTAAAACCAAAATTCCTAGGATGCAATAAACAGATGACTAGCCAAATATCTTCATGGCAAATCGTTGGCGTTGTAAATGACCATCTGTTAAAGTCCGTCAACTGTGTTAAACTTTTATTAAGGGAAAGAGGGAAGCATTTTGTAATATTTCACAAAATGCTACTCCCGGTCCCATCTTAACCCTTGAAAACAAAAATTCATGAACACCCTGAAGGTACCACTAACCACGTATCATTATGTCTGACAAACCATTGGAGCTATACATAGTGATCCTTGGGGAAACGGGAAAGCATTTTGCAGAATTTCATAAAATTGGACATAGGGCCAACAATGGACCTCAGACCATCAATTCCTGAACACCTTGACGGTACTACTGACAACGTATGTTGACGACTGACAAACCACTGAAATTGTACATGATAATCTTTAGAAGGGAAAGCAATTTGCAAAGTTTCATAAAGCGGGTCATAAAGTCCACATGCAACATTAGACGAAAGTTCTGGAGAAAAAAAAACGTAGGATAATCCTTTGCCCAGGCAACATTTTGTGTCGGTTTCGAATAAATCCACGAAAGCATCTGTAAGTGGAAGCAGTCTGAGTAATCGTGGACATGCAGATAGCTCACCGAGGAAATGAGCTCGTAATGAGAGGTCATAAGCAGCCTTTCATGAAGAGACAGGAGTACTAGTCTTTCAGGGGGAGCTTCCAACTATGAAACTCAACATCCATAGCATAACACCGAATGACGGTACAAGGAAACCAAAGACAGTCGTGGATATCAATTTGTCCAAATATTTAAGAAACAACAATTTTCACACTGTTATGAAAATATGGTATAAAGTGTGACTCAGCTTTTCCGTCGGACGTAATATTTTCGAGGTAAAAATCGTACCTGGAAGTCAGACACACAGACCGGGATGTTTACTTCCTGTTTGATCCATTTTCCGTAATTATCGGCCTCCCTGGTGACCTGGACTAGCAGCCGATCCTGGCCGCCGGGTCCCTGGGAGAGGTACACGGAGAGATCCCCGTATTCCGAGTCGTACTGGTAGTACCAGAAGGAGAAGGAACAGGTGTTCCCCGTCTGTTTGTAGGTGGGACTAATCAGCCTCGCGTGCTGGTTGTAGGTCACTAGGTTACCATCCACGAATATGTAACGACCTTTGTTGATAATGCAAAAAAAAACAAAAAAGGAAAAAAAGAACGATCGTGAATTATTTACTACATGAATGAGTTTGAATGTTTTACTTATCAAATGAATGTTTTTCTTTTTAAAATTTGTGTTTTGCAAAGTATGTCAAAGTGAACTTATGCCCTTCTTCTGTGGAGGGAACCACTGCGGTCTTGTAAAAAAAAAAAAAAACGGACGAAGGGAGCTCCAACATTGGTTTGTGCGGCCCCTTCCCCCCCCCCCCCAAAAAAAATCTAGGCGTCTCAGGAGGAGCATTATGTATATCTTGTTAGGTTCTGTTGAAATCAGATAAAGCCTCCAACATTGCTTTGTGCTGCTCCCTAAGCCCCTGCCCGCCCCCAGCCCGCTCTCGGCTGTTGAAATCAGATTATCAACTAACCGTCTATATGGTTGTTTGTGTGATCGGTTATCGGTGCGCTGAGGCTGACTACCTCATCCGAATCGTATACCTGCCAGTCGATGTCGTCGTTGGTATCCTGATACCAAAAACAGAGGCCCTCCTCAAAATCGCAGACAGAGGCTGAAATATGAAAAAGGAGGGATTATCGACGTTAAGGGAGTGATCCTGTCCGCTTTGTCGACGTACGTGGAAACATTTTCTTTAAGGGCACACGAAATCGAACGAACATCTTTACACAAATATCGTAAATGTATGAAGAGGCGATAGTCCGACTTCGCCAGGACGGCAAGTAGATGTACCTAAAGCTTACAGACGGTCTTAAAATACCACCGGAACACTCGACACTACATGTGGTAGTGTAGTTGCTTGGTGGAGAAAGGGAAAAAGTGAAGTACAGTCACATTATTTTTTTTAAGGAGAAACAAATTCGGGGGGTTTGCCAACGATATATTACTCTAAAATAAAAGAATAATATGTTGTTTACTTTCCAGGATATTACAGTTACAATCAAGAAGGGTTACTTTCAACTGGGCGAAAAGAGGCAACATCCATCGCTGAATTTCAAATGAAATATATCATGGGAAGGAAACTACATTTTTGCACTGTTCTGCTTTATTTTTCACAAACACATTCCCATGGTGTCCTGGTTTCTTCTTTCAGTTCACACATATGTCACTTACGGCATTTATCTTCGTCAGATGCATCATCGCAGTCGAACTTGAAATCACAAAAGTTGGCCTCGGGTAGACAACTGCCGTCAGACTTACAACCACTGAAACCAGATGGACAGTTATCCGAAGCTGAATGGGGAAGAGAAGAAAAGGAAAATTAAAATTAAAAAATGAAGAAAGAGGCTAGTTGAAAGTAAAATGATGAAAGGAGTTGTTAATTGAATGTTCTGAATAGTCGAATACTCTGGTAGCGGTCTTAATTTGAAAGGAAATTCTAGGCTCGTCACGTGTTGATTGGTAGGTGCAGGTAGGTTTGCCGTGAATTTGTCGGAAGTACATACCAAAGTAATTGGAAAAATTGAATACCCATGTATTGAATTTTTCAAATGACAATTTTTTTTCGCAAATAGGAAGATCAGATTCTTTTGAGTTTAAGTTGCATCCAAAAAGAGGGAAATATAAAACGTTAAATGTGTTTCATTGCGCGTGCGCTTCCGCTTGCGCGTTCTTCTAAATACTTACGCGTTGGAGAGACCGATATTGGGAGGGAGTTATCCGGATCGAGTTTACATCCGGGAGTGAAACTGACGTCATCGATAGCTATGTGGTCACTGGTCGTCGACGCAAAACCGGCAACGGACTCAATCACAACCTGAACGAATGAAATTTTGCAAAAAATAAAAACAGGTAAGAAAGAAGAAGCGACCTTGTTGGTGCAGTGTTTTCTGGCAGTACATGTACACATGTGATGATTATTCAAATGTAAACAAAAACTTCAGTAGTTCCTTGAACAAATTTTTTCATGAAAATCGGTGTATACACAAATGACGTGAGAGGACAGGAAACGTATTGGTATGAAAATATGTCACGGTTCATTGGTCCTTCGGTGACAAATCAAATGGCATCATAGAAAAGCCTTTAAATGCTGCCAGTGAACTACCAGCATTGTTGGCTCTTTAGTGCAGAAAGTACTCTTGTTGTGTTGAGACAAGTAAGCAAAGAGCAGCAAAAAGTGAGATCTACTCTTTATTTAAATAAAAATTAAAGAAATCATAATTTCTAGAACCTACTTAATGTCGGTAAAGGGAAATGTTTCTAATCAAAGTCAATGCTGTCGGGACATATCCCATTTTTATTTGTAACGTGGTGATAGTAACATGTAAGTTAGCCAAGTGGAAATTTGCTACTTTTTTTGTTTGAGGAAGGCTTAAAAACAATTTCGTGTAATTGGTCTCTTCAACATGTACCTGAAACTTTGACGACGGGCCCAAAGTGACTTCACCTCGAATCCAACCGGCACCCTGGCTCCCTTGCATGGTCCAGATCGAGTTGTAAGGTGCTTCCAGAGATGTCTTGGTGAGGATGCTCAGTCGGTTCACGTTACTTCCGTACATGTGGTACCAGAATCTCATCTGCAAAACGAACACCGGTAGAGGAAATTGAGAATTCAAATTGAGTAAACATTGAAAGAGAATAGATGTTGTAAAACGAAACATCTCGAGATAAATTACCCCCCCCCCAAAAAAAAATAATAATAATGATGTACAAATCAAACTACGTTCACGGGGATGACTAAGTGATATCCAAAAAAAGAAGAAATTTACCCAAAGGGGAATATAGCGAGAATGAGATTACTCATGTTACACCACCTACTGTAGAAATGGAAAAGGTGTCAGAAAAAAATCACGTGCTTTTGATACGCATACCAAATAGAGCTTAATTAGTGCAAGGTGGACTAGAGTGCAATAGTTGTAGGTGACAGGTAAGTGAGAACGGAATTAAATTTCAATTATGTTTTTTCTGCCCTAATTACCGTGCAATCTGAAGGCATGAAGACGACACTCCCCAGTCGGGCTACCTTTCCTTCGTCTCCAGATAGGCTGTACAAATACAGATAAGAGCCTGTGAAGGGGAAACGAAAGATGTACAATAATAAATGTCAAATTAACAATTAACGTATATTAGAATGATTTGGGGTAAATTTACATGTATAAGATGCATGATTTGAATTTTCAAAAGTTTGGTGTACAACTTATTCTTGAGTCACAAATAACAGAAATCCCATCCGTGAGAAACTTAACTCTCTCGAAAGGAAGACCATCGTCCTACCTTTGTTTTGAGTAATCTGTCATTCCACGTCCAAAACATTGGTTGATTTTGTTTCATTTCCCTTTAATGTTTAACATGACAGTAATAAATATAACAAGAACGAAGGGAAGATCACATTTAAGCCTCCTTTCGTTAGAAGAATTATTTTTTTGTTTTTAAACTTACCTTCGGGAGAAATCGTGGTGTGGTCCCATCCGGGAGCTCCTCCCTGCTTGCCGTTGTTCCCGGTCAGCCAGGCCCAGTTCATGTCGTCGTCTTGAAACTGACTCCAATTACAGAGGTCGACCTCAAAATCACACCTTTCCACGTAAGACTCTAGAAAACAAAAATTGTGCACTTTGTTGTGATTCAATATTTGACGTACATTCTAACCTTGAGTCGTTTACACAACTAGCTCTCACAAAGGGGTGAAAATCAGTCCATCCTATTGTTTTGACTGCTTTCGATATTGAGGTTTCGGAATAAAAGGTTGCAAAGATATGCAAGTGTTGTTCTTAAATTCCATTTTGCTAAACATTTTGGCTCATATAGAACCCATATTACATTTTTTTTTTCAATTTATGGGGGGTGGGGTATATTTGTCCAAGTCTCTGTTAAATCTCACAAGTGTTTAACGAACTGTTAGTGTGAAGATGAGAAATCTTATTCATTTCTTGCTTTTGAAAGGAATAACGACAAAGCGATTCCAAGAGGATATTCCCCTAAATTGCTACTACAATGGTCGTAGAAATAAAACAATGAGACCATTTTCCTATTATAGCACGCATCTTCTGTAGAAATGCGCTCACACACTACCTGCCCGACCTCAAAACAAAACAACATTTAAAATGTTGGAAACTCACGTGTACCTCACCCCCCCCCCCCCGCCGCCATTACGGTACATATGCCTACATGTGTATTTATAACTAAATACCTCCCAGTGAACCTTTCTGAGAATTCACTGTTGATAGCCTCCCGCTCTGTATGTTCGTTAAACTGTACATGTTTTTGTGTTGAAAAATCGACTTGGCTCAAGTCATTCCACTGTATCCATGGCAACTTTACACTTACCACAAGTCATTTCATCTGTCTTGGCTTCGTCGCCACAATCATCGGAGTAGTCGCACCTAGCAGTCCTTGGGACGCAGAGATTGTTGGAACAACGAATCTCGCAGGGCTCGTAAGTCTCCGCCTTGCAGTCGACCAACGTGATCTCATCCAGGGTGATCAGCTCGTCGAGTCTGTAGAGGGAGCCCTCGAAATGGATCTAAGATCATCCATGAGAAAGTCGGTACAGGGAAAGGCTGGCATTAGAAAACAACTTCGTAACTTTGTTCTACGTAAGATCTATTAACAAAGATGTACTAAGATATATACGAACAGAGCTATTTCGATCAGTCAAAATGAATGTAGGTGGTATTGTGCTGGCCAACGGTGTACTGAGCACCATTCAAGACCTCTGGAGATAAGAGTAAAATATTAAAAAATCTCTAGCACTTAAAATACCGGTTAAAGAGTTATTAGGCAGTCTTTGAAGAAAAAGGCAGCCGTGGTAAGTGTTAAAACCTTCTTGCAGGTCTTATCTCGAAGAAGATTAGTTGTATTTTAAATTTGTAAAATTATTGGTTGATATTATTTTTCTCAATGAGGTCAATTTAATTTATATTTTGCTATTGGTTATATTTATCTTATCTTGTTCTTGAACCCCATCGACGAGTTATACAAAAATTAAAAAAATAAAATGAGCACAGAATATTTAAAACCATATGCAAATCTGCTTTAAATGTTTTTAAAAGCGCATCAGCATACACACCCTCCCATTTGTTCTGTATGTTGTGACGTGTGGAAATCTTAAAATGCAGTCAGAAAACAAATCAATGGTACTCAGAAAATGAGATTTGTGGTTTATCATGATGATCGGCTATTCGATTGGCTCACTACAGTCTCATCAAACTTACGTAGAAGTCTTTAGTCTGTCTTCCGAAACCGACGGTAGCTTGAGTCCAACCGACGGTCGCCTCCGTAGGGTACCACACCAGGGTCCGGTCGGTGATATCGTCGTCGTTTACGAGAACGACTTCGAACTTTGACTGGGAATCCTACATTGGATGAGAGAGAAACGTGTATCGTTTATACAGATATGATGTTCCTAGGAATAGTTCATGATGTTATGATTGCGCTAAAATTTTCTCTCGACCCTCTTTCATGCTCGATTGCACACGTTTTGTCTATCGAGATGATATTTTATACCCCTGCACTGCTGCTCAAGAAAGCCTATAGACCTTAAATTTACACACCTGGAATACTTCACAAGATCAGTTTTTAATTGACCATGTGGATCATCACAGCATGAGGAGATAAAACCAACCAAGGTGATGGGGATTTGCAACAAGTTAAACCTCAATAAAACAATAGACAGGTGAGGTTGGAGAGTCTCTTAGTTTTAGTGTAAGAGATACGGCATGTCAATGTATTAATTCAAAGCATCCATCTTTTTATGTGACAAGCCACCGGTCTGTGGCATCGTGATATCATTGGCTTAAACTGTGATTGTCATGAACTTTTCATAAGTAATTATTCGTACATTTTTATCGTTTATGCAAAAAAAAAAATATGTGCTTAAGAAGGTCATTGAGACGAAGCCAATGCATGCATTTACAACTTCGACTTTTCTGTGCAAGAGCACGAAATTGTATCATCATAAGTTTGTTGTCATCGACTTCAATTGTGGTTGTGCCAACTTTCCATGAGTTATTATTTAGATACTTTATTTTATTTCGTTCCTCTCAGTAACTTTAAAGTACGTGAAGAGTGGAAGACTCTCACAAAAATATTCTACACAAAACCGGAGGGAGCCTGATTAATGAAGCCATAGCTTTTCTAGACAGGTCCCGAACAAGTGTGGAAGAAAAATAAAAATAAATGAAGGAATGAAAATTAAGGAACGAAAGGTAGAAACAAACAATAGACCCAATAAATAGATTTATTAATCGATAATGGTTGTTTCTGAAAGGAGAAGAAAAAAAACTTTTTTGTGTGTCTTTCCTCGTCATGAGCCGACATGAGCCTACTCACCGTGGTCTGGCATTGGTACCAAAACTGGAGAACGCATTTTGGTGACGTTACTGGAAGGGAGACTGACTTCAGGACCGCAGGCTCGTCGAAGACACCGGAGGCAGTATCTACGCTGACGAAGAAACCTACATTGGTAGAATAAAAATGAAAAATCAGAGCCAACTGTTACATGGAATATTGAAAGCATAGATTAGTTTTGTAACATTTTTTTTTTTCTGTCATTAACATTATCCTAATGTTTCCATGTTGCTGTTACTTTGTTTTGATGTTCCATTAAATTCCTGTTACTTTGTTTTGATGTTCCATTAAATTCCTTGTACCTTTTCTCTGGTTTTATCTTTAACCTTCTCTCTGGGACAGAATAGCGACACTGACAGTTGTAAACACAAGACCATGATAAATTTTCAGTATAGTACGGCGGTATCATTTCCACCACATGTGTTCTACAGCTGTTACCGTCTGCCCTGTATTCACTTCACATTAACGACAAATCCTTTGAAATAGATAGTAATATCTTTTACACGAATAGGCAATGGATTTATGAAAATCGCTAGCTATATGAAAGAAAAAATCCACTTTAATGCTGTATTCCGTAGCTGTGCCTAAACAGAGGATTGCCTTTATGAGTGAAGGATCTGTATTCATAGTTTCGAATTGGATGAGTAACCTTACAACACCACAGTATGAATATTCAACAAGTCATTATTAAAACAACTGAGCAGAGCAGAACAGAAAATTGCTTGCGATATGTGACAACTTACACTTTAACGCTGTATTCCATAAGTCAAACAAAGGAGTGCCTTTATGGGTGAAGGGTCTATATTCATACTTTCGAATTGGATGAGAAACCATACAACACAACGATATGAATATTCAACAAAACATTATTAAAACAACTGAGCATGTTTAGCTTTTATAGCCAGAGACTATCACGAAATGATGAAAATCATTTTATTTTTTTAACATACCGTCTCCAGCACCTAGTACCAGAGGGCTTACTCGTCTCCAAGCATGGTTTCCAAGGCTTTTGTCAGTGTAACCACACCAACCGTTTTCAAAGTCGCACTGACCTGGAGTCAAATAAAATACGATGCAAATGTTACAGTCGAAAACTTTAAAATGCAAATGTAGTGAGAGGGAAGCTTTTGCAACGACATTCATGGATGAGACGAATTTCTCACTCTAGATGACCCATACGTAATTAGTTCAGCTCAGAATAAATTACCAGAACGGGGTCGATTCTGGCTAGAATTTTTGTTTTTTGTTCTTTTGTTTTTAGCCTAACAAAAAAAATGAAAAAAAAAACAATTTGGCTTTTAAGTTTTATGCGATTTATACATATTTGGATGGTAGGGTGCGCGGATGACTTATTCGGATAATATAATTTCGTCGAACATAATCGCGGTTCAATCTTAAAAATTTCTCAACCTGTCAATGAATCCAAATCGAATCAAAACATTTTTTTAAGTTCCGTTACCGCAAGTAGCCTCATCGGATCCGTCTCCGCAATCGGATGAGTAATCGCAGACTTGGGATCGGTCGATGCAGCCGCCATCGCCACACCGCCATCTGTCGACGCCGCAGGGACTGACGGTAGTACCACCGTCCGGTGGATCTGATGGGAGACTACCTGTGATTGGAAAAAAGAAGGATAATAAAAAGAAATCAGGAGAAAAATTGTGTGAGAGAAAAACAAGATTGAAAGATTTTATTCGGGATATGAATTCTCAGGAGAGAATTTCTTCATTTTTATTCATTTTTTAGACGTTGCCCATTATTTAAATTTGTCAGGTTCAGAATGGTAGCTTGACCACTTTCGCTTTCAAAATATTTACACTTGGGGAAGCAACAAAGATATTTCCATAAACATATTTAACAATTTCTCTCTTTCGTTTATGAAACTGCAAATATCTACGTTTCTCAAAGTTCCTGATGGTCATAGCTTGCCTTTTTGCTCTTCTCTTCATTTGTTCCACTAGTAACAGGTGTTATTCCCTAACTTCTGAACACGTACCCTTCACAGCTTACCATATTTCTCACTTTGAAAAAAAAACTGACATGGGCATGGATAATATGTCCCTTACAATAATCACTTAATTTAATTAATTTTCTGTTATCAAACAAAGATACCTCCACCGTTATATTTATCGAGCTAAGGAATAATGGCTCATTGGATAAACCATTCAGATGTCATCTTTTAGGCATGTCATTTCTATCGAAACTTTCCAGTGTATTTGTGCAGGTAGTACTTCCACGAAATGGACCAACAGGGAAGTCGAATTATCTTACGGCCTGTATATAGTTTACCTGTTAGCTTAACGCACGACTCAGTGTAGGTGATATCGTCGACAGCGATGACCCCTGACCTTGATCCAGACTTCTGTACAGCGATGATCATAATCTGCGGTGTGGAATGTTAAAACAAATTTATCCCAAATGCAACTATCATCGAGAGATGATATGAAATTAGAAAAAGGGGGGAAATTAGAATGGAATAGACGATGTATGGCTGAGGGGGGAGGGGAGAGGTGGATTATGAAAAAGGTTGGTTTTAGGTAAAAACAAATCGTCCTTATTAATTATTTCCATAGAACGAAGCTTGATATTTCTTTTCTTTCTTTTTTGGTGGCTGGGGGGTAAATCATACTTAATAGTACTTTTTAAGTGTCATCGATGCTGTAGTACATTGAAGCCAATTCTCTAACTTGTAGCATCCCCCCCCCCCCAGATTAACACAACGAATCCCTTCTTCACAATGCTGTACGCCACCGCACGTGTAAAATGAACATGGGTTATCTTTTGCAGGCAAACCAAAGAGAACAAAAGATACCGACTAAATGGCGCTCGGAAAAGAAAACCTGAAACACTTTTTCTTCCTCATATGTGATTGTGCTTCTTTCAAATCAATCAAAAGTTGAAATATTCCCCATTTTCTTTTTTCTTTTCTTACTCTTCCTGGTGATTACCTGGAAATCATACGGTGAGGTTAGCGCCATCTCGTATCTCTCCCAGTAGTTGCCGATTGGTCCCTGAACCTCCGCCATAATTTGGTCAGGACCATTGGTACCGGTTCTGTGTCCAATCTGAAGGGTGCCTGGATTAGCACCGTAGCTATAGAACCAGAATCTCATCTGAAGGGAAAACGAAAGTTTTGGAAACTAAAATCTAATTTTGGATGATGTTACAAAAACGTATCTGTATTTGACCAAATCTGTTTTATGATTCACGCTTAGTCATACACCAAAGTAAATCCTTAAGGATTCTACACAGATCTCGTGTACTACATATACATGCTATTTTTGTTCATGTCACAACATGTCCGTCAAGAGTGGCGTTAACTTCAAATTAAATTATTATCAAGATTTAAACGTTGTGCTTATTATTAATATTATTATTATTGATGCCAGAAAAATTGCAAGTACCTTGCAGAGGTCCAGCGGGGGACCCTGGAATAGCGGTCCAGCGAGGCGGGCCCTGTTGCTGTTGGCCGGGGCATCACCGACGTAGAGGAAGGATCCTTGGATGGCATGAACGAAGAAAAATACTTTTGGTTACATTTAAAAAACAATTGAAACAGTACTTGTAAGTCGTGTCAAGCAAATTAATCCGGTTCTTCTGTAGATAATATTCAGAGGTGGCATGTGGCACAAATGCTGCAGGACCCTGGTCAACATGGGGGCTTCAAAAGCATAACTTAAAAAAAAATTGCAGGAGGCTAAATGTATGTTCAGAACCATCACCCCCCCCCCCCAAATATTTGCTAAATGATCCTAATATATATGAAAGCGGATATACAATTCATTACTATTCTTGCATCATCTCAGTCCATCAAAAGTATGTAGAACTATCCTTCATTCATTGACTGTTATCTCAATAACTGAGAAATTGGGGAAAAATTTTACATCAACATTGTAAAGCTGAGTGGAAGCAGCTTTGAACAATTGTGCCGTTTCCGGTCAGCTGGGGGTCTGTAACGGAAGCAAAATTTCACGACTGAAGGTGACGTTCTACTTAAACAGTCCGGTCGGCATCCGTTACCCCCCCCCCCCCTCCTCAACACCCAGTATTACTTTTGTTCCTCCGCCCCTTAGTTTATGTATGTGAACGTGTGACATGAGTGTATGAGGACCTTGGTCAAGATCTGTGTCCCGGCCCTGACACACCCTTGGCGTCCCTGGTGGTGCTAGAAGGTAGAGGAAGGGCAAGGTTTGGATTATTTAGAAGTAACAATTACATCCCTAGATGTTAACCTTATACTGTAGTGTCTCCAGGAAGACCTGATATTCAGTCAAATACTTTTTCGAAGAAAGAATTTCTAGTCAAGTATTCCAAACCGTCTTTATCGGATAACGGGATCAATTTGAACGTCAATCATTTTCAATCAAGTTGCTACAAAATAACCCCAACCTTGTACATTATCCGCTAACGAAACAAACTGCACTGATCATCGTCTCCAACTGTTTTACAATTCACAGACTGTCCTTAGATATCTGGCTTCAGGTTACGACAATAAATCACAATACACTAAAACGATAATTATAGTTTAGATTAGTTTTTCTATCGGTTAAATTCCACAATTAGAATTTTTTAAGACATCGACACAATTCCAATTACAATTGACGAATCCTTGATCGCAATTTAACACGAAATGATTAACTCACCACCCGGTCTCAACAGAGTGTGGTCAAAGGGCGGCATGAGTTCCGTCTCCACCCCGGAGGCTCTCCTCCAGTCCACGTCGTCGTCCCCGAGGTTGGTGTAGTCACACATACCGTTTTCAAAGTTACATCTCACATAGTCGGCTAGAGGAAAATCAAATCGAAATATTGCTTTTTATTGAAATATTGCTTTTTTTTTTCTTAATCTTCAATTATCGATGTTGAAACAAAACGAAATCCATAGATTTAAAGGTGAAGAAATAAAAACAGGTCTGTTGAAAGAAAAGCTTAGTTGTTGGTTGATAACAGTGTTAACTAGACAGCAGGGAACAAACCTCAGAGCTCATTTACTGTAAATATGCCACATCAAGGTGTCACTTACAGTCTTATGGCTTGATGTTCATTTAGTTTTCCAGATTCCTTGTTTTCCTGTTTTATAAGGTATGTCATTGTCATAGAAGAAATGGTTCAATTGATGAATTAGCTCTCAAGATATCATCCAAAAAATCTTAAAAGTGTTGACAGAAAATGAAACTGGACTGGGAAATTTTGATCATAATGATAAAGAATTACTTGACAAAATAAAATTCCACCTCACTTCGAAAACATCGGTATATAGGTGCGCTGGAGCTTTAAAATACATCTTGTGCATTTTACGTTTTAAGTTTAACGTTTTGGAGAGACTGATCTTTGTGTATGCTTTGTCATGACAATGCATATTTGGACAATAAGTGACTACAAACGCAGAACCAATTTATTCACAAAAGAAATGACGTGAAAACGGTCACAAGTATGAACACTCATCTGCACAAGATGAATCTAATTTGTCATGCAATATGTTTGTCAACGTACGGCAGTCTTCCGTGTCTTCTTCTGAGAAGTCCCCGCAGTCGTCGTTGTAATCACAGACTTGACTGTCATCTATGCAAACACTGTTGTCGCATTCAAATTGACTCAAAAGACAAGGGCCATCCGGAACTGCGAAAGACAGACGTCAAAACGAGAAATGCAAAATCATCTTAATTATTCAAGGGGGTGGGGCACGGAAATTCGATGTTTGTCATAGAGGTCGGGTGACGTGAAAATTCCATTTTAGAATATTGGCTGTATAAATCATTAAAAATGTTGAAAATAGCTCAACAAATTAAATCGCAATCCATCGAATATTGAAAATTTTCAGGCAAATTCCTGTCTTTCTCCTGCATAATGAAAAATCATTGGCTAAATATGCAAATGTGACGCCAAGGGAGGGACTCGCGTGATATGACTTATGTTATTCTTTGTTAAATTAACCTTTACTTCAAGGACAATTGAGAGTTGTATGTACCCCGATGGTTTTGTTTTGGAATCTCGTACTTTTTTTACAAATATTTACATCACATACCAATGAGAAACCCGATACTTAAGTACTTATGAGATATATACATATATACAGACGTAACAAAAGAAATACATACACTCTGCGACACTTCACCATGTAAAATTTATTTCAAAGCATATGCTATTGGATCGAATGTTTCTGCTGAAACAAGACACCAACTTTTTCGAGGGCTCCGCGGGGTTTTGTTTACGGTCCGTAATTTGAAGGAACAATAACATTTGTTTTGATACAGATAAAACACCCTTAATCTAACTACCAACAAATTCTAGTTAAAAACAAAAGTCATCAAAAGAGCGACATTTTCAACAACAACGGCCGATCCCGAATTTTCCCAATTGAGACAAATGACACGACTGATAAATTTGAACAACCTCGAACTTTGGAGTGTTGTTCGAGCATTTTTGGATGAGGGTGGGGTGGGGTGGGGGAGGAGAAGGTTCATCCTTCCACAACATCCCTAAAACTTAGTAGCAACTATTAGCTGACCGACTAGCCTACATGTCCTTCGACAGGTGTGGCTATTTTATCTTCCAATCGTACCTTCAACGTCAGAGACTGTGAACCACATTTGAAGATTGTACTTCTTCGTCTTTGTTGCATCGAATTTTTCCTAAGAAACAAACCTTTTTTTAATTGCTCATAGTTACCTTTCACCAAATGCACAAAGTTCAACAAACACACAGATCTAAGATAATTTTCTTACTCCATGAGACAGTGATTGACTCACCTGGTCGCTTGCAACCATTGAAGACTAAGTCGTCAATTGCGACAGCTCCCTGGACAGAAAATGACCTGGACGACCTGATGGAAATCTTAAATTGGAGAAGATATAAACATTAAACATTGAAATAATAAAAGTATATGTAATATTCATCTTTCTATGGTACAGGTTTGTCGATGTCAATTTTTTCTTCTTCTTTTTTCCTGGACTTAGTTTTTTACTGGACGTTCGATGGAAAACGAAACTTAGTTACAGATGTCCTGTGATAAGGGGTGGGGGCTTAAAATAAAGATATAAATATCGTATGTTTAACTCGATTTTTTTTAACGAGACGAATCATTTTCAGTCATAGTCAGTGGTTCAATTAAAGCTATTGTAGAACGCTATAACTAATTTTCAATTAAACGTTGACTTATATCTATAACAGAATAGTATAAATTTGTCATGTACCTCCGTTTTTCCGTTAGTTATGTAGAAACAACGAATATTTTCTACGTCACATATTTCTACGTTAAGAATCTCGTAATGTGTCAAAGAGCTACGGGGATTAATCTGGCAAGTTTCTAACATGGCCGTATTTATATCATGGTACAATGTGAGTAATAGTGTGGATCCTTAAATACTATTGACTCAATTTTAATACTATTGACTATTTCACTCTATGATGACGATGACCAAACTTGACGAAGATAAACAAAAAAACAGCCCCCCCCAAAAAAAAAAACAATAAATGATGATGATGACGACGAGGGTAATGATGAAGGGGGTGGTGGTGATGAAAATGGTGATAGTGGTGATGACGAAGAAGACATCAAAAATGACGGTGATGATACTAAAGGTGATGATGATGATGATGATGATGATGATGATGATGATGATGATGATAATGATGATGATGGTAATGATGATGATGATAGTGAAGATGATGACGATGATGATGGTGATGGTGATGATAATGATTACGATAACGATAACGCATACCTGAACTGTTCCTGGATTGCGTCCAATTCTGACAATCTGTTGTTCCCAGACGTTATCACCAGTTGACGCGCTTATCTTCAGACTGGTCCAAGCGGAGTAATCGGTTAGAATGACTACATCAATGTACCCTACGTCCTCTCCTGACAGAAGAGCCCAAAATCGGAATTCGCAGCTTGTAGCTGTGTTGTGAACCTTGGAACTAAGCAAACTAGCCCATGGGAGACTGCCGGTGTGGGAAGCTACGTACAGGTAATATCCTGAAAGAAAAAAGAAACAGGTTGTGTTTTCGTAACAGTTAAAGTGCTCACTTGTGAAAGAAAGTCAGTGTGAAGAATCGCACCATGCACACACCTAGAGGAAGGCCTGGAGGTAGGTAGAATAACGTATTTCATTGACATATGAAACAATAAAGTGTATATGACACATACGTAAGTTTGCCAGTGAGCAAAAACAACAGAGCGGCTGTCAACACAAGCTAGTGTTTCCATTGTCATTTTTCCGTTGTTAGTGAATATTCATAGAATACAGAATCATAATAGAATACACAATACAGAATCATAGAATACAGAACCATACAGAATCATAGAATACAGAATTCATAGAATACAGAATTCATAGAATACAGAATTCATATAATACAGAATTCACAGAATACAGAATTCATAGAATACAGAATTCATATAATACAGAATTCATAGAATACAGAATTCATAGAATACAGAATTCATAGAATACAGAATTCATAGAATACAGAATTCATAGAATACAGAATTCATATAATAGAGAATTCATATAATACAGAATACAGAATGCAGTAATTGTTCATCTTAATTTGGACCGAAGTCGGCAAACTGAACGTTGTCCCATCACAAATTGATGAAGGTTTCATCTTATTTTTTTCTTTTGGAATTTGCTCTTTCGGCGTTCGATAAACAGCAGTTTATTAAAGTGCGCCATGTTTAAAATCATTATCACTTTTTTTTTTGGGGGGGGTGGTTCAATCCTTACCGAGTGGGCTGAGAGTGGTGTGATCAATGTAAGGCCCAGTGTTATCTTCCGGTAGTTCCCCTCGGCCTTGCACCCATTTGAACGCACCGTTAGTTTCAGCGGTCCAACCGCATAGGTCATCCTCAAACTGACATGAGTAACCTGAAAATAGCAGAAAGAATAACGCAAATACAGAGGAATTACGTAGAATTTTCATGTATGCAAGACAAAAGTTTTAATTGACTCTTGTGAATATTCATATGTGATTGCAAGTGCAGTCATGCAATCCTTGGACCGTCACTGTCCGTTGATATAATAGAATCATTCAATTAAGTTATCATGGATATAACACAATATCTCATATTTTATTCAAATCAAAACTCAAAACAATTTTTAATATTTTTTTTTCTGTGAACATTACATAAAACAAACCACTATCGACACGTGACGACATACTCTGCCGTCACCACTCCATTTCGTCATCTTTAGTCGGAAATTAAGTTATTCGTCTCATCACATTTTTGTAGAACGCCATCATTTTTTCACAATTTACAAAGAGCCGAACTTTCGTTGTCATAGAGATTTTGTTCAAACAATCGCCATGTTTTTTTTGTTTTTTTTTCGTTTCCGACACCCGTGATTCATAACTTATTTTAGTAGCATGGATTACTGCCTAGTCCTGCAGATTCGAAACCCTTCAAAAATTACCTTAGTTTGGCTTTTTTTTTAATTCAACTACGGGAATGGAATTAGAAATGCTGTCCTAATCATTGCAAACTGTGTGTCTAAAACAAACGCGTTTCATTCTTCGACAGCAATTAGTGTGAACTGACTGAATTGCATTGTTCTTTAGTCTCTTGCAAGCTTCGAAGGGTGTGACGCATCCAGCTTCCAAGTGCATCCAGCTTCCACGTATTCAATTTTTAGTACAAGTGGCCGTGCTGTCACAAACATTAAAGGTAACTGAAACCTGGCGTCACTCTCGCGCATTACGCAAAACGGTCTCCTGAATAGACTGATCGGTGACTTTATCCACCGTAAAAAATAAAAAATAAAACTTTATTTTCAAAAACGCGTAGTGAAATATTTGAAGTAACCTACTCTCTTTTTCACAGGGTTACCTGGAAGAAAACTGAAGTTCTATGACGTCATCTTACAACCACCATTTATGTCAAATACGCTCTTTCCCGGTATTTCTGTAAAACTGAAAGGATGCAGTATTTTATATTGCAAATATGTTCCTTATATTTGTCCTCACCGCATTCGCTTTCATCTACGAAGTCTCCGCAGTCAGCGACGAAGTCGCAAATTTGGTTTTCGTCCAAGCAGATTTCATTGGATTCACAGTAGAAGAAACAAGATGAGCCCCCCTCGTCTGTGGTGAACAAAATAAAATACCAAATGAAATTTATCGTAAATCTTTAGATAACGGGAGGGAAGAGAGTGCCGAATTTTAACGAAGTCTTTTATCACATAAGGATGATGGTCTTTGAATGTGCTCAAAAACCCAGTGGAGACTTGTTCACGGTAATCTTTTTCAGGGTAGACATTTAAAATTTAGGCAGTGCCCTTAAAAGTATTTCCTTATGAGGTTATCTTATCTCATCACTGGATGAAGTCGAGAAAAAAAAAAATGGAAGTACTCACCGGGACAAACGCCATCAAAAAATCTGACGTCATCGATAGCGATATCACCGGAAAATCCACCAACGGTGGCTTCGATGATGACGTCATATAGATTCGTTTCGTCATTCATCGTGACCTTCAACACAAGTTCAACACAATGAAGATGACCATTGTGAAACAATTGGTGAATATTACGTAGCTTCTCGAATTTTAAGCAAAAAAAGCAAAAAAACTGACCAGCCCATATTAAAATACAATTTCGGTAAGGACAACTTTGCATATTTTTCGTTTTAAATAAAGTCTACATTAAGATATTACCACCAGAGCAACTTGAATGCCAATTATATTTTCCGCCAACAGTTTTTTTTTTTTTTTTAATTGCACGTCATAGATTGTTTACAATGAAAGTCGACTAGTTCACAAAGCACAGCAAAAATTAAGAAGAATTTGGACTTTGTCCCGTCCCAAATTTTGACGTTAAAAAAAATTAACATGATTTTTAAATGAGTAATGGAAACGCTGTTCTAATTCTTTTAACAATAATGTTGCTATAAGGGGGAAAAGTGATATTCTCTAATTGTATTAGAAATAATATCATAATTCCCTTTGCAAATTGATGATGGCGTCACACAATTATCTTCTTTTCTTTTGTTTCCTTACCTGTCCTTTTCTCCATACGTCCCCTTTGTTGTCACTCTCTGCAAACAGGGCGTTCATCGAATAGTCCTCCACTCTTCTGTAGACCGTCAAGTCTCCGGAGTTGCTGCCGTACATGTGGTAGTAGAATTCCATGCAACGATTGAAGTAACCGGAGAACAACGGCGAGAGAAGCCGCGCAAAGTCACCGGCTAGGTTGGGCGAGGATGATTCAATGTATGCGTAATGGCCTATTCATAAGCAAAAAAAGAAAAAAAAAGAGAAAAACAAATGAAGACTGTTCCTTTCAGACCTGAAAGAAAATGTTTAACTTAGTGAAAGAAACCAAATTTAAGACGTCTTACCACACTCTGGTGGCGAAAGTCATCGCATGTAGAACGAAATGACAGTAGTGGCTTCCTGCAAAAATTTACGAAAAACTATCAGTTGAACGAACTTCCAACGATGATCTATGTTTACCTTTCAAACGTTCTATGACCTTAGCGTGACCTTACCTTTCAAACGTTATGTGACCTTTAGCCTTGGGTAATTTTCTACATTTGTTTTGTTTTTACTTTGATCTCTCTTTTGAAGGGAAGGGGGCGGAGGAGGAGAGAAGTATACATAATATGAAGTTCAGTCCAACAGTGTCCTACCTTCTGGAGAATTGAGTGTGTGGTCCTTGCTAGGTCCGGTTCCGGTACTGGACGTTGACCCAGCGATGACGGTCCAGTCGAAATCGTCCGAGGTCATCTGACGCCAAGCGCAGACGTCCTTCGTCTCGAAGTCACAATCCGCTGCCGATGGTGGACAGAGCCCGGGGGCGACCTCGATGTCGTCGAGCGCCACACCTCCTGCCGATGCTCCGGTGTCGGTACCGGCTCTGAAGACGACCGAGTATTTCTGTGGGGATTTACCATAATGTGCTAAAATCATGTCCGTCCCGAGGAAACCTTTTCTACATGATAGAATGTTGACGATAGCCATACATACCATAATGATTAGGGTGTGTAATCTCGAGAAGGGATAAACATGTATGATATCATGTGAGGATTTGCTGGGAAAAGCGCTGGCACACATCACTAATGTGTGTGATTTTCTCTTTTGTATGCATTGCCTGTGTGAGTGAGACCTCCATGTTTGTGGATGATTGAATGGAGAAGCATGTTTATGTATGGTTGGTGGTTTCATATCAGACAATAAGATGCCATGTTGCACTTGCTTCTGGAGGAAGCATTCTCTAACTTTTATATTATATTAGGCTTTCACACAATGCTGTATCGTGGATGAACGGTTTTCACGAGACATGATTTTAACATATGATAACAATTCTCCGATTGTAATGTAGTCCATGTTACCTTTTCCTCGTATCTACCCCAGTTCTATTATAATCCCCTTATATAATCATCCCCTCATACAGTCACTCCTCATATCAATGAAAAAAAAAAAGGTTGACGAAGTCAAATCATCAAAATTCGAGTTCTTAGTATACACACACGCACACGGATAAATAACTTCCTCTAAGTTGAAGCTTGGGAAAGTCACACTGTTTGGGAATGAATATTCAAGTAACTAAACCCCCGCCTACAAGAATAATAATTGTTGTCTACAGATACTTATGTACACACAGAAATTACACAAAGGGAAGCTTTTACATGTAAATACACATGAAGGTTCAGTTTTATTTTTATTTCTTTTGTTTCACAGGATATTTACATAAAAACATTCTCTCCTTGAAGTTACCGTGGCCATTATTTTTTTTTTATCGTTGACTCCGTCCGAAGTCCTCTTTTTTCGGTACAAATAATTATTTACCTCTCCAGGTTGAGCAGACGCCACTGTTGCCTGAGATAAATGCCATTCGTGGAGTCGACCTACATACGATGACCAGACCTCCGTCTCCACGCCGCTCTGTCCTCTCACGAGGACAGTAAGAGTCACGGAGTCGGCGTCGTTGATCGGGGCAAAGTAGAAGTTCAGACAGCTCCCGCTGGTCGCTGGAAATTCCTTGCTGACGATGGAACCGGAGGCGCCGGGGAGTTGATTGGCAAGGTCGGCGTACATGTAATGACCTGAACACAACAAGAGAGGCTGATGTCAGAAAAGGAATGACTCACTGCAAAATTAGGGATGATTGTGAAGATCGTGACGACGATGAAGATGATGATGATGTAAAGATCGATGATGGTGATGATGGTGAAAAATCGGGAGGATTATGAAGAAGAGGATGGAGAATTGGAGATGAAGATAATGATGATGTTTATGGCGATGATCATAACGATGATATTGATGACGGCGATGATGATGATATTGATGAAGGTGACATTGATGGTGATGATGATAATAATGACGATGATGGTGGTGATGCTGATGGTGGTGATGCTGATGATGGGACGATGATCGGGTGTTGATGATAATGATGATGGTGACAATGTTGATATTGATGGTGATGATGGTGATGATGATGATGATGATGGTGGTGGTGGTGGTGATGATGATGATGATGATGATCATGATGATGATAATGATGTTGATGATGATCACGATGATGATGATGATGATCATGATCATGATGATCATGATGATCATGATCATGACCATGATCATGATTTGGTATCATAGTAGAACAAGTAGTGGTTGTTATTGTGCTTAAGCAGTTGTGCCAATTGTTACGTATTTACACAAAAGTTCTTCCTTCAAAGTCAGAGCAATTAAAAGATATAAAGATATAATTACCAAATGACTGAGGATGCTAAACCATTTTGTCAACTGTGGAGAATTTATGAGACGCAATTACACAAACCTGACTTCACTTGCCAACTGCATAACGGACCCGTATCCAGGCTCTACGTAGGGGGGAGCACAATTTAAAGTCAAGTATGATTGCAACGTAATCAGTTACATTCAGTAACATTCAATATTTCTGTTCCTTAAGATGCACATATTCACGTTTTTCTGAACCAATCACCATACGTAAAGAAAGATTCATAAATACAGAGACCATAGGGCGCTAGCTGAGAGAAAATATGCAATTGTTCGCAGATGTTATAGTGACTGTGTACGTAAAAAAAAAACAACATTCACTTGGGAGGATAACCTCACGGCAGTAAAAATTAAAAACATTACGTTACCAATCGCAGATCCATAAGTATGGTCTGTTGTCAAAGGCGTCCCCGAGTCGCCAGCTCTTACTCGGGTCCAAGAGAAGTCATTGGCTGGACTCTGTGTGTACTCACACTCGTCGAACTCAAAGCCACATAGAGCTGAAAAAAAATGAGGGTAAAAGAAAGAGGCTATAGTGACGTCTAGAGGTTTTTGTTGTTAATATCTAACTGCACAGACGAACTGTTGGCCTCGTAATACACAAAGTGACAAATATGCAGTTGACAGGTAAAGGTTTCTCCCCCCTTTATTTAGTTTTGAAAACAGACTTCTTTGTGCAGACAAACGCGGAGAAGAAAAAATATATATATATATTATGTTGTATGGTTGCATTGCAGTTTGTGCATTCGGTAGGCCGATGTGTGTCGATGGTTGAAACAAGGGAAATGGTAGAGGGGAATGTTTTTTTTCTTTTTGATTAAAGCTTATCGCTACGAAAAAAAACTACCTTCCGCAGACTTTGGAGGACAAATGCTTTTCACCTCCGTATATATCCTATGTAAACCTCATTTACACAGCTCTAAGACGATTAGCTGAAGAGGGCTTTTAATTAAGAGAGAAACACTGCCTTGATCCGCTGTGAACAATGCAACACGTCATCTTCCAATAGTACACCATTGTAAGGTGTGAACGTACACGCAGTACAGAGACAACTATCAACTAAGAATGACTTAAGTTATTGAACACCGCCTACCTCAGGAATTGATTAATGGACGTTAATGCTCATGAATGTTAAGTCCATCAACGTTTTTCCTCTGTGAAAGGAATATTTGACTGACTATCGCCGACAGACTCTTCGGAGTACCAGTCACACAGGGCGACAGCCGCAGAACGTTACGCGGGTTAGGGTAATCAGAGCTTTTAGAATCTAGCCACCCTGATGAAACACATCATAAGATCGTCTTAGCTATGAAGTTGTGTACATGTACGGTTGTCTATAGTTTTGATAGTTGATCTCTTTACTAATGTTTGTTCGACGGTCCATTAATAAAGCTTTTATCACTTACTGCTAGGAGGACACGCGCCTTCGTTAAATTTGATATCGTCGACCGCGATGTCGCCTTCGTAGCTGTCACCACGTGTAGCTTCAATTATGATCTGTAACAAGTAAACATGAATAATCATTATGTGATCTGTAACAGCTAATTCAAATGATTGGTCATCATGTGACATATAACGGCAAGTAAAATGACTATTCATTATGTGATCTGTAAACATCAGCCAATCCTCACATGATATCATACATGATAGGGTGTCATCAATGGAACAAACCCTAACCATGATGGTATTTCTCGGGATCAGGGACCTTTGGCCAATACCCTCACTGTAATGGCCTAATATACTTATAGGGCCTGGGAGACTTAACTTTGGTTCCAGAATTTCAGACTTTCAAACACATCTCAGAGAAAGCAAATGAATAACACAATGCAACGGTGTGTCTGAAAATGATTATTCAGAGGCCCGACAACGAGTATATCACTTCAAAGTGCCTCGAATCGGTACATTAATATCACTTTTTTTTCTCAAAGGAATATTGACAGCATTTATCTAAGCCAGAGCAATGGCTGAAACGCAACATTACTTGTATACTAAAGTAATCCTATCCACAGAATTTTATTAATTTCACCTTCTACCACGATCTACCACCTGCGTGTTTGGTTCCATAAGTTACAAGTTGCGCACTGAATGCACCTCGCGGAACCTATTTACCCTTTAACTTGTCTTGACACTTGTTTTGACACGTGTTTTGACACTTGTTTTGACACTTGTTTTGACAATTGTCTTGATACTTGTCTTGACACTTGTCTTGACACTTGTTTGACACTTGTCTTGACACTTGTCTTGACACTTGTCTTGACACTTGTCTTGACACTTGTCTTGACACTTGTCTTGACACTTGTCTTGACACTTGTCTTGACATTTATCTTGACATTTATCTTGACACTTGTCTTGATACTTCTTAACCTGTCTTGACACAACAACTGCATTGTTTTCTTAGGCAACAACTTTGCCGATAATCCTTTTAGACGGCGTATAACAAATTTATCGGGCTCAACCAGACAAGCGCCCTCCATTATCCCTCGTGTTTCGAGCATGGAGTTTCGTCAAATTCTTCATCTGCCATATAATACAAACTTCGAATTTTTTAAAACACTCCAACCTTTACTAACCTGATATGATCCAACTATTTGCAACTGCACCAACGCTTGCAGCCAAAAGTCTCCCCTTTCACCCGACATCGTCCACAGCAGGTTGTCACCTCCTTGACGTACGTATAGGTTTAAGGAGTCGATATCCTCTCCGTACATGTGGTACCAAAACTCCATGCAGTAGCTAGTCCCGTTTTCGACGTTTATTGTTGAGCTGAGAAGCCTCGCCGCATCGTTATCGGCACCGGAGGAAGTCTCCAAGTAGATGTAATAACCTGTTGGCGAAACAGGGGGGGAAGGTTACAATGGCCTATCATGATGATGTGTAAGAAAATTACGTAATACATTTGTTACATGACACATTGGTCAGTAATAACAACTATGTAAACGCGCCTCCTGTACTGCGCGGACAAAATAAGACTCTTAAACATAAAAGGCGTGTTGACACAAAGAGGCTCACACAGTGTCAATCAACTCCCGCTAACATGGCTATAGCCTATGTTCTCAACCCTTTTTTTCATCCACGGACCCTTTAGCATGTTTCATTTTTTTTTTTTTTTTGAGGGACCCCTGTCGATGGAAAGAATTTTTTTTTTTGATTGAGTTACAACTTAGGATTGTGGGACACGGATCGTCTTTTTCAGATTAAAAGAAATCCACTGTATGCATATTTTGAAAATGTAATATGTTCATCAAGGTATGTGCCATACATACATGGATAAAACTAAGTATCACCGAGTAATTATTTGGTCAGAGTTTGTGTACTTGTCTGACATAGAATTAAAAAGAAGCACAAAACTAAACAAAACAACATTAATGAAAATTTTTAAGTTTTACTTTGATTTCGTATTTTGTCGTTGTTGAAACTGGAAAGAAAACGTATAAACAAGTAATGTGAGGTATAAGAGCCTCATGCACTGACCCAATCCGTTAACAGTGACAATGTTCAAATCGAATGTGATTGGTCTGTGGTGGTACAACTTGTTTAAGTCTGCTCTATTGTAACAAATTGCTGGCGGGGAATCAAAGGCGACTTTGTCTGCAGCTTTCACCAGGAAAAATTAGACAAGCTACGAGCACGATTATTAGTTTAGGAGTACGGGTTGTATGATTTATAATTATGTATTAAGCCTACGATTTTTCGTTTGAACTTTTCGAAGTACTGTAGCTTTTGCCAAGCCCTAATCTTCCATGGATCGCTTTGAAGATCCACAAACAAGCTTCACCAACCCCCCTGGGTGTCCGCGGACCCCAGGTTGAGAATCACCGAGCCAGAGGATGGTCAGTTACCTAACAGCAAAGTCAGTTACGTAATCAAACAAGCATCCCTACAGATCACATGAACCAGTTTATGGGACATCCGAGGGCATGTCGATGTAACCTTACTGGCTACCCCCCCCCCAAGAAAAAATAAAAATAAAAAAAAATAGGCCTAAGGCTATTGGCATGCAAGCAACTCAAACACAATTCAGGCATCCTTTGATTTTCATATAATGACATACAAGTTCGCTTTGATAGTCAGAATTTTTTTTTCCTGAATAGATCATGACCAACTATTGACGAAAAAGCCGAAATGATCTTAGACAAAAAGGAAGAGTAATCGATTGTCCAAAGACTAGAATTACTGAACGGGATCTTCGTATTTTTTTCAACGAAATTGAGCCCAGGTCTCTTCTAGTCGCTCTCATTAATGGCGGTATGGTAATGGTTGATACAGAGCCGTAGATACACGGCTCTGGGTTCATAGGAAGGGTGCAGCATCGATGTTTTGGTCACTGTAACTTTGATCAGCACCTACACGATCTTGATCCACTGGGTGGATTAGGTCTTTCTAAAGTGTCTGCCTGTAAATGGGAAGTGTTATCCCCCTAAGTAAGCATAGAGACCATCCCCCAAAAAATGCGGGGAGGCTATTCTGATACAGTGTAAAAAAGCAAACTGTGACCGAACAAATGTGCATATGCATTAGTTGTTATGTATTTTTCTTTACCCTTAAGTGTGACTGCAGTTGTGACCAATGTTAGCCGGCAAGTGGATGAAAATTGTAGAGGATCTAATATTCTTACTGAGCAACAGACAACCGTAGCGCCCTCTCACCGTTTGCATTTCCTAGAGTATGGTCAAAGCTAGGTCCTGTATCGAAGCTGGAGGTGGCGCCCTTCTGCCTCTTCCAGTCGAGCTGGTCTTGGTCATCCTGAGTCCATTCACAAAGATTTTGCTCGAAGTTACAGTCGTGACTGTCGGGAGCTTGCAGACAAAACAAAAAAATAAAGAAATGAAGTAACGGCACTGCGTCATCCTATAGTCCTTTGGATGTTCAGAAGACACCCCTAGTATTGGAAAAGCAAAACAGTAAATTTAAAAAAATAAAAGTTTTCTTGAATGAATAGCGTCAAAAATACTTCTCTTTGACCCCGTTGATCTTATAATTTACCGTACACCCGATTTGGTTTCAGCCAAACAGATTTTTTTCTCAATTCGATTTCATATTTGATGTTTTCTGATACACATTTCCTCAATTACCATATGTCGGTGGCAAGGTGGAGCTCGGTGGCGGTGCGGGCGTGCTACTGCAAGGAACGTTTTCTATGTACAGATCGTCTAAAGCTATATCGGATGTCGAGTTCCTTCCAGCGACTCCCTCGAAGAACACCTTTAGAAACAATGAAACAATCAATAAATTAACAGGAATGACTAATTGATCAATTGAACGTGTAGTGACCTTAAAAATAAATATTCCCCAGAAGGAAAACAAACTTCAAAACGTTTCCAAAAAAAAAGAACTTTTCCTTTGTTTTTCTATGGACTGAACCAATTCGTAATCTCACAGTTCTTGCAAATTTAATTATTATGTTTGTTTTTTATAATATTTTTTTGAAAAACAATGATTAAAAATAAATTAGTTTTTCATATTTCTTCGTCTTTCATCTCATGTCTCTCTTTTTCAGCTTTTATGCAGTGTAGTGATTGCTTCGACCATTCATTGAACCGTCACAATCATTACAATTCGACTTGCCAGAGGGGAGAGTTTTGACTTTTTATTTTATTTCACAAAGTTGGTCACGTGCTTTCTTCCAAACGTTAAAAATTGTCTTAAAAAAAAAAAAACCTTCTTTGTCTTAGAAGAAAAAACCTACCCAAAACTCGTCAGTCGCAGTCAATTGCACTTTCCCGTTCAGCCAGACGTTTCCATAGTTACCAGTTTGACTCCACAATAAGCTCGGTGTGATTGCGTTTACGCTCTGTTGGTACAGGTTGAGAGTTTCTACCGCAGATCCGTACATGTGGTACCAAAAATCAAAGCAACGTCCTGGTTTGTTGGAGGGAAAAAAAACGAAAACGACTAAAGTAAACAAATGAAACTTTAAATTGAATATAAACAATGACCATGTATATTTCTTCCTTTAACAATGAAAATTTATCAAAGGACGTTTTCATGAAAAAATGCAAACTGAAATCTTAAAACATCGAAAGTGAGGTTTCAAGGAGACGCGCGTTCTGCACCACTGTTTTCTTCTCCGCGCGCCGTAATTATTGTGAGTGGTAATAAGTCGAATCTCAGCATTTGTGCATGGGAAGGAATCCTCATGAATATGCATGGATAAAAATCCTAATTATTATGCATGAGAAGAAAACCGTAATGTTTATTTGTAATTCGTTGTAATTACCCATGATAATAATTCCGGGTGATAATAATCAACAACAATATAAATAATAATTAAGGGTTATTAATAACATAAATGCCACTTTTACTGGAAATAATAGTAAGGCAAAAGGTAAAATTCAAAATTATGAATGAGGAAGAATCATGAATATGAATGACGAAGATTACAACGCGGAGTAACATTGACACTGAATTATGCATGAGTTAAAATCCAAATATTATGCACTAAGTTGGGAATAACATCAAAGTGACGTTTAATGATACCTAAATAAAAAAAGGTACTTTAACAACGACAAGACGCTAACATTATCTGACTCACCGGCCGTGGGTGCCATGCGATCACTCACAAACCACGCTGAGTCCCCAAGGTTCATGTTGGAGGCTTCGATGTACATGTAAAATCCTGGATAACAAATCAAAAAAAGTTTGAATTAGTTAAAAATCAACCGTTTATTTCAAACCGTTAAAACTGGTCGTTGAATACTGCTGATGCTAAAGCATAATCTGCGTCATGCACACAGTTAGAACTTGAATTATAAGAGGCAACTGCAGAAGATGTTGCCCTTTTGTTTACAGAATTAATATATGTTCAATAAAATGGCTGTTAGATTCGGGAACCTACGGATTTATCTTTATAAGGATTATCTTTATGTGATACTGTATCAACCATGTAGACTGCAACTCACGTCACATACAGTGCTACATTGTCTCACATCGTACATGGCAAAACTTGGTCTTTTAAGAAAACAAATTGTTAACTCGTGAACAAATTCACACGCAGTTGTAAGGAGCATATACGTTAAGTCTTCCTATTCGTTCTTTAAAGGAAAAATGCTGAAATATTTCATCGTTGTTTAATAGTCGTTCTACTGAAAAAAAAAAAACCTGCTGAAGAGTTACTATGGTATATCTTGAGGTGAATTTCCTGCATGTTGATGGTGAAAAGAGCGTCTTAACTGCATGCATGTCCTCTCTACGGAGATATGGAGTATATATATATATTTTTTTTCTGCGGGGTCTTTTAAAAATTTTGTAAGCAACTATGGGTCAGGTAACCCTAAACAAATAGTGACATCACCATCATTCTGCGCAACCACTTTATACCAAAATCTCTGTCTTTTAAGCTGTAAATTTTAACTATGAATGCTATAATACAAAACAAAAATTCAAGTTGGCCTACATATTCTTGAAACTTCAATTAAAAGTGCCTTGACAGAAAATATGCAAACGCTGTTCAAGGAACTCTTTCTTGACTCAACACCGATGGATAAATCCAATGTCCACCCAGCGATTCGGAATATTGTCTATTTTTCGCAGAGTATATTTACTTGCATGCCAAAGGATTATCAGTTCCGATATAAACGGCTACAACTGCTGTTCTATTGCTGCTGGAATATTTTCAATAGATGTACAATGTGACATAAAATAGTGTACCCCATTTTACCTTTTACATCTAATAAGCATGTTCGGACGTGATCAAACCTACATCCCAACGTATGGTACTACGATCATTGAAACACAAGTAAACTGCCAGCTTTGTGGTATGCATTGTATGTGTCAAATGGCACGGTTGTTTATCTTTCCTCCACAATACACAAAAAACTAAGATGGTTAGAAACAAAAACAAACAAAAAAGAAACAATAACTTCGGGACGTTGCAGCTATAATAAATATTGTTTATGATTTTATCGTGTGCATTATTACTCTATAAACACTGTGACTGCATAGACCCGTTGCCGTATCTTACTTCATATATCGACAAATAAAATCAATAAATATATTTTTCAAGTCGGTGGGGGACAAGAAAAACATGATTTTCATGCCTCTCTTCGAATTGAGAGTGTGATCCACTTCCGGTCCTGTTCCACCACTTCCGGTTCCTGACCCATCTCTGATCCAATCGAAATCGTCATTCTCAAAGTCATTCTGCCAAGTACAGAGACCCTGCTCAAAGGTACAGAAGTCGGTGGTTGGACAAAGTCCTGGTAGGATCGTGACGTCATCGATAGCCGTACTGCCCTCCTTTGATGGACCGGAAGTAGCCTCGAAAAAGATCTAGGAGGAAATTGGGAATATATGTCGGACCACGACTTTGCATAACAATTCAGAAATGAATAAGGACAAATCTGATCTAACTCAATCTTACCCTGATGAATCGAAACACCAAAAAAAATCTTGTATAATTAATTACTAAATTATTCAAGAAACGGCCTTCACTTCTCAATAACAAATTTTTGTTTTTTTCATTTGGGCATACCAGCCAAGACCCCCAACCTGAACATTACATGAAATAAAGATCAAGGGACCATAGACATTTGATGTCTAACTTAACCGTGTTACTTTTTGCAGCATTAGTTGAATTGAACCGCTGCGACCTAATAAAAATGACAAAAGGCGATGGGGTTGGTAGCAAGATATACCACACTCATCCTTTGTTTCAATGTGGTTTGAAACACTGCATTTTCAGCAACTTCAATACAACATGCAAATCTACGTAAGTGTATACACAAGGATTCTAGCTCGGAACCTTAAACTTCATATCTACTTAGCTATGAACATACTGATGATGTTCAAATAATCAATGTAGGACCAATTACTATGAACAGTTTCTGTTTGAATTTTGCGTGTGTGTGTATGCGGGCGTGTGTGTGTGTGTGGAATAACTAGTTTTTGTCAATATTGTGCTGCAACTCTATATCACAAGTCAATCTCAATATTTGGATACCGTTTATTATTATAGGCTTGAATCTGCCAAAAAAGAGTTTTGAGGTTTTTTTTTTTAAATCACCTGGAAGGTTCTTCCGGCAGTTGGGGTAACCCCTACTTGGGCTTGACGCCAGTATTGTCCTTGATCACCGGATTTCTCCCAAGATGGAGAAACGAAATTGTCTCCGATATCTTTCTTGTAGACGGAGAGAGTCCCTACGTCACCTCCGTACATGTTGTAGAAGAAGGTCAGACACTGGACGCCACTGCTATCGAAGTGAGGGGAAGCAAGCCTCCCCTTGGATCCTTCGGGCATGACAGCGACATTAGCGAATGCAAAGTAGGCTGATAGATTATGGAAAATTGTAAGACGAAATAAGTCTCACGTCACTCGAAGAGACTCACTAATTTAAAAAAGGACCATTTATCGGTCAATATATGAGGATTTAATTCACAATCTACAGTTGGTACCTTCTTAAATACCAATGATTACTTTAGAATAA
The DNA here is from genome assembly GCA_021234535.1 of Stichopus chloronotus. Lineage (NCBI taxonomy): Eukaryota > Metazoa > Echinodermata > Holothuroidea > Aspidochirotida > Stichopodidae > Stichopus > Stichopus chloronotus. The sequence goes on from CM037847.1 coordinate 18,711,734, forward strand.
ATTATTTTGCAATTATTTACAGTAAATCTCTTCGGCTTTGTTTTGAGAGTATAGATGGTGACACATGTGTTTATCGTTGATCTGAAATCGGATGTTTGTTGTTGGAGTCCCCTTGTAACCACCTACCGCATCCCCCCCCCCCCCTCGATTTTAGAAGAGCCTAAACGACTTACAAAGAAACCTGTTTACAATATTAAATTATCTTGGAATACTGAAAGGGATATGTGCAATTACTTATTCCATTTATTAGTAATTAAGTGAGCAAGTAACACGAGAGTGTCTTGAAGGCATTTGTTGGGTGAAAATACAAACGTAGTGGAAAAAAAACAAACTAAAGCAAAACTATTGACAATTTTTACACGCCAATAGTCAAACTTTGGGGTGGGACACTGGATGAATACTCTAAGAAAATTTCCGACTCTAGAATTTTTTGGTTGGAAAAGAAAGTATTTAAAATTACATCCCATATGAGTAGTTTAACTATTTCTTCTTGCCCCACCCCCCCCCCCCCGTCATTATGGCCTGGCTATGAGTCTGATTCTTAAGCTCATGCATGGTCACGTGAATGGGTCGTGTTGCGTTGACATTCAAGTACTCTCATACTATCCTTGCTCGGGATATTCGCTTAGGAAAGACTTCTCCTCATTTGCTCTCTTCCACTGCGTAATATTCGATACCGTTCCAACCTACCTTTTTTTTTACCAACCAGTCTTTAAGTACCGACGTCCTTGTTTCAGATATGAAACTTTGCAAAAGTGGTAATAAACCAGGAAAACCAAATACAGTCTTAACGCCACAAACCATCACCCGCCCTCGAGAAACAAAACAAAAAGACGAAAAAGGGTGATGCCAAAGGAGTATACACGTTGTCACGTGATCCTTGCCTGTAGTAGACTCTGATGAATGATCGACGGGTGGACCCGTCCCTAGGGATGGGTTACCGTTCATCCCCCTCTGCCAATCGAACCCTGGGGTGTCGTCGTCGACGTTGTACCACTCGCAGAAGTCGCTCTCAAATTCGCACTCGGTGGGAGGGGGACACGGCTTGGGTTCGTAGGACAGATCGTCGAGAGCTATGTCCCCGGATGTTCCTCCGCCTCGCACGCCCTCTACCACGATTTCGAAGGACGTACTTCGCTGGATGGTACGGAAACCTTGCAGCCACTTGAATTCCTGCGTGCCTCGTTTGTGGAAGAGCTGATGGTCATGAAATGTATAATCTGCGAGTTAGCTTCGTGTCTTGTCTTTGGAATGATTTTTTTACAAATACAGAAACAAGTTTAAGCAATAAAATTTAAGAAGTCAAAATATGATGTAACAAACGTGACAGACGTGGAGAAAGAGGGGTGGGGGTCCAGGTGAGACCCCACGAAAGTGTCGCATGGAAGGACAAGGGCAATAGTCTTGGACTGAAACGAAAGGTTCAGGAATTTTCAAAACGACACACTTTACATTAGATTGTTGTGTCAATGACGTAAATCTCATCTGAGGTTTGAAATGTCGGTATACAAAAGCAAATTTGCACAAAACACAATCCAACCCCCCCCCCGCCCCACCCTCACCCAGCCACACACCAACACGAAAACCGACCCACTCACCATCCCAAACGCCGTAGAAATCTTTTTTTTTTTCTTTGACAATTTGCCCTCGAGAGAGCGAGTATAGCCTAAGAGTTTCCAATTGTCACGTCAATTTTCATTTGGTCAGAGGAAGACAGAAAAAAAGTATGGCGCCCCCTATACTAAATGAATTTACTCTATGAAGTGATGTCAAATTCAATAGAAGATCGCTCACTATGCTGAAAGGCTACACTATGTCAATTTGAATATGTATGGGCATAAAACTACAGTTAAGGCTGGAATATGAGCTGTACAGGCAATCGTTTGGTTATCTAGTGCTGATCTTCGTCAGTGTCTCAGGGAACAGAAAGTAGAAAAAAGTGGCTATGAGATATTTAATGAAATTTGAATTTCGTTGACAAGTTTCCAATTCATATTCCGGCTGTAAGAGCACTATTTCCATTTCAGATATCACTCAAAATGTAACCCCGAAAGGGTAAATTGAAATATAAGATATGGGACATTTACCAATTCCTCTCCTTGAACGGACTTCAAATACACGTTAAATTCGCCGAGTGAGGATCCGTACATGTGATACCAGAAGGAGAAACAATACCCGTCACCATCGGTCGGTTTCAGGGAACCAGACAAAAGCCGACATCTATCTCCGTTACTTCTGCCGCTGGCTTCCAAATAAAGGTATGTTTCTGTTTGACAAAAACCCCAAAAAAAAATGAAAAGGAAAGGAAAATAGATATCGCAGCAGCGTTATTTTTCTCAATTCAGTTAACATTAGGCAATTGTAGAACACATTAATGGGTGAGCTCATCTTTGTAACTGATGGGTCGCAATTGATCATGTCACCAGCTTCGGGTTCGCACACCGGGTTATGCAGATTGGTCTTTTCTTTTGAATTTCTCGGAAGGAAACTAAAAAAAGAAAAAAGCTCGTGCAAATTCTTTTGAACCAAATTTTGCAACCTGTGACACAAATTTACCAATTATTACCTGAGCCGTAATCGGTAGGACCTGTCCCCTCGGTCGTGTGGTCTCCTTTTGGGCCGGTGTAGTATGTAGGTGTGTCACCGGTTCTGAAGGTCCAGTCAAAGTCATCCGCACGGTCCTGTTCCCAGCCGCAAATAGTTCCGGCACCCTGTGGCCCAAAGTCACAGTTGATGTCTAACCGTACAGAAATGACCAAAAAAAAAAAAAAGTCTCATATGGCAAATACGAAAAAATACACCCTCAGGCATTTCGTTTACACCCAACTCTTTACGTGACACTGACTGTAAAAGTATGGAACGTTTGAAGGTTTTTTTTGTTTTTGTTTTCTTTTTTAAACAGCAATGGAATGATTGCCCATATAAGGAAGGAAACAATGGAAATCACCTTCATTTCTGAGTTACGAAAAAAAAAAAAACATGAAAAACATGGTTAAAGCGACAAAAAAATATCATTACAATGTTATCAATACTGGTGCTACTGATATTTAGTTCAAAACGCCTCCGGAGAGGTTTTACTAAATGTTACAGAACAACCTATTCGCAATGTACGAGTAAAGTCCATTAAAGCGTGACTGAGGTTTTACGTAAAGCATAGGACTCATATCCTACCACGATTCTACATATAGGTCTGCACATATAGAAATGTACAGTTACCTGATGACGATCCGCAGTTGACGAAGGCGATGTCATCGATAGCGATATCCGCTACGGTGTCGGGATCACCATGCCCACCTCCCGGTGTAGCTTCAAATCTGATCTAAAGTTCAAAAACCAAGTAAAAAACGTCATTTTGTTCCATAAAAAAATGACAAAAGGAAGAATTTTATACACATTAACGATGTGATATGAAAAAAAAGGGGAAGGAGAATTAGTAAATTGTAATGATTCACTTTTTTTTTTTCATAATGATACAATGTCAGGCATAACGGCAGTTTCACAGTTAGGTCAAATAGCGGGCGCTATTACAGATTGTTTGAATTGGGAGACTCTGCACATTTGTCAGAGGTGTGTCACTTATTATCAGGGGGCCAAGGGGTAGAGACCAAGTAATCTTCTTTCTTTTCTTTTTTTTCACTCACGTAGTACTGTCCGGTTGCCTTAGACCCCAAGTCTATCGTTCCCTTGTTCCATCGTTCTCCTTGGTCGCCAACGTAAGATTGTGCCGCCACCGAGACGAGGTTCTCGTAGACAGTTACGACCAAAGCACCGGCCTCTCCCCCGTACATGTGGTACCAGTATTCCAGCTGGCATCTGTGAATTTCGAAAAGGGGACAAGTCAACGAATATGGATGCGTTACTACTGCAAACGAAAAGTTACAGCTGAAATGGCGAAATGTTTGAAGTTATGCTTTAAAACGAGAGAATTTGGTAAATATTTTAACTATGACTGGCGATGTTCCGATACTTATATGTCACAATGTTTTGGTTAAAGTTTGTAGTCATTCGTCAAACATTGAGAAATATAAGTGCTTGAGTTTCCATGGGAACCAATGTTGTTATTACGATCTACATACTTTGCCCGAAACAGTCACTGAGCCTAGTGACACTAAAGCATGGAGCGTATACCTGAAGGGCATTTCCGTATCCCGGAAATTGGTTGTACTGACCTAGTTCCAGTAGCTCCCAGTAACGGAGGACTCTGCAAGACCGCTGCTAAGCCGAATGTTCCCTCCGTTTGGTCGACGTACATGTAATACCCGTTCGCTGATCCAGTAGTGTGGTCGTCAGCAGGTGCGATAGAGGTCGGTGCGTTGCGGGCTTGCTGGCGTTGCCAGACGTATAGTCCGCTCTGTAGGACCAACCATCCACATTGATCGACTTCGAAGTCGCAGTCACCTTGGAATGAAAATTGGAGGGACATAATCGGCAATTTCAAATTTTGTTTACAGAGGGCGCTGTTCAGAACACCTTCCGTAATCAACATTCATCACACTACGAACAAAATAATCTCTTGTGATCTGATCTGATCTGAATATCTTTTTTTTTATTATCTTTCTAACGGATATGTAAACGGATGTACCTTTACTGGAATTTTTAGTATGTCCTATTACAATCTCACAAAGTGACGAAATAAACTTGCTTCCTGCTCGATGATCTCGATTAACCGGCAATTCCTTGTATTCGACTAATCGCTTTTAGCCATGTAAACCACTTGCTGTTTAAATGTACCCACATTAAAACAAAACGAACGACTCTGCGGTTGACGAGAAAGTATCCATGTTCTCAAAGATAGGGGTATTATATTAATTCACTTATTCACAACAAAATGTAACAAACACTTTCTTAAAGACTATTTTTCTATACAGTAGTCCTTTTTGTCTGTGTTTGTCTGTTTGTTCGATTGTTTGATCGTTTACTTGTTTTAGAATTGCGGATTACTTATGACAGTCTTGATCACATGTCACAATCAGAGCCCAAAATAAAAATGGTTTTCTCCTGTGAGGATCTTGTTTTCTTTACCACGAGTGCCAATTAGTTTGTCGATTTAATTGAGACCTGCGTGTGACGATATTACTATGTCAACACCAGTATATTTGATACACTTACATCGGCCAGTTCATAATCTGAGTGACTATCTGGTTTCTGTCATCACAAGTAAAGTTGATGCACTGAAAAAAAATCCCATTGTGATTCTGTGACGATCTTATTCTGTCACAACAAGTTAAGTTCATACACAATATTGGTAACCGCGTGACTCTATGACGCTCTTATTTCTGTCACTACAAGTGAAGTCAGTACAAAAATATCTATCACACTGTGACTCTGTCACGATTTCATTTCTGTCGTCGCAAGTAAAGTTAAAACACTATATTCATCACATTGTGACAACGGCAATCCACTTATTTTTCTGTCGTCACAAGTAAAGTCAACACACTACATTCATCACGTTGTGACTGGGGCGATCCTATTTCTATCATCACACTGAGTTTAGCTAACAAATTTACTTCTGTCAGATCACGATCTCTGTGACATACCACAATTGTCCTCGTCAGATCCATCGGCGCAGTTTACGGTTCCGTCGCATCTCGCTGCGAGAGGCACGCAGGGACCGCTGGTACAGATGAAGTCGCTCTCCTCGCAGGATCGTACGGTGCTCATCACCGAGATCGGTGGTAAGGTGGTGACCTCAGGAAGCTGAGTGGTATTCCTCAGCAGACAAGAGGACGTGAAGGAGATGTCGTCGATGGCTATGTCGCCTCCGTCGCCGTCACCCACCGTGGCTTCGATGATCACCTGTGACACATACATATGATATAAAGTCAACACATTTCAAGGTCACACATCGTCGTGACACTGCTGTCTTATCTAATCGACATGTGGTCTCTGCAACTGCCTCGTCTCACGTAGACGGGGAAAAAAAAAATATTAAGCCATTTTACATATAGTGTGTAATTGTTGGGTTTCGTTATGGCGCTAACCTATACGTTAGCAAATCAATGTAGTTTAAGTCTGAGAGTCAGAACAAATATCGTTATATCATAATCCTCAAGGTTTCCCAACTATTAAGGTTGCTGAGAAATTCGTATTGAAATATCTCCTTTAAATCATCTTAATAATAGCTAGCAGCTCGACGGTGCATTCAACATTTTAGCTACATTAGTTTAACTCGTATACCGTGTCTCCTCCTGAGGTAAAAAAAAAAAATGTGTTGCACACTTTATAAACTATGCTGGTATTCCTATGTCTATTTTGCGGTGTGGCATGACCTATATGACATCGATATGTTAAATTTTATAAGGTCATATGTAAGCTGAAAATGTTAAAATTTCAGTTCTGATAATCAATTGCGAAAACGACACACACCTACCACCAGTGGCATCTTTTCCTTCTTTTTTTTTTGGCACTGTTTTTTTTTTTTTTGTTTGTAATTTTAGCATGTGTGTGACGCAATAAGATTGCCGATCAGTAAAAACCCAAAACAGCTTATGCACAATACATCACACTCCAGGTGAACTTTACGTTTCGTAATGTATACCTCAAAACCCTGAAACGATATTCTCACAGTGCTACGTTCAAAAGCCTATTTCCAAAAAATAAAAAAAGATTTCCATACGATAGGAATATTACATCCGCTTTTCGTTTATCAATCGAAATACGTAGTTGCAAGACGTACTTAAAGGGGCTCATTGAGTTGATATCAGTAAAGATTGCGGTGATTTTGAAGTATGCTAACACACGACAATACTCACAATTAGCATAATTAATCAAGTTTCACATCCAATAGTTATATGAAAACTGTCAATTTTTTCGAATTTTTGACCGTTACTTGCTCTGATTGTGTGCATGTGAATGCACTAATGTGAAAATGTCTGGTCACAAAGTTTCAAAAACCAAATTTAATCGTTGGTTACTCACTCATTAATGTTCCAACGTATGTAAAACTTTGGGATCCTTTTAGTTTGACTGTTTGTCATTAGTATGTGAAGGAAACTTGACCTGTTTAGAAAAATTGAGTGAATTTCACAAAACAACTCAATGAGCCTCTTTAAAAAAAATCTGACTCCGCCTATACCTGGAAGTCGTCGAAGTCTGAAGTCTCTATCATCGGAATGTCCGCTCTTTCGTAGAAGTCGCCGACATTTCCCGAGCGAGACCAGAGGAGTTGCAAAGGTCCGTTTATGACTTTCCTCTTGTACACCCTCAGCCACCCTATGTTCTCCCCGTACATGTGGTAATAGAATCTCATCTCACAGCCGGTGGACTGGGCCCTCAGGAAGACGCTCCCGAGACGGGCTCTGTCTCCCAGTTTCCGAGGAGAACTGGACTCCAAATACAAGTAATGACCTACAAGATGGAAAGAACTAAATGACAGGGTTAGGGTTTCTATTCATTGACTTGTTTCGTTTCCTTTTCATCATGACACTACCCCCACCCCATCCCGAAAAGCAAAGTAGAAGTTGCTTTTTTTTTTTTTTTTTATCGCACTGCTTGTACACACACAAAAAAAGATTCCCTCCTTACCCCTGCGGTCTATAACAGAACATACACAATTAATCTTTAATGAATAGGGCTAAACTACCCAGTTATGGGTAACTTCATGACTAGGTTTTTCGTGTCAGAACAGCTAAATCTGATCGTAAGGAAATGGCGTGATTAGTTTATACCTGTGGATAACCCAGTCGTGTGGTCCCTCTCTGGTCCGGTCCCAACGGTTTGCGTACTGCCGGAGTTCCAGTACCAATCAAGCTCGTCGCTATGGATTTGTTGCCAGCTGCACAAACCGTATTCGAAAGTGCACGAAATGTATCCATCTATTTTACAAAAGATATTTTACAAAGAAATAGCGAGTACTTACAGAAAAAAAATGAAATAAACAGGTTGTCAAAAACTGCTGCAAAATGGTAAAAAAAAAGCTGATCGTGTATTCAATGAAATTTGTTAGGTTTGCACTACTCTGAAATTTGAAAGAAGTTGAAACCAAGAGGTTGTGTGATTGAATATTTTTTTGAGTTTAGCTGTTTTTGAAGGAAAGCCGTCTGAAACCTTTTTTTAATGAATTGCTTGTGTAAGTCGAAGATTTGCATAGCGGCAACCTACCTTTGTTTCTTTTATTTATCAATTTCTTCCATTTTTCTTGACTTCATTTTTTGTTTTTTTTTAAGTGATTTTTTTTAGGTAATTCTTTCTTAAAAACTTCTGTACTGTACTGCAGTTTAACAAATTATGATTTTAGACATGTCCTTTCAGCAAGAAGCACGTAGGTAGGTGCTGTGATGGCAAGTGGTCTACTAAGCACAGTCATCGACGGGTTTTATAATCTATGGATACATCGCTCAGTCAGTAAACCATTATTGAAAGTTTTCTGGAACAGGGAGGTGTCAGTAATAGATCATGTCATTGGTTATTTGACTAAGTGATGCTCGTTCCGCATCTACCAGGTGTGTCAATCTAAGATTGTGGCAGTATGTAGCTCTTACTGCACCAGTAAATTATTCAGTCCACATATCAGTCTAGTGGCCTGGTTGAATTTGGCCAGTGTTCCAGATGTGAAATTTGTCTTATAGAAACATCCGTGGAAAATATAGATGATATAGTTATCTTGTTAGGAGTCTGAAGGAAACATTTGAATGCCAATATTTCTAGTTAGCCTCATTATTCATGTTTTTGTTCCTAATGCGGCCGAAAAATGTGAGAAATTATGGTATTGACAATAAGTGATTTTGATCGTTAATCAGTAATTACCCTATCATCAGTACGAACTTCATGTGGCAGATTTTCAGAATCTCTTCCAGCTTCAGAATTTACTATTGACATATGATGAATACTCAACAGGTGGGACCAAAAAACATGAATTTTGCAAACCTACTAAATGTGTTCCTTTAAGTTAATTTTTTTATGTCTATAGTTAGGCTACCATCACCACTTTTGGTCTGTTATTATGAAAGAGTCAAAAAATACTTTTTTTCCGGCTTTTGGACGAAAAGTTGTGATGGACATGATTAAACCCACGAGCGACTTCCTAAAAAGAGCACAAAATAATTTGATGGCACCTGAATTTTGCCTGGGGAAGGTACCCTACAAAACCAATCACATGTAAAAACTATTCTGAATTGAGTACACGACAGGCAAAGCATCATGGGTAAAACTGAAAAATGGAGCCAAACAACCAACTCACCACAGTCATTCTCGTCAGAGTTATCCCCGCAATCGTCGGTGAGATCGCAGACTCTCGAAGAGTCTACGCATGCTCTGGAGTCACAGCGGAATTCGTCGTTGCGACAGACTGCTTGAGATTCTGATTTTTATTATTTCGAAAGAAAAGCAAAAAAGAATATTAATGAATTGTCTTCTTTAAAAAAAAACATTGTTACCAGTGAACAGCGAATGTTTTCTAAAAAAAAGGGTATCGAGTTCATCCTTATAAGAGAAACGGTCTGTGATTAGGATCAAGACCAGAACCAAAATGATCCCCACCAAACAGCACAGAGGGCGGAATAAAAATTGTGATACTTCTTTGTTATCGTAAACAGACTTTTACCACTGTGCATGTCCGCTGGTTTGAGACCACGGATTGTATGGAAATTTATCATCTAAATTCTTTTTGAAATCTCTTAATTTGAAAATAACTTTTAATTATTTCAATAAATCCCCTGCGGAAATGTCATAAACGTTTGTAAGGCGGATGAGTGGAATCAATTGGACTTATATAACTTGAGCTCAAAATTTATTTTCTGAAGTAATACACGACACGCCTAAAGACCTGTGTAAGTCAGAATATTCGTCTTACCGCCAGCCTCACTAACCCCACCCCACCCGCCCTTCCCCACCACTTTCATCTCAAATATGATAACGAAGACCGCCCAAATCAAACACTGAAAGGCAATTGCTATAACGCCAAATGTGAGAGTCTTAAATAATCTCTTCATTTAAAACCAAAAAATCACATCTTTTTTTTTTCATAACGTGTCACACATGTACAGGATGTCATGTTTTAAGGGCGCTCCCGATTCTTTTTTCCTTCAACCCCACCGCCTTCTCTCTACCTCTCTCCCTACATTGACAATGTTAGGACTACTACAGACCAGAAACTTGACATTCTACAAACAAAAGAATTAAAGGCTGTATTGCATCACCCTAAGCTATATTTTTACCTCCCTGAAAGGAAAATTCTCAACTGGTTCTAAGTTACAGTACTCTTAGATTGCCAGCAAATTCGAAAGATGCAGAGCAGCTCGTATTACACAGCATACACAGGGATCCATTGTTTTGATTACACATGTGGAGGAATTTAAGACAGGCTGAGGGAGGGACTAGAGGTAGGTGGTTGGGAGAATTGAAACTGTCTGGGGTCATGCATTACAGTCTTTAGATTCACTCCAAAAGAGTGTACTGAGAGACCACTCTTAGGTCTCTCCTGATGAATTTAAACCGGATTAGAGTGAAAGTTCACTCCAAAAGAATGATATTTCACATATATGGAATGAAGTACTATACTCTTTTTTAGGGTGAGTTTTCACTCCACTCAGGGTGAACCATTCACTTTACCTAGGAGTGTGTTATCAGTACCCTCTTTTCAGAGTGAATTTCACTCTTTTTGCTTTAGAGTGTATCCTCTGTCCAAGATTATGCGTACCTGGGAACGCGCAACCGTCCAAAGAAATATCATCAACGGCTATGTCCCCGATAACACTGAATGACCTCATGGCTTCGAATTGTATCTAAATTAAAAACAAATATAAAGAACAAAGTGAAAAAAAAACAATACAAACAGTTGTTTTAATGGATCCTATATTAAACTTTATTTTCATTTTTATCTGATATTCCTTTCTCAACAATGAAACGATTGAACTATCTCGTACCGACAACGAATTTTGACAACAGATCCGAATTATATAAATGGTTCATTTTGACAACCAAGTACAAGCAAAGGGTGACTGCCCCATGTTCCGACACCCCCATGCTCCAATACCCTCTGGAGGACATGGGTAGGGAGGAGCAGTAGTGAGGGGTCCTAAAAGCAAACGGTATCACGATCTCAATTGGATAAACTCGCTCAGTCGTCACATTTTCATATTTACAGATACACAACGGATGGTACTATACCCGATACTATTTCATGTTATTTATTGACGGCATTGATGCTGAATACATTTCGTCTTATAAACTTTGTGTTGACACTTAAACCCTGCATAATATGATCAACGCATCATAACTGGACCGCGCATCATAGCCGCCCCCCCCCCCCCCAGAAAAAAGAAGCGTCTGATGTAATGGATGTGTTCTTGTGTAACAAGATATGAGTGTCGGAACCAAACAGGTGTCGGAACATATGGGGCTGTAACCCAAGGCAAAGATCTATGGGTGAAACAGGGAGCTGTTACAGACAACTCCCTGGTGTGACGTACAGATCTTCAGTTCCAAAATAAGTAAGCTGACACTTGGAATTAACACTGGTAACAACTATGCATTACGCAAGATTCAAAGTTTCAGGGTTCAAAGTCGAAGTCATTTTCTTAATTCTTAAGCCAAAGAAAAATTTTAGCAGAAAAGGGTCCTGCTGTAATCTGCGGTATTTTAGTGCGAAGAAACGACTGCGTATGTTGACATGGTTGGTAGAAGTGATTGTCAGATGAATCATTAATGTCACACAAGACAACCAAGACTAATATTCCTTCAGTCTTTAGAATGTGACAGATTTTTTTTTCATGAAGAAATATGTTCTCCTTTGTAAATTTATCTGACAATTTGACCAGGAGACACTGAAAGTGAGTTATTCAACATCTTTTTATTTCGTTTCCAACATAAAAAATAGAAACATGAAAGATAAAGAAAAGGGAGTAAGAAGGAAACTATGTTACCTGGAACATTCCGACGATACGGCCTACACCGACTTGAACTTTGACCCATTCTTGTCCGAAAGGTTCCGGTAAGGTAATGAGCTTGGTCTTCAAGGTCCCCCGTAGAATGTATATGCTTAACTCACCGATATCTAAGAGTTTGAAATGATACCAATTATTAGGGGTAAGTCAGAAAACAGTTCTCATACTTATGTATATCAGGTAAGAGATTTAGGACTTGGTTTACGCCATGACGACCTGACAACGTACGCCGTATTTGACCCTTATCTGCCAACAACGGCTACTAATAATTCTGTGCCATTATTGTTGGAATTATTCCGAACTACTATGCTTAAAATGAAAATCGTGGCATTTTCGTGTTTTTACCTTCAAAATAGGAAATTTTCGTTGATGCTAATACATACCCATTCCCTGCATATGTATCCAAACGGTGAGTAGGCAACTCGGGGCGGATTCGTATAAATTTGGCGTTCGAAGAACCGCCATGCTAAAACCGGAACCGGAACTAGCATCGACGTACATGTAGGAACCTGAGAAAGATACCCGATATAATAGAACATATTTGGCGAGTGTCCAAAATTTTCAACATTGTGGGGAGGGGGGCTGTTCTGAGGGTGAATACGTTTCGTTCACACCTCGTGATAGGACTATCTAAGAGAAACTTGAACGCCACCATCGGTTGGACCTGAGCGTACAAGATGACCGGAAACGGCACTTTGTCACGTGGGTCCTAAGCTGCATACATCCAGCCTTGAAGTACACACCTCTTGTCTGCATTATCTCTATTAATGACAACAAAAATCAGTGTGTGGAAGAATGGTGATGATTTGGATCGTTTGTAATGTAGAATTTTCTTTCCACCTATTAAACTTCGCTCGCTCGTTCGGCGCGTTTATAATTAAAAAAAAAAAACTTTAGACCGGCGAGAGCAAAAGGTCGTGGTCCCCTGTACGTACTATTTAATCCGCGCGTCACTATTAGTGGGACGCACAAGAAAAGGTTTGACTTACACTTCCCAGATCAACGAAAATGGCATTCTCGAGAGCTTCTTTTTTCTTTGCTTCTTATTTTACACTTCACCAAATAAATGTAGCTTTAATGCTTTTTCATGAAATTTATTTGGGGGGGGGGACAAAATATGGTCGTGGGGCATGTCCCCATCATGTCAACATCACTGGTCTTCTTTTTTTTTTTCACTGAATCTTAATTCAAAGTATTAAAAATCTTTACTGAAATGTACGATTTGTCCATTTATTACCTTCGGAGGTTCCAAGGGTGTGGTCTGCTTCTGGGCCCGTGTTAGATGTGGGGGTGGCCCCAGTGTTATTCAGCCATTGGTATGATCCACTGCTGAGCTCTTGGTAACCACAGAGACCGTTTTCAAAATCGCAGATACCTTAAAAAATAAAATATGAAAAAAATAAAATATGAAACGTTACACTTATCTTTTAGTAATGGTTGAGTCTAACTTTGGTCGTTTGTATGTAGGTGACAGTATATATGTGTAAACATAATTGCAAGTGTAGGTATAGATGAGTTGTGCTGTTTGTGAATGAGTTGGATGGTGTTGGTGCAGATTCTAGGCGCAGATGAAAGTGTTATCTTAGGTGTTGGGTAGATGTACTTGCCAGGAGTGACGTCAGCGTAGATACATTTGCATATCTCCGATATCGAACTAGCCTGTGGGTGGGTGGTGGTGTTCTACAATACATTAAGGGAACAACCAATACACCGTCATCCTTTTCATAGTTCACCAGCATCCACGCTAGAAAGTGGTTAAGTTCAGAGTTTATAATATTCTGGTTAAGTCGTTATTTTTCACCATGAACTTTGACCCAGATTACCACTCTACGTTATTTTATATGTATAAACTTGTTTTTCCCTAATTGTGGAGATGTTAACTTTCTTACGTAGCGTATCCACGTAATTTGTTAATTACTGTTTGTGTATGATTTTTGCGTTTTCCTTTTTTTTCTTTCAAATGCAAATATTAATTACAATATTTTGTTAAAGTAAGAACCGAACTTACCACACAATGCCTCGTCAGTTCCGTCCTCGCAATCGGCTACAAAGTTACAAATTTGAGAAACTTCACTCAAGCACAGATCGCCCCCGTCACATTCAAAGACGCAAGGCGGCTGGGTGGGAGCGACGCAGCGGCCGGCAAAAAGCTGTATGTCATCCAAAGCAATATCGCCCTCATTTCCCTCATTTACCACACCTTCAAATACCTGAAACGAAATAAATATACAGTCAAGTTTTTCATTGAATTCGAAGTGATAGACTTTCACTTTCTCTCCCCCCCCCCCCAAGAAAACGAAAGAGAATGTAGGGATAAGCGACGACGGCTCCGGGGTGGGGATGGGGTCGGGTGATTAGGAACACAAACAAATTTAACAATGTTCTTAGTTAAAGACAATGTGGATCCCTACCCTCGATCGAAATTTTACTAAACACTACTCTCTGCACGCAGTAGCACGGCATTTTTAAGCACTTAACATGCATTACACATTGCGACGTTGTATGCATAAAGTATGGCATGTATTAGCAAACATATGAGCACATTTCTGGCATTTTATTACACTGAGAAAGCGCCCTTACTTATCCTCATACTTTCGTCGGCGAACAGTCGAGGCGTAATGAGTTTTGTGTGCAAGAAGTTCTGTTGTTCGACCTCACTACAAAGAAATTTATTTGAAAAAAAAAAACAGGGATGACATTCGTTCAAATACCCACCAATTGGATGAAAGGGTTAAATGCCGATATATCAACCTTGTCATTGTTCCAGTAGTCACCCTTATCCCCCGTCCAGGATTTGATCTCCCTCCAGTTCTCATAGTCAGCCTCGTTGCCCCTCTGGTAGAGAGACAACGTCCCCGGGGTGGTGCCGTACATGTGGTACCACAGGGACATACAGAAGGGCCGCCCTATGTCGATGTCGGTATCTGTCACCATCCAGGCCCTGTCGCCTTGGTTACGTGGCGGTGACGTGTCAATGTACGCGTAGTAGCCGAATTCGGTCCCGAGGGTGTGGTCGGTGCTGGGTCCAGAGTTTGGATTAGGTGTGCTACCGGACTGCCTGACCCAGTCAAATTCGTCATCGTCGAGATTCGCGTACGTCCCGAAGCCGTCTTCGAAGTTGGTGCTTCCGAGATCGGAGCAAGCGATTTTCGAAAAATCGATATCGTCGACCGCGACGTACAGGTCGTCCAATCGGAGAGTTCCAGTGAACCGCACCTGGAGGAAATCAATTTATTAAATTACAGAGAAATAAAATAAAATCAGATTTCTGGATGTAAAATGTACTCCACGATCCAGTCTAGACTATACAAGGAACATGTCTAATGTAAAAATAATAAACAAGAACGACAGGCATTTTTGGGAACTTTGACCAATGTCACCCCCCCCCCACACACACACACACACCATCAGCGAAGGCGTACAAAGGAGTGAGATGACTGTGTGCTGACAGGTAAGTTAAGTCGACGTAAATACGTAAAAATGATACAAGACCAACGATCGGTAATGAATTGACTTTAAATCATATTTATTTGTTTATTCATGAACATTTCCCTCCTTCCTGGGGAGTGTAAAGTTGATTTGAAAAATTTTGACGCGATTATAAAATTTCACTGAAGAAAATTTATCCCAACTATTTTTTATATTATGATTCCTTTGAAGAAATATACTTATTAAAACAACGGAATAATATTCATGGTAGAAACGATTGTGGTAATACAACCACCAGTCTTGCTTTAACGGGACAATTGTCAAATACCGAGGAACAAACTTTTGAGGGAAAGTGGAAAAGTTCAGAAGATCACATTTCGCCTACAGTAGTTCACCTCGTAATCAACTCCGAAGTTCAGCTGCGCTTGGCCTAGATGCCATCGACCACTGCTCGTCTCCAGTTTATTGAAAGTCCCGAAATGGACATAGTTCCCGTTTATATTCGACGTAAATGTCGAGTCTGGCGTTAAACCCGCTGGTCCTGTACCAGAACTGGAGACACAACTGTCCCGCTGGGAGCGTCTTCGTGAAGAAGCTGGCGTCGTTGTCCCGGAACAGGGTGGGCGTGGTCTCATCGAAGAGGAAATAGTATCCTTCAGAGAGGAGAAGTCAAGTAAAAAAAAAAGGAAGAAATCACGTTCAAGAAACTGCTGATTGAGAAGAATTCGTGGCAGTCTCCTCCCATAATTTGTCTAGAATAATCTCCTTTCCCACCAATAATCCCCCCTCCCCCCATGATTTTTATTCCAAAAGATATTGGCTGTCTTCATAATATTTCATGTGACGTCTCCTCTGACGTCACAAGTTACCTTTACCATTTGCGAGTAGCAGTGAAACTTTGGAAGACAGTAGGTACATGTACCTCTTTGATGTCGTAGTGGTATCATTAACGCGAGGACGTGCGAAGATTGGTACCATCGAAAACAAGTAATGACGGCAGAGAGGCATCAAGAAAGGACCAACGACAAGCGAGATGTCAATTTACCTTTAAATTTAAATCAAGCTCTCGAGTGAAACTGTTTTCACTACAGCGCGAGAAGAAAAGGAACATTTGGGAGAAAATAATAATTTAACGACAAGTACAAAAGTGATGGAATCGAAAAAAAAGGAAATGTATTTGAACGTTATCGAATATTTTTGAATTTCAAAAACATGATGACCTACATAGTAACCAGCTGGTCCAAGAGGACTAAAATAAATACCGATTTGTTACTTTGTTCACTTTCCTTGTTTTTGTTTTTGTACTTTGTATTCGTTTTGACATTGCTTTAATGGTGGTAGGTAGTCTTCCCTTAATAACCTAAAATTGAAAATAAAATTCTTAACTATTAGTTGGTTCAAATAACCAAATCACGTTTTTTCTCTCTCCACCTTTTTCTCTGTCTTTCTCTCTTCATTGGAGACTTGAAAAACAAAGAGGTAAATCTAACCTAGATCTGTGCCTGTCGAATGGTCCGTCTCCGGTCTACTGCTAGGATTACCGGCGTCTCCGTTGGTCCAATCCCAATCGAATTCATCGTTACCATCCTGGGTGATACCGCAACTGCTGGGACCTTCCTCGAAATCACAAATATCTGAGATAGAAAACCGGGACAATCTTTACGTCTTGATATTACAAATTTCCCATGCCCCTGGGAGAACTATACAACCCTTCACCTTAACTGTATATGTTTATTTACGTCGCCATATTGTAATTGCGCTCGATAACTCTCCTTTTACACACGATGAACCCATTTTGTAAGTTAAATGGTCCAATAACACATTTTGTTTTTTGGGGGTGTTTTTGCATATTTTTTTGGCAACTCTGAAAGACAAACACACATAAGTTTCAACATTTAAGCTAATTCTGCAAACACACTTGATTCTTTTCGGTTATCCGTTCTCATTAAATTGGTTTTTAATTGAAACTGATTTGAAGTAACATGTAATTACCTGTAAACATTGTTTTAAAATTTTAACCTTTAGGTAGCCCTAAAATACTGATCCACATCACTGCAGGTGGTCAAGCTCTACTATGATCTTCCATACCTGATCGTCATGCAGGACCCTCCCCCCCCCCCAAGTCCCATATCCGTAAACATCCAACAGTTGCTAATAGTTTTCATTTTCTTTCTAAGCCTGGGTATCTATCGTTGACTGCCGTATTTTAATGGATTAAAGGAAGAAAAGTTTACCCGCTGCTGGACACTGATTACGCCAGAGGAATATATCGTCAAGGGCAATGTCTCCTCTCGTACCGGTCTTCGTGACAACCTCAAAGATTACCTAAAAAAAACGAAACCGGTTTGGAAAATCACAAGTTAATGACCATATATGGACAAAAGGGGAAACATTGTGTCTGTTTCATGAAAAAAAAGAAGAATCGTGTTTTCAAAACCGATATTTGTACGGAAACAGAATCGCAGATTATTCGAGGCAGTAACAGCAGCTCGGGAGTGCCTCACAGATAGAAATTCAGTTGTTTCAGTCGCTCGAGAATAATTTCACCTCCCAAACTTAACAAAAACAAATTCAAATGATGCGACTCTTCTGTGATTCATACATGACGTACTATGGTTTATCGATGAGATGAAGCGCCGTTGTTAGTGTAAACTGACTGACTGGTGAAACTTAATGGCTTAACAATGATGAAAGGTTTCTTTTTTTCTTTATCTGTGTATGCCATGTTAGTGCGTTTAAAATGAATGTTTCAATTTAGGAATGATCTTTTTTTTTTGATTAAATTATTCCTTTATTAAACATTTTGACCACCGAGGCCATGCATCCTCCCAACCTTGAGGGGTGCTACAAGTTTTTAAAAAAAGTGCCTGTGGAGCATGGAGATCCGACTTACTACATGCGTGCGCTTCTTCATGGGCAAATTCGCTGGTGGCGTTCCGGTTAAATAGTCGTAGGATAATTCTAGCTATTCTACTAATCATGTAAGTGTCGATGGGGCCCATTGTAGCCTCACCGACCCCCTTCCCCTCCCGTCCCCCAGTCCCCTGTGCAGTCACTGGTCATGCACAGGGTATTAAATAACTGGGCAGTGACAACTTTTGAAAGCCAATCTTGCAAAAAAATGGAAGGAGACAGATTTTTCTTTATTCCCTCCATTTTTTTTTATGTTTGAACCCTAACACGTACCTCAAAGGTTCCGGTGTAATGGACCTGATCCGACAACCATATCTGACCTTGGTTTCCGGTCCTTGTCCACATGACCTTTTCAACTGATGCGTGTCTCTGTATCACGTTCAACGTGTTCACCTCTGCACCGTTCATATTGTACCAGAAAGTGACGCACATCCCCTCGACACCAGACAGTATCTCGGGGGAGAGTATCCTCACGACCCTGTTGTAAGCGATGCTGGAATCCACGTGAATGAACCAGCCTGACCGAAAATAATTAAAAAAAAAAACAAAAAAGAACAACAATTATAGAAAAACGAATGAAATAGAAACCTTAAATAATTACTTTCAATCGGATGGGTTGTGATGTTAAAGCGGCACCGTGAGTTTTATAAAATTTACTTTTTTTTTTCAAAGCCTGTCACAATTTCTTTCACACATTTACAGTTGAAATAAGAACATTCCCATGCCTCAGATACAAATGAATATAAGTGACTGATTAATTAAGGCTTCAATGATTCGGATTATCAAAATTCGTACTAGACAATTCTCACAGTTATTTGTTGTTGTTTTTTTTTTTTTAACATTAGTGCTAGCTCATGAGCACATAGCGAATGTGAAACTTGATTAACAATTCTAATGTCAGGCAATGACATGTGGTCGTATCCTTCGAAATCTTCAAAAATTTATCACTGCCAACTGAATGTTTCTCTTTCAAATAAATTGAATAAAACAGAAAAGTATTTCGATGTCGCGTGAACATCAATGTGTTTTGTTCATAAAGTGCCGATACCGTGACTGCCGATACCGTGAACTTTTTTTTGAAAAGCATTTTAACATCTGATCTCAAAGAAGGACAATCGGTGATAAACTGAAAAAAAAATCATCTACACATTTGCAAGTCACCATTTTTGTTTACTAAATTACCGAGTAATCCACCGGTGGTGTGATCCCCGATAGGTCCGGTATCCGATGTCGATGTGGTACCGAGAGTCCTCTCCCAGTCTACGGTATTAGCCGGATCCTGCTGCCACAGACAGAAACCGTCTTCGAACGTGCAATCGTAAATACCGGCAGCTGGGAATAAGAAAAAAAGAAAGTTTGAGTCCAAACTTTAGTCCCGTGGGTCGTGTTTGTTTAGAATGATCGGATACGGTATTTGAAGGAATACCTATCATTACTCCGAGTAGAATTTTAGACACAGACAAAGATCGTCACGTGACCTCTGTCTTCAATGATAAACTGTAAAATAAATCCATTCATGCATATTTTCATTTTTTCATATTTTTAATTTTTTGTGGTTTCATTTCTTGTAAAATCGTTCGATATACATAATTGCCCCCCCCCCCCGTGATGATAGTTCCGTCAAACAGCGTTTCCGTTTCGACAATTTGCGTCCATTTTAGCAACACTTTATCGAATTGCGTTTACTTACGTCTGGTAGTAATAGCCACAGTCGTAGGCACGGTTGTCGGCACGGTCGTCGTTAGAGCAGCGCAAGAAACCGGCTCCATGTCCACGTCATCGATGGCAATATGGCCGACTCCCTTTGGACTGTTAGAGGTGGCTTTAATGTTTATCTTGAATTTGAAAAAAAATTTAAAAAAATGAAACATGTCAGCGTACGAGCACTTATCAGAGAGGTGAATGAAAAGCTAAGCTACGAAAATAATTAACACTAAACAAAATTCACGACTCAGTGAATAAAGTTGTTTTTACATAATACGGCCAGGGATC